>OY970764.1:5726200-8126200 GCA_963853795.1 Xestia rhomboidea | reverse complement strand
CGAAATTCAAATAATCTTACGTTTTTTGCAATTGGCAGGTCAGTGTCAGGTTGTACCTATGTTGATTAAAATACGAATCGCGGCTGTAACACGTTAACAATTACAGAATTATAATCATCAAAATCAACAATACAACCCTCCAAGCGCATAAAGGTGCAGGAATGACTTCTTCAAGGTCAAATTCATTCCTGCACCTTTATGCGCTCAACATACAACCTGACACTGACCTGCAAATTGCAAAAAACGTAAGAAAATTTGTATTTCGCGGACTACCCGGGAGCATCCACCTTAAGTGCTTCAAGAACTTAGTTAACTAGTGCATATCTGTGTCAATAGGCATACGTTTGAATGACTTAATTTATTTTAAATTAATTAAACTAGTTCAAGTAATCGGTGCGTGCGACCTCGACCTAATTATTATCAATCACTTGATGATTCCGTTTTTTGAAACAGGGCTGGGCGGCCGTGGTCGCGAACTTGGAAGACATATTCAACGAATTCTGTGAGAGATCACGAAATTTTAAAGACTCATTTAAAAAACATCGACTAAAAAAGGAGGAGTATCATGAAAAGTTGTCTGGGTAAGTAATTATTATTATATTAATTAATAATAATAAGTAATTAATAAACTGTGTACTAAGCACATAAAGGCTTTTTCGCACTTTCCGGGTAGGCGCTCACTACTCCAAATCCATAAGTTTACAAATGGATCAGTGTATTGATCGTGAAAGAAACTATCTGTGAGATAAATTCACCCGAACTGAAAATTGACATTAAATTTTAACTATAATTTCAACCATTTCAAAAACAGCACATAATAATGCAGACAGTGAACTCAGAACAGCTAAGCAAATGTGTAACTATGCATTTTTTTTTTAAACTTCCATAAAACATTATAAACCTGTTCATACAGCTATGCTACCGGTAAATTATAGGTAGCAGTATTTACACATAGTAACTGCAATCGATGTGCAGCACCTCACGTTCGTGTCAAAAACCATTAAACGGCAACCCGTTCAAGTTCATAGCACAGCAAGTTCATTATTGATTTATTTACTAACACAACACGCCATTACAAATATTTCGCCAACAAAAGAAATAGAACAAATTGACTACCACTTCAAACTTCTAATTTATTCCTTTTTATTATTTACCTTGAACAAATTGCGTCTTTTCCGGTATAACGTAATGAGTAAGATTGGAAAAAATCGTGTAGAAAAGAATTCGTCTCGATGGAAGCGGAGAAAAATGTTACTATACAAACTACACATGAATTCCTCGTGGAGATTAAAGTCGTATATGGCCTAGGTGCGTAATAATTACTCATTGTGCATGTTTCATGCCCGAGTGTGTTTGGTTGACCTACGGCGTCCGTGCTGCGCTGTAATTTTATGAATAAATTGTAGGGTACAGTCGGGCGCGCCATGCCTGTAATAGGACAGTGCAGCACTTTGGTATTGATTCTAGACGCCTTTGTCTAGTCCGGTGCAACCGCACGTACCCCATACGAATGTGCTACTTTGTCTTTTATGAGTTCAACACACTGTACTGTCTTTGCGGTGCACAAATAAAACGAGTATTATTTTCGGGCACATTCGGACCTCGGCGTGCATCGTCGCATTTATAGCTAGTGACCCTGACCCGCGCGCCCCACTTCTGTTTTGCCTATTCTTGTAAATAATTCTGTCTAGACCAAACTTTGAAGATAAGCACGATCCTCGTTATCTGCGCGTGATAAGTGTTTAAAGTACAAACAATAATGATTCTGAATACTTTTGCTAATCTCTAAACATGTGTCTCAATATTTCGTAACCGAGTTTAGCATAAGAAAAGGAATGATGTTTAGTTTGTGAAACAAAGGGAACGAACAAACAGATAGCATCCTTGTAAGACATATATTATTATGTACATAGTTGTAGTGTTCTGTACAAGGGATTTTCCGTTTGAGCTAACGTTTCAGATACATAATTTATTTGTAAGAACACCTCCAATCTCACATTGAATAAAACACGACTAGTCTGAGGTCTATCGATAACTCAAGTGCTTAAATATTTTATGTTCTAGGCTCAACGAAGTTTTAGAATCTCTAGGAAAGATCCCAATACTGCCCCCACTCCAATTAAATGCCGAGGCCCACAGATTCTCGGCCTTTGATGTATTCGAAGACACAGACTTTGAGGGTCCCCACTACAGGATCACTCATCCTCTGGACAATAGTTCAGAAAACAAGGCTGTTCAAGATTTCGGCGTTGAGGCGTTCAAACTGTCCGACGAAGATGGTAAGTGTTTCAAACAAAACAGTCATGTCTGTGTTTAATTTACCGAGTTTATTATCATACTATTTATTCATAATGAGTTCATATTTAAAATGCAAACAGATCTAATAAGTAGCTTGTTGAAAAGAAATTGTTTTTCGTCCATATTTTAGCACGTGTCACTATATTATTCGTCGTTTTTGCTTTATTCATCCGAGCAAGTCTTTCCTTAAGAAGAAGTTTATCAACAAGAAATTGATTGAACGATACAGTTGATAATTTGAGTAGGCTAGTCGGTGAATTAATTTAGCGTCCAATGTCAATGAGTCGCTACTACGACGACTTAGCTATATTTAGCTAATGACTTTTTAACGCTAACAGGTTTGAGCGGAAACGATTATGGGCTCCGATGACGTCAACCATGTGATTTGAAGGGTTTTTTTTACTATAATTATAAAGAGATTATTGTCCCTATGTTATAGGCTTATTACGTAGGGCACTGACTGATAACATAATTATTCCAATTATAACTCATCTGAGGCATTGCTTTGGCTTATCTTTGTTGTGAGTTGTGCAATGAATTGCCCGCGTGTACATCCACGAATGTGACACTGCCTAAAACTGTGATCGAAGTGTTGTGAATATCATTGATTATTCAATATGCAAAATATATGTCAGGCCACGTGAAAATTAAAGGTCATTCGTACAACAACAATATATTAAAAATTGCTAATTTTATGTGCGATACTTTCACTTAAGTAGTTGAATAAAAACAATATAATAAGGTATTATTAAAATAAATACCTGAAATTGTTTCAGAAAAATGTTGGTAGTACACGAAACCCACTTTTAAATGGACTAACTTTACGAAAAATTAATAAGTGGGCGTTCCTAAATTTCCCAGTAGAGTTCAACAGAAAAGATTAGCATTTGATACATTGTTTTGTTTACATCGTGTCAGTTATCGCTTTAATTATCTCTATTTATTTACTCTCAATCTAGCAACAATAAATTATCGTTATTTAGTATTCATTATAGCATGTGTCACGCACGTGTACCACGTTAAGTATCACCTGATAATAATACCTATATATATTCTCTTCTCGAAAGGAGGAAAGTCATGATGATAACATTACGCCTGTAATCCCCAAAGGGTTCGGCAAAAGTCTCACATTTCGCCAGTTATGTTTGAAGTCCAATCGTCTTCTTAGCGTGTCGATGACAATTCGAATTGGGTAAGCCCAAAATCGGCGACGGGTTTGGCACTTTCAGTAGTGTCCATCAGCTCCTGTGATGTGCAAATAACAGGACAGGCAGGACATGATATCAAGTGTCCCATCGTTTGTGGGGCAACACCATATTTACATTAAAGTCCAATGTAAAAGACAGAGCCTGTTGCCATCAATCGAACACAAAGACTCACTCCAGGCGGTATGATGTAATAGATTGTGTATTTCATCTAGATTTCAATCGTTAAGGTGGATGCTCCAGGATAGCCAGCGAAATTCAAATTTTAGTACGTAAGAGAAAATTTGGTTTCGCGGGCTACCCTGGAGCATCCACCTTAAGGAAAATGTGGTTAAATCTCTGACAGTTACGTTTTATTAGCCCGGTAACTTGTGTCTTTATGAGCATCTAGGGTCTCGTAAAGGTAGGTCAGATAGATTCTTATGCAAACCGGCATAAAATATAGAGAAGGGCAATACATATAGCGGGATTGGTGATTGCGGTCTATATTATTCATAATTCTTGGGTTGTTCCCATGTTTGTGGCTATCAAATCGATCAGTAAATCCTACCGTTGAATATCATATTAGTTGTTGTGATTGGTTCTGAAATATTAAAGTGATTACGAACGGCAATCGTTAAAGAGTAACCCCATTTTACGCTTTAACGAGCGCCATTTGTAATCATTAAGGAACAAGAAGATTACCGAAGCGCATTTGCGCTTCGGTAATCTTCTTGTTCCTTATCTTTCCTTCCAAATCTTTTCCGTTTTTCCTGTACTTAAATTAAATTGAATCGGCGTTCAGAATCCGGGAGATACGGCTTCATAAATATTCTATAACATCTTTATTCTCTCATATTATTATCCCTGATACAGAGGTGGATGCAGCTTCATGTTAGCGCCTCTCCTCGTTTTGTGTATTGTATGTGTGTATGTATGTGTGTATGTATAATTTTTGTTTTAATGTGTACTATTTTAATTTATATTTAATTTAATTCAATTGTATTGTATGTGTAATTTTATTTTTATTGATTATGTTATTTTAATGTACATGTGTTTTTAAATTTTTATATACTGTATTGAATTATGGACCATGTCTGAATTATGTGAATTTATTATTATTTACAATCTTTACAGTGTTCGACCAAAAACTATCATCAGGCAACGAAGGAGCGTCATCTTCGGAACCATTACCCCTCGTTGAAGAGTCTGATGAAGGGGTCACGTTCAAGGCACAGTCCTATGAAAGCAAGGAGGAACCTTCACTACTGCATTGGATCCTCGCACAGGGAAATAAGGCCTCCTTGCAGGATATCCTGGACTACTGTCAGAAGGGACTCGCTTTAGTAAGTATAAGTAATTAAATTAGTTCTAGGAGGATGATTGAGAGATGAAAAGATTCGCGGTTTTTCCTATAGTATTAGGGTTTGGGTTCCAGGACGTCTCGTGTCTCGAAGTCCCGGGACTTAATTTTACTTGTCTCGAGTCCCGGGACTTTCGGTTTGAGACTCGAGACAAGACGAGATTGTCGAAATTGTTAGCGCTGAACCTAGTACCAGTAGCTCTGAAGTAGACAACGACCCTGACGAGTCTTTTGTAAATCAAATGGAACAAACAATAAAAAATATGCAAGAAAATGTACCCGATATTCTGGAAAACTAAGTAACTTTACGCAAAAATTATTGCTGGGAAACGAGTTTTTTTTTTGCGGTGAAAAATCATGTGTAGAACTCAATGTATAACGCACTCAAAACACTGTGTTGATAGATGGATTGAGTATTACGGGGGTCGTGGAGGTGTTTAAAGTAAAAATCTAACATAAAAAAAAAACATGTAAAAAGTGGAAATTTTGACCCCCAATATCTCCGTAACTAGAAGGTTCCCTTTCGGCTTCGTTAAGAGGTTTTTTACACAATTTATAAAAAATCTACTTTATGCAAATATTGCTTTTAGTGAGATTCAGACGAATATGGCACTTATAGCAATCATCAGAAAGTGGGAATTAAAATAAAGTTCTAAATAACATTGGCGTAATACGGTCCGTAGGTACGGTTTTCATGCTTAAGTCTTTGGAACTGTACAAATGCAATTTCCATTCATAATGTCCATGAGTAATGCGTATTAAATTTTTATCAAAACGCATTCAATCTTTATCAAAGTATGTTTTAAGGTTACACATTTTCTTGTGTACGTTTTGGTAAAGCCATAAATTTTATTAAAAGCTACACAGTAGTAATGTATCCGATAGATGTTATGACATTGTTTTTTTTTCAAATTCCCTGTATTTGCCACATACGATACGGATGTTGTATCAATGTATCGGAAACGTCGACCATATAGTGGTCGAGGGTCCGAAGCATGTCATGTAATATACCACGACTTGTACTCTTGAAATTATGAAAAAAAATTCACACTAGAAATATCAGAGCAATACTACGCATGACGCGTTTAAAGTATGAATTTGGCGAAAATTTGTTTGTTCCTTTGACAACTCAACTTAGCATAATTATGTTTATAATGGGTGTAAAAATACCCTTAACGAAGCCGAGAGGTCAGGTTCTCCCCGTCTTTGCGATTTTTTTTTTCACCAAAAAATCCGTTTCCCAGTTATCATTTTTGTATAGAGTTGCTTAATTTGATGTAAAGAATACCTGGTTGCCCGCTTCGTGAAGGATCCGTTTAAACCTTGTATCTATTGTATCTACTGCCAACGCTTCTATGAATAAAAATAACGTTTAATTTGACTTAATATAAAGCTTAATACAGTTTTATATCTAAGAACTAGTATACAAATATTCTCCCTAGAACGAAGTCTACAGTATTCTAATCTATATTACAGCTCGACGCAGATCCCCTGAAACAGCATGAAGCAGAACTGTACCACATTCTGGAGTACGCCAACATGCATGGTCTGAAGCATATCAAGGGTATTGAAGAAAGGCTGTATGGCCTTGATCAGCTCTTGAATGATGTGAAGAAACTGGAGAGAGACCAACGCGACCAGGCCGCGTCCCTTATTCAGGTGAGATAATTGAATTAAGAATAGTCTAGAAGTATATTCGAATTACTGTAGGTCGTCTGAAATACTATGTGGTATTTGATAGGTACGGTTTGGTTGAGGTGCGTTTTCCAGTAATGTCCGAAAAATTTCGTACTAGAAAACTGTCGGTCGTAATGGTCTTGAAATTGGCCTGTTTCACCACCTATGATTAACTTCCTGTTAACTTTCTTGGCAGATAATTACATACAAATTCTGTTCTATTTTTGAAGTTGTTCGATAAGTAGTGGCTACTTGGACATTTAGAAATAGGCTCTAACACCCAAACTTGGAAAAGCTCCCGGGCCTATCCTGTTGATCAGTTGCTTATCAACTGGAAACGCTCTATAAATGATAATGAATCTGTTTGGTAAAGTCCGTCTCCTATGACTTTGAACATTTATCTAATCAAAGGCTTGGACAAATCAGTAACCAGGTCAAAGAAAAAATAAATGCAACATTTTCATTCTATACTAGTGAATATTTTTTGAAACGCACATTCTTATTCGTTATAGTCATGGGCATAATAGATGTGTTTACATTGTTGAATGAAAACATTGTAAAAGTAACTAATCGATTTCCAGTATTTTCGCTGTTATTGGTGATTTTTCAAAAAAAATACTTTAACAAGACATTCACTCTAGCTTAGGACGCTCTCTTGAGGATCCTATCTTAAGAGGAGTGTTCAATAGGCGTCTTAACTATCTTAAAACTTTTTTCACTGTCGAATTCAAAGTTATGCATTTCAAGATGACGTGTAGAATTAATTTTACGACAGCGAAGTAATACTCAAATAAGATCCTTGTTGATTTGTTTGATGAATTGAATTTCACGGTGACCCCTGATTTCGACTTTAATGACACGGAAATAAAACTCAAATTGCACTCGAATTTTTCATTACACTCGAAAATCATAAAATAGAGTCTCGTTTAAGCTTATTTTTAAAAGCCGACGAAAACAGGGTGTTGTTATAAGTTTAATTGTAATAACCTGTCTAAGAATACAGCCATCTTTATTCCCCAGTGCCGCGAGCGTCTAAACACAGCATGCGACCCATCCGTCCTGCCCACACTAGTCCAGTCCCACTGGTGTCAGCTGAAGAAGCTCCTGAAGGGGCATCAGATGCTCATCGACATTAGACGGCGCATCGCCAAGTCGAAGGATGAACTCTCACATATTTTGAAGGCGAGATTGGAGTAAGTAAATCTGATCACGTTTGCGGGGCGAACATGGCCTCATATTGCACAGGACAGAGAGGTTTGGAATGTAAAAGGTGGGAAGCCTTTGCCCAGTAGTGGGACACACAAATAATATCGCTGGACGTTACAAACAGCGCCATCTAGTGCCACACTAAGCAACGATGCTTGTGCCGTGGACACCAGATAATTGATATACTACATAGATACTTTTTTGTTTGTAAATACATACTTATTATACATATAAACATCCGTGACTCGGAAACAAATGCCCATGCTCATCACACAAACATTTGCTCCTACCGGGATTCGAACCCGGGACCCTAAGAACGTAAGGCAGCCTCACTATCGCTGCGCCATTCGGGTCGCCACAAATAGATTCCCGGGTCGGGGTGTTACTGTGTTTTTCCATCAGGAATTTCTCAGTAGCAACCACGGAGCCCGGATTTGTGCCCGGATTTAAACAAAACCGCCGAAATGTGGGTGTACTGGGTACACCTCTGACGAACCCTTCGGGGGTTACAGGCGTGATGTGAGGTTAAGTTGAAGAAGTAGAATTAATCCTCACTAATAAGTTGATGTAAGGAGACTGTTTCTGCCGCCGCGGGAGACGCACCGGGCGTCGCGGGCCTGTGGACGGGGAGCTATGGGCTAGCTCGCCGTCCGTACGTCTCATGACGACAGGCCGTGTCGACGGCGCAGGAGTGTTCCACGCGCGCCTCAAAGAGTGGCAGCAATAGGGAAGGGTTCCGCAAGGGCCGAAGCCTGCCGGGGCTGCGGGACTGTTCTGCGATGAAGGATGATGGGTTTTTGTCAGTAAAAGTCTGACACTCCCTCCTGCTCCGCCCAGAGCGGGAGGAGTCATTTGATGATTTCCCATCCAAAAAAAAAAGGAGGCTGTTTCTTTTTGCTGTGGTAATCGGAGGCAATCTAAACAGAACTTCACTCTTATCATTTCGGATAGCAACCACAGATGTATCAGGGCTCGCAATATGTGTCTTGATGATTCCTATTTAGGTGCTAAATCGTTTGCAGAATAACATTGGATTCTGACTCAAAGTCATCTGTAAAGGTTTTCTATGCCAAATCTAACACGAGCTGTAAGTTTCTGTCGTCAGTTTTGATAATAAGATTGACTCACAAAGTCACTTTTGCTGACTTGTTACCTGCCTTGATAACGGTAAAATGGGGTGTATAGAAACGCAGGGGTGAATCGAGACAAAACTTTGAAAGGGATTTTAACGTTGAATTGATATGACATGTTACCAAAAAGTGCTCTATTTTATTTGCTTAATTTTACTTGAGATATCGCGATCGTTGGCAGCATACCATAATTACTATTTCAACGTAATAAAAACGTATAATCCTTCTCAAAGTTTTGTCTCGATTCACCCGTTTTTTTTTTCGGATGGGAAATATCAATCGACTCTTCCCGCTCTGGGCGGAGCAGGAGGGAGTGTCAGACTTTTACTCGATTCACCCTTGCGTTTCTATACACCCCATTTTACCTTTTAAAGATAGCTCGATCTGGCAACATCTATCAGTCTTAAGACACCATCTAATCTCCCCTTACACTTTCCAGGGCGGTTCTAATGATCGAGAACTCGATGTCAGTGCAGGATGCGCACGCGATGCTGTCGTTCCAGTGCTTCAACCGCCTGGCGCGGTACTTCGGCATCGTGGCGCAGCTGCACCGCGCGCCGCAAGTGTTCGTCAGGGCAGTGCACGAGGTGTCCAGGAGACGGACCTTCTCACAGGCACATCTTAAGGTATGATGGGATTTTGAGACTCAGAGGGTCGGTAAATTTGAGTTAATGGGACGATCTAGTGTGGATGACGTGTTTAGACGTAACATGGAAGTTTGGAGCACATGTGGAACCCATTTCGGTCCGATCGAACCAGGTTCCGCATGTCCTAGTCGCAACTGAAGTTTCTAAAGATCTAGGTGTAAACAAAGCGTATCTGATATGCCAAATTCTATGATAGAAAGGACTGTCGAAATTACCCCAGGTTCTGGCCATGCCTGCGATGGTCTGACAGACTATAGAGAAGTTTTCGACTATAAAACTGCCTCTAAAACATACTCAACTGTCTGCTATTATTACATCAAAGTAAAGTGACATTTTTCAAATTCTAGTGGGCCACAGACCTCGCTGAAAAATTGCTCAAAATACACGACGAAGAAATTCGCAGGCGTCAAGAGTTCAACACAGTTTTTGAAGGTCACTTCCTACGCAGTCTCTTCCCGGGTATGACAGAGCTACCACCAACGTTTGCCACACAAGGCCCGCCAACGTTTGACGCCAACCTGCCCAAACTCACGGTGGAAGATGTGGCGTATATCGCCAACGCGTTTCCAGATCTTAGTGAAGAAATACCTAATTATGATATGGATGTTACTGTGCAGTTTTTCCAACAGAGGTGTGATAATTTTTTTTTTAACCTGATTTTGTAATCCCAGATAATTCACATCTAATTTAGTGTTTCGCATTTCAAGTTTGTTATTTGACTGACCATTTACAATAATAACCCTCCTTCTGGCGCAGTCTGGTAGCAGAAAATAAGAACGTTCTTCCTAGTACCTACCGTGTGCTTTCCCAAAATCTGATAATTTTCTCCGATACTGAGTTCAAATGTATTATGGAAGCGTTCAAAATGTTTTTTGTATGAATTTCAGAATACGAGCTTCGGAACTTGAATGCAAAGATATGGATATTCAAGTGGATATGGATAAGTCAGTATTTTGTAGATCTTTAATATTCAATTATCTTCTTTAAAAGCGTTTTATTAATTAACTTTATGGTTTTTTCGCTTTACAGAGATTTTGACTCAGTAACAGAAACCAGCGGCTTCGAAAAGCTTGGCGGACAGAGTACAACACAAAAACAGAAAATCGACATCTCCACTATTTGCGTTCCCGAAACGATGGCCGTATCGACGGTAACCGAGGTGCGAAAACTACCGGTTATATTGGAAACCGCGGAGAGCCCGAAATCAAACGAGTTCGAAAACTCTGATTGTTACATCGAGGAGTCGCTACCGTCGAGCTTGGACTGGGGCCGGGACGAAGGACAGGTGTACATCGCGCCACACACTCGCAAACGTAGGAGCTCCGCGCTACACTACACGCGAACAGAGAGATTAGTTAACAGGGTCTAATTTTTTAACGATAAAATCCTTGACCAATGTGAGCGTATTTAATTCAGGACACCTGTACGTCCATGAGACCATACGACAATTTTGTGAGTGTCAAATAGTCTTTATAATCTCTTATTTATGGTGGATGCTCCAGGGTAGCCTGCGAAATTCAAATTTTCTTACGTTTTTTGTAATTTGCAGGTCAGTGTCAGGTTGTATGTTGATTAAAATATGATTCGCGGCTTCCACGCGCATAAAGGTGCAGGAATGAATTTGACCTTGAAAAAGTAATTCCTGCACCTTTATGCGCTTGGATACTACACTAAACTACACTACGCGCACTACATACGTGTTACAGCTGCGAATCATATTTTAATCAACATACAACCCGACACTGACCTGCAAATTGCAAAAAACGTAAGAACATTTGAATTTCGCGAGCTACCCTGGAGCTTCTACCTTAAATCTGTCGTAAGCTATCAAGTTAACAGACACCTACACTATATAGTAAATAGAGAAATATTGATGTTCTCGCCTGTATAATTAATTCTGTTCGACTGTACATCGCGTCCGGAGCTCTTACCGGAGTGGTAGCCGTTTTGTTATTCTTTTGTTTGCTCCTGTCTTCACCGGCCCCGTATGAGCTGTTCATATTATTTTTATTTTGCGTATTCTTTCATTTTGGTTTTACTTCATATTTGTACGCTCGTAGAAACTTCCCCTACACAATATTCTGAAGGTATTTTTAAAAATTTTCAGGACAACATGGATACCCACAGAATAAACATGGAGAGACTGCAAGAGTTTTTAATAAAAGTATTTACTGTTTGTAAAGTAAATATTGTATTCTTAGTTGAGGAGTTGACGAAGTTGAAAGATGAGGTAAATGAACAGAAGAAATTTATGACTTGTACGTATTTAGAGATATTAGAAGCGTGGGAAAAGAATAATGTAGAGAGTGCGATAAGGTTCCGTGAGGAAACACAGAGGCTCACAGTAGACCACGAATTAGAACTAAGTGATATGAAAGCAGCTCTCAACGAAAAAGACGAAGTTATTGCTACTTTAAAAACAGACACAGAAAACATTAAAAACTTACACCAGAAAGAGATAGAAAGATTAGAAAAAGAACACCAGGAGACGAAAGATTTACTTGAGAAGACTAGAGAAGAAATACAGGGATTCGAGAAGAAGTTAGAAGATATTGAAGCGCAGAAACAGAAGGAGATCAAAGACTTGCAAGAGAAGATGCATCTAGATTATAAGGCTGAGATTGAGTCCTTACGATCGAGGTAAGATTCATTATATTGTATTTTATTAATTTGTTCATACTTCAACTAGATTTCTCAAAATATAATTTTTGTTATGCATTTCTTTCTCACACTGGTTTTGGCCTTAATTTGTACCTAGGAGTTTTTGTCTGCTATTTATAGATAACATGATTCATCGTCCTTTTGACAAATTCTTCGTAATAAGAAGGCTATTGCCTGAACAGGCCCCTTATTCACAACGCTTCGATTCGATTTTCGATTCGGAAAGTCGTATGTCTGTCTTTTTTTGACATTACGAAATCGAGCGAGATAGACATACGACTTTTCGAATCGAAAATCGAATCGAAGCGTTGTGAATAGCTCTACAGGTGCAATCCAGTTTCCACCTACTAAGAAAAACCAAATAACAGCGACCCGGGGATTGAACTCGAAGTCTCTTACCCAAAATAGGGTAGATGACCAATCAATTGACATACTTTTTAAGAGCTGTCAAAACGCGGTTCTCTCATAGATTATCTATGGCAATAGCACGCTATGACGTCACTATTTTGTTAACTCAATGACTCAACTATTTATTGATTTCAAAGCAACTAAAAATCTAATTTGGCAATTAATTGAAAATAAATCGGGTTTTCAGGCCCACAATAAGGTTTTTTTTTAGAGATTGGTGTCTTTGAATTGTTGTTTTATGGTGTCATCTACCCAATTGACTGTTGAGACCAAAGAGACAGCTGAACCATAATATTCTGAATCTTCAGCACTCATTCAGCCATTTGTCTCCAGGTTCCGCCTAGTAGCCCTAACAAATATGGACCGTTCGCCTTCCGAGTCGAGCCTCGAGAAGATCGAGCGCACTGACGTCATCGAGATATCGAGCCACAACGCGATCGTCATGCAGACTAAAGAGAACGCCGAGGTCGAGAAGGAAGAGGCTGTGAGAGAGGCCCTTGCGAAGGCTGAGGTGGAATGGAAGGTCAAGATGGAAGCTGAGATAGCGGCGATTAATACGAAATATGGCTCGGAGAAACAGGTATGTGCTAGAAGCATGTTCTTTGATTAGTTACTGTAGTGAGTAGTGCTAGATGTTTGATGTCATATGATTACTTGGCAATCAATGCTTACACAAACATTTTTATGCCAGTTAAGTAATTTGAATAATGAATCTCAAGCTGTCATAATAAGAAAAAGGGGGGAAAAAACAAGGGGCATTAATAAAGAGATACACGGTTAAATGCGAGTGTTCGGGACGACGCTCTATAAAGCTAGACTTTTTTTAAACCTTTTGAATGCCAGAGCAGGGATGTTGCGGATGCAGATTTTTTGACATCCGCGGATCCGGATGCGGAAGCGGATTTTTGAAAGCTCACATCCGCGGATGCGGGTCTTGATTTTTTTTTTAAGAAACTTCTTTTGAGTGCAGTTATTGCATTATTTTACATTAAGCCTTATCCTGGTTATGTTCATTTTGTTTAATAAAAGCCCATATTTCACTTTTTGTGGGGTGGTGCCATTATGAATTCATTTGTCCAATAAACTGTTAACTGCAGAAAACTCGTTTAATATACAATACACTGTATACCTACTCACAATAACACTCAAAAACTGCAGTGTTCATACGATAAGCGCAAGTAAACACTTAATGATTGATTTACGAGATCCAAATGATAAACAATAACAGACGCGTCGGACCTTGTCACCGAAATCTTTGCTCCTTTATAATTTATAAGTAAAGTAAACTATTCTATATTATTCTTCACTCCTATTGGTCAACTAGCACGTGCCCACGGCCCGCGCCTCTCGCAAGCCCCACCCAATTTTTCTTGTCGCGACAAGCAGGGCTATTACGTATCTTCTTGTCAGTGACCATCAAGCTTTAGCCTAGTGGTGTGACCGTCGGACTGCCAATCTACATCCCCATCGATTTATTGCGGATGCGGATGCGACAGATCCGCAAAAAATCGCAATCCTGCGCCAGAGCATAAACGCACGCGCGGCCTTCAGGCCAAGCCACAATTTCATCTACCATTTAGTCACATGTTTGTGTCGTACAGGGCACGCGCTTGCTTGTCAGAGTGGCATTCAAAAGGTTAAACTCGATGTAACATATTTACGACTTATTGCTGTACATTACGTTACTTTATATTTAAGTCGTAGTTTCAATGTGCTTTTGACAGTAAAACAATAGTACATTTTGATACAAGTGGTGGTAGTGGTGGTGTAGTTTGTTATTGTATTCGAGGCGGAATTAACACCTAAGCCGTAGGCGAGGGTGGGTGGTTTTGAGCCGAGAACTGCAATAACAAACGTCCACTTGTATCAAACGACGTTTTTCAATACACTTTAGAAGAAATCAAATAAAAGAATGAAAACTATTTTTGTCATGAATTAATAAGAAACTATGATTTTTTTTCCCGCGCTTTGCTTGCGCCAGGTTGAAGGAGAAGCAAAGGTATGAAGCCGCTAAACAGCCTAATATAAAAAATGGTTTATTTTTTATTTTTGAATTTAGAACGCAAATAAATGTTAATTTGTTAATAAAAGTAAATATTAGTTTTAAATAATCATGTTTATCTATGATATTCTATTTATAAACACAATTTGAATATCCAAAAAATATTTACGCCGTAAAGACGCTTAGTGCTTTGCCGAAATTAAAAAAAAAAAAACATTCACCGCCGACTATAGGCATTGAACCAATTTGGACTAAATATAGTTATATTTATCTGTGGCAATTTTCATTCCCGCACACGTGTTGGAATATGAAAAAAATCGCACGGGCGTGAAATACATTGCATGTCGAGCCTAATCGTAGTGCGACAAGAACCAGTTTTCGAGGAAGTGTATTGAAAAATATAGATATTTGTAATAGCGCTTCTTTTCCCGCACCCTACACCTAGATTAGCCGCCCCGTTTTATTTTCTCACACCCCACATTTCGCTTATAGCTTTCATCGTCAATGTCGACAAACGACGTCACCCGTCGGTTACTTTCGGAGAAAGAGAGACAGATAGACGCGCTGCGAGAGCGAGAGGCCGCACTAGTTCGGGAGTGCGGCAAGTACCGCGATACTATACAACAGCTCACTGATCCGGAGACTAACGACCTCGATGCACTGCTTAAGACACAGGTATTTATTTAGGAAAGAACACCGTAAACCAGCATGATACCTATTGAATATTACACCTTATTCTTAGTTCATTTAAGTGCAAAGTTGTATAACTCATTTATATCTAACAGCGCCTCGAATGTTCCCAAGGTCTTGGGTGTACTTTAAAACACTGAGAATAAGGTTTATTATTGAATGCTTTGGACAGTTCTCTATTTAATGGTCCTTTTTTTCTGTGGTGAGTAGTAGTTATTCCTTTCTTACATTATAAGGTGTTCGTAAATTATTTACATTTGATTTGCAAGTAGTTTTGGAATTTCAGTTTTTACATAGCTTTTGATGTTCTTTGAGTTAATCAAAACGCACCACATTCACAGTATACAGGTAAAACTGATTAGTTGACCGAAATATTATTATTATTTACCTTTTCTAGTTGGCTTCCCTCGAAAACGAGAACGCAGTTTTGAAGCAGCAAGTCAAAGATTTGAAAAAAGACTTGGAAAAGAAAGCAGAAGAAGAGAAAAGCAGAGAAGACGATAGCGACGGAAGGTAAGCATCAAACACTATATCTTGAGAAAGAGATTTAACCCTCTTAACAAGCGTTCAGCTTGGATCCATTAAATCTAATGTTGGTTGTAATTGCTTGGCATATTTAATAAGGACCTTACTTCAATCAAAAAAGGAACGAGTTTATAAAAAAAAGAGTACCAAACAAACAATAAAACATTTTTCTTTTATTACTTTTCGTGCTAGTAAGCAATTCCTGACGGTAAAACCCAATATTACTGTGTCCAACTTGAGACTTGGTACCAAGTGCAGCAGTCAACAATACGCCAACAAGAAAAACAAATTAATGAGGCAGCTGTTTTAAATAAAAAATAATATAAATAAATTCTTTATTTCACCAAAAGCCATCACGTTTCAATAACCAAAGACCTTAGAAGACTTATAACTAGGTCACAATAATTTTAATACCCATTATCAAATGTCTACTCCCGCTCCGGGCGGAGCATGAGGGAGTGTCACACTTTTACTGACTAAAACCCATCCATGTTCCTTCATCGCCCTTTGTGTTCCGGGGCCACGGTATCTCTTTCGAATAGTCCCGCAGCCCTGGCAGGGATTAATACCCTGACTCCTAAACTAGGTGTATACGCCTGTGGCTTAGGAGTCAGTCAAGCCATATTGTACTAAATCAGGACAATTCAACAATAAACGATGGGGCACTTGTTATCTTGTTATCGTGACACACAGGTGTCCAGTTGTTTGTTTACTACAGAAACTGATGGACGCTACCGAAAGCGCCAAACTAGTAGCTCAGTTCTAGGCCGACACAATTTAGATTGCCATCGACACGCTAAGAAATGGTGTAAAGGAAAACAGGATATAAATTATGTAGGTAAAGAAAACACAAGATGAAAAATATATGCTATCGTTTCAGATCGTCGCCGAAGAAGGAAGACAGCAAGAAGTCGCGCGGTCGCTGCCACACGCCGTTCGGTCTGTCGGCCGGCACGCTGTCGCTGTCGTCGTGCCTGCCCGGCCACACCGTGCTCGTCATGTGGGACCCGCAGCATCTCAACTACACCGTGCTGCAGGTATCTATCGCGGACACTCCCGCCTGATCACCACTAAGCTAATTTTTGCTTGCACTTACAACATAGAAACGCTCTCTAGCCCCGCCCCGTTGACTTTGCATAGAAATAATGAATGAAAAGATACCGATCGGCCGAGCGCACTGACGACGCACGCCAAACGAGAGTTACTGTTATTTTGCGCGCCAAAGTTGACGCTTTCCTAATAGGCCTAAACTTTAAGGGGGCGTGGCTCGGCGCCTCCGCATGATTTAAGCGATTTTTTTTTAATTGATCAGGTGGAAAAGACCACGACTGTATATAACCTCGGAAACCATTATTACTAACTAGCTGTTGCCCGCGGCTTCGCCCGCGTGAAGTTCGGTTACTGTCCCACTGGATCAAAATAAAGGGATCACAATCACTGTCACAATCACAATCACTGTCACAATCACCGTCACAATCACCGTCACAATCACCGTCACAATCACCGTCACAATCACCGTCACAATCACCGTCACAATCACCGTCACAATCACCGTCACAATCACCGTCACAATCACCGTCACAATCACCGTCACAATCACCGTCACAATCACCGTCACAATCACTGTCACAATCATTACCATCGTTATCATCGTAATCACAATCATTGTCACCGTAATCACAATCAACATCATCGTTATCACAATCGTCACAATAAATCTAAAATAACCCTGTATAGAAGTCAAATCCACCATCTTCTGGATCTCAAAATAAATGCCATAGTCGTAATCAGCACCCTTGATAATCTCGGTATCGACACCCATATTGATTTTTAGACATTTCAACCCCATCGCACCCCAATAGGGGATGGTGGTATTTCAGGTCCGCCATTTTCAATCTTAAAATCGTTGTTTTTGTAATACACTATACAAACTATACCAATGTTGATTTCAGACTTTGTCACCCCATTTCCCCCTTTTAGGGGTTGAATTCTGAAAAATGCTGAAACCCGTTTCTACTCATTTATCAATAGGAGCACTCCTGCGAAGTTTCGAATAAAATAGTCTAACTAATCTTGTTTCCCCATACAAACTTTGGAACCCCGTTTATCCCCCTTAGGGGATGAATTTTGAAAAATCTTTCTTAGTGCACCCCTAGACCACATAAGGTACCTACTTGCCAAATTTGGAATCTGTAGACCCAGCGGTTTGGGCTGTGCGTTGATAGGTGAGTCAGTCAGTCAGTTTCTTCTTTTATATATTTAGATTCTAGAGGCGAAACTTTAGTAGGTAAACCCACATTTCGCCATCAACCGGGCACAAATCCGTACTTCGGAGTCAGCTTCTGAGAAATTTCTAGTGGGACTCCTCAACAATACGCGACCCTGACATAGGAATCGAACCTAGGAAGTCTTGCTCAGCAGTAATGTTTATAACCACTAGACCAACAATGCTGTCAAGGCATGGAAACAAATTTGGTGCAGAGGATTAAATTGCAATGGTCGACGCGCGCTCTTGAAAATCAATAACATCTTCACACCAGAGTTAGATAAATAATTAAAAATTAAATTGGTTTTAGAAAACCATTTTACACGTCACATCATGTTATGTTAAATCTAGATGGGGCCGGTGTTTCGTATCTGACTACTTTGAGAAGAAACAGTCGAAACAAACTCGGAGGTCACTCTCTTTTAAGGTGGATGCTCCAACCAGCCCGCGAAATTCAAATTTTCTTACGTTTTTTGCAATTTGTAGACCAGTGCTAGGTTGTATGTTGATTAAAATATTGTTCGCGACTGTAAGACGTATGGTTACAGAATTATAATCATCAAAATCATCAATACAATCCTCCAAGTTCATAAAGGTCAAGGAATGATTTTGATCTTGAAAAAGTCGTTCCTAAAAACACTACTAAAAACCTAGCACTGGTCTACACATTGCAAAAAACGTAAGAAAATTTGAATATCGCGGTTTAGCCTGACGCTTTCACCTTAAAGTCAGACATTAGTCAAGTCACATGACGACCAAGTAGATTACTAATCATTAAAATTGTACAATGATCATATTAAAATGCAAAATAAAAATATCTATATCTTTATAAACGACGGCCTTAGTTACCGATAGGATGAAAATAGACATGCCAAAAAATCTTTAGACGAGTAAATGTTTCTCTTTCCAGGAAGCGTCAATTATGTATTTCGTGCACAGCGACTGCTTGCCTGCCTTAGAACTGAGCATAAATGTTAAGAACGAAAGTGAGAGACGACTGTACGCAGTCGCCGCGGTCGAGTCCAAGGAGTACTGTTATGCCAAGAAGGTGAGTTATGATTGTCTATTCAACCTACATTGGGTCGTTCAAAATGCGATTCTAGTTGCAAATTAAGTAATAACATTTAATTACTATTTTTAAAACGTGATTGGTGCATAAGGTAGAGAATAAACTTACGATGTCTCGTTCGTCTGTTTGACTTTGTATCATGGGCTTAAATGCATGCGGCTTAAATTGTTTTCTGAAACTCGAACGTTACTCATGATTGTAGTACTTTTCCGCTGGCCTTTTTTAGTGTGTTTAATGAAAACGAACAACGTATGCAGAATACAATTCGATCAGTAAGTGATTATCTAATAATAAAGTTTGGTCCAATGTGTGTCAGAGCGGCAACCGCTACGGCATGCCGCGCGGCTCGCGCTTCTACCGCGTGCGCGTGCGCCCTCCCCGCGCGCCGCCCGCGCCGCACCCGCCCTGCTGCGAACACAAACACAGGAGCGGTACGTACCCCTATACCTGCTACTCACTTACTCACAACTCCCTACAACCATAACCAGCTCTCGAAAAATTATTAATAAATAAATACACTTTTAAATTGTAAATTATTCAGTTTCATGGTATTTCTGACTTTTTCCATGACTCGTTTTCCATAAAGTATGTTTGCGTTCACTTGTACAGTGTTTCAAATTCATAGGTTAGAATTTTTCGGCTCATATTGTGTTTTATTCATCTAGTATTTTTTTAGGATTTTTTTTGTATTAAACATGTGAGTATTATGATGGCAAAAGAAGCAGTTTTAGTTACTATAAAAACCTGAAAACTCAGATAAAAGCCGGTGAGACACCATAATAAATATTTTAAATAAAAAAGATCACAATAATGAAATATTTGGAATATACAGTGTGTTAAAGTAGTCGCGTGCTTAGGGGTGATTTCAGTATCGATAAGGGAAGCTGAAGAAAAAAAAAAAAAAACAAAAAAAAAATATTTAAAGATCAACCTAATTTAGTACCTACTAACTTCAAATAGCAATATAAAATAATTTTAATTCTAAACGATTGCTATTTTAAGTTAGTAGGTACTAAATTAGGTTGATCATTCAATACTTTTTTTATGTTTTTAATATTTTTTCGGGTTTCTTTATCGATGCTGAACTCACCCCTAAGCTATGACACGCGACTACTTTAACACCCTGTATACTTCATTTAAGAATACTTCGTATACTTCGTTTTAGTCTGTGTACTTATCATTTCTTATCCGATTGTATCAAAATTTTACAGCGAGATGCCTTGAGAAACGTCAAAAAATGGAGGGTAATTTTTATTTCTGAATATGCACATGCACAAGTAGATCTTAAAATTACCCTTATTAGCAATTGGGTATAAATGCTTTCAATCTGGCACATTTCATGGAAATATCATTTGAATTATCATTTTATGGAAATATGGAACGCTTTTATGGTGTGTCACTGGTGTTTAAGCTAGCACCATCAATGTGTAGTGTTCGCTTCTGCCCTGCGCTTGTCCACGCTGTTTAGTTTACTAAGCTTGTGACAAACTAAGTAGATGCCTTTGATTTAATCTAGCACAGTGCCTCTGAAACTCCTTATTCATGTTCAAAGACTTGCTTTAATATTGCATTTCAGCTTTTAAAATGTACACAACAAATGAAAAAAAGAAACAGGTTGACCTGACTCTTATAATATTCGAATAAACATGCAAAACGCTTGAGTAGTGATTATTGTCTGGAATAGGAACAGAACGAGATAATTAATAAAAAAAATAGCTGTACAAAAAAGTGTTTAAATGTTTATTAAAATAATATATAATTTTACACCTCCAAAAAACCAACTGTTCTAAATAGTTCGAGCGATGCGACCCAGATGTCGCTGTGTCGTCGTGTTCACTGGGCGTCACGATATGGCGCTAGTTTGTTAGGAGAAAATAATAGTTTAGTCGATACCATTTTACAATACTTCTGTGACCTTTGTTCGTATAACACGAAAACCATCTTAAAAATATTGTACCTAAGTGTAAAAATAAACTTCACGAGTAATAAAGTTCATGTCAAGAGATTCTACGTTTGAATTGAAGATTCTAAAGCCACCAACATAATATGCATTGTTAAAGCGAGACTTCATCTGGCACTACAAGCGTGTTTTGTAATCGACTTGCAACATTTCAAATAGAATATTTATGTTTTTTCATTGTTTGTCTTTGTGGTCCGTACTATGGCATCACTGGTTCAGTGTGACAGAGAGATGGGCCATAGACAAATAGCGCTATCTCTTTTCCGCACTCCATAGTACGTATTCGCTGTCTAACCGTGCACGCGCGTTGCGTTGCAGATGCAATGAAGGGCGGCGTGCTGCCGGTGTTCGCAGACGCCCGCCCGCTCAAGAAATGGTTGACCTACATGCATGCCCCAGGTCTTTGCCTATTACTCTTCATTTCTCACGTTGTTCATTAGCTTGCTGAGCCACACGTCATGCTTTTTTGTTTTGCTTCATCGCCATTTGGGTTCATTTATTTTAGTTTTAAGGTGGTGGAGATCAATCGCGGATTAATGGTAGGTTGACTATTTACAGGGTCGCCACAGTAGTCAATGGTTACAAGACAGTGTTAAACACGCTAATTCTAAGTTTTCACAATTTTTTTCTGTGTTGAAATAATTCTCTACTGCGGCGACCCCCGTGGTGCAATAATACCATTATATAATTATTATAAATCATAGCAAAATAAGTCTATGTCGCAATAAACTGCATATCTGTACCCCAATGATTAACCGGCAATCACTGCCCTTAAAAAAACAGTTACATATAATAAAATATAATCTTTTTAATCAGACCCTCAGAAATCAGTGGACACAAGTCAGTCTACCAGTTCAGCGACAGAGGAAAGCGCTCGAGCGGCTGAAGTGGTCACGGGGACGCTGATCAACCTGGAGTCGCCTGTATCTTGCAGCGATCCCGTCTCCGCTGCATCTGCGCATACGCACTCTGAAGATCAGCTGGATTCTATCGAAGCTAGCGAACAGTGGCAGAATGCTAGGATGCATCTCTCTACGATAAGTGCTATGTAAGTCATTTTGTACAGTGATAAATGTATCGCATAGATTTGAATCTAAGTTGATGCTGAGAAATTGATGTTGGAAATACACAAAAACACTAATTCAGAAAAAAAAAAACGATTCTTATGCTCCATAGATAAGTTCATTTTGGAAGATACTCGTCCTATAAATCTTGCAAGACCCAGTGAAGCGTGAAATTGCCTTTAGATGACAGCCGGTTCATGTTTTAAAATGGTAGAGTGTCACACTTGTCTACAAATAGTTCAACATTCGTATTGTTCCAGTACTGACATGGAGTGCAGCGTAGGTCGCTGCGTGGGAGCGGAGCCCTTAGAGCTGACAGTGAGCGCGCTGGGCGTGGCGGCGCGCGGGCACGAGGCGGGCCCGTCCGAGCTGGCGCAGGAGGCCGAGCCCTGACACAGCCACCCGCCCGCACCTACAGCCACCTAGTATCTCGCCACGCATAGCTAACTAATGGACTGACTATTGATTAATGAGTTTTATACTCACTGAACAACCTCATCTGGCCAGGATTGAAACCGATATGGCTAGAAAGGAGATTGCTACGGCTGAAGTGCACAAACAACGCTTCTATAAAGAACCTCGCCATGGGATACGGCGGTAATCATGCCCTGATTACAACCTCTATTTCCCATACGCACCAGAAAGATTAACGAGTGACAGCAAGGGAAAGAGTACTAGCACTCCATTTATTTAATACGCCGTGTGCGTGGGCGTCGAGTTTGCTGTTTCATGAACGTGCGTAACTTGATTCGACGTGGTTGTGATGTACGTGTCGTTCGAAGATGATGCGTGTAGCGGAGCGGCCGGTCGGTAGTCTTCCCCGGTACTGCTTCCACCCTCCCGGTCGCATCTGTCGCGGTGCATATCTCGCGAGTTCTCCGTGTTTCCCTCTCTCTCTCTCTCTCCTATATTCTATGTATATTTAGAATATAATGTAGAAATTACCGTCTCCGTTTCCCTCTATTGAAGTTCGTATCTCAATTAGGCAGTGATTTCTTCTCAATAGTACAAATTCGTTTAGTCGTGTTCAAGCTTTACGTGATCTTATGTTGCGAATGTATTCGTATTTTTATATTTCTTGTTATCTCTACGTTGTGTTGTGTTATATTTTAGTTCCTTTATTACCCTCTTATTTTTCAAATAGGATCATTTATTTTTCTTATTAAATACCAAACCATGTTAGCTATTTTATTGTAGTATAGTGTTATTGGTGATTATCAAGTTAATATTCTAGCACAAAAAAATATATATGTGGTATCGCTGTGTACTTGATTTCAAACTCAGCGCTATGTTCACAAATCGACGAAGTGCATTATATTATGTCTAATAGCTAGATACGTGTCTAATATGGTTAGAGTCACATTCTCCTTAAGATTCTCCTACCTTTATAAGTACTATCTTGATAACTAAGTCATAGTGATTATTTAGTAGGACAGTCGTTCCTCTTAGGAATTCTTCTTACATTTTGTCGATAGGCTTCAGCGATGTTAATGCTTTAAACACTCGATCTCGCCCCTATTTGAGCTCTGAACCCTTACCGATCCACGTTGTAGCTTAGATACTTATGATATTTATAGTTTCGCTAGAGTGAATGATCACTCGAGCTGACAGTGATTTGTTTGTCCTACACTCCGGTGGGAGTACGAGAGAAGAATTCAATAAATTATGTAAAGTGAGACACAGACACTTGCGTCCGAATGTTGTTTTAGCCTTTCTTACACTAAACTAGATTCGTTCGAAGCGCAAATTACGGTGTTATTGTAAAATAAGATGACATGCTTCACGTTAAATTTGTTTGTGGCCTTATTATAAGTGGCGCCCGACGTGGGGCTACCGGTGTCTCTAGTCTTACTTCCATGCAACGCCTGATGGAAGTACGGTTAGAGGCTCCTAGCGGCGGAATGCCGACTGCTGTGATAGTGCGTGCTGTGCTCTCCTCGACCCCTCGCCGAACGGTTTACATGTGCGAATCACAAAATTTCGAGTAATTAACGAGTTAGGGGCCTATTATTAAGTGAAAAAGTTTAGCTGTACGTATATTTGTACATGTAAAACCGTTCGAACAAATTCGGCTCCATTAGCAATATTCTGAATTTGAAAATATTTTATGTATTTATGACCACGTTAAACATTTCTTTTCATATAGTATTTAGTGTAAACATTCATATCAATGAATTAATTTTCAGTTATATATAGATTCTCAATATTTACTGTAACTTGTGTTGAGACTGGAGGAGACAGTGTTGTGGTCGACTTGTTGGCGAGTCTTGCAATATGCGGGGTGCTCATTGTGTGGGGTAGCGCCCCGGTTGCGTTGTTTGTCCGTTATAGTGCAATACCAGCCCGGATATTGCAATACACTGCAATATTAATGCAATCGTTTGTAAATACTTGTTTGAGATATCGTTGTAGGTACCCATAATTGTGTCGAATTTAATTAAGTTATGATATTTCGGTATCAGCCAAAATTCGTATTGGAAAGTAAAGGTTAATCGGTTGTTGAAGTTAAAGAGAACTGCTTGTGGTCGTCAAGGTGGATCAGTGGTATGTCGAGTAGTATCATTTGTGCTGGACACGAATAAGCTCATTTGCAATGAATTAGGCTTGGGTCGCGGACGTGTGTCGTCTAAATTATGGTGTCGTGTAACGTGTCTTTATGAAGGTTTTCGGAATGTTCTGCAAATGCATAATAAAATCGTGCGATCGCTTTATGGACTATTTTGTAGTGACCAATTTTATTGTTAGAAATTAAAAATGTAAAATTGACAATTTTAATGTAATTTTTATATACAATAAATAGACCATTTTATACAAACTGTTTTTTATTTTCTCACGTTTCAAATGAAGGAGATAAGTTTCCTTAAAACCAGTGTAGGAACATAATGCTTATAATAAATCTATCTTTGTATCTTAGAGACAAAATTAACAACTTAAGACTAGGTTACAGTAAAAATATTTACAATTTACAAAACTATGTACAGGAACATTATTATAAGAGGCCACTGAAGGCGTTCACAGCTTGTTGGTGCTGAACATCGAAGTACTGTTTACATTCAGACATGTCGTTGTTGGTGAACGCGCAGTCTGAATAGTTCCAATTCTGCATATCTAAGTTGGTTTGCGTACAATCCTGCCCGTACCTGTAGAACCTTTGCTCCTGCATGTCCATTACAGGAGAGGTTCTACTTTCAGCGGGATAGTATTGTTGCGCTTCCTCAGGGTAATATGCTTGGGGCATGTATGCTTGCTGTTCGCAATAAGGTTCAGTCTGCTGGTATCCGCCGAACAGTTCCGGGGAGGGGGTCTCACTGGACTCGGAGCCACCGGCAGCTCGTTGCCAGTCCAACCAGTACGCTTCCTCAGGCCTGGAGTTTTCGCTATTGAGGTCAGCGAAGGTTGGTGGTGATTCTAAGGTGTGTTCTTCTAATGGGAAGTCCAGTCTGATGGGTTGGTCGAGTTGGAAGATTTCTTCAGGGTGGAAGATGTCGTCGGCTGGTAATGCAGTCGGGTCGTAGTGTTGTTGCTGCTGAAGGGAGGGTCCGGGTGGCGCAGGGGGTGCGTAAGCCTGGTACTGCGGCTCCTGGGGGGTCCACGCCGCGGTGGCGTAGCTCTCTGC
The DNA here is from genome assembly GCA_963853795.1 of Xestia rhomboidea. Taxonomy (NCBI): domain Eukaryota; kingdom Metazoa; phylum Arthropoda; class Insecta; order Lepidoptera; family Noctuidae; genus Xestia; species Xestia rhomboidea. Next base: position 8,100,434 of record OY970764.1, on the reverse strand, counting down.
AGTCTGGTCCGGGCGCCACCGGCATGAGCACTCGAATGGTCCACAGGTGCATGTCAGTTGAACTGTCGGGACAAAAAGATAGATTAATGATACTGTGAGAAATGAATTACTTTGGTCCAGAATAGGTGTTGAACGAATCGCATTGGTGCTTAAAAATAAAAAGTATGTTGATGCCAACCGTGCGTAAACATTAGCAAACATTGAGGGATCAATTCAGTGTTGATAAAAATTAAAATCATAGAACAAATTCAACTCACCTCTTTGGTTATCCGGTATAAGAGGCGGGGGTTGTGGATGTGAAAGGCACACCTTCTGTGGCATTTGCTTATCAGGTTTCGTCAATATCTTGTCTGCTATGGCTGCTTCCCTCGCTAGCAGTAAAGCTAAGCCTCGAACTCTTCTACCAGCTCCGAGGGACCTTCGTACTTCGCTGGCTCCTTTAGCTTCAGGCTTTGGATGATCATGAGCGCCTTTCGCTTGGAAGAAGATAGCGTGTTCTGTATGTCGCCAGAAGTGAGTGACGGGGTAACCGCAATGTCCTCGACATGGTAGGACTTCTAAGCGACCGCCGCTGCAGAGTCTGTTTGGACATGGTTTGCCTGTTGATGGAAAATTAACGTTAGGGAAAGTTTTAAACAGTCAAAAAGTTACTAGTAGATTTATTATCTTGAGAAAAATGATGGTCAACAGAGGCCTCATCCGTACTGATACTGCCAAATGTGTATGATACCTAACATACCAAACCGATTCAAAAGCACCATGCTACGACATTCAATGAAAATCAAAATATTTATTTCACATAGGCCTAGGTGGGCACTTATAAAACGTCGAAAAAGGTGCACGGTTCGCGTTGGTCGTTTCCATGGAGAAGAAGAACCGGCAAGAAACTCCATGGATGGAAAATTAATTCCGGTGATTTTAGGATGTTAAGCAGTGGACTTTAGTAACAAGTAGCTTATGGCCTTACTCTATATCTATAGCGATAACACATTGTCAGGTTTCAGTGTGTACAATAAATAGTGATTAGGTAGTTCAAATATACCTCCAATTGTCAAGTTTCAGTGTGTACAATAAATAGTGATTAGGTAGTTCAAATATACCTCAAATTGTCAAGTTTCAGTGTGTACAATAAATAGTGATTAGGTAGTTCAAATATACCTCCAATTGTCAAGTTTCAGTGTGTACAATAAATAGTGATTAGGTAGTTCAAATATACCTCCAATTGTCAAGTTTCAGTGTGTACAATAAATAGTGATTAGGTAGTTCAAATATACCTCCAATTGTCAAGTTTCAGTGTGTACAATAAATAGTGATTAGGTAGTTCAAATATACCTCCAATTGTCAAGTTTCAGTGTGTACAATAAAAAGTGATTAGGTAGTTCAAATATACCTCCAATTGTCAAGTTTCAGTGTGTACAATAAATAGTGATTAGGTAGTTCAAATATACCTCCAATTGTCAAGTTTCAGTGTGTACAATAAATAGTGATTAGGTAGTTCAAATATACCTCCAATTGTCAAGTTTCAGTGTGTACAATAAATAGTGATTAGGTAGTTCAAATATACCTCCAATTCCATTACCTTGCTGCTTTTTCCGCGCCTTATCACAAATCGCAGGCCTCAGATGCACTCGGGACCCATCAGGCAGTCGGCATCTTTGGGAGCATACAAGCACTCCTAAACAGCTCTTCTTGAGTATGTGTACGTTATGGTTGTTGGTGTTTCTCATGGCCCATCCTGAGGCGTGTCTCCTCGCTTCCTCACAGCCTGGAGGGTATACGCGGCGTACGTGACCATCACACCACTCTCCGAATGTGTCAAAAGCGGCCACGCGCGGGACCACCGCGTCGTTTATGTCCCAGTCTGGTGTTTGGCCCTCCGACATTTCGCGGTTGCTGGTGCTGGTGGAAGAATGGAAGGTTGTAGAATATTTTGTAAGCAGTAGATATAGTTTTACAGAGCACATCTTGAGTAAATAGATAACCACCTATAATAAATACCTAATTATGCTATGAAGTACCTAAAGCTTTAGATAGTAGCAACACATTAAAGCCATTAGTCCAATACTTTTATGTTTTTATTATTAAAGCTCATCATCATCTACCTAGCCTTTTCCCAACTATGTTGGGGTCGGCTTCCAGTTTAACCGTATGCAGCTGAATACCAGTATTTTAAATGGAGTGACTGCCTATCTGACCTCCACAACCCAGTTAGTACCTACTGGGTAATAATATACGATACCACCGGTTACCGTTTTATTATCAAAGCTATCTCCCTTAACCCTTTACCTAATAAAAAGGTACAAACACCTATCTACAATACACAGGTTAGGTACCTGTGGTATGTAGGTACATTCTACACCATCTAAATATTTATAATCTTTTGTTCAAGTTCCTTACAGAATAAAAAGCAAACATCCAAATCGCGGAGAAAGCTCGGTTCCCCCTCACAAGCCCTCGTTGAGCCAATTGCTTCAGAATTACATCGTCTGAAGGGGCGGCCGCGCCTTAATTGGGCAAATAACTTTGTGTAGATATCCACTTACGAGGGAGTAAGTAAATAAAGACGAGTCTTTGAACATATTTTTAGATTGTCTGCATTTTTACAAGATGGAAGACGAATGGGGATCTTCGTTTTTAATACAGTGGTTTGTTTTTATTAATTACGACAAACTATTCAAAATTAATTACCTATGCAAGAAACTACAGAAAATAAGAGAAGGTATTGGTACGATTTTTTTTCTAGTTGTATTTATGTTTGACGGTTTAAATGTGTCCCAAAATACAAAAACGATTTATCTAGCCCACAATAATTGGAGAAAACTAGAGTTCGCCTCTATCTGCAATATTAATTTAAAAACCCTAATTTGGATTTGGATAGCTCGATAAGAGAGTTTTCCAATAGGTTTTACAACGTATGACTAACACAACACTAACGCCACAACGTAGTATTTTCGCCTATTCAAAATAAACTAGCGGCTTAATGCGTCAACAAAGCAACGTCAGAGTTTCAATGAGTTTCAATTAGATTCAATTGACTCCCTCCAGCACGGCCAGCACCTTCCCCAACCCTGACCAGTTTGCCTTCGAGTTTATTTTATGTCATGTGCTCTTTATTTATTATGGTCAATTTTATTTTATGACAAGCTGTTGCCCTCGATGTTCGTCCGCGTGATATTATTATAAAAATATTATTGTATTATATAACGGGCTGGTATCTGCAACTCCACGTCAAAGCGCGTATTTTGCGTACAGTATTTTCATATTTAAATCAAATTTTGTTAACAACTGAAATGTTTTAATTGTTTTGCACGAAACCCTAATTATAAAAAAATAAAATTTGCCTAAATTTGCCTTATAATATCATCTATCTGCCAGTAAAAGTCCCATCAAAATCGGTATAGCTGTTTTGGAGGATTAGCCGGAACAAACAGACAGACAGACAAAAATTTTCAAAACATGTGATTTTTGTTATATAAGCACCGTATATAGGGTGTAAAAAAACTCTTAACGAAGCCGCAAGGAACTTGTTCTCCCCGTCATTGCGATCATTTTTTTGTTCTACACCATACCTGGGAACCTTCTAGTTACCTTACTTACTTACCTTAGTTACTTACTTTGACCCCCAATATCTCCATATTGGGGGTCCAAGTTCCAACTTTTTGACAATTTTTTTTTATACAATTTTTTAATGTAACATTTTTACTTTAAACACCTCCACGACCCTCGTATTATTCAATCCATCCATCAGCACAATGTTTTGAGTGCGTTACATGGAGTTCTACGACAAACATGATTTTTCACCCCTAAAAAAAAGTCGTTTCCCAGCAATCATTTTTGCGTAAAGATACTTAGTTTGATGTACAGAATGCTTGGTTGACGGCTTCGTGATGAGGTTGTTTACACCCTGATATGTATACAAACGGACACTTCAATTTTATTTATTTGTATTAGAATAATTTAACTGTTATTTAATTAAAGTCCGTAATTGATTTAAAAATATTAACAAGTGCTTAACTGTTAAAAAGAGTCTTGATAGCTAATTTTGGTTCTCTTTGGTCTGAAGCGGTAACTGCTTTTACTTTGCGACGAAACAATTAAAGATAGAGCGGTACGGATGGCTTAGATATTATTATTACCTCCTCATAATTATTAGGTATAACGGTCAGTAACAAAAGTCGATTAACACTGCTACTTTTTAAGTACTAAAATGATTCGATAATCTACTTTTTAGGGTTCCGTACACGAAAGGTAACCAACAGGACCCTATGACTAAGTCTCCGCTGTCCATCCGTCCGTTTGTCGGTCAGCGGGCTGTATCTCATGATCCGTAATATGTAGACAGATGAAATTTTCACAGAATGTGTATTCCTGTTGCTGCTATAACAACAAATAATAAAAATACCCTACTACAATGGTACGGAACTCATCATGCGCGAGTCCGACTTGAACTTGGGCGGTTTTTAGTATTGTATTGTATAACGCTGGTGTCCACAGCTCCACGTCCAAAGCGGTTCAGGCATGATTGTCGCTCTTCATTATTCCATCTCCATAATCTTTTTTTTATTTTAGTAATTTATCTAATTTATTTTCAACTGGTTATTTATTGTATGCTTAATTAATGTAAAACGGGCTGATATCCGCAACTCCAGCGCGTATTTTAATGTTACACGTTGTTTATTATGTGATTGAATTTTACGAGTGTAAACGATGGTTTTATTTTACGCTTTTCTTTTAAATCGGTTGCTTGATTATAAACAATTATCTAGTCATGGACCTATATAGCAGAGAGAAAAACGAGTATTGCGGTGTTTATCAAGGTGAAAGCGCCACGGTAGCCGACAAAATTAAAATTTTCTTACGTTTTTTTTTGTAATTTGCCGGTCAGTAGTACCTAAATATGTTGATTAAAATATGATTTGCGACCGTAACAATTATGGCTTAGTTATAATCATTAAGACAACCCTCTAAGTTCATTTAATCCCATTCAATTTCGCGGGCTACCCTAGCGTATCATTTCTATCTTAACAGAAAGGAAAATTTCTACCGCTCTCATCCTTAGTTTGTAATTAATTTACAAGTTTAGGATTACTATTTGTAAAATATGTTTTAATAGTGGGGCTGTTGTTTTATAAGAGCTGAGCTTTCATGAAAATCCGCGTAAGTAGCTAGGTAAGTACATTTACTTTAGAAACTGCGATGAATATATTATCTCCTAGTGGTCAACGAAATCATATGTTTGATTGTTGATAAACAATAACTAATCCTCCTATATTATAAATACAGGATAGTTTAAATGAAATATTTAGCATATCTAACATTTAATATTCTTAGGATTCCCGCAAAGTACCGCCTGATTCCATAACCTACAGGATGGTTTATTTTTATTTGTTCTTCTTATTCAATCTCCGTGACTTCTTTGACCACTTTGCTCTACTTTTCATAATTTACGATTGCGATGTCCTAAGATAAGGGAGCTTTTTCGGTGACAAGTTTTGATGCAGGTATAGATTTAAATACGCCACTAAGTAGGTATACTATTGTATATTAGTATCGATGTCGGTATTAATAGTATTTTGCTTAAATTCAAATACCTGGGTATTTGCAATTTTACCAAAGGCCAAAGTTTTTAAACTGGCATGGTCACTAACACTATCTTAGTGGCATAATTATTATTTTTTGAAAACATTGAATATTAATATTTGAAGGTATTATTTATAACTATTGCTAAAAAGGCGTAGGTTTATATACCGAATATGTAGATTTGCAGGCAATTTAGTGGCTAGGTGTCAAAAGCACGCCTAGGTAGGTGGTACCAAATCTATTTTTGTACCTAGGTCTTGTTTGAAACCTCATTTAGTACCTAGGTTGTTAGTACCTATTTCGAATGAAGTAGCCGTCTGGCATGATCACAAAACAATCCAACAAATCTTAGTAGAATAAAAATGAGTTTTATCTATTACATTAACTTTCAAGTATATATTATCTACGTGCCTACGCTACTACCTCCACTGGCTCATCAAAATATGGTGTGGTATCCCGATGACAAAGATCTTTACTGATTTACACTGAATAGTTAATAATAAATAGCTACTTACAGGATAACCATCTCCGAAAAGATGCAAAAGCTTCACAATCACAATGCAGGTATTCTGTCCAGTTCTAAACAACAATCACAGTCCATTAAGCCACTGCACACGTCAACGATTTGTCGCGAATATCGATACTATTTGAACAACACATCTACACGCGATGATAGCTTATAGCTCACTAAGTTGAACAACAAAAATAAACATAGGGATGATGGGCCCCACTATACCGCGAGGTGGGGACCGCAACAGACCAATCAACAAGCCCCGATATCATGTCACCGCCTCCCGACCAATCAGGATGCAAGCTTGAACACCAATGACGGTTTTCCAAAATGTTACTTTTCTATTTTTCAGGTAAAATGGGAATTTTCAGTGCGCTGCCATTTTTAGAATATCGTTATCAGTTGCAGTAATGTAAGTAACGTATTTTGTAAAATGTTCAGTACTAATGCGAGGTGGTTATTTTGTTAAGTAGGTATACTTGCGTCAATAGTTTAGAGTCCTGAAAATATAAGGTTACGTAATCAACTACATGACGCATTATTGCGTAACTATATCCAAGTGTGTCGTGGATTTTTCGCGAAAATTCTGAAAATTGTTTTTAATTCTACTTTTACCTAAGGATATATCCACCTTAAAGTACAATAAAGCCTCGTTTTTTAAAATGATCAGTTTTCTCTAAAATATCAAAACAATCAGGTTTTTTTTTCATTATTTTTATTAAGCACCTTGAAAATCGAGGTAATGACTTTGATACAATATCGTACCGCATGATTTTGAAAAGTGCGGTTCGGGTCTCCGACGGGAAATGATTTGTTGTGTGGTGCTTGTAGGCGATGAGGTCGTACCCACACTTACCCTCATTTTCTTAGAGTCACTGAAGATACTTACGGCTTTCATGATTTCATATACAACGTAGCGTAGGTACAGTTTAATTTCTTTGAGATCTGAAAACAAGCAATTCATTTTTAAATAGATAAATAAAAATTATATTTACAGCGCATGGCTTCATCATTTACATACTAGGTACAACGAAAAGTAAGTAAGAGATACGAGTAAGTACCAAGTAATAGATACTAATACTTACTACCCAAGCTGGGTTTATGGAGAATGAAATCTGAAATAGTTAGCAGCCAGATGCAGGCTGCTAACTACTTCTGAATTGCATATAATGAAAAAGATGACAAGGTATAAGGATAAATAAAAGACATTCATTCATAGCGTATTATAGCTAACCTATGTATACCTAAATGCTGTACACAGAAGCTGTTGGTGAACCTATATTAATAAATAAATAGCTATATACTTCTGATCCTTTGTCGCAATTTCTATACTAAGATTTTCGACGCAAAGCCCGACAAAGAAAATACACTTACGTGGCAAAATGTAAAATAGCCTCAACGTATTTCCCATTGCAGCTGCAGTAACATAATAATTACAGAACACGATATATAAGGCAAGTGTTCAAGATGTGGAGCGTTCCTACAATAAAATGAGGCAGGGTGCTCCATGCGGGCGCGCACGTTACGATCGACGCGTGCGCATGGGAAAGCTGCTTTCTAGCTGTTATTGTTGTGTTGCAAAAAAAATATTATTTATTTATGTGTAAAAGAGAGGCCATAGTGTTTAAAATGTAAAAATACTGAAAAATGTTGGAATGTCTGTCTGCAGATACGAATTTGCTAGTATTTTACAGCAATAAAAAAATAAGCCCCAAAATACAGTTTAACCGTCTAGTTTGGGGCTCTCTAGTAACGTCACTATGTTAACTAGTTTGAGGTAATATATTAAGCCACTTGTAACATCTCCTGTGGATCATCTGTTTATGTATTATGGATACTAAACAATTTTCTATTTCTAATCCAAAGAACTTCGGCCACATCAATTAAGTTGTATTGTTTAGCCTCTACAATTTAAATAAAAATGTTGGTAAAAAAATGCGGCTACGTTTTGTATGAATTAAATAAACGGATAGTTCGTAGAGCGGGTGTCTTAGTTGATCCTTTGTTTTTGCTATCTATATCGGCGGCAAAGTGACATAATCTTTTGTAAATACGGTTTCTGGAGCTTGGATTAGTTGCATCTTCATATTTACTTTATGCTTGAAACGAAGACTATTGGAAAACCTTAATCATGAAATGATAGTTGAGTTACAAAAACTTCAGGATATAGCGCAACTTTCAGCCTAGTTAAGCAAAAGCTAGGAACACAACTGTGGCATTTTTCCAGGGTCATAGGTATATATCGTTCTGTGTAACTGTTGCCGTGTGGATTCTGATGGAATGTTCTGGCCTATGAATCTGTGGAAAACTTAGTGAAAAGAGCAATGGAGGCAATTAATTAAAAGTTTAAACATTTTCACGAGGTTAATGTAATCAATGTGCTCTTTTATGTGTGTGTATAGTCGCATAAAATAAAGGATATGCTGTATCAAAGTTACTTATTATTAAAAAAAAAAACGACAACTTCGAGAAATATCTCGCGACACAAAACAAGCATCTTGCAAAGCAAAGTTATTTATTATAATTCCACCTATTTTTTATGATTTCTACGAACATTTGTTTATTATTTACGGTATTAAGGGTAACGGTGGCAGTAAACGACAGACAATTTGGGTTAATCTGATCAATTGTTTACATTTAATCTGTCTTTTGTTTGTTCTCACAGTCGTCCGTTTAATGGATTAAATCCGTTTAATCCAAATCCTGGGGATTTTAAGATTGCTTTGCCGTTAAAATCTTTCGGAGTCTATGTTGGGATTTAAACCGGCAGAACTTCAGGGTGATTTTACAGACTTAAGACTGAAAACTGGGACATGTTGGGACTGGTTTATCCGTTTATCTTGTTACTAAGATCGGGATGCCGTTGTGACTTTCGTAAGTGCCTGCCGTGAATTGGGCTTAAACAGATTAAATTGATAAAAAACAAAAACATTCGTGTTCAGTTAATTTCTGCAGCTCAGATTTTTTGTAATCTCTGGCGGTCGGTACTTTTCGTTTTCCTTGGCAAAGCTTCTTTGTATAATTGCGAAAGTGAAGTTTCGGGCCGTTTTCAGTGCTGATTCTCCATGTTTTCGTTCTACAACAAGACAAAATAAACTAAACAAGTGGCGGTTTATAATTGGTGCAGAGGGAGTCCCCTCTAGTTAACGCCTCGGTCACCAATTGACGCCCATGAGTAAGTAGACTCGAGTATGCGAACAATTTACCTCCCCAGCCCTAAGGAAGTAGCCAATTTGCAAAATTGGGTACAGTTCCGGCCTAGAACTAGAAGAAGTATATTATTGGGAGAGCCAAAACATGCGACAATTGGCATCGATTGACATTTCACAGGTTCCGTAGGGTTAAAGTGTTTTAAAATTTCAACGAATTTTAGATACATATTGATGAATAATTTGATAGATTTTAGTGTTACGATTTTCCCATGGTACTTGGCAAGCAAGCATGACAAGTCAGAAGCACAGCTTGCTTCAAAGTTTATCTATGTATGTTTTACTTCAGTAGAGGTTTGCTGTTAACCCCTGCACTGCAGTGAACAACTAATTAACTAGTTGTTAAATCGGAACTTCTTGACTTGCGACCGCCGCGCCCTCGGCAACTTGTACTGGACTATTTAGCGACTTAACTTTGTAGGGGATGCTTATCTTTGACAAGTTTCAGGCAGTTCTATCCTAGTTACCTCTCACTGTAGGTAGCTCAGAGGTGAATCACTTCCACAGATCATCATTACAATTTCGGTCCGTTTTGGATGTGACTGACAGTTTTTTTTTAATTTTGTATATTGCAGAAAAAAAAATGTGTTAAATGATTTACTTATCTTGAAAAATAATTCTTAGGTAAAGTGCAAATATTCCTATAGGTAGTTCGTAGTTGTGTGTAACACCCAAAACTTGTCAAATATTATATATTTAGATGTCATTGCTTTTCATGAGAACTCGATAATGCAAAATCACTTTATATTACTTTTCCACTGCAGAGGAGAGACACACTCACAAGAAAACATACCTAACTACTTATTGTGTGTTCGCACTGACAAAGTGTTCACATAAAAACACGTTGAAATCTTTATCTCTATCAGACAGAATGTCTTTAAATTAATGTCTCGTCAATGCTAACGCACATGTCTGTAGGTGTACATTTTTTAAACAAAAGTAATTTGTACATGTGCAGTATATTTGCCAGTGGAGGCTGGTATCAGAGCTCCCCGCCAGGGAGTGTACAAACACGGAATTAGCGACACAGCGCACTGTCAACAGTGATCAAAGCGACATCGCGACATGTGTCAGCGCGATACATTTTCACACGCGTTTTCATTTGATTTAAAGTTTTCCTCGTATAGTTGAGTTTCATTGTTGAAGGTATATTATGTTGTTTACAGCAGTAGGTGGAGCTTTATATTTATGGAAAAGAGTCATCTTATGAGTCATCTTATGAAGTCTTTTTAGATATGTGAATCACGATGCAAAAATATATAGTTTATAGACCGTGAACATGCTTTTGACATGTCCACCACAAACTTAACTTCACAAGTGAAGTAATTATCCAATAAAATTGATAGAATCCTAGTACAATGAAATACGCTTTCAGGTAGATACGAATCCATTCTATTACATCCCGGGATATCGTGAATACAGTCCAGTCAGATAAACCGAATCAACTACACGTAGCGATCTGTTCGTGACGTCACAGATAACCCTTTGCGGCCATTGATAACACATCTTCATATCTGCATTGTGCCCCACACTCCCCATCCCATAAGCCTTTCCACACAAACGGTGTTCAAACAAAGGATCAAATTAAACAAAATCCGCAGACAATCGCGCATACTGACGAACACAGACGAATGTACATGAAAGAGAGTTAATCAAATAACTATTTGGAAGTTAGTACAAATAGCACGCCCCCGCGGATAGCTGTCATACAACAAATGCATGGTGATTGACCTCTGTGTCGTCTGTGTGGACTGGAACTAATGCGTTGGTGAAAATGCGCAATATTTTTGACTTTGCAATGCTTCAGCTTGGCCGGCTGCGTTTGTATTGATTGTGTTTGTGTGAGTTATTGAATATGGATGTCAATTGGTTTCATATTTTGAGTATCATCCTTTCGGTGTGTGTAATAAGTATTGAATAACTAAAATGTCTTATTTTGAAATTGATCACTGGCTTAAGTTTTTTTTTTTGCAATAACGAATTGGTGTTGCTCACTAATTCGGCCCGTGTGGTGGAGTTTGATAAAATGCCTGAAAGGTGTAGGTTTTTCCTAGCTAATTAATTTTGCACTAAAAATAAATTAATGATTTTATTAACATAGGCTATAACGTTTATTGTGAACGATAAAGACACAAGGTGAAAACTCATAGTTGTGAAAGGTAGTAGGTGTGCGTTAGTTAATTTATTGTCGCCCGTTATCTGTAGGATGCGGGTGCGCGCGCGCCGGTCGGCAGTCAGCAGTCATGGCGACGCCCCGCCTCGCTGCCGATAGCTGCTGCTTTTTAACATGCAGCACGCGACTATGACAACTGTTTCTTTATTTTATGGTTTATGTTAGTTAGCTGGACGACTGCATCTTTTTTTTTGTTTAGAATTATGGAAACAATTGCCGTCTGTGTTTGACGATGAAGCTTTTGTAGAGACTAAATAGTTCGATCCTTCTAGATAAATCAGAATCAAATTTTTCATCTTGAATTCAGATAGAGAAGAGAGAGAGAAGAGAGAGCCAAGATGTTAAAAGGATGGGAAAAGCGCTTCATGATAAAATAAATTAATAAAACTTTGGTAATTGCTGTCTCATAAGTTAAAACTCGCAGAAAGCTGTGCTTAATCTATCGAAATTATGCCTCAAATTTTTAACACTAACGGGAATTGGGAACCTTAACAACCGGTGGTAGAACTTATTTTTTTTAGATAATAATATACATATAGATCATTAACATTATTTGAGCTACACATTCGCAAAATTTTATGAATTGTTCCTGTATTGCATTCACCCCGACCAATTTGTAGATTCATTTGAATTTTACAAATACAGTTTATTTAGCATAAACATGGGCTCGCGCGACATTTCCGCATAATTATGCGAACGTTTCTATGGGAGCGATTGATATATGGTGGTATTATACTAATTGCAGCACGTTAGATACATTGTTGGTATTGTGAGATTATACCATAAAATTGATATTTATTGTAGAGCTTGAATTTTGAACTCACTTGAATAGGTTTCCGTAGAGATAGTGATTGTTGTAAGTCGAAAGATAATGTAAAAAATTAAAGCATTTCAGACTGGCTTTGAATACAAATTAACGTGATAAGCTCCAATTCTATGCATCACTATCTAGCTAACTTAATAAATAAATTACAGAGTAGGGCAACCCTCGAAAATTAAATTTTTGACGAGTAGCAATATTACGAAAGTAATGATGGTCTCACCGGTCGGCCCATTTCACGCCAACCCCAAAAACAATGGATTTTCAACGGGGAGGCGATGGGGGGATAATCTAATAAACGAATAAAGATGTTGCGTGATTTCTAGATATCATAACGTGGGAACCTTGATTGGTGGGTTTAATTAATTGATGTTCATTTGTGGCTCACCGTGGGAAAGCTGTTTATAGGATTGATTTTGGTGCGAATGATTCATGATTATTACAATTTATACATACAGAAGGTCCGGGGAGGAACATACCTATTATTTTATGAGTAGGGCTGAAGGGTGTAAGTAGTAATTTAGACTCAATGCAGATCAACACAAAGAATAGGTTAGCGGAAATAATGACGTTAAGTCAGGAAAACATCTTGTGATTGCAAGATGTAAGAGGTAATATGAATTTCCACTTTCATTTCCTTAGTACACAAATATCAGTTGCCTGCGTTGCAATTACAACAGGCATGACGACAGTATCAAAAACTTGCAAATCTATTTAGTCCGTCAGTTAGAGTATTGGAAATTAATGGACACGTATTTTTTGTTATTGCAAATCAATGAATATTCACAAAGATAAAACGCATCAAAACTCGGGAGTGGGGGCTCGTGACGTCAGAACTAGCTAAAAATTATACCTAGGCGTGACGTGTTGAGAATTTTAAAAGCGTCATATCTTCGTCAATTTTGGTTTACGTAATAAAAGAAAAAACACGGCTCAAATATTTTTTGATAATCTAACTGACGGACTAATTAGATTTTTTTTGTCGTCTCGTCTATTAAAGAAGAATTAATGGTCATGGTTTAAGCAATATTTTTGATGAAATAAAATAAATAAATAAGTGGGAATGTGCCCGAGCTCTACTTATGACTCAACAGGAAGTATTTTCCTGTTGAACCCTAAAACAGATCAAATGATAATCTGATATTCCTTTAAACTCCGGAAATCCGATATTTCACATAGCATTGAACGTTTAGAGCTAAACGTAACCGGCGGACCATTAAATTTTATTTAACCCGCGAACTGCAGAGGGTGGCCAGAGTGTAAGGGCTCGTACACATAAATAATAGCAAAAAACATATTGCGTTTGTTGCTCCACTCATTATGCGCAATTAGCGACGATTGTGACAGCGGATACCATGTGAACGGATTTCATTGCCATTGTCAGTTGCGATGGTCTTAAAAAGATTCTCAGCGCGTGCGGGGTTAATTAGACATTCATCAAATGGGTTTCAGGATTTATATTTGCTTCATTGCTGGTTGACTTGCAAGATATTCTTCTCAAGATGAGATGAATTTTGTAAATATACAATGTAGGCGAACCTACCGTTGAAAAAAGGTGCACAACATTTCCAGGTGACCACAGTGGAAACAATTCATTTCTGTGTAACAAATTGGTAACTCAATCCAAAAGTAATTTGTAAATTCAAAGGTTAAACACAGTTTTAATGCATTTATTTTACCTAATACTTACTACCCCTCTGTTAGTCGAACGCATTAGTAAAATTAGAGCGGTGGGAAAGGGTTGCGCGTGCGCCGCCGCGAATACTTTATGTTTATTGTTATTAGAACAATATTTGTACATCCGAGATGTACGGTTATTGCCGACGTATCATATTCAACGCATCTGCAAATTACCTTCCTATATTTATTGACAGATATTACAACACCATTCTGTAATAAATCGCTTTTGTCGTTACGGTAAAAAGTGTGAATTAAAAATAATGTGGAAGTAGGGAAGTGCTATAGAAAATTTTATTTCCGGATTAGTAAAATTAGAGGTATATTCTTCATATTCAATGATCAATCAGGCTCCCCTGTGGTCAGTCGGATGCGGAAACAAGCTGAGACTATTGTAATCCAATCGGTGGCCATTTAGCTGGTGGTATCAATAGATTGTCCGACGGTGAGCACGCGTCCGACCATCATCTATTGTTGCAAACGATTGATGTATTTAGCCGATTATTTGTTTACAATATACATAATAGTGGAATTTAATGTGATTTTAACGAACGTTACTTATTATTAAGCTTGTGTTAACAAAACTGTGATGTCTATAAATTCTGAATTTAAAGGTGCGTTTCATCGAGTGTGCACATCATTGAAATTGTTGTTTAAATAAAAACAGCGAACATTCATGTATTTTCTAGTGTTTAATTCAAATCCATTTACCAATGCCTGCCTAAGCCTTTACCCACAAAAAGCCATTGATTTCTATTGAACGATCATCAATAAGACGGCGCACGTCAGGGGTCGCGAATCGACGCGATTAGCCGTGGTGATAAAGTGCACGCCTGACACTACGATTACTGGTACCAACATTGAGCATCGTAAATACTCATTAGATTGTATTTTTAGGAATTTGAGCTTTTTATGAGCAAAGGGTGTAAATAAGCTCATCGAAAATATGGGTGAAGCGAAGAATCTAGTAGTATAGAGTGTGAGTCTAATCCTTCTATATTGTACGTTATCATGTTCGATTTATACAGTTTACACCAGGAAATAGGACCCTCCCGCTTCGTCTTGTGAAATTTTATTTTTCGTAGGCTGCTACGAATGTGCTACGAATTGCTACGAATTCTTGTAGAGTCTACAATGCCAAAGATGTAACCATTTCTGTTGTATATGAAGCTTGCAGTGGTTTAAGTATGTACTCTAAGTAATCACTCACACAAGTCAGCTTGAATGGCTACGGATGAGTTCTGTTATCTTCGATGGGTGTGTAGTCAATTATTAGAGGTAATTTTAAAATTAATCATAATAAAACTGAATACATATTTTTCGGTTTTCTTTCGTTGTAAAGTAATAAATTTTGTAACTAAAACGTTTTCGTTGTAACTAAAACGCTTTCGTTGTAAAGTAAAAAAGTTTTTAACTATTTAACTTCAAAATATTTTTTATTCAGGATAATACAAAGTGTTTCCCAAAGTCTACAATTTTCAGATGTTCAAGAATATTTTTACCGTTTGTTATCATATCTGTTCTTTCCGTACCTCTACGACTTCACGTTATCTTGGGCACGCGTCACGCGCTAGGTGTACCTGGCGCGTGCGATGCGCGTGGGCACGTGGGCGCGGCGAAGCGTGCTCGCACGTGGATGCGCCCGCGCACATCGCCGCCTGCGCATCGCTGTAGTGATGGTCAGCAGAGTGCTGGGTCTTGTTCCTTAGAAGGTCCATTTCACACTGTCATGCAACAATTGAGCGAACATTTATAAAAAGCTTTTGAGGAAGCAAGAGTTGTTGGCAGAAAAAAAAAACACACACACTGTAGGGGTTGCTTTGGTATGTAGGCAAAACGAAGAACTAACAAAAAAGATAGAGAGAAGAAGAATAAAGTTGGTAATATTGTCTACTTCTGTATTTTTCAAGAACCACACAAACGAAATTGTCCATAATTGATTTTATTCAAAAGAATCTCCTGAAAGTCCACATCAAAACGCCTACTTGACTTTTGTGTGATATTTACAAAACGTCATTCAAGTGTTAAACTCCCACAAAGGAGTGAGTGGGGACCAACAAAAAGAAATCAGTGTCGGATGCGCCTACGCATAATATTGGACATCAAATGGATGCGTTTACGTAAATATAGACCACCTTTTATTATCTGCGAAGTTTGATTGCGGTCGAGAAGCGTGTCTCGCACCCCTCGAACTATTCACCAAGGATGATTGATGTACGGCAGATTGACAGATTTTTTATAATACCAGTCAAGGGTAGTTCGGTACAGACGAGCGAATATTAAAGGCAATTGTTGTTTAATTTTTAGTCGTGGGGTCGTTTCGAGTGTTGTAATAATGTTTTGATAATAGCAGTATCCGTTCAGCTCATATTTCTTATTCAGAGTGCGTGGGACCGCGCCCGGTGATTGCGCTTACACTGTCTGTCTGTATGCATTTAAAACGTTTAGGGAGTACCGTTAGGAACACCTTGTTGTTTTAATTTAAAGACAAATATTATCATATGTAAAGCAAACTGTTTGTAAGCTCTCGGTGTTGTGTTAAATGATTTTCGTTGATACACGAAAACGGGTTTAAAAGGTAAAGTTTACATGCTCATGTAACAAGCAAAAATCTGTATATATACTAATATTATAAAATAAGTAAATAAATAAATTCATTTAATTCAGATATCACAAGATCCATAGAAGTAGGTACATTAATAATTATCACACGTTCACAAAATTATTTCACAATGTTAGTAAATTAACAGAAGTTACTTAACTAAGAGCAATACTAAATAATAATATGCTTAACTAAATGCAGAACTTACTTACTTTATTAAGAGGTAAAAGTTTGTATGTTTGTATATTGGTAATTGGCAAACTTCTAAACTCCAATCCAATTCTAATTTTTTTTTCACTATAGAAAGGTACTCATTATTCGTGGGCTCTATAGACTATAAATTATATTAAATCACGCATAGTAGTCGAGATATCACAATTTTTGCGGTCGAAGTCGCGGGAGAAGGACTAGTAAATCATATTTTTGGATGTCGCCCATTCATGTCTCGTCTAAAAGAAATATAAAGGGACAAGCTTTTAAAAGTGTTAAGTTTCATTAGATATTATTTTAATCCGTCACAATTCGACAGCTCACCATTGAAGGCTGACCCTTGACGGGTGCTTATTTGGCTTAGTAATATTTTTTTATTAGTGTTTTTTATCAACCGCTCGGACAATAAAAGTAGAGCCATTCGATACTTTAGTACAATGTGCCCACTGATCCTCATTGATCGCCAATTACCGGACATTAAGTACCTTAAACGCTTTTCATGTCCGCTATTTGTAGCAACAAATCAAATGTGAAAGGAAACAGCGTACAATGGACCGTTCAAGATCTGCATTCAATATTGTTGGGTGTTATTATTCGTTCGATAAGCTTGTTTTTTTCGGACATTACGACAATGGAATAAGGGAGCTTATTTTTTTATTGTGGCCGCGATAGGATTTTGCGATAAAGACGAGGTCAAAAGTTGGGGAGAAAAAAATATGTAGAAACTATTTTTTTAAATGAAGTGTCGTTGTTTTATTTATTAACTATTGAGGTCCGGTTCCTATAAGAGCTGAGTACCAGTATTTTACAGTGATCAACTGCCTGTCTGACCTCCACACGTTTACTAGGTAGCACCATACCACTTGAACTGGGTAATAAGTACTTAATGGTATTAGGTAATAGGTTTATAATAATACTTAAAAAATAAACAGGTAGTAAAAGCTCACATTAATACACTATGCGCGTCCTCTACAGTCGGGGCTGCGCGCGCGCAAAGGTGTGCTAGTCGGGGCGCACGCGCCACCGAGTCCATTGTCACGCCCGACACGCTCATCACACAGCTCCAATGGAGTGCGCACAAGAACGCACGTTAGTGCACATTTATTGCGCATCTTCAAAGCTTTGTTGGCTTTGTTACATCTTTTATTTGCTTTTTATCAATAAAAATGTCGGCCAGCAACGATGTATGTTTTCACGCTATAATTCAGCCGCTGTGAGTCCTTTATTAGGGGAATTGTTGAGATTTTTTCAGATTAGCAGAGCAAATAATGTTCTCAGATTTCATTTGTTGGTGTTATGACGGCGGTGTAAGGTTACTGTAAGTAGACTACTGGCTTAGTTCTGGCAGTACTACCTACCTACTTTAGAAATCCACACAATCTGTTTTTAGGGTTCCGTACCTCAGTCGGCAAAAACGGAACCCTTATGACCACTTTATTGTCAGTCTGTCAAGACCCTTTTTCTCAGCAACGCGTGGAGTTATGAAGCTGAAATTAATATGAAATACTCAAGTCTGCTACTCCTTGGGGCAATGAATGATACAAACTTGTAAGTCAATGCGATATAAAGTTAAGACCGTTTATGTCACATATTTTGCGATTTAACAAGGGAATCAAAACTGGTACTTCCTGTTGACTTAGAATCATGAAATTTGAATTTGGCTAGAAGCAATGTCTTACAGAGCAGAAAACCGTAAATATGTAACAAAATACTTACAAGTTTATACAGAACCCTCGGTGCGCGACTACAACTCGCAATTGTTTTTTTAAAAATCCCAAATTTCAATCTGGGAGACTTCTCCACAGCCGGAAACGCAACTTCCCCTACAGTTACAACACAGAAGCTTAGACTTCCGTCTGTAAATCCCACGGTGAATCACAGCTCACTCGAGACGGTCTCGTTTAAGGTCTTGGTGGTCATCTGAGATCGGAGCCCCGCCGTCTGGTGCCTCAGACATGCGGGCCTCTCACTGGGTCACGATCACCGCGGTACCGACGGCTGGTAAGTAGTGGGTACAGCACCTATTTGACACGTAATTCGGTTATAATTGGGACTAATCGAATAGAAGATTGGGGAAGGTCAGTGTTGAAGATGTGTCGGACAGCTGGTGTGCCTAATTGCTCGTAGACACGTCATGTAGAATTTGGAAACATAGTTCTTGTTTTGGATACCCGCAATAAGCAGTCATAATTGTATAACGCTGGGCAAAACCACAATGGAGAATCAAACTACAGTAATTATCTACTCAAATAGTTTATTAATCATGATTAAGCGTATTTATTTACTCGTTCTATTGTCGAGAAACCACAGCCGGTGTCAATTTTCAGCGCAGCCACACGACCGCCTCCAAATATTGTGATAATCCGTCCATTCTCTATTGTCACTCGATGACTTGATAAAAAAATATAAAAAGTCCATCCGTGAAGCATCCCCTGGGACCACTCTGTGGCGTACTTCTTCCCTCATTCCCATAATCTATTCCAATTAACTGACAGCACCATATTGTGATATTAACACAATGAATCTCCCCTCTATAGAGTGCAATCGTTATGATGAGCCATAGTCATCTTTCTTGTTGTGTGCTATGGTTCATATTTCTGTAGGAAGCGATTTGATTGCTTTTTACGTTTTGGTACACTTAAATGGGTCTTATTGTTGGTAGGTATGTGTATTACAATTTTGATTATTTTACTTATAACCGTGACAAAACGTTTTAAATGAAACACTGTTCTAAAGGGTTTTAAGTATTACCTAATATTTTATTTGTCATGAATAGCCTGCCATGATTTTCGTTAGATTATTATTATATTGTGATTAAGTCAGCACCTGACTATGTGACTGGTAATTTATCATCGATGACGTCACACGCGGGTCAGGTGCTGTCGTTGCTACCAACACCACACATCGTAATCAGGGCATTACACTACAGTTCATTGTCATGTGGGTTTCCTTTTCCTTATGACATGCTTCAACTTAGGTAACTGTTTCAAGTTAAAAATGAAATACCTTATATCGATTTTGTTTAAACAAGTTGGTTAGCGACGGGAGGCAGATTGCGGCCACCGACGGCAACACTACTAAGCAGACAAATTAATAAAATCATGGAGTGACTTTAGATCCTAATGTTAGTCATTGTTTTCGAAACCTTTTTACCTGACTGCGAAAGTTTAATTAAATCAATTAATAAGATGGATGAATTTTAGTTCCCTGAACTTCTCTGTGTTTCCAAATTAACAAAAAAAAGGACACATTTATCACTCCGTTTTTATCTATTTGTTTATTTCCCACCTACAACACATCAAATAAACCCCGACCAATTATCGATATATCTTCTTACATCACAATCCTCCAAGCTAACTTTCCGCCGGCTAATCCTAACAGATAACCGGTCAACCCTCCGCTGCCGTCAGATACTAGATGGCTGCTATTAACCCCGATATAATCGCCATTGTCTTTGCCCTTTCCCACAATCAGTCGATTAGGGTGGTTCCGTACGTTACAGAGTTAACGCTGATAAACTGATAGGTCTGATACTCCAGATAATGAGTTGTTTTGGCGAGGGTTATGTTTCTACCTATTATTGTGATTGGTGATAACGTCAGTGGCAGTTGAGGTAAACAAAATGTAAACGGACCTTTACCGTCAACCAAGCATTCTATATATCAAACTAACTCCACGCAAAAATTATTGCAGGGAAACGAATTTTATTTTGTGGTGAAAAATCACGTTTTTCGGTAAGATCCAATGTAGAATATTGTGCTGTTGTGCTGCTGGATGCATTGAGTAGTACGGGGTGATGGACGTTTAAAGTACAACATTAAAAACTTGTATTAAAAAAATACTTGTGAAAAAGTTGGAACTTTGAACTCCAATATTTCAGTAACTAGAAGGTTCTCACTTCACAGAACAAAAAAAATATCGCAATGTCGAGGACGTGGAGAACAATGTCTTCCGGCTTCGGTAAGGGTATTTTTACATTCATTTTGAACAAGTTTACCTGTTTATCTGATAACGCTAGTAATGGCGTCAAAAGTCGTACCTAGCTAAGTACGACCGACTCAACATGGATTGGCGTTGGTATCGACAAGCTGAAGGGTTGTCTCTGAAGCCAAATTCATGAAGGTACTTTTGCGTTCAAGACGTATCTACACTCGAGAGCAATGAATCCGGGTCACTTAAAGAATGTTAAAAATCTCGGAAACTAAAAATGATAGGTTAATGCAATAAATTGTATTTAATAGACAATGTAATACTCCTTAAATGAAAGTAAAAAAAATATGAGTCACCATACATTTTATTAACACAAAATTACATAAAGAAAAAAACTGCTGATCTCTCCTTAAAACAAAAATAGGAAACATGAAATTTTTGAACTTTATTACGATTTTCTTGAATTTTAATACTTTGTATTGCCTCCTCGTGCTTCCATTACTGCGTTTACGCGGTTTGGCATGCTGTACACCAAGTTCCTTATACGATTTTGGGGAATATTCTCCCATTCCTCTGTGAGAGCAATTTTGAGCTCACGAAGCGTGATTGGGGGAGGGTTTCGTTGTTTTACGCATCTGCCTAGCTCGTCCCAAGCATGCTCGATCGGGTTGATATCCGGGCTGCGCGCTGGCCACTCCATACGAGTAATGTTCATCTCTTGAAGGTAGTCATTCACAATCCTACCTGTATGAGGTCGGGCATTGTCATGCAAAAATATAGCATCCTCACCTAAATTGACCATAAATGGACCAACGTGATCATTGAGGATTTCTTCCACATATCTTACGCTAGTTAAAGAGCCGTTTTCTAGAGAAAGAGAGATGTTAAGAGATTTTTAGGATTCTTAAAGTGACCCGGATTCATTGCTCTCGAGTGTATTAGCAGTGATCGTTTTGATAATATAAACTTCTTCCCTCTTAACACCCTCTTTCCAAAGCACCTAAAACCTACCTATTTACTTATCATTCTTATTTCAAAAGAAAAGGCTGATGATTGAGGCTCAAAGGTTGTTGAGCATCAGTCGGTTAGGAATTCCTTTGAAAATTACTGCGTCCGTTTTTTAAGTTACTTCTCACCACCATGCGGTTATTTGCGATAAAGTAAAGTAATCAAATAACCACACTCGTCTATTTAAATGTAGGTGGGCAGCTGTAGAGCTGAAACAAAAAGTAGCACGTGCTAACATACTTAAGGTAAATCGTCAAAAACGCTCGTTTCCCACACAAACCGCAACGGGCGCGCGATAAAATCGATACGCCAATTTATATCGAGAATTATAACTTTAAATCGATGGAAAATTACTGTTTTGTAATGAGTGACGTTCTCAGGAGCAGCAGGAGGTTCGGGGGCGACCGTATCTCCGTGTGAGATCTACCGATTTTACGAGTCAGTCCACAATGCTTGTAACGACCGCGCTGTAAAATTACGATTATTGTTTACGGCTTTTTGGCTCCGAATGAGGTAGCTACTTAGTAATTGTTATTGTATTATTGACTTGTTGGTTGTAAAGTAAAGAAATAGGAACAATTATAAAAGGTTTCACGGCGATACAGTTACATTTGTTGGGTTTGTCAAATGTTTTGTGGTTGTCCACAATGACGTGGTGATGTTTTGTTTATTGTTTCTTGCAGTGTTACATACTAATGTCGCCTACGGTGCATAGTTAAGATAAAGTAAATAGTTTCCTTATGAACAATGTGCTCTACTATCACCACAACTATTTTATTAAATATATGTTTGTTTTCTAAGTTTATTTTGGACATAAAAATAATTTAGGTGTTTCCAGTTGTACCATCACAGACATCGGTCAAGGAAAATATCGTGAGGAATCTTGGACTTATAATTAATATAAGTCTGAAATCACCAACCTGTCTTGAGCAAGCGTGGTGATCAATGCTCGTACCTTCTTTGTTGAGAAGAGGCCTTTGCCCAGCAGTGGGACAGTAATAAGCTGGTATTATTATTATTTTTTGTCCAACTTTACCAGTTATGCTGTTTAATAGAACATTCCCTTTTAAGTTCACGGTGCAATCGATATTCAATCAAATTCTGCAAGAACGTTCACGTACAGCATCACTCCTGCGCACGTCTCTGCGCCCGCGCAGCGCTATGAAAGGAGCGCTTACATGCAGGTGGCCGACATACGATACGCCATTGTATGCCAGCTTGGCGAAGCCTCCTCCGTTTGTCTCCCTTCAAAAGAATTCCTCGCAGACAACTCACCCTGCTACTAATTACGCAAGACCAAAGAGTGGAGAGCTTTTGGGCGAGAGAATTATGCCTAAAGCGTAAAACAGGAAATTATGGAGCTTCAAAATCTAGCAGAGAGGTTAAAATCACTAATCCAATTTTGAATTTCGATAAAATTGAAGTTAAATAACAGTAAAAAGACAAATAAAACATAAAATGAGGAATCAAACAACGCTACAAAATGAGAGCGTCGCCGTCGGCACTATTGTGGACAGCATTGATCTGTGATCACCGGACTCTGAAGAATTAAGCTAGTTGCTAGTCACACTGGTTTAATTCCTGAACTGATAAGGGATTTCCCAAAGAAATTGTTTAGTATGTCTATGGGTTTTCCATTACCTTGTGAATTAAATAAAATTATGAACTTCACGGTCCTACGTACAAAAGATTTCAACGAAGTGCTACATCTGATTCGAACCTGATCACTGCTTCTGACTCATCGTACGCACAAAGTGCGCGAGCGATTCAAACGAAATGAAAAGCGTTTTGTGCGGTATTCCATCCATATTGAGAGCGCGCATGTGCGCCGCGCACAAAAGCTTCGCAAGGCTTTGCGTACCTCTTCTATTTAATATTGATGTCTGCTGCGATTTGGCTTGAACAAATAAACAATAAGTGCCGATTTATACATTGTTTTTCACCTTATCTCGTTTAATTAATCCAGGGCAAGTGTTTTGATGAAACCCAATTTAATTAAACGTTAAAGTTATGATGTATGTTGAAATTATGCGGCTTATAATGCGCCTGTATCAACACTCGCTCATGTGGGTGCTATGCAATGGCTATTACAAAATCATTACTTATTACAAGGTGTTTTATTTACTATCAATGAAAATTGTAATATATTTACCATTATTTATATCTTTTCTATTTAAAAATTTGTTGAGGTCCACATGACAGCCAGCACGTGTGTAAACCCGTATCGTTTGCACCCGATGTTTGAATCTAACGTCCGCAGGTAATTGCGTAGCGTTTGACCAAACGTTTGCTTGCATTTCCATTTTGTCATTAGCAATCGGCTATTAATTCTTGGATTATGACTGGTAGTGGACATAGGGGCTCGCAATTTTCACAACGACAGCTGGCTCCCACTATATGTATCTGTGCAAAAACTTTTCTGCGAGGAAAGCCACCTGCGTGATTCAACATTATCCGTTTCTAATCAAGGCGCGCACACGCCTGCTTTGAGTCCACGACACGTGTATCAATGTATCGATTTATCACTTTGACCAGAGCTTTAATGAAACTAGATTATTATAATGACCATCAGAGGCTTCTGCGATAATGATAGATAGCGTTAATGAAGACAGTTTTTGAACATGTGTGTTAGAATATTTATTTTCTGAGATGTTTGATATCAAATTTCGGAAACCTATTAATTACGATAATTCGAAGTGAACATTTTAAACTGTTTATCGTATAAACATTAGACAACAACGTATATGAATTGCATAAGTGTTGTTATTGTAAATAAACAGAGTTTAAAGACGCCCTTGTTACTATAATAGGACGCGGTATAAACACTGGGAGAAACGAGTCGTTTTTATAAGCGCTCCTTACACGGATGGGGTAATTATCACGTTCGAAGCCATTATGTAATGTTCACTCTATAAAATCGCGACAACTGGTTAAGCTCGTCCTGTGCAAGCTTGGTTAGGGCTGCTAGTGAATGTTTCTTGTGTATTACTTTGTTGTGTGTGGTCAGGCCTTGCTTAATATTAGGTCACAACCAACAGCTTCAAAATATTGAAATAATGAATAGTTGTCAACCTAGCCTTTTCCCAACTGTGTTGGGGTCGGCTTCCAGTCTAACCGGATGCCGTTGAATACCAGTATTTTAATATACTGATCTAGTCTGTATGACCTTAACAACCCAGTTTGTGCTGTGTGATACCCTTTGGTGAGACTGGTTGTCAACTTTCGGGCCACTGACTACCTGAAACGACTGTCAAAGATCTACAATAGACAGCCGGGACCAACGGCTTAACGAGCTTTCCGAGATACGGAGGAAACTCAGTATGTAATGTGTGGTCATGACTAAGTTGGTCCGTGGATCCACGGACCAACTAAGGATTTAAAGCGCTGCTTAACCTAAAGATCGATAGACTGCCCTGATAAAATCAAATTATCACTTAGATTTAAGATTACTCTCTCTTCTTCGTCTAGACGATTTTATCACTTGGTAAAGGGAAATTGAAAAGAAGATTTACAGAATTACCCTCTCTATCGTTTTGTATAGGTCAGTGTTGGTGGGTAGGAAAAATAAATGACTAACCCCCGAATACTGAAACATCACTCAAAATTTAAGTAGCACTTATATTTAACAGATACTCAAAAGTGACGTTTGGCCATACGAAATTTAAAGTTTAGGAGCTGCTCAAATGTTAAGCAGCCCTTAAATTTTGAGTGACGTTTCAGTATTCGGGGGTAGGTTTGTTAGTTAGCGGTGGGTGGGATAACTTAATTTTACGAGTAACGTCAATAAAATTGACAATCCATTACAATATTTGCAATTCGAATGACCGTCAATTACATAACTAAAAATGAAATCAATGTTTTATATTTTACAGACATACGTTGCTTTGTACGCCAGCCCTGGTCCACCACGTGGTGATAGGACAGCACCTGTAAGCTAAATATATCTAAGCTGTTGCAATCAGCTCGCGCATCTGCCCGCCTAGATTATTACGCAATAACTTAAGTGTGCGCACCAGTCCAGATGTACCAGGGAGCTATGAACCTGTGAACATTTTATGAACTACTTATACGATGATACTGACCGGGTAAATGAGTATATTGATACGGAGACAACGTATCTTTATATTGGCTTAACATGCAAATTATGCAGGGATATGGTGGAAAAATTAGTAACGATTAGGCGTGGGGTTTATTTTATTGCGAGTTCATTAGTTATCAGTTCTTTTACCTGTTTGAAAGAACTGCAGTTGGTTGAAAACTTACCAAAATAATAATGCGCATTTCGAGTATGATGAATCAATTGCAAGAGTTTTTGAGATTTTCGATAATACCTGTTTTGTGTCAGCAATTCAGCACCAGCTTCACGAGTATGAAGTTAAGGGTCCTTGGTACAAACAAAAACTTGACTACCTACATAAATGTAAGTACCAAAATTTTCTCAAGAAGACTATAAATATAGGGTCAGCTAAAGAAAGCTTTTAACAAATCTTAGAAATAATTCAGCAGTTATCTGTAATGGAAACTATCCATAATTAGACAGTTGTTAGAAACATTTAGTTTACTTGCTGTTAACACGAATAACAGCAAGTAAACTAAATGTTTCTAACAGCGTGAACAGCATTCATTTAGCAATTTACGTGAACACTCGTAATAAACAAATTACGGGCCAGATGTGCGAGGTAATCGCAAAAACTATGGTGGTCCGAAGCATCGTGAGCAAAAATGCAGAGAACCTGTTATTTAAATAGCAATAATGCTATTCTCACTAAGTGTGAGCTAATGACTTAATACAAAACTAAAAACCTTTCTTATTTCTTGTAAAAACTCTATGCGTGGGGTCACTTGTCTATGTAACTATCTAATTGTAAAAATAAAATCTATTTACGTTAAACCGTGCATAAAATTGATATTAAAAAAATAAAAAAGCAAACTATAAATTGCATTAACTTTATGGCAACAATTTTATTCAGATAAGTTTTAATTACAACTTTATTGGAATATACATTAGCAAATTGATTAAAATAGGGTAATATTTTGCAATTCTGATAAAAATAAACTTTTAGTTTAGAAGCCCAACAAAGTAGGTAATGAGCTTTTAAGTTTAGAGTTAATTTTCACATTTGTTTTTAGAATAAAGAGTGTTATTTAAAAACCGTTACATTATGATACGTAACGCGATATATTTAAATGGTTTTATATGAGAATTTATTTGTATTCGCATTGAGTTTTTCCCAGTGGCGCGTGCGCTTAATTGTGAGCCCGCATCCACTGATTGACGTAGGACTTTGGCGGGCACAATACCGTTACACTTTCCACTGGCACCCTAACTTAATGCAATACTTGTTAAAGAGTATTAACCCGCCAATTGTTGAGTCATTCATCATCAGCAGCGTCGGCCGGAAAAGTTTTCGAGGAAAAAGTCGGAGTAAAGGCAAATACACACTAACCTTCAGGTTTTTTCTGCAAAACGTTAAGTATGTATAAATTCTTTTCTGATGGTTTCAATCTCAACAAGGTCATTAAAAAAAAAAAGATTTTTGTTTTCATTAAAATTGTTGATTTTCAGTGTGAAAGATTAAGAAATTAAAACGACCGTTTTTTGATCTACTTATGGGTGTGCAAAGTAATTTAGTAACTCGTAGAAAGAGTTTAATTGTAATCGAAAAAAAAGCCAAATATATGCTTGACAAAAAATACGTTATTATAAATACACGGGGACGTCATGGAATCGCAGAGAATCTTAACACCGCGATTCAGCGGAGTGACGTAAATGAGCAACGCCATCTATCGAGATATTAGGAACTAAAATATTCAAAAGTATCAACTTAAACGTAAGATTGTACAGTAATTGCTTCGATTCAAAGTAAAATATGAGAAAAAAACTAGACTAGTGTAAACTAGACTATAATCTAATCTTATTTGATGATCTTGACGACATGACATGATACATGGAGCTCGGTTGGTTTGTGACAAAAAGGTGGGTAGTCACACTGTCCAGGTGGGGCAGACGAGCCACCCGGCACACGACGCATCTTGCATGCTACATGGACGCATCAATCCGCACTGATCTTTGAACCAGAACCTATTAATATATCGGGTAGGCAAAAACAACATACAAAAAGTTGTAGATGGAGTGTGGAGAACCATACTTTCATTGTGTTATAATAGGTCTTAAATATTGATATTAAATAACTAACCCCCGAATACTGAAACGTCACTCAAAATTTAAGTAGCACTTATATTTAACAGATACTCAAAAGTGACGTTTGGCCATACGAAATTTAAAATTTTAGGAGCTGCTCAAATGTTAAGCAGCCCTTAAATTTTGAGTGACGTTTCAGTATTCGGGGGTAAGTATTTAATCAGTAATCATGATCAATTTTGAAGTGGCTTTTTAAATAAATTATCGTTGTGTTAAGAAAATGGCAGTAGTCAAAGATAGTACGTAGTAGGCCTAAAAAAAACTCACGTTCTTTTAAACCGACGTAAAAAAAACCGGCTAAGTGCGTGTCGCGTCACGCGCAGTGTAGGATTCCGTAGTAGCCCGTTATATTTTGTTTTTCAATGCTAGTCTTCACCCGTTATAAACAAGCAACCACTTCATCTTAGTCACTTTATAGGATTTATTCTAAGGATTTTGTATTTGGTACAAAATTATCCAACACCCTAGTTCAACGACTATTACTGCTAAACAAATAAAGTTATCTTAACCGCTATAGTTTTCCTTTAAAGTTCATGAAATGCACTATCATCACGAATTTTTCCAGATTTTGCAATCAGCAGTTTAGCTTTTAGAGGGGGGGGGGGGGGGGGACGCCCTACTGGAACAATAATTTGCACTAAAGTTTAATATTTCATAAATGGAGTATTAAATCGAAAAGTAGGATTAGCAACCCCTAAATAATTTTAAAAGACTTATTCAACGATACCCCACACGATGGGGTAAACGACGAAAAAAAAAAATCATCCCCACTTCACGTCATGTAAAACCTACCCTAAAAAAAGAATATTTTCCAAAATTTTATTTTACCACTTTGTCGGCGTTATTGATATACACACCTCTACAAAATTATAGCTTTCTAGTACTAACGGTCTCTTAGAAAAAACCTCGGACAGACAGACAGACAGACATGGCGAAACTATAAGGGTTCCTTGTCAGGACTACGGAACCCTAAAAAGGAGGAGGTTCTCAATTCGAAACGTATATTTACTTTTTCTGTCACGTGTCAGTCGTATTGTAATTTTAAATTTTAGACAAACAACTTAAAGGTAAAGCAAATAGTTTCGAGAAAATAGTTAGTACTGAACATTTACACAGGTCCTTAAATATCCAATTATAAGAAACTACGTAATAGAAGAGCGTCTGTGGTCAAAACTAAATAGCTTCGGGTATTAGCTAAATATTCAGAGTTCCGACGACCCGACGACCATTTCTATAAAAATACCATAGAGACATAATGGTCAGTCTGTGGTCTAGGGCCATAAACATTGTACACCTTTACACGCTCTCAAATGATTCCTTTTCCTTTGTCTATGTTTATGGGATATGAAATTTTACTTTTCATTGTCTATGTTACTCATTTATATTATGTTGCTCACGGTGTTTGCCTGTTATTTCTAAACGGGCATTAAATGCATGCATGACTTACACGCTCGTGATTTTTACTCTATATGAGGAGCTGTAGTTGTGAGTTGGAGGCTTGGAGGAGCTCGTGGCTAAGTAATAACAGCCGCTCGGTTCATATCGAGTTTCCTCTGTGCCTCGGAAAGCACGTTAAGCCGTTGGTCCCGGCTGTTAATTGTAGATATTTGACCGTCGTTACAGGTAGTCAGTGGCCCAAATAGTCTGACAACCAGTCTTACCAAGGGGTATCGTATTACCCACCCATGAATAACTGGTTTGTGGAGGTCAGATACGCAGCCGCTCCTTGTAAAATACTGGTATTCAGCTGCATCCGGTAAGACTGGAAGCCGACCCCAACATAGTTGGTAATAGGCTAGGCAGATGATGATGATGAGGTATGAGTCGAGTTAAAATTGTTACTGTTTTTGAACTCGGAAAATGTTAGCGCTAGTTGTAGAGCATATTTTAATTTATATTTATCCTCCATTCTGGTGTTTCCCACATTTTCCGTAGCAAAATACATCAACATAACATATCAGAAATGTATTGTTACCAAAACTCTACACCTTCGTGGAGGTAGTTAGCCACAAGTCACAGCAGTGCTTACGGTATCTGGAAAAGGCTTTTCCTAATTACTTGGGGTGTGTTTTGTTTGGTGCTATCGGCGTGTAACGAGCCGCAAATGGGTGCGATCGCGCGATCATGCGGGCTGCCCGCCCTTCGCAGCCCGCCCGCCCCCGCCACCCGCCCCCTCGCGCCTCAAAGGCCTTTGTACGTGTGCTGAATTGAGACATAGTGATGAGCGGAGCGAGTAACTTATAAAACGATGATATTGATTCATTAGCAAACCTGTCACAGACCACGGTTTAAGTTTCGAAAGGTACGTTGAAACTCGCATGCTTGTAGTCAGACAGTCAATATTCTGTAACACTATTATTATTATTTTATTCTGTATAACCATTTGACGACCCGAATGGCGCAGCGGTAGTGAGGCTGCCTTACGTTCTTAGGGTCCCGGGTTCGAATCCCTATTTTCTCCCGGTAGGAGCAAATGTTTGTGTGATGAGCATGGATATTTGTTTCCGAGTCATGGATTTTTATATGTATAATAAGTATGTATTTACAAACAAAAAAGTAACTATGTAGTATATCAACTATCTGGTGTCCACGACACAAGCTTCGTTGCTTAGTGTGGCACTAGATGGCGCTGTGTGTAATGTCCAGCGAAATTTATTTATTTGTGTAGTTTTTTTTTTTAATACTGAGGACATTGAAAAATTATCGGTTTCGCAGTTATCTCAAAGGAAATAATATAACTTCGCATATTGATTTTGTATTATTGTATGATGGTTAATCTGTAAATAACTAATAAAATTCCTACAAAACATTTATGATTTGTGCACTATAAAATTTTCTTTGTCGAGGAAAGTGTGCCACTTATTCATAAAGTAGACAGTAGACCACACAAAGAAACTTACTAAAACTCGCTTGCGTCTCTCACAGTGTCCTCAATATCCACAGATAAGCACGGCAGTGGTAGCAGCGGAATCTCGCGTCTATCCTTGTTAATGAGTTCACATGTGGTGCAATTAGCCCATTGAATGTGGCACAAGGATTACTACGAGGTGCGCGGTCAAAGCTCTTTGTCTTCTATACTCTTTAATAAAGACATTAATTTATTTTAAAACCAAAATTCCTAAAGAAAATCTTTCAGGTTCGATTTTGTGTTGGTAATTCCTACTGTAAACTAGGGGCGTCAGATCCCGGCTGTTAATTGTAGATATTTGACCGTCGTTACAGGTAGTCAGTGGCCCAAATAGTCTGACAACCAGTCTTACCAAGGGGTATCGTATTACCCACCCAGGAATAACTGGTTTGTGGAAGTCAGATACGCAGCCGCTCCTTGTAAAATATTGGTATTCAGCAGCATCTGGTGGGACTCGAAGTTGTCCCCAGAATATTTGGGAAAAGGCGAATCGTGGTTTGATATAGTTATAAGGCTCTACACCCAAAATACTTTTCATGCATTTTACGAATTTTGATTGTAAATTATTAATAAAAAAAAAAGATAATGTGTACTTAGTCAATAGGTACGCCTATATTGACTAAGTACACATTATCTTTTTTTTTTCTAGTATTTAATGGCAGGAAGTTAAAAGCACTAGTTTGCCAAAAACATACTCATTAATTACTATCTAGAATGTAATTAATGAGTATGTTTTTAACCCAACTATTTAATGTTACTTTGTCTTAATTTGTAATATCATTACACGTGAAACCATTGTCTTTAGTACATATATACCGTGTTTTCTGCCCTGCCATTGGTCGGTGGCTGGCGGAAAATCGATCGTGCTCTATGTAGGTTGGCTGTGTTACAGTAAACAGGTAGGTAGGAAGGTACTATGATAATAGATGTGGTAATTCTGGTGAATCCCTCTTATCGTTTAGTCATTGGTTTTTAACATAGTAAGTACTAGTTTGATTGACATTTTTAGCACGTATTTTCCCTGATTAGTTTGTAAAACCTATTCCGTTATATCTCTACGTTTTTCTATGGATTTTTTATGTAATATGTGTCCCTGAACGATTTGCTTTAAGGTGCACTACCTAATAAAATAGCCAGAGACCATTTTATGAGCAATAAGATGGTGGAAATATCGAATACGTATTAGATTAGTGGCCTATAGCTAATTATCGTAAAACCTAAATCTGGTTATAGTTATCAGGAATTTCTCAGTATCAACTATCAGCCACGTAGTCTGGATTTGTCCCTGGTTGGTGACAATAAGTTCACCCCCTATTGCATGGGACATATTAAAAAACATAACTGACGAAATGTAGTTGTACAATTGGGTACCTCTGCCTCTTTGGGGATTGCAGGCGTTTATAAGTCTCCTGATCAGAAGGTCTAAGAAGCTAAATGTCTAACAGCGCGGAATGTCTAATGAGCAGGAAGTCTAATAAGCAAAATTTCCATGTAACAAAACGTCCAACTATTAGATGGTCTGTATAGCAGAACATCTAAATAAACAAAACCATCATGGCTGTGTACAGTGAAGATTTATACGATGCTTTCATCATCATACATGGAACAATTATGTAAATGACTGGATGCAATATGGTCTGTGAATTGCCTCGCTATCTGCCCATCCTATCGACACGCGACTCCAACTAATTGTATGCTGCTGTTATTGCTCTATGCTTTTGTAATAGCTCATTATTTCATATTGTTTTTAATTGAGAACAACACTGTGGTTGATATGTAGAATGGACACGTGATTAAAGTGTCATTCAATAATATTTTGGCAAAGAAAAGAAAAAGCGACAAGGAGTATTTATTTGATCCTGTAAAACGTAGTGCTACCTATTTATTGTAACTATAGAAGTAGTCTGCATTATAGTGTGATTTGTCAAGGTTTATGGTAAATAACTTAAAAACAGTCCATCTACATGCAATCCACATGAAATCATCTTCACAACAATCTGCAATTTGTGCCAACAACATTGACCAGCGAACAAGCTTTGTTTGCACTCGCCGGAGAAATGTGGATGACCACAACGAGGCCTTGACAGTTCAAGAAGCCTCTCCACCTAGCCCCAAGGGTCTTTGCTCCTGATTTACGGGCTCCGAAAACCGCAGGGATTCAATGTGCCTTTGTTGCACACACACTTTTATTGAATAATAAAATATTTCCACAAAATGAAACAACTTTATAGGTCATAATTCCCTTTTAACGATCGCTGTTATGAAAATTTTTGCTGTTTTAGAAATAATCTTTTGTATTTCTATTTTAGCATTAGGTTTGTTTCTTTCGTCGAAAGTTTTTACGAACAAGTGCGTATTGGGAGTTGAGATTAGGAGTAAAATTATGGCTTAAATTCTAATAGGCCTCTATAACTATTAAAAACTACTAACAATTAAACAATGACATCAGCAACATTAAATTAGTGGCGTGACGATAAAAACATAAAGGTAAAACACATTCGTGCTGAAGATACCATCGTTTGGTAAAACGCGAACACGGAGATAATGACTCGATGAATAATAATGAGCTCTGTAAGTGTGAATCACCAAATATATTTAAATTGTTATCAATTAAAAGCAATATAATAGCGATTTGAGTCGCGTACCCTGGCCATATGGCGTAGCGCACGGGCTAATGTGTGCCCATGAAGGTAGCGGATTTTCTGTTACAGAGAAAGCGTTTGTAGAAAAAGGGGTTCTCGATTGTGGATAACTGGCTAGCACTAACAAATTTTATTTGTCAAACTATGTTTTACAATGTTTTTGTATTTGGTGTTGAGAACGAGCTATAAAAGTGTTATTGGACCCGAAAACAAGCACTACAGGTAAAGTTCACAATTTCAGTCTGTAAGCCAACGTAGACCTAACTAAGAAAAGTTTATTCCTTCATTTATTTAAAAGTAGTGGAGGAATACAACTTCCTTGCAAATTATCGATCACTTACCTACGATATCGCGCATTCAGTGGCCTCCAACTTGATGTAAATTTGTCGGGCTCAATTGAAGTTAATAGGAATGTTCGGAGGGTGAGGATCACTACTATCGCCAGCTGACGCGAGGTGTGAGGGAATGCAGCCCTCCGTCGACACTCGACGACGGATGCACAATTGATGGTCAAATAAAAAAACGCATGTTGATGGCACGGACGTGGGAGGGCCGCTTGTAATAACCATTTTAGGACAGTAGGAATTATTGTGTGGATGGTAGAGGCTACCTACGTGTCTATTATGAATTGTAATAACTTTCCAAAGATATGCATGCTCTTGAAATCATAATACATTAAACACCGTTTAATCCCGTTTCAACCGTGAAATTTAACCCAGATACTGAGGTCTATAGTCCCTATTATGTGTATAAAAATCAAGGTCCTGAGTCAACACGATACAAAGATATGGGCAAATTTAGATTTTCGCGAAAATTTGTTACCAAAATTTATTCATACTTATTCATTTTATTTTGCGTACCTTATGTTAAGAATTTAGAAGAAGAAGTTAGTTAAGTTAGTTATTTACCTTAATTTACAACTTTTTTTTTTTTTTTTGGAATTTTCAATTTACTTGTGCTGTAACCTCTTGCTTTTAACCAAAATTGACAATTCTAGGTCAACCGGAAGTACCCTAGAGGTTTTGGGTCGAAAACCTATACGGCAGTTCCCGTTGACCTAGAATCATGAACTTTGGCGAGAAGCAATGTCTTACACCATATGTGAAAGAAAATATCTGTAAACCGTAAAATACCTACAAGATTATACGGAACCCTCGGAGCGCGAGTCCAACTCGCATTTGGCCGGTTTTTTTGTTACATTATCCCTGATTTAAAATAATAGTAAAGGGTCAAGGAATAGGCGAGACGATAAAAATAAATCTGATCTGTCACTTAGATTATCAATAAATATTTGACCCGTGTTTTTTCTTTTGTTACATAAACCAAAATTGACGAAGATACGACGCTTTTAAAATTCTCAATGCGACACGCCATGGTATAATTTTTGGCTAGTTCTGACGTCACGAGCCCGCACTCCCGAGTTTTGATGCGTTTTATCTTTGTCAATATTCATTGATTTACAAAAACAAAAAATACGTGTCCATTAATTTCCCATACTCTAACTGACGGACTAAATAGATTTGCAATTTTTTGATACCGTCGTCATGCCTATTGAAATAAAATTAGGTACAATGTCGAAAGGGTAATAATTAATAAAAAAAATATTTTACCTACCCCGCTAATCATAGCTTTCCCATAATCCAGTAAAAAGATAAAAATAAAATGAAATTATTAAAATACTAATTGAGTTTTCTAACGAACCCATCTAATAAACATTATGGAAATAAATAAAACTACTGAGCTGCTTATCTGGAGTGAATAAATAAAATATTCCAAACCACATTTCCCTATATTAGTAGTTTAGTAAAACAAATGTGTTACCAGTAGGCACTTTAGTAATGGCGGCAAGGGAGGGTGAACCTCATGAATGTTAAGCAAACAGATAATATGAACGGCTTAACTTCCCCTCTGATAGCAACACAATTGATGTTACTACATGTTTAAAAGTGGGTGATGGAGTTTATAAAAAAAAATCCTTAACTTTAGTTTTTCAATATAATCTCTGCATTACAAAACTTTCGCCTTACAGAAGTCTTCAAAGCGTTGAAAGAACAGACGATCCTTCGTTTTGATAAAAACCTAAAACAAAAACAGTTTCAGAGTTTTGTTCATGATTATAATCTTAGCCCGCCAAAATTTTAAAATAAAAAATAAGTGCTTTCAAAAGTTCTACACCATCATTTATAACCCCATAAATAAAACATCAGTCGTAATTAATTGGAATGTAGACAAAAACCCTTTATTACCGTAACCTCGGTAAAATTGCCACCAGAACATTTTATGTCAATAATACCTGGGATGGCGCGGATGCACGTGGCAGCGACAGCTGGGCCGATATCATCTTGGTGGGGACATCGCAATACGCCGATAAATGCATTAGCATTGTGGGTGGTTGAACTTGTCACTGCCTGGTATTGCTATTTCGTTCAATGTGAATAAACAAAAACAAAGCTATGCCAACAAAATGAAATGAAGATTATTTGAATTAATTTTTCTGCTGCGTTCTAATTTTGAAATTATTTTTTATTTGTTTATGGTGTGATGAACTTTTTATTTTAGGTTTGATTGGCGTTTAGATCGAGAATATAAGGATATTTGAAAAAATCGTATTGATTTATCGAAAAAAAAAACTTTTGGCGCCAAAAAAAAAGGTTTTTTGTCTGTGTAAGGTTTGATTTTTACGAAGTTTCTTCGACTTCGACTTTGTGATAAAACATTTATATTTTGGGTATTTAATTAAATCTAATTTAGTGTGTTTTGTGAAAATCTAAAGGTGCGTATTTTTTATGTTCATTATTCATTTTGTTACGCAGTACAAGTTTACCACGGAGCTTTGAATTATTGACAGCAAGCTTGTTGAAACTAGTTCCTAGCCTTGTTGTAAAAAGGCGGCTACTGCTTATTAGTATACACTATACATACAGTGTATTGAACTAGGATGTAATAGAAAAGTCTAGATTTAGTTAGTCGTAGCATGGGAACGCAGCTGCGGTGACACCTGCTTGCGACTTCTAATGCCGCACACGCAGAATCTCAATCGCATTAGAATTTAAAAGTCATAAATATCGACGTTTTCCTTATACAAGTGACAACATTATGTAGAACCTGAT
Source organism: Xestia rhomboidea (assembly GCA_963853795.1). Lineage (NCBI taxonomy): Eukaryota > Metazoa > Arthropoda > Insecta > Lepidoptera > Noctuidae > Xestia > Xestia rhomboidea. The sequence goes on along the minus strand of OY970764.1, from coordinate 8,063,852 downwards.
AATTATTGACTTTTAATGCTGCCTATGGAGCTGCGTGTATGGATCATGTGTGTGTAAAATGCCTGGATAAAAAGAAAAGACTGGTGGCCAGCTTGCAAAAAACACTGATCTAATTAAGACCCGTGTTTTTGCTAGCAATACTAGCATGCTTACGTAAATGTATCGTCTTACAATGTCATAATTGGTTCTTGGGTTCTGTGTAAGCGATATTTTAATTTAGAAAAATTACAGCATTTTTACCACGTATCAAAAACGCTGGGAAATTTAAAAAAATCATAATAAATCACCCAGAAACACAAACAAACAGATAAATAAAGGTCAAAACATCATTGTTAATTTTTTGCTCCTTTATTGAATTATAAAAGCGTTTTTAATTGCTGGGGATTATGAGAACTTTTATATTAATTACCCCCTAAATGAGCTTAACGTTTCGTCGCTGAGGAAAAAAAGGGTTGAACGTACTTGAGGGCTATTGTTTTTCGTCTATAAATCTAATGTATTGTAATTATACAGTTTAATGTGTGACAGTCGCTTTGTCGTATTCAAATGTCCGGGGAAGAGTGGAGTGGGGTGGGAACGGAACAGCCCTGACAATATTGGAGCGCGACGGGACGCCACTTCACTGCCGAGGTTAGGGACGATGCTGTTTATAAGTATGGTTTTAAACACTCGACAGTTTTGATTACAAAATCTCGGGATTCTAGTTCAGTAGTTAAGTTACTGAAATTCAATGAAATAATCAAGTTCATTTATTTACCAAGTAAGGAAAATTTTCAATAATTCTGATCTTTGATGTTGTTCAACGACTTTATAATTTCAGCCCTTTTAATCGATTCTCCAGTCTTGCTTGAGTAATAATTTAATTACAATAATAGGATATTACTACCATTATTGAGCAGCGAAATCATACTCCGAGTCTCCGATCACTTACAGGCCAAATAATTAACAATGAATTAAATAGGCCCCTAGTTTTATAGCCTCTTCAGCAACAAATACTACTGTGCAGACGTATTTCTATAACTTGTGAGCAATTGTAAGCATTGTGAGCATTGTTTCGAGCACAAAGAGTAAGTAGCCACTCTAGTATGAGAAACTGTTGCTTTACCGCCAGATCGCGTGTGGGAATGTGGGTAGTTCATCAGTATTGCTACTAACCAGTAGCAATACTTGTTACATAAGTTTCGTTTTAAGATCTTCTTTGTGTTTGTTATTGCTATTGTATTTTTCTTTGTTTTACTAATGCTCATTTTCGCGAATACTAAACGACGTCTAAATGAATGCCCTAATACTGTTGCACTTTTAGAATTTTAAATTTCGATGCTGACCCGACCGCTGAAAATGTATTTAGTTAAGTGGTTGCCTACTGTTAGCTTAAACTATTTTCATTTAGATAGAGTTATTAAAAAAACCATTGATTTTCTTTAAAAGCTTCATCTAAATATTGAGGAGAAAAATTCTTACTACATTATTCTCAATCACTACTAAAGATAAGTTCTTTTAAAAGCCAATACTGCTGAACTAAGTACAATAAGGTCATTTCTTTCAAACCGATAAGATCTTCGACCATTATATCGAAAAACAGCTTCCGATCATGAGATCCTAATACACAAATCGGCATTCAATAACAAAGTATTAAAATAGCATTTGAGCAGTCAATTAGGCGGCAACGTATCGTGGATGGAGATACCGCGATGGTGGTCCATTGTGGGTAGGCGCCCCGTGGCTGCCAGCGTTGGCCACTCGTGCCCATACAATGCAACGACACTGTTTCATATTTTTATAACTGTTGCTTTTACTGCCGCTCCGATGACCGCACTATAGGTCGTGTTTTGTGGGAAGTTGTTTTATAGGAACATATTTTTTGCACTTACTTATTGTTAGCTAGGATTGACCTCAAAAGCTTTGGAAAGTTGCTTGCTCCAAAATTTCCTAAAGCACATAATATTTTATGATGGGTTGGTTTTAACTTAATTTCATAAACGTCAACGTGATTTCAATACACCACTATTCTGCCAATAATTTATTTGCCCATCAATTTAACCCTAAAGCTGCAAAGATCCGTCGATAAAAAATATCGTTAAACACTTGAGTGTTAACTGTAAATCATAATAAGAAACGCCACCTTATCAGCATTATATCAATCAGAAAGATCTTATAAAAGAATGGCGAACAACCGGCGACCTCCCAACTGCTCCCAACTGCGGATCTAGTGGCTTGTTACTTCACACCGTTGTCAAAGAGTTGGGTCGTTCGTCTAGCGATCGAGCTGATAGATAAGTGCGTTCTCACCTCCCCGTGGTCGCAGGCGCAGCGCGTCGCGAAAGGGTTCGCCGAATAATTGCAACAATCAATTTGAAGGAGCTATCGAGCAATTTGTATGGTATTTGTGCGGGCTGTCACCCGCTGATGCTATCGAACGCCTCGGGGAGCCAATGGGAAATGTTTTTAGTAGTTACTTTCTCACACCTCAAGTACCTAATTATAATGGCTAGGGAGGGTCTAGGGCGATCTTGAGTAGTTTCCGAATATGTTGTTACAAAATTAATTTATTCTTACACTACTTATGGTTACGGGAACTAAGGTTTAGTGGTATTCACAACCTTAATTTTGTTTTTATATCTAAGTGTTTAATTAGGTAAGTTTGTTAATTTTCCAAGGATTGCGTTGTAACTACAAATAAATAGATAAAAGAAGAGAAAGCTATCAAATCAAATCAAAATAGCTTTATTAATTCCATGCATAATCACAAAAAGTATTCAATTACAGTTAATCACAATAATTAGGATGAAATAATCAATTGTAAATAGTCGCAAAAATAGAATTTAAAAATGAAATTAACCAAATGTAAAGTAAAATAATAAATAATAATAAAATCCAGTTTCACAGGCATTTGGTAATAAATTACAGTAAATTTAATAATATAAGTTAAAAATTGATTAATAAGTACTTTGAAAATAAATAATAAATGGTTAATTCCTATGCATGGACCCCTCTCGGGTAAAACCCTCCTCCAAAGAGTGCCAAACGTCTCTGTCCCTCGCTCTCTCAATCCAATTCTTGCCCGCAATTTCCTTTATTTCATCTTGTCACCTGGAGCATGGTCGACCTCTGCATCTGGTCCCCTGTGGTCCCTTTCATGTGGTAATTGTCAATGTCCATCTATCATCAGTGAACCTTGCTGCATGGCCAGCCCATTTCCACTTTAGTCTCTAGGCGAAGACTATTGCGTCAGATACCTTGGTTCTATTTCGTATGTCAGCAGCTTTTATTCTGTCTATCAAGGTGATTCCCACCTACACCAATTGATATTGATCTTCTATAATAGATCTTAATCCGTTTGGTGCACCATAGAAAGTGGCTCACAACTAAGTTGCCACTTACCAAGAATTCCGTCGCCGACTATAACTCACCTCGGAATCCATAATAAGACATAAACATCACCTCGTTGCAATATGTCACCGTGTAACAAAGCGCTGCGGTAACGGGCCGCATCATTTGTCTGCCGTAACCCTGTTATTTATGATCTCCTGCCGAAGAACGAGGACAAAAACGAGACTGCTGTTAAATATTTGCCCTGAGACAAGAGGGGGCGATAATTCGAGGCTATTATGACGTCATTTCACGCCCTTTGTGAGGTCGTCACGGCGTGTCATCTGCTCCTCGAGACGCCTGCCTCGACTATCTCTCGATTAAATCTATTGTGTCATTTTTTCAGTGAGCGCAAGTCGGATGCGCCACCGACGATGATTTCGTCCCGTTCGCTTGTTCGCTCGACTTCGCTATAAAAACAGTCGAGGAGCTGCCCTATTGTCTCGTGGCCCTTTTACGAGCTCCGTTTTGTGACGCTGTTATTGTTTGCGGTTGATAAACATCTCGCCACTAGGTAGGTAGGGATCATCGTCACTTTTACCGGTGGTTTACATTAATAGAGCTCCTTCGGGTTTGTTTGTCAATTATTGTTGTACTCAATGGTTGTTTGGGACGTCATTTTTTAGGATGGACTTAATGAATACGGAGTTGTTGGCATTCACCAAGGATTTGCCGTTGAATACAGAGTCTGCTTTTAAACAAGATCCGAAGTTGGCGGCAGCTATTGATAAGCTTTGTGGTAGTGAAAGGACATTATTGGGTGCTGCTGGAATCGTGTTGCTTCCCGAACGTAAAATAGACTTTAGTGAGGTCCAGCAGCTTTTAAAAGGTCCCGTAAATGAAAAAGGTAAATCAGAACAAAATTATCATGTCACAGCATTTGTTTCAAGTGATTTGTCACTAATGCTAAACTGCTCTTACTTTTCAGCTGCCCTCAAGCCTTCCTACATCTTACTAAAGGAAACAAATGACGCAAGAAAGTCGCTTATAAAAAAAGTGGAGGATATTCTCAGCGACATCAACAAACGAGCTGAAAGTGGAGACACTCCCAAACTTGTTATAAGAAACCAAAAACTGTGGAGTAATTGCATTTTTGATTTAGATAGGTAATAATTAAGGTCATTAAAATAGCAAAGCGTGAAGAGGTGAAGTTTGAATGTAGAAAGTGATTTCCGAAACTACTCATCCGATTTAAAACATTCTTTCTCTGATTGAAAGCTACACCGACACGATTACCGAGTGTCATCAGACATTTCTTTGACGCAGACGAAGTCACATGCAGAAGCTAGTCTTTTACATTATTGTGTAACTACACACAATTTTTCTTCGGCTATTATTACTTTTTCATGACCATTTTCAGGGTAACTTTAAAATCGTTTAATGAAGCAAAGAAAACAACGCTTTGTTATTCCAGTAGCGAAGACAAAACAAGATTTAATATTATTGTTTTTGTGTTAACAAAAGTGCACGAATTACTTTCTAAGAATTTAACTGTGACCAGACGGTAAGTTAACAGTAGCATTTTATTACGGTAGTGAAGGTTTTTAACCGACTTCAAAAAGGAGGAGGTTCTCAATTCGTCGGAACCTTTTTTTTTTTTTTTTTTTTTATGTATGTTCCCCGATTACTCGAAGATGGCTGGACCGATTTGGATTTTTATAGAAAAAATCTGTCTCGTTGCGATAATGACGGCCACGGTTGGCGCAGTGGCTGAGCGACCGGCTGCTGCGCTGCGTGTCGCGGATTCGATTCCCGCGCGGAATGAATATTTGTATGACGGACGGTAGTTGTTCCGGGTCTGGCTGTTTGTAAACGCACCCCCGAATCAAGAAATTCCTTGAGTTTCCGTGACGCCACCTCTCAGGTCCCAAACTGTCCTATCTTTCAAGCCGGAACCGAACATAATGATGTATATTCACAAAATTTCATTGAAATCGTTTTTAAAAAGTAGTCCCACAACATTTTAAAAACAATTTCAATGAATATAAATTTTAGAATGATATGTAATGAATAAGAATGATTTCAAAACTCATTAAAAGACATCTTATAAAATTGTACGAAAATGGTAGTAGGTACTTATTGGATAGCACCACTATTAAAAAATAACATTGAGAAAATTTCTTGATTTAAGATCACATAATAAAAAACAATGAGCAAAAGTCTAGTTTTGAAACAATCTTGAAAACTTGGACACTTATACTAAACACAACTTTTAATTTTCCATTAGTTAAGAGGTCCCCCATACGCAGGTTATATATTACCTAATTACGGCACGCCCTGTTTGAACAGCAAGAACATTAACCCATCTTTAACTTTTACATATTATAAATCCAGAGAGCTGTTCTACCAAAACGTGATGAGGCTTCGTAACCAGGCTAACTTGGACGTAGCTGTTAGAGACGTGTGCTGTTTACTGGAGTCTCCACCCTGGAGCCTGGGTATTGTGGCCACGGCAAAGGGTCTGATTGCTGGTCCGCTCACCATGCACCATCGGGATGGCAGTGTGGTCGATTGTACGGCGTCTGGTGGTAAGTTTTTTTGTATTTAAATGATAAATGGTGTTTATTTTGCAAATAGGTTATTACAAACACTATTACACGTCGTCATTTTTAAAAAGAGATGAGTCCGGTACTTCGTACGACACGATTCTGAGAAGAAAAAATCAAATCAAACTCAGAGGTCATAGTCTCTTTAAGGTCCAGACATAATCTTGGTGAACTCACATGAGGACTATGCAGAAGTGTCTGAAATGATATTTTGAAGAAAGAACCACACAGATTTGTGTGGGCATATCCAGCCAGTGCAAGCATTTGTCAGTTATATCGTGTAGCTCGAGTCATAACACAAAAAGGTCAATTAAGAAAAATATTCTAATTGACAGATTTCATGCTATACTGGGAGTGAAAAAGAAAGTCTCACTTATTTTCAAAGGATAATAGTTTTGACTTGTGTAAACTTGCACTGATTGTTACATTGGCAGTTTCAATGGCATTGATGACTTATCACAAGTTCCAGGTATACCAATTAAGACCAAAATCAATGTTTTTTTTTATTTCATGTTTTTTTTTACGCTAAAGGAGTACTTATACCGCAAGACATTATCGGCATTAAAGAGTTCCAGTCTACTGCTAAATACATTCTCGTGGTGGAAAAAGACGCCATATTCCAGAAACTTCTGGATGAAGGAGCACTGCTTAGACTGGGGCCGGTAATTATAATAACGGTAGGTACAACACTTTGATCTTTTTTATTGTATTTTGCCCAGGAATGGGACATTTCAGGCTATCAAAAAAATGAGAACCTGACAAATAAGTACTTAATTAAAACAAAATGTGGTTTTGATTGCTGAATATTGATTACCTACAAGTTGCAGTTGTGTTCATGTGCAAAATCTCACAAAAAGAAATAAATTTGGAAAGGTTTGACTCTTCTTACACTAATGAAACTACTACTAACTACTCTCTCTCTCGCACACATACACACACACAACACCACACCACATACGTCAACTTCCACTTCACACTCAGACTTCACACACAAACACATAATACGCGTGTATGTGTTTGTGTGATTTTTATTTTTTTGATTTTATTTCATTGGTATTTTTCTTAAATTGTCATAATCTCGGCGAGGGGGGCAGGAGTCCAAAGCACAGGGTATCCTAGTTTGAACTCCTGACTCCCACAAACCTTTGTACCTCCAATATTTGTAACACCTATATTGAACCTGTACTTAGTGGAAGAAAATAAATTATTTTTTATTTTAATGAAAATGATAAACAAAAGTCCAACCATTACAAGCCATAATGTACACACTACACAACACTGCTTACTACTACACTACTTAATACCATAATTTTAGCTCTAATATATTCAATATCCCTCGTGCTTAACATCGGGGTCCATGTATTTGTCTAACAAGTAAACGAGATATAACGCCGGCGGCAAGTCCGATGATTTGCTGTAATCGTAAGATTATACTCTAGTTGACACCAAACGAGATTTATAATAACGACAGCAGCTGTTAGGACAAGCAGTATTTTTGCATATTGTTGCTACATTATTATAAACTTTAAAAATGCTATAATAATGTTTCTTTTCCGATCGTTAGACGTTGCTTAACTTGAGTTTAAGGTTATCATATCTCTTGCGAGATAAAATAGATAATTTAAAATTGACTACACTTAGGTACCGATTATTTTAATTAAACAGTTACTGCACTTCTAGTAAATACCGGTATTTTCAGTGCAGTGCGTTTCACAATTATAATTATTAATTTCCCCCAATGACTTTAGGACAGCAGATAACTACCAACTACTGTAATCTAAAGATTCAGTAAAGTTAATATTATTACAAGGAAATAAAACGCACCAATGGATGTTGGTGCTGTTCGAAAGATCTTTAAAAAAATATGCTTTGTAATTCTAGGGTAAAGGCTATCCAGACGTTTGTACCCGACAGCTGTTATGTCGACTATGCTCGGAGTTGAGACTGCGAGCTCTGGCACTAGTGGACGCCGACCCTCATGGCTATGAAATATTCCTCACCTACAAATACGGATCACTGGTAAGTTACCTACGCATCGGTTTTTCGTCATTATCTCCCCTTACCAGGGATAAGTCACTAATACTATTATACTGACTTTTCTCGTCATCACTTCCCATCTACGTTGCGGTTTGCAGTCTAACCGGATGCAGCTGAATACCAGTAATTTACATAGAGCGACTGCCTATCTGACCTCCACAACCCAGTTAGTACTGGGTAATACGATGATAATCTTTGGTAAGACTGGTTGTTAGAATTTCGAGCCACTGACTGCCTGTAACGATTGTCAAAGATCTACAAATGACAGCCGGGAGCAATGGTCGCGTTTTCCGAGGAACGGAGAAAACTCGATGTGTAATGGATTGTCACCCGTCCACGGACGGAACACCAAATAATAACCTACCTACCTTTGAAAGCTTTGATATTACACGAAGCATCAAAAGCACGCATGTGAAAGTTGTGAACGGTAGGGTTAACAATATTACATTGGACTTCAAAAAGTTTTTAGAGCTGCTCACTACAGAATAGTACACAATCAGACATAGGCTAGGCTTTCTCCAAGATCCGTTATATTATATTCAAGTCATTCCCATTTTTCAGGCCCAGTCTCACCTATCATCATCCCTAGCATGCAGTTCTCTAGTAATGGTAGGAGCCCGTCATAGTGACGTCATGACCTTAGCTCCCAATGAAGCACGACTACCTCTCACTGAGTTAGATAAGCGGAAGCTGAAGAATCTTCTCAAAAGACCTTATTTGGATACTCCAGTTGGTAAGTCCTCATAGACAACTTTAAAGATTTTCGTTCTGAATCACAAACATGTCCAGGACATGTATAAAAGGCCATTAATCCATACAAATACTTTCAGGTGCTCGCATAAAAGAAGAATTGACAGTAATGCTATCTAGCGGTACGAAGGCTGAAATAGAAGCAATAGCGCCAACCGCTGCCGCCCTTTGTGATGCATATCTCCCTGCAAAAATTATACAGAACGATAACTTAGGATAATAAATAAAGGTTTCTTTAATATCTTACTTTGTCTATATAAAAATATTTTGCCACAATAGTGATATTTTTTGTTGTTTGGTAGGTCTATTGAAATCTCTCGTCGTCTCTCTCTCGTCTCTCTCTCTCTCTCGTCTCTCTCTCTCTCTCTAGCTCGCCGTTGTACATAAGCTATATATTTGAATATTGTGTGTATATTTTTTAATTTTGTGTGCAATAAAGAATATGATATGATATGATATGATAAATCTAAAAATCCGCTCGAGAAACAAATTAAACATCAAATTACAGTATTTTTACTGAAACGCTTCTTCTAAACCGCAACGACGCGTGACGGTGCTACGAATGCTACGACAAGTAGCACCACCTATCAAGACGCTACCAACGCTACGCCGCTACGTCGTTGCGTAGTACAATATTATATTATCTGTGGTAATACACAAATGATTATGTAGATGACACTAGTAAAAATGCTGCGGTAAAATTGATCGACCTTTTCCCACAGATTTGACTATTCAACTACTGAAGCATGCATTTGTGAATTTTGTTTACTTCGAACTACCTAACTCTTTATTTCAATCGCACCATGTTATCTGCAGACCCTTCAGTCTAGAATTTGGAATGGTAGTGCCATCTATTAGGTGTAGTTCGGTACCAAAGTTACAACCGGTGTTCAGGTCCAACCGAGGGGGACGCAACAGCCACTTTACGTAACGTCCAGTCCCACTGACAGATGGCGTTTACTCATCTAGTAGCGCCATCTCTGTTCGAATAATAAAATAGCATATTAAAAAACGTTTTTGCAAAAAATTAAACCGACTTCAAAAAAAAAAAAAACTGAATATAACTGTAGCTTCTGAAGACGGTGGCTTTTGTTTGTTTCATTCAGTTTTATTTGTCACCGACTTTTTTGTGTTTTTGAAGTCGAGTTACAGATATTTGCTATGTATTTATTTTACATTGTTAACAATACATATCATGGTAATAAACTTGTCCCCAATAAAATGGAAGGTTATGGAATGGTTATGATGTTGTTTAAACAATAAACATCCAAGCGATTGCCACAATCACGGCAGATTTGCTTTTTGAAGAGTTCCATTGTATATTTTCGAAGATCAGCACCAAATTTATACGGGACCACCGCGGAATAATTATACCTATTCTTCCAAACAAAAAAAGACATCCCTCCTCCTTTTGGAAGTCTCTGAAGATCTAAAACACGCAACGGAACTTTATGGTTCTCGATATTTATTATCATTGGAAGTCAACGAAACGAAATTTATTGTCAAAGCTATTCGACAGTTTATTACACAGTTTGCAAAAAATGTGATAATTAAAAAGAGGCATTGAAGACCTAGTAGTGATCATAAATCTCTCCATATCATGCAATGCCAAATCTAAATTACTGTATTCATAGCCATGGAAAATTATGGCGACCTACTCAACGACAGAAAGTTTTCAAATAGGGCCAGATCCCATAATAGTGCAGCAGCCTTGAAATTCAAGAGTGAACCTTTGAAACGAAAGTCCTTTAACGTGAATGAGGCCGTAAGATCTTTAGACTTGGCATTGTGTAGGTTGAAAAAGAGCAAGCTAGTGAACGGGGAGTACATGACAAGCAGACAGATGGGTCCCGAGGCGCAGGACGGTACGGGCATGGCTATGGACACGAGCTCCAGCTACCAGGCAGGCACGCAGAACGCGTCGCTGATGTCGATGAACTTCTCGCACTACGAGCTGATCCGCAACGTATCTCGCTCCAACTGCTTCTCGGACGGCGCGCACAGCGGCAACGCGCACAGCGGCAACACGTGCAGCGCGCAGTCGCAGCTCAGCGCCGCCGTGAAGGACGAGCATCTGGAGCGCTACTTCCGCAGCGTCGAGATGTGGTCGCGCAACTTCCGAGACGGCCCGCCCAGCACTCTGCATTTCGAACTAATGGACCAGGGCCAGTAACATGCCACTCTCTTAACTGCCTTAAATAAAACTGCCATATGAACGATTATGTAAATTTCAAAATTTTATTTATTCAAAGAAACTTTACAATAATAACAGAATAATCTCAGAATTTTTACAAATTAAACGTACCAATCTATACAACACTGTAACTCTTAAACGAGACGATAAGATTTATAACACTGATTAACAATAACGTAGATTTTTAGATGATTTTCTAGGGCCATCGAACGGCGCGGTACTGAATACAACATCTCATATGCTCGAACACTTCAACTGGACTGTCTTATTTGTCTCTGTCTAATTTAGTGATCTGTTACATCTCTATCGCTGTTAGTTTACTTCCCAACATGTCTATCAGTATACCAAAGTGTTGTATTCACTACCGTTCGTCTTCAATCTAACCGCTAAGGGAGCAATCCGCGGCACTCTAAAGATACAAGGCGGACACTACGCTGCATCCCAACTGCACTCCACCCACACCTCTGTATCGATACCCTACATTACTTTGTTATATTGCTTAGCTAAATTGACAAATGTTTCTACTGATTTGAACTCCCTCTTGGGTCTTTTAGTTTTTGTATGGCTCAGTAAGTTAATCGGCAGTGGCCCAAATCATAATTTAATACCTATCTAATAAGAATATTAATTGTGTAGGTTGAGTGCAGTGTAGCGTATAATGCAGGGATCCTAAGAACACAGCATTACTGATTCACATTTATACCACATCCATTGAATCTGGATAAACTAGGACGAAAATCTAAATTTTTAAAGAGATTTTATCGAAGGATTTAGATAAACGAAATTAACAATTACGTAGCTGATCAGAGTTGGAAAAGTGAAATAATTGACATAGTCATCACATAGTTCCTACGTTCCTGCATCAAGAGTAAGACAAGGTACGGAAGCCTTCTGTACTGGAAGACTAGGGACTAGAGACTTGGAAAGGAGTAAGTCAGGAGTGAAGCGGCGTGCAAACGATTAGATCCATCATTGTGCTAAAATTTATTACCAACCCGGTAAGTTTGTCGTTTCTTTATATAAATACTATAATATGAATTTAATTGGTGTTATCCGCTGAATATTCCATAATTTAACTTATGAGAAATGGAAAGTATTCTTACTTAGCGCGGGACCGGGCCGCGCCTCAGCAGGCCGCGGACCGCCCCGCCATGTATAACTAGAGAACATTCGCTAATGAAATCAATACGTACAACATGATGTAAAATTTAAAGCACCCGGTTTCCGAACTCTCTCGTATTTTATCTAACTATAAAATCTCAGTGTGTGATGTACACGTAGCCCGTATTATATTGTCTATGTTTTGTTTCATAATTGGAGAACAAAGCAATATTGTTTATTTTTATAATGGAAGAATTTTTCAAAATATCTAAATTAATATTAACCTTATAATAATTATTTTTAATAATTACAACGAATTCGATTTCACTAGGCCCTACGCAATGTCAGATGGAGACATTATAATTATTATTTAATATAATTTAATCCATTATCGTTACAATTATGCAATAGAAGAATCACAGCATCCTTAAGACCATAACGGCAATTGAAATTAATCTCATCGACGTATCGTAGGTATTTAATTAGTACAATGATGTAAAATTTAGACCAAATTGGCAGTCTTCACAAACATGGAATGTACGATATGCGTCTATGCAGGTATCCGATAACACTTAACAATATCGGCAAACGTTTATTATCTCTATACAACAACAATGAATTATCTAGTTATGTCACAGTTACGGAAATCAACAACATTGTGTCGCAGTGTACCCGGACAGTGTCGTCGACGACAGCCGACCGCGCACTGCGACACCCCTACCTTCCAACTGCCCTCTATGCACATACATAGACATCACAACTTCAAACATCTTCTTTTAAAAACTTAGAGACTGCATTACTGAAATATCTATCAGAAAGGCAAATTTTCTAGCTCAATTTATAGACTATTTTGTACAAGCTTAATACTCAAATGTTTTGTTTTGAGTCCTACAGTGAAGTGATGTCCACTGACTACGAAGTATCGGGACTGGTTGGCTCAGGGGCCCAGGGCTGCCAGCTGGGGGTCGCGGGCGCTCTGACCCTCGCGCCGGACGCTCTTATCGACTAGGAAGATTAGGAAATGATGATGTTGATGGAGCCAAAGCAGCTAAGGTTAGGGGATGATCAAGGTCACTTCATTTCTAAACATTATAAGTCACTATAAAACGCGTTTCATTCTATCAAATTACATATGATTAGAATTATTATTCTATGTACATTGTCGCATGAGGTATTTTCAACAGCGCTATAATTTTACAAAACATAACATTTTAAACATCTGTAACATAAACATTAATTTCAAAAGGCCTAGTAAATTTTCCCTAAATGATAAGCTCCTCATTTCGTAGTTTAAGTGTTTAACAACAATCATCGAAGTAAAGTATCTTTACAAAACTAATATGTTCGACGACAAGTAAAATAATTGAGTTTGTATTTCTGTCAGTCAGCTCTCAATACATAAAATTGAACAATTTGTTACAACTGTGTAATATAACATTATGTACAGTACAAGTGGACACTTCTATAGGAATAGATAAAATAGAAAAGCTTGATAGTAAAGGCGCAGTAGAAAATAGTAGTAAAAGCCTAATAGAACAAGCTCGGGGTTGTAGTCGTTACGACGATCTGTGACTGGCGTCTCATTCCGCGATACATCGTCAAGTTACAAAATTTGTGTTTGATTTCTTACGAGATTTCATTCGTGTCTACAATTTATTCCCTATCTAGGCTCTTAGGAGCTAGCAAAAGACACAGTACGATAGTTTAGCCGAATGGTGCTGAAGCTGAATCATGGATTCGATGAGGAAATATTGAATTCGAAGAATTTTATCTTACTTTCGTAGCCCGTCGTCTGTTTTCTATCCATTATAAAATCAACCTAATTATTTCACTAAGACTAGTGTTTTTTTAGTAATTCAATTCATGCAACTTTATTCTTTATAACAAATTTCATAAGTACCTAATTCTAATCACAAGAGGTCGCTCACACGAGTCACACGTGAGGAGTCGTCGCTGTCTCGCGTCGCGTCGCCGAGCCGTGGGGAACACATTTGATTAAAGCACTATGTCTCATGTACATATTTACATTAATAACAATAGGAGGTCTATCTGTCGGGCGGCGGCAGCTTGGTGTCCTCGGGGTCGAGGGAGAGGCACTCGCGGAGGTAGTCCTCCATGGACCGGTACACGTGCTCGATTACGCCCTTCAGGTCGTGACCCTCGTCCGCGTACGCCTGGAAATTATTAATCATATTTAATATCCAATGTCATGACCCAGGAACTTCACTTTCGAAGGATTTAGAGATTTAGTGTGTCTTCTACAAAATCGAGGTCTGGATGAGGACTGATAATCAAAGCGCCGCGAAATCAAGCATCAACTCTAACTTACAGAGAACGTAATGGGAAGAAACACTATATCAGTCCTAATACTTCATTGACCGACTTCGTTTATTTGACATATTTAACTGGTCGTTAACAATAAGGAGTGTTGGTTAGGTGTGATGTGACCGACGACTGGTGAAAGTCGCGAGAATCTGCTGGATGCGAGAAAAACACGGTTGTTGGTGAACCAGTTGATAAAGCGACCGCTATGCTTTGGGAAGGACGATAGACATTTGAAACGGATCCCTTCAAACAAACGGGTGTTATGCTGGTTGCGGTTGTTGTCGGGCTGCTAATCCTAATTCCGCGCATATATTGGTGGTTGGCCTTATTCCTTATGTGGCGTGATAGATGTCGCCAGGACTACGTCTGTGATGATGTACCTGATACCGGAACAGCACGCCGGCGTCAGTGAGCGCGCGCGCCAGCTGCAGCGCGTGCGGGTAGGGCGCGGACATGTCGGCCAGCCCGTGCAGCAGGTACAGCGCATGCGCCGGCACGTGGTGCGCGCGCTGCGACGCGTCCGCCTCCACGTAGCCCTTGTAGTTCACTGACGGCTGGCCCAGGATGCGCTCCGTGAACGCTGCGTCTGAGGAGATGGATGGACCAGCTTATTATTTGATTCCTGCGCTCAAGGCAGGCTCTTTACGGTCCGTTCTACGTTCCTTTGTTCATGTGCTACACCTAGCCTACTTATTTATATAGTCAGTTCTACCTGCAGATTAGTAAGTCAAATCAGATTGGAATCCGTGTCGTTTGAAGCTGATACGCCGCCTCAAAATCGATCATCACGACGACGGATTGTAGTAGGTAAATCGTTTTAATAAAAATAAATACTCTATGCTCTTTCGTTTGAAGCTGATACGCCGCCTCAAAATCGATCATCACGACGACGGATTGTAGTAGGTAAATCGTTTTAATAAAAATAAATACTCTATGCTCTTTTGTCATACCAACCAACTTTTGAGCTGGGCTTTCAACTCAATATTGGCTCTTGCACCGTAACTTATGTCATCAGACTGATGGTTTTAGATACTCACTGTAGTAGAGCCAGTCAGTGATGGGCGAGACGGCGATGCCGCACTTGAGCGTGGACTGCTGCGAGCCGAGCAGCATGGCCGTGACGTAGCCGCCGTAGCCCCAGCCCCACACCGCCACGCGCGTCACGTCCAGGAATTTGAACGTGTCTAATAAATATCTGCAAAAGCAAAGACATTGAGTTAGGATACTATTCAATGACAAACATATTACTTTGTAGACACTTCAAACGTACAAAGTATCCCAATTTCACACCATTCAACTCTAACCTCAGCTATTCTCATTCAGCAGATATCAGTTATTCTGCTGAGATCTTCATCCCATTCCCATCTAACTTCAGAGCAAGGACCGGGTTCCATCAAAACAGAGATACGCGGTTCGGAAAAGCTAAAGATTCGACAAAGTAGAGGAGAGACGAGATACGGATTTCTAAACAATGCATAGGCTGATTCCAGCACCTCTCCACTCCGCTTCAATCGATACTGTGCTTCGGTTTGGTGGAAACCAGGTAGTACCCACATTTGCCGATGCTCAGTCTTCAAACAAAAATACTTTTACCCGAAGTCACTGACTACCACAACGTCCTTTGATACTAAAGCTACAATGGGCATCCCAGCATATTTTTATCGCTTGAGCTGATACATACCTAATAACAGCCAACTGGTCGGCGACCTCGACGCCGCCGAGCCGGCCGCGCAGCTGCGCCCGCGGCAGGCCGCGCGCGCCCGCCACGTCCAGCTTCACGTACACCACGTCGTTGCGCGACGACATGTACGAGCCCCAGTCCACCATGAACTCCTCCGTCACCTGCTGGCTGCCCGGCCTGCCGTCTCTGCAATGTACAATGAGCAACATGATAGCAGCGGTGCCCAACTTTGGTGTCGTAGGTCGTGTGTTCAATCCAAGCCGAAGAATAAGTGCCTAAAAATTTTGAGCCAGAAAAGTCAAAGTAAGCCTAAGTAGGTCGATTGCTGGAACAGTCGCTATCCTCCAGAAATATTTAGATAGTTCTACGAACTCATACAACTAGTCCAACAACTTGCAATTATAAAGAAAAACTGCACTTTAAAATTGCAAGTAATTTTGAAGACAAATTAACTTAAAAGACAACAAGATAGTAAGACTTTTAAAACTGGCCAAATTGCAAGGATCTTTGGCAAGAATTCCTTTTAATTACCACGGCTTAATAACAGAATAGCAACTTAGTGCCAAAACTGTGTATTTTATTTGGCAAGTAACTAACTTGGATATACAATGCTGCACCTAGAGAGGAAATTTCTTAAATGAATATTATAAATGAACGGCCTGTGGTGTTCTCCAAGTTGCATGAATGCACACGACACAGTGCCAGTTTTATTTGGTCAAATGTTTCTTTTATCACATCCAACTCTGCAGTGTGTTACATTTTGATTATTTCGGTTTCGGACATTATAAGAAGTAGAAGAAAAAACCTAATACGAAATAACAAATTATTTGGAGGATCCTGTGCAGGCGCACCATTCCCGAGTACCGACACCATTTCCAAACTCCGTCATCATTTTCAAGGAAAAGGATAAGATTTCAAAGTGCAATTTCGTGGCAAAGTAAAGTAATACAGTTTGGTACTTACACATGAACAAGCACGGGAAAAGCAGCGTCCCTGAGCTCCTCTCTCCAGGAGGGCGGCAGCATCAGCTGCACGCGCGCCTTGGAGCCGCTGCCCAGCGCCACCTCGAAGGAGCGCCGCGACGGCAGCGCTAACTCGCGCAGTCGTACTGATCTGAAGACCACATCATATGTTTGAACTGTATTGCTGGATTGTTAGACACATTTATGTAGCAAAATCTATCAGGGGCAGATCCCATCACCTTTGGACAAACTATTAAAAGAAAGTTTTAACAACACAACAGTGACCACAAGCAGAAGCGAAGCTCGATAAATCCCGGAGAAATGATTCAATTGTATTTATTTGAACCCGCAATTAAATTGTTCAGGAAATAAAATTGGAGAAGGTATATAAGGGTCGGCTTCTTCGGTTTGATTGAGCATATCGACCTGTTGTGCCGAATCAGGCTGACACAAACAAGTATGCAGCACGCCAAAGGAAATAAGTTTCACTTACCTATAAGGCCTCGTATCATACAAAATTCTCTCTAGCTTATGTGTCCTGGCGTCGTGCAGCCCCGCGAGCGGCGGGCCGGGCCCCCCGCACTCCAGCACGTAGTGCGTGATGCCCAGCCGCGCGCGCGGGGGGGAGAACGTGGCGCGCCAGTACGAGCAGTTGGCGTAGTGCAGGCGCGCCGGCCACACCGCCAGCTCGCACGTCAGGCAGCGCGGCTCCTCCCGGTCTGCGCGCGCCTTCACCGAGTTACTGCCCCCGCCGTACGAAGGGTCTCTAACTACATACACCTGTCTCTGACCAGGCCTGTCTGCACTGCCTGTTGTGAACAGAACCCACAATCAAACACACACCAGGATCTGTACCACCACCACCACCACGTCTTATAGCAGGATTACTTTAATCTTATTCTGAACTTCTTTCTTCACTGAAGTCGGATTAAAATAACACTACTTTATGAGGTGGCGGAAGGCCCCCAGGAGACACTTCAATAACAAAACCATGCCCTGATCCAAAATGCCAATGAAAGGTCATGAAAGGTGTAGTTAATAACCTGCAGTGAAGAGGATCTTTGTTAGTAAACTGAACCTAATCAAAAAACGACACTCAACTGCACTCAATCTAAATACTTAATTTGATTTGCTCCCTTCACCAAATCTGGATGCAGTCTAAGTATTGGTAACGTTTCTTTGTCTAAACCTTTAAATCAGAAAAGAATATTTGCAGAGATCAGATTAAACTGGATATGCACTATGTTCGAGCACCAACTGTGCTCCTGTGCATTGGCTTTGTTAATTCGTCATGGTGGTTGTTTTATGCAAACAGTTCAAATGCACAAATCAAAATTGGGTGTGCGAACAAAGTGGATAACCAGCTTTAGAATAAAAGATTGAAGAACAAGAATATTTAAGAATCGTTTCCATGGTACAATTACCTAAATAATAAACTAAATGGTTTTCCTGGTCCCAAGCCAGGATCTCTGCGACCTCGACCTTGCCGTGCGAGAGGACTGCCATGCGCTGTCGCAGTACGTCCACATGCTTGATGTGTGTGTAGTACTGCCCTCCCCCCTCCTGCACTGCGGCTAGGAGGAGGAACGCACTCCCGTCCTCTGAGTAGACCGGCTGTTGGTGGACTTCTAACCAAGGCTCCTCTGTCGCTTTTTCTGAGTGTGTCTGAAAGAAGAGCAAATCATTTCAAGACATTTAAGGAGAATGATTTTGTAAGTTGATCATCATCATTTGCCTAGCTTTTTCTCAACTACATATATTGGGATGGGCTTCGAGACGAAGACATGCTGCATCGAGGCCAAATAAATTGGGATGAGAGCAGGAGTATGATAATAATTGGGGTGAGCTTCCAGTCTAACCGGATGCTGCTAATATCAATATTTTCACGGAGCGATTGTTACTCGTTCTACTGACCCTTGATCTGTCCACAAAGTAGACACAATAGTTAAATAATGGTGTCTCGAACAACTCGGTCCTTTGACAGATCATGATTTATTATAATAAACTAAAGAAAATAAGGTGCCTTACCTCAGTGCAAGTCCAGTCTGGAGCATAACAACTGCTATAAACTGTAAGATTTTGCGCTCGATTCATCCACACTACACCTACATGAGAATTGTCTTTGCCCACCCACTGGGCTGATATGAGATAATATTCCCTGGAAAACGAAAATTCATATTAAAACCTTTTTTCTTCATTTGGTAACAAATCCAAGGTACTTTTGGTGATATATTACGTACATTCCATCTAACGTACTCGGAGGCCTCACTTCCCATCTCGGAGGTGAGGTTGCGTTTTGAACACTTACTATCCATAACTTTACCTTTGGTATCGCACTGCCAGGCTGGAAAGTTTAAAAATCACGGTGAATTATTTTTTTCGGTAAAACTGGATAGATCTTCAAGTCAGTACAGCTTGTTGTCAAGAGATGGAAGAAGAATTTTGAATAAACACTAAAGATTCAGCTATGATGAGAGTAAGTACCTAATAAACTGACCTACTATACAACAAAATTATGTGACACTTGAGAGATGGAGAAACACAAACGTCCATACCGTGGGATATCTGACAGTGACTTGGTCGGGGAAGACAATGTGCGCCGAGGCGTTGTTGGTGGGCAGCTGCAGGAAGCCGGCGCGCCCGGAGCCCGTGCCGCCCAGGCTGTCGGCGATGCGCGGCAGGCGCAGCTCCGACACCGCGCGGTCGTCGTACTGCACGTACAGCACCAGCGTCCCGTCCGCGGAGCCCCATGTCGCTGATGGCGTTTTCGTCACCTCCTCTGTGCGGAAATGTTGAAGTTTTATTCAAATTTCTTCTCCCGTATCAGAATTTACGTTTTGAACACGTGGCCAAAATTGGAAATAACTTGAAGCTATCTTGTTTTTTCAATACAGTTTCATCATTACTTCTGGACAAAGTTTCTCTTGAAAATTCTAATGAAAAGGGGGATCTTTTCATTTTAATGGAAAGAGAGCAACATTTCGTCCTGTTCCTCATACCTCTAAATAAAAGTAGACTTCTAGTAAACAATGCATCATCTATATGTGTTTGGCAAAACATAGTGGCCTGGTAACTGAGGAGCTGAGTTCCTCGTTCCTTACCCACCTTGATAGAGAAAGTCGGACACGCCATTGTAGACGCTGCCGGGCGTGGCGTCGGTGGTGAGGCGCAGCAGTGGGGCCCGGCGTGCCGGGGGCCCCGGCCTCGCCAGCACCTCGTTGTCGGCCGCCAACAGCAGGGCCCCGTCGCCGCCCAGCCAGGCCGCGTGTTGCCACTCCCAACTGCGTTGGCCCTCGCCAAACAGCGGGATGTGGTGGCTGGAAGGATGACAATGGTAAAGATGGCGCAGTTTCTTTGAAAACGTGGACTATAATCGTTCTCAAACCTCTACTATTAATTGACGACTATCCAAGTTAGTTTCACAACTTTGAAAGTAATAAGTTTTTCAATGCTAACAGCCCTATCACTTTATTTATTAGAAAGGTACCTAATAAAGTAAGAGGAGTCGGATTGCCACCGCATTTTCTGCAAAACTAATTAATCCGTTCGGAATGCCGGCTCTTTCCTACGATAGGTACTTTACGATTTTCGTTGGAATTCTCGAGTATTCGAGGATTAATTTGTCGGCAGCCGGTGAAATTATTAGCACGTTTTTTTAATTAATTATTTGGTACTAATATTTGAAGCTGGTACGCCGTTGGCGTACGAACTTAACTTCAAAGTCAACTTAACATCATGATAGTCATGATCATGACATGGATATCTATCGGGCCTGTAAGTGTCGCAAATAATTTCCTAAATCAATATTTAATAAAATCGTTTCACTATTTGCTCGGCTCCTAAACCTTATATTATAGCCTATAACTTGTCTCAAGAAATGGGCTCCAAATGCAAAAGATCTTTTATAAATCTGACTGGTTAGTTTCAGAGATAGCCGCGTTAAAACAAACAAACTGTTCCGCTTAATCATATTAACTTATAGATCATATACGTTTACGTTTAGTGGTTAGTTAACTTGTATCTACAACCTACCACAATGGAGAGATATCTAAAAGTCCCTTTATATTTAAGTAAGGTTACAATATCATACAAGTTCCAAACACGAATACCATTCACAATAAAGGTTCCCCACGAAATCGAATGCATACAAAAGTAAACGAGGTAAGAACAGGGCCGAGCGTCGTTATGATATGAATTCAGTTCCACGCGAGGAGTCGCCGCAACAGGTGTCTTGTTTGGCAAAAAAATATCCGAACATATTATTTCGTATCAAGTTTAAAGTTTTCTTAAATTCTCGACGGTGCAGTAAGTTTCCGAGACGGTCATTCGTGGCCGTAAAGTATTACCTCCCCTCAACCCAAATGCTGCCTTCCCCTACCACATTAAAATTCTACTCGCAAATT
Source organism: Xestia rhomboidea (assembly GCA_963853795.1). Taxonomy (NCBI): domain Eukaryota; kingdom Metazoa; phylum Arthropoda; class Insecta; order Lepidoptera; family Noctuidae; genus Xestia; species Xestia rhomboidea. Next base: position 8,042,484 of record OY970764.1, on the reverse strand, counting down.
TTGAAATAAATTGGAAATCGCATTTACGTAGCTATCGTCAAATCGATTTCTTCACCCGCGAGACGACCGGGAAAAGAAAATTCACAAAAGAGATATGATTTAAAAGAAAAAAAACAAACTAGGGAGAAACGACTCTTTTTTAATATCGGCTTTTTAAAGCTAGTCGCCTGCGGATACGCTTTTAAAACTTTTTTTTTGAGGTAATGTCCCATGAAATATGAGTTTTAAATTGTTTTCAACAGTCACTTTCGTTATACCAACTCGAGTACTTCAGACTGTACTGTATTTGCCTACTTTGAAATAAAAAGTGATATGTTTTCCGAGTTTTAAATAAGTATTAATAAGGTTCAGTGAGATAACTGTATTTTTGTCAATACTAATAACTTTTATCATCAATTTGTTTAGCTCAGGAACTGCAAGCAAAAGAGAACAAAATGTTGAGCCACCCGCGGGATTCAGAAAATAATTTATTGTAGCGAATGCAGCTTATAGTCGCATTCAATATATCTCGAACTTATTTCTTTAACCCAATATAGTAATTTCCTTTCTCATCGTTTGTATATAAATTCATCCATATTCAATAACCGCAAAAGCAAGAAATACTGCAGATGCCATTGAAATTCTAGTGGAAACAGATGAATGTGTAAAGGAAACAAATTGAGATCGTGCAGATATTTTATATTCTTGAAGGGGAGAGGAGGCATGCCGTGCGCGCGTCCCGCACATTTGTTATACTTTACACAGCACCGACGCTATTTATGCAATAACTGGTTCTACGAACAATTTTCAACCAGAAATTCAATGTGCATGTCAGAATGAAGGATTGGATCTTTTGATATGCCAAACAAACGCAACTCTTGGGAGAAGGTGCGGCGATGACTGAAAACCAATTTGAAACGCGAATTTAATTTTCAGTCGGAAATTTAATTATGGAAACTTCGGGGGTGCGTTTAACTGTAACCTTTACGACTTTACGACGTTCAAGCATCAAATATCAAGAGCTACTCACTCATTTGTGACGTCATAAACGGTGTAGTGCGCAGTAAACGTCCGTCGGTAAACCTGCGAAATAATAAAAGTTAAATAACAATGTCCGTGCGAGGTGCCGTCTTGAAAATGGCCTTCTTGTTTATTTTGAAGAAGAAAAAACAATCAAACAGAGCAGTGCTACAAACCTCCTTGATATTGTGTTGAAAGAGCACGAAGCGCAGGTTCGGGGAGCATTGGTAGCCGCGCACATTTAGCTGCCTCTGTGATCAAATTATAAAGTTCTTTTGTAACTAATTAACTTGAAAGCAACGAAAATGTACTAAAGTAAAGTAATGCATTGTTTTAAGTAACACAAAAGTCCGACTCAACTCTGTGAAAAACCTCTTAGGGTTAGCGTAAAATATACTTTGCGGACGAGGGGTGAGTTGCGGTCAGCGTCACGCGGCCGTAGTGCGGTATGTGCGAAGCTTTCAGGGCCTAGTGTTGATGTAATAATAGAGCGTGCGGGAAGCGCACTGACTCCACAACTACCCAACACGGTAAAGGTCGCCGGAACACACTCAAGTAAAAACTCAACTGACAAACGCTTTTTACTTCAGTTATATCCGTAAATGTCTTCATTCCTTTATAATGCGAAATATCCTCTTTAAACTCGGCGGCATACTCAAATTTTCATTCCCCGAAGCTCGCTACCCGCAGCATAATAACGCCATTATGGAGAATCGGGGATGTCGTCATAAATTTTACAGTAAAGAGCATCGAAGTAATACCGTCCGCACTTACAGAACTTGGGTACTAACATGAGAGCAAAGGTATGAAAAAGATAAAGAGTTTCATTTCTTTTATGTTTGGTTTTTGTTGGAAAATGTTACAATCACGTGCTTTTGGTAAATAGGTATATCAGATGTCGGTATAAGTGAACACTTAGAGTAGTCCATTGATCTATATGATTCAAATCAGTGTCTGGTGGTATTTCGGCATGTGTTTGTTTTTATACTTTTTTAGGTGTAGTTTTTGTATGCATGCCACGCATATTCCTTATTCCTTGCTAACACATTACTTAGGCTCGGAAGAAATTGACTTCTGGGCAAAGAGGTTGAACGTCTTAGCAGTTACTGGGTTTTATAAAGCCTGACTTACTAGTGTGTGATTGGTGACGAGAACAGAGAGCGTGTTGTTGAAAGTGTCGAGCGCCAGCAGGCCGCCGTCGTCGGCCTGGTACACGAGCTGGTGCGAGCTCACCCACGTGGTCGGCAGCCGCTCGCCCGTCAGGTCTCCGTGCAGGAACTCGTCCAGTCGCATGCGACGACCCGACCAGTACAATAACTCGTCCACATACCTGAGAAATATTATGCTTTTTGAAATTCGCAATTTAACTCCTACTTTACCAGCTTCTCAAACAATGACAATGGCAGAATTAACTTTCTTCTCAACAAACTTCTCTTATCAAAGTTTGCCTCGCCAACTTTCGCATACTTAAGTCATTTATAAAAGAGTTAACTAAGTGTTTTTCAAGATCCACGATAAAGTAGATCAGGAACAATAGAATATGGCCACTCACCCTAATAGATAAATAGCTGTGACAATACCGGCTATGACAAAACTGATGACCATCAATGAAAATACGATGCTCCGCCAATTGTGGCCATCTCCTTGGTATAAGTCCTGGAAAAATATTTATTCGTTTAAAGAATGGGGTGGAAATGTGTGGAAAGGTGTGGCAAAGTAAAATGACATTCGTCAACAATCTCGAGCGTCGCTAAAAATAGCCAAAGAAACCGGGATTTGATTTATGGCCCCGGAAGGTTCAATGACGCGATATTATTACGACGATTCTGCCGACGAAGGCTGTAACTTCGATTGCTCTTCGCCGGAACGTTGAATATTGTTTCTTATGAATTTTGCGTTTTAAAGCTACTTGATTTATTTCCTTGAAAAAATGTGATTTGCAAGAAGAGTGGGAATACAATTTATCGATCTGCATACCTTGGAGAATATTGGAAAGCTCGTTGCAGCGAAAATTTATTAGGATAGTAAAGTCAGTTATTACACGTAATGTCCTCTACATCTGCTGAAAATGCCTGTCATCTGAACTCTCACTTTCTTGAGTGATTTTCTAGACCGAATGATAAGACTAGCGTAGTATTTCAAGGTATCTCAGGAAATGATGGCGTTCGCCCAGCAGTGTTGACTAATATAACAAATATGCACCATATAGGGCCAAATAGAATTAGCTAGTACCCGGCAAAAAATAATAAATGTTTTTTTTTTGACATCGTAATTTTTTTTTCAATACACTTCCTCGAAAGCTGGTTCATAACGCACTACGATTAGGTTCAACATGCAATGTATTTCACACGCGTGTGATTTTTTTCATTTTCCAACACGTGTGCGGGCATGAAAATTGCCACAGATAACTATACCTATACTGCCTATACTTAGTCCAAATTAGTTCAATGCATTAAGTCGGAGGTGAATGTTTTTTTTTTAATTTTGGCAAAGCAATAATGCGTCTTTACCGCGTAAATATTTTTTAAATACTCAAATTGTGTTTTTAAATAGAAAATCATAGATAAACATGATTATTTAAAACAAATATTTACTTTTATAAACAAATTAACATTTATTTGTGTTCTAAATTCAAAAATATAAAAAAAATATATATATATATATATATTAGGCTGTTTAGCGGCTTCATACCTTTGCTTCTCCTTCAACCTGGCGAAAGCAAAGCGCGGAAAAAAAGAAAATTAAAATCATAGTTTCTTATTAATTTATGACAAAAATGTTTTTCGTTATTTTATTTTATTTCTTCAAAAGTGTATTGAAAAACGTCGTTTGATACACGTGGACATTTGTTATTGCAGTTCTCAGCTCAAAATAGCTGCTAATTATAAATTAATAACAGCTAATTCCGCCTCGAATGCAATAACAAACTTTCTCCACTTGTATCAAAATGTACTAAAACTTATACTTCTCACCTCCTCCTTGGCAGACTTGGGGTCGGCGACTTGAAGGGTCTCGTCGGGCGGGAGGCGCCAGGAGCCACCGCCGCCGCCGCCGCCCGAGCGGTCCGTGTGGCCGGTGGCGTGCATGCGCCGGCGCCGACGCGCGCGCACCCGCCACCGCGCCGCGCTACGCTGCCGCGCCCGCCGCGCTGCCGCCGCCTGCCGCTCCGCTGCGCCGCGTGCGCGGAATCCGCCCCATCACTGCAGACGAAGATTTTAGGTTATTTACTAGTTGAGAGCAATACCTATAGAATTCTGTCGCGTCGAGGTAAAACTATTTTTATAGTAAAGGTGTTGGAGCGTACAAGTTCGAGACTATGATGAACATTTTGTGAATTTCGAAATATTTAAATTTTAGCATATGGATAAAAATATATGGCATAAACAGTATGATTGATAGGTAAATATAGTATATATATCGTATCATCGGCGTAGTCGCTATCGCAGCGTATTTTTCATTTTGTTGGAAAGGAATTGATCGTTAGAGTTTATTTTTATTATGCTACATATAACCATTCAACTACATATTATATGGTCTTCGGTGCCATTTTGTCATGCATTACTAACACCGACGCCAGTGTTTTGTAGCTTCCACGGTAAAATAGATTTATGTTGCCATAGCTACGATAATACATATAAAATAGACTTCATTTCAGGGCAAATGTGTTAAAATACAGAAGCTTAAAATGGGTCCCATATTATCTTCAATAGGATTGTACTCGAGTAAAATCCGACCGAATGTTGCGGGTTTCGCTCGGTAACTCGAAATAAAAGTGGCATTTACTGGCGTAACTGCTCTTGTTTAAGCTGAATTTTCAATTTTATGCGGTGAAAAGAAACAAAACAGGACCGCAATGCGTGTAGTCCGGTCGCTTCATAGGACCGCTACAGTGGCGAGCTGCCGAGCCGACCGCAGTCGACGTGCATCCGCTTGAAAAATTGCTACGAGACCAACCCACTATACGCCTCTTGATTCTTTTTACGGTTTTTTCCAACTATTGTATAAAGCCAACTCGTGTTTTATTCGACACTTTTTGTGAATTGTTGAAATACGGTGTGTTCTACCCAAAGGTAGCATTGTAGATTTTAAACCGAAAATAGGGTATTTGTTTAAAACTAATGAGTTTTTCTCAAGTGCGGGGCGGGGTAATAGATATAATTTGTTAATTGTTTTCGCTGACGCGGCCTGTCAATACATAGTGATGTGGGGTGCTGGCCCATTGCCAACTCTCGCGCACACCCGAACTACTTTATACATTCGCTCCACGCCAACTTTACGACTTCGTTTAACTATTATTTCAACTGCTCTCTCGAAGCGATTTTTTAGATAGATGTTGTTTTTATTATTCGAATATTCAGATCAGTCGATCATTACAGCGAAGCGAATGCGCTTACCAGATAGTAAATAAATCTGAAATAAATGTTTGTAAGAATTACTGCTGTGTAAATTACCACCGTTGTCTTATGGCTTGGGCAGCATGCCCGTAGGCCGCCTGGCGTCGAGCACCCCTTGCGCGCATTTGGCAAGAATTCTGCTGATATTTCTTCCTGTTTGAGATGAACTATAGTTTACTAGAGCATAGAATGCTAATCGTAGTTCGTAGGTTACGGTTGAGTAGGATAGATACACTGGTTTCGTTACCACAGACGTGCCCAACTGTACCATCGATTCCAAGTTATCGAGGCAATAACTTTTTCCAACCCAACAAAACTTTAAACTGTAGTCAAACTACTTAAGTCAAGTGTCTTCCGGTAAGACGAGAAGCAAGCAAACTTTCCAAGCGAAAAGTTGTTGCAGCCGGCTCAGATTAATGACGTGCAACACACTAAAGACTCGAAGTGTGGCCAGGGAACCCCAATTTTGAGCATTAAGCATGTTTCTTGTAATAAGCTTTGCAGACGTTTAACTAGAGCCTTTAAAGCCTCAGAAGGCTCTAAAATGGACTCGGCTGCATTGCAGATGGTCAGGAATGGTAGGAACATAAAGCTTTTTTTACAATTTACAGAGTATTTGCGAAAAATTACATTATAGGAATATCTACCTGGTGTGCTTATCTTATCTGCTGCTGTGAATAATTTTCTTAGTATTTCCATACGACGTTCTCAATGAGGAGTTAATTATAGGACATTTCATTAGAATATCGTATTATATCGTATTCTGTTGTTTGCTAGTTATACGGACGTTTCTGACGTTCCCAAACTCATAGTCTGTCAGACTCAATTTAGATTGCAATAGACTCGCAAAATACTCTAAAGAAAAAAAAACAAAGCTTTTATGCTAACAATGCCGCAAAGGAAATAAAATATGTAGATAACACTTTGTACAGTGCAGCGGTCTGCAGTGGGATTGCGACAAGCTCCACCTGGAATGCTGGCTCGGATTTATAGCATTAATTAAGTAAGTGAGGATTTATTACGATTCCTCTTCGGAGTACTCCGGTGTACTTCGGAGCCATTCGACAACTTTGTCGCCACCGTAAGCAGTTCCCGGCGACCTCTCGTCCGAAACGATTCCGTTTAAGACCTCACGGCAAAACACATTTATGTGCCTTTATTGTTAAACTTTGCTGTTTTGTACGGACATAAATTTTGGGGGTGTTTGTACAGATGTTAGAAAGTAGATGTATACTGCAACTTTGTTTCACTTGATGAATTAGTTGTTACTAACACGCCTCCTGAGCGGAGTACCCTAGGTGTTCAATAACAGGTATTAGAAAAAGGTTTTTATTTGTGAAATTCTCAATATAGAGAAGGAGGCAATGGGCATACGCTCGTTCCCGTCCAGTTACGGTCCAGCCGCAAAACGTGTTTAAACAGCTGTTTAGACGCTGCATTTACTCTGGGCAGTAAAGGCGAGATAATCCCGATTCAACTGACCTCTGCAGTTTGCTGCCGTCACTCACTCCAATTGTGTTATTGTCCTTTTAAATCTAGATTAGTAATAGTGTGTCAAGGCTGGTCACATCCTGGCCCTTCGCCAGGATCTAATTCAATTTGTACACCCTAGGGCCGCAGTTACTTCGCCTGATATTTTTATGATGCCATAAAAGCTATTAAATCTTGTTCCGTTAATGTGTTCCGTTTTAACGCCCGATTTTATTGTGAAAAAATGAACTAACTAGCTCATATACGAGCTTTTAATGTCTCTTGTTTCGGCTTAATATACCTGATTTGACATTAGTTACAGTACCTAATGAAGCTATAACGCTTATTGCGTGTGATTACTTTTTATGAATACTCGTGCGTTTATTAGAGAAGGTTTATTTAGATACGTAAAACGTTATACTTGTGCCGTTAACATTTACATCCCCCTCTACTATATACGTTTCAAGTTCCGAAATTCAATGGTCCTTGCAGCCATTTTGTGGTGCAGTTCATCCAACCGGAAATACCGATGGCTTTTGTCGGCTGAAAAACATCAAGGGGGTATGTCATAAAGACGATTATGTGGTACTACTACTACTTTAACTATTAACTAAATCTTGGGTTATTTGTGTTCACGTCATAATCTATATGTTACCGGAAATGTATGAAATCTAGTAATTGTACACAATTCCTAGGAAATGTATACAATTCCGAGCCTACTTAGGAAATGTGTAAAATAATGTTTCAAAGATTTCTTTAATACACACATGTCCTGGGAAATGTATGCATTTCCTAAGAATTGTATGTAATTCCGAAATGATACTAGGAAATTTATAAAAACAAATGCTCTCTGTGAATAAAATAAATAAAACACGTTTGAGAACTGTAATCGATGGTTTGCACTTTATCTGTTTCAAAATTTGAATTTGGGTTGGTTTTTTGTTTGTTTAAGGTTGATTGATAGGTTTTCTGAATGGTTTAAGAAAAAAATAACGTCAGGGTGCCTCAACTCGGTATAAAAAAAATGTTAAAGCTAAACATTTTAAAGTGTGAACCATTATCTTTAAAGTGCGTTTATATATTCCCCCTTAGGAACATCAAGAATGTAACACATTTCCGATCGCTCTTTAGGAATGTATAGATATCCTAGGAAAAATGCATATTATAAAATATATCATACATTTCCTATCTATTTTAGAAATTGTAAACATTTCCTAGGAATTGTATACAATGACGGATTCCATACATTTCCTACATATACACACAAATAAATAAAATTAAAGTGCCTGTTTGTAATTTCAAAACAACAGCTTTTTAATGAATGCTTATGTAAGTATACGCGGTACTTATAACAAAAAAAAAACTTTTAAAATATGCATCTGTATGTATGTTTTTTCCTTATAATCTCGGAAATGCCTGGACCGATTTTGACGGGACTTTTACTGTTAGATAGCCGATGTTGTAAGGACCTTGTAACTCAGGCTTTTATTTTACAAATTTAATTTTTATTTAATTTAACGCGGACGAAGGTCGTGGCAACAGCTAGTCGTAAATATGAGAAAACATAGAATGTTTGTTACTATAGGGTACATACATACATACGTATACCAACGTATCTAAAGTAACTTCAAAACTAAGCCGCGTTTAGTAGGAAAACAACAAGAAAAAACAGTACGAGTAAACCAGCGGCAGAAAAAAAATACAGCGAGCAAAACATTCTCCCCTAAGCCCCCATAACTTGCGTGTTTCCCCGTGAGTGAAAACAACGACATCTCGTTATCAAGAACCCGTTGAAAATAGAGGATAGAGGTACACGGTGTGAAATCAGAACACGGTTTGAGTGTGAATGATAGTAATAGTAGGATATAGAGACATTACGGGTGATTGAGAAGACTATTTTTTCTTTATCTTGTTCTTATCGTTACTTATTTTGGGTCTGCGCTGCATTCTCGTCATCAAAATTAAATAAAACTACTTATCCTATGATCTGTCCACGAAGTAGACACAATAGTTAATCATAAATGCTTTCCGTGCATCAATTAATTTGTGAGCTAATTGATACGAGGCGTAGCTTGCTATCTACTAATTTTAATCAAGATGGTGCTTTATAGCAAGCTGGACTTATTTACACTCTGGGATTCAGGGTATTCAGTCGGTAGTCGACAGTTAACTCGTGCGGCAACATAATCTTTTTATCGTGGCAAGAGGACGCTTCCACTTAGGACGATTCAACTATAAAGTCCACTTTTCTTCTAAGCGTCTTATTATTCTGAGAAGGTACCTATATTAGATCCTGTGCCTGGTCTACAGTATACGGTGTATAATTTTGGATTGTAATGGGTCCACAAACCCGGCGCAATCTTAGTTTTATGCATATTATAAAATTTGAACTTAGCACGATTATTTGTTTGATGAACATAAAATCGAAAATCCTCTTCCATTATAGCCACAGCAGTGAGAACTTAAATTACAAGCTTTACCAAAAACTGTTAATGAATGAAAATGCGGAAACTTTAAACGTGGTAGCTATTAATGTAAATTACCGAATTCATTAGTAGGATGTTTATGGCCGCAATTTAAGCTGATTACGGCCTGCAAGGCTGCAACTAGACTTTTAATTTCTCAACTTTTGACATTTTAGGTGCACCAATTAGAGCGTCAATTCAGCTCGCTACCTCTTTCACTTGGTATCAGGGAGTTCTGAAAAGTGTTCTGTGAATTTTAGACAAATACGTGATAGACAAATAGAAATTCAACGCCCTTTGGTTTTTTATTTTTGGACAAGTTATGTAAAGCCAATCACTAACGTTTTCAAGAGAACGCTGTCACAAAGCAAAGTTACCAAAAATCAGACCAGCAGAATTCAGGTCAGTTTTTTCGAATAAAGCAACCGAATCGTTAACTGATACCGCATCGTTCTGATAGAAACGCATTTTTCGTTTTTTCAACCAACTTTTCAGGCACTGGTTTTACCAACGGTATGAGATAGAAACTTTTTATGTTTTATTTCTTTAATTAAATCAGCGATGTTGCTGCGGCTGTTAAATGGCTAAATGATCGCCACTATGATATCAGTGCTAGATCTCGACGGTCCTCCAGCTAGTAATTTAATTTCACTTGGCGAGAAGCCCATCCTAGCACCTGCACCAAGCTTGAAATCTTTCGTTATTCATAGTCTATCCAGTTGTGGAAAGAATCGAGTTATGAATAAAACAAATATTGCGATCGAGATCATCGAAAAGCCGAAACGACATTGACCCAGTACGACCAAAATACTTGCAATGTCAATGAAAAAATGTTCTTCATCTCTGCCTGTAATTTGGGAATGAGTGGAAAAGACTTTTAGTTTTCTAATTCAGTTACATAATGTAGGTAAATGTTGATGTTCGGGATGTTCATTCTTTCAATACCAACATTATTTAAGCAGTCTGATGAATTTATCTGGCTCGTTGCCTGTATTAATTGTGTTTACTCCGCTAAATTTATTTGACGTTTGTTTATTTTGGTTTTAAGGTGTGTTGTTAACGAACGCATTGTTAATTAAATGTCGAATGACATAGTTAGATATTTGACCTTTTGCTGGATAATAATATAGTGTTATATTGATAGATGGTGACGTTTAATATCCTGGCGTGTACAATACGGTGTTCAGCTGGTCCAGTGTCTGCTCTATAAATCTCGTTTCCCTGGGGATTCAGTTGGCGCGGTCGACTTGTGCGGAGAAGACGTCGGGTGAACAGACTCGCTTACAAACTTATGCACCGCAACACGGTACTCACTAAGTGATTGATTGCCGCTCTATCGCCCGGATAGTTTACTACTACATGTCGGCTTACACGCACCTCTGGTTTCAGTTTAATATTGATTAGGTGCTCGGTTATATACGCCAGTGTCCACGATTGAGAGTAAAGAATAAATCAATATAATTCCGCCCGAATTATAGAGAGAGATCGGTGCCAATATGATTCATGTATTCATGTCGACGATTTGCACAGAAGCCATAAAATATCGCGATTCTCGTCTCGTTTTTCCAATAGTATGTAGTTGATATCGGCAAAAATGAGCCTAGAATATGGCAGGTAATATTGATCTTAAAAGGTTTTCTTTAAAAAATGAAATATCTCGAAGGTGACGCGTGGGCGACATTCATTTTCCGTGGGAGTGTCTCGTCTGTAAAGGGGCTTGCCGGGATTTTCCTACTATGAATACGACTGAGCTCTATTTATACTTTATAACAAGACTCCAGAAAGTCTTTTAAAAGTAAAACGGGGCGCGACTTGATTGAAATCTTTAAAACTTCATCTTCAACGTTCTCAAGATTATTTTCTTCGTAGTTAAGTAGAATGTCATGCCCTTTGTATGTTTACATACAGATACTTACTCTTTTAGATAACTTTTGAAGTCCGTAATTCATGAAGCCAATTGGCAAAAACTTTGGTTAATTTATTCGGAGTTCATTTGAGGTTACAAAGTAAAAGAGTTAAATGTGATCGGGTTGAGCTGTATTCGAGAGGTTCAACAAAAGCCTTTATTGACCTCAAACGAAGGGTGTGTGGTAGCCTCAAAATGGAACAGTAGGTGAGAGAGAAGCACAAAAGACCGGAGGGGTCAAAAAGCGATTCGAATTTACAAACGGCTTTTTTCTTCGGCTGAAATAAAACAAAGCTGCTGCACAGGAAAGTAGGTTGAAAGTAAATCAAGGATTATAGTACATTTTGATACAAGTGGAGAAAGTTTGTTATTGCATTCGAGGCGGAATTAACTCCTGAGCCGTAGGCGAGGGTGTTTTTGAGCTGAGAACTGCAATAACAAATGTCCACGTGTATCAAACGACGTTTTTCAATACACTTCTGAAGAAATAAAATAAAATAACGAAAAATATTTTTGTGATAAATTAATAAGAAACTATGATTTTAATTTTATTTTTTTCCGCGCTTTGGTTTCGCCAGGTTGAAGGAGAAGCAAAGGTATGAAGCCGCTAAACAGCCTATTATAAAAAATTGTTTCTTTTTATATTTTTTAATTTAGAACACAAATAAATTTTAATTTGTTTATAAAAGTAAATATTAGTTTTAAATAATCATGTTTATCTATGATATTCTATTTATAAACACATTTTAAATATTTAAAAAATATTTAGGCGGTAAAGACGCATTATTGCTTTGCCAAAATTTAAAAAAAAACATTCACCGCCGACTTAATGCATTGAACCAATTTGAACTAAATAAAGGCAGTATAGGTATAGTTATCTGTGGCAATTTTCATGCCCGCACACGACGTGTTGGAAAATGATGAAAATCGCACGCCGCTAGTGCCGTTATCAACTATACCTCAGCACACATTCGTTACTTATTCCAAAAAAATAAGCGAAACGTACGAAAATATTCCTTTATTGTTTCACGGATTACCGGAATGCGATTGAATACCTACCGCTGTTTAATTTTCAATTCATGTTTATCCGATATCTGAGTAATTTGCATGCAGCCAGTGATTTAAATAATGATCCACGGTAGGCCGAGCCAATCTCTCCGTTAAGTTATGGTAATCTGCTTCTTGAATATTATTATCTAGCTACCTCTCTCTAAATCATGTCGGTGCTTCCCTTTGCTTTCATTTTACGCTTTGTGTGTGTCCTTATTTACGAGAATACCTTTGTATATTGTTAAAATTCACGTAACAAGCTATGTATGTGGAAGAGGCGTCGAGTTAAACCGATGCGCCTGAATTTCCCTTGTTTTATTTTGACGTTTTTATGAAAATCTCGCAACACACGTGTTATTAAACTTGCAGTGAAAAGTTTTTGTTGTTTCGCTCGTACACCTCGGTTGGAAGGTAAATCCAATAACATGTTGTTATATATCCGATTTGCCGCTTTTTTCATTTTGTGCCCGCAAATATTTGTTCAAGCTGGTGAGCTTTTAATTAACAATGCTAGTTATTTCCATTGCCAGTGTATTGATTCGTGTAGTGAATGCCAGTCGAGTGCAGTCACATGCGGATGCAGGGCGCACACAATCGGCCGGGTCGCTGTCACGTCCGTCACGTCAGCGTGCCATTCACGCCGCGTAGCCCGTCACGTGCCTTCACTGCCACGCTTATCGTGAATACGATGGATTAGCCTTCGCTCTGGTGTTTGGGCACAGTCTCACAGTAACTTTCAGTACCTACTCATTTACATATGAATCACGTTAATCTACTCATGACAAAGTTTGCCTCAAACGTCGAGCCTGATGGTAATTTCAGTAACTGCTGAACGATGGTCTTACATCTATAGTCGTTATAAGGTCTCGATTCTACGATTTGATCAACAAACGAACTAAATAATTTAGTATTTTATTTTTGTATCCCTATTTATACGTTAAAAACAAAACGTTGACCGCCATGACAGTGTAAGGGAAATGTAATATTTAGAAAAGAACATAAAAACAAACAATCGAGCAAAAAGGCCTATAAAAATTTAATAATACCTTGTGTTTGTATCTCGGAGAGCAATAAAAATACACTTTATTTTTTGTGGTTCAAGAGTTTCCTATGCCGTTTGTGGGCGGTCGTCCCACTGCGTTGGTTTATCTGTGCACTTTGTATAACGTTCTCAGAAAATTGTTATAAGTTTATATGTCAATTAAAAGTTGTTAGGGTTCCCCGCTCGTTTTCCGCTTAACGTAACCCGCGTATAAAATGAAAATGTAAGATAATCCACTATTAAAACAGCTACCTTTACTGGAATGGAATTGTTCCCCGTTACACTAAAGAGATCTGCGTTGAATATTTATAATGTTCCCGAAGTTGATTGAGAACGGCTAATTTGAGAACGAGATTGTTAATAAATTGTTACCACTTTAGTTTGTGTATTTATTTAATATACCAGCAGATGTTAGAGTTTAACGATTGTTGATAATTCCGACGTAAATATACTTTCGAGCAGTGAAAACAATTCTTTAAAGTGTTGGTTTGAATCACCGTTTAAGCAGATTTCCGCTCAATCGTGGTTCATTACCCTGAACCGTGCGGTGCAGCTCGCTGGCTCGCTCTGTAACAAGATCGTTAGCCCGTCTCAATCCCCAACGTCTACATCTCAAACTTATCTCGGATCACTATTGTAATAACATTTCAAATGGCATCTAACTGAACGTTTCAAATCGAGATTGTCGAATTGCCCTCCGATAACATAATCCTGATGTAGGAGGGCAATCGATTCCACATCTCTATTCCAGATCATTAGTTTGAACTCCCAAGCTACGTTAATAGACCCCGGAGTGCTCCACCCGGTGAATAATGTTATAAATAAATTCACCACGAGTACTCCGCATTCAATTTTCAGTGTTGTGTCTCCATAAAAACATTTTGACGCCATATTCCATTTTAACTTTGCGAATGTCCCATCCTGGGGGACTGGCTAACTTAACTTTGAATGTGTTGTTTATATTAACGGAGAGATCACCCTCAATTTTGTGATAAATAAGTTTTCAGTTATATGAATCGTAAAGAAAATTAGTTACATTGGATAAGTGGAGTTGTGCTAGCGCAAATCAATAAAATAATATGAATCTTTCCATCAACTATGTATTGATAATGTTTTCTGATATATTCCCATATTCGAGGATAATCATAAAATAGAAGTTCTTCAGATCTCGAATGATGCAAAGCGTTGAATACGTAGAGAAATGTATGAGATGGAATAAACACGAAATGTTACGAAAAAGTTGATTCGTTTCAATTTTCTCGGTTCAATATAAGCTCAATTTTACCTAAATTGAGCTAATTCAGCTATGAAACATTTTTCTATCCTGTGATAAAATATAAATTATTATGTTGAACAAAAAGTATCTATGTAGTATATCAACTATCTGGTGTCCACGACATAAGCCTCGTTGCTTAGTGTGGCACCTAGATGGCGCTGTGTGTAATGTCCAGCGATATTTATTTATTTTATTTTAAATATTTACCTACGTAGGGACATTCGTCATTATATTATTGGACTGTTGGTCGGTCGTTGGTTTGTATAAATATTACCCCAAACCAAACCAAATGAGGCCCTCTGTAGGTAATAATGTCGCGCCAATTACGTTAGCTGCAATCGGGGGATTGAAATGAAACCAAAGATGACTACTTAAATTATATTAAAGTAAAAGAATTACATTAACTATAGCCTAAACTAGCCTAGCTCCTATTCGAAGTGTGAATATGGAATGAATCTCTTCTTAGATTCTCGTTAATAACTAATCTTAGGTAGCTATTCAAAGCTACATGATAATGATATAAGTGATTTAATTATATTTCCCATTCAATAAATTAAACGTTACCCTACTTATGGCAGTTTCCTGGATAATAGACAATACTTGAACACAACCAGGTACCCTTACTTTCCACAGTCACTATTGGCACATGCCTACATTTTGCAGGCAGAGTCGGGATCTAAGCCACAACTCATTAGCTTGGGTGACTTACCAGCGGGCACTTGAGCCGGCCTAGTGGTCGGATCTTGTGCCTAACATCGGATAACCTAGACCGGCTCGTTACCAACTTGCACTGCACGGCATGGAGCAGAAATATGATGTTATGTCGTTAAAATGTTCAAAAAGAAGTCCAAGCTAGGCTTTGGAGATTCTACAGAGATTATTAAGGCTTTATACGTGGGACTTAAACATTACTGCCGATTTGTGGGTGTATTATTAGGTACACCTCTGTCTTACCCTTCGGTTATTACAGGCGTGATGTTTTGTTATGTTATGTAGGTCTTATTTTCGTGATAAATCATGATCTGTCAAATCAGCAATTTGGTCGAGACGCCATTGTTTAACTATTGTGTCTACTTCGTGGACAGATCATGGGATAATGAAAATGCACTAACAATGATAATGTACCTAGTTACTTACTTATAATACAGTTAGCAGCTTTAATCTAAGAGCCTGTTTCACAGAGTTAGGTTAAGATTATCTACCAGACGATTTCGAAAACGGAACAGACTTTTCTCAAATCACCAACCTGTTCACTGATAGTCTTATAAAGATATTCATATTCATATTCATATTCTTTATTGCACACAAAATTAAAAAAATATACACACAAAATTCAAATATATAGTTTATGTACAACGGCGAGCTTAACCCAGAATACAAGAAGATACTTCCATCCATTTTGCTCCATCGGGCACCAAGAAGTGAAGCAAAGTGGTGTAACGATATTGTTATTTTTATTCAAATCCCTACTTCAATACATGAATGGCAGTAGTACAAGAATAGATCCCGAGATACTTCAAAGGTATTTCTAGTTGTCTCATGTCACTTCAAAGTCTTTTAGTTATCTCAATTGCTCGTTGGATATACAGCATCCGAATCCGCACGACAATTTGAAACAAATTCAGTTTGCAGTGGGTTGAGCGGTTTTCTCCGCTGCCAATATTGGGTAATAGGAAATTGACAAACAAGGAAAACTTGTAACTTGAGGAAAAGTCACGAATATTATGTGTTGTTGCAAAGGAAATAGGCGAAATAGATACTTGTGTTGAAGATTTATTACATTGCTTACGATCTAAATTAAATGAGTTATTTTCTGTCACTGATCTAACTTTGATAAATTTGCTTATGCGTGAAAGAGATAGGTAACACGAAAAGGAAAAAGTAAAGGTGGCGGTTCGCGTCGCGACAGAGACAAGCGACCGAAACAAGAGACTGACACGGGAGACCGCGACCGTTACTTGACTTTAGGCAATGTATAAGCACCAGTTCGCGAGCGAGACGGAGACTGCGCGACGGTTGCTGCCCATGACCAGTAGTGTCTCGTGTCGCGCTCGAAAAGTACGTGTAAAAATACTACTTCTTCTGACGAAGACTATGAAAAGCTAATTGAACTGCTCAGACAGCACCCTCTGATATATCGATGCACAACTAGACTCCTACAGAGACGAAAATTTAAAGGACAATATTTGGAAAAGCATAGCAAATCACGTTCTACTTGGCTTTCCATTACAGTCTAAACTAATAACACAGTACAACACAACTGACTCCATCGACAGACACTCCGATGCTGAATGAATTGTAGCTTTGATTGCGGTCTCGGTCTCGCCCCACAGTACCTGCAGAAAAGACCGAGACACTTGTCGCGGACTCCTGTCTCGGTCTCTTGTCTTTGTCGCGATGCGAACCGTCACTTTTAGAGATACAATTGCAGTTTTTTAGGCATTCTTGTTAAATTTTTACGCAGGTAATTTAATTCCAACTCTGTTCTATCTAAGAATTTAGCATGATTTCGATTTTTTCATGAACCTTTGCATTTCAGTTCAAGAACATTATTTTTCGGATAAATTGGAACTATTTACACAGGTATACCTACCTACTTCAATATATGACTCGAATATTCATACGATTCACATTATGTGCAGTATTTTTTACTACTGGAGTTGGCATCCAAGCGAGGGACATGATTTGTGTCATTGCTGTTCGTGTCAACAGTGGCCAGAATAAAATATTGTTATGTCCATTTCAGGGGCTCTGTAAACAATATACAGCTGGCAATACCGCACATACATCCAAAATTACCTCTATACAATAACAATATAAAGACTTTAATACTAAAGTTAATCATTGCCTTTTTCACACTTCTTTTCATTTTAATGTTCTAAAGAGACAAGCAAATGAAAGCTGAAGTAACTCAACAAGTGGGTTTATAAATATGTAGGTATAGAAATACCCCGCATCCTAACCAAAGCAACCGGCATTGGTTTGGAAAACTAGAAGACTGCCGATGCCACCACGCGATTGTTGACTGATAACCTAATTGTTGATCAAAGTTGATGACGAATGCGTTGATTGTTTTTTCTTTCTCTTTATTTCTTTCTAAGGGCTTTTAAGCATAGCGTAAATGTCAGTCCCATCGTATCCTAAACAAAAACCCTTCACATCGTCGCCATTTGGTGGTGATAGAATTCTATGGAACATGCAGCAGTTCTGTTCAAATTAAGGGACTTTACTAAATTATTTCTACTGGACTCATAATGAACACATTCAATCAACAAATGCAATGCACCTGTATTAAAACGGTATTTATGAAAGAAGTGTTAAAACTATTCGAAATATTATCAGAACTCATCCTTATACCATCTATCTATTTAGTTCTGTGTTTTGCCTCCGGGCAGCTAAATCACACGACAGATAGGCATTAGGATGCAACACCCGTTGGTCTAAGTCAATCAGTGTTTCTATATCAAATAGACATCGCTGCAGCTAATTGGCTTAGTGCAATGTCTGAGTAACGCCTGCAATCAAAATAAACTATGATTATCAATCAATCCAAAAACTTTATTTCGAACAAGAGTCCCTAAGGGTTAGTAGCGAGTACTTAGGAAAGAGAGAAAAAACCAATTCAAAACAACACCACACAACAGCCCAATTGAACAGCCCAAATTAATTAATTAATACAATTTAACTTAATTTAATATAATCCAATTCATTTCATTAGGTATATTTAATCTTTTTTTTTTCTTTTTTAGTTGTTTGTTATCATGAGTAAAATTACGTGTTTAAGTATCGTACACTAATTATCAGTCACCCTTGATCTGTCTACGAAGTAGACACAATAGTTAATCAATTGAACAAATCGGTCATCTCATCGATAAGATCATGATTTAAAACCAGTCGAGATAACTTACTTAAATCTCCAAATTGCTGCTAGTGCTGAATTTGACCTCAAGCACTTCAAAAGCACTAAAATCTTCTTTAATTAATACAGCTCGACTAAAATATTGATAATAATTCTACAGAGTTTCTTTGGCACAATTTTCAAAATGAAATAAATTCTTGTACAGTGCAATATTTCATCAATTTGTTTGAAAGCGTTTCACGGTACCGCTATAGCGGAAGATTCTGGAGATAATTAAAGTGCAATTGCAGCGCACAGTGCTCGCTCGACTGTTAAGAGGAAATTGAAAAGTGTTATAAAATATTGAGCTGTTTTCGGTCGCTACCTTTACAACACTGACTTTGCTGCTAACGGAAGAAGGTAAGTTTTGTGTGATATAACAGCTAATTCATCATCATCAACCTATAATGTTCCCAGTGCTGGGACACAGCCTCCTCTCAATGAGAGGGAATGAGCTATAATCCACCACGCAGGCCCTGTGCGGATTGGTAGATGTCACATGTCTTTGAATTTTTGGTTGTAGGACATGCCGGTTTCCTCACGATGCTTTTCTTCATCGTTTTGAGAGCAGTGGTGATGAAATAAATTACACAAAGTAATGCGCCTGTCTGGGTTCGAACCCACGACTTACTGTTTGTAAGTCGAGGCCGCCACCACTGGGCCACCGCTGCTCACTATACCTAACTATATTTTTTAGAATTTATTTTGTCTTCTATGTGTCTCTGAAGGCTTTATCAAAGCTTAACGTACCCTATAAACACACATAAGTATGGCTGTGTGAGGATCAGCGTTTTTCGTCACCACTCCAGTAAAAATCTTAACCAATGAATCAAAAATTGATTAAAACTCAATTCATAATATGTTTCTCTTATGAGAACTGTATTTTAAATAATGAAATAATGCAGGTAATTACTTTCTAGGTGCAGCAATGACACACCCCGTTAATGTAAAAGCCAACAGAGAAGCGAGTAAATTTCTTATTTATCTGTAAAACTAACTGATCGCAAAGAGTGCCACCGCTTATTTGATTTCCCACGAGAACCATAAGTTGTCAACATCTTAGGTATCAAGTATCTATCACGAACAAATTACAGCTGTTTATGAACACATAAAAGGATAGCCTTTAGACTATATTTGTTCGTGTAATAATATAGATTCACTGCACATCACTATCAACCTAATCATAGAGGAAATTATGTAAACAAAATGAATTTAGAGATGGACAAAGTATTACAATTTGGTAATTTTTAGAAATTGCAATGATATCTAGGTAAGCCTACTGAAAATTTTAAGTAAGTTGAAAAAGGATTTGCAACATGAATTAAAATAGAATAAAATATGCCAAGTATAAAATATGAAATCCAAAATGTTGTATCGCAGCACAGACTTGCCAATTTCAGATATTTCAGTATTCCTATAAAAAGGGCTATCAAATGTTCATCTGAAGAACGGCATCAACACTTTCAATGAAGAGAAATGTCTCCGCGGCAGATCTTGAAATATCCCCGGGGAAAACCAATAATAACACCGGAGGACTCACTGAAATTCTATTACGTCTTACGTACCTACCTTATAGCGAAGAATTTTATAACACATTTTGCGTAGTAGGTAGGTACCTACTATAATGTTCGTATAAATAGCAACTGGAGAGTGAGACGTAAAAAACGAAATTATGATGTTGAGTTTTATATGTATATACTTTTATGTATTTTTTTTTGTGGCTGTAAAATTAATGTATTTGTTTATTTGAGAGTAAGGTATTATGCGTATACAAATGTAAGCTCCGTTTCGATAAAATCGTCATGTAATTTTAGTATAATATCTGTATTATTCATTTATAGTTAAACTTTCTTTTCGTTCTAAATAATATACAGATAAATAAAATATCGCACCACTCTCTATGTTATTCGAACTTATCTACTAATAAACCTAGATCAATTAGCTTTCATGATCTAAATTAACTATCAAATGATCATTACGAAGGTCTATCGCCTGTCTAATATCCCCACAGTTTAATATCTACATCTGTAGCTCAAGTAATAATGGACATATAACCAAGAAGGTTCTATTCTATATTTGTGTGCCGGGATCAACAACTTGTTGCAAACGGCTGCACTATAAAACATGTTGCGCTGTGATTGTTCTATTGGATTTATACCTTTTTATTGCCCGTTACAAGTTGATATTATATGTTTTGATGGTTATCTTTTAGTTTTGTCAATTATTTAAACACGACAGAGTGTATTGTGCAGTAGCAAAGAACCTAAAAAGCTTTATTTCACCTCCAATTCATTTTACACTGGCAAACTAGAGCCATTTTTACATTATGTTTTTGATGGCGTTTCTTTAGCAAGTCTCCAAAAAGGTACTTTTCTATTTATTGTACTATTAGTAAAATATAGAAACACATGGCGCCTGACAGAGGATGAAATATCGACGAGAAATGCAAGTTTTTCCAATTCTTACAGTCAGTGACAAAATGAGATTAATTATACTAAGAATTTTGAAGATCTAAATTATAAACGAATGGCTTTAAAGATTCTCCACGACATCCTTAAGCGATATTACTACTTCCACGTACCATTCTTTCCACAGTTATTCATAATTTTCCATGCATTACTCCATTTTCCCTAAATAAGCATAACTTCTATAAAAGATTTGTAGGTGTGGCAGACTAACGGAATGCTACAATATGCGGCTATTCCCATAAAAGTATGTTCACGGCTTATCAGACCGGCGGTGGCGACCGTCAAGCCGGGAAAATGGATTACTGGCAAAATGGATTACCCACCGCCCTTTATATTCACTTTAACCACTGCACTTACGGTATTCTAATCCAATTTTTTCACCCGACCGTTTGGACATGTTCATTGTAGGTTGAAAATGTACATTTCAATTAAAAAACATGTCGCATTTCCATGTATCGAGCGAGACGAAAACCTATACGAGAATATCGTGTAATGTTTTCGGCATAGCACTGAAACGTGGTTGTTCGAAGATTAGTCCCATAAAAGATCTATAGGTGTTCCCGATATCGTATTGGAAAACAAGATTGTGACCGTGTAGCGGGTGTGCTTAATGGCCTGGTCGGGACACGAATCTCGGGCTCTCGGGACCGAGGCGGGAACAAACAGCCTCCTGCGGGTCCGATCCCAATTTATTAGTCGCGCCGAGCCCCGGAACGTTCGAGCCCATAAAAAATTTACAAGAACGCGTCCGTCGGTTACTCGATGCAATTTATTCGGATTCGTACCTGAACTAGTTTCATGATATCTTCTCGGCTAATGTGTAATATCTCTTTTATGTACGTGATTTCTTTGGGTTGTTTTCTTTTGGGATGCGTGCGTCATAAATGCGGAACGGAAATAAATACTTACGCAGGGAAGTATATTGTACTCTTGCGTCAAGATGGTCATTTGGGATGTAAACCACTTTAATTTTATGTTTATTTACGGTTTGCGTTTGTTTGATGCCATTTAATTAAATGTGTTAATCTTAGGTAGGTGTTTGGCATAATTAATTAATCAGTTTTGGAGTTGTTGTTGCCAAAATTCAGAAACATCTAGCTTTAGTCACTCTGCCTACGTTCATTCTCATTTCCTGTTTATAACTACTTTTCGACCCACGTGGGTTTAATAACATATTCAGTACCTATATACGATTCCAGAGTATCCTGTTACAGGGGATAGGCAGCACCAGCAGTCACCTGCGACACAAACTATTGGTGTGACGCAAATCCCTTTTAAAGAGGCAAGCGTATCGTACTGTCACACATTAATATATGGGACAATGAGCGACACTTTATAACACAATGATATTTTTATTTATTTGTTACGTAAAGCTTGCAGTTTTCCTTTAGAATTTAGTTACATTTATAGTCTTACATAAGATTTTCTTAAAGTATAACTTCTTCTTGCTTCTGACAAAATTGTTAGGTAGTTCCAAAGGCAATAGGTAAGTCATAATAAAACGAGTCTTCGTTTAAGTAAAACAGCAATATTTCCTAATTACCAAAAACAATAGCAGAGGCTAATTTCCTGAATTTATGCATACGTGCATAAATTGTGGACATTATGCGCATAAACAACGGCTGTGACCGAAACGTTCTGACAGCTTCTGTCCTAGCATTATAATTTTACCGAACTGAAAATCAGAATTTTCAGTACAGTGACCTTTGTTCTCTTAGTCATAAGGTTTACATTACAAGTTAAAATAACTCTACAAAACCAGCTTGCAGGTATACGCGAGCTCCGAGGAATCGTTGGCTTGTTTAAATCATGGGTGGTTTTATTTCAAGTACATAATACCCTCATAGAATGATTACTTCCTCGGAGCTCGCGCACGGACTATACTCTAAATCCACAGTTCAGGTTACTTTTCATTCTGAATAAATAATTTATTATTCTGCGTCCACAATGGTTGCAACTTTTGCCCGCATAACTTTGTGTTCAGTAAAATGTTATTTTACTGCGTTCACGACGCTCCCATCTACTTCAATGTGGTTAAATAGCGCTATATACGAAAATTTTGTATCGGATTACGTATTTTATGTTGTTGGTTTTGTGAAAATATTTTTAGGCAGGTATTGGCTTTTTATCGGGTAAAGAAAATTGGTTTATTCATAAAATAATTTGGATTTTTTTGTGCATAGATTAGAATCGCATATATAACTAAGTATTTAACCAAGTCGAATTGTTCATCCCTTAGTGCATGAAAGTATACATTCAACTTCAGCACTAGAAGCCATTCAAGTTGAAATCCTCCCGTATATCGAACAATGTATCGTAGCTAATCCGTAGCAGACGCTAACTAAGTAGCTTCGTTGCAAGCAAACTTAAAATAAAACAATGTTTGTCCATAGAAAACTTTGCAAAGGCTGTCCGCTTGCACCAAAATAATCACTTATGTGTTAACATAATTAAGTACCATAATCTTATCTTTGCATTTTCAAACAATGGACAGAAACGGAATGATGTATAATAAACAATTAACGTTAAACGCATTTAGTAAGTGGTGCAAACGGGCCTGAAACTCACAACACAGTAGCTATTTCGGATTTTTATGTGGATACACAATTGAACAAATTGCCAGAATACAAAAATAGTATCGTATCAATAACCCTTCAATATCCCGCAACCCAAAGTACATTTAAATATAGTTCGAAATAGAAATCCAGTAACATTTTCGACCATATCCACTAGTCCATGAAATAAAGCTTCTGTATTTAAATGAAACGGTCCAACAGTTTTTAGCTTTTTTTATGCGCCGCCATCTTTTATTGCGGCAGTGGGACAGTTTGAAATTAAAATGAGTTCTTTCGGTATATTGTATATTGCTAGGTAGGTACTCTTGGTAGCTGCCTAGCTGACTGCACTACCTAGGTACAGTAGGCGAAAGAGATAAGTGAGCAGGCAATTAACTGCAGTGCTAATGGAGAGAGCTGTTGTCGAAATTTCCCCCACAAATTGCATATTTTAGTGGACTGTAGGGTAACCTACATTTAGAATTCATCGTCCATTATTCCTAAAACAGGTGCTTGCATAGTCCATAGAAGTTTGTTGACTGCCTGCACATTTATTTATTTAGCCATGTTCATAAAAAATCAAAGGAATTTGTTTTGATTGATATTAAAAATAACTCACGTTCACCAGGCGCCTGTGATGTTTATGTCATGCTCTGTTTACATACACTACGGTCCTCACACACCTGGAACAAAGCAATAATCTGTTAATAACTATGTGCAAACATTAACTATCGACAATAAACGTTCAATGACTTTGCAAAGCCATTTCGAAGTGAACATTAATAACAGGAGCATACGGATCAATGTCGTGTATATTGATGTTAATTATTGCTATTATACGTGCCAACAATTTGACTGCTCGACATTCAAGTCATATTAATCACGTTATTGATGTTAAAGAGCATAAAATTGTAAACGTCAAATTAAATTTCTGTTGTTTTACAAGAATTTGTTGAAATCAATATACACATAGTTTCGACTAAGAAACCACAGCGTAAAGAAAAACGACCTAAAATTAAATAAATTGTTAGTCATCCTGCTCGTTTCCTAGTGTTCCTCGTAGAGTAAGACAGAGGAGATTAGTACAAAAACTATATTTCGTCTGTTTTCAGAGGAGAGTTTTCCTCTCATTGTATTATCATCAAAATTTCTCTACGAAAAATGAGTAGGTAGTGGTGATTCGACAGTTTCGCTATGCAGGGTGTAAACACAGCGGTAACATTATGCAGGGTGCGGTGCTGTGAGATCCCACTTAGCTAATGATGACTCACACTTTGTGGCTACTAAGTGTGAGACTGACCACAGGGTACAGCGGGGATTGTAGACGTTTGAGATTGCACTTTTGTGGAACTTTAAGTTTACAGAATTTGATTATGTTTGAGAGGCAACTGAACTTAACTAAATTATGTAGAATTTTTCAAATTCCATTTTTGCAATGAAGCCAGTCATGTGCAGATGCAAGAGTTTAATTTTGTGCGTTTCACAATATCACCATCATCCTTTTATCTTCGTCTTATTTGACCTTTTACGTCTACCGTTTTCAAGTTATTTTTGCAGGTTGCTTCAAACGTAATTGAAATAACTAAAATCAACCGATAAACACCGATATTGTAACCAGCTGCGGTTGCCGTATTGAATAGATACCTAAATCGACTTAAATTGTATCATGTCAAGTCAATGTATCTCGTAATCTGAGCAGCTGTTAAGGTGGATGCTCCAGTGTAGCCCGGGAAATTCAAATTTTCTTACGTTTTTTGCAATTTGCAGGCCAGTGTCAGGTTGTATGTTGATAAAAATATGATTCGCGGCTGTAAGACGTATGTAGTTACAGAATTATAATCATTAAAATCATTAATACAACCCTCTAAGTTCATGTAACTGTCAAGAATGACTATTCTATATGCTTTCATGAAAAAGTCATTCTTGACAGTTACATGAACTGAATATGAATGTTTGATGATTTTAATGGCTACCCTGGAGCTTCCACCTTAACGTACTGTCAGTGTCCAAGCGGTTTTTAGGGCCCAACCCACATTGTAAATGTTGTACGAAAAATACCCATTAGCGAACTAAATGCCAGCCACTTTGTTTGAGCTATCATTAACTGTTAACAGCAGCTATTTATAAACCTGTCTGTTTAAATTATATTTAGTTTGTTGCTATAAATAACTCGGTTTTCCTATCGTTTCTAGAAGCTTCCCTGTCGTCAGTGTAATGTCGTTATCATTGATATATGACGAGCCTCGGCATTAACACGTTGCTACTAAGTGTACTTTGTAATGAGGAAATGGCGCCGACTACTTTTATGTATTTGCAAGGTTTTTCTATGAAAAGAAACAATGAATCATCGTAAAAGGAGAAGAGTTATACTTAATCCGTGTTACGAAAAGTAAAAATCCCATTTTGGCACATTCTCTTTGTCTCTGTTCGCAAACGAAACTATAAAACAGTTGAATAAATGCAATCGTAAATAATTTATAGCAATCGTCGCGAGTAATCTGTCATCGCGGCCCGACGGTAATTGCATGTCGCCAATTTATTGCGATTCTGATACAAATGAAACTGTTAAACGTTAATTTTAGATTTACAAACAAAACGAGGAAAGAATAAAAGTTTAATTGATGTTTAATTGCAGTTGTTGATAGATGTTTTTATTTGAAAACTTTAAGCCAGGCAATGTGAACAATGTGCTTCAGAAAAATGCGCTACTGTTGTACTGCTGACGTAGCAACAGTTGCGCATTATTTCGCGTTTGTGAAATTATTTTATCCTAGGAAAAAGCCATTCCTGCTCAAAAGTGTTTTATCATTGTTTGTAATAAACGTACTTCTTAAATTTTCTTTGTAATGTATTTCAATTAGCGTACGCGCTGCTCTTTAAAAACGTTTTCGTGTTATGGCAGGTTGTAAACAAAATGATATGTGAATCATCTGGTTAAAACGTCTGCGTCAAAATTGTTAGCTTTGCTTGTCTATAATGATGTTTTTTTACAAAACGGGAATACAAATTGCAATGATATTTTTATGTTGGTTACGCGTTCGAAGTTTTATGTTTTAATCAAAATATGATTTATCCCTTTTTATTCGTTTTATAGTGCTATTGTTATTCTTTTCTCGTGTTTAGGTACATGACTGTGAGGGTTTTTAAAGGAAGGTTAATACCTTCTCCAAGCAGTGCTAAAGACAAATCTGGACGTAAATAGATAACCTCTTCCTATTTTGAAGTCGGTTAAAAACAAGGTGAAATCACACAGCGTGTTAATTGTGTTTAATAAATGAAAATAAGTGGACGTATATCTACAAAGTGACTTAGCAACGTTCTAGTTTTCAGTTATATCTAATTGAATATGCAGATTACATAGCTACCATCTAATTATTATATTCCGGTCATGTCTAGTATTGCAATTAATTTACTGATTAGTGCGAAGAGAATTGGTTATGTTAATTCGTAACTGCCGTTAATCTGATATTCAACTGGTAATCCCGAGTTGAAGAAGAACTGCTAATCTCGAAGAAAATATCAACATAATATGTTTACAATATAGCCAATCCAAGTTAAAACAGGTTTCATTTTTATATTCACGAACAATCTGATTTATAAAAGTAGTCGGGTAATAAAAACTATCATCATCAATCAACAAAAAATATTCCAGAAAACAAGCTGCTACCTCGTAAGTATTAAAATAAAATCGATTAGTCAAGAGCCATAAGGAAGAAGCGAGAATATCGGCTGGCGAACGAATTAGGCAATAAGTTACCCGCTGTTCCAATGTTCCAATGAAGTGATTTGTTTAAATCTGGGGGCTATTAGCCTTCGCCCCACCGCACGCGACGCGGGGCTATTCTAGCTTAGCGCTAATCGACTTGCCCCAGGTGCTATAAGCTTTGTTGCTGTTTCGAACAAGCTTTCGTTCTTTTTGTTTTTTAATGTTACTTTTATGGCTTATTTCTTATTTTCAATTTATTGTTCCAAATCTATAGGTCCTTGAATAGTCCAGATTTATTTATATAGATATACAGAAAAAAAACATGAACATAATTACAGTTGCCAATAATGAACAAATATTTAATTTTAATTTATTTTTTAATTATTTATTGCAATAAAATAATAATTTCGACGTTTGTAGTATGTATAAGGATTTATTTTCGATTATTTTCTCTCGTTAGAAAATTACATGGCAAATAAATACTTTCTTGCATTGAACCAAAATTTACTAACACCATTATGCCTAATTTAATTTAATTCCATGAACTCAAATATAAAACAAATAAGAAAGTATTGAAAACTATTGTACCTGAGTCAATTTTCATAAAATAATGCGTTTTCGGTCTTCCCTCTCAGTGTAGCCGCACCCTTAACATCCCTTTCTTCCCATTTACATTGAATAAGGCATAATTTCTGCGTAACTGTCTGAATCTGAAATTAATCGGTTTCCGTGAACATTGGAACATTCCTTCCTTGTCTAAACTTAGACGGAGGCTCTACGTGGTCAGATGTTATCGTTATCTCTCTCAAGTTATTCGTGGGCGGGTTTGACGACTGTCCTGAGATCATTGTTTTTGGACCGTAGACCTTACTTTAATTTATCGTAAGCATATATTCGTACTAGCAATTTTTGGGACAAAAAACACAAAATGGTCATCCGATTTTAAAAAAGAACTCAGAGTCGTAAAAATATTTTAAAATTCAGTCTTGTTCAAGGAATGTTAAATTATTTACAGCTTTAAATTGATAATATATTTTCTCATTCAGAAACTTCATTTATTAAATACTAACTTAGAAATGCGAAAATTTTACTCAATCTTAAATTTTTACTCAGTCTTAAATAAATTATGCATGAAAATGAAAAACTTGGGAAGCTAAAAATTCAAAATAACCAGTTGCTGAAGACATCAACGTTGCCTTTATTTTTTTCTAGAAAAAGGTTTTGTTGTAATTATATAAACAACAATGGTTGTCTTAGCTGAAAAAATAAATAGGTGGCCATTTAACAGTTTTAAAAAAGCCTTAAAAAACTGTAATGGCATCCGATTGTTTTTCGACCTCAAACGGCCAGTGTTAACATACTCTTTTTAGGATAGGTCTAAGAGAAAAGGTTTTTAGGTTTGGGTCACGATGATTTTTCTTGAACTTTTGAAATTGCAAAACTATTATTAAAACAACTTTCACTTTAAAAACTGTAAATGCAAAAGTAGTGTATAAGATTCCACTCACACACCTTTTATTAAATGCCTAAATAAAAATGCAAAAACCTTATTCCGTCCTTAAATTATGCATGAAAATGCGAAAGATGGAAAACTTGGGAAGCAAAAAGTTAAAATAACCAGTTGCTGAAGACAGAGTAACTACGTTGCCTTTCATTTTTCCAGAAAAGAGGTTTGGTTATAATAACGTTGAAAACAATGGCTGTTTTCGATCAGTCAGGTCCGCCGCCCAAGGCATGCTTTAGTCGATCCCGATGACGCTACAACCCTCCTCCAGGAGAGCAGGAAGGAAACTAGCACGCTTAAGAAGCACAGATGCAAACAGCCGTCATTCCGTCCTCGCCGTCGAGGCCCGTCGCGACGCCCCGTTACGAACCCTCCCCGTCCCTTGCTCGTGCCAGCTCGCGTTGCTGAGCCTGTAGTCCAAAGTCAGTCCCTAAATAATGACACCACTCAGATCCAGCCTGTCCCCTTGCTGTCCTCTCCCAGCGACGCCCTAAGCCGAGGCCCGTACCCCGCAGGGGGTGCCCTTAGCGTGTAGTCGCTTAGTTTGTAAGTTTTTTGCCCTGGCTGGAGGCCTTCCTGTGGGTGCCTTAAGTGTAAACTTAAGGCACCCACAGGAAAGTCCGGTTAAGCAGACGACAACCTCTCTAGTTGAACTGCGAGATGCCATTTCGAAAGAAAGAATGGCTGTTTTCGAAGAAAAAATAAATAGGACTGGACTGGACTGGACATGTGCCAGTAAAAAGTATGTAAAGTGAAAAAAAAAAGAAACATAAATGGCATCAGATTGTTTTTCGACCTCAAACGGCCAGTGGTTATTGCCCACATTTTATAAAATAGGTTTAATAATAAAAGGTTTTATAGTATTTTTACCTCGACTTTTCAAATAAAATTGCAAATTGACATTATTTTCTATACCTTTTTATTTTAAAATCTAGCAACATATAAAATGATACATTAACACGAATTCAATGTACAAACGTATAAGTCAATGAGTATAAGTATTAAAAATGTAATTCTGTTCGATATTGTAGCACGTATTGGCAATTTTGCATACATCTTGGGATCAGACGACAGGCGCGCTCCCCGGAGGCTGTGTTATCAGCGCCACTATGACTCAAAGGAGGCGACATTTACATAAAACTTTCTGTTTGTATTCTAGGTATATGCTCTGGTTTGAGAGATATAAACTGTTTATTAGGTTTTGGATAGGGAATTAGGAGGCCTTTACTTTGAAAAATGTTTCTCTCTGTCGTTTTTTGAATAACCAAAGTAAGTACGTAAACTACTTTTTATTGTGTAAACAAATCATCCTTTTCCAATTCAATGTAAGAGCAATGAAAATAGTTTTTGTATCGTTTGTAAATTGATGACGTAACACCCCAGTTCAATTTTACAAGCAATAACTTTTCCGTTCGAGGCGATCTCGAAGCCCGTATTTTCCTTTAAAAGACGTACCTACTTGTAATGAAAATTTATGTTGGTGGTGTAATAAACGATACTTCATTGTTACTAGTTTCTTAGTAGAAAGTCTGGGACAGTTTGCAATACTTCGCAGAAATAATGCAGTCGTCTACTGGGACGACGTCAGCAAGCGCGCGGTTGTCTTGTCTCCCAAACAATGGGGCGCGTTCCGCGACCGATTTTCTCGAGCTCACCGAGATTACAGAAAAGAACTTATCTATCTGTTGTCATATGCACTCGTATGCTGTGGAATGTGAGCGAATAGAAATGTGATAAAAGCTTACTGCCCATTGAGAGTTGAGACCTCGTGCTGAGAGGGCGGACATTGCATTTCTATGCAGTAAAAAGACTTCCCTATCGGCCAAACCGTATCAAAAGATAAGCTCAGAGCTTATATCCCTCGAGGAAAACGTCTTCAAATATTGTGTTATTTGTTCACTGACTGTAAATTCATCTGTACAAACGTATTGATCGTCTTTTGAACTGTAAAAGAGGAGTTTAAGAGGTCGAAATGAATTCCGTGTCGGCGCGGCTGCAGCGGGTTGTAATTTAATTAGGCGTCAATTTGAACGGGCGCCGCCGCCGGTGCGGGGACGTGCGCCGAATGCCGCGTTGTTCGACAAATTTCATTACACTCAATTGTTGTATGCAGTGTCGGGACCTCGGAGAAGACCGCCCAAGCACTAATACTGGCAGACTGGCAACATTAACAGCGTTCTGTGAATATTTAAAAATCGAACCAACAATCGTCATAAGTAAACTGGAGTTTTTAAATAAGTATAAGTTGAAATTCATCCCATAAGGAGTGTGAACTCAGGAACTATCGGTAACACTAACAATGGATAAGAGTTCTCGCAACGCTTGTAAGTTTCTAAACAAAGTCTCAAACAGACTCCATATGTAGTTCAAGTATAGAGGTTGTTCTTTGTAGTGTAGTAGTTGTAGTGTTGAATAGGTGGAGTTATGCCAGACTCATCACTGTTCCTACTCGTCATCAAAAAACAAAAGATCACGATTCACAACTGTTTCAACATTTTTTGTAGTACCGATTCGTCATCGATGCTAAAGTATCATGAAATGAACAACTATACAATTCATTTTTACCCGACTGCCAAGGAAGGGTTATGTTTTTATTATAAGGTAGGCCAAAATTGATCCATATACTATACACTCCTATTTTTTAAAATCGTGAATGGGCCGGGTCGTCTCGCAATCTGAGTAGACACCAGGATGAAACACGTCTTTCATTGATGATGTGTAATTTCTAATCACTATTGATCAGCACTTTTGCACGTTTTGTTTTGTCAAGATTACTTTCGTTTTTATCTTAAATTTCTTGCCAATGTGCTATACTTAATAAATTTGTACCCTTACAAAACATTTTCTTAACTGTGGCTGGCTATTACAGTTCGAAAACATTGTTAATGAAAATGTACGGTCAGAATTTAAGATATGCTTCTTAATTACAACTGAAAATGAACGTTCAAACGAAGTAAGAGGGCTCAAGATGCAACAATCGTCTTATACAAACTGGGGTACTTTTCAAATCGTATACAAAAAAGCCACTTTCTTTTCCCCCGCCCCGTTCCAAAAATATCAAATTCATTCAAAAGCGTGCCACGAGAGGCTAAAAAGCGGGCCCTTAATCGAATTTGTATTCTTGAAACTTGTAGCAGATAAGAGGAATGCTTAAAAGGACAAATTGAAAACGCCAGCGACTAAGTGATTGATTAAAGCTCCACTTTGTTAAGTTCGCTATCAGTGAGTGAGCAGCGCGACTGATAAGCTTCATAAATCAGTTAGATAAGGCCGGTCGAGGCGAAGGCTGTCGATAAGTTTACTGTAGTGGAAAAACTTACCTATTGTAAGTTTTGACTTTGAGCGAGTTTTCCAATGCAGCAAAGTTTGGAGCGAAATTGTGTCTTGATAGTGATGCGCGAACAAAAGTTATCCGTTTAGCAGACTTTT
The DNA here is from genome assembly GCA_963853795.1 of Xestia rhomboidea. Lineage (NCBI taxonomy): Eukaryota > Metazoa > Arthropoda > Insecta > Lepidoptera > Noctuidae > Xestia > Xestia rhomboidea. Next base: position 8,010,322 of record OY970764.1, on the reverse strand, counting down.
TCCCCGGGGTAGGAGGACTAGGTATCATTGTCTTGGCATATTCTACGTAGTGTATTATGTTAGTTAAATAACGTTTGTTCCGTTCCCACAGACAAACCGTGAATACAGTTTTGTGGAGCATAGTTCTAAGATTTTTATAAACTTTGTTTTTATAAATTAATAATAATAATGATAAATGTAGCAATGGAGCAGCGGTGGCCCAGTGGTGGCGACCCCGACTTACGAACAGTAAGTCGCGGGTTCGGACCCAGGCAGGCGCATTACTTTGTGTAATTTATTTCATCACCACTGCTCTCAAAACGGTAAAGGAAAACATCGTGAGGAAACCAGCATGTCCTAGAAACATAAAAATAATCATTCGAAGACATGTTACATCTACCAATCCGCACTGGGCCCGCGTGGTGGATTATGGCCCATTCCCTCTCATATGAGGAGGCCTGAGTCCCAGCAGTAGGAACATTAATAGGCTGATGATGATGATGATGAATGTTAAATGTTAAATTCAGGAATTTCTCTGGCGTCTGGATTTGTTCCCGGTTGATGACAAATGATTGTTATTATTATAGGTATCTTTTTAATGTATGTTAAATATTAAATATTTTTTCTAATTGTATTTTTGTGAGTTACAGGTGTGTTTCTTGGTAGTAACATCGCTTTGGCGTTATATCTGTTAAGGTGTTATTTACATAATTTTAAATAAATAAAATAAAATATGGGTTTCCCCCTGTTACATGGATGAACCATAGATACTCGTCCATCTAACCCTTTTATATGAGATCACGCCTATAATCCCTAGGCGTGCTGTCATGTAAGACGTTAATGTAGGTACTATCGAGGACACTCCCGCCTGATCACCACTAAGCAAATTTTCGCTTGCACTTACAACATAGAAACGCTCTCTAGGCCCGCCCCGTTGACTTTCTAAAGAAATAATGAATGAAAAGATACCGATCGGCCGAGCGCACTGACGACGCACGCCAAACGAGAGTTATTGTTATTTCGCCAGAGCCTTTCGTTCGCGCCAGAGTTTACGCTTTCCTAATAGGCTTAAACTTGACGGGGGCGTGGCTCAGCGCCTCCGCATGATTTAAGCGAAAAAAAATTAAACTGATCAGGCGGAAAAGACCACGACAGTACCATCATTTTAACCGAAATACGTCCAAGGCTGGACCTAGTCTTCCCCCAAGCGTCCCCACATCGAATGGTCCTATGCTACTCGCTTAAACAGAGAATTCTCTAGATTTTCACAAGGTCAATGTAGTTCACTGTAATTACAAAAGTAATTAACGTCACATTCATTTAGTTGTCTCCTTTTTAACACATTAAAAGTGGTGAATTCGCGAGACAGCGGTTATAATTAACGTTAGCTACCTACTGTTAATTTAATGCTTTATCTATTAATACACGCTTCACCACGACGCGACGCTGCGGGTATACATACAAAAGTTGTATACTACAGAAAAACTATTTGTGTCTGCTGTATCAAAGTGTTGTGATTGTCCGAGACTTTTTTAGTTAATGTTAATGCTAACCCATGATCAGTCCACGAAGTAGACACAATAGTTAAACAATGGCGTCTCGACCAAATTGGTCATTTGACAGATGATGTATGCTTATGATCGCGGCTTCGTCCGCGTGGTGTTAGGTAATTGTCGCACGTTATCGTACTACAGAGATAAAAATGGTTGTCTGTAGAGTCGGTTTACGGACGATAATTTTATGTGATAACGTTTTAAGAAAACATTGATCAAATACAATACATTTTTATTTATTTTGTATAATACAGAGGAGTTAATTGAAAATTACAATTTTCATCTCTATTTTACACTCTTCTGGGATGATTTTTCAAAAACGCTGATACTTGTAATTATGAATTACCAACCAAAAGGCTAAACACCAATTTTCATGATATTAGTGATTTTAACCTACAAAACAAAATTTCATTACCTTTTTCACCCCCTTAAGGATTAAAATTCTAACAACACCGTTACGTTAGCTTCCAACCATACGCCTACATAGTAAATTTTGTGATTTTTTCTTCGAAAATTAAGAACTTGACATATACAACTACATCCCCTTTTTTAACCCTTTGGGAGTGGAATTATCAAAAATGCTGAGATACGTATAAATTAATTCTCAATCGTCAGCCTAAACACAAAATTATAAGATCCTAACTTTAAAACTGACGGACTTTCATACAAACTTTCATCCCCTATTTAACTCTCTTAGGGGTTGAATTTCAAAAAATCCATCGTTATTCCTTGTCTACATTATAAAGGGAACCACTGTGAAAAATTTCAGTTTTCTAGGTCCAAGGGTTTGGGCTGGGCGTTGATCGACTGACGCGCGCAACGGTGTGACACTTTTTCTTGCGTGCAGCAAGACGTTATCACCTCAAAAAGTATCCTATATGTATGTGTAAATCCAGGTTATGAACTATCTCTTTGCCAAAAATCCATATTCGTTTAGTAGTTTTTGCGTGAATTAGTAAAAACATCCTTACATCATTACCGACCGACGAAGTTTTCGGTTGTAGTATCGCATGCAAATTCTTGTAGTGAGTTAGTTTTACATTGTAACTAGAAGTTATTAAGGGACCATCATGTCATCAACATAGGCCAAGAAAAAATACTATGTATTGAAAGGAGCTTACTCATAAACTACTCAAGAAAAATTAATAAAATTCCTATGGGATCACCGAGTAGGCTTCTTCTAACAAATGAGAAATAATAACTTAAATCGGCATCGGCAGGCAGTAATCACGGAGTAATCGGTGTACATATATGAAAAAAAAGAAGTTATTCAAAACAGGTGCTGGTGGAACACATAACCTCCTTCCTTTTTAGAAGTCGGTTAATAAAATGAAATATTTTTTTATTGAGTTACGCCAAGTAAGATCAAAGTAAAATTCGCCTGTAAGATTACACTCAACTGCACTGAACAACATATTTATTCCAACCGGGCTGCAAGGATTTATGTTCTTTACTAAAAGGTTTTAAATAATATAGAAACATTAATTAAATTTTAATTGTTACACAATAGAATAGCCAAAGAAGAATAGCCCTATCCACCATCGTTGCCTGTCAGATTATACTTATAGTCTGTCTACTTAATCTATAATATATACTTATATATATTATAGATTAAGTATATACTTATATGTATAACTTAAGGCGACTACAGGAGCTAAATTAGCAACTCTATTTGTGGTAGTTCAAACTTCGTTTGAAACACTGTTAGAATAAAGTTCTAATCAGCTTGCACCACAAAGTGGTTGTTACGTCAGTCAGTAGTATTTTTGTATGGTTTTTACTCGTTAAAAGAAATTTTTAGAGATAAGTTCGTGTTTTTTTTTTTTCTTCAAGTAAAATTAATTATATTATGTTTTCAAAACACTACTACTAGCATATATCCTGAAGAATATCATATATCTTTCTGGTTTTGTTTATTGCAGTGAATCATATACTTTCAGGCATTATAAAACTCGCGTTTAGCTCCTGTAATCGCCTTAACCATAACTAGCTTCTGCCCGTGACAGGTCCGCGTTAAGTTTCTTGTTATAAGCCTTTACTTAACTTGCCTTGTTCGTTTGTTTGTTAGTATGTAATGATCAAATCTAGCAACTGAATTTCAGACCAATTCCCTCCAACTGATTGATCTGAAATTTTGCTCAAACTTTTGTTTCAGGTGACAATACATTTTTGGGACAGACATGACTTGATCGCACATGACAGGGTCGCCTCCTCACAAGAGAACTCCTCAACGGTTAATAGCATGGACACGAGATTTTGTACAAGCGTTAACTGTTGATAGATAGACCAAATTTTCTAATAAAAGCTTGTTTTTTAACCGACTTCAAAAAGGAGGAGGTTCTCAATTCGTCGGAACCTTTTTTCATTATTTTTTTATGTATGTTCCCCGATTACTTGAAGATGGCTGGACCGATTTGGATTTTTTTTGTTTTGTTTGAAAGGTTATACTTCTCAGGTGGTCCCCTGATCTTCAAGTCAGGATCTGATGATGGAATCCTGGAGAAATAGAGAGAACTCTTCCAATTTTATAGGCTCACTCGAAGCCATTTGGGTAGTTTTTGGAATAGTACTTTCTCGGAGTGGTCCCATTTCAATTTGGTGAAGATATGATGAAGAACTTCGGAGATAGGCAACGGAACTCCTCAATAAATGTGTGATATATTATAATATGTGGGTACTCATGTGTAAGTGTGATTTTGACCAGTCATCGATCGGCCATTAAACGTGTAACGAGCACTCCTTGTTTTATTCACGTATTATCCAAAGATACTACAAATTGGCGACGAGGCGATCTTCACGTGAGCAAGAAAGTGATATTTTGACATAACAGGTGTTGAAAATAAAATGGCTCAAGAAAGAATGCTGTATGGAGGACATATCACGTTTGACCACCGCGTGCAGGAATGGAACATCTTCAAAAGCCGTTTTTCTCAGTTTTGTTTGGTGAACGATATCACAGACGACACCGACAAGGCGCAAGTAAAGCGGAGATCCCTGATATTGACGTGTTTGGTGGAAGAAACGTACCGCGTCGTTAAGGATTTGGTTTTCCCGGAAGAACTCGAGACGTTAGAATTCAAAAGTCTAATATCTAAGCTAGACAGTCATTTCGCGTCTAAAAAGTGTACGTTTGCGGAGCGGTACAAGTTTTATAAAGCGGAGCAACGTCCAGGAGAAGATTTGACCGAATGGGCGTCGCGTGTACGTCATCTCGCGCAGTACTGCGGGTTTAAAACAGAACTCGAGTCAGCATTGCGTGATCGGTTTGTCCTCGGGTTAGAAAATATCAAGGAGAAAGAGAAGCTGTTCGCAGAAAGCATAGACACGCTGACATTTAATCGTGCATTGGAAATAGCGCAAAGTGTGAGATGTGCAAGGTTGGCGTTAAGGGAATCACACAGCAATGGCGCTGTCGCCGAGCCATCCGCGCTGCCAGCAGAGCCGGCGCATTCCGTGTTCGCATTAAAACAGCGCGGCGCAGTCAGTGCGCAGCGGCCAGAAGCCGCGGGCCGCGCCGCCGCCGCCGCCGCCGCGGAGATCTCGAAAGTCGGGAAGTGTTGCAGTGTGTGCGGATATAAGAACCATAGTACGGAACAGTGTCGATTTATAAACTATGCGTGTAAAAAGTGTAATCAAAAGGGCCATTTAAAGCGTATGTGTAGAAATAAGGTGAAAAGTAGCAAGTTCTTAGTAGCGGATGACGATGACTCATTTGAAGGTATTTATGAATTGTTTAACATAAAATGTGTCAATGGCGAACCGATGCAACAATTAGTGACGGTGGGCAGTACTATGCTTATGTGTGAAATAGATAGCGGCAGCGCTGTCTCAGTTTTGCCAGCTGTTGCTTACAATTTGAATTTTAGGAATAAATACAATTTAACGTCCTGTAATACAGTGTTGAATTGCTATAATGGTAGTAAAATTTCACCGTTAGGTAGCATAACATTGCCTGTGACTTATAACAGTCGTACAGAAAATTTAAAGTTTTACGTTGTAGATACGGGGCAATGTAATAACAAACAACCTTCGCTGTTGGGTCGCAATTTCATTTCTAAGTTTTGTTTACAGCTATGTAGTGTTCCGTGTAATCACATTAAAAGTGTTGACCTAGAGACTTATTTGAAAGGAAAATACGCTCAATTGTTTACCGATGAGCTGGGTACGTTTAATAAGCACAAAGTTACGTTGAAAATTAAGCCAGACGCACAGTTAAAATTTTTTAAACCACGACCGGTACCGTTAGCGTTAAAACAAAAGGTAGAGAATGAATTGCATAGATTATTGGAATTAGGTATATTAGAGAAAGTCGAGCATTCGGAAGTAGCGACACCGATTGTACCAGTGTTACGACCTGACGGTAACATAAGGATATGTGGTGACTACTCAGTGACACTGAACAAGTGGTTATATACGGATAGTTATCCTTTACCGCGTATCCAAGACCTATTCGCGAAACTTCATGGCGGAGTTCAATTTTCAAAACTAGATTTATCTAGGGCCTATAATCAGTTACTATTGGATGACACCAAAAAACTGACATGCATTAACACTCATAAAGGTTTATTTTGCTTTAATAGGTTGGTTTTCGGTTTGTCAACAGCTCCAAGCATATTTCAAAGAATATTAGAAGAAGTGCTTGCGGGTATTGACGGAGTATGTATTTTTCTTGATGATATTTTAATTACGGCTGAAAATCAACAACGGCACCTTTTAAGGTTAGAAGAAGTGCTGAGTAGGCTTGAAAATTCAGGGTTTACACTTAAGGAAAATAAATGCGATTTATTTAAAGATTCCGTTGAGTACTTAGGATTTATTATAGATAAAAATGGATTACGTAAATCGAATTCTAAGGTAGAAGCTATATTGACTAGTGAATCTCCTAAAAATGTAAGCGAATTAAAGTCATTCTTGGGTATGGTCAATTATTATAGGTCATTCATTCGTGGAGCATCTAGCCTCATGGCTCCCCTACATTTACTTTTAAAAAAGGGTATTAAATGGAAGTGGGGTGAGGAACAGGCTCAGGTTTTTAATAAAATTAAACGCGAACTAGCTTCAGAACGCACCTTGGCACATTATAACCCCGAGCTGCCCACGATAGTGACGGCAGACGCGGGACCGCGCGGTCTCGGCGCGGTATTGTCGCACCGATACCCCGATGGCACGGAGCGCGTAGTCGCCTACGCTTCACGTTCTCTGTCAAAAGCTGAATGTAATTATTCTCAGATACAGAAAGAGGCTGCGGCTATAGTGTTTTCTATAAAAAAATTTCATCACTACGTGTACGGTCGTGTTGTGCCGTTTACATTGCGTACAGATCACAAACCGCTTCTAACTATATTTGGCAGCAAAAAGGGGGTACCAGAGATAGCGGCAAACCGTCTGCAACGTTATGCGTTATTCCTGTCGGCATATAACCTTAACTTAGAGTATGTTAAAAGTGAACAAAATGTTGCAGATTATTTATCTCGTTCGGTTGCCGAATACATTAAGTGTAATAATGAGGTGTTGGAAAATGACGATAGATCAATGTTTGTTAATCACATTACAGATAGCATATTAAAGCCGATTACACTTAAAGAGATTAAACAGGAAACTGAACGCGATGAAACGTTACGCAAAATTATAGGTTTTGTTAAAAACGGTTGGCCAAAGAAAGTTGCCGATTTGCGAATTAAACCGTTTTTCGCATGTCGGTGTGATTTAAGTTATGAAAATGGGTGTTTGCTAAGGGGTTACAAATTGGTGATACCATCTTATTTTAGAGAACAGATTCTAGACATGCTACATATTCCTCACTTTGGAGTAGTAAAGACGAAAACGGAAGCAAGATCGCGTTTTTGGTGGCCAAATATTGATAAGCATATAGAAGAAAAAGTGGGTACCTGTACTAAATGTAATTCGCTTCGCAGCAACCCGCCTCGCGCTCCGCTTACTGTGTGGCCATACCCTGCGCGACCTTGGGAACGGGTGCATTTAGATATGTTCACGCTCATCGGCAAACAGTTTTTAATTGCAGTAGATGCGCACTCAAAATGGGTGGAATGTTTTCCAATGACAAATACAGATAGTGAAGCTATTATATCTAAGTTGTCAGAAATGTTCAGTAGATTCGGAATAGTGCGTACCTTGGTCACAGACAATGGAAGAAATTTTTGTTCAAGCCAATTCGATAAATATTGTTTGACCAACGGCATTCAACATTTAACAACCGCTCCATATCATCCGGCATCAAATGGCCAGGCAGAAAATACTGTCAAAACCGTTAAACGGGGCTTAAAAATAATGTTAAATGAAAATTCAAACCCAAAACTAATACAACGCCAGCTTAATGAATTTTTGTTTAATTACAGAAATTCAAAACACTGTACGACAGCATTTTCACCGGCTCAGTTGTTGTTCGGCCGCTCATTACGCTGTAGGCTCGATTTGTTGCGAGTTTCGGATGCACATTCCAAAGGAATGAGTCATACAAATAACGCACCAGCTGGGTCGCTTGCATCCGCTGCTAAGAATAATGTCGTTCAAAAACAGATCTCACAGCATAAACAATACGGAGGCAGTCGTAAAAGTGAATGGTTTTGTAATGATGAGGTTTTAATTAAACATTTTTATAATAACGGGACAAAACATATATGGCATTACGGTGTTGTAAGGCACAAAATCGGAAATAGACTGTATGGTATATACGTGCCAGTGTTAAAAACAGTTTTAAAAAAACATATAGACCATATTGTAAGCTATAAAGGGACAAAGTCGCAACCACCCGACTTGGAGGACGTCGGCGACTTCATACAATTAGCATCAGTAATTGATCCCACAGACACGCTCGCGGAATCTGACACCACGGCACAGGTTGACTTAGAGGGAGAGGAGAGTGACAGTTCTTTCTGTTCTGTTCCCGAGACTCCGTCCTCGGTTCCGCTGAATGACGAACATCAAACGGATCAGCCGTCAAATAAAAGTACCGAAAAAGAAGGGGAACAGGATGGCGGAAGGATCGATTCAATACCTTCGGAACTAGATATTCAACCTGTAAGCACGGGACCACAGAGTACTTACCAGCGACCGGTCAGAGCTGTTAGAAAAAAAATTGTAAATTATAAATGTTAAGATTTTTAGTTTTATACATATGTTTTAAATTATTGGGGGAGGGATTGTGATATATTATAATATGTGGGTACTCATGTGTAAGTGTGATTTTGACCAGTCATCGATCGGCCATTAAACGTGTAACGAGCACTCCTTGTTTTATTCACGTATTATCCAAAGATACTACAAAATGATAGCAAATGGACTGGGATTGCTGAAATCTCATGTCTGTCTATTGTTTACACCAGTTCATAACATAACATCACGCCGGTACGCTGTGAAGGGGTGAAGCACATGTGAACCACTAAAAAGTGAAAAATAAAAACGTTTTTTTAAACATGAGTTGTATTTTGTTGTGTTTTTAAAAGCTTTTATTTTTAACATAAAACATTTCTTTTGCCACTGGGCAATAGCATAAATTTCTATCATGTCAGTGAGAGAAAAGTAGATTACTTACTTTATACTTAAAGTACTTACGGGATGATATCCGTGATTTTGTTTTTGGTCGATGAGCTCCCGATATTTCGACGCTGTTGCAAGCATCATGATCGCGGGAATACTGAAGAGGTATGCGGGTGGGATGAAAATTATTTATTATGAGCAGACAAATCTGTCTACCCTCTTTCTTAGTCTTTTATTACGCGCACTACTGGAACTCGATTGTAACTCACGACAAAACGCACTCACAGTATCACTAGGTTTTTCTTGATAATGGAGACGCATGTTATTTTTTATTAGGTTTACCACTGGATTCCACGTACTTGATAGTTTAAAACCTACTTACTTTATGTTACTTCTTTATAATATTGTAGGGTAGACAAAGAAATATAATATCATAACCTGGTCAATTCCACTTTAAAAACAGATGTCTCGTTAGTGCGCACTGCCTCCTAGGAGTGGTCGTTAGCGCGCACTTTATTTAGCGATCAAACACCAGGTAATTAGGAGCAATAGACTCATTAGGGGACGCCTAAACATCAGCTTATGAGCTTAGGTACTACAGTACAAGTCAGTCAAAATATTGTTACATCAGTCATACAAGGTGTTAACGGAGCTCAGAGCAGCTAGTACATACTACATCAAACTTAGTAACTATACGAAACAATTCAAATTCAAATATTTTATTTCAGATAAACATCCATATATAATGTTAGTAGTAGTAGAACTTAGCCTTTTTTTTTTTTTTTTTTTCGGATGGGAAATCATCAAATGACTTCTCCCGCTCTGGGCGGAGCGGGAGGGAGTGTCAGACTTTTACTGACTAAAACCCATCCATGTTCCTTCATCGCCCCTTGTGTTCCGGGTCCACGGTATCTCTTTCGAATAGTCCCGCAGCCCCGGCAGGCTTCGGCCCTTGCGGACCCCTTCCCTATTGCTGACTCTCTTTGAGGCGCGCGTGGAACACATACGCGCCGTCGACACTAGCCCATAGCTCCCCGTCCACAGGCCCGCGCCTACGGTGGCCGGAAGCCACCACGTGGCCCCCGACGCCCGGGGCAGTAGAACTTAGCCTAATGTTAGTATTAAATTAAATTAATAACAATACACACAGTTCAATGGCTCATTCGTTGTTACTAATCAATTAATTGCTCATTTTTCAATTAGTTGTTCTAATTGTCAATAATTGCTGAGAAACAATTGTTTAGGAGACCAATATCACAGCAGGACTCAATGTAACGCACTCCAAACATGTGCTGATTGATGCATGGAATAGTACCGCGGTCAGTAACTTACGTTTTTTGTTAACTTGTTAAAAAGTTGGAATTTTGACCTGCATTTCCTCTGTAAATAGAAGGTACCAAGTATGGTCTTGAACAAAAAAATATATCGCAGTGACGGGGAAAACAATTGCCGCAGTGGTATTTATACACCTATTATAGAGGATCACTTGGAGGTTGATAATCTACAAAACAAAAAATCAAAAACGTCAATGGCACTTGTTACACCGAAATAAATGCCTAAATTAAAACGCATTGTTGGATTTTTAACCCTCGGCTCAGCATCGAGAGTTGAAGTTCCACAGTGCTATAATATTTAAAAAAAGTAATAAGTCTGTACTAGTAGAATCGCTTTTTTGTGTTAATAAGCTACAAATTTACGGTTTTCACACTTTACCTTTACATGTGCTGTAAGACCTTGCTTTGTGCCAAATTTCGTGATTCTAGGTCAACAGGAACTACTATATAGGTTTCCGACCCAAAACCTATAGGGTACTTCCGGTTAACCTAGAATTGTCAATTTTGGTTAAAAGCAAGATCTTACAGCACAAGTAAAGGGAAAAGTCCGAAAAAAAAAGTTGAAAAATAAGGTAAAATTTGGTACTTACAAGTGTTCGCGAAAATCTAAATTTGCCCATATCTTTTTATCGTGTTGACTCAGGACTTTGATTTTTATATACCTAATAGGGACTATAGACCTCAGTATCTGGTATAAATTGCAACTTGCTAGGTCCACCCGTTCCAGAGAAAATCAGTGGTGACAGACGGACAAGAAAGTCATCTTATAAGGGTTCCGTTTTTTCCTTTTGAGGTCACCTTAGCCAAAACCGAGAGTAAAATCATGTAAAACGGCGCACCTTTATAACGCTATGAAACATATTAGTAGAAGAAACTTACGGCCATACAAACAAGGTTTCGAAAAACACTCGAGATTTTTCGATAAGCAGGTCTCGTTTTTGCAAGTCTGGCCAAGTTTTTCGATCAAAACCGCAACCGATTCAAGTGTTCGTGCTACTAATAAAACAGAGCAATTTGATGAAGCCTTCGGACTGTTCCAAGTATACCAGATTCCAAGACCGTACGTCATGATTACAGACAGAGTTCAACCAAATTGTAGACGAAAATTGCATACTCTCCAGAGTGCAATTTTCGTCAAAAGTTCGACTAAGCATATGGCTTCCGTACACAAAAGGCAACGACGGACTCACTTCGACGTCCATTGCTGGAATACTAACAACTTTATCAGACCTCTTGCGTAAGAGAGGAGCGATGTAGGTTGGATTTTGGATTTATATTTGTAGACCGTTTCGTAGCGATGTTGCCCGCGTTGACTTCGCGCGTAGCACGTTTGGCTACGCGGTTGCTACGAAAATGTTATAGTTTAAACTGAAGAATTTACGACATGAACGTAACCAAAGTTATATTGTCTAGATTTTTGACTACCGGCAATTCTGAGAAAACCACATAATATTATTAGATCCAAAACTTAAAAAAATATGTATGCGACTGTCTCTTTAAACTTATTATTGTTAATGCGTTTGTTTTTTTTGACAGCGGGCCGTTCGGACGTATTAGACATTTTTGTATACGTCCTTTCATTTTGGGCCGTTCAGATTAAGTACCCATTTTAGGGTGAATGAATGTCTTCGGTTTCTTCAGTTTGTTTAAAAAAAATAAATTGTTTCATAAAAAGTGTTAGGTACAATAAGATGTGATACTGGATCCTGCACTAGGATACCCTGTGTGTGTTTTCTGATCGATGTTAGATTCTAAAGTTATTAGTAGGTATGGCTATAAAGCTCCTGTAGTAACCTAATTCTTTAAATTAATAGATATCAACAGTGAAAATACCCCTTTAAAATGCTTCCTAATGAACGAGGCCCAACTCTAACGGTAAGAAATTGTCATCCTATAACCAAAAAGTTTCTTCGGCAGAACTGAAACAACCATTTCGCTAAAAACCCTTTTAATACTCCCATTTTAATCTTCCTTACCTCTCTGCTATTCCTCTAGCGAATTAGTCATTTACAATTCACAAATTTAATTCGGAATGCAATAATTTTAACCACATCCGCCATTTACATAATCTGTTGAATTTAATTTCGCGGATAATATTATTTCAATTAATATTCCAGGTTACACTGACTTGTGGTTATTGGCTATTTTCGTTAAACACAATAAATGGAGATTCATATCGTTTTGCCTTTGGCATATGCCAGCGCTAAAGGATTTAGGAAATAATTATGTGTAATAAGTAGTTGGAAATTATTCTGCGCTGCGGATATTTTTTCCATCCAGGTATTTGACGACTGTTTCGGTAAGTTCCTGCACCGAATCGGGCGGGAGGAGACGCCCGGGTGTTTCCATTGTGAGGATGAGGATCGGCCGGAGGACACGGTGGAGCACACTGTGGAGGTGTGCCCTGCTTGGGTGGAGCACCGCCGTGTCCTCGAGGTGGCGATCGGCGGCGGCGACCTCTCGCTTCCAGCCCTGGTTCGTGCCATGGTCCGGAGCGAGACGGAATGGGACGCCGTCACCTCCTTCTGCGAAGCAGTCATGCTAGCGAAGGAGGTGGCGGAACGTGAGAGGGAGATATTCTCACGTCCCGGCCGCCGCGGGAGACGCCCCGGGCGTCGGGGGCCACGTGGTGGCTACCGGCCACCGTAGGCGCGGGCCTGTGGACGGGGAGCTATGGGCTAGCTCGCCGTCCGTCCGTCTCATGACGACAGGCCGTGTCGACGGCGCGTTCGTGTTCCACGCGCGCCTCAAAGAGAGTCAGCAATAAGGAAGGGGTCCGCAAGGGCCGAAGCCTGCCGGGGCTGCGGGACTATTCGAAAGAGATACCGTGGCCCCGGAACACAAAAGGCGATGAAGGAACATGGATGGGTTTTAGTCAGTAAAAGTCTGACACTCCCTCCTGCTCAGCCCAGAGCGGGAGAAGTCATTTGATGATTTCCCATCCGAAAAAAAAAAAAAAAAAGGTATTTGACGACCCGAATGGCGCAGCGGTAGTGAGGCTGCCTTACGTTCTTAGGGTCCCGGGTTCGAATCCCGGTAGGAGCAAATGTGTGTGTGATGAGCATGGACATTTTTTTCCTAGTCATGGATGTTTATATGTATAATAAGTATGTATTCACAAACAAAAAGTATCTATGTAGTCTAACAACTATCTGGTGTTCACGACACAAGCCTCGTTGCTTAGTGTGGCACTAGATGGCGCTGTGTGTAATGTCCAGCGATATTATTATTATTTGTGCGTTACTGCAGTGTTTAAGTAAAATTATGTGTTATACCGCATTCATGTTACTAAAGACTCCATGTCAAACACATTTTAAAGCAGAAATATTTACCGCACGATAGCAGGAAACATATCAGTGTTCAGTGTGTACATTTCAAAAACCATTTAGTATCAAATTTCTTGAGATGTCAACTTAACAAAATGCGGGTAGCACATTTCCTCGGTTATGAAATGCGGAGAAAAGAGAGAAAGGGAAATATTGCATCAAAGAGAATTTGAAATATTGCCAACTGCATGCGTCGCCGGCCGAATTGATTTTGCAGCCTTTTGTGATCTCTGAAAGATGTTCCACTGTTATACAATTTATTTCTAGTGGTGCTGTCGAACGATCAATCTATCTTGTGCTTCGGAATCATTCGGAATCCGTTCGACCGTTTTTCCACGCAAATTTGAGCCTAAAGCATAACTCACGGTAGACTTGGCTGTATCTCGCACGTATTGCCTCATGCCAGCACAATGCAGCGTTTAGAACGCTTTAGAGCGCTTTAATTTCCCAAAGCGTTTTATTCCAAAGCCTCTGCAACACGGAAGAGTTAGCATGAATGATTTTATTCGGACACGACACGTGACGCGGCGAACAGTAAATCATTTTTATTGTCAACCGAGTTAACACGGTCCATTTCAAACAGTCACATTTCAGTTGTGTGTTGTGTCTGCAACGGAATGGTGTCATAAATGGAATATGTTTTCGCGTTGATGTAAAAAACTGATATGATGTTATGAAGATCAGAATCGCATAAAGAGTGGTATAATGTTGGTTATGTGAATATGAAATGAGACGATGTAAGCGCAAAGAGGCGTAAAGCGATGACGCCTGGAGCGTTGCCCGCGGAGACGGCGCGGCGCGTGGCTGCTGTGTAAATGTGATTTAGAATATAAAAACTTAAGCGCTTTAGCGTGTTTCAAAGCTATAATATTAGCTATGATACCTGTTGCGCGTCTGAGCGGCTTTCATTACACAAATGCATGCGGCGCGGGTGTGGTGTGGGAGCGACTTTATTCAGATACATTTTTTTAGTATCTCGTGTTGTCCTCGGAGCGCAGTTAAGCACGAACTTGAAGTGAATTTTACTTTAAAAACTTTAAGTAGAAACATTCAGCTTCGTGTTATCTCGTTGGCTTGACTTTGTTAGTGTAGTTTTTCATTACACGCTTAGTCTACTGTTTTAGTTATGTAAAGTGTTGTACAAGGATAGATGGCCGTGCCGCCGGTGCCGCCCTTTGGGAGTTTGTTGAGTTTCAAATAGCTGCAGTAGGGAATAGGTAGGTAAGCCTTATTTGCATAGATACCTTGACTAATGAAAGCAAAAATAATTAGTTATTTTTCTATGCGTTTACCATACTTTCCTGCTGTAATTTTGTTGTTTAATTCTAGTAACTAAAGTACATAGTTGAACAACCATGTTCTTTTCATGAAGGTAATATAAAACACGCTTCTTCATTAAAATCTAACTAAGGTGGAGAGAATTTATCCAACATTATGTATTTTTAATGCGACAACTTTATTCATGAAAGTGAAACAAACTTTACGGATTCATTTGCATTCATTGTTTGAATTATGTTTTCATGGAAAAATTTCAACGCTTTTTTTCGTCATGAATGTGTTATTCGCATTTTACGTTTAACGTTCATTATTTTGGAAAATACTCGTATAGGTATGAACAAAAAAAATCACCTCCTTGTCTTTTCCCAATTATTGAAAAGTTGGTTTCCAGTCTAACTGAAATCAGTAAATTTCAATTATTGTACACTTTTAGCTGTTGCTGTGACCTTTGTCCGCGTGAAATTATAATAAATATATTACTTTCCCCTATTCGAGTCGGATTTTGTGGGTTTTGTGGGTTTTCATTTTATTTGCAAAGAACCTTAACCTTTTTCAAAAATTAATTTAAAATGAGTTACTCCTTATAAAATCACCTATCTGCCAGTAAAAGTCCCGTCAAAATCGATCCAGCCGTTTTGGAGATTAGCCGGAACAAACAGATAGACAAAAATTAAACACACTTCCTTTAAAATATCTGTAACCCAGTCTCCGTTGTGGGTAACACGATGCCCCTTGGTAAAACTGGCTGTCACAAAATTGGTCAATCTACAGATGGAAACCTGTACCAACGGCTTAACAAATAAATCATACCAACAACACTTAAAGCTAGTTAATTAAACATAGTAGTTATTAAGCTGCATATATTAAAGTTTCTTCATCACAATCTGCAGGCAGTTAATGGAGCGTTTAAATAAAACAGTAGCACGTACGCATGCTAATTGGCGTAATATTGAATTAAATCCGCCATTTGGCTTCAGGAAACAATCAGCGCTCTGGGCCGTAGCCAGGGTTGTCACATGACTGGATCAGTTATCTATATTGGAATGGACATGAATAAATGCTTTATTTAATCGATCTGTAACTGAGCTACTAAATTTTGTAGAAAAGCCCATCTCGATGTTTTGTAGCTTTGACGCCCTAAGCCGAGGCTCGTACGGTACCTCAGGGGTGCCTTTACTGCGCTGTCATTTAGTTAATAAGTTTTTTGCCCCGACTGGAAGCCTTACACTCAAGACACGCACAGTATAGTCCGGTTAAGCAGAAGCCAGCCTCATACGACTTTCTACCTCCGATAACGATGACGTTAAAAGTCCAAAATGTATTGATTACAATTGACCTACGCTACCAAAAAAGTTATGTCAATTTAAATTCAGTTACACCTACGTCAAATATATTGAGAGTCATTGAAGAAATATGAAACGTGATTGCCTAGATCCTCTTGGATTTTAAGGCCATTTTTAAAAAGCACAATGCCTTTGATATCTCGGCCACGATTTCATAGAACCAGTTAGTGAACACGTCAGTTATTCACGACATTTTCAAATACCATTTCGAGTCCAAAAAACGGACAAAATGACATCTAGCATCAAAGAAAAATATTCGGCCGAATTCATAAGCTACCGTTCAATTTTTTTCTAGATTTTTGCTTGGCAACCCTGTTGCAGTAGAGAGCGCATTCGACAGGGCGGTGGCCACCCCGGGACTTATGCTAATAACGGATTTAAATATATATGTTGAGGCTTGAATTCCGTACGAGGTAAATATTATGACGCGAATATTTTACCTTTTGTAGAATTTACCTGAATGCTAAAAATGTATTGTGGCATGCTTTGTTTGATACCTATTTTAAAACCGAAACGGGCGCATAATAACCCCTCGTTCCAGTTAGTATGTATTTACAAGTATTATGAGGCATTTTGCAAATTATTTTTACTTTCATATTGGATCCTTTGTTTTTGAGATAAACATAAGATTGGCTGTTAAAGGCAGAGAGAAAAGATTATGTAGATTCTTTTTTATGATGCTCAGTCGCATACCTTAATACTTAGTGGGAATCAAACTTCTGAGGGATTAGCAGTACTGGGGCACCTCCACCCTGGTATCGGGAAGTTTAAAGAATAGCCGTTAATAAAAGGCTGCTGGGTTTTATTTATTTATTTTCAAGAACATAACATCACGAAACGAACTTAAAATCCCCGAAGGGTTAGGTGAAAATATGTTTAAAAACAAATCTGATTTCATTCAAATAATCTATACGTTCTACCAATTTAAATTGGCTTGAGTGTTCGAATTCAACCAGCTTAAGGGAGAACGAGGTCGCCATGGACAGACTCCCGTTTCACTTTTACATTACCTAACTATTACTAGTCTGTAACTCATAATTCGGTTGGAGTATACGTAACGGGGCACAGGAAAAATAGAGAAAATTTTTGCAATACTTTTTTTTTATTTGTTCTTGAGTCTATCGTATAGAACACCTAAAAATAAGGCGAAAAGCATCTAGGTTATTTTTGTCTCCGACCAACCGTTTGTCGTAAAAACGACGACGAAGGGATTCCGTTCATTCCGACCATATAGGTTAAGTTAGGTTAGAACTGTGACCAAATACGCGCGAGCCGAGCGAGCGGAGCGAGCGGTGCCGCCGCAGCGGCCGGCGAGCGCTACCTCGAAATTGGTCGCAGTAAAATATTAATGCCCCGTTTCATACCCAGTGACCCATAATTCGCATACTAAGCCTTCATCATCATCTTCAACACGTTTTCTTCTTCCATTCTCCCCTGTCAGACGTCATGGCATCATTTACTCCTTTATCTTTCATATCATTCCTCACACAATCCCCCATCTTTTCTGTGGCGTCTCTCCCTCTCCATCCATCAACATTTGCATACTAAACCAAGAAAGCAATAACTCGAAAACAAAATTCCCCACACAACATAGTATCAGATATTAGCAGATAGTTTTATCGATGCAGTTATGTCGGCTGTGGTTAGTTTAGTGGAGTTTCATTAGGTTATTTTACACGCCCTCGTAAACTTTATCTGTTGGTCGGAGCGTCGAAGCGAAGGCTCGTAAACCAGGCTAACTGCTCGACAGCATACAATGATGGCGATCAATCGGTGTGTTGTGTGCATGCATAAAGGTGTGAGCATTGCGTGATTTATATTGTGTTTGTGTTGTAATATTGTATCTTTGGTTTGATTCTTGAGCAGTGTTAATGGGTTATCCACCAGGAGCAACCACAGAGTCTGGCAGTAATGTTTAAGAACCAGGTAATGTGATGTGTTTGTATCATGACATATAACTGTGTACCTGCTCGTGTAAAAAGGAAAAATATGGTTTGTGCCTAAACCACCAACTTTAACATCTGGTAACACCTGTATTTTAAGAAAATAAATTATTCTTATTCTTAATCATAACATGGGAGTCTATACTAATATTGTAAAGCTGAAGAGTTTGTTTGTTGAACGCGCTATCTCAGAAATTGCTGGTTCAAATCTAGGAGATATTATTATATATTTGAAATTTATCTTAGGAGATACCACTGTTTTAAAATAACTCCGCAGCAAAATAATGATCAAGTACCGCGTGCGCATTTTTATTATGCTCCCTCTATGCGCGGGTCAGCTAGTTAAACATAACTAGCGAAATGTGGGTGCTCACCTCTTCTTAACCCATATGCGATTATAGGCATGGTATTATGTTATGCATAATGTGTTACAGAAGAAAAATGGCCTGTTTGACAAAAGGCCTTAACGCACTTGTGCAGCTCCGCACATGTGCGTTTGGATTTTAATAAAGGCTATATAACTATGTACTTAAATATTATAAAACTTAGTAGAACGTTGGCTAGATCCAATTGTTTGCGCATTAACCTTAGCTGAATGTTGCCTGCGCTAAAATTTGGTCCAGGCTTCACGCTTCGCACGTAATGGGAATAGAACTTCTAATTTGTGCTCGGCACGGGTGTGTAGACTGTGTAGGCAACTCTAGTATATTCACTACAGGTAATATTTCCCATATTATAGTGTTGTACTGGTTTCCCATACTTAGTGTAGTGTACTAGTGTAATATATTTCACTATTCCAGCTCTAAGTAATTGTATGGTTGCACCCTGAACTACGACATAATTGCATGCATGTATTAAAATTAAATTAATAGCGGTTTGCACTAATGAGAGTGTTCCAAAAGCGCTAAGCTGAAAATTAAATCTCAATTTCATGTAATTAAGATTTAATTTCACACTGCATTTAACATAAGTAAATAGCTACCGATTTCCATCGGTTTACGACTCATTAGGCGAAAAAAATTAGAAAATATTGCGCAGTGATCAAGGATATACACTTATTGCTGGTACCTGTTGTTTTGAGCTGGAAAAGCCTGACTGGATTGATGGAATTTTAAGCGATAAGTACCTGAAAAAAATAAAAACAATATTAGTTTTTTATACATATTTATGGAAGCAATATGAAGTCTTACGGTAGATCTCAATGTAAAGCACTCAAAACATTGTGCTGATCAATGCATTGAATAGCACAGGAGTCATGAAGGTATTTTAAGTAAACTTATAACATTAAAAACTATCAGTATTTAAAAAAAACCTCGTGAAAAGTCGGACTTTGAGATTTGACCTCCAATATCTCCGTAACTAGAAGGTTCCCAGTTATGGCCTAGAACAAAAAAAGATTGCTATGAAGGAGAAAACCAGTAACTTTAGGCTTCGTTAAGGGTTTTTTTACACCCAATATTTCTTGAACCAAGACACCCCATTTTGTGCAGCCACGACCATTAACCTCACGACAGACTTTACTCAAGATAATGGGACGTTAAAGCACAATATCACTAAGTTAATTAGTATCCTCATTCTCGAACCGAACCTAATTAAAATCTTCTCTGAATCAAGCTCTTTCCTTAATTTTTCTGTCTCATTACAATTAACGGTTTTCACTCGAAAGCGGCTACATACCGCACTCACTCGGGCGCTGTTATGGAAACGGCCGCGCTTCCCCGATAATCTCCCCTTTTACCCCGACAAACATTCAATTACACTTGAAAAACACGAAGAGCGAAATCTAAAAGCTCTACGCACAAGGAGATAAGGTGGAGATTGGAATGGCACAGGTGCTCATTAGGTCGCAAATGTGTCTGTGTAGGCGCGCATTTCAGTCGGCTGAATGCTCTGAAGGCAGGTTCATTAGTGCTCACAGGACCATGCATTCGTTTTGTTAGTAGGAAGCAAATGAAATAAAAATTCGTACCGCACGGTGGATACGCGGCCCGGAAAAATTCCAAAGTATATGAATCGGAAAATCCAACCCGGGTATATGGGTACCCGGGGTACCGGGGTACCCGGGCTCCTTTTTTAGCTCGTTTCGAAATGAGGACGGCGGATACGGTTAAATGACATACCTCGCCACTTTTATTGTGTATTATTCTACGTTCTCCTTTGATTTGATGTTAATCAATTCGAGAGATTTTCCTATTAAGCCCGAGATCCTTTGGAATATAAAATATTAATTTGGGTTTAGGGTCGAAGTTGAAACGGAAGAGGTTTTCGTGTGTAATTAAGATGTTTTGCTCGCCATGTTTTCAACTCTTGCCTCGTTGTATCTGATATATGGTATATAAATGGTATAGAAATATGGATATATTCGGGCTAGCTCGTTCCATCGTCGACCTTATCCTTGTCCTCAGGACCAGATTGAGGTCAAAATTAGACCCATTTAATATTAGAAAAAAATAGAGGCACCACCTGTGTTAATTTTACTCCACCCTGTATATACCTATATTTATTTTTAATGATACGTTCCCTTATTGTAACAGCTGGTGTTTTCAACTGAAACCGTTTTTCATTTTGTAAGTAAACACTGGTATTATGGAAAATGAATATCATCAAGACACTACGTCCCTCGCGAAGTAGGCAGAGCGCTAAATTGAGTTGTCTCGGGAAACGATAGTCGCATTAAAGTAGGTAACGTTGACAGTTTGTGCTCGTTCATATTATTGACCGGTAGATTGCATTACCTATATAATATTTTAAGTAAATAGAAGCAAGTGTTTCTTTCAAATAAAAATCAAAATGTTTTATTTCACATAGGCCGATGGGCACTATTAAGCGTCGAAAAAGGTGCACGGTTCGGATTGGTCGTTTCCATGGAGAAGAACCGGCAAGAAACCCCATGGTTACTCTTTTCAAATCATTTGGTATTACAATATTATTTTGTTACAGTACATAAGTATGAGGGGACAGCGTAGGCCCGACAATAGGTCGTTGCTTACTGTACAAAAAACGTAAAAAAGAATAATATTTAACAAAAGTTAACAAGAATCTGGGAATCTACAAAGCCTACAATGTTCACTCATTCACAAATAACAGGTAAAAAAAAGAATCTATACAAAGGTAACTTAGGAAAAATTCTTAAATAAAAAAAAAAAAAAAATTAAACATGTCACAAATATTGTCATCGGTGCTGTTACTATTCTGAGCAAAAGATGAAAAAAAAAATGATTTCAAAACTGTTGTGTAAATCTGAATGGAAACAAAAGAAAAAATGAGATTGAGAATAGTTAGAGACATCCACAAATGTGTGCTGTTTATGAGCTACCAGGGAAGCCGCATGCGCAGAAGGAACTAGAACCAAACTTCTTTATCTTCAACGTAGTCCTTGATTTTGTAATATGCTTTTTTGAATGATTGATATACAAGCTTTTGCGCTCGGCTTCGCGCCAGTTATATACGGAAAATAACCCACGGGAACATTTTAAATGTAGCGTATGACACTCGGGGATAATGTGGCTTGCCGTTAGTGAAACAATTTCAGAAATCGGATCAGTAGTTCCAAATATTATCCCTTTTTTTTTTTTTTTTTTTAGGATGGGAAATCATCAAATGACTTCTCCCGCTCTGGGCGGAGCAGGAGGGAGTGTCAGACTTTTACTGACTAAAACCCATCCATGTTCCTTCCTCGCCCTTTGTGTTCCGGGGCCACGGTATCTCTTTCGAATGGCAGGGAAAGATTACCCCTTACGTACGAACTTACAAACAAATACCTCTTTAGTATAGATATGAGGTTATAATCTGAAAATAATGAAAAAGTGATTAATGTTTTTACTTGGAAATAAAAACAGTACCCACCTAAGCTTTTAATTAACTACTATCGTATCTGATAAAACACATCAATCTCTATTAAAACTCAATGTAAAACTATAATCAATTTAAGTTGCGATCTGATACCGATGCAATGTAACAGCGAAGTATGGCCGCAGCCCGCAGCCGCATAATATTGACTAAGTTTAATTGACCAGCTGATAGTTTCAAGCCGCGCCAACTTTGCCCAGCACCGGCTCAGATCATGTGTTCTGTTGTGGCATAAAACACGAAACAATGCAACCTCATCAGCTATCTACAAGAGCAAGTTTCCACGAAGAACTAACGTTCAATCTAACACCGCATTAAACTTGGTTCGCCACTACAAATATGTCTTCGGAAAACTCTCAAACTTTGTAATAAAATTTTCTTTCGATAAAATTATCGATCCACAGAGACGTGATTGAATAATCAAAGAGAAATTATACTCTATTACAGAATGAAATATGGAATAGATCCCGCGGGGGATACCTAGTGTCGGGATATATATAAATATCCCACTTCTGATGCAAGTTTCGTCGTGCAAAGTTCATTGTGATCACAGAACGTGATTGTGGAGTCAATGAGCGACCATGTGTGAATTCACACTAGTTGGGATGTTCGCTAATTCCACCCGTAATACGTTAATTCGCTAAATGCCAGTTATCAAGACTCCCAACTTTAGATTAAGTCATTACAGAGCACATCCAATTACCTCTGAATTGAAATCCGCAAGCTATATGAAAGATGGCGTAGTAAGAAGATTTGTCTCGAGATTCAGTCCATTTTCAATTCGAGTCGCGTTTGCCAGGTTTTTACCTCACGTTGGCAATATAAAAAAGTAGTAGCTAGACGATGGCTTACGTTCTAATATTCATTCAAACGACGCGGTCTCATCTCACAAATCTCGATGCTGGTTGAATTTATTTGAGAAGAACAAAAAGAAAATTGCGTGTAAGTCGAGGCGGGTGAGCAAACATTGAGTAGTATATTGACTAGACGCGGCATGTCTGAGGAACAATATACCTATATACGTAATATATGTGCACACAGAGAGTGGTATGTGTACAAAAGTGCTATTGTTGCACAGATAAAAGACGTCAGCCGCCTATAAAGTATTGGCAAGGTTCGCTTGAAAGCAAATAGTTGTTGAACTTTTTGCAATCTCGCGCAAAGATTGTTGCAAGGTCTGTCTGGCGCAGTGCTAGAGTTGCTAACATTGTTGACGAAGTAATGCCTTCGTGGAGCTACGTCTATGTTAGAAGTTAGTAGTTAGATATACATTAATAAGGTACATCATTACACTGTAACATTCTAGAAATCAAAAACATATTTTAAAGTAACAAATAGTGACAAGTTTTGCTAATGAGAACAGCAATAACGATATTTCGTGGTCCACTAAATATTTTTCCAACTTTTTATGCAAAAGAGAGAGGGAGCAAAATATTCATACTGACTATGATATTTACATTCGAAGTTTCGCAAACATACTTGACCTTTTTAGGGAAGATAGATTCGATAAAATCATTCAAACGTGATCGTGATTGACGGCTACTAATTCATCTGCAGAAATTCATCTAACGTGAGTTCATAAACAAAATATGTAATGTAAGTTTGTATACAAAGGATATAAGCAGCCATTGTTACCTACCTAATACATATAACTATCTGAATTGACTAGTAACTGACTTTCTCTTGTAGCATTACAGACTGTTAAACTACAAAACTAAAGTTAACGAATGAAATGGAGGATCTTTGGTTTTTTTTTTCAGATCGCAAACTAACTTTTAGTTTGTGAAACAGCTTGCTCTGTTACTTTTAAAGTAACGTTTAATAGTTAGTGCTACTTTAAAGTGGTGTGGGGAGCTTGGTACCTCTAACTACTGAAATTATCATTTCAGTCAGTCTGTGTTCTCTTTGACTGTCACGTTGGTCTAGTGGGGTTTGACGCATTTGGTGCACATCTCAACTTGTACACCATGCTCAGATGGTGAACTTAGCAACTGGTGCATTTCACATATGGTACACTTCGCAACTGGTGCACTTCTCAATTGGTGCACTTCGCAAAATCAGCACTTTTTAAGATGAGTGGAGATTTGGAAAAATTGTTTAAAAATGAAAGAAGGTCGCAAGCGCGACTGCTGATCATGAGGTTCTGGGTTCGATTCCTGGGTCGGGTAATGTGTTATTGGATTTTCCTATCAGGAATTTCTCAGTAGCAGCCACGGAGTTTGGATTTGTGCCCGGTTGATAGCAATAGGTATGGTAATGGAAAATGAGTCTTCCCGTTTCTACAATGATTAAAGGTATGGCTTTGAATGAAGGTATGTGATTATCACATACCTTCATTTGATGTTTAAAATGTAAAATATAATTCAGTAATATTATGGTTAAATATAAACAACATTGTGTTTTACAACCGGGCGCGGTATCGCGAAATGCACGCGCTCAGCGCATTATGGCAGCGAGTCATTATTTCAGATATAAAAGAAGTGCACTGTGGCAATGTCACACTGTGTCAGGGTGGCAATGTCGCACTGTGACAGGGTGGCAATGTCGCACTGTGACAGGGTGGCAATGTCGCACTGTGACAGGGTGGCAATGCGCATTACAAACTTAACGGATAAATAAGTCAGAACAGAAACAGAGAAAACTCGGAGCTGACTCGGACTCGTACTGTGACAAATAAGTGGTTTGTTTAAAGTCAATGGATAATTCCTAATTGCATTGCACACTCGACCAATTTGGCGGTTGACAGGCTTATGGTTTAAAAGAGTTTTTTTTTTTCGTTAATAAAAACTAAAGTTTACGTTTAGTAACGGATTATTATCTAGCCTAAACTGACTAATAAGCAATTTAAATTGTATAATGTTGTGGCTAAGAATAGAGTCAATTTGCACTTTTAAAAGTGGTTGATCGTCAACTTATTTGAGTGTCTAATAACGAGTAAATAGAGATGTATGGAATACGAACACATGCTGCGCCGACATCAAATAAACTGGAAGAGTGATAATGATGACACATTAGTCGACGTTTTGGGAGAATATATGTTGCAAATGCACGCTACCCCTAGCAGGTGCTAAACAAAGCACAATGCTTCAAACAGACGAAAAGATTGGAAAAAAGATTGGATCGAAACATTTGATTAAAAGTAGTTTCAACTTTTCACGTTGTTTTTACGTTCTACAAAACGAATACCTAATTCACCGCCGATTCGTGCCTCACACTCGTATATATTCTCGCCCGTACAGTACAAGTGGCAAAACTTTTGTTTTCGCGTTTCTTCATCATTCCAACGCCAAAGTTGTTAATTGGAAATGTTCACAATCAATTCCCGGTATTGTATTGATTTTACACACGCCAATAATTTGCCCGAATCGCTCTATTGGTGAGGCGTGCGATATAGCCCCGTATCGTGAACATTTTAGAATGGCAGTTATCAATTTTGGATTATTGGAGCGGCATTCCATTCATTTTCGATCCGTGCCTGTATTAGCAATGTTTTGTTGCGAATTTTGTGCTGAACGGGGTAATTTCTGCAATTAGAGACACTAAGGACCGATCAGAGTATTGCATGCATGAACAATAGAAACGTGTAAGGACACCCTTTGTTCTAAACTTACCCTATTGATAGTTTCACTTTGACGCCTTTCAGGAATTAATTACTCTGTTAACCCATGATCTGTCCACGAAGTAGACACAATAGTTAAACAATGGCGTCTCGACCAAATCGGTAATTTGACAGATCATGATTTAATATGTTGTATTGAATAAAAATTATTTAATCACTAGCTTTTGCCCCCGGCATCGCTCGCTCGGTCAAAATATATCACAAAAAAGTTAGAATTTCTTTTCAGTTTTTTTTTTATTATGTTTTTATTTGTTTTTTTAATTCTGGGTTAAGCTCGCCTTTGTACCTATGTTATATAATTGCAATTTATATGTATATTTGATTTTTTTGTGTGCAAAAAAGAATAAGAAGAAGAACAAAATATACACTGTTTTAGACCTTAAAAAAACCAAATGTAAGTAGTCGTAGTATTTCAAATATAGTCTATGACTCTCAGAGATAATGTTGCTTCCCATTAGTGATATCATTTTTGGAATAGGATCAATAGTTCCGAAGAAAAGTTTTTATTTTTGTGAGTATGGATGTAAGAGGTATCTTACATCCATACTCACAAACATAAAAACTTTAATAGATTTGGTAAAAAATGCAAAGCAAAACATACTCAAATAAAAACGTTCTCACCACCAGCTAACTTCTCAACAGAAAAGCTTCACCCTTTATATCAATAACACATTTGACGTTGCAATGTCAAAGAGCAGAGCAAAGTGCACAGACTGTCAAGATGATTGATAGCTCGCGTGATGGATATGAGTTGCCTCTGTGCGGCTCTGTTGCGCTGACACTACAGCTGTCATGGCGGATATGATACATGTACGCGCGTTATATTGTGCTGAGGAGTTCAAGACATTTGTGGCAGTTGCTTGATTAGTTTCTATGATTATTCTGTTGTTGATGATTTATTGAGGTTAGGTAAAATGGTGTTCAATATTAAAGAAGTAGGTATTTAGAGCAAATATTTTGACGGATCATTCGGTTGTTTGTCAAGAGGAAGGTTAGAAAAAATAATTATAACCTACTCTGTCCCGCGTGGTGGATAACGGCAGACTTTTCTAAACCGAGGAGGATAGTTTCCCAGCTGTAGTGGAAAAATTGGGCTACTAATGTTTTTCTTTTATATCTAATGGGTGTAAAATAAAGGCACTTATTGTTCTTCCCGTCATTGCATTTATTTTTTTGTCCTCGACTATACCTGGGAACCTTCAAGTTACGGAGATATTGGAGGTCACAAAGTATTTTTTTTTAAAGTAGTTTTTAAGGTTATAACTTTAAATACATACCTTCATGGCCCGTTGACTATCAATGCATCCACCAGCACAATGTTTTGAGTGCGTTACATTAAGTTTTACCGTAAAAAGTGATTTATCACCCCAAAAAATAAAGTCATAATAATTTTGGGTAGAGTTACTTAGTTTGATGTACAGAATGTTTGGTTGACGACTTCGTGAAGGGCCCGTTTATACTATGTATAAGCATAAATAAAACCCGCTACCTTCCTCTACCCTTTAACCATTTTACATTGTGTTTATCCTTAAATAGAAGTTGTCGGTTCACTTCAAAATAATCCATGTTACTCGTTAGTTCACTTTATTGATCTTGACCTTTAAATGTTAGATTAGTCTTTGATTAAGATTGCTCAAACACGAATCTAAGAATAGAGCCTCCTTTCAGCGAGTGTCTTCAGGGACGAGCAGGGGATTATATCCGAGAGAGCAAACTGTAACTCTATCTCTATCGACAGTTTGTTACAAAGAGATCATTGTAGAAGATTATACTTCGTTCATCGCGTTTTTCGAATATTTGTATAGTACAGGGTGGAAAGGGCATCAAAATCGACCTATTGTCGGGCCTACGCTGTCGCCCATACTTATGTACTAATGCTGTAACAAAATAATATTGTAATACCAAATGATTTGAAAGGAGTAACCATGAAGTTTCTTACCGGTTCTTCTCCATGGAAAAGACCAACCCGAACCGTGCACCTTTTTCGGCGTTTTATAAGTGCCCATCTAGGCCTATGTGAAATGTGTTTATCTTTATCTTCAAATTTGTTTTTTTTAAACGATTAGGTAGCTCAGCACGTATTCAGTTCATTATTCAGAACACAACACATATAAACTTTTCGTCGGTTATTAAAAAAAAATGCTATATCTTACAAAACAGCAACACCTACAGCTACACGGTCAAAATTTAAGGAACAACTGATTAAAAAAAGAATACGGATGAAAATTTTCCGTTCGATTACGTTTACCGATGAAAATTCGCCCCCCTCCCTCATAGGAAATTTTCATCAGTATTTTTTGGGGGGTTCAGAATGGTGTACTGCATAGGCTGGTAACCGTTTGTGCGCCAGGGTCACTTGTCCCCAGTATATCAAAAGGACCATTTAACGAAACGAAAATGACAATGTGACGAAAGCCCTTTTTCTGCCATTAAACAAACTTTTGAGCATTTTTGTCTGTTTGTCTACTCTGCCTTCACGTCAAAACCGCTGTAAAGATTTAATTGAATTTCGGGGAAATCTTAAAACACAACTTGGAGAAGGATACACACTGGCAGACTACTGGACTACACTTTGCCTTAGTTATTATGTATTTATTCGATAACTGAACAATGTATGTTCTTTTAGAATAAATAAAGAATCTTTAAACCCATATAGGGTACTTTTTATATGAAGTAGTTTCTCTCTACGACGATAAATCATGGGAAGTAGTAAGATTCTTACGGAAGTTGTAACATTCACGTACATACGTTTAACGAAACTGACGTTAAATATTTTGACAATTAATACTAATGCTAAGATAAAAGGTCGTAATATGTCATGTGACACGAGTTAACGACAATACGACTCCAAGTGCGGCCTCAGTACTAAGTTTTATTAAAGTCGTAAAAACGCATCTTGGGAGGTAACCGGTGATTACGATAGAAAATAATAACGTTTTATGACTTCAGGAAATTAGAAATTTGTAATGTTGTGAGCTGGGGCAATCAAAAATGACGTTTTGTGGTCGGTAAGCGACGTCATAAAAACGAAAATGTACATTAGAAAAATTTACTTTAAATAATTGTTTATAGAAAATCTTAATTTTCTTAATGTTTTGCTTAATCTTCGAAAATTTAGGTTTAGGTTTAAAGATATTTATTCTAAAAAAAGACACAAAGTCACTTACATGATCACAATGCTTAAAATAAGTTATAATTAAAGTTCATCACAGACGTCACGGTAGCAATTATGATACATATTAGATAGATATTAGATACACCCATACAATGCATTCAGATGTTATGAAGGGTGTTATTTGTCATCAAATATTCAGGTAGCATTATGTATAGTTTATACATAACGCCCGCGAACATGTCCGCGTGGAGTTCGATAATCCCACGGAGTCCCACGGGATCATACCACCGGGATAAAAAGTGTCCTATGTGTCCAGGTTATAATAAATCGTTGTACTAAATTTCATCTAAATCCGTTCAATACTTTTGCGTAAAATACTAACAAACATCCATACATCCTCTTAAACTGTCGCATTTATAATATTAAGTAGAATAAAATAGTGTTATCATACCATTGCCACTGAAAACTAATAACCAACTCTGAAGTCAGATAGGACTCAATAAAAATCTAGGCGCCCAATTCGTATTCAACACCGAAACTGTACCTACTACAAGTTGAGCAATATACTACCGATATGTCATTTTTTACAACACAAGTTTACTCCAAGTTGTATCCACAGACTAAGTTTGTGCCAGTGGAGCCACACAGTTACGTGTGCGGGGAAGCTCACACTCATTAAACTTACGGTTTAACGGTTTAAGAAATTTATTTCGCTCAAAAAGACTACAATTATTCACTTCTACGAGGAAACACATAATAATTAAGATACAAAAACGACGGTTTCGCTTGGTAAGAAACTAAAATTAAGTTATAAAAAACGGCAAAAACTTACAATTTATAAATGAATTAGGTGGTGTTTTAATAGTCTTTTAAAAGTTGGAAGTGATTTCGATTTCTTGATTACTTTAGGTAAAGAGAAACTTCCAAACCTCTATCTCATCTCAAGTCTTAGGTGGCCACTGACCAGTTTGCCAACTCGGCTTGCAAGTCCCGCGCTATTCAGCACTTATATTTAGCAGATACTCAAAAGTGACGTTTGGCCATACGAAATTTAAAGTTTAGGAGCTGCTCAAATGTTAAGCAGCCCTTAAATTTTGAGTGACGTTTCAGTATTTGGGGATATTCACATAAACTTAATATCACGCCTGTAATCCCCGAAGTGCTAGGCAGAGGTGTACCTAATAGTACACACACTCACATTTCGCCAGTTATATTTAAGTCCCATATAATAGGGGCGAGCCTATTGCTATCAATCGGGCGCTAATCTAGACTCCGTGGCTACTACTGAGAAATTCCTGATGGGAAAACTTAATAACACTTTGCCCGACTGGGAATCAAACCCAGGAGAGGTCCTGGGTTCGGAACTAAATTATGAAATCATTCTATGAGGGTATTATGTACTGGGCTGCGGGACTATTCGAAAGAGATACCATGGCCCCGGAACACAAAGGGCGATGAAGGAACATGGATGGGTTTTAGTCAGTAAAAGTCTGACACTCCCTCCTGCTCCGCCCAGAGCGGGAGGAGTCATTTGATGATTTCCCATCCGAAAAAAAAAAAAACAGAGGGTATTATGTAGGAGCCACCGATTCCTCGGAGCTCGCGCGCGGTTCAGCATACGTTGAAGGTCTTCCGAGTATGTGTTACCTGTCAGTTCATCAAAAATTAATTCAAAACTTTTTACTTGAAAATCAACGATTGGCAAAAACATTATTTGTCATTTCATCACTTATTTAAATAATTACACTACTTTTATACAAACTATAACACTAAATAATAATAAAAATATGTACAAGTAACAACCTGTAACCTTTCATCATTAAACAACAACAAGTTTATTAAATAACTAGCTTCTGCCAGCGGCTTCGCCCGCGTGAAGTTTGATAATTGTCCCATGGGATCTTACTACCGGGATAAAAAGTATCCTATGTGTTAATCCAGGTTATAAACTATCTCTGTGCCAAAATTCATCCAAATCGGTCCAGCCGTTTATGCGTGAAAGAGTAACAAACATCCACACATCCATTCTCACAAACTTTCACATACTTTTATTTAATAACGTATTATTTGACAAACAATTCATTTTTTTTTCTATTTATTTTAAATTGTACATTTTCCGCGTATTTTGTGTCATTCCGCTGCTCTGGACTTTTCTAAAAAAAGAGAAAATAAATGAGTTTTGTTTTCTATAAGCACAAATTTAGTGACAGAAATGAATCGCTGCAAAACCGAGTCCACGTAGATTTTTATGCCCTAGCCCTAGAGTGTAATTTAAGCACGCCTAGGCGCGGAGGGGCGAGGCGGCCCATGAGCTCGCGTGGGACCGTTGGAGCCCCGCAGCGCCGGAGCTGTGACAGAAACCATGCCTGCTGCATGTTGCATGCTTGAATACTGCATGCTTGTTGCTTGCTTGCTGCAAGCTTACTGCTTGCTGCATGCTTGCTGCTTGCTACAGTTGCTGCTTGCTTGCAAAACTATACATTTCCTAAACTTCTCTTAATAAAGAGTAATGAAAAAAACGAAATGATTAAATATCATCTGATGCATTTGATAAAAGAAGTTTTTGTCTAATAATTGTTTGTAAAACGAGTGTTTTAACTTTTGTGGAATAAGTTGTTTGCAAAATAAATAGTATACGAAACGTAGGAATTAAAATTTGTCAATGGAGTTTTGGTGAAACTTTAGTGAACCGTGTTATGGGATGTAGAATAAAAATATTGAGATAGAATATGTCTAGTTTTCAAGTTTAAAGCCTGCGTCAGCATATAGCTGGGAAAACAAATAAAACGGACATTTCAATTCCTCTAACGAGCGGCCAGGGCTAGAATTTAATTTAGTGTCCACAAACGCTACCCACATGAACGTACCAACCTACCTAGAGACCCATCTAAACGCAGAACTAAGACAAACAACAAGCTTAGGGGATTCAATTAAATTTAAAGGTAAACAGGGCCACTAAATCTGTCGCAAAATCGTCCTTCGCTTCCTAAAATGTAAATGCAACGGAATATTAAACTGGATATTCAGAACAACGGGTAAAGTCCGCATGTGAAAATGATTTATAGCATTTAATGTAGTAATGGAAATGCTAATTTCGCACGTTTCAGCGCAATAACTCGCGGAGGTTTTTCTACAGCAACTAAATTAACACCCTTTGTTAAGCCGGCTCGCGTGTTCACTCTGATTCGGTGTCCGGAAATGGCGTTTGTGAAGAATCCAGGGTCGCCCCCGCCGCCCGTGGGACCTTGCTCACTATTTAAGTATCAACCCTATATTTTTCACTATTTAGACGCACCGAGGCTGTAATTTGTTTTCTTTTATTTAGGTCCTTTTGTTCATTCTTGTATTCGGCCTTTAGGGAAATTATGTAGTAGAAACATTAATTACAATGCCACTCACAAAGGAAAGCTGGTGTTTTAGCGAACCAAATATTTACCTAATTTTAACTAATAGATACGTTGAAAAGCTTCGGGAAACTTCGGAAATGTTCGGAAAAAGTTGAATGAGATTGAATCATATTCGACTGTCGCAGTTAGCATCAATACATATAAAAAAAAAAATTGAACGGGTCTGTTTGTAATTCCAAAATAACAGCTTTTAACTGAATACATACTCGTATGAAAGTATTTATAAATAAAGCCTTTTTTTAATATTTTTGTATGCCTGTTTGTTTCGGCTAATCTCCGAAACGGCTGGACCGATTTTGACACGACTTTAACTAGCAGATAGAGGATACTGGCTGATGTTGCAAGGAGTAGGCTGCTTTTATTTTTGAAAACCATTAGGGTTCCGTGCAAAAAAACTAAAACCCTTGAATACTTTAACAAAAACCGAGTTAAATAGGGAAGTAGTATTTTTATAATAAATCACGCGGACGAAGGTCGCGACCTAGCTAGCTAGTCAACAATAAATTCAGGAATAAGTCACGTGATGCAATTTAAATAAATAAAACACATCCGGTGTAGCCACTATCTTCATATTCCACTTTATCCAATAGTGCATTGATGCAGCATTCCTTTCAACCTACATAACTTTACAAACTTACAACCATTGATTAGGTACAACAGGTACGTAATTTAGGCAAAACATGGCGCTATCAAA
The DNA here is from genome assembly GCA_963853795.1 of Xestia rhomboidea. Lineage (NCBI taxonomy): Eukaryota > Metazoa > Arthropoda > Insecta > Lepidoptera > Noctuidae > Xestia > Xestia rhomboidea. The sequence continues at coordinate 7,977,385 of OY970764.1, read as the reverse complement.
GTTTAAAATCTTTCGAAACTAGTAGTTTAACGTTGAACTTCCTGAAGCGTGCAACTTGGATATACCGGTCGGATATACTGCTGGTAATACGGCCCGTGTAATATAATGTAAACTGGGATATACGACGCCATATTTTATACATAAATGTAACATATATTATGCTTTTTGTTTATAGTAACGCTGTTCCCTTAGCACTTTGTGTGCAAGCATTTTATGTTATATTAGCTTTTGTCTCGGCTTCATCCGCGGTCAGGAATTATCCCATGAGACCGACAATACGTTAGCCTGTATTATACTTACTGGGATATAAAATGTATCCTATGATGGCCATCCTACGCTCCGAATGCTGCCCAACTCAAATGGGACTGGGCTGGACATGACTGCCGCATGCTGGACAAACTGTGGGCCAAAATAGAAGGAAAGTGGTGTCCTGAGACAGTTAGAGGTCGCGGCAGGCCAGGAAGGTCGCGGGACGAAGTGGACAGGTTCCAGCAGAACTGAAAGGATGACGCGCGGGTGCGCGATAAATAGGAGGGGTGGAGGGAGGCCTTTGCCCATGAGTGGGACAGAACAGGTTAGAAAAAAAACACAGATTTTGTGCCTCACACGACTATCGAGCACATTGGAAATGAATCTACGGAATTCGAAAATTATATTGTCGCTGAGTGACAAGAAAGTCGGGATAAGGAAAAGGTTACAAAATATAACTACAACGTCGAATGATAATTATTTTACTCTTAGATTAAAATAAGTATCCTCGACACCGATAACGACCTCTGCGAAACATGAAGTCATAAATGTCATGTGAAAAATGTTGTTCTGACTTTTTGACTTTTTTCAAAAAGGTTAGGCTACAGGGTAAACCCTTAACCCGATCGTCTTTGTTTTAGACTCAAATTGTAGCTGACTAAATTGTCCAAATGTTTAATTTTTCCCAAATTTTTGATATCATTCTTCGTTAAAATTTTCAAAATTTTCGTAAAAAAATCGAAAAAAAATAATTTTTATTTCACTATTTCGGCCTTAACTTTTGTCGGTTTTGACTTTATCGAATAATTCTTTTTGTACCTTAGAGCTTTCGTAAATACACGTCTTTTGAATATCATATCTTCACAACTCTCCGAGATATAAGAGGATAGCACTTTTTCGTGAAATCGGAGCCTATACTGGAGCGAACGAAAAGATATTTCTAATGTCAAAATGATGCCTTAACTTCCGTCCGGGCACACATGCGGCAAGTGATAACAGACAGACAGAGTTACTCTCGCATAAATAATATTACTAGCTGTTGCCTGCGACTTCGTTCGGGTGGAAATTTTAATGAGTATGAAAAAAAAAAATTGCCTTCGACCTATTCGCAGACCTACTAAATATCCACAAAAAATAAAAATGATAATCGGTCAAGCCGTTTCGGAGGAGTTCGATGACAAACGCTGTGACACTAGATTTTTATATGTTAGAAGAAGTATGGATATTGTGTACAATTACTTTATCGGTACATTGTTTCGTTAGCGGTTTGTTTATTTATTAATACTTTAAGCACAGAAATGTACAGAGGCGGCTTAATGCCAAAGGCTTTGTCTGCAAGCATTAGTTTTGACATATTTTGTTCTGTTTTAGTTTTCACTGATTGTTGTATTTTCTCTTGTATTGTTTCTTACTGCGCATTCATGTTTGTGTTTTAATTCCACAATCCTCTGGGAGGATGTTTTTTTGAGCGGTGTGACAGTTTTTATCCATAGGTGGGTATTATATAAATTAAATTCATCAGTATCAAAAATGTTTTTTTTTTGTCTGTATAATGTTTAAATGTTTGTAACCGCACCCACGATACAGGTTTTTCCTAGTGTGGTGCAAAGTTTAAAAAAAAACAAACCTATTTTTTTATGAATTTAATTAATATCAGCAAATTCCCATGTTGTTTCATTACCTTACGAATTGTTTTCACTTGTGAAAGTACACGTATATAATAACCTAAATTAGTTTAGCTTTTAGGCACCACGTTAGGTTATATCTAATCGCATGTAGACTAGCTATAATGTAAAGCCTAATTGTTGGGTCATTAAATGGTACCTAAAATAATTTTACGACCGTAACACTGTGTGAGATTTATTTTATGAAATAGCAACGTTACAAATTTACGAGTCAGAATAATTATTTTGTAAACAATTACAGAATTTCGGCGTACTTATATAGAAACACTGTTTTAAGCTTTCACGGTTTATAACTAAACTTTTAACAGGAGCTCAAAATAAATAATAATCACGGAAGATATCCCGTAAGTGACAATATAAGTTCGTTTTGTACTTATGAAGGTTTTTCTGTATTTTTTTAGGAACAAGCGCACCATTCTTCCTACTGCTGTAATTCGAAACTGACAGAATCATCAACAACGACCACCAGAAAAGCGTCAAAGAAAATGAAGCTCCACGAGTCACGGACAAACGATGCAATGTCATGAACGGCGGAGGAACAAAAAAGAATTTCCACTTGTTTTCAATGTCTTATAATAATTATAATTATTTCTGACTTAACGTGCTGAAACTGGAGAAGGGTTACTAGTCCGATGAGCCATTTATGGAACACAGTGATGGATTAAAATCTACGTAGTAGTCGTGGGCTTTTCCGCCTGATCAGTTAATTTTTGTTTTCGCTTATATGATGCGGAGGCGCCGAGCCACGCCCCCATAAAGTTTAGGCTTACTAGGAAAGTGTCAATCTGGCGCGCAAAATAACAATAACTCTCGTTTGGCGTGCGTCGTCAGTGCGCTCGGCCGATCGGTATTGTTTTTCATTCATTATTTCTATACAAAGTCAACGGGGCGGGACTAGAGAGCGTTTCTATGTTGCGAGTGCAAACAAAAATTAGCTTAGTGGTGATCAGGCGTGAGGTAACCAAATGTTATTGGGTTTTTCCTTTAGGAATTTCTCGGTAACAGCCACGGAGTCTAGATTTGTGCCCGGCGGATAGCAATATGCTCGCTCTATTACATGGAACTTAAACGATAACTGGTGAAATGTGAGGATTTCTATTAGGTACACCTCTGCACAACCCCTCCGAGATATCAGGCGTTGAGTGATATATACCTATTGCGTCTGCTTCGCAAACAGATAACCTGTAGGTAACTGTAGAACTATCCTAAGCCAGTCCACAACATGTCCTCCGAGCACTTGTTGACCGAAGTCTAAAAATGACAGAAAACCGTATTCTGCAACTGCAGCAGGATATTATTTACAGGCTGGCTCAGTGGTTTAACTAAACAGTCACCCCTATTTGTTTATGTCTGAGTCTAGCCGTTTTTCTTGCGCTCATTAGCAAGTAGCTCATTAGCATCATGGTTAGTTTACACCATTTCTTTCCGCCATGATATACAGTTTTTTAAACGGAAAAAAATTGTATTAATAACGCTTTTGTTCAAAGAGGAGCTAAGTACATAGAAATTGTGAAAGGATACAATTCTATTTTCAAACAATCAAGTTATTTTCCTTCTCTATAGGACACACTATGACCCTTCGGTCTGTTTACACAAACAGACCGAAGGGTTTGTTTACACCCTATAGAGAAGGAAAACGGCTTCATGAAGACGAAGCTGTCAACCAAGCATTCTGTACGGTCGAGCAAGCTATTTGGTTTACATTTTACAAGGTAATTTAAATGTTAAAATGTAAACCAAATAGCTTGGTCGACCGAACATCAAACTAAGTAACTCTACGCAAAAATGAGTACTGGGAAAACACTTTTTTAGGGTTCCGTAGTTCTGACAAGGAACCCTTATCCCATGATCTGTCCACGAAGTAGACACAATAGTTAAACAATGGCGTCTCGACCAAATTGGTCATTTGACAGATCATGATTTATAGTTTCGTCATGTCCTTCTGTCTGTCTGTCTGTCCGAGGTCTTGCTAAGAGACCGTTAGTACTAGAAAGCTGTAATTTTGTAGGGGTGTGTATATCAATTACGCCGACCAAGTGGTAACATAAAATATTAGAAAATATTTTTCCATAGGGTTGCTCCCCTACATGTGAAGTGTGGATGAATTTTTTTTCGTCGTCTACCCCATTGTGGGATATCGTTGAAAAGGTCTTTTAAATAAATCCTTTAACCTAGTGACTAAGATGAAGTATTTGATTGTTTATAACGGGTGAAGACTTGCATTGAAAAACAAAATCTAAAATATAACGTGCTAGTAGCGGAATCCTACACTGCGCGTGGCCCGACGCGCACTTGGCTGTTTTTTTTTGGGTTGAAAAATTTTATGGTAAAAGTCAATGTAACGCACTTAAAACATTGTGCTGACGGGTGCATTGAATAGTAAACGGATTAAGGAGGTATTTAAAGTAAAGTTATGACCTTAAAAGCTCGCTTAAAAAAATACTTGTGAATAAGTTGGAAGTTTGTAATAAGCAATATATATATTATAATATATTTGTAATAAGTTTGTCGTCCAATATTTTAACTAGAAGGTTCCCAGGCATGGTCCAGAACAAAAAATAAATCGGGGACGGGGAGAACAAGTGCCTTTCGGCATCGTTAATGGTCTATTTACACCCTTTATAAAATATTATATCGAATCTCACAATCACAATCTCTTCTATTTCCGCAGTATCAATTTGCACCATTTTCAGAGTGTAAAACTTTGCTTTCATCCTTTAATTAGTTTAGAAACCAAGTTAATTTTTGTAAAAGTACGATGGGATTGACATGCAGGCGTCGCAATTGTGAACCAAAATCCCTTAAATAAAGAAGATTAAAAAAATCCCTTAAATTCTTCTTCATTTAGTCGTTAGGTATATACTCAAGCTCATTATTATATTGTATTGTATATCGGGCTGCTGTCCGAAACTCCTCGTCCAAAACGCGGATTTTAATCAAGCTCATTAAAAATGTTCCACAACCCTTTAAAAAATTCGAATTACAAATTCAAATTCTCTTGCTTATATCTGTGGCACATTACCATTATTAACGGCTTATTTGTCTAAAAGCTCGCGTGTCAGGGTTGCTCTTTAAAGTTTATTCACAATAGCAACACTGATAGGACTCGGAACTGAATTAGAATTGCTAAACATCTGAATGTGCGAGCTTGCCCTTAAATCTTGACAGTCAGTTTATGTTGAGCAAGGCACGCTACAAAATAGGTGCTTTAAAAGATACTCAACTATCTATCTGGCTTACGAAGTCGAAAGTTTTACGAGAACAGGATACCGTGATAAGGCTTTGAGCTTTGTTTAGAACTTTTTCTTTTACTTTTAAACAAGATAGATATGCTTTTATCTAAGCATGGGACAAGTGAATACTGAGACTTTGTTATCAGGTGGTAAAGTTGAAACTAAAAAAAAATCAAAGTACAAAACCGAAAATGCTAAAAGAAGAGAATTTGGTAAGTAAGTAAATATGATTTTTCCCAGAAACATTCCCAATTCTCAATTCCAATCGCAAAGTACAAAATCAATTTTCAAACTAATTTTAAAGTAAAATCTAAACAATTTCAATACCGGGAGATTGTTTGTTACAGAGTGTCAGGGCACAGCGAGAGGGCAGGGAGGGTCCCGTAATCGTGGCTACGATCGATCAGCTGGGACCTTCGATGATGAATAGCGAGCCGCGCCGCTGGGATCTTGATAGCCCTCGTCCATGGAGTAGGTAGGAAATGGAGTGACAGTGTCGGGTGAATGGTTTGATTTGTGATGGATCGTTTTAATTTGCATGTTATATTGTTGTTTTGGATAATTATAATACGAATTCAGTAAGTAGCAACAGTTTATATGCGTATGTAAATTACTCGATTTGAACATTATTATTATTTAGTTTAAAAAAGAACAGTGACTGCGCAAGAAATACAAGCGGTTTGTGCTTTGTGAGACCAAATATTTACCTGAATTTAGTTGATTGGTTGATACGGAGGTCAACCGAATGAAATCTATAATGCTAAGGAGTCAGTCTTACAAAATAAAAAAATACAAAAGAAAAGAAAAGCTAATAACGTAGGCTACTTGCCATAGATAATTCAGCAGTGAAGAGTTAATAGCACTCCATTTGTTAAGCAATCTACGTCTTCACCCGATAACGTTATTCTATTACCTGAAACCTCTTGGAACCGCAGGTCAAGCCGTGGGTGAAGGTCAGATGTACAGATATAGCTCGAAGCATAGATATAGCTCGAAGGATGGATATAGCTCGCCAGTGCTTAGCTTATCAGTGCGATCAGATAGATAGCTAACACGCTGAATTTATTTGAAACTGTTTCGGGAAAAACTGTAAATTTGGAAGTGTACGGCTAGCTGTTTCAAGGCTACCTTTCATGTGCGAAAAAATAAAGCAACACTTATATTTGCTATATCAAAACCTAAAGCATCATTACAGAAATGCTTGGAAGTTTTTAAAATTGTGCCATAAATTAGTAATAGTTTCGATTTTTAGGATCATGAAGCGCAAGTCTGAAAGTTATAATTAAATCTGAATCTATCTATAATTTATGGGAAATATTTATAAGGTGAAGAGGCAGAAAAAATTGCAAAACTATCATTACCTTCAATTCAGCAACAAATTCGTTACAAACAGGAAAGCAATCATGTTGTTATAGATAATCACTTGAGTTAACTGTTTGCACAACTTCTCCGAGAACACGCAAACCATAACCCTCTCAGCTAGTTTGCACGCTCAGGATTAGGTTCAGTTATCGCTTTACCTAACTACACAGGAGATGAACAGCTTCCGGCTACGTTGTGTACCCCGGATATTGTCCCGATAGCGTGAACACAGCGGCTCAGTTGCGTGCACGCAGCGGCAGCATCGCATGTCCAACACCACCCTTATCATACAGCAATTAACCGTACTAAAACTAACCCCGCTATCTCTAACTAATCTGATAGCTACCTCCGTCTCGCGTGCTGCCTTTCATTAGCCAAGTCAGCTTTTTACACTCGCAAATCGAAACCAAAAATAAACCTTTACGTATTCTAGAACACATTACTAGCACATAAAAGTAAGCTTTCATTAAAAGGAAGTTTGCTCAGCACCGATTTATGACAGAAGTCTAATAAAAACTTTGTCAACGCGACATCGCATGACCACTTCCTTATTTTGAATAATAAAACGTGTTATAAAGGGCGGGGAAAGCGTCACGCGCTCGGCTTCGGCCTCCGATTAACGTGCGAATTTCGGCGAACACGACTTACTTCGCTCACGAACTGGCGACTAATTTCCCGATGAAGTTAAGATGGTATTGTGCAAGCTATCTCATTTCCTAAATGCATTGTGTTATGTAAATATCGCGCGTGACTTATAGCGGCGCCAGGCTAAGCCCGTCCCTTCCATCGTGGTCCGCCGTACCGTTTCCTGTCCCTTTCCACGCCGTTTTTATGTTTCCTTATATTGCGGATCCTCTCTCCTATAAATAAAATATAAGTACACATTGTCATATAAGTAACTGTGCAGATACGGAGAGATTATTTTTTTTTGTCATGAGGCGCTTTTGGTATGGGTAAAGGAAAAAATCCACTTTTATTTTAAAGTTAGGAATACTTCCATTCTCCTTGCTCAGTTTTGCAAGTTCGTTAGAAGTAATCGTAGCTCGGTCAGCAGAACCACTCAATCAGACTGGTGACACGTTTGATTAAGGTTCTGTGCAAGTTCTTCCGTTCCTCTGATGCATTGCGCTGGTAAGAATTTCCTGGCGAAAATGTTTAAGTTCACCTAATCTCGAATATGAATAGAGGTACGAAAATAACTTAAATGCTGAAATTGTCTTTTTAATAACAGTATCAATTGACTTTTGTTTCGTCACTGCAACAGATGAAAAGAAAATGTCAATCAGAAAGCATCCTTTAGTTCATATTCCGATTTATATGAGTCTTTTCCCAACAAGGATGATCTAAAAAAATCCAACACATAAAGAGAATACTACAATACACTACAGCTTACCACCTATTTGTAATTGAGTACTTAGGTACTTCCCGTAATAAACACAATGTATTCACAATCTATTCCAGTTAAAACGTCAATACATCGTGGCGTAGTTCAAACAGGATTCGGTGCTCTACAATTGCAAAAGCTGGACGTAACAGGATTTTAGCCTGCAGACTAACGACATCGCCTGTCAACTCCAAACGCTATAAGCCATCGGTTCACTATTGAATTTTCGTGTATTTAAACTGTGTAACGACAAAAGATAGAATACATATTGAATACTACGAGTAGCTCCGTAATTGTCCCACGGAATCGTACTACCGGGATAAAAAATATCCTATGTGCTAATCCAGGTTATAAACTATCTGTGTGCCAAATTTCATTCAAATCCGGTAAGTCATTGTTGACTACTAACCACCACCAACCAACCACCAACCACCAACCCCCAACCAGCCAACCAGCCAACCACCGACCACCACCAACCACCAACCCCCAACCCCCAACCAACCAACCACCAACCACCACCAACCACCAACCCCCAACCAACCAACCACCAACCACCACCAACCAACCACCAACCACCACCAACCAACCACCAACCACCAACCACCACCAACCACCAACCACCAACCCCCAACCAACCAACCACCAACCACCACCAACCCCCAACCCCCAACCAACCAACCACCAACCACCACCAACCAACCACCAACCACCAACCACCACCAACCAACCACCAACCACCAACCACCAACCACCACCAACCACCAACCACCACCAACCACCAACCCCCAACCAACCAACCACCAACCACCACCAACCACCACCAACCACCAACCAACCCCACCAACTTTTATAGTATTAGTAGGATTTAATTGAATTCTCTACGCATCTTTTGATCACTGACAATGTCTTTTAACAATGATGGTCTTATGATGTGCCCTTAATGAAAAGTCCTTAACTCATATATACTGAAGTGGTACGAAGATTGAACAGTGAACATCATCTTCTCCCTTGCCTTGTCCCAACTATATTGGGGTTGGCTTCCAGTCTAACCGGATACTGCTGAATATAAATAATAATAAATAAATATCGCTGGACATTAACACACAGCGCCATCTAGTGCCACACTAAGCAACGAGGCTTGTGTCGTGGACACCAGATAGTTGATATACTACATAGATACTTTTTGTTTGTAAATACATACTTATTATACATATAAACATCCATGACTCGGAAACAAATGTCCATGCTCATAACACAAACATTTGCTCCTACCGGGATTCGAACCCGGGACCCTAAGAACGAAAGGCAGCCTCGCTACCGCTGCGCCATTCGGGTCGTCATATCGAATACCAGTATTTTACATGGAGCGACTGCCTGACCTCCATAAACCAGTTGTATTGGGTAGTGCTGAATAATACTTATACGATGCCTCTTAGTAAGACGGGTTGTCAGACTTTGACTACCTGTAACGACTGGCACAAATCTACAAATGACAGCGGGGATCAACGGCTTAACATGACTTTCGAGGCACGGAGAAAACTCGGTATCTAATCGATGGTCACCCCATCCACGGATCGACCTTGGCAGAACTGCTTAACCTTTAAGATCGACCCGTGCAGCTAATATTTAGCCACGACCTCCTCTGAGTGGAACAGTGCGAACCGCACTTGGCTTCCGTACGTTTTTTCAAGGGTGACCACTGAAAACCAGCGCTGTGCTGTGGGCGCCCCATAGCACAGCATCATGCTGAGTGGTTTAATCTGTTTGTCGCACTGACGACGTGCAAGCTGTCAACTTTTTTTCTGTTCCGGTTTGTTAAAGATTCATTTTATTTGATTATTGTGAATGCGAGGACCATGTACCCACATGGTCCTCATAATCCACTTTTTTTTTTCCCACAGCTGTCTGACAGTTTGAGTACTATAAGCGACCTACCCAAATGTCCTTTCTTTGGTATTGTTCGTCGTTTCGATAAGCTCTTTGAGTTATAAGTCGAGCTCTACACGATAACTGACAAATGCTTGCACTGACTGGACAGGTCCACTCAAATCTGTGTGGTTCTTTCTTCAGAAGACCATCTCAGACACTAATATGCATAGTCCTCATGTGAATTGAGCAAAATTATGTCTGGACTTCAAAAGAGACTATGACCTCTGAGTTTGTTTCGGCTGCTTCTTCTCAGAGTAGTCAAGTACGAAACACCGGCCCCATCTAGTTTTGAAAAATGACGAGTAAAAGTGTTTGTAAAAACCTACTTGCAAAATAAACATCATTTATCAAATGTCTGTTATGCGTTGTATGTTTACTGTTTATTTTCTCTAAGTTTGTATGCACGTCATGTGCCTGCGGCAAATAAATATTTATTCTTTCTTCTTTTCTTTCTTTCTTTGACTTTTTAATAGTTAAATTAATTATTAAAACGAGAAGAAAGAAGACGAGTTTTCACCGTCTCATAGTCTACCAAAAACCATTTGCAAAATTATTTTTACAATTAATCTCAAATAGTCACTGCGAACCACGTTTGTACGTAACCGTGGTTTCGTACTTAGAAAAATATTATTCCTCTATCGAAACTAGTTACGTGCAAGGAAAAATAATTCCTTCATCGAAATCAGTTACGAAACTACGGTTTCGTAGACGGCCGAAGGGGTCATATCATATTAAATGCATAATAAAATACGAGTTGGCATTGACTTAAATAACAATGAAACGCTATCTGTTTTCCAAGAAACTCAAATTCTTGGTATTCGATTTTACTCCCGTATTGCGAAATTCACGTCCATTCAAAAATATTCTTTATAAAAACCTTTCGTTGAAAATATAGTACGATTGTTGACATTGACCTTTCGATGATTCAACAGAACATTATTGATATGTTTTTTCCAATTGACTGAAATTCCCGGTATTCAGCGTTAAATCTCATAAAACAAACTACAATTCCATTCAAAAAATACTTTTCAATAAAAAGTATCGCGATCGAAAGTGATGTATGAATCGGCTGTCTATTAATTTCGACTCGGGAATTTATTAATTTGCGGAGTTCACGTTAAATAGCAACGCACAGTTATAAGCACTGCACCTCAGCATCGGCTCAACTTGGGCAGTTTGGATTTTTTTCTAAGAAACTACATGTTATTCTGTAACGAGATCAGCTAGAAAAATGTGGCCAATCCGGTGCAGTGCTTATAAGAGCGGTTAGCGACTAGCGTATTTTGATAAAACCGGATGCACATAGCCCGGATACGTGTTCAAGCGCGTCAACGCTCGTAGGGTTGCGCGCGAGACAAAAGGCGCGCATATACGCGCCTAAAACTCGCTATTGTGAAACTGCCCTATAAGTTCTGAACTCAATACATTGCAGGCCCAATTATTTTGTTGACCGTGATGCTAAAACATGAACAAAAACTATCCTGGGAGTGAATAATGCAATGTTCATATGCGTTTGAGTATGTTATTGTTTTGAATAGCGTATAAACTCTCTTCCAATTGGAATGTTCAATGTGAAAATATTTTTGTGTATATCTGCTTTCAATCAAATGGATTGCGTATGAAAATGCTGTGTGTTCATAGCCCCATGATTTTTTTATTTCTTTAATGTTTTTACTATTTTATTCGTTTAATTTTTTTTTAAACGGGTATTTTGTCTGAAATAAAACACAGTATAGTTATTTTATTTTTTATTATAAAATGATGCGCGCAATGACACTTTCATTTGTAGACTGAGTTTATCGCATGCGCTACATATTTTCACCGGGTTTGTTCAGAGCCTGTTTACCACGAGATCCCAAGGTCACTGATAGCCGTCCTCTTCCTCATCGTCGTGGTGGTGGTGTTCTGTTCTGTCCTGTTCCTTAGCTCGCGGCGTCTGGTCAGAATCGGTGACTATTTTTCATGTTTTCGGTATTTTCTATTTATAGTGCAGTCTAGCCCAGTTTTATGAAAATCGGTGTCAGTTTTCTTCTCTGCCATGATATATTAGTGCTTATTAGTTTTCGAGAGTAACTTTGATAGAAAAAGTTTCCCGTAGGTATATATATTTATGATGCTCTATGGAAAAAGTAAATGAAAAATCAGTCACAAAAATATGTCACGTCAATTTGACACCCGAACCACAGATAAAAGAGAATACTCATACCAACCACAGATAGCATTCTACTTTTTGGGTCTATAGCTCGTAAATATTGGAATGTCTTCGGTCTACATTGATCTTTTTGAGGAGGAAGAAAACATCATCGCTAAAAATGAAATCTGCGTTAAAAGATGCACGTTCAGATAGAAGAATCCATTACTGAATTAAATCTTCTCGCGCCGATTGCCGACAATACTTTTATTGTTTTTTCACATCCGTGTTATTTCTCCTTGTGTGATAATTTATAGATATTGTTTGGGATTGGGTTACGATTTATATATCGGCAGTATGTGGCCGCGGTGAGTACTTATACCAATTTATGTTATATCCAAGTAACAACAAATAGTTTGCAGGAACCTGGAATTTTGTGGATAAATTGTTTCCCGATTAGTTTTGCTATGCACCATCGGTACGTGACACCGAACTGAACAAGATATTTCAGAAACCTGAAATACGGAGAAAATCGAAATCTGCAGAGTAAACAAGATTTATCGACAACGCAGAGTCCGCATGAGCCGCCGCCGCTGTAAACTCGCTACCTAGAAACAACTTTCGAAACTTTTTCCTCTGACGACGTTGTATTGGTCTGCTATAATTTAAACAAGTTACACAGTAAAACAAATGAATGTGGGGTGGCGCAACCGCCGCCTACGTTTATTAAAATGAGAGTCGTAAGTTCGGAAGTTCGACGCGGCCGCCGCGCCGGAGACATTCCTGCTAAAAAGTAGCCGCTTTTGAAACTCTACTGGTTTACGATTTAGCCTCAGTATGCCAGATTTTTACGAGTAAACTTTTCTGATATAATACCCAAAAGCTGGGATCGTTCGGGGAGAAGTGATTAAACATGAAATTTGCATTTGCACAAACAGCCGCTCGTAAATGATAGAGATAGGTATTAAGTACTTTGAAAACAATAACAAAGTTTTCAACTCAAATAAAATGTAAGTGTGTACCTCCGTCACGCGTATTAATGCGGTTTTGAAATCGAATAAGTTTCGTTTTGCGGGTCGCGGCGGTGGCGGCGTGTTGAACGAGAGCCCAAATAGAGAGAAAACGTCCCGTGTCATAATGACGGGGATACAATAGCGGATCTGTTTCGCCGTCCCGGACCCCGGTCCCGGGCGACACGATAACTAAAGAGAGAGTTATGTTCCTTGTAAACCGCGCTCCGCCGTATTGTATGAGTAATTGGGCGTAGTGCTCACACATGACACATGTCGGTCGGAACATTGCAAATTGCTTCCTTATGAATTATTCATGGTTGTACATAGTTTTAATTGCAAACCGAGTGTAATTTGCAGTAAAATAACTTTGAATAGAAGGGTCCTGGCGTTTAGGCACCTCTTCAGGTGTCTTAAAATGTAGGTAGAATATCTTAGCTGCAATTTGATGACGTCTCACCAAAATAGAACTAAATGAATAGTCGGCTGATTGCTGGGTTGCAGTTGAAAGATGTCTACAAAAGGCGAGGTGAAATTTTGCCTCGTTAAAACATAGCCGCGTTGGTTTTCTAAAGGACTTTTTTCCGAGAAAATGTGCGGAAGTCATTACGATATCCGCCTGATTTCAAAGAGGTTAGTGTCCATGTTTATCATGTGTAAGTTTTTGTAACGTATTTAATTTAAAAACAGCTTCTATAAAGGGTGTAAAACACCTCTTAACGAAGGAAGCCGAAAGGCACTTGTATTCCCCGTCATTGCGATATTTTTTTTGTTCTACACCATACCTGGGAACCTTCTAGTTACGGAGATATTGGGGGTCAAAGTTCCAACTTTTTGACATTTTTTTTTTTTTAATACAAGTTTTTAATGTAAGACTTTTACTTTAAACACCTCCACGACCCCCTTACTATTTAATCGATAATAATGTAACGCACACAATGTGCTGATGGATCAGCACATTGTGTGCGTTACATTGAGTTCTACCACAAAACATCATTTTTGACCAAAAAAAGCAATAATTTTTGCGTAAAGTTACTTAGTTTGATGTACAGAATACTTGGTTGACGGCTTTGTGATGAGGTGGTTTACACCCTGTATAAAGAACAATGAGCAAATAATAATTAGCGTAGATTTTAGTTTATCCATCCTCTATCGTGAAAACCGGCATGTCCTGGAACCAAAAATTCTAAGCAAACCAACCCGCATTGGGCCCGTGAAGCGCATAACAGTTCCCTACTCTCACAAAGAGCAGGCCTGTATCCCATCAGTGGGAACATTACAATATCGTGGTTGCTATTCTTAAAACGTAGGTACTTGATACACTAACAGCCGAGTCCAGGTCCAAAAATATAACTGAAATGACAAAAAACGAGGAATGGTGAAAAACAAATGAATTCTGAAAATGATATGCTGTATACCTATACCATAAGTGTGCACTAGAAGCTTAAAAGCCATCCTGATAATTCTACCATAAGTAAACTGACGAAGCTAGGAGAGTTGCCAGAAACACTACTCACAGAGAGGTCGGTGACCTTTAGAAAAAATATGCGATATAGAACGTACTTACAAACACGTTTCATAATTTTGAAAAGTTATTTAATTCTCTGCCAATCATCATGATGAAAAACACCCATCAAGAACTCTGGCTGAAAATACCTATCATTTAAAAATCACAGAATCAGCTCGAAAACATTGTGCTTTAGCAAAAAGAAAGTACTAGCTAAAAGAAAATATACCTAAACCTATCTTTGAAAGAGCACAATTCGCTTTTGAGCCGCGTTTAGGTGAGAATTTAATTAATTTCAACGTTTCGAGCACCATTCGTCCTGCGAAGTGGAGGCCATTAAACCTAATGGACTTTCTCTGTCTAGCGTAAGGTAATTTTGCGTGAGAGTGAGACAGAGTACGAGACGTCCTCTCACGACCGTCCTGCAAATTGCAATCTTGCTTGGATTTGCACAAATGACTGTAGTGTGATTGCGAAGCTACCGCATGTATTTAATAAACATACGTGAGTTGAATGAAATGGTCAATTATTGAGGCGAAGCACTTCAGATGGTTTGAAACTAAAACATAACATAATATCACGCCTATTAATCCCCGAAGAGTAAGGCAGAAGTATATCTAACATAGTACACCCACATTTCGCCAGTTATGTTTAAGTCCCACGTAATAGGGGGCGATTGCCATCAACCGGGCACAAATTCAGATTTCGTGGCCACTATTGAGAAATTCCTGATAAAAAAACCCAATATCACTTTGCCCGACCCGGGAATCGAACCCAGGAACTCATAGCCACCACTAGAACGCGGGGCAGTCTTTCGCAAAAAACTTTATCTTTCTCAAAATATCACTGCTGCATGTATTTATATAAATCTCAGATCGTCTTAACTGAGAAACATCATTCAATTACGTGTGCAAAATTCATTTACATTCTGTCGATAACGGGCCTAATTTGCAGGTCAAAAGAAAATTAAATCAGCGCGTCGGTATTCTGAAGGGAAAGCTAATGCAATGGCGATGTAGCGTCGATAAAGAAGAGGGGTGGGAGGACGCCGCAAGCTGCGTCAAAATTTTGTCGATTACGTAATTTCTATTCAAAGTATATCCAAGACCCGAGTGGCTCAAACAGGGTTGCCAAAACACAACTCGGGGAGGACTCAGACGCTATCTACTCAGGGCCAGGGCTGATCCCCTAGGAAACGTTTTCAGAAATTCAAATGGCAGCGGGCCATCCGACGGGACCAGACGAACATTATACTAAACATCGCTGTGGTGACCCTAGCTCGCATTTTATTACCCCTGCGCTCCTCATCACAGACGCAGTAGCTTGCAGGGCGATGAACCTTTTACTTTTTGAGTGTCACTTAGCTATATTTCTCGTTGCGTCGCCACGAATGACTCCGGTCGACCGCTGTGTCAGCATTTCTAACAAAGTTACGGTTTTCGTACGTATTTAGCTAGGGTAGGTATCCTGTCGTCATTGTTAAGGCCGAGGTTACTATGTATTATCCTCAACGGCGCAATTCTCAATGAAAGTGTCACCGAAAATAGAGAGTTCATAAATATTGAAGGTAAATCTTTTCCTGAGGGTTCCGTTTATCTGCGTTTCGTGACGTCACGGCGTTAGCGGTGCGTCGACGTTGCGTGTAGCGTGCGTGTTACACAACAGTTTGCACTCTGTGGTATAGATTTCATTTTGTGTTTATAAGCATCCCACGCTGATAGGTAGGTAAGTCCGTAACTTGTTTAATAGATTTAAAAACTTTTGAATGGAGGGCGAACTTTCGGAGGGAATATGTTGGCGTGAGTAGCACGCGAGGTGAGCCATATGAAATATTATACGTAATACGTATATTTCGCGAGTATGAAGTTATTAATGTTCAGCCAAGTAAATATGAACAATGAACATCAACAGAATGTTATTTGTGGTGTAAATGCTGCGCAATGTTTACGTATAAATATGATGAAACAGACAAACGCTGGATTATAAATGGGCTGTTTTAGAGAGTTATAGATCAATTTTGAGAAACAGTATAAATAATATTATCTCTTCTCTTCGACGAATTAATTACAAATCAACTAAATTTAACAACGGAAACATTACCAGTCCTTTACAATAGTAATTGCACAATTTCCCGCCGTCCGTAAGATGAAAACCATTAAAAAGCAGGGCCGTTAAGTTAGATCTCATTACGAGAAGTCGTTAAAACCGACATATAACGTGACCACCGCAAATTAACAGTGACGTTCTCATTTAGGAGATAATGGCCCAACACATACGAGCATACACATGCGAATGACATAACACACGCTAGCTAAGTGTGTTTATTTAAATTCACACATTTTTGCACTACAAACTTAACTTTGCCGTTGGAAACATCAACTTGACAAAAATTTTTGCTCGCTTTACAGTTTTTTCAGCTGCATAATATAAAAAGGTTGTATCTAAAAAGGTTTCATGTGTTGCGTGCGTAATCTTAGTCGGGCTTGGCTCATAACTGTCAGCTGCACTGGTAATCGAACCTGTTCCTTCAATATATGAGGTAACGGCAGCTTTTTGCACTCCATCCGCGTTCCTCTCATAATATTTATGATTTGTACACTTTTTTCAGGTAAACTGAAAGTGGTGGAGGCGCTGAGAAGTTTGAAAACAAAGATGGCAACGTTATTAGGAGTAAAAATGTGAGAAAATTTGAACTTTTAAAGCTGGGATGTTTTTTTAAAGTAGAAATGCTGTTTGAATTTTGTAGGTTTAATTATGGTAACTTCACTAACTAAATTAGCTACTATTTGGTTAAATCTTACACTGTCAAGACTGCCACGTTGGTTTAGACCTGCAAATAGGCTCGTTTCCACCATCAATAAATTGCAAATCTATTTAGAAAAAAATAAATAATTAAAAATACGTGTCCATTATTTTCCAATACTCTAACTGACGGGCAGTTAGAGTATTGGAAAATAATGGACACGTATTTTTTGTTTTTGTAAATCAATGAATATTGACAAAGATAAAACGCATCAAATCTCGGGAGTGCGGGCTCGTGACGTAACAACGCACTAAAAATTATAGCACGGCGTGACGTATTGAGAATTTTAAAAGCGTCGTATCTTCGTCAATTTTGATCTACGTAACAAAAGAAAAAATACGTGTCAAATATTTTTTGAATATCTAACTGACGGACTAATTAGATTTTTCAGGACACAAGCCTATTGCAAAAACGTAAGTTTGTCTTTTGTTTTCCATTCCAAGAACTTCGCAATAGACATGGTCAACAACACAAACTGTTGGTTACGATGTTATCTTAAAAATAACTTTTATATCGATATTAATAGGCGGTCATAAAACCTAAAATATCGAGTAAGACGTTATTTTGCGGAAGTCTATTTAGAAAAATAAGTAATGGTTTAGGGGGAGAGCTCTCGACTCTTTAGAACGCCTTAGTTATTACTAAATCAAATCGGATAGACTGATCAATGCGATATTGTATCACTTTTCATCGTTTATTATTATTGAGTTGGTAGGTATTCCGAGTAGGTGTTAGAAGAATAATCTAAAACCCTTCACTGTTGATTTATTCAATTATCTTGAGTATTTTTTTTTATTTTGCAACAGGAAAGGTCCACTCTAACGGACAAAGAATTTATTATAAAACATAATTATGGAAGTGGGTATTTAAACACGTTCGCTTTGCTGTGGCGGTACCTCCAATACTTCAGTCTTCCCGCGACCACGGCTGGTGCAATCCGGTCGACACGTCGGGCTTATATTAAAGGTAAAATTCGCGATAAATACCCGTTTCCATATGTTTTATAATGTGTTCTGATCGTGAAAGTTAAAAAAGACAAAGGCATTTATTTTTAATTATTTTGGTTTATACAACTTGCTAAAAATTATTAACCGTGGTCACAATATTTGGACTATGAGCTCGCAAAATGGATTTGTGGTTAAAAACAGTCCCGAGTTTATACCTGAGCTTCTGTAAATTAAAACCGTTTTAATTTAACCGGGATGATAATGGATAATTTCGAAATAATATTAGACTCGTATTTATGTTCATTTTGCAAAAAACAGTTTGAGTTAAAATCATGCCAGCATGCTTGAGAGATTTTTCTCGGCGGCATGTAAAGCCAAGTCAGAGGCCCATGGGCAGCATAAAACTCTGAGACCAGGGGCACTAACCACACGATAAAGAAAGATTAAAATCATGCTCTGCCCTGCCTCTCTCGTACCTACGTCTCAACGGGTGCATCTGAATACCAGAACACCATAAAATAAAATCACAAGACGAAATAAGTATTGCATAAACTACAAAATATGTAGATACAACACCAGAATAAAAGTGCACCCGCATGTGGTCGAAGTATTCTTATTTACGAGCTCGAATGTAACGCGATTCCCCGAGCAGCCGCCTAAAACTACCCTCACAACCCTCACCCTCAGAAAACAAAGAGAGGATACACTACATTTTGCATATTCCACAACACTACGGAGCAACGCTACCTACATGTGTTTTCATAGTGGATACTGGGCTAGTGTGTATAATCTTCGAAAAGGTGCACTTTCGTGTAGCAACTTTTTGCTAGAAATGTCCTCTTAATGCAGGAACCGAATCTTTTAATAGTTAGCCGTTGTGAAGATTTCGAGCTTGTATTCAATGATTTTCATAATTTTGCAATACTTAAAATGTCACTTAAGGGATATATTCCGTGATTATTTATTGAAACTGAACTAAAACCGAACCGAACCGAACCGAACCGAAAAAAGAACCGAACCGTGAAAGCTTAAAACAGTGTTTCATAATTTTGGTATAATACCCGACGTTCCTATAGCATATAGCCCTCCACTTTATGAGAGGGACTGGGCCATACATTCACCAGCGAGCCCAGTACTACGGGTTGTGGATGTCACCATGTCTTCGAATTTTTCTTGGACATACTGATGTCCTTTCGACATTCAGTGAACCGCTTCGTTGATCATGTGGTCGCAAGCGCAACTGCTGAGCATAAGGCCCTGAATTTGATTCCCAGGTAGGGCAAAGTGTTATTGGAGTTTTCCATCAGGAATTTCTCAGTAGCAGCCACGGAGTCTGGGGTTGTACCCGATTGATGGCAATAGGCGAGACGACAAAAAAAACTAATTAGTCCGTCAGTTAGATTATCAAAAAATATTTGACCCGTGTTTTTTCTTTTGTTACGTAAACCAAAATTGACGAAGATATGACGCTTTTAAAATTCTCAATACGTCACGCCTAGGTATAACTTTTAGCTAGTCCTGACGTCACGAGCCCCCACTCCCGAGTTTTGATGCGTTTTATCTTTTGTCAATATTCATTGATTTACAAAAACAAAAAATACGGGTCCATTAATTTCCAATACTCTAGCTGACGGACTAAATAGATTTGCAATTTTTTGATACTGTCGTCATGCCTATTGACTCGCCCCCTTTTACATGGGGTTCAAACATAACTGGTGAAATGTGGGTGTACTATTAAGTACACCTCTGTCTAACCCTTTGGGGATTACAGGTGTGATGTTATCTTATGTTAATTGGTGAAAAAAAATGACTCTGACAATAAAATCCCCAGCTTGGGTTCATAACCACCACCACTTAAACACCACAGGTCACAACATGCAGCCCTGAGCAGACACTTTGGTAAGTAAATACCTATGTTCGCAAAAACATAACTACGAAGAGTAGGAGAGCTAACAGAAAACGGGTCTCATCGATAGAAAGAGACGGAAATGAACCGACCCATTACGGACCGGGCACCGGAATAACGGGCCCGGATTAGAAGAGGTCAACCCATCTTGCAACTCTTTCTTTTTATTACAATCTTCCACTTGATTTTTCAAAGCGTGCCCTATTATAGCGGATAGCCTTTGAAATTGCAAGGGAAGGGTTACATACCTTGTTATAAAATCGATTGTACTTGAACCAAAAAGTGATCACAGGATTCTGTAAGTACCTGTAACAAATGCAAAAAAGTAAGTTTCAGAAATTTATCCTGTTGAGCCTTCGTATGAGGTTGACGGTAGAAAATGTCTTTATTAAGGCATTAAGTCCACCTCACCAAAAAAATTTAAACAAAATTTGTAGAAAATTGTATAAGAAACGAGGTATTTACAAAAAAAAAAAAACGATTTTTGTGACCTTTGACCTTGAAATTTAATAGTTGCGTACACCCTACCATATACAGTAGGTTTTGAGACAACTTTTAGGGTGTCAACTGTCAATATACAAGTATTTACAGACTTGCAGCTGGGTATCTCGAATTCCGAGGTGAACTTACTATAATGACTGGACTATGTATGTTTTTGTTGAAGACAGTTCGAGGTGATATAAAGTGTTCTGATATTTTGTCAACTTTCTACTTTAATGTTCCAGGCAAGTCCAAACGGTTTAATCCACCTTTACGGGTGCCATTTGCAAATACTAACTATAGACAAAATTCGTACATTGTGCGTGTAAGTAGGTATTTTAATAAGATGTGCCAACAGTTCGACTTTGATCTTTCCGAAACAAGTTTGACCTCGACAAAAAAGTGCTTAACAAAGAATTTCTTTAAAGCATAATTTCTTTGGACTTTGGTTTTATTATTATTTTATTTTTTCTTGATTTAATTTTACACATTTTATGTGACGATCTTTTTGCATGTTTTCTTTAATAACTTTTGGCATTGTTTGGCAGTGTGCATACTTAGTTCCACAGTATATTTATACCAGACAAGCTCTAGACGTGAATACTTGTAATTGGCTGTCTGATTATCATACTGTTATTTATCACTATTGTATTTAGCTGTGAGTCTTCCAAAGTCTTTAAATAAATAAATAAATCCTATGAAACATGCATCCCTGATGCATCCCAGTTCCCATTAATCTTTACTTTAATATTATGGGTGCTAATGGATGCTGTGCTATCTCCCGTCGCCTGGGACTGGAAGCTCGTAATTATTACCACAATACATTTTCTGCCGCTAATTATATCAGCCGGTAGTGATCGCAGCGTACAATCCGTGCCACGAAAGATGAAACCTATCACACCATTTGTTTTTTTATTTCGGATGGGAAATCATCAAATGACTCCTCCCGCTCTGGGCGGAGCAGGAGGGCGTGTCAGATTTTTACTGACTAAAACCCATCCATGTTCCTTCATCGCCCTTTGTGTTCCGGGGCCACGGTATCTCTTTCGAATAGTCCAGCAGCCCCGGCAGGCATCGGTCCTTTGCGGACCCCTTTCTTTTTGCTGACTCTCTTTGAGGCGCGCGTGGAACAAAAACGCGCCGTCGACACGGCCTGTCGTCATGAGACGGACGGACGGCGAGCTAGCCCATAGCTCACCATCCACAACACCACTTGTATACGAGTTAATTGTGTCACGAAATACTACAACCACCTTCCTACTTTATCTTCTTCATGTTTTACCTCGACGCATAGGTAATCAAGATTTTACAAAGTTTCAAGTGATGTGACAGGTCTCATCTTTCGTGGCACTGTGTGTAAATTATTGGATTTCAAAACTATGTAGTTGAATATTGTAATTGTATAATTATTTTGCATTGTCAATTTTGGATGAAATATAGATGCCAGCACACAATCAACCTTGAACCTAATGCTATATTGATAAAGTTGAAAATCTATTAAATAAATTTGTCAGATTTTAGTAGCTTGATATACTGGCGTCTGTACCATTACCACAATTCAAAAGTTTAATTATAACTTGTTACGCATCGGTCTAGTTTGTCAAGCTAATATCATGACTGCAATAACCTTGTCTGTTAATGGAACGATGAAATACCAAAATATTTGCCAGTTATCTACATTTATAAATAGGGTGAATGACAAAAAAATCTAATTAGTCCGTCAGATAGATTTCCAAAAAATATTGGACTCAACTTTTTTTCTTATTTCACGTAAAAAAAAATGAAGACATTTTTTTTTTCAGACACACACTGACGGACTAAACAGAACCATATTTTTTTGAGTCAGTCATCATCCCTATTAAAACAACCCTAAAGTAACTAACCTAACAATTTTAAACTAAAAAATTGGCGTCAAAAAACCCCTCAACGCTGTCAACTGGTAATGTCCCCAAGAGACTGGCGACGTTGCCACGTTTGAAAAGGCTGCAAGCACTCGGAGCTCTCGGTTATTAGCATACAGCGTGTAAATGTAAATGGACCCTTAACGAAGACGTCAAACAAGCATCCTGTACATTACGCAAAAAACATATTGCTGGGAAAAAACTTTTTTTTTTGGGGTGAAAATTCACGTTTTACGGTAGGACTCAGCAATTTGAACCACTCAAATCTTTGTACTGATGGATGCGTTAAACAGTACGGGGGTCATGAAAGTATTTACATTAAAGTTATAACATTAAAAACAAGTATTAAGTATTCAAAAATAAACTTGTGCATTTTTAACCTTTGTTAAAACGAAGTTTCGCAACATTTTACGTAGGTATTCTAATTCTTATCAGTAAAATAAATAATAATATTAAATAGTATTCTCTAAAACTCTCGAAATAAACAACGTAAAAAGACGACAAAGCTCAATCTTACAAAATGTATCACATCAAATCATCACACGGCAAAACGAAGTTAAGGGCCAGCACTCACAAAACGTCTTTATTTGACTGGAAGAGGCAACTTTGCGAAACTCTCTCAACGGTTTTCCTTTCAAAGGTATCATTTCAAGAGTTTCCAACAAGTAACTTTAGCTGTTTATCAATCTTTAAAGCGTGGGCAGGAGATACTTGAAGTACGCAATAAAATGCAACGGAGCATGGCTGATTAAGAGCTCTCTAAACTGTTTAGTAAACATCTCGTTAAGGTTTTATGTGAAATTTTTGATGTAGTTTGAAATTGTGATAAAACATAATATCACGCCTGTAATCACCAAAGGGTTGGGCAGAAGTGTATCTAATAGTACACCCACATTTCGCCAGTTATGTTTAAGTCCCATGTAATTGGGGGACGAGCCTAAAAGAAAGTAGCTCTGTCAGTCTTTCGGTCTGTCTGTTACCTTTTTAATCTGAACTTGTTAAGGTGGATGATCCAGGGTAGCCCGCTAAATTCAAATTTTCTTACGTTTGACCTTGAAAAAGTAATTCCTGCACCTTTATGAGCTTGGAGGGCTTGTTTTGATGATTTTGATGATAATAATTTTATAACTACATACGTCTTACAGTCGCGAGCAATATTTAATCAACATACAACCCTGCACTGGCCTGCAAATTGCAAAATACGTAAGAAAATTTGAATTTCGCGGGCTGGTTGGAGCATCCACCTTAAACCCAATTGAAAGTGTTTGGAAGAAAAATTGGCATACGTACTCGTATACACCATGATCTGTGTTATGACCCCAAATTAGCTTTGCAACTTTTTCATTTCACAATTTAGCTTAAATCAAGCGAATCTGGATCTTATGTCGCAGGTAAACCGTCCATCACCAATTCTAGATTTCCACGTAAACCAAATATAATTATAGATTTGTTTACGTATTATGTTTATTGTTTGTAGTATAACACCATGTTACTAAGTGACGGCTAACAAGTTTATTATATCAATTAAGCAGGTGCTATCGATATGGACTTGTGGAGTGTTAATTAATTAGTAACAATCAGGACTACGGATAGGTAATGCATGTTATGAAGTGCTCAGTTTAGGAACATGTAAGTTGATTAAGATTGGGCCTAAAGCAAAATCTTTAATCTTTGATTAGATTTTTACAGTAATATATCATGCTCAAATTGGAAAAAAAAAGTATGTCAGGAAAGTTCATTATGAATGTGAAGGTTGGCCCTGACGAAAAACATAATAGGATATAATTTTCTCGATAGAAAATCATCACAAAGTTACCTCTAGTTTTCGACATTTTTGGTTTTTATTCTATTTTGGTGCATATTACTGAACCCTAAACTAGATAGATATTATCACTCATGTATAACATTGAGCTGACCCTAGCGGTTTTCAAAATATTTCCTATTTTAAGAGATAACAGACTAAAAAGCATTTGGCGCTTACTACCTCGTATTATAAATTAATTTTAGACACAATATTAAAAAGCCACTGTGTCAAATACATACTTATCTAAATACATAAAAGAAGAAACTGACTGACTGACTGACTCATCTATCAACGCACAGCCCAAACCGCTGGGTCTACAGCTTCCAAATTTGGCAAGTAGGTTCCTTATGTGGTCTAGGGGTGCACTAATAAAGGATTTTTCAAAACTCACCCCTTAAGGGGGTTAAACAGGGCTCCAAAGTTTGTATGGGGAAACAAGATTAGTTAGACTATTTTAATCGAAACTTCACAGGAGTGTTTCTATTGATAAATGAGTAGAAACGGGTTTCAGGTTTTTTCAGAATTCAACCCCTAAGAGGGGGAAATGGGGTGACAAAGTATAAAAATCAATGCACAGCCTAAACCGCTGGGTCTACAGACTCCAAATTTGGCAAGTAGGTTCCTTATGTGGTCTAGGGGTGCACTAAGAAAAGATTTTTCAAATTTCATCCCCTAAGGGGGATAAACGGGGTTCCAAAAATTGTATGGGGAAACAAGATTAGTTAGACTATTTTATTCGAAACTTCGCAGGAGTGCTCCTATTGGTAAATAAGTATAAAAAGAGGGTTCGGGTTTTTTCAGAATTTAACCCCTAAGAGGGGGAAATGGGGTGACAAAGTATAAAAATCAATGCACAGCCTAAACCGCTGGGTCTACAGATTCCAAATTTAGCAAGTAGGTTCCTTATGTGGTCTAGGGGTGCACTAAGAAAAGATTTTTCAAATTTCATCCCCTAAGGGGGATAAAGGGGTTCCAAAGTTTGTATGGGGAAACAAGATTAGTTAGACTATTTTATTCGAAACTTCGCAGGAGTGTTCCTATTGGTAAATAAGTATAAAAAGGGGGTTGGGGTTTTTCAGAATTTAACCCCTAAGAGGGGGAAATGGGGTGACAAAGTCTGAAAATCAACATTGGTATAGCTTGTATGGTGTATTACAAAAACAACGATTTAAAGACTGAAAATGGTGGACCTGAAATACCATCATCCCCTATTGGGGAGCAATGGGGTTGAAATGTCTAAAAATCAATATGGGTGTCGAAACCGAGATTATCAAGGGTGCTGATTACGAATATGGCATTTATTTTGAGATCCATAAGATGGTGGATTTGACTTCTATACAGGGTTATTTTAGATTTATTGTGATGATTGTGATTACGATGATAACGATTATGATAACGATGGTAATGATTGTGATTGTGACAGTGATTGTGACAGTGATTGTGACAGTGATTGTGACAGTGATTGTGACAGTGATTGTGACAGTGATTGTGACAGTGATTGTGACAGTGATTGTGACAGTGATTGTGACAGTGATTGTGACAGTGATTGTGACAGTGATTGTGACAGTGATTGTGACAGTGATTGTGACAGTGATTGTGACAGTGATTGTGACAGTGATTGTGACAGTGATTGTGACAGTGATTGTGACAGTGATTGTGACAGTGATTGTGACAGTGATTGTGACAGTGATTGTGACAGTGATTGTGACAGTGATTGTGACAGTGATTGTGACAGTGATTGTGACAGTGATTGTGACAGTGATTGTGACAGTGATTGTGACAGTGATTGTGACAGTGATTGTGACAGTGATTGTGACAGTGATTGTGACAGTGATTGTGACAGTGATTGTGACAGTGATTGTGACAGTGATTGTGACAGTGATTGTGACAGTGATTGTGACAGTGATTGTGACAGTGATTGTGACAGTGATTGTGACAGTGATTGTGACAGTGATTGTGACAGTGATTGTGACAGTGATTGTGACAGTGATTGTGACAGTGATTGTGACAGTGATTGTGACAGTGATTGTGACAGTGATTGTGACAGTGATTGTGACAGTGATTGTGACAGTGATTGTGACAGTGATTGTGACAGTGATTGTGACAGTGATTGTGACAGTGATTGTGACAGTGATTGTGACAGTGATTGTGACAGTGATTGTGACAGTGATTGTGACAGTGATTGTGACAGTGATTGTGACAGTGATTGTGACAGTGATTGTGACAGTGATTGTGACAGTGATTGTGACAGTGATTGTGACAGTGATTGTGACAGTGATTGTGACAGTGATTGTGACAGTGATTGTGACAGTGATTGTGACAGTGATTGTGACAGTGATTGTGACAGTGATTGTGACAGTGATTGTGACAGTGATTGTGACAGTGATTGTGACAGTGATTGTGACAGTGATTGTGACAGTGATTGTGACAGTGATTGTGACAGTGATTGTGACAGTGATTGTGACAGTGATTGTGACAGTGATTGTGACAGTGATTGTGACAGTGATTGTGACAGTGATTGTGACAGTGATTGTGACAGTGATTGTGACAGTGATTGTGACAGTGATTGTGACAGTGATTGTGACAGTGATTGTGACAGTGATTGTGACAGTGATTGTGACAGTGATTGTGACAGTGATTGTGACAGTGATTGTGACAGTGATTGTGACAGTGATTGTGACAGTGATTGTGACAGTGATTGTGACAGTGATTGTGACAGTGATTGTGACAGTGATTGTGACAGTGATTGTGACAGTGATTGTGACAGTGATTGTGACAGTGATTGTGACAGTGATTGTGACAGTGATTGTGACAGTGATTGTGACAGTGATTGTGACAGTGATTGTGACAGTGATTGTGACAGTGATTGTGACAGTGATTGTGACAGTGATTGTGACAGTGATTGTGACAGTGATTGTGACAGTGATTGTGACAGTGATTGTGACAGTGATTGTGACAGTGATTGTGACAGTGATTGATTAACATGTAGAATACTATTTATCCCTTTATTTTGATCCAGTGGGACAGTAACCGAACTTCACGCGGGCGAAGCCGCGGGCAACAGCTAGTTATACATATAAACATCCATGACTCGGAAACAAATGTCGATGCTCATCACACAAACATTTGCTCCTAATGGGATTCGAACCCGGGACCCTAAGAACGTAAGGCAGCCTCACTACCGCTGCGCCATTCGGGTCATCGACAAATTCATGGACTGCTGACAAGGCACAAACAAACCCCCGGGGTCTAAAGTTCTAGACACAATCATGTGTAGTAGAGCTCGTTGTACGACGAAGTGAAGTGGATTTATAGAAAGAAAATCAAGTGAAGGTCTAAGGAATAATCAAAGTTAAAGCTTTAAAGGTGTTAAGTAGGAGATCAAAATATGTTTGGAAAGAAGAAGAACTTCACCATTTTACTATGCCAAATGACATCAAACCTCACGGCTTATAACACTCCAAGTGTTATGTATTCAAAAATGCATTGAGTCAGTCACGAAACTGTTTTATATGTAAAGAGAAAATACCTTTATAAATATAGATTACCTACATGGCACCCTGAAAATGTTCCCGCAAATCAGCAAAATCAGCATTTGTATTGTGTGGCATGCTAACTGCGGCCGTCTGTACATAAATAAATCCTTCTACCTACTCGTAATGGAGTGGCAGAGGTAGCTATATATCAGTTGATATTGTTTGATGAATAAGCCAGTACTTTTGCTGCATTATGACGTCAAAAACCACAGGGCTTTAAACCTCCTATTACCAGTCATGGAATTGAATAATCAGCCTAATAATTGTTGCGCAATGTTACTTTGTTTGAGGTACAGAATGCTTTGCTTGCTTATAAAGGCTAGGACCTAACATCCTGTACAGACAGTAGTGTCGCATAAGCGTTAGTCGCACTTGGGTAGTGTTGAAGTACTGTCGCACAAGCATTTGTCACACTCGCGTGATGTCGAACTATTTATATGGTGAGTCGCTGTAAAGTTTTGTCGGGCAAACGTTAATCGCACATCCGTTTGTCGAGCGTACCTACGTGGTGCACTCGATGTTGCCACTGTCGGGGCCAGAGCGGTTTGTTGTATGTACAGTCGTGGTCTATTCCGCCTGATCAGTTTTTTTTTTTTCGCATAAATCATGCGGAGCTGAGACACGCCCCCTTAAAGTTTAGGCCTATTAGGAAAGCGTCAACAATAGCGCGCAAAATAACAATAGCTCTCGTTTGGCGTGCGTCGTCAGTGTGCTCGGCCGACCGGTATCTTTTCATTCATTATTTCAATACAAAGACAACGGGGCGCGGCTAGAAAGCGTTTCTATGTTGTAAGTGCAAGCAAAAATTTGCTTAGTGGTGATCAGGCGGAGTGTCCTCGATAGTACAGCATATGATGTCTTCAAATTTTTGGTTCTAAGAAATGCCGGTTTCTCCCTAATTTTCTGTCACAAGCCCTGAAATGATCGAGTATTCAAATTCATATCTATTTAAGGACTTGGGTAGCTTTGGCTGGAATTTGGTGATCTGTATGACAATTCAGGTTTTTGATATCAGATAGACAGTTCTTCCATGTAAAATACTGGTACTAAGCTGCATCAGTTAAAACTAGAAACCGACCCCAACGTAGTTACAAAATGGCTTGGCACATGATGATGAATAAGACAAAACTTTTGGCTCTAATGTTTGAAGTTTCGATTTTCCAAGACATGAATTTAATGACACGCGTAAGTACTTTCAAAGATGCCAAGTTATTTTCCTGCCAATAAACAAATTGGTTTAGTATTGTAGACATGAAAACGTACAACACAACCAAAGACACTCACTTTCGCTATCATGGAAATAATTTATTTCAGTAGGCTTAGCCAAGTTGACAATCTACAATCGTTAACGATAATATAAAACTAACCAATTGTATGGGAATGACATCATTTTAACTTTAAGTCACGTGGTCGAAACAAACGAATAGAAACTTTTAAGTTCAGTCAAAACTGTAAGTTGGCTACGATTTAGATGGGATATAGCGATCACGATTGTAGAAACGAATACATTTCATTGTATCATCTTAACCGATGTAAACTTGTCTACGAAGTTTCTATTCGCTTGTTTTGACCACGTGACTTAACGTTTACGATTGTAGAAAGAGAATCGATACGAATCGTTAGTAACTTGGCTAGGCCTGCTGATCTGATGGAATGTGGGTGTAATATTAGGTACAACCTCTGCCTAATCCATCCGGGATTATATTTATATGTTATGTGTTTCTGAATTTATTCTGAAAACCTACCTGAAAAGATAAATAGGGTATACTGTACTGCTTCTCATCGCAGACGAAATAAATTCAATGGTAACGGGTTAGATAGATAACAACATCTGCCTGAATGTCTACCTACTTACTTAAATTGACAACAGCTACACCATACTACGAAGGGCTGATTTCCCTAAGGGTCCGAGGGTTCTCTTTAGTTGCGGGAAATTCGGAGAACTTCCCATATCATGCCCGATGGAGTGGATCGTACTAAAGGAGTGCAATAAATGCAATTTACTTAAGAAATTCGAAGTTAGATTTTGTTAAGAAACTGGGCCTATTTGATGTCACATTCTATGATTTTTATGCTACACACACTCCTGTCAGAATATGTGTGAGGGGTACGCAATGAAAGATTATTTTGTCAGTTAGTGCCCTGCTTTACCTGACCCCTCCTTCTCTTGTCTCTTCGGTAGGAGTAAACAGCTAATTCAGAACCAAAAATAACTAAGAAAAGAGGGTAGCTAAATAATTCAGGCGTTCATATTTAAGATGGAGAAACCAGATGAGGAAAACCGCCGCGGTGATTGCCTAACGCACTAACAATCGCCATGTTATTCAACAATATTCATAGCTTAATTTCCATTGTGAACAAGGCGAATTTTTCAAACATATGAAGCAATGAATTATGAAAATTGTGTTACGCAATTGAGATGCTGGTTTCGTTTGAAATACTGAACATATATTATGCAAGCGTGTTGATCAATGCATGCAAAGGTATATTTATATATATTTTTGCGTGTGAGAAGAGTCCTTTGCCCTGCAGTGGGACATTTCCAGGCCAATATTATCATAAGCCGATACGCTGCCAGACTAAACATTTTCTCCAATGCATCGAAGTATCACTTGTAACAAAATTTCCTAGCTCTCACATATTGCTCACTCCACGTGAGTGAGCAATATTGACAGTATTTGAAGTTCTGATACATTTAAAAAATATGACAAAGTTATCTTTTAAAGCAACGTCTTCATCAGCTGCATGTTAAAACACGCAAGAACTTAAGATATCCAATCAATAACGATATTTAACAAATAGATTATCTCCAGTTAAGAATAAGACCGGCCATAGTTAGTTCAGCCGTGTCTATTAATAGATTTACAATATTTGTTTGCCATTGAGTAAATAGCAAGAAATATATCATTAACTAACATTTGTTCAGTAACTCGAGATAATCGCTTTGTGTCGATTACCGAATATATGTATGGTGCATACTTCCTTGTCATCATCTGTTGTGTACAGAGCAAATATCTACTGGATTAGAAACGATGGCTAAAATGTGGCATATTTTGAGAGTGGAGATGAAAAGTTCCTGTTTCTTAGCCTATAATAATAACTCAGAAAATGGAAAATATGCATTTGAAAATAAGTCACATACGAGTTAAAATAATATTTATGAGGAGGGCGCTGATCTTTAACACACTCCAGCCCGAAAATCCACTCCTCACCAAAAATAAAGATGCGAAATATAAAAAGAAATATTAAGTGAAATGGTGAACTTAAATACACGTACGAACAGTTAAATCATGATCTGTCAAATGACCAATTTGGTCGAGACGCCATTGTTTAACTATTGTGTCTACTTCGTGGAGAGATCAAGGGATAAGTTATGAGAGCCAATTAATTTAATCTTCGTTATTGGCAGTTTCTTTCCATTGCTGTATACTGAAAGCCCCCTCTTCCCCTTAGTGGTATGTTTCCCTGGCTTGTGCGAGACTCATCATCAGGTCTTTAGGTCAACCACCCATTTTTTTTTAATGGGACAATCACGCCTCTCTATTCCTAAACCGGAAAAAAGTGGCGACCACCAGAAAAGCGCCGAGACGATGAAGATTGACGACCCGAATAGCGCAGCGGTAGTGAGGCTGCCTTACGTTCTTAGGGTCTCGGGTTCGAATCCCGGTTGGAGCAAATGTATGTGTGATGAGCATGGACATTTGTTTTCGAGTCATGGATGTTTATATAATAATAATAAATAAATATCGCTGGACATTACACACAGCAGTAGTGCCACACTTAGCAACGAGGCTTGTGTCGTGGACACCAGATAGTTGATATACTACATAGATACTTTTTGTTTGTAAATACATACTTATTATATATATAAATATCCATGACTCGGAAACAAATGTCCATGTTCATCACACAAACATTTTCTCTTACTGGGATTCGAACCCGGGACCCTAAGAACGTTAGGCAGCCTCAAAACCGCTGCGCCAATCGGGTCGTCAATGTATAATAAGTATGTATTTACAAACACAAATATATGTAGTATATCAACTATCTGGTGTCCACGACACAAGCCTTGTTGCTTAGTGTGGCACTAGATGGCGCTGTGTGTAATGTCCAGCGATATTTATTTATTTTATTTATTTATTTATATAAATAAAATTTATTCACCTATTTGTCTGTAAGTCTTCCAACTCTTCTGATATCATCTCCCGGAAACCATTTACTTAATGTATTCATCACCACGTCAAGCCAAGTGTCCTGCACTCGTCCTTCACTAACCGTCCGAGAATTTAATAACTAAACCATTTTGCCACATCGCGACATAGGCGTGAAGCTAAATACCGGTTTAAACCGCTTTAAACCGGTAATAAAGGATTAAAAAGCGGTAAGTGTGCGGCGGGTATCAGGTTGCGGCGCGGCGCGGCGCGGTGGCGGCAGGTGGCGGGCCTCATTTATCTTGCGTCGCGCTGATGAATATTTACTCATGTTAACTAGATACGGCGGTCATTAGCCGCAGAGAGTAGGTAAGAGGATAAATAAACGGGATGATCTTGATGAAAGGTTTGCTAATGAATTGAGAAAATGACATTTTGTTTTTGATTATTATCTTATTGACATGATTGTATTTCGATTATTGTTCTAACGACCGAGATGAGAATAATGAGATGTATTTGACTATAATTTTATTTTATGCGTTTTTTTTGACGTGATAACGTCTTTAAAATCGTTTTAGTCGGGTGACATGTTCAGAAACTTGTGTCACACCAAAACCTCACGAGCGCGATCGCAGGTATAACGAGAGAGAGACGGACCGATCTCCCGTCTCATCTCGAGCGCTGCCAGTCATTCCGTGAAA
This sequence comes from Xestia rhomboidea, assembly GCA_963853795.1. Lineage (NCBI taxonomy): Eukaryota > Metazoa > Arthropoda > Insecta > Lepidoptera > Noctuidae > Xestia > Xestia rhomboidea. Next base: position 7,944,666 of record OY970764.1, on the reverse strand, counting down.
CTTGTCACGCGGAATCCTCACGAGCGGAGGCTGGCATAGCGTTCGAGTGAGTGGACCGATCTTCCGTCTCTCTCACTCTAATATCACCAATAAGACGTTATCACGTAAACATCTCGATCGTAAACCTACTTTACAAACAACCATTTTTTTTTAATTTTCTATTTTATCTTGTTAATTTATTTTATCCTTTGACATTATTTGAATGCACTTACAAATTTTTAATTAATAATGATTTTTAAATGCTACTTACTGTATAATATTATAAATTGTTGTGCCCGACAACCATGTGAACTTTAATTGTAAGATCTTGTAAAACGCATGTGATATGCAATAAAGAATTGAATTGAATTGAAACGATTTACACGAGGTCTAAAATGGCCGCTTTAGCAGAATCCTAAATGAATCACGTTAAAATTTAAAATTCTAAAAATGAAGTTTATGGTCTATAATATATACCTTAAAGTTTTCTCCTTTTTAACCTTTTTCTCATAGCTGTATTGTTTTTATTTGTTTTATTTATTTCCTCGCAAATATGTTATAAAACGTCGTATTACATACGTGCGCTTTGATAATTACAGCCTCTGCTTTTTATCGCCCTCGCCTACGGCTCGGGCAAGCAATATCGCCTCGGCTGTAATTTTCAACTTACCGCACTTATATCATAATGTACTATAACGTGATTCATACTAAGATTCTGCTAAAGCGGCCATTATAAAGGGACATTATATAACATATTAACAGCAGTGATAGCCAAGGATTGCTAAGTTATAGGTCTCAACTTCGAACCCAAGACACGCACCTCTGGTTTTTCGGATTTATGTGCGTATTGTATAATTATCACTTGCTTCGGTGAAGGAAAACATTGTTAGAAAACCTGCACGCCTGAGAGATATTTCTCGAAGGTATGTAAATCCAAGTCAGAGGCCCATGGGCGGTATTAAAAACTCTGACACCAGGTTAGGCACTAACCACACGATAAAAAAGAAGAGGGACATTCATAGACCCTATGAATTTAGTAGAAAGTAGTTTTTATTTTATTTTAGTTATAAATTTAGATTATTTAAATTTAGTTTATTTTAGTTATAAAAAAGTCGTTTCGTCACGACGTTTTGGTCGTGTTTTACTTTTGTGTAAAACAACTGGTTTTAAATGTTGAGCGTATTATGCACAATTTTAATGATCGTTTCGTGTAGATAATTCCCTAAAACACAATTCGTGCAGCCGTATGCTGATTTACGTATTCAACTGATGCAATATTTTACACAATATTTCAGCCGAAATTACCTAAATAATCTCGCAGTTTCAATCTGAGAGCTATCGAAATAAATCTTCATTATCGTTACGGAACTAAATTAAAATTAATACAATAGTCATCTGCATATTTAATGTAACGCATGCACTCTCCCGGTAATCCCGAACAAAAATTATTCGTGGTTTAACAGTGTTATTTAAATTCTGAATTTTAACAGAATTTTCATAGTTATAACTGCGGTAGAGAACGTAACTAAAGGTAGCGAGTAAAATATAATAATGTATAAACAGTAGGCAGCAAATTTCCACGACCTTTAAGTGCACGCTTTAATATGCAACACAGTGTAATTTGATCACGATAAAAAACAAGGTTAAACTTAATTAGAGTAACAAGGCTTCTAGAAATTACAGGGGTGGTCCCCTCTATGCAATATTTATGACTTTATGCTGCCTCCAAGGCCGCGTGCTGTTAGGAGCTGTTTATCTTCCAGCTCCTAAAGCTATTACGATGCAATCTCTGTTCCGAGCATTCTATTAGTTAGCCGGTGCACGCAAGTAGCTGTATAGTTCTAAAATTATCAAGATTTCACCTCTTCTTTGTGTACAGGTAGTTTGTTACAGGAAAAGATTGCTTGTTATACGGTTGCATGCCGCCGGTAAATTCCCGATTATCCATTACGTTCTGTTTTATTAGTTAACACGAAACGGTAATTTTTGTTTTTGAATCCCTGCCCAAAGTAAGCGCAGCGTGTGAACTAACACTGGAACTCTGTCTGGTTTTTATGCTCTTTTTATGATTTGCCTAGGATCAGCGCACCCGAGAGCAACGACAGACGAGTTTTATGAAAGCACATAACAAATGCAAGACGTGACATCTCTTTTTATACCGCGCACAGTACAAATAGTAGGGAATATATATTACAATTTCTTTTAGACATGTCTGGATTTAGTCTAAAGTTGTCGGCGAGAGACGGCGGGCTTTTAGGTGAAAAATGGAATGTTTCCATTATATTTTTTAGTTTGTTCAATGGGAAGCTTCGCACACAGAAGATGCTCGCTCTCGTTCGTCTATTGAAGTGTGGCTGCAATGAGAATCTTTTCTTATTTCTTCACTGTTTAAATCAATATCGTCCCCTTCCTTTGTCTGATCAAGCAAATATTTTTTTGAAAAACTTTCAATGTTTTTATTTTAAGTTCTTTTATCTTCTGTTATTATATTTCTAAGAAAACTTAGAGTTTTATAAAACCCTAACATGTATTGATTATAAGATTGTGTACCTACTTATGTGCATAACGACTTTTGGGTAAGCCGACAACACAATGTTAGTTCGTTTGTTGCTTTCTGACGTCATTATTACATAAACTTTGGCAGTCTTACGGAAGAACTTCAAGTAATTAATCTGCGCCTTCAGAATGCGGTGGCACTTCATCAAGACTAACTACCATTCACCAACATCAAACTTATTTAAATTTTCACCTACCCGCTTATTAAAATGCCAAAGTTCCAACCAAGTTTCTTTTCCGAGTCTTTGGCGAGAGTTTGACCACACAGATGGGACTTAAAAGGTTTATTGAAACAGATTAGCATATTTATTCGAATGTTCCCACTGTTGGGACACTGGCTCATCTTAGTGACCGACAGGGGACAGTAATCCACCATTCGGGTCCAGTTGGTAGATGTGACATGTATTCGAATTTTTGGTTCTAGGACATGCCGGTTTCGTCACGATGTTTTCCTTCAACGTTTTGCGAGCAGCTGCGGTGGTGTGGTTTTGCATAAAAAATCGAATGGCACAATAAAAGACGGTATACACGGGTGCATTTTACGACTATGGATGATGAGGATGATAAATTGAATTTAATTTGTATGAAAATATCAAAGTTCCTATTTACTTATTTTTTAAACTGACTTGTGAATTAACAACTGACTAATGATGGATGTTGACTTAGGACGAATAATAAATAATGATTAAGATCTTAAATAAATATGTAACCAAAATTAAAAATATTGTACACCATACAGGTATGTTACAGCGATCTTTTATAATAATCATAAGAACTGATATTTCACCTGTGACAAACAATAAATGAATTTGAATTTGAAAAGTGTCTGCTTGGGTTCAAACCTGGCCTAGGTTTGAAGACCATAACTCGGTCAATCGCAGACCTTTCCACTGGCCTCCACTGTTCTCCTACAGATTAATGAAGATAAAACTGCATCAGTAAGCCGTGTAAGTAGGTCGGATAAACAGCTTTGGGCCCCTGCGTGCCCTGGATTAGACCCTCCACGTATATGAGGGGGCCCTTCGCTAACCCACGCAATCACTGTGATTAGAGCGGTTAATGACTTTTCATAGTCGGAAAACTTACGTATACCTACTTTGTTAGATATTGTTGTTTTCTATTTATAACTAGCAACCCGCCCCGGTTTCGCATGGGTGTAATTTACTTGTGAAGACAATGAAAAATGCCCTTAGCAAAAAACAAAACCAAAATGTTCTTTCATAGCAGCTGTCGTGACTGATAATTAAGAACACAAAAAAAAACAACCAAATCGGTCAAGCCGTTCTCAAGCAGGTGATGCTCTGTCATACAAATACATGTAGCAATTGATTTTTATTTATGTAGATTGTTGAAGATAGATTACGAGTTTACGAGCAAAGCCGTGCTCTTAATTATTTTATACCTAGTACGACTTTTAAACAGATACGTAACCTATTTCTAAACTAGTACACGTGTTTAGTTGCCTTAGTAAGTTTGTCACAGCCTAGAGGAACACTCTTCTTTATCGTGTGGTTAGTGCCAACTTGTCTCAGTTCCGCCCATGGGCCTCTGACTTGGCTTTACATGCCGTCGAGATATATCTCTCAGGCATGATTGGTTTCATCACGACGTTGGCCTTCACGAAGCAAGTGATAATTGTACAATACGCACATGAATCCGAAAAGTTGGAGGTGCGTGTCTTGAGTTCGAACTTGGGACCCATGACTTGGCGACACAAATATCTTTATATGCCATTTACTTGCCCAATCTGAGCAAAAGTCAAAGTCGAAAAAGTACTATAGTAAAAAAAATACCTGATATAAATTGTCATAATATAACGGGCCACGAAATACACACTCAAGTTTTCCGACAACGACTGCTGGAAAAAAACAAAATAAAAGAAGTTGCATAGTTGCATGTCGAGAGTCACCACGACCGCAGGAAACAAGAAATAATGCGCGTGCGTATTTCTTGGGTCAAGTCGCATCGCCCGAGACCGCGGACGGGCGGCGCCTTAAGAAAAAGTCGGAAATCAATTTGACACAACGTTTCGGTTGACTTGATAGTGGTCATAAACTCCTTTGGCAAGTCAGCCATTTTTACTCTTATTGCTATTTTTAAGTACTATCTAATAAACTACAACTATCCTTGGATATTTAAGAGGCTAACAGCAAATAAAATGAATTAAGTACAGTACATTTTTATTCCCCATCGTTAAATTGTAGATGGTTGATTTCTTCTTTAATTGCGGTAGTACTCGTAAAGTGTATTCTTTTCTACTTATCTCATTTGGTAAACAAAATATAAATACCTACTGTCAGTCACACGAAAAAAAAAGATGTATGTCGATTTTGAGAAAATTAATTTCATATAAAATCACGCCTGTAATCCCCGAAGGGTAAGACAGAAGTCACCCTTTATAGTACACCTACATTTCGCTAGTTTGTTCAAATCTCATGCGACCGTATTGCCATCAACCAGGCACAACTCCAGAATCAGTGGCTACTATTGAGATTTTTTTTTAAGGAAAAACCCAAAAAAACTTTATTCGACCCGGGAATCGACCCCAAGACTTCATACCACTACACCACCGAGGCAGTCAATAAAAAGACACATAATATAAAGCACACTGTATAATTACCACAACGCCTCCTATTTATGTTTTAAACACACAGTAAGATTGCTAATGGCTGTGTTTTAATAGTTTAATGTAGATTTTAGATCGGTGTTAACTGATACGGTTATATGAACAAGTTTTTCGCAGCAAACATGCGCTAATTACTTCCGTGCAAAATGAGTTTGCTGAAATATTTTCTCTGGAAGGAAAATAGTTTCTCATAACACTCCGTTATTATAATCTTAAGCTGCAGTTTTTTAAAATCCTGTATTTTTGCAAAAAGCAAAGTTTGTACTGTATTCCTATGAGGCGATTCTCACGCAGAACCGCTCGTCCACACGGTCGTACGGTAAAACGGATCTCACGTCGAATTGACTTGTATGAAATCCGTTGATGCCTAAAGGTAGCCCATATACGCTACCTGACAGGTCTACCAGTACAGGTACTACCGTCAGGTAAACTTGAGTTGCCTTTGAGGAAACCTGCACAGTTTTGCAACACACATGCTCCGGTTTGCCAGTACAGTTCAAATATACAGGCAAACTTGTCAGGTACTATCGAGGACACTCCCGCCTGATCACCACTAAGCTAATTTTTGCTTGCACTTACAGCATAGAAACGCTTTCTAACCGAAAGATAGAAAGATACCGATCGGCCGAGCGCACTGACGACGCACGCCAAACGAGAGTTATTGATATTTTGCGCGCCAAAGTAAACGCTTTTCTAATAGGCCTTAGAGACTTAAAGGGGGCGTGAGTCGGCGCTTCCGCATGATATTTAATAAGCGTATTTTTTTTAACTTATCAGGCGGAAAAGAAAACGACTGTACATCCTAGCGTGTACGGCTACCTTAACTCACTATGTGTATTCCAGGTCTCATTAATAAGCCAAGTTTAACAAAGCTTCTCCTCCAGTCTAAATCAAAATGAGAGAGCGGAATACACACCGACGCTTGCAAATTATATTTAGTATAAATTATAATATACCCCGCGCCATTATTGTACACACGGCAGCTACTTACCATTTTCTCATTCAACCTTATCCTGAGACCGCAACTTGAGTAACAGATTTAGTAGCATTTCATAGTTTCTCTCTACGTGCCAAAGTTCTGAATTTATGGGGCTAAACTTAGTAAAGGATATGAGCCACCAGCCACGAGCCACGAGCTACGTAGCCCTACATTATACGTACAGGCGTTAATACTCGTTCTCGACTTAATATTACCCGCCAAATTTAATTACAGGAACGAGAATTAATGTATTGTAGAATTAAAATTAGCAGGCTCCTCGTACGTGGGAACGGTTTCATTATGCCGCTGCGATGGAGTTATTTGTGTACTTGTGATACTTAACTGTGTTATAAGTTAACGTCGAGAGGTACCCAAGTAAGTTATTTCTCCTAGAATAATTCTATTTTAAAATATTCGCACCGCACTGTATCGAGCTCAGTTGACAAAGCGAATCTATTGCCACGAGGGTACTGAGAATGTGCATAGGTACATTTTACGAAGATTTCGGTTCTAGATCCGGACAAATCGGATTTGCGTTCAATTTTCACAGACTTTCGGAAGCTCCCCGAATTCAGCCGAGCAAAACCCGACCCGAATACGGGCGCAAGAAAATTTCTAAATTCCCAACTCGCCTTCGTAACTTAGAATTTGAAGGATTTAAATCTTCGCTGACTTGTCGAGATTGACCCGAATCGCAATCGGTATTTTTTCGACAATTGCTTACTTTTGCAATGCTATCGTGAACACGACCCTTTTTAAAGCGATCCTTCTTTATTTAACATTCAATTTGTAAAATGCGAAGCGTATTCGGGAAAATCATTTTCCGATATATGATATATCGGTTTCCGAAAGCACTACGAAATGTGGTAACAAAATTGTCATTTTCGGAATTTACAGATACAATATTTTAGTGCTTGAGCAAAGAGGAGAGCGTTCAAATATTAAAGGTATATAGAGACAGGAAGGAAGAAGTCGCGCAGGTGGATATCACCTGTCGTGCCGGGAGGCGGCAGTTCCGCAGCGCGCGCCCTCACGCCTCACTCGGGCTGCCGACCCTCCCCGCCAACATTTGTTACCTTTACGGCTAACATTTATTACGGAGCTCGGGCGCTCGGCGCTCGTCTCACTAAATATACTTAATTAAAATTACCGCACGCGACCCAAGAGGATTCGCACGTGAACATGAAGACGCGTTATGAGATAAAACTTTAGTAAAGGTCGCACGGTACTCGCATCTGTCTCGCAGGTCTCGCTCAATAAACTAGTACTTCTCTGAAAAATATAAAGTATGTACGTATATATACAAGTTTTTGTATCTATCTCAGCAGCAATGCAGCGGCGATCCCCAGGCGAGTTCGGAGAATTTCACGAAACCTAAATATATGTGCGCATTTTAAGTTATTGCTTTAATAGCTTTTGGTCACGTTTGTGGCGTTCTGCAGAGCCAGACTACTACTCGTATTTTTTTTATCTCTTTTAATACTTTGGTATAAACACTGGTAACTGGGAGCTCTTCAGCGTTTAGAAAGAGTGTGCTCATGTCTAGGGGAGTCGTTTCAAACTTATGTTTCGCCAGAACACTCGAGCGCTTGAAAACTTTCGCATGCACTCGCCGGCTCCAAATAGTTAAGGTGAAATTTTAAGTAATATGTATACTTTATGTGCGAGGTGCAGGTTACCACGTCTCGCTTCTGTAAAGTTGTATTTGACTTTGCATATTATGAGTTTCAAACCGGCACGTGTGGCATCAATTTTATTCATTTAGCGCGTGATAACTATACTATTTTTGAATATTTACTAACAGTCACAAGTCGTGATGTCCCAGAGGTTAAGGCCTCTCCTCTCATGCATGACGTTGAGGGTTCAAATCCGGGTAAGTACCAATGTGTGTGGGTGTGCGTTTGTGTGATGAGCATGGACATTTGTTTCCGGGTCATGGATGTTTATATTTATAATAAGTGTGTATTTACAAAAAAAAAAAGTATCTATGTAGTCTATGTCAAAAATCTGGTGTCCACGAAACAAGCCTCGTTGCTTAGTGTGGCACTAGATGGCGGTGTGTGTAATGTCCAGCAATATTTTTTTTACTCTCTAAGTTTATCTTGGACATCACAGACGTCGGTGTAGGAAAATATCCTACGGAAACCTGGACTTACCTATAAATATAAGTCTGAAATCGCCAACCCGTCTTGAGCAAGCGTGGTGAACAATGCTCGTGCCTTCTCTGTTTGAGAAGAGGCCTTGGCCAGCAGTGGGACAGTAGGATACAGGCTGGTATTAATTTTTAAAAGAGTCACATAATATAACAATGAAAAAATAAATCTGAATGATGATAACCTCTCTCTCGACACGCCAATGGGGCCCATAGTGCCCGATACGTAACTCGAACTTCTCAAGTTAAAGCTCATATTCCTATTATTCACATGGCAAGAACACTGATACAAGTTAGCTAAGTCAATAAAACAGCGAAACTTAGTTACAAACAGCTTCGTTGTCGTACAAATGTCTGTTAGGTATTGGAGACACAAATTCTTCGTTTATTTTGTGTTACTGCACGTCAGGTCGACACGGAGATCCGATAAGAACACAAAAAAATGTGTACAATTTCCCGTGCTTCGTTTAAATTGTGTCATATACTTTATTGCGCTTGTGTGCTGTTTCCTTTTCGCTTTACTTGCGCGAGTTCAAAGGAGAGTAATGGCTTTTACGTGCTAGAGGCTGCATGCATCCCGCTAATTGAAACTTCAAAATGCTTTGGGATTAATGGGATATCTCGTAGATATTGCAGTTCTGGTTTGTTGTTATAATAGTAAATCGTTTTTTTGGTATTTTATTAACACTTTCTGTAATTGCGTTATCTCTATGTTTCTTTCATCTAAATAACCAGGAATGAAGGAAGCAGGGCCTGCTGGAAGCAATATTAACTTTCACTTTATTTTTTTTTAATTTGTCTCAGACTTGGAATAGGCATGACGACAGTATCAAAAATATGCAAATCTATATAGTCCGTCAGTTTTGGTATTGGAAATTAATGGACACGTATTTTTTATTTTTGTAAATCAAAGAATTTTGAAAAAAGATAAAACGCATCAAAACTCGGGAGTGGGGGCTCGTGACGTCAGAACTAGCTAAAAATTATACCTAGGCGTGATGTATTGAGAATTTTAAAAGCGTCATATCTTCGTCAGTTTTGGTTTACATAACAAAAGAAAAAACACGGGTCAAATATTTGTTGATAATCTAACTGACGGACTATTTAGTTTTTTTTTTTTGTCGTCACGCCTTTTCTCCTGTATCGTGTGTTTTGCAAACATTTAATCTCACATACACAAGCTACACAGCTAATGCATGATGCTGTCTTAAATAAATTTTAAATGAATTCCAGAAACGAAAAGGAAAATCAAGAACCAAACAATTATTGACTATCCTGAATACTTCGTTAAAATGTTTGTTACTACAATTTCATGCCATTTAGCAAGACTGACTGGTGTTTATACCGCCCGGTCGTCCGTGTTGATTCTAGGAAATGCAGGGATAGCCCAGCTGTTATTGGCACAGCTGTCCATACTAGGCAAAACTACAGTTCAGTTGAGTTTATCGTGTGTACTGCGGTATTGAGCCTGAATTTTTGAAAAATATATTCAACGTTCAAAATAGTTACTACATAAAATGTTGGACTAGAATTTAAAAACAAATAGGAATAAAAGAAACTGGATGTGAACACTGTGCTGAAAAAAGAAACATAAATATACAGTCGCGGTCTTTTCCGCCTAATCAGTTCCAATTTTTTTCGCTTAAATCATGCGGAGGCGCCGAGCCACAACTCCTTAAAGTTTAGGCCTATTAGGGAAGCGTCAACTTTGGCGTGCAACTCGTAACAATAACTCTCGTTTGGCGTGCGTCGTCAGTGCGCTCGGCCGATCGGTATCTGTAGATAGGCTAGAGAGCGTTTCTATGTTGTAAGTGCAAGCAAAAATTAGCTTAGTGGTGATCAGGCGGGAGTGTCCTCGATAGTACATGAGAATAGTGTTCAAAATTATTTGAGACGCCGACTACGATTAAAAGTTTGCAAAGGTTTTCTGAAAATTCAATTTAATTTTTCAATGCCCTGCACTTACGATTTCCTATCGCCGGTTAAGGTAATCCTATTCCTAATCAAGGGGAAGTAGCAGAAGAGGTGATTTTTATTCTTCAGCCTTTTTAGCTTTTGTCGTATTGATTATGGGATTACGCCTAGTATAACTACTTTAAATTAGCAGCTTTTTTGTAATAGATTCAAGAATTAATAAAATATAGAAATGTAAAAAGAATCTATCTATTAATGAAAATTGGTACACCAATTAGTACGGGTCTCCAATAAAATTTATACATAAACAATCAATTATATAACCACTGAACTCAGATTCATTTTAAAATAAAATGTAAGTTGTTTAATCGAGCCACATAAAAAATACCACAGGTCATGATCACATGAGTTATGCATATTATTGTAAAAACATTTTTCTTTATAAATAAAACAGCGCAAACAATGTATGTACATTCAATCGTAATCCAGCATGACAGGCCAGTCCTCGCTATATTTGATAAAAACCTACATTTACGATTCACAAGACACATTAAAAAGGCTTATGACAAAACGGGGATTACGATGAAAGATCACCGTTCACTGGTGATTAATGAAACGTAATTAATTACCGATGGTTCGCATGTGTCGAGCTGTAGGTATATGAACAGGGGATTAACAAGCCACAGTACCCTTGTATCATTTTTCGTATGACAGTTTTTAAAGGTTGTTGGCACTGTAATATTAAATAGGGTTGTCAGTATTAGATTATAAAGTCGTTTATTTAAACATAGGAGTAAGAATTTAGGCACACTTCTACAGAATGACTGTTGAAGATTGAACAAATCTACTGAAACACACAAATGAAGAATATTATTTTGGAAGTAACTAGTCAGGCTAAAAAAATTTGAAGACATGAAATTCACGAACCCGCATTGTTGCGTTTATGACCTACTCCTTCGAACAGAGATTAGGTCTGAGCCTCAACAGTATATGATCAGGCTAATCTTCTTCTTTATTTATTTATTTATTTATTTAAACTTTATGTATAAGCGTGGTACATAGGCGGACTTAATGCCACAAGGCATTCTCTACCAGTCAACCTTTGGGTCAAATAGCATTGTGATAGAGTATAAAATAAAATAAGAAAAGTAACGTTTTGTTAAATAAAATTGATATACATACATAAATAGCACACACTAATAAACACATTAACAGATACAATTATATATAATACATACAAATAGTCTAAAATACGAGAAACCACATAATAATTACTATGACTAGCTTGTGAGCAATTTAATCTGACTTAAAATAGTGCTTCCGGTCTGTTTATCGTGTGGATAACCTGGTATCAGAGTTTTTATGCCGCCCATGGGCGTCTGACGTGGCTTTACAGCCGTCGAGAAATATCTCTCAGGCATGCTAGTTTCCTCACGATGTTTAATTTATTCACCGAAACAAGTGATAATACAGTGTTGTAAATTACAGATGAGCGATTGTAACAAATGGTCTAGACTAAATAATAGATTTTGAAAAATATTTGGTTTTAAAATGCTAGATATAATTGCGGTAAACTATGTATAACTGTCAGTAATTGAAACGATGTGTTCTGTTTTTTCAGGATTTAGTGCGATTCGTTCTCGCATATTGTGTTCTTTTTTTGTGGAACTGAATTTGAATTGTTTTGGCACCAGAACAATATGAAAGCGTCCATTGTTTCGGCTTTGATTTTTGGTACCGAATGAAACGAAATAGAGCGACATTTAAAGTGGCTCTTTTTTTTGGCCTATTGGAGATATACCTCTCCGTGTCTACCTTAGATACAGCAAAAGTGTCGGTTCGAAGGTGCTTGAGGGTCGATGCCCCTTCCTTTTTAAATGTTGATGATTTTAGAATTTATTCAGCAAAAGGATGATCAATGAATAAATGAGGTATGTTGATGAGGATGATAATCAATGAATAAATTGCCTACCTCAATGGATTTTTTTTGTGAAACATCGTCCTCTGCCTAGCCTTTTTCTTAACAATGTTGGGATTGACTTCCGGTCTAACTGGATGCAGCTGAATATTGTGTTCATATTGTTTATTATGAAAACAATAAAATTGTGAAAACGTGTAAAACCTCTTCTTGAAACTATAATAATATCGTGCCACTTCAAGAGAGTTTAAAAACGGAAATCGCTGGGCGTCCCTTTTAATATTTGCTAGAACATAAAGTAATCAGTTTTTAGAAATAGTTGAAAATCGCCATTTCGCGTGTCTCCCGTTAATACAGGGGTTCATTCAATTAGCCTTCACTACAACGAGGAATTCCCTGCTTTAATTAATAAACGTGTGTTATTACGTAGGGTTATTTACGTTAATTAGGAACGTAAACCGTAATGGGTTGCGCTGTTATTTTCAGCTAAATCAGTTTCGAGTTTATAACGTAACGCGTTATCGTGTGTGTGTACAACACTAATAGATAGAGTCGACATAATTAATAATTATTTACTCATACTGTCACCCCTATTTGTCTCGAAAGGGTTATTATATAGCGGGCCTGTGGACGGGGAGCTATAGGCTAGCTCGCCGTCCGTCCGTCTCATGACGACAGGCCGTGTCGACGGCGCGCTCGTGTTCCACGCGCGCCTCAAAGAGAGTCAGCAAAAAGGACGGGGTCCGCAAAGGCCGATGCCTGCCGGGGCTGCGGGACTATTCGAAAGAGATACCGTGGCCCCGGAACACAAAGGGCGATGAAGGAACATGGATGGGTTTTAGTCAGTAAAAGTCTGACACTCCCTCCTGCTCCGCCCAGAGCGGGAGGAGTCATTTGATGATTTCCCATCCGAAAAAAAAAGAAAGTGGTACGCATTGAAGGTTTATTTTGTCAGTTAGTGCCCTGCTTTACCTGACCCCTCCTCCTCTTGTCTCTTCGGTAGGAGGAACCAGCTAATTCAGAACAAAAAATAACTAAGAAAAGAGGGTAGCTAAATAATTCAGGCGTTCATATTTAAAATGGAGAAACCAGATGACGAAAACCGCCGCGGTGATTGCCTAACGCACTAACAATCGCCATGTTATTCAACAATATTCATAGCACAGAGGTGTACACCTGCATTTTACATGATGCAATTGAATCACATGTATAATATAAGTACCTATTGCCATCAACCTAGCACAGTACCAGTGTCTGGTCTCCTTCATCATTATCTCTATAGTCCTTTCCAACCAAGTTTTGATCGGCTTCCAGTCTAAGCGCAAGCAACTGACAGCTGGATACCAGTATTTTACATGGAGCTAGAGTCTACCGGGCAATTCACCATCTGCCTAGCTTTTTCCCAACTATGTTGGGGTCGGCTTCCAGTCTAACCGGATGCAGCTGAATACCAGTATTACATGGAGCGACTGCCTATCTGACCTCCACAACCCAGTGAGTACTGTGTAATACCCCTTTGTAAGACTGGTTGGAAAACACCAGATGAAGTTTAATTTTGCTCCATTGGCGTAACACTGTATGGCGAGGTTTCAATGCGAAGATAAATACAGCAGAAAATTCTATTTACTGCATCATAACAAAAACACATTAAAACATTTTTTTCAACATAAAACTCCTTCACTCAAATAATAACTATGGATGCTATCTGCACTAGGGTAGGGATGTATCGATAGATCAGCGGTTTCGCAACACGCCTCTGTGGTCGGATAGCTCGACACACCTACACGGATTTCACGAATTTGCGCTGCAATTTTGATAATTATTGAGAGGAGAATTTTATACGAACATTAGTTATTGGGTGTGGCCTAAATATATGGTGATTTAGGAATTAAAAAGGCATGTCAAAAATTACCAGTTGCAACTGGTAGGAGAATGATAATTTTGTTAATTTTTTATAATTTACTAGCATTTCGTCCGCGACTTAAAAATTGAGTGGTAATCGGATTAAAAAAGAATTGGTTGGTTGTCATGGTATAGCATTTGATTCCGAGGAATGAGGAAAATGTCGTGAGAAAAGTATTGTATACGCAGTAAAACTATGTATTTGAGTGGCTATAAGAATAAAGGAAGACCAAGAGAATGGTGGATGGACTGTGTGAAGGATAATATGCTGGCTAAAAAGAAGTTGACTGCTGAGATGACGAGTAATAGAGAGGTATGAAAGAGAAAGACATGCTGCGTCGACCCCAAATGATTATTGGGATAAGGGCAGGAGAATAATAAATAAAATAAAATATATCGCTGGACACTACACACAGCGCCATCTAGTGCCACACTAAGCAACGAGGCTTGTGTCGTGGACACCAGATAGTTGATATACTACATAGATACTATTTCACCATTCGCGCTATTCGGGTCGTCTAAGAATGTAATGACTAAGCGTAAAAGCGGTGAGTCTGTGGCGAGTGTGTAATAATATTGGCATTCATTTAGGTATGTAAGTGGAAACGGACAATAAAAATGTAAGTGTACGACTACGGGTCTAGAAAAAACCGGCCAAGTGCGATTCCGACTCGCGCACGAAGGTCTTCCGTACTATTATCTATACAACATTGGACAAAACGGCAAAAAGATCACGTTAGTTGTATGGGAGCCCCCCTTAAATATTTATTTCACTTTAATTTAACTATTTATTTTTAAAGTGAATATACAACTATATATTCTGTAAATATTTCAAGCGTCTACCTGTTGCCGTTATTAATATCGAGCAAAAAAACGGCAAAAAGACCACGTTGGTTGTATGGGAGCCCCCCTTAAATATTTATTTTACTTTAATTTAACTATTTATTTTTAAAGTGAATATACAACTAAATATTCTGTGATTTTTTTTAAGCGTCTACAAGTTGCCGTTATTAATATCGAGCAAAAAACGGCAAAAAAAATCACGTTTGTTGTATGGGAGCCCCCCTTAAATAATTATTTTATTCTGTTTTTATTTGTTGTTATAGCGGCAACTGAAATACATCATCTGTGAATATTTCAACTGTCTAGCTATCACGGTTCATGAGATAAAGCCTGGTGACAGACAGACGGACAGACGGAAAGATAGACAGACGAACAGATGGACAGTGGAGTCTTAGTAATAGGGTCCCGTTTTTACCCTTTGGGTACGGAACCCTAAAAGAAGAACAATCTGTTTCATCGGATCTACAACAACGTTCACATTTACAAAATCAGCAAGTTGCCATTTTTCTCGTAAACATCTCTGACAGTTCTGACGATGATATGCGTTTCTTTTGAAAACAAAAAGAGAGTAGCACATTTCTTTGGAATCTGTTGCGAAAATATCGCATCGTTCATCTTCATCATTATTTTTTGCATGTCAGTAAGATTTCCCGGCTACCTACCTAGTTTCAGCTAGCTGCTAGTATTTTCAGGAGATTCAATGATATACCGAGTGATTCTTGAAAAGAATGCGACATCCTATCAATACACATGAGAGCTATTAACAGTATAGGGGAGCCTCCATAAATGAAACAACATGGAAAACAAACAAATAGGCAGTCTCCTGACGCTTAAAAAATATTTTCTAGAAACAATTGTTTTCGCAGAATGCTTTTCTATAAATTCTTCTGTAACTCGGTTAAAAATATCTCGTATCTTCAAAACCCAGCATTACAAGAGGTCCCCACTTCTCACATGTTCACCTACTTATATTTATATGATGTAAACTCGACGCCACGTGCTACGATCCGCACATACCTCTCGTTTTTTCCACATTCATGCATCTTTTCATCTGTGCGGCAGCGGGTTTCTTCAGGTAGTAAAATGTGGACGGTGAGAAATGACGTAGGTATCATTTAGCGTGTTGTTGAATTTGCTACGTTCGACTAAGCGTCGAAGGGTTGAAAATCCAACGGCACGCATAATGTCTATTATCATTCTAAATTTTCGCCGTCAGTGTGTCACGTTGGTATTCTCGAAAAGGGTGGGCAGAGAACGTTGAGCGCTTGTATAGACACGTA
This sequence comes from Xestia rhomboidea, assembly GCA_963853795.1. Classification (NCBI taxonomy): domain Eukaryota; kingdom Metazoa; phylum Arthropoda; class Insecta; order Lepidoptera; family Noctuidae; genus Xestia; species Xestia rhomboidea. The sequence goes on along the minus strand of OY970764.1, from coordinate 7,928,517 downwards.
AAAAAAAACCTTACGGAAAAAAAATACTTACGAAAAAAAAAATACTTACGGAAGTCCACTGCCAAACTAGTAGCAAAGATCAAAAAACAGAATTCATGGAAGACAAACAGATAGGCCAGAGTCGTCGCGCAGAGGTAACCAGAAAACGGACGTCACATAGAAAAGAAGTCTTTGCCCAGCTGTGGGACAATACAGGATGGCGTATTATACGCCTCGAATTTTGAACGAGTCCTCTAAGTTTTGATTCTATAATACTTCCTATATAATATTTTGTCTATGCCTACAGTTGATTAAAACCATAAACTTACCAATGAGACTGTTAAAAGCTAATTTTATATAGCAGAAAAAATGACAATATATACTCGTATAAATAAAGTACACCGTCGTCGCCCGGTCTGCTCGTCGTGTTGTTGTACAAACTTTTAATTGGGTAAACAATTTACTGTTAGCGAAGCAAGGCAAGAGTTTCGCTAAAAATGGACCTGATAGATTCATATTGAGAGCAGTTCATTGGAAATATTGTCAATGTTTTGGTATTGAGACATGAGTTAGTGAAAAAAAGCTCTTGTGATTTAAGGGGCAGATTGAAATGACATGTTTTGGCTTTATCTTACAGGTTCCAAAAAACAAATTAACAAGCATCTACAGCACCCAGGGTTATTCAATATCTAATCGATCAAATTAATAAACTCGACAAGTCTAAAATTCAGTGCCACCTCTTTCATTGACCATAAAATCCATGGGGCTCCTTGTTTTAAACCTATCCGAGTTATGTGCTAGACATTTCGAGCTCTTGCATTCTCCGTAGAGACCCCATTATCCTAGAGTGTCCAGAACCTTCATTGAGTAAAAGACAGCCCTGCTCATATTCCAGCACAGTTTACATCTATTTACATTCCGAGAATTTATAATGAAGACATCTATTTGTGTCATAAAAGATGAAACGCCGCGTACAAACAAACGTCTATTTGTTGGCATAAACATACAAACAAAATGTAAATATACTCAAAACATTAATAAAATCTGAAGTACAAACATCCTAAATATTAACGCGGAGTTAAATTTAGCACTAAACCGAATCAGTGTTTACGGCATATAGGTATTTACTCAAATCGTTAGGAATGTGTAAATATTACGTAGGGGTCACGCCATTTTGATGTGCGTGATCGTGTGCCATGCCCTTTGTTAATTTTATGCGACGTATATGAGTTCCTGATACTATAAACAGTATTTTGTCGTATTGTAACAATTTACTGTTCATATTCTAGGGTTCCGTACCCGATAGGTAACCAACGGGACCTATTACTAAGCCTCCACTGTCCGTCCGTCCGTCTGTCTGTCAGCGGGCTGTATCTCACGATCCGTAATAGGTAGACAGTTGAAATTTTCACAGAATGTGTATTTCTGTTGCCGCCATGACAACAAATTATATATAAATAAAACAAATTAAGGGGGTTCCCTACTACGATGGTACGGAACCCTTCATACGCGAATCCGACTCGCACTTGGCCGGTTTTATGGTGTTTGTTTGGCTAAAAATCAATTGGCGATCAGTTTGGAAAATGCGTTTGCCATGGTCTTGGACACAATAAGTTTTCGGTTCTAAACGAGACAATTACTAGGGGTCTCTGAAAGAAAAAGTTCTCGTTAGAGAACAAAGAAATTGAAATACCTATGTAATTATAATACAAAATGCCCCTCTCATTATCACTTTTTCTGTTTAATTAGGAAAATGAGTCTAATTGCGAATGTTAAAAAGTTCAAATTCCCCCCCACCTGTATTGAAAGGTGTACGTTTGGCATTCAGAACATCTTTCGGCAATTTCATCGTTCAGCGTGATAGGTGGCAGCGCGATCGTGTCCCGAATATCTGCTACATACGTAACCGATGAAAAAATATCTCTCTTTGACCTGATTTTTCATCTACCAACGAAACTTTTATTGAAATCGTAATACGGCCCGATACAAACCGCAACGACTACGATTGCGGTGCCCACTTTTATATTCACCTATAGATATTTAGTTGAGTAATGGATATTGCTTGCATTCTGCACGGTAGGGCTACCGTTGTGAAACGACCTCTTAACTTGATTGGATCCAGGTTTAGTATTCCATATTTTGCACTGCTGCAAAATATAAGGGGGTGCTGTTTTATGGCCTGAAAATATGCTGCCTCATCTAAAAGAATCTCGTGTCAACTTATGATAAAGTAAAAATAGCTCTAGCATCAGCTACAGGGTCGCTTATATGGGGAAATTTGATTGCTACGCCGTAGCTTCGTAGCCTTCGTGACTCGTAGCCTTCGTAGCGCGTAGCTCTGGATTTGTGACGACACGCGTGACGTAACGGCCGCACCCCCGCCCGGGCGTGCGTCACTACCCCCCCCTCCGTCCTCTCGACACGCAAATCATTGGCCAAAATCAACAGCGATTTAATGCCGCCATTAACTACCGGAAGCTGGATAAATGTTCGGTGCATGTGTTCGCTCAACCGACTTACAATGCAGGCGATTATTACAGGCGACACGATTTACGGTGTAATATTAATTAGGCACGGCATTCACGGTATGTATTGACTGTTTACTTAATATTTTATGTTTGAACAACGTTTTAGGGTACGACGGCGGGTCTAGAGCTGTGGAGGCAAGTCAAATGTCTCCAAGTCGGTGTAACGCGAACATTTACATAAATATAACAACGGGCCTTTAGGACTTTGATGGAATGGGGTTAAACTACAGTTTTGGAGCGCGAGTGAGCCATTTTCTTTGGGTTCGAGCGTCAAATACGTCGTTAAAGTGAAATGTTAATGAAATAAGGGTAATCTGTGATTTTGTTTGGATATTTTGATTAAAGATGTGAATACAAGAAGCATTTATCCAATTTATCTCTGGTTAGATTTTATTTAAGAAAAGTCCCTTTTGTCTTTGAAGTCTCTGACTTTTGTTTTGCAAGATTCACCCCTCTTGCTTACGGCGACAGCATACACCGTAAGCAAGAGGGGTGTAAATAAAGAAAAATAAACCCTGCAAGATAGAAAGATGCAATTATTGAGGCTTATTTTATTTCTTCAGATGCGCCCCCTTTGTTTGCGGCTTCGAGTATAACCCCATAGAATATGCAGTTCTTATGCCAAATGAGCCCTTTGAAATGGATTTTAGTTTCCGAATATGGTAAGATGTTGAGTGTAAAATGTATTCAAACAAACGGGGAACAAGCATCGGTTTGCAACATACGGGCTTCGGTAGACCGTTCGTGTTTTGTTTTTAAACGTAGCCCCTATGCAATACTCAAAGAATTGAGAACGCCAGTTACCGTTATCCTAACAAAAAATCTGCAGTTATTTTCTTCTTTTTCTTTCTTTTTTTTTTTTCTTAGTTGGTTTTAAAAGCAAATAGACTTCCGTTTAATATATAAAACTCACAGACGAATGTTTTTTTCGTTTTTAATCATGTATGTTGAGAATCATACTAACTTCCTGTGTTCCTTTTATTCAGAATTCAAATATTCATGATTTTACAAAAAATATATCTTGTTTTGATTCAACGATGCACAATCATAGTTTAAAAAAAAAACAAAGCATTTATTTCAAGTGGACCAGTTACAGGCACTTTTGAATAGTCGAAACAAACATGAAAATTAAATATAGCTACAATCCCAGTCACAAGACATAACAACTGTGAAAGTACTGCAGTTGCCCCTTCCCTAGCGTAGATCTCTATGGAGAAAAACGGGCAAGAAACTCCATGGACACTCTTTTAAATCAAAATATTGTTACACAATCTTGGTTACCTACATCATTCGTGTTGAGATGGTATATTATGTGAGAACAATGTAGCAAGATGTGCACGTTAAAAGTAAATTAAAATACGAAAGTCTAGCTGTCTATCTGTCTGATATGTTCAGCCTTTCTTTGGAACTTGGCACCATGACGCCCAGGGCATAGTCTATGTGTTCATAGTCATAAACCGCATATGGGATAATTTCTAACCAACAATCGGGGTAGCCACGGACAAAAACTAGTAGACTTAAACACTACCTAGCTTCAGGTATATTTATCTTACATACTACAACGTCGAAAAGTAAATACATAATGGTGTTACGTCACCACACAGAGTCGGGTGTCAAAGCCAGTTGTTTTGAGCCCGCAGGAAATTATCACAGATTGTTTTAACGTCAGCAGCGAGCGGCCCAGTTTAGGTGCGTTAGAACGGATGCATATACGTGAATATTACATTTGTAGGTAGTGTCGAAGGGGGGATTAAAACAGGGGCTCAAAAGTCATTAATTAGCTTTACGCTCGTTTTAAAAGGATTCATCATCATCATCTTTAGTGTTAATGCAGCCTCTATCTACCCACGTTTAAGTAGATATAGGCCTTCCCTCTCTTGTTTATAGCTGTCCTGGGGGTCTAAAATGGCTGCTTTGGCGAAATCATAATTGGATACTAATATAAATCCCTTTAAAATTCTTAAAATGATGACGCAGTTTACAGGGTGTAAACAGACCCTTCACGAAGCCGTCAACCATACATTCTGTACATCAAACTAAGTACCTATCTCTACGCAAAAGTTATTGCTGGGAAACATCACATTTAACGGTAAAATTCAATTAACGCTTTTAAAACATTGTGCTTATGGACGTATTTAATAGTAAACAGGTAATGAAGGTATTTAAAGCAAAGTCGTTAGTTATGACCTTAAAAACTAGTCTTTGAAAAAAAACTTGTGAAAAAGTTGAAACTTTGACCTCCAATATATCTCCGTAACTAGTTGGTTCCCGGGTATGGTGTAGAACAAAAAAAATATCGCAATGACGGGGAGAGTGCTTTTCGGCTTCGTTAAGGGTCTGTTTACACCCTTTATTTAGTATTGATATAGCTCTAAAATCTTTTGTTTACCATTGTTTTAAAGGTAAGGTAAAGTTGATACTAGTAATAGTACTGTTATTATCGAATTTACAGTATACGGTATACTGTTAATTCGGAGAAAGGTTTTTGTCTTGCCTAACTCTTTTAATGTTAATGTGTTTTAAACGCAGCTTCGCGAACACATTCGTGTTATCAAATAATTTAATAATATTCGTAGATTCGAATCGCAAATATCATACGTCTAAACGCAGCATCGCACCTTAACTTTCGTGTTATGAAAAAATATCATATGTATGTAAAATTCGAATTGCAAATATTATTCTGACGTCATCGTTATCACGTAACTTAGGAATGTTACGTCATAAATAACATCGTATGAGTTATTGCGGCAGATGTCTTTATGTTCAACATTTGCATGATATTCGTAATATCAATTTAATTTGCATTAAAGTAAGTATCAGAGTTAAGCCGATGTGATATTTCATGTTGCTGATTAAATTATTACTTCCCTAGTGTAATTTATTTGAGTGTTCATTTTCGTATGTGAAATTTTGTAGTTGTGTCTTGTAGATAGTTTACAAGTATATGGTGGGGAGAGTAACAGAGATAACGACAAAATCGCTAACTTTCGATCGCTGATTACTAACGAATAAATTCGGTTGTAATAACGATGCTTGAGAGAATCGCATCTTGGATGTAGAGACTTTTCCCGCAAGCATCGTTATTGCAACGGAATTCTTTCGTGAGTTATTAGCGATCGAAAGTTAGCGATTTTGTCGTTATCCCTGTCGAGACTGCGGTGCCCAGGCTAATTTTCAGTAATGACGGCCAATCTCACTGTAGACTAACCATCGACGCCGGGGATATTATAGTCCACAAGTGTGTGCATGGACACAGTTGCACAGAGGATGGAAATCCGTCACGACCAAAGAGAGATATCAAGTGCAAGAAGACCGGTTGAACGTGTTTTCCGAGGTACGTGTGCTACTCCATCACACTCCAAACTGACATTGTGACATTTCTAATGGAAAAACCCGACCTGAGAGTCGAACCCAAGACCACACTAATCTGTCGCGCTTGTGACCAACACTGGGTAGTGTCTAAAGTACAAAGTAAAGGGCAAGAAAAGTCAACCAACAGTCAAACAGCGCTGAAATATCAGGAACTCAAAACAAACATGTTTTCATTGTTAATGATAAACACATAAGAAAAAGACATGTGACGTATGGTCCTTTAACTATTCTGTGCCTGGGCGACCGAGTTGTGCTCGGGTGAAAATAGAGAACACAAATTTTCCCAGATATAAGACCCAGATAGATCGATATAAATCGATTTTTTCGCCCCCGTAAACGCCTAAATTGCAACTTTTATCGAAATCGTTTGAGCCATGTTCGAGAACGAGATTACAAAATTATATTATAAACAAAATTTGCTCATTTAACTTTTTGAACGACAAAGCATAAACGCACGCGCGTGCCTACCACGCCAAGCCATTAAATTTCACCGCAAATACCTACAAAAATAATAGGGATCCCAAAACTATATCATTTATTTATTTCGTGTTATAAGTGCACCGCCTTTTATTGTCACATATTTGTGTAGATGGCGTACAGGGTACGCGCTCGCTTGTCACGTATATGTGACAAAGGCGTTCAAAAGGTTAATAATATTACGTATATTATTGTGTGTTCAAAAGGTTATATAGGATAGTAATATCTACCTGATCTAGTATCAAGATTATTACACAATTAACTATGGTCAGCCAGCTAAATTACATTGTGTTCAGGGAGCCATGTTGCTGTCTGTACCTACATACCTTCCCACGTCTCAATTCTCAAAGCTTTCAACTCGATTACAGAGGTGGCACCTCCAAGTGAATTGTCACGTGGAATAAGTGCATTATACAGGGTGCGTCATATGTTTAGTTTTACAAGTTGACTTCGAGTTCATTGGCAATCTCTCTGGGGTTGAATGTATAGGTACTCTTGATTACTATCAAGTTTTGCTATTAGACTAACTTTAAAATATTTAAAACAATTATTTTTTGGATTTTAAAAGGGGTCATAATTATAAATTACTTTTGGTCTGGGACGAACCGTGAAATAGCGTCAATCATAACTTTTAAAATTTATCTTTAAGTTTCATGACCTTTTTTTAGCTTCGTATAAAAATACCTACTGACATTCAGCTGCATCAGGTTAGACTGGAAGCTGACTTCTACATAGTTGAGAAAAAGATAGACCAATGTGGTGATATGTAAGGTGTGTCTATTCATTCACGAAACCTTGAATCGCGAAAAATAATCAGCAGTTCCCTACAATATGTTCGCATAACTCGTCATAATGTATGGAGCTGCTGATTTTTTTTTGTGATTCAGGGTTACCATAGTAAAAGTTGTTCATAATGATGAGTAGGTACAATGACCCCTTAAGAGATCTCGTGTATGAATAGATACACCTTATATTGATTGGGGTTGAATAGAGCATTTTTGGGTGCCTCAGTCTACTCATCAGGCCTAGCCAAGTTACAAACGTTTTATATCGATTCTCTTTCTACGATCGGAAAGGCCCTGCGTAAGCGATTGTAGAAAGCGCTAAATTGGTAGCCAAGTTGACATGACTCAGTCAAGCACTTAAAACCTACACTTTAGTCTATGGTGAGCGTTCCTACCAAAGAGTATAGCGATCAACATTGGAAACGATAACATTCTATTCTATCATTTTGAACGATGTAAATTCGTCTACGAATTTTCTATTCGTTTGTGTTGATCACGTGATTTAACGTTGAGATGATGTAATTCCACTAGCGTTAACGATTGTAGATTGTCAACATGGCTAAGCCTGTATGAATCAGGACCAGTAGATCCAATTATCAGCAATAAAACCATACTACTGAAAAATAACCAATAGAATCTAAGTTAGCCTGTGCAGTTTAATGGCTGCAGGCTGCATGTGAAATTAAATGCCTAGTCTCGCAGCGCTTTGCAGCGCTGAAAGCGAGTTTGCTCAGCGGTCGAGCACATAATGCATACGGGTCGAGTATGCATGCACTTATTTAAGCACAGTTTAGAGAGTAATGTTATAGATTTGTTTTCTATTTTTTATCTTGATATTACACTCATAAGCTGAGTTAAATTTAATACTAGTTATGCCTCGTAACCTTCGTCTTCGTCTAAAATAAAAGTTACTCTTTAGAACATCAGCTATCTGCCAGTAAAAACCCTATCAAAATCGGTTCAGCCATTTCAGAGATTAACCGGAACTAACAGACAGACAGACAAACATTTAAATACATGTTTTTTGTTGTAATAAACTTTCATGTGCATTCAGTAAAAAGCTGATAATTTGAAATTAAAAACAGACACTTCTATTTTATTTATTTGTATTTATAAATGTATAGACAGACACTTGGATGTGGGTATAGCTCTGAATGTTTAATTGCCTTCGACAGTCGAGTAATTTAAAGCACTGCTGTCAAGCATAGGAACTTGAATTCTTGATATCAATAAATTCGCTACGTACCTAAATTTAAATCTTAGTTTTCTGACAGGACAAGCCATAGCCCTGATGAGAATTTCTATCGGCAAAACTTACATTCTTTTATCCCCTATCTATACTAATATTATACAGAGGAAAGATTTTTATTTTTGTATATAACGAATAAACTTAAAACTGCTGGACCGATTTGAAAAAATCTTTCAGCAATGGATAGCTACATTATCATCGAGTAAAACAGGCTATATTTTATCCTCGTACTCCCACGGGAACAGAAACTACGCGGGTGAAACCGCGTGACGTTCGCTAGTAGGTAGGTAGGTTTAAAAGTACGTCAGTTGAAGAGTCTCTTCAAAATCTTCCTTTGGTATCCCATGATCTGTCCACGAAGTAGACACAATAGTTAAACAATGGCGTCTCGACCAAATTGGTCATTTGATAGATCATGATTTATAAGAACGTTTAAGTTTTGTTTCAGCGGTTAAGCGTGTGCGTTGACTGTCAGCGAATTTAAATGACAGGTTTAATGGACTTATCCCATCCAGTATTCACTAAGAATCGTTACTAACAAAAGTTAGGTACAACAATTCACATTTATACACAGTCACACTTACGGGATATCTTCCGTGATTTTTTAATTATTGTAAGCTCCCGATATTTCGACGCTGTTGCAAATGCCATGATCGCAGGATGGCTGGATTACCGCATTGAAAATCCGTTTCGTTACTACAAGAACACTAATAACAGAAAAGTAATGAACAGTGAAACATTTTTCACCTTAAGCTCATGTGAATGTAGCGAAATGGCCAAGTCACATATTTTGACTAAGGTGTAGATTTTGTGAAGTTAGACCTTGTAGAGTTAGGCTGTGCACAGTTAGAAGCTTGGCTCTACATGAGATTTATTTATTTATCATTACAAAATCTACAGCTCTTTACAATCTAAACCTAAACTATTTTAACTAAACCTACAGCCAAATTAGGATTTACAATGTAACATCTATACATAGCTAAGAATACAGCGTGTGAGAGTGGAGGACTGAGGAGTTAAAGTGGGTGTGTGAGTATGTTATAACGGTGTGTGTGTGTGTGTGTGGTGATTGTCTGTATGGCTTCTGTACAACCCTACTTATTTATTTTATTTCGTTTAGATGTGTTTGTCAGTTCATCACATACTGATGTTATTAATTGTTTCCGAAACATGCCTTTTTTAGTATCTAATATAGAAATCTGATAACTTTTTGACAGTGCGAGTCATAGATAGTGCTCAAGTGAAGTGATACTAACGTAGTTTTAAGATCCTTTATATTAACACAGTTTGTATTTTATAACATGTATGTTAGTTAGTCTGTGAGGTATTTATCTATGGGCCAAAGTTGCCTGAAAATAAAGGTTTTATTATTATTATTTGTTATATGGTCTCGTTTTGGCAACATTTTACACGAAAATATTTTTAGTGGGATCTATCATATTTCTCGTATCAGTCTTGTATTAACATTCATATTCCTTTTATATCTGTCCAAGTATTAGTGCAGTGTCGTATTCCATTGCGTTGTAAGCCGAGCCTCCCTCACGATCTCATCGCGGCCTCACTACACGCGGTTATGTTGCGTTCCGCTGGGTAACGCTTTGCATACAGGGTGGAATTTATCAATGCCACCTGGAGGGAAAGCACTTTAAATACTAGAAATAGCAAATTTCACTCAAAGGAAACATTCCTTTATTTTTAAAAAGAAACAAATCTGCATTCTCAGATTTTTGAAAATTCGCTTGTCACATCCGGGCATCGAACCCGGGATGGATCAACTAAAGTTCGAAAAAATAACATTCTGTACCCTTTTGACATCAATCGATTGGGTCAATCATATGGATCAAATCTCTCTATCAAAAATGATAAATTAAATGAAAGGAAAACCATGAAGAAAAGTGCTCTAACTTATTGAATTTAACCCATTGAATTTATAACTGTTCTTCAGATTTCATGATTTTCCCTTCATTAAATTAATCATGTTTGTTAGAGAGATTTGATCCTTAAGATTGCCCCTATCGATTGATGTAAAAAAGTACAGGCTGTTATTTTTTCGAACTTTAGCCGGTGCGATTCCCGATTGTGGCAAGCGAATTTTCGAAAATCTGTGAATGCAGATTTGTTTCTTTTTAAGAATAAAGGAATGTTTCCTTTGAGTAAAATTTGCTATCTCCAGTATTTCGAGTACTTTCCCTCCAGGTGGCATTGAAAAATTCCACCCTGTATATGAGACTCTATTGATCGTGGATAATCTTTTGTTCAGAGATTAATGGAAAAAGTAGTAGAGTAGGTACAGGGAGCAATAAAAGTACTGACTTTACATTCAAGAGGGTAAAAATACTACTGAATTTGAACTAGTTTTTTACTTAATATTGAACAAAATTATTTTTACATTATTTAATATTACGGTTTTTAATTCAGTATGACGTTCCAAAAATGCTCGATTAAACATCCTGCCGTTTCTGACTGCAACCGATTGAAGTAAACATTGTAGCGTAATTTAATTAATAGCTTACCGTATATAAGTGTAAGCTTTAGCGTTTTTAAAAAAAAACACGGCAAAATAGACTTAAAAATCAAGCGTGAGCGTGTTATGAAACCGAGCCAACTTTCAGATTCAAAATACCGGAATTAGACTAGTACATGCTTAACTACCTACTTATATATATAACCCACCATAATACATAAATGTCCATTTCCCTAATAATTCTATCGGTGAAGGTCAGGCATCGTATCTTGGTATACCACTGTATATTTTATGAAGCTTAACCGAACAAGGAAAAAGCACGAACAATATATTTGATCACAATCATGAGATGAAATAAAACGATATTTGGCAACTCTCCGGCTGCTGGTAGATACACAGCGTTCCATTTGATATCTTCAGATACTTAATATTCACAAGTATATAACGTGTACTTATGTAGTAGTCTATTGTGTATCGACGTCTTGTGGAGTTATGTTTGTTAAATATCTTGTTTTGTAGGTACTTGTGCTTTGGATTTTTTGTATATTGTGATTAGGAGAGTTTGACGACTCAATCGGTGAAAATATAGTTTGATTAGTTTTGCATTGTGAGCTGTTACTTTGATTTTCCGCCGGAATTAATATTGTTTCAGTTGTTAGACTTGTTCGTGTAGGACAGTGGTTCCCAACCGGTGGTCCGTGGTCCGCGGGAGCCTCGAATTTGGTCCACGAAAGGTTTATATGGTATTCGTACTTTTTAACTCTCACAGAAGAGGTAAGCCCATCCCAACCTAATTGAACTAATCAGAGGCCAGGTTCTAAATTTTTTTGAAAATCTATTTATTTTATTTATTTTTGCTATTATTGCTAAATTTTTCGATTTTTCGCTCACTCCGATCGCTTTTGTATCCATCACTATCTTAATAAAAATTGGAAAAAGCCTTTACCTTTACCTTTTACCTTTAGAAGGTTTTCATTCCATTTTCCAATTTTTGATTTGTGTGAGTTTAAATATAATCCTGCCGCTGTCCATGTTTATCTAGGACATTATGGTCCCTGCTGACAATAAAGACACCAAAGTGGTCCCTGGTCCAAGAAAGGTTGGGAACCACTGATGTAGGAGAAGGGGGCTTCCATTGCGGGGAACAGTAAGATAGTAACTATGCTTCATCATAATCAGCCTATAATGCTCCCACTGCTGGGACACAGGCCTCCAATCTGTTAGCAGTGATAGCCTAGTGGTGTGACCGTAGGACTGCAAAGTCATAGGTCTCCAGTTCGAAACCAAGACGCGCACTTCTGATTTTTCGGATTCATATGCGTATGTGTGTATAACTATCACTTAATTATTGCTTCGGTGAAGGAAACATCGGGAAGAAACCAACCCAGCATCTGCAGAGATTTCTGGGAGATTTATGGGCAGAGGCCCATAGATACCAGGGCTAGCAGGGCAGTTAGGGCTTACCACACGAAAAAAGATATGAATCTATGTAAAGAATGATATGAATCTAAGGATTAATTTATTTACACTGCTGAAATTAAGAAAAAGTACGTCTTGAAATCTAGGAAGATAATTTACCTACGACGACGAGATAACCCCTTTATTAAACTTAAGGAACTTCAGACTAAAATCGCCATTAACCTTTATCAATTCAAAACCCATACAAATGTCACAGCCATTAAAATTAACCAGTTAAACGCGAGATAAAGTTGGGAACGTACCGAATGCTCCTTTTGTCGGGATGAGGCAACGTGCTCCGTTTTATTGGGGTAACAACCCAAAGGAGAGCTGTAGCAAGTGTATACTGACAATGCGACACTCCGACATTCAAAGCTCGTTTACACGGAGAGAGTATCTCGCCTCGAATACGCGATTATGGTAGAATGACTCGTGTAAACAGAACCTACATATGTGTGGTTAACCGCATGTCTTCGTCTGCAATTTGTCATTGATAGTGCCCAGTTATACCGTGTCGTGTAGGTGTCATTGCACAAGTGTTACCAGTAACGTGCGGTTGTATCTATACAATATGTACTTGTGAGACAAAAGAAAATTTGCTACAACTAGCTAACAGTTCGAGAAAATCACCTGAAAAGCCACTTGGCTATAGGCGAGCTTTTATTACTCATTGAGTGTTAAAATCGGATGGATGGCCTACAAGACTCGCATACATTTTCAACCCTCGACGGGCGAGAAACAGTCCCTGTGTAAACGAGCATTCGCTGATATATAACAATAGTACTCTGTGGAGTTGCGTAAAGTATAACAATGCGTTAGCGAACAACGCTCATTGTTCAATAGAATACACTTCGGGGAATATTTCGGCTTTTTACCCATCGATACCGAGTGCCATTGACATATTGACGCCGTTTAACTTTCTGTAATCGACTTTTTTAGTGGCTTTTTACGTGCCAATGGGTTTTTATTTTGGAACATTGCGAATATTGATGTGTGTTTACAATGGAAGACATCAGCGTATCTCTACCAAACACATTCGTTCCAACTGCTGAAAATCTCCCATCTGACCCTGGAGGTCTTTAAATAGACTCCGGAACCAAGTTGACCGCAGCAAGTAAAACCTGCCCTGGTGGAGATTAATTGATGACTCTGCTCTGGAAGTGTAAATGTGGTGCTGTTCCACAAACGACAGCGCACTTTATATCGTGTCCTGCGTGACCTTTTGTTTGGTGAATAAAGAAACTCATGGACGCTACTGAGGGCACCAACCTCGTGGCTCAGTTGTAAGCCGATACAATTTAGATAGCCATCTACAGGCTAAAAAACAGACTGGAAGACAAACGTTACCAGAAACCTATTCTTCTTCAAAGGGTGTACAAAACCTCTTAACGAAGCCGAAAGGCACTTGTTTTCCCCGTCACTACGATCATTTTTTTGTTCTACACCATACATGGGAACCTTCTAGTTACGGAGATATTGGGGGTCAAAGTTCTAACTTTTTGACATTTTTTTTTTAAACTAGTTTTTAATGTAACATTTTTAAACACCTCCACAACCCCCGTACTATTCAATCCATCCATCAGCACAATGTTTTGAGTGCGTAACATTGAGTTCTACCACAAAATATGATTTTTCACCCCAAAAACAAAAGTAGTTTCCCCATCAATAATTTTTGCGTAAATTTACTTAGTTTGATGTACAGAATGTTTGGTTGACGGCTTTGTGATGATTTTGTTTACACCCTGTATAGTTATTCCATAGCATCTAGATTTATTTATCTAATTCTATTGGAATTGAACAAGAAGAGCTTTCTTGAGTGATGATTTATTATACGTTTTTTCTTATTCTTACCCAGAGGCAGTCAGGTTCCCAGAATCCTTCCTAAAACTATCTAGTAGGTAATAGGTTCACAACAGTAAAGGATACAGATCCTACTTCTAAAGACCTACTTATTTCTTGAGTGATACACATGGAATGAAGTTAAAGAGGAGGATTTACATCGTAATTTTCGTGATTGCCTTTCTATATTATGTCAATAATGATTAAAAGATGAGTAGTGGCACTAAGATGATTCCATAAAACTGGGTGTAGTCGTTAAGACGATAATAAGGAAGTGACGTCATAGTAAACCGAGAACACATGGCGCTATAACTCATCAAAGCCGCATTTACTGCAGAATATAATGACATCTGTATCTCCGTTTATACCAATTAACAGCAATTGATACAGCCGATACTACAACTAACTTAACCGATACAGTAACCGGAGATTAGCGAATTAGGACAATCAGTTTGATATTCGATTTGTTGCTTTAGGGGCCTGAAGCAACGTCGAATCGGAGCTTAAATAAGGCTTAACGTGCTATTGTGGTATCGGCTGCGCGCAAAGGTTCGATAAGTTTAATAAATGGGAGTGATCTATGAAAATTACCGGCTATTGCAGTTTGGTTCTAACCAGAAATAGCTTCGATTGCTGTTTAGTTTAATTAAAAGTTGGGACATAACACATAAAGATATCGTGTGATTTGAAACTCATAAAAGTCACCGTTGATACCAGTAAAAGCTGTGGTCAAGGCAATTGGCAACGGTAACGAATATGTGTTGGCTTCGAATTGCATCTTATTTAGTAACCGTGTTTTGCCTAGTTGGGTTAAATCATATATTTTAGTTTTATTACTTAAGGTGGATGCTCCAGGGTAGCCCGCGAAATTAAAATTTTCTTACGTTTTTTGTAATAAGCTCATAGAGGTGTAGGAATTTACTTTTTCAAGTTCAAAGACATACCTACACCTTTATGGGCTTGAAGGGTTGTATTGATGATTTTGATGATTATAATTCTATAACTACATACGTGTTACAGCCGCGAATCTTATTTTAATCAACATACAACCTGGCCCTGGCAAATTGCAAAAGACGTTAATTTTGCGTTGAATTTCGCGGGCTGGTTGGAGCATCCACCTTAACCATACAACTTCAAAATAAAATAAATCTTCTTCATTCACTGTTGTGTTTATACTAGAATAGTACGCATACCATTAATATTAGATTTTTACTCAACGCGAAGATTGATCAGTGTTTTTATTAACTTACAAGATCAAACCGAGGTGTTAATTGATTTATTTACACAACTGTAAGTGTATAGTGATCTAATAATATATTTAAAGTGCATATTCTAGGCATGTGATACATTTCTATATATAGCTTGTGTTTGCTATCTTGATTTAATAAGACGCGTCTGTTCATGTCATTTTGGTCGCCAAAGCAGACTTGCTACTTTTAAAATTGGCGTTTCGCAATGTTGCGACTGCGTCGATTCTTCATCGCGCTTTGGCGAGTTTCTGCACAAAAACACGCATTTTAGCAACTGCTTCAATTTTGCATCGCGTTTTGACGACTTTTTGCGTTCGATTGCTATATCGAAATGGCGTGAGTCTAGCCTTCTCTACATCGAGATAAAGTTTTTAAACTGTCATGGTCACTAACACTATCATTAACATCGTTTATCCGTCATCATGGTGCTTGCGGAAACATTGCACCGAGAACTCAAAACAAATAGTAAGCATAGTAATAGGCTTGTGTCCTGAAAAAATCTAATTAGTCCTTCAGTTAGATTTTCAAAAAATATTTGACACGTTTTTTTTCTTTTGTTACGTAGACCAAAATTGACGAAGATCCGACGCTTTTAAAATTATCAATACGTCACGCCGTGCTATAATTTTTAGTGCGTTGCGACGTCACGAGCAAAGATATTGCCAAATATAAGATATTGACAAAGATAAAACGCATCAAATCTCGGGAGTGGGGTCCCGAGATTGGATGCGTTTTATCTTTGTCAATATTCATTGATTTACAAAAACAAAAATACGTGTCCATTATTTTCCAATACTCTAACTGATGGACTAAATAGATTTACAATTTATTTATGTTGGAAACCTATTCCCGGGCTATTCCTGAGCTTCCAAAAAGCCTCGATCACTGCGACTTAGCGTTTGTTTGTGTGTTTGTTTGTAGCAATGTACGCTGATAATTCGTTAGTCTGTTAGCCCATAAGAAACACTTCAATATTTAGCGTTGCCAAAACTAACTGCGCATCGCATGACATCTCCAATTTGTTGCTGAAGTGTGCGAAGGTTTGTAATTCAAGGTTTCCAGTATTAATAACGTGCCTTTTCTTGTAATTTTCGACATATTTTTTTCGGTTAATTGGCAAAACTGTTGTTTTTATAAGAGAGCCTATGATTTATTTCTTGCTTTGATTTATGAACCGATTATTTTTACAAAAATAAAAAGTAGCGGGTACCAATTTCTCCTTATTTCATATTTTTTCCTAAACGAGACATATTCGTATATAATGTACTAGCTGACCCACGCAAATTCGTCTGCGTCACATAAGAGAGAAAAGCTATAAAATTTCCCCGTTTTTGCAACATTTTTCATGTATACTCCGCTCCTATTGGTCGTAGCGTGATGTTATAGAGCTTATAACCTTTCTCGATAAATGGACTATCAAACACAATTTTTTTTTACAAGATTTTTTAAATTCCAACCACCAGTTCCTGAGATTAGCGCGTTCAGCCAAACAAACTCTTCAGCTTTATAATATTATTATTAGAATAGATAAATTCAAGCCTTTTTCCCACGAGGAGTAGGCTGAAACGATAGAACGCCTGCTACGATCCTTACATACTCCCTATACTGCCTCGCGTCCACGTTCATCCATCTGCTCATACTTGCATCTGACCTTACTAAAGAACTTTACCAATAAGTTTAGTGTATATCTTTCTAGAGTGCAACTCCCGTTATTTCTTAAATATTGATTCTTCGTTTTTAGTTCAATCCTGTATCTTCTCGCAACGTTAATAGATAACTGTTGTTTTTGCAGCCATGTGTATTTCTCTTTTTTATCAATTTTGCATTCATGCGTGTTGTTTTTTAATTCTTAATCAATGTTATTTGTTGTTTTTCCATTTTAATTATTTTAAAACTTTTTTTTTGTATTTGTCTAAAGTATATTTCTTGCGTATATTTATTCACTGTAAAGTATTAACCTTGTGTAATTTATTGTGTCTGGGTCACCAAGATACAGGCTGTGCCTAGTTTGGGACCTGCTGTTAAACCTATCTCAAATGCTTACATGTAAATAATTAAATAAATAAAATTGAAGGATCGTTAACATTTCCACTTTTACTGCACCACTAGGTACACATAAAATTAAATCAGTAGTTACATAGATATTTATTTTCGTCTTCGTACTACGTATTGGATACATCAATGCAATCGACCGGCTGTCTTTGAAACCTTTTGACTTTGTTCTAAGCAAAGTAGTCTGACCATTGTGATGGGGATCCCTGATTGTTACAACTTTTCTACTTACTCTCCTGAAAGGAGCTTACGTTCTACTTTTACAGACCTTCAATTGTTTTGATAAGACAATTTCTTCTTATCCAGTTTTTAAAAATCGCTTTTTTTGTTATTATCTACATATTTACAGTTTTCAGATTTTTCCCTTAACATGTGCTGTAAGACATTGCTTCTTGCCAAATTTCGGTGGTGACAGACGGACAGACAGACGAACAAGGAAGTGATCTTATAAGGGTTCCTTTTTTACCTTTTGAGGTACGGAACCCTAAAAATGACTGATAGTTATAGTAATTTGTCAGCCTTTTCCTAACGATGAATGGGTTCTGTTTCGAATCTAACCGAATGCAGCTGAATACCAGTACCTATACTAGCAATCACCACAGGACGACCAAATTTATTAAAATGCGAGAGAATTCATCATTCTCAAACCGATACGGACAAATTGTGGACGCGGCTCCGGACACGGACACCTCCATACAAATATTTAACTGGAGTATCGGATTATATATACTGGAGTATTGGATACCCGGAGATCATCCGCCATTTTGTCTGTACCACTTTGGGGATCCTTAATCGTTTCCAACCGTCCAGTGTTAAGTTAGACAAAGTAGTAATGACAAGTTTCCATTCCAATAGATACCAATTGAATTGAAACACAGACCCGATCCCACAAGGATCATTTACTTTGAAGCTGACCGTACACGAGGTATTTCAGGTGCCATAATAGGTATTACTGCTCATTTCCAGCCTGTGATTGAAATCTAGGGGTGTGTCAGACCTCTAACTTACAATCGGAACTTTACGTGTTGAACCACACTGCTATTGAAACTAGTGATTGATTACATCCTTTCCTTACTGATATCATAAATGCGGAAGTAAGTTTGTTTGTTTGTTTGTGTTACGTTTTCACGCCTAAACCACTGAACTGATCATTCTGAAATTTTTGATATACGTTGTCAGGTGTACAGAAACGGTAGGCACCTTTCATCCCGAAAAAAGTACTATAAATAAATGTAAATATCGCTGGACATTACACACAGCGCCATCTAGTGCCACACTAAGCAACGAGGCTTGTGTCGTGGACACCAGATAGTTGATATACTACATAGATAATTTTTGTTTGTAAATACATAATTATTATACATTTAAGCATCCATGACTCGGAAACAAATGTCCATGCTCATCTCACAAACATTTGCTCCTACCGGGATTCGAACGTAAGGCAGCCTCACTACCGCTGCGCCATTCGGGTACTGTTCCTGAGGAAAACAACTATTAAATTCTTATGATAATACGAGAAGATGGCGCCAAGTGTCTTTCGAATCATGATTGAATTTTATTAATACAAGCAGAGTACAACCCGAGTTGATTGTCAAATTCTAAATTAACGCGAGCAAAGCCGCGGACAAAATCTAGTTTCGTATAATTTTGCGTTTGCTCCACCAAATGCTATTACTTAACAAATAAAGGTGCTGCACGCGAACTTGGTAAAGGAATTTATAATCTTCATAATCTACACAGTTCATAAATTACTAGGGATGTAGAATAATGTAGATGGTGTTGATTAAAATCGTGGCCGAACTTTTTGTAATGGAATTGGACGGCGAAGTTAAAAGTTCGCTCATTGTCTGTCGAGTTGTCGGGGAGTTCACATACGCGCCTTTTAAAATGGACAGTTAATTTTTGCCAGCAGTGGCGGAAAGAAACTTTTTTTTTTGGTGATTTTCCTTCTGATGTTCTGTCGTAAGTCAAACCAGTCTTACCACGAGGTATCGTATTACTATACTTACTTGTTTTAGGTCTGATAGGTCTGCTTGGAGCGACTGCTCCAAGTAAAATACTGGTATTCAGCTGCACCCAGATAAACTGGAAGCCAATCTTTACAAATCTGGGGAAAAATATGATAATAGGCAAGATGACAGTATCAAAAAATTGCAAATCTATTTAGTCCGTCAGTTATATAGAGTATTGGAAATTAATGGACACGTATTTTTTGTTTTTGTAAATCAATGAATATTGACAAAGATAAAACGCATCAAACTCGGGAGTGGGGGCTCGTGACGTCAGCACTAGCTAAAAATTATACCATGGCGTGACGTATTGAGAATTTTAAAAGCGTCGTATCTTCTTCAATTTTGGTTTACGTAACAAAAGAAAAAACACGGGTCAAATATTTTTTGATAATCTAAGTGACGGACTAATTAGATTTTTTTTGTCGTCTCGCCTATCCTATCCTATTTTGAGTGATTGAAGTCAGGTGAAGGTTATGATCGCATTATGAAAGATAAATACTAGCATTCAAAAATTCATTTCAAAATTAATTCTTTTAGATTTTCATTATAAAAATGGGACCTATCTAAAATCCTACAGAAGATTTTCATCTATCTGATTTTGCCTTATTTATTACAATTGCATCATTGTGACTAGAATTATATAGAATGACTGGCAAAATGTACTTCTGTAATATGTACCTCTGCCAGCCCTTGCAGACAATACAGGTGTGAATGTTTATCTGGCTCTAAGGAGTGAATAAACAGAGCCAATACCAAACAAATATCTCTATAAGCAAACTGACAATGTTCGTTCAAACACTGACAAATCACGTGCGACTTCTGGCGAGCTGTTTTATTTGCTCTCAGTGCAGTTCCGTTACTAACTAGCAATCATTACGCCGAGTTAGTGTTAGCGAGTATGGAGGAGTATCGTAGTATCTGCATTTTGTTGCGTTTAGTGAGATGAATAGTTAGTTTTGTACGAAACCATTTTAAAGTTGATTTTCCAGTCAATTAATCCATTTGCACACCAGGATCTGGAAATTAACAATTTCTACATCAGTTAATTTATTAAGTATTTGGTAAAAGTTCTTGTTCATGTCTCTGTAGACGCTATACCTACTGTTCAATGAAAGCATGACCTGACCGTTGATTTGTAACATTAATGATTGTTCGAACACCAAATAATAATGACACGAATGACGCGATTATATTATTGTTCGATCAAACCACATTCAGTGCAATTTATTGTTTTATTTATTACGTTCGATTTCGGACAACTTGGTAGAGCGTTGTCCAATTTCATACACACCAGGAATTGCCAAAGTAGCCTTAGTAGGTACCTACATAACGTGCGGGTGTCAACATTCGACGCAGATCCACTCCGATCCAGCCTGTCCCCTTGCTGTCCTCTCCCAGCGACGCCCTAAGCCGAGGCCCGTACCCCGCAGGGGGTGCCCTTAGCGTGTAGTCGCTTAGTTTATAAGTTTTTTGCCCTGGCTGGAGGCCTTACACTTAAGGTACTCACAGGAAAGTCCGGTTAAGCAGACAACAACCTCTCAGGTTGAACTGCGAGATGCCATTTCGAAAAAATAAAAATAAAAAGACATTCGACGTAGATTTGGATGTCCCAAATGCGGTTAAAATCAAGGGTGAATACGAATGTATCATACCCTTATACTCCATATCGTAACCAAATAAACAGTTCTGGAATTGATTTCTATCTTCCCTCACACGAGCTTCGATCTTTCTTCGCACACAAGCTTCATATCGCTTTCCTTACCGTAGAATTTTCAAGTTTACGTGAGTGGAGTAAGCCTCGAGTCTGTATAATGTGCGAAGGCCTTTACTCTACTTATTTATAGTACCAAACAAAAGGTCATTAAAAATTTGGGTAAATGTTTTCAAAATGGCTGACGTGTCGGTACTAATAAATCTATTTAAAGGTCTTATGTGATTGTGTAAACAGGAAAACGGTTTCCTTTGTATCATTTCATGGTTAATTAAGCTTTCTGGAGTGTGACTGCCGGCTTAGTTATTGGGAAACGGATTACCTAGTGAGCTGAGAACGAATCATTTGTGGGTAGTATAGTAGGTGGCTTAAAAAGTTCTTTGTTGGAGCAATGATATCGTTCTACGTAGTCTTATTTAAAAGATGTAGAAAGCATACGCCTCACATCAAATACCTGATGATTCATAAACAACAAACAGAACAGGAACAGTCAGCACAAAGCTCAAAGCGCTTACCACTTACCACACACACTATTAATAATCCAACAATTCACTTCATTATGAATCGAATCAGATTCTCAAATATTTGATTCAATTAAACGCATTTACAGATGCAACTCGATTCAGAAAGCCGACGTAAGATCAGTAGTAAGTATTCATTTCCAACCTTAAAAAGGTGGCTGAGACAGGGTGAATGCGAAAGATGAAGGACAAGGTGTTTTGGCGCAGTTTGGGAAAGGCCTAAGGTCTGGACTGAATAGGTTGCTGGCCTCTCTGTTCCCTGATCATTTTAATCTGGATCTATTCAAAGTTTGATTGAATCGGTTTCTTCTTGGCAAGCGTGCTCCACCCTAGGCTGCATCGTGGCTTCACATCAGGCGAGTCAAGACCAAACGCAAGTCTCTTAAGTATAATAAAAAATAGGTTGAGTCAATTAGAATAATCATTTTCTGGTGCTATTTTTAAAATGATTGCAGAGTTCTTATTTTAAACTTAAATTTCGATCTCAACGAAACTGTGTTCATTTTATTAAATACACCATTTCCGACTATTTTGAAGTTAAACGAAAAGTCATGCAAATTTTCATCTTACTAGTAGTAACAGAGTTGCAAAACGTTATCGTGTAAGTGCACAGGTGATAAACTCCTGGTGCATGATTTAGTTGGTAGTAAACGTGTGTTAAATACCCGGACCGGACGAAGCCATAAAATATGTGGTCAGTAATAACCACTAATAACTCTTCGACCAGCCGAATCCATTAAGAGATGGGAAGTTAAGGGGAATACTCTCGATTGTGTAGCTCGGCATTATCTCTCTCAGACCCTTGAATTTAAAAACTGAAGAAGTAATTATGGCTGTAGTTAGATGTTTCGTATTATTTGATCTCATTAAAAGAATTATGACCATTTAATTATTACAAATTATGATACTACGCTACGGTACTGGAGCCATCCTCTAGGACTAACCAGAACAAGTTTGCCATCACGCGCCATAACACTGTTAAATATTATTTCAGCGGGCCTACCATGACGTCTTAAAGCAGGATCGTTTTAATTGCGTGCGAGTGAGGGAAAGAGATGGCGCTAGACGTCCTCTATAGCTCCGTTTCTTACCCACACTGGAACGCGATTAAAACGATCCTGCTTTAAGACGTCATGGTAGGCCACCAGATGAGGAAGATATATTTCACTGCAGCCTGATGAAGTTCGCCACACTAAGCAACGAGGCTTGTGTCGTGGACACCAGATAGTTGATATACTACATAGATATTTTTTGTTTTTAAATACATACTTATTATAAATATAAACATCCATGACTCGGAAACAAATGTCCATGCTCATCACACAAACATTTGCTCCTACCGGGATTCGAACCCGGGACCCAACGAACGTAAGGCAGCCTCACTACCGCTGCGCCATTCGGGTCGTCAAGATAATGATGATTGTTAATTGTAGGTTTTTTTTTTTTGCTTCAATTGTTTTTTGTAATTGTTTTTTTTTTTGTGAGCGAGTTAGAGGTCTGCGTATCTTGGTAGTAACATCGCTTTGGCGTTATAGCTGTTAAGGTGTTATTTACATAATTATAAATAAATAAATAAAATGATCAGTTATGGCTGGCCATATTAGCCGTTGAACCGATGACCGTTGGGTCATCGGTTCAACGGTGGAGACTGCGAATTGGCAAGGGTAAGATGAGACGCCCTCAGGCTCGGTGGAGTGACAAACTTCGCAGGTGGATGGTAGCAACTGGATGAGACTCGATAACAATCGAGTTAAATGGCGTTCGATGGAGGACATAGGCCATGTCCAGCAGTGGACTGCTGTAGGCTGATGATGATGATCAGTAAAGAAACTCAAATAGTGCTGGTAATAGGCTGTGTCCGTTGGACTGGATGCCGACCCAAACATAGTTGGGAAAAGGTTCAGCAGATGATGATCAGTGGCGACCTCTCGCATCTGGCCCTGGTTCAATCCATGGTCCGGAGCGAGACGGAATGGGACGCCGTCACCTCCTTCTGCGAAGCAGTCTTGCTGGCAAAGGACGTGGCGGAACGTGAGAGGGAGAGAACATCACGTCCCAGCCGCCGCGGAAGACGCACCGGGCGTCGTGGGCCACGTGGTGGCCCCCGGCCTAGCCGACTATAGCTCGCCGTCCGTCCGTCTTATGACGACAGGCCGTGTCGTCGGCGCGTTCGTGTTCCACGCGCGCCTCAAAGAGATGGCAGCAGAAAGGAAGGGGCGATGCCTGCCGGGGCTGCGGGACTGTTCGAAAGAGATACCGTGGCCCCGGAACTCAAGGGTGAAGAAGGAACATGGATGGATTTTAATCAGTAAAAGTCTGACACTACCTCCCGCTCCGCTCAGAACGGGAGGAGTCATTTGATGATTTCCCATCCGAAAAAAAGGCAGATGATGATGAATTTACTTATACCTGGTAGGTATTAGTATAAGGTTATTTAAACCACCTTTATTTGTCCAGCCATTCAAACTATCCTATCATTGATTCTTCTTAATGCATTCATGCCTATTGCGATTACATGCAAACGTACCCACCTTATTTCGTATGGCTGGAGTCGAAACACATCACCTTAAGAGCTGGGTATTAAGAGCTAAGTATAAAGATTAGTTCGGATGCAGGTCGCAGGTGGCACTTCGACAGCTGATGGCCACTCGGCCGTCCCCGGACAACCTCCCAGTCGGTACTGGGACATAAAACCGATATTTGGACCTTAACTATCACGTTTGGAAACACGGTTGGTTCTATGTGTAAAACAATGACACAATAGCAATATACCTTCCTTATGTTTGTGAAGGTTTCTTTGCAAAAATCTGATTAAAAAATGAGAGAAAGAAGAGAAAAAAAAGCAATGGCAAAGGATGATATCGTAACTGCAAAGTATAGATAACAAAAGATACAGAACCCAAATCACCCACCCCAAAAAACCCAATTCTGGGTTAAGCTCGCCGTTGTACATAAGCTATATATTTGAATTTTGTGTGTATATTTTTTAATTTTGTGTGCAATAAAGAATATGAATTTGAATATGAATACAGAAGAAAAGTGACTAAAATAATCAGTTTGCTAAAACATTAACACATTTATTATATTAGTAGAAATGGATTTTATTATAGAATATTTCTTGCTGAGCATGAAGCCCTGGGTTCGTTTCCCGGGTCAATCAAAGTGTTATTGGGTTTTTCCATCAGGAATTGGAAACGGTTGATGGCAATAGGCTCGCCACCTATTACAAGATACTTAAACATAACTGACGAACTGCGGGTGTACTGTTTGGTACACCTCTGCTTTACCCTTCGGAGATCAAAAGGCGTGATGTTATGTTATATGTATAAAGAAAATTAAGAAAGTATATAAAGAATATTTGAAAACCCCAGCTTTAAGACTACAATAGTTGCTATTTCACAAAGAAAATATACTAGCGATATTAGGTCCCAAAAGCACGAAAACTGCATTTACCTATCAGTAAAACTTCCACAATACTTAGTGGAGTTTCTAATTCACGAGCATTATATAAAGGCCACCCTTTATATAATGCACATTAAGTACTAAGTAAAGTATTCACGCAGCGGTGTACGACAGGCCGCACACAGCGCTTTAATCCGATTAAAGCAGTTAATAGCGCTTAAACATGCTTCCTACCTGCAGTAAATACTTCAGGAGGTTGACAATATATCCTATACTAAGGCCGTATTATAAACATTGATAGGTAATGTTATTCACAAATTACCCCTGTATTATTCTTTCTATCAACCATCACAATAATGTTTCAGTAAATCGCAATTTTACACACCAAAAACCGGCTTCGTAAAAGGTCCGTTTACACCCTGTAGATTGCCATCGCACGCTAAGAAAAAGATTAACAAATACTGTTTATTTTTTGGATAGGTTACCCAATAGACACCCATCAAGATTAAGGCTTTCGGTACCTGCCTACTGATAGACTGTAGGTACAACAATAATATAACGTCTAACGTCTAGGTACCTAGACGTTATCTCAGTAACGATCAAAATCAGATTACTGACAAACGATGTAAGGCTAACGTCTAAATGCTTGTTGTGGGAATCTCTAGAAATGCCAAGCTTGGTCCTGAGTTTATACTCTGGGATTATAGACATTTTCAGTAGGCTTCTCTGTTCCCCGATCATTATAACCTGGATCTATTCAAAGTTCGACTGAATCGGTTTTATCTACACTGCAAAACTAAGTATCACACTTTTAAAATTGCAATAACTTTTTAAGTACACAAGATATACTTTCGAAACAAAAAGGACTCGAAAAAGAGTTTAATTTTCATGTTACTAATGTATAATTTACTATAGTTTCAAAGGAAGCTGATAAAAATTGCTATAAAACGTTTTTTTTATTTTATTTTAAATCTCTAACTTCTATAGTTTAGAAAAAAATAAAATTTTAAAAGTGTAGTACTTAGTTTTGCAGGCCAGTGTAGGCAAGCGTGCTCCGCCCTAGACCGCGTCATCGCGTCACATCAGGCAAGTTGCAGCCAAACGCAAGCCTATTTTCAATCAAATTTAATTCATTTATTTAGTCAGACATAAAAATATCCATAAAGTAGTACACAAATTCGCCAAACAAAAAAAAAAAAAAATTAAATAATATATTCAAAATCAGCAAAGTACAATAATAATTCAAAATAACAAAATGAGGAATTGAATTTCTGCATAATTATAGAGTTGTAGTTTGCAAATATGTTATGTAAATAATACTGATATCTTGTAAAAATAAAATAACAACATAATTAATTAAACTTAAAATAACAAAGTCAATTAGATTTCATAGATTAATAATTGTCAATAACATAATAATTAAAAATCATGAACAAGAATAACCTAAACACTAATTATCTCCCCCAAGAGAAAAAAGAAACAATTGCTCGGTGGATTTTTTAACTTGTGGCACTAGATGGCTGCTTGGTGATGGATGCTTGGGGTTTCGTGGACCGAGTTTCGCACGAACGTCTCGATACTTCAAGAACTCGGTATCAGGCAGCGTCTGTTTTCGATTGTACAATCTCGCATCCTAACATTCTTTGGACATGTTTCCCGGCGTGACAATCGGTCCATAGAACGCCTTGTCGTCCAAGGGAAAGTAGAAGGCACTAGAACGCGCGGGAGGTCACCTACGCGTTGGACTGACCAGATCAAGTCTGCCATTGGGGGTTCAGTTAATGAATGCAGCAGGATGACCTCTAGCAGGCAGCGGTGGCGAAATGTCGTGAAGTGCATCACATCTGCCACTTCCAATAACGCTACCAGTACTTAACGATCACGACCGCTCTGTCAAGAGCGTACCGGATAAGAAGAAGACTAGATGGCGCTGTGTGTAATGTTCATCGATATTTATTTATTTTTATATTTTTTCATGACCAGTAGTCAGCAGTGGGTCTCATATGGCAGAGAATCATCATCTGCCTAGACTTTTCCCTAATTTATTGGGGCCGGCTTCCAGTCGTACCGGATGCAGCTGAATATCAATATCTTACATGGAACGACTGCCTATCTGACCTCCACAACCCAGTTAGTACTGGGTACTATTGTACCCCTTGGTAAAGACTGGTTGTTAGACAGCCGGGACCAACGGCTTAGTTAACAGAATATTTAACAAATTCTTCTCTGTTTTGAAACTTATGTGGGTAGTGACCATAGATACGAAGACTGTGAAGTGGTTGACAGATTTATCTCAGACGAGATGAATGTTCTAGTATCGAGCTTATACAGGGTGTTAATTAAATCGAACCAACTGGAGCGAGCCAAACACCATTTCCTGCTACGCTAAGGACATTGAACGATACAAACAGTCATAATTACAACGGCTTACACTATGTTTAGATTAATACTAGCAACCTCTAGTAAGGCCACGGTTGGTGTCGCGAAGTTGGACCATGGCCAATGTTTATAATAGTAGTAACTATCTGATCCGATTCTATTATAGATAACGAGGAAATTAATTCTGTTTTTTTTTATAGACAAAACATTTTGTTGAAATGTTTTGTCACTTGTGTGAAGGGCTTTTTACACGACTGCCCAAAAAAAGGAGTGTTATGTTTTTAGGGTTCATGTATGTATGTATGTTTGTGAGTTTCTTTATTCCACCATAACTTCTAAACGCCTAAACCGATTTCAATGTAAGTGGTATCGTTAGAATCCTTGTAAAAACTTTTTTTTAATTTTAAACTAAGAAGTGTGAAATAACCCATTAAAATAATCTAGACTAAAATCAATCCAATATGGGTCCCGACTGTTGCAGTCAATATTTTCCGTCATTAAAATTTATTATTTGTTCTTGTTTTTTTTTCTTTTCAGCTTTTATTTAAAGTTAAGTAAGTATTAGTTATTTTTACGCAGTCGGGTTTTTTTATTTTTTATATAATTTTTTATCTTTTGTGCCTAAGTTTAGTGCACAGCATAAGTAAAATCAGTCTATGATGTTGTCCCTGCAGGGCCGTGGGCTTCGTCTCTGTGAGAAGTGAAGGTGTGGGTTAGGGTGTCACAATGTTTGGTGCCCAGTTAGCCTCTAAATTGTATACTAATAAAATGTTATAGTTTAAAAAAACACGCTTTACGTGAGTGACGTAAATTTATTTCTTGTTATCTTCTCAGCAAACTCTTTTATTGAATACTCTTACCTGTGGAATGCATAAAAATAACTAGTCCGCTATCTTTGAAAGTCCGTCATATTCGATTTAAAATAAAGGCACTTAGCTAATCATGCATTGTCATCCAAACTAAACATGTTTACAAAAGTTCAGCTCAAACGAAAGCCGGGAAGTGGTTCAAATTTAACTTTTAAGATTTTTTACATAGTAGAACACTATGGCTCTTAATTTGATCTGTGTTAGAGTCCTACATTTTCAGGTTAAATGAATGATTTCTTTCTTTTCATTAGTGAAGTCGGTATCAACATAAAAAATAAAAAAGCACTTTAGAAAGTTAAAACACTTTTTAGATGCACACTTGCTTTACTGCATCGAAATAGTGTTTCAATTACAACTGAAAGTCTAGAAAATAGAAAGCTGAGGTCGATATATTAACGGCTTGTACACATAAACACGATACGACGTCGCATCGTGCTACGACGCGGCATCGTTTCACGATGCGACGTCGTATAGTGGGAATCTACGTTTGACTACTCAACCTACTCTGCTTATCTTTTTACTGTGCTTTAGTACAGGGAAATACGACCTATTTTCTGCAGATTTATTACTACTTGTTTTGATATAGATTCCCACGATACGACGTCGCATCGTGAAACGATGCCGCGTGTTGTATAATGTGTACGAGCCGTTAAGGCTCTAACACATAATCCCTCAAAAAAAAATGTTGTGCAATAGCCAGAGAATATTTCGTAAGTATGTAAATATGAATATTGTTGCCAATAAGCGTTGTTTATAGTAAACAGAGTTGTGACCTAGTTTTTGTTTTAATTTATGGGTTATAGTTACACAGATGAGGATCCTGAGGCGCATAAATAATGTTCAGTTACGGTGTTATGATAAATCGCTTCGGCTCTCATTCATCAAAATCTGCGCTTCGCAGAAATCATTGAACGAGGGCTATAAAAACTGGTGGAGTTGCCGCAGAGAGTCGGGAAGCAACGTTTGCTAGAATAACTCTAAAATTTGTTGGAGTATTCGAAAATGGTAGAACATCGCAAAAGTTGAAGTGAAACCGGAATTTTAAAACCGAAAACCCGATCGGATTCGACGAAATGAGTATAATCGCAACCAAAACCTGTAGAATCAGTTTAAACAAAGACATTTAATACAAAGTTCTCCATTCTCGTGGAAATGGAAAAAGCAAACTGTTTAAGCAAAAAAATAACTTACCTTTATATCATAATCGGTGAACACAGTAGCGCTTTGAAGGTGAAAAAAAAAACACACAATCTTCTTCAATACAAGTACAGTTCACGAGAAAATTCTACACAGAAGTTTTAGTTCACTACACTACACCGTCTATTTGTCTTTTAATGTACTAACAGATGTAACTTAGGCACTTTAAATATGACTGACGAAAACTAAGCACTGACTATCACTACTGATCGTCTCACCTACACCAATGATCGGGGGACTTTCGCACCTGAAACAAAACGAATGTTTAGTTTAAAAAGGGTCATTATATAGAGGTTGTGAAGGTGATGTGGTGTAAAATATATGTGGCTATTATGATCCTGTGTGATCAATGGTAATCGCCAGCGCATCAAGTTACCACAAACTGTCAAAATTTCTTATTCGATTTCTAACTTAACCGTCAACATTTTATGGTTTAAAATCATTTGGAGAAATTTGTCAATTTGTGGCAACTTGATATACGACTGTACGTTAATTCCATTCAAAATATCGAATGGTTGTAAGTCAGAGAAATAAATGTGTTGATCTGAAACCTTAATCTACGATTACTTTCCAAACGCACATCTATTCGCAGAAACATTAATATATTTATTTTCTGACAATAAAAATGATAAAGGGCATATTTCAGTCACGCAACGTTTCACGTCGTACAACCTAATCATGTAACTTCAACAGAAATCCAGATCAATTTTGTTTGACATTTCTTACGTTCTGAGAATAGTATGGGGCTTCGATTACTATAAAAATGACGCGACTACGCAGCAAGTCATGATATTGAAGAAGTGATCAATACAAAACACCTATCGATATAGAATTGGGGTGTATATGTCATTGTTTACCGCTTGAGCCTGGCTCTGCGGACGTGACTAAGCCAGTTTTCAACTGGAACATATCTCGAGTCTGCAATCACATTGGCCGACGCGCCCTCGGACCGTATTATCATTCGTACAAAAGATCTCTCTATGTAATAACCAACGATCAACATCTAGAGGAATTTTCGCAAAAATTTCGCCATCAATCTTCCCCGTGCAAAAAGCCGGCAGGACTAGACACTTGATTTATCTATTTGAATATTAGCTTGCCATCGTTGGAGGGCTCCGCGGATGATACGCATTCCAGTCGCGAACTATTTTCATAACGTGTTATGTATTGTTTTTATTGTTAGCGGCCATTAGTAAAAAATCAGGTCACAACAGCGACAAACGTATGTGAAGTGTGTTAGTGATAAATTAGATTCGGAAAATGATGGGGGTATTTTTCGTGTAAAAAAACGCGATCGCAGTGACTAACGAGATAAAATGTATGTTAACTACGTAGGTGTAGGTAACAGATCGGTGTTTAAATTAGCGTTGTGATCGAGTAGCGCCGAGCGGGGGCCGAGTGGTGCCGACGAGTCTAGTGGAGATGCTAGGCCATCCGTAATAGGGACGAATAGGAAAATGATACAGTAACATCGTTTTGACGGGATATTGATAAATGATATTGACCTGTTTTCTGGTCAAAATGTTGGATCGATTTGACTACGTATTCTAAACAGTATGTACGAATGAACTTGCTAATTATTAACTTTGTTAATGAACATTTTTAGTCTAACAAAGTTCTACCTCAGATTAGCCTATCTGTAGGTACTATCCACCCTAATTACCGAACAATCACGTTTTAAAAGCGTTTAAAAATCAACTGAATCCAACATCCCTTTGTAATCAATACATTTGCACGGAGCAAAATCAGAATTTATCGTGGAAACCTATTTTAAGAGCCCGAAAACCAGTAACCGCTATAATTTCAGTCGTTTTTGACCATCCGTTCAGCGGAGCGGCCGCTATTACATCACTGCCTCATAGTTCCTTTAATTTAACACAGATTTTAATTAAATTCAGCTGGAATTCAATACCTATGCCTAAAGGCGAAAGAGAAATTAAAAAATAAAGGAATCGACTCCGTTACACATTGTGCTAAATGGTGCTCGAATTCCTTTACAACGATCAATGGGCGTATTTTAATTAAACTTGAATTTAACTATATTAGTTATGCTCGTGACCTACCATCTTTACATCTATACAAATAAATAAAATTGGAGTGTCTGATAGTAGTTTCAAAATAACAGCACATTTTATTTTTATTTTTGTCTGTTTGTTCTGAGGCAATCCGAAATACGAAACTCTGAAACGGCTGGACCAATTTTGACGGGAGTTTTACTGGCCGATAGCTGATGTTATAAGGAGGACTTAACTGTTATTTAAAAAAAATGATTAGGGTTCCGTGCAAAAAAAATAGATCATTGAGCAGGACTTACAATCATCGTCATTGAAGATATAGCTATTTACTGAGCCGTTTAAATGATTCTATGATACCGATAACCGAACAGTATTTCCAATGAACACGAAAAAAGCTAGCTCCTAATTTCGTAACACACTTCCGATCACAATGCCTTTTATTTTGACAATTCGACAACATTCATTACGTCATTCACGTTGGAGAGCAGACAAATTTTCTGAACATTTCAGCACAAGCAATAGATTAGAAATTTCCTTCATAATCCTTCGAATTGTGATGAACTAATAATGACATTTATTACGCAAAGGACAAGGCTTAAATGTAACTAGCACATTTTTATATACCAAGAAATTAAACGGGTGTCGATAAGGTTTCATGAAACCTGGAGGTGTCAGCTAAGAAGATTATACTATTAACATTGCTTATTGACTCAGTAACTCCTCGTCTCCTGTTTCTTTATTCACTGGACTATGGATAGGAACTAATAGTTCTACAAACCAAAATTGAACAGAACGTCACGCTTGTAATGACCGAATTATACAATTGTTTGAGAAATAACACTTATGCACCTAAATGTTGTACACTTTAGTAATTTAACTTATTCTTAATGGGGTAGGCAAAGCTGTAGGGGCACCACACGCAGAAAGAAAAAGTATTAATACAAATAAAAAAATAAAATAAGTATGAAAAATAAAACAATGGAAATAAAACTAAAATATAAAAACGAGACTATAATATTTTTTTATTGAAACATAAAATTAAAGTAATTGTAGGTCCTGTTTAACTTTAATTTAACTTATTCTTAATAGGGTAGGCAAAGCTGTAGGGGCACCACACGCAGAAAGAAAAAGTATTAATACAAATAAAAAAATAAAATATGAAAAATAAAACAATGGAAATAAAACTAAAATATAAAAACGAGACTAAAATATTTTTTTAATTGAAACATAAAATTAAAGTAATTGTAGGTCCTGTACAAGTCCAAATGGCACGGTACTGTAACATTTAAAAAAAAATGTCGCAGCGCTGCTTTTCTGATGGGGCCCCCACAACTGTTATGCGTAAGTCCCATTTACTAGGATATAAAAGAAAGAAAGAAAGAAAAATCTTTATATAACTTTTCTTTTCTTTTTTTTTTTAGAAGCCTCTTCGTGTCAACAGGGCTCTAATTCGTACTCCGAGCCGTTATCGAGAAATTCGTCATGGAAAAACGTTAACACTTTGCCGGGAATAGGCATGACGACAGTATCAAAAAATTGTAAATTTATTTAGTCCGTCAGTTAGAGTATTGGAAATTAATGGACACGTATTTTTTGTTTTTGTAAATCAATGAAAATTGACAAAGATAAAACGCATCAAACTCGAGTGGGGGCTCGTGACTTCAGAACTAGCTAAAAATTATACCATGGCGTGACGTATTGAGAATTTTAAAAGCGTCGTATCTTCGTCAATTTTGGTTTACGTAACAAAAGAAAAAACACGCGTCAAATCTTTTTTGATAATCTAAGTGACGGACTAATTCGATTATTTTTGTCGTCTCGCCTATTGAAGCCATAACCCGTGCTCAGTAGTTATACGCTTGCGACCACAGACCACCGCGGCTTAACTAATAGTTTTGTTTCCGCATAATCAAAAACCAATAAATTTGCACAACTATTGTGAAGTGTATCACTTGACACAGAAACAATAATGTATATAATTACACAGTTTAATTGCTATTTGTGTGGTCACACGCGATTAACAATGTTTTTGTGACCAGTGCGACTATTTTAGTTGAAATTCCAATCACGCATTTAGTTTAATGACAAGTTATGTAATTCAGGAAGCACATGTAGCCCATTCATTGTTGTGTCTGGCACGACACTCGGACATCGTCGCAATGTCGTTTACAGAAAATTATTTGTCTAAAGAATCCGTATACGATTCATCGGTTGAAAATGTGAGGTCGCATTCTCTAATACGTGTTCGCTATCGTGAGAGAACGATAATTTACACTTTACACGCCAAATTAGAAGCAGAAATGCATAAACCGCGCTTTGGAATGAAATACAAAGTGTTATTTGCGAGAATCTAATTTATAGAGAATGTTTAAAAGGTTGATGGAAGCCTGAAAGTGGCGCCGGTGACTGTAAATTTCTGCGGTAATCAGTTGTCGAGGTATGGACATGTGATACGGAGGAATGAGGAGAATGTTGTGAAGAAAATGTTGAATATGAATGTAGATGGCTATAAGAGTAGAGGAAGACCAAAGAGGCGGATGGACTGAGTGAAGGATGATATGGCTAGAAAGGAGGTGACTGCTGAGATGACGAGTAATAGAGAAGTATGGAAGAAGAAAACATGCTGCGCCAACCCCAAATAAATTGAGATAAAGGCAGAAGAATGATGTTCTAAAGGTTGATTGAAGACGGTGACTACCCAAAGTAGAATACCAATGTCAAAATAGTGGTGTGCGGTGTGCGCGGTGAGATGTATCTCCCCGTGACATTGTCTCAGCGCCGTTCATATCGGGTACAGTGGACATCATGGGCACAGTGAGCACATAATTGATTGGGGTCGAGGCGACACAAGTGGTCCGAGAGACAGTTTCCTAACTAGCTTTGTAGCAACACGCCCCGGGAGCAATTAGGCGGAAGGGGGAAATTGCATCTCTTGGGGATAGCTCACAAATTGCCCCAAACGTCAGCAACTCGACTGAAATGACAATTTGCCTTTGACTATTAGTTTTCCGGTATTCGCAAGTGGGCATTTCTGAGTGTTTGGGGGCTTACGGCCGAAGTCGGGAACTTATATGTTTACTTATACAACCAACTTGTAACTTCGGGGGAACTCAGCGGGGTAGCAGAGGCTCTCATATGCATTTGCGAATGAATTATGCCAACAGTGTTACAAATTAGTTTCCGTAATAAACGTACAATAAGGGAATAGTTGATAAATGTTTGCTGTTTTATGATTTATGGAGCAGTTAACACATTTTGCATTGCTATGAATAAGACTTGCATAATGTGGATGAAATCAGGTTTATATTCAATTAGACTAAACTATAAAGGGTGTAAATAGCTCCATAATGAAGTCGAAAGGCACGTTACTTGTTCTTGCCGTCAATGCGATATTTTTTTTGTTCTAGACCATACCTGGGAACCTTTTAGTTACGGAGATATGTTTCCCATATCTCCGTAATAACAAAAAGAAGTCGTTTCCCAGCCGTAATTTTTGCGTAGGGTTACTTAGTTTGATGTTCAGGATGCTTGGTTGACGGCTTCGTGAAGGGTCTGTTTACATCTTTTATGTACCAATAATTGAAGCCAAGTTCTACCTTTAACTTTCACCGCGCTCTTGCAGGTTTAAAATCAACCAAAACAAACGAGAATTCATTTCGACTGAGCTAATTAAGATCGCGTAACGAGCACACCACCCTCCCCTTTAATCAACACAACAACATGCAATGTAAGCGATTTTATAAAATCCTGAATCCCTGTACCTATTCAACATTTTATTTATTTACAAGCCGTGCGCCCGATTTCCCTTCGGCAATAAATGACGAATTTCCATGCAAAATTTCATCCCCTATTACACCCCTCTAGGGGGTGAATTTTAAAAATTACCTTCGAAATGCTCACTTTCGTTATAAAAGTAACTCTTCTGCAAAACATGCTTTTAGACGCAGACCCAGTGTGTTGTTCATCAAGATTTAAATTAAGAAGAGTCTTAAGGAAGCTTAGCATAAATATCGATATTATAAATATAATATACGAAAAGCTTAGGTACTTTTTCTCCTATCTATACTAATTTTATAAAGCTGAAGAGTTTGTTTGGTTGAACGCGCTAATCTCAGGAACTAGTGGTTCGAATAGATTTTTTTTTATTATTGAATAGTCTATTTATCGAGGAAGGCTATATATCATCACGCTACGACCAATAGGAACGGAGCATCAATAAAAATGTTGCCAAAACGGGGAAAAAGTAGGTATTTTTATAATAATTACACGCGGACGTAGGTCGCGGGCAGCAGCTAGTATCTATATACATGTATATATATATATTTGTCTATTCACATATATATATGTATTTGTCTATTCAATAAGAAATAGCGAGCACTCAAACAAAGTGGTAGGAAAGGCTATAGTTCCCCGCAACATGGCACGCCGCGTGCCAAATATTCAGTCACAGAGCTGACACTCGACCTTTAGGTACCTACTACCGAAACCTTCGAATATCTTCGATATTTATGTTGGTATTTCCAGTATTTGATTTCACTTGTAGTCAATTTAAGGATCGCGTGATAGGCAGGCGAGCCTATAAATTGCTATCAACTGGTGAAATATGGATGTGTTAAAAACATCTCTGCACAACCCTTTCGGAAATACAAGCGTGAGGTTTTTTACATGTTGTAGTTAATTTACAATTTATCTTGTCGTCCTACATATAAATATCAATTTGTAATGATTCAATAAAACAGAATGATCAGTTTAGCACAGCCGGTAAAACAATTACAAAATTGGTGAACATTTTTCGGAAAATAATTCAGAATCCTAAAGACGATTGTCGGAATGTCGGGTCTGTTATCTCCATGTTTGTCATCAAGCACGTTATCATAATTGTGGGCGTGAAGATCGAGCGTCTCACGCCGAAAAATATTCATGAGAGAAAATCAACCGAAATGAAAATGAACGTTCGGAGAAAATATTAAAATTGCGCTGAGGTGGCCATTTTAGAGATTTATTCCTCAGTTATTACAATCGTTTTGCTAAAATGTGTGAAATATCAAGATAAGATTTTTATCAAGTTAAGAAATAACTAGTGAGATCTTCCGGTTGCTGTGGGAAAACATTTTCACACTGTTAGTCACAGATCACTGGGAGAGGCAACTATTCTAATTAGTTATCTAAGGTAGGCTACGTGTTGGTCTCCGGTACGCTCATTTATCAAACGAACAAACGATGACAGAGCTCATCTTCTCGACAGCGTACATTTTGAGTCCACGACAGACATTTAAATGTCCAGACACTATATCTCTGATATTTGTAAAATATTTTGTTACTGAAAGATATGTGCCGCGGTCGACATTTGGCATCAGGCCAGTGCTTTTGCTGTTTTCTCTCTCATGACATCTTCTAGGATAAAACGAAGCGCAGTCTTTGCGTCTCGAAAACCATTATAAAATTAATGATACCCATAATAATTCCTTTTTTTCCTACGAATAACAAAGAAAATTTTAATTTCCACCACGTTATCTTATTTTCTTATCTTCGTATTATATTTCGGCTGCCATTAGAGAGCTTACGCATGCCTGTTTCTATTTCGTTACAGCCTTAAGGAAGACGCAGAAAATATTTAGTTATTCTTACTTACCCGATTATTTTATTTTTATTATCATCAAACGTGATTTTCAAAATGTAACCGAATTTCGAATATAATTTAAGGTAATAAGCGCGCGACCGAGAAAGTTCTTACGCGGATTACGATACGACCGACAATAAAGCAAAAATCTACGAAGTGATGAATGAAAAATGCACGAGTGTGATGTGTAACATGTGCAGCGTGCGGTGCGGTGTCGCGGCGCGTACCTTGTCGCGAGATCGCGAGCGCAGCGTGCAGCGTGCAGCGAGAGAGCGCAGGGCGACGCGAGCCGCCGCCTGCCTCCGAGCGACTGCCGCCCGGGCCGCCGCGCGCGCCCCGCCCGCGCCACGCGCGCGCCACGCACCGCCTGCACCGGCACACACGGCCGCGCCACCGCACGCCGCCGCGCGCTGAGCTACCTACCCGAGTCCGAGCCCGCAGCGGGCTCACGCACCACGCGATTATCGATGTGTTCTGTGAGATGTGTCGCGCGGAGCAGGGACCGCGGGGCGCGGCACGCACCGCCGGCGGGGTCCCGCGGTCCTGGGGCCGGTGGGGGGGGCGGTCCTGCGCGCTGCGTCACGCATCTGTCTCGACGCTTTCTTGCGTGCTCCCGCAGCCCGCCATCTGCAGAGACGTGCTGGCCGGGCTCGCTCGGAGCGCTCGGGCGCGCGCCGCCCTCTCATTGCGACGGTGTTAATGCCCTCCGCGAAACTCTTCGCATTACATCCGTAAAGCTCAATAGAGCCGAATTATCAGATATTTGCCGTTCGACGCTGGCAAGGTCATATTTTTACTTATACGGAAAACTGCCCGCGTTTCGCAGAAAATGTTCATGATCTGTTTTCCGAGAAACACGGACAGTGCTCCGTATATTTTTCCGCTGCTGTTATAATAATTAATTAATAAACAACCATGAGTTCCGAAGACAAGCTACGTTTAATTACAACATAAATTAATATTTCTTGAGAACTTTGATGCAATTTTACGCTACCCTCTTGCTTGGTTTTGAACGCGCAATTTATGAAACTAAAGCATAAGTTTATGTGCATAAGCTCGATGTTTTCTTGCTCCAGGCTAATAATTTGCCGCTCGAATGAAATACTTACCACATTAGCAAATAATAAAGAAACAAATACCCAATAATCCAATGAAAGAGAACTCGATAAAGCGAATTCCGTCTCCCTATTGATTGTGTTGAGTAAAGTGACGTGGAATCAAAAGGCTCTTGAAGCGCGCGTTGTAGCCGAGCCAGTAGAACAGCGAACATCAATCACTGCGGAATCAATTCGTAGGAATCGCCGATATATTTGTTATTCAGGCGATGTTTCCCTCGAGATGGGGATACACTACTGTGGATTATAAAATAATTGCATATACGAGCTCGTGAAACACTTCATCTTATCTTTTATAGCATTATCATTAAGTTGAATGAATGTGTTAGTAGTGTTTTGATGAGGTCATTTCCATAATTTCACAATAATTGGTATTTATTACATTTTACCACGTAGATCACACAAGGATGAGCTTCGAACTCACATCCCTGTCGCTGGCTAGACCGCACCTTAACCGTTGGGCTATTGCAGTTTTTTTTTAAACTAAAGGTAGTATTGGTTTATTTCCCAAGTCAAACAACATACTCATATAAAAGCTGGACAGTAGTCACATAACATCATCACAATATTAGCCGTTAAAGTCTATTACCGAATCTAGTCCTAATTAACAACATTAATGAACGGCCATAAGTCGATGAAGCTATAATCACGACAGTAGCTTAGCAAACAGATCAAATCATATTGATGACCCCACTTACTGTTGCCACTTCCTCTCGTGACAAAATATAGAAAATGGAAAGATACTGTAGTAAAGGAACATTCTCTCACAGGAAACGTTATTGAAATTAATGTTGCACTCTGGTATTCAGCGGCTGATCTGATGAAAAATGTCTGTAGATAAAATTGCACGGATACGATGCTGCGATCGTACCGTATGAGAAAACTCCCTCTATCGGAGGATAATTGAGTTATATTCTCAAAGAATTCTAGTTAGCGAGGTAACTGTGTAACTTACCTGACAATATGTACATTCCACTTTGTGTTTAGTTTGTTTCTTCTCACGTGTGTGTAAGCTGAAATCAGATTGAATTGGTATTTTTAGTTGGTGGTTTAATTTTGACGAGTAAGAGTTACCTCTGTGGGTATCGTCTAGCGGTCGTTTTTTATAACTTACTTACGTATAACTGTTGGTTAATGTGCTTTCTTCCGTAGCTATCGGTGTTTGTATAAACGAAGAATATCCTATCCGCGTCACCTACCTGTCACTTGATTCATAGAAAAATCAAAGAAAGCTTTTCTGTGACGCTTTGTTTCTAACCGTCCAGTAAGGAAAATGTCAAACAGACAAGAGATAGCAACCTACCGAAACCGGCTAGTAAGTTAATGAAAATGGCCGTAAAGGCATAAGAATAGCTGAAAAGAAAAGCTGGCAGTATCGGCACACCGTTAATGTTTTTTATTTTTATTTATTTTTTGTCTTTATATTGTAGTATTTCCGTGTATATGTTTATTTATATAAAGGGTGTAAAACACTCTTAACGAAGCCGAAAAGCACTTGTTCTCCTCGTCATTGCGATCATTATTTTGTTCTACACCATACCTGGGAACCTTTTAATTACGGAGATATTGGGGATCAAAGTTCCAACTTTTTGACAAATTTTTTTTATCGCTCGCGCCTACGGCTCGGGCAAGCAATATCGCCTCGACTGTAGTTTTCAACTTACCGCACTTGTATCATAATGAACTATTACTTTAAACACCTCCATGGCCCCCGTACTATTCAATCCATGCATCAGCACAATGTTTTGAGTGCGTTACATTGAGTTCTACCACAAAACATGATTTTTAACCCCAAAAAAAAAAGTCGTTTCCCAGCAATAATTTTTGCGTAAAGTTACTTAGTTTGATATACAGAATGCTTGGTTGACGGCTTCGTGATGAGGTGGTTTACACCCTGTATATTTTGATAAATTTTTATCGTATTTCAAATATCCTTGTTCCTTGTCCTTGTCCTTGTTTGTCCATTTATGTTAGTCATCAATATTGTTATTCTCGTGCCCCAATTTATGTGGGGTTGGCGCAACATGTCTTCTTCTTCCATACTTCTCTATTCCTTGCCATCTCATCAGACACCTCCTCGACGTATAACTTAGTATAAAAAAAAATACATATATATATCTGCATCACCCAGAGGTCGACTGGCAGAAAATGACTACGACGTTCGCCTCTAAACACTATGCTTGAAGTGGTAAATAAATAAATAGGCAGCAGTATTCTTTAAATCAGTATCTCAAAAAGAAGTTAGTGGTAAGCTCTGCTAAACGCTAAACTAATGCACAACGGGACGCAACTATTCGCTTCATTTTTAAAAGATCGAGAGCAATTTGTTGAGATTGAATATTACAATAAAAAAACAAATGAAGTACAGCTCATAAGATCTGGTGTTAAATCAATACATGCATCGATTCCCCAGGGAAGTGTTATTGGCTGCCTCCTTTTCCTCATATATATTAATGACCTCCCCAAAACCATAGACGGGCCATGTGTACTTTTTGCAGATGATATCTCGATCCTGACCTCATGCCAAACAATTGATAATTTAAATGAACAACTTACAACTATTCTTGGGAAAGTTATGAACTGGATGAGCGACCATAACCTCGAAATAAATTTTACGAAGACCAAATTAATAGCGTTTAACCCTTGGAAAAAAAAACAAATAAATATAGACTTTACCTTTAATCAACAAAAAATAGAAACAGTTAATAATTTCACTCTCCTAGGCCTAACAATAAACACACATATAAACTGGAAAACACATATACGGACAGTAAAATCAAAAATTTCAAAGTTTTCGTATGCTCTCCGCGAAATTAAAAAAACAACTGATCTACAAACCGCACTAGCCACATACTACGCTTATGCCCACGCTTGGTTCAACTACGGCATCATCTTATGGGGAAATAGCACAGACGCTCCGTCCTTATTTACCCTCCAAAAAAAGCTAGTACGAATAATTACTAATATAGAACCAACAGATAGTTGCAAGCCTTACTTCCAGAAACACAAGATACTCACCCTAGTTAGTATATATATATTGGAACTATGTAAACTAGTCCGTAAATATCCAGATGCTTACAGCACACGGGGAGACATACAAACAAATTATTCGTTGCGCCATAAAAACAGATTAAATTTGCCCCCTTCCCGCCTTAAATCACACTCATCCAGCCCCTATTCCATGTCAATAAATATACAACAAACTACCAGAAGACTTAAGAAATCAAAGTAAAACCAGTATATTTTTAAATAAATTAAAGCAATACTTAATTAAAAAAAGCTATTATACAGTCCACGAATATCTGACGGATAAATTCAATAATTATATATAATTACGAATAATTTCATTTAATTAGCAAGATGACAAATATATTTTTTAATAAAACATATTTATACACACAATACATCTTAATTATATATTCTATATCTATTATTTATATTAAGCTGACATGGATCTATTTATTTTTGCCATATTATGTAAGTTGACATTGTTTAATTCTACTGTACTTTTTATTTTTTATTGTGATACTATTTTTGAATTTGTTTTGAAATAATGACTATGTTGTTAATATTTATGTGTTAATCGTATGATGAATGTGTTCTTTTTAAATTTTTATTGTTGTTATTTTTATTTCAAACACAATGTAGGTTGTTTGTGAGGAATTGAAATTATAAGGTTAAAAATAATGAATCATGATCATGAGAAAATGAAATAACTGAAAAGTAAAAAAGCGGTCTTCCTCTCTACATATTTTTCTAAATTTGCTGTGCCCGACAGGGTCCATAATTGTTTCTATGTTTTTATTGACCACCTGTAAGTGCACATTATGGATTTAGCAATAAACGATTTGACTTTGACTTTGACTTTGAAGGAGTGTGGGAA
The DNA here is from genome assembly GCA_963853795.1 of Xestia rhomboidea. Classification (NCBI taxonomy): domain Eukaryota; kingdom Metazoa; phylum Arthropoda; class Insecta; order Lepidoptera; family Noctuidae; genus Xestia; species Xestia rhomboidea. Next base: position 7,886,340 of record OY970764.1, on the reverse strand, counting down.
TAAAATAAATAAATAATAAATATCGCTAGACATCACACACAGCGCCATCTAGTGCCACACTAAGCTACGAGGCTTGTGTCGTGGACACCAGATAGTTGATATACTACATAGATACTTTTTGTTTGTAAATACATACTTACTATACATATAAACATCCATGACTCGGAAACAAATGTCCATGCTCATCAAACAAACATTTGCTCCTACCGGGATTTGAACCCGGGACCCTAAGAACGTAAGGCAGCCTTTTTACCGCTGCGTCATTCGGGTCGTCAAACTAACGATCTTTCATGTGGTTTCTGGGCTGTAGTTCTGCTTTCCATTAAATTAATATTGTTTAACTTGCCTATTTTCTGTTCAGATTTAACTATAGATGAAGTAACACATAGAAAATCTATGATCTAACTAGTTATGTCTATGTTGAAACGCGCGAATCAGTTTGAAACAAAAATCCGCGTTTGTGAGGGCAAAATCCGCGCTGTTGACAAAAGGACGGAATTTATTCTTCCGGATGTACGGAATGTATTGTACTGTGGGACAGAATCCGCAATCGCTCGTAATAATATGCCCTCAGTAGGTTCTACTGGCAAACAATTCATTTTCTTGAAACAATAACACGGGGAAACTGGAAAACTCGCCACGCCTCAAAGGAGTTTGTTTTTTACATTGACCTAATTTCTTTCTTTACCAGTAAATCTGTCATCTTCTTGTTTTTTAAAGAAAAACGCGTTGTTCCCCGGTTGTTCCACACTAGGTTTATTCCCTGTATCGTGGATGAAGTTACATACATTCAAACTCACATAGGGACACAAACATCCAGACCTATCTGTACCTCATACAAACATTGGTCCGTGCGGAGATCGAACTCACGACACGCAGTGCAGCAGCCAATCGCTTAGCCACTGGGCCAACCGTACCTCCAAACATCAACACTAGTCTCAGAAGTTTATACTAGTTGTACATTTCGTGGCATAAAATTTCAATTCTCTCAAAATACAAAAAAAAATACCCTAGCAGTAAAAAAATCCTGGACATCAGCCTTTATCTGCCTTTAATCTGCCTACCAACAGATTTCATGGTACATGCTACGGCCTCTGGAAATCGTAAAGCGTCTCCTTCATCCGCATTCAATCTTGATGTGCAAACATGGTGAACAATAGCTCAATCAGTCGAATTCTCTCCGCCATTATGTATAACATTCGAGACCTATGCAAATTGTTTGACTACAGACCGTTTTGCCAATACCAGATTTAGTATGTTGTTCGAGATTATGTGGGTACAATTTTGAATTTATTTTTCGGAACTGTATGTCTATTTTTGAGATTATTGTGATTATAGATTGTGGCTAATATTTTTATTAGAACAGCTTAGGAGTGCAGTACAAAGTAGAAATATGCGGTGTGTGTGTTGATACTCGTACTATGGACTTTTACAAAATACTATAAAATATACATATTAGTTGTGCATAAATTCAGCGCAGTCCACCACACAAGATGAGACATCAAACAAGCAGACAATCATTCTAGTTTCAAAACTAACAACAGACACTAGCGAGACCCGCAAACTTGTCAGAGATAAGTTAGCAGTTACGTAGACATGAGTTCCGGGTGAAAATATGAAAGGAGTAAAACAAAAGCGTAACATGAAACTTTACATATATTACTCACATTCTGACAAAGGGGGCAAAGGATTAGACTTAGAACATTTTAATAACTAACGGTATGGAATACAAGTTTCACTTCGTCTTTTTCTTCTTCCCTTCTTTTCTACTCTCCTTTTCCGCTTTTGACTTTGCACCAGGTACAGGTAAAGGGGGGCCTTTGTATCGCAGAGTTAAATTCAACACACGCTCAGCCTCGCGCACGCCGCTCAGCCTCGCACCTGACACGGTGGCGTAGTGGCCGGGAACAGTGGCCTCGCCAGCGAACAACAATATCGGAGGAATAGGCTCGCAAGGCCCTGGCAGCGGACACGCCAACGCCCGCTGTAAATCCCCGTCAGATCCGTAGCTGTCATAAGAATATGCCCCGCAGAAAAAGGGGTCAGAAGTCCAATGTGATCGTAACATTGTAATTGGATACGGTATACTGCAGTTTCCCGTCGCGATACGTAATATTTCGGTCAAGCCTTCAGCTACGTCTCTGTCGCAAAGCCCTTCCATCATCAAAGCTTCCTGTCCTACTATCCAAGCACACATGACATGTTTACTATTTGGTACTGGTTCTATTGAAGTTATTCCTCGAGTCCAATCAGGGCGATCACAAAGCTCGTTACAACAGAATCTGAAGTTCAAGTTTCCTTTATGCCAATACCAAAAAGGGCGACAGTATTCCAAATAAATTTTATTACAGTATCCAAATCCAAGGCCTCGCATGGCGTCTATTTTTGTCGCTGGTAGCGTTGGGCAGAACATTTTGATGGCATTATTGTACAACACTCCAAGAGACACCGTTACTATGACGTAGTCACAAGGAAATTCATCACCATCACACGTACATACGACAGCTCGATAACCTTCTTTCTGTGATGTTCCCCAGTAGACGCAGTTAACCGGCTTACAATAACGAATAGCTCCTTCCGGTATTTGACGTAACAACGGAGCTAGTATTCCGACTAAGCCCAAAGGCACGCGTACTTCGCCACCGGGCATGTTCATGAAGCAGCCGGCATGGTCGGCGCACAGCATCGACGTGTCGTCCCCGCAGCGCGCGCTCAGCATGTGACACAGCCCGAACATTATCCTCGCTGCGTCATGTTGCTGGTCCTCAGGATATTCGTGCAGTTCTTGTTGAATTCGCAGACTCATAAAATTGAACAGGGAACCTGCCTGTTTACTTCCGCCGAGGCAGTATATTTGCGCAGCTTCCTGTTCTATTTGACGAAATTTATGGTATGCAGCTAACGTAGGGGGAAACGCCATTTTACCAGTAACTATTCGGTTGAAAAGACCGCGAGTATGTTCAGAGCCGGGTACACCGGGACGGGGAGGATTTTCAGTGGCAGACATCGTGTAAACAGGATGAGTAAAGCTGTCATCTGGCTTCCAATGTGATCCTAACTCAGCAACGATGTCTCCAAGCCAGCATGAGTGTATCCGGCCCCCGGGTCTGGAAAGAGCAGGTATTTGTGTACTGAGTGGGTCTAAACAACTAAAACTTATCAACTATATTGTAACTCTTTTAGTTCTAGTTTTAGTTACTGTAATTGGTTTAGAAAAATAAAAGTTGTAATAAAATAAATAAATAAAATATGCTAACCTCTCGTAAGCTTCAAGCACCACTATGTTGTTGATGCCGCGCTGCGAGAGCCGGGCCGCGGCGGACAGGCCGGCCATGCCTGCGCCTATGATGACGACGCGGGGCTCCGGGTAGCATTTCTCGACGTCGCATGGGGTGACCGCGCATATAGCTCGGTCCTCTAAATTTGGGTCACAAATTGAGTCACTAGCAGCGAAGGGGCTATCGACCGAATACGCCAACTTCCTAAAATTAAAACTTTGTATTTTAATAATTTATCGTTTGTCTGATTTTTCACAGATTGAGGAGATCTGGATATCGTGGAAAGGCAGATCAAGTAGACAGAGTCGACTACGATAGTTAGCGGATTCTCTGGGAGGTGAGAAAACACGTGACTCAATTGCTACAGTTTTTTGAGAATGTTTCTAATATTATATAAAATTTTGCTAATGAGACATAAGTACGTAGATATAGTCAGTACCCAAGTGAGTACCGATAAAGTCTGCCGGTAAGTGCACTTCTCCCGTTATATAAATTTTCTGTAACGCGCTTTTGTACGTGTCCCTCTAACAGCCTCCATTACATACGGCGACCCCCTCCTTGCCTTGGAAAGCACGTCAAATCGATGGTCTTTTGTAGATCTTAAACAGTCGTTACAGGATAGCCTAAAAGTCTGCAAACCAGACTTGCCAAGGGATAGGTATCGTATTACCCGGTAACTTGGTCGTGCAGGTCAGATAGGCAGTCGGTCTACCTAAAATATTGTTATTCAGGTGCAACCGTTTAGACTGGAAATCGACTCAATCATAGTTGGGAAAAGCTAAACAGACGATCCTCAACTGACGATTCAGGGCAAAGATGCAGCCTTATGTTGAGTCCACATACCTGCAAATTGAAGTCCTCAGCCATAACTTTCTTAATAAAAATAAATTACTGAAAATTTTCATATGTTCAAGCGAAATTTTAAAGTTTCGTGAATTTTGCAAATTACATGCCTAAAAATAATATGGTACTATGGTACGTACCGTACGTAGTTTTTGGATTAGCGTATTGAAATGACAGCAAAACATGTGACAAGCCCGTTCTGTCATAGAGTATCGTTGAGTTTCTTTTTATCGATCTGAAAATAGTTTCAGGTGAAGTATTTGAAGTTTATGCCCTCCGCCCTCGGCCGTCTGTCCGAAATATTCAACATGGTAGTTAATGATACAATGCTGGTTGATTTAATAGTGGAAAAGGACTATTTCCAAATTTTAATGAAAGCTTAGCCTAAAATCCTGCCGACAAACTGGTTTTGCAGTTTGGCGGGAGGTTTGTGTAGTAACATTTTGTGAAATATCTATGAATGATTGCATACTATAGCTGATGCCTGCGGTTTCGCCCGCGTGGATGTCGGTTATCGCGACCAAAAGTAAAGATCCCAGACGGTTTATTTTTTTCAGACACCTCCAACAAATATCATTATATTTTAGCCAAGTATACTAAAACTTCATAACAAATTATATACTAAAACTTTCCTCGAGAACCACTCTATCCATTGGTGTAAGCAGCATGAAAATCGGTGCAGGAGTTTTTGAGTTTCTCGCGAACTGACAGACAGAAAGACGTGGCGGAGGACTTTGTTTTATAATATGTAGTGATATAAAAAAAGACTATCTTCTCTGTCTGCACGCTCATTTTCTGGTGGAGATATCAAGTTTAAACCCTACCTCGATAAGTCTATAATTTTCCCGAGTATAGACTTCGGTACAGTACCCACAACAATAAAAACGTTTGTTCAAAACTTGACCGCAGAATATAAATCTACGAAACATATACAAATAATGTGTAAAGTAACGCGTTCTTTGTGGAAAAGCAAGCGAAACGGTTAATGTTTTATTTGGCAGGGTAACGGGAGCATTCTGGCGCCGTTGTGATTTTTCTACTTTGTTTTTGCGGCGCACTAATTGCTAGACTTCTCCCAAGTTTGCTAACTGTACACTGAGAAATTGCTTTCACCATTTGTATAAAGTATATTTTCTTTAAGACTCGCAGTTTTTCTTAACTATTCGCAGAATCAAGGAAGAGTGTACCTAGGTACGTCTTGCCTTACCTGCAGGCCTGCAGTAAGGAAAAGTTAGCTTGAAATAAATATTAATGTTCTGCTTTGCGCACGGTATAGTTTCAGTTTAAAAGGAAATAAAACAACAGTTGTTCTTAAGCGTATCTTTATAAATATCACTACAAATAACTATAATGCTTACATCGAGCTTGTCTTAAATCTAAAGTTTTATTTTCTTCGAGGGTAACGAGATCACACAAGACAACACAACACGCGCGACATGCCCGGCAGGGGGCGACACATTCACTCGCTTTCGAAACATTTAGTCCAGAAGTGATCCAACATGTGGTAGAAATGTCGACTGACGCCGAGGAGAGAGTGCTTCTCGTCCGCGTAGCTCTGGAAATAAAATCATACAATGAGGTTGTGGACAATGTTCTTATTGGGTAATACGGTATTACCCAACAAGCAGGTTCGCTTTCAAGGTATTACTACCACATAAACAGTTTGATTTTCCTCGGTTTTTCCTGCCTACATTATTGTTCAGGACACCACCAAGTAGACAAAGAAAGCCGCTGGGAGGCTGGCATACTGTCAACTACAATCCGTATTCAATGGATTTCAGTCTGTAGGTGTCGGATATCGAATTTGAATCTTATTTTTCTAACCAAATGGTATCAATGGGGAATTCCCAACTTTTTTGGGGTCGGCTTCCAGTCTAACCGGATGCAGTTGAATACCAGTATTTTACATTGAGCGACTGCCTATCTGACCTCCACAACCCAGTTAGTACTTGGTAATACGATACCCCTTGGTAAGACTGGTTGTCAGACTTTTTGGGCCACTGACTACCTGTAACGACTGTCTAAGATCTACAAATAACAGCCGGGACCAACTGCTTAACGTGCTTAACGAGGCACGGAGGAAACTCGGTATGAAATGGGTGGTCACCCATCCACAGACTAACCTAGGCAAGCAAGGCTTATCAATGAGAGTAACCTCCGATCGAAAAAATAAAAAATGACAATGTAGTTCACTCACCATCTGCTCAAAGTCAATATCATTATGCTGCAGCTGCTTCGCCAGCAGCATGCTGTGCTGGTAGTGCACGTTGTCGTCATCAGTTCCGTGCACCAGCAGGTAGCGGCGCCCGCGCAGCTGTGCCGCGTGGCGGATGACGTCAGAGTGCTTGTAGCCCAGCGGGTTCGCTTGCGGTGTGTCCATGTAGCGCTCGGTGTACATTGTGTCTGTGAACGGAAAGAACATAATTAAAGGCTTGGTAGAGTTTGGTATGTTTATTGTAGGTGTTTAGAGGTAGAGGAATAAGATAGAAAGTTTCTGGACCTGAAGGGTCATGTGTCGTGAAACTACTCATTACGGCACGACTGTTGTCGAAAGAAAATACTTCAGGACATGAAAATGAATAATAATAGTAGATAGATAGATTCATTTATTTGCCTGAAATATGGTATTTTGTAGATTTAATAACATATACACAATAGTTCTTCATATTCCGCTTACTTAATTCGGCATGCAAATGTGACATTAACCATTGTAATTGTAACAAAATTAAAATCATTATTCTAATTTAACGAAATGTCTAAAAATAAGTACTAAATCAAGAATATACATAAATATTTTTTTTTTGTCTAATTTATCAAATTACAAATATCAAATAAAAATAATTCAATAACACATTTTTAGACACATTCTTAAACCCAAATCTTCGTCAAGCTTCATTGTCTCGGCGCTTTTTTGGTGGTCGCTACTGTTGATTCTGGCTTTGAGAAGTTGTGAATAGGGTGGCAGGGTTGTCAAAAAAACCCAAATAAGTTTGTCGAGAACAAGTATGTTGTCAAAGTACGCAGTTGTGTTGTGTAAGTTTGTCATTGGATAACAATTTCTTGACTACAATCCTTTATAATGCGGGCTCTAAACTGCAGTAGACGTTACTGACACCTAAAGAGCCTCTGACGGTTTAACAGTAAGCAGTAGTTACTGTAACCAGAAGTTTTGGAGCTAGGTAAAGCCTATACGACCCCTGTCTTACCTGTAGTCTGGCCCAAGGTAAACAGGACCATCTGTTTATTGGTTCCCACTGGTTGTAATGTACAGGTCTTCTTTCTAAACTGTCGATGGTTATCTAAATTGATTCAGTCCAAAATTCTTCAGGTTCAAGGTACAAAAACAGGTCGAAAAGAAGAAAAACTTACCATAATAAAGCCAAGAAGTGACCGGCGCGACGGCAGCAGCACAGCTGAGCGTATTCTGGTCATCTTGTATGAGCATCATGGTTGACACAAACCCGCCGTAGCTCCAGCCCCACGCGCCGATGCGGTCCGCGTCGATGAATGAGTATATGCTTGCTAGACTCCTGCAAAAGGTAGAAAAAATCAACTAAGTAAAACAGTAAAATAAAATGGTGTACGCTCTAGGGAAAGATTCAAGCTGTGCTGAGAAAGGGTTTCCCTACCCAAACCATTTGTGCCACTTGCTGAAAATCTCCCACCTAGACGCGAGCTACCATGGCTGACCAGTAGGCTTAGCCAAGTTGACAATCTACAGTCGTTAACGCATAGAAAACTAACCAAATGTATGGGAATGACATCATTTCATCGTTAAGTCACGTGGTCAAAACAAACGAATAGAAACTTTAAAGTTCAGTCAAAACTGTGAGTTGGCTACGATTTCTAAGGGATGTAGCGATAACGATTATAGAAACGAATACATTTCATTCTATCATCTTGATCGATGTAAACTTGTCTACGATGTTTCTATTCGTTTGTTTTGACCACATGACTTAACGTTTACGATTGTAGAAAGAGAATCGATACGAATCGTTTGTAACTTGGCTAGGCCTGCAGGCCCCTTATTCACAACGCTTCGATTCGATTTTCGATTCGGAAATTCGTATGTCTATCTCGCTTGATTTCGTAATGTCATAAAAAGAATAGCTATGCTGGAGGTCTTTGAATAGAGTCAGGACACAGGTGGGCCGAGGCAAGGAAAAGCTGTTCAGGATTACTCTGCCCTGGAATGTAAATGGGGTGTTGTCCCTCGTGCTGTTCTGCCTTTCCTGTTGTTTGCACATCACTGGAGTTTGTGGATGCTACTGAAAATGGCAAACTCGTCGCCTTTTGAGCTAACTCAATTTAGATTGTCATTCGTAAAATAGTCTCAAAGTGACATTCATAATATTAACTGCGTCTGTGAGTATTTTAAGAAATTTAACGTGACTCATATGATTATCCTAATAAGAACCTGCCAGAGCGGCCATTTTAGGTCCCCTGTTGCATTTGTATGGAATGGAGGTTGACATACTTTGTTGAGGAAAGGTTAGACAGAGGCTCAGATACTCTTGTATGGCGGTATTTGACACATCGTTGCTTATAGGCAATAAGATTTGCGAGGTGATACAGTTTCCACTGTGCTTTAAAAAACCCGAAACTAATGGAAAGGTTTTGGTAGTATTGAGGTAAATACTGCTTGGGAAATTGTCAGGTAAGTCTAACTTACTGAATCCTGAAGACCTGGTTCTGAATAAAATCCTCAGAAAGTAACAGCCTAAACTGAGCTTAGAAACAATGGAATTCAAACTTTACATTGCAAACACGAAATTGAGTTAAATTGGCACTGTCACACGTTGTTTCAAATTCACGGCAGTTCAGCAAATTGATTTAACACCACGGTCACAGTTTAGTTATACAAAGTGATCTAATAGTTGTTTGAAAACACGCCTAACAAGTACTGTTCAAAAAAATATGGAAAACAAGCTGTTGCCTGTGACTTCGTTCGCGTGGAAAAGATGTGTCATGTATGAGAAAACAAAAAAAAATAGTAGGCTATTTGCTATTTCAGACTAAAATCTTTCTCTGTGCCAATTCATCCAGACCCGTTCAGCCGTTCCGTTCTGCATGATTGAGTAACAAAGATCCATCCAAACTTTAGCATAAAATTAGTATAGATGCGGACGGCAAGGGATTTCACACCTAATATGATCCCCAAGGCAGAGGCAACTACAGTACTTTCACAGTTTTTATGTCTTGTGACTGGGACTGTAGCTACATTTAATTTTCATCTTTATTTTGACAATTCAAAAGTGCCTGTAACTGGCCTACTTGAAATAAATGCTTTTGATTTTTTTATTGATTTTAAGATAGTAAGTACACCCTCATTTGAGATATTTTTAAGTCCCATTTAATAGGGGGGACGCCGGACGAGTCTATTGCCATCAATATAAAGGGTGTAAAAAACCTCTTAATGAAGCCGAAAGGCACTTGTTCTCCCCGTCATTTTGATTATTTTTTAGTTCTACACCATACCTGGGAACCTTCTAGTTACGGAAATATTGGGGGTCAAAGTTCCAACTTTTTTACAAGTATTTTGTAAATACAATTTTTTAATGTATTTTTCTTACTTTAAACACCTCCACGACCCCCGTACTATTCAATCCATCCATCAGCACAATGTTTTGAGTGCGTTACATTGAGTTCTATCACAAAACATGATTTTTCACCCCAAAAAAAAGTCGTTTCCCAGCAATAATTTTTGCGTACAGTTACTTAGTTTGATGTACAGAATGCTTGGTTGACGGCTTCGTGAAGAGGTTGTTTACACCCTGTATTATTATATTTTTTAATGACATAATGTAATGACACCTAATGGGTCACTTATAAATTTGTATGTCCTAATTATGACAAAACATAGCGCATGTTTATGTAAACACCAATGTTTCACAAATAAACTGATTGATTGATGGATTGATCAACCGGGCACAGATCCAGACTCCGTCGTGGCTAATAAAGATAAGAAGTTCTTGATGAAAAAACTCAGTAAGACTTTGTCAGACATGGAAACCGATGCCAGGACCTGATGATCAGCAATCGTGCTTGAGACCACGCGACCAACGAGTCAACCAATTAAAGCAAACTTTATCGAAATAGTTGCCTTTTGTAAAACTTGCTAGTAGGTACTCCAGTTTGTTTCTATTGTGAATTCCATAGTTTGCGACAATTGTTTTTTCACCACTCCCGCACGAAAGAAGTGTCTTTCCTCTACGAAAACAGTGAGGAAAGTTGGTTTTTCCTCACTGTTTGAACAGTGAGGAAAGTAATGATCCCGTTCAGAAACTAACCTTGCCTGATTTTTTTATGTTAAGTTTTAGAGATATTTTAAAAAAGAAAATAATTTTATGCTTAGAATAGAAATCTTTATAAGTTAAGATAAATGTTATTTATAAAATTTATCAAATTATTGTAAGTGTATAAGTTCAGAAACATTAAAAAAGTTTAATAAAATATTGAAAAAATTACATCGTCAATTTTAGGATTATGATTTTTGAACGCACTCAAAGAAAGACGCCTGTGAAAGAAGTACATTAGAAGCGCGAAAATTCTAAGTTTTGTTTACGTGCGATTTTGATTACTAAAAAAAATGAGTGATTCTAGTGAGGAAGATTTAAGTTTAACTACAAAAGAGTTTAAAAACCTTGTTTCAAATGCCGAACTAAGTTTTTTGCCCAAAAAATCGAAGGAAAGATATCTTAAAACGTTCGATACCTTCAAAAAAATGCGAAAACTTTCTCCGAAACGGTTTGGCTGTCTTATTTCATGGAAATTTCAAACATGAAGCAACCCAGTACATTGTGGAGTATTTATTCTATGATAAAATTAGTATTGGTAACGATACATAACATAAATATAAAAGAATATCATAAGCTGATTTCATTGCTTAAAATACAGTCTTCTGGGTTCAAAAGCAAGAAATCAAAAGTTTTTACGGCAAATCAAGTTAAGACATTTTTAAACGATGCCCCAGATGATACTTTTCTCGGATTGATTAAAAGTAAGTTTAAGTTTAATATTTTGTATTTCCTACAATTTTTCACCCTGGTTAAAATAACTTGCTTGGCTTTTGCTAGTTCTAGCAAAAATTCACAGATGGCGCTGATTTAATTATTTTGCTATACTTATTACAAAATTTATTTACCTAATATGACTGAACACTTTCTTGCTGGGAGTGGTGAAAAGTTTTGTATGCAACATGTGAGCAAGTTCATTTGCTATTCGTTTTGTTGAGTCTTTCGCTTACTCAGGATTGAAATTTATAATCACTCGCTGCGCTCGTGATTCTATTTTTCAATCCTTCGCTCGCTCAAGACTCAAAATCAAAACTCATAGGAAAAACGAACTTTCCTCACTTGTTGGATAAATAACTATTGTACTATTTTATGAATTATAAATAAGCACTCAACAATAGCACTGTTGAATAAAAACAGCAAATTACTGACGCAAGAAACAACGCATTTGTCTATCAAATTGTGCACTGAAATAAGAAGGTTTGGCTATATACAGAGTGTTGTTATTAGTCCCTCCGAGGACGCCCCCTTTATACGACGAGTAAATGAATAAGAAAGAGCTCAAATAGCTACTTGATCTAGTACTAAAGGTGTCAAAAGATTAAACAGTCTAGTCACTGCGTCTTGGAAATAAAGTAAGGTTTCCCACTTTATTTCCAAGACGCAGTGCGACGTAAACTGTTAAGAAGGGGTCACTTAATTGGCTTTTTAGGTCATTAGCTTGAAAGATATTGAATTACACACTTAAAAATATGTCGGCAGGTAATAAGGATTCTAAGTCGTGTTTCAACTAAAAGTATGGCTCCGGCAAGTTATAGCTTTAGTTTCCGGCAGTAGGGCATGGAAGTATTAAATACTATACGTTACATCTACGGTCTACCGTTAAGCATGTGCCAACAATTGCTTTTATATTTAATGGCTTCTATTTATATGCATGTGTACAGGTTTTATGCCACTTTTACGACACCTTTTTATTATAAAAGAATTCAAAATACATAACCAACGAGTTATTAAAACGTGCATCTCGGTACTCGTGTACCTACTAAACAATAACATTAATATTTTTGAATTCAGAACACAAATAAAATGTTAATTTGTTTAAAAAAGTAAATATTAGTTTTATATTATTTATATTATATAAAACTACAAAGCCACTGACTCACTCACTGATTGACATGCCGTTTCTCGGAATGGGTGAGAGATGGGTTAGGGGTATGTTTTGCAATAATGTATAAAACCATAGAGTGAGTAGAGGAAAATTATAGAGGAGATTCAAATCCAAGATGGCGGCCGAGTCCATTTCCGGTTTCGGTGGGGAATAGACTTGGAAGGGTTTCGACTCATAGGTCCTGTATAAGATCTGGAATGATTTAAAAAAAAAGTAAAAAAAAAAAAAAAAACAAGATGGCGGCTGCGCTAGGACGTTTTGAAAATTGCTACTTTTTTCACTCGACTTTGGTGAATTGTTTTGTTCTACCGATTCCAAAAGTTGGCAACACCAAGTGCATTAATCGGTGGCCTATATCCTTGAGATTTCAGAAAAATTGGGACTTTTCAGAAAAACAAAATGGCGGACGGTGTGGCGGCCATTTTGTGAAAAGTTGGAATTTTCGACTTTTTTCAAATCCAGTTTTTGTGTAGTTGGCAACATCTAACGGGTTCAAGTTGTACCGAGCGGTTGTGTGTTACGTCAACGAGTGTTGCCTGGCTAAATAAATTTCCCCATTTTTAGGGTACTTTCCCAGATTTTCCCCAAAAACATGAAAAGTAGAAATAACAACATTTTGAATAAAGACTTTGACTAGCTGGCAGCATTAGGGTCCCCCAAATGACATTTGACCATTTTGGTGCGTTTTAGTTGGCAACCCCAAAAAATATTGAATATTTTTATTTTTGGGACTTTTTGACTTTGGCGAATTCATTTGTTCTACCAAACTCTAAAGTTGGCAACACCAAGTACACCGATCGGTAGCCTATATCCTTGAGATTTCAGGAAAATTATGACATTTCAGAAAAACAAGATGGCGGACAGTGTGGCGGCCATCTTGTAAAAATGACGAAAAATCCCAATTTTCGACACGATAAATGGGACAGCTGGCAACCCCCGACTGGATTGTGTTGTATGAACCGGTTGTGTATTTAGTTGAGGAGTGTTGCCTGGTGCAAAAAATTTTCCCATTTTGAGGGAGTTTTCCCAGATTTTCCCCAAAAACATGAAAAGTAGAAATAACGACATTTTGAATGGAGACTTTGACTAGGTGGCATTATTGTGGTCCCCCAAATGACATTTGACCATTTTCATCTCTTTTAGCTGGCAACCCCGAGAGCCATTGGGGCTTGAATTTTCGGGTCAGACCCGACTTTGGCGAGTTCTTTTGTTCTACCAAACTCAAAAGTTGGCAACACCAAGTACACCAGTCGGTGGTCTGTATCCTTGAGATTTCAGGAAAATTATGACATTTTAGAAAAACAAGATGGCGGACAGTTTGGCGGCCATCTTGTAAAAATGACGAAAATTACTAATTTTCGACACGATAAATGGGACAGCTGGCAACCCCCGACTAGATTGTGTTGTATGAATCGGTTGTGTATTTTGTTGAGCAGTGTTTCCTGGTGCAAAAATTTTCCCCATTTTTAGGGAGTTTTCCCAGATTTTCCCCAAAAACATGAAAAGTAGAAATAACGACATTTTGAATTGAGACTTTGACTAGCCGGCAACATTGGAGTCCCTCAAATGACATTTGACTATTTTCATCACTTTCAGCTGGCAACCCCGAAAGCCATTGGGGCTTGAATTTTAGGGTCAGACCCGACTTTGGCGAGTTCTTTTGTTCTACCAAACTCAAAATTTGGCAACACCAAGTACACCAGTCAGTGGCCTGTATCCTTGAGATTTCAGGAAAATTATGACATTTTAGAAAAACAAGATGGCGGACTGTGTGGCGGCCATCTTGTAAAAATAACGAAAAATCCCAATTTTCCACACGATAAATGGAACAGCTGGCATCCCCCGACTGGATTGTGTTGTATAAACCGGTTGTGTATTTCGTCAAGGAGTGTTGCCTGGTGCAAACAAAATCCCCATTTTTGGGGTACTTTTCCAGATTTTCCCCGAAAACGTAAAAAGTAGAAATAACGACATTTTAAATGGAAATTTTGCATTACCACCAAGAATGGGGTACTGCAAATGACATTTGACCATTTTTATCACTTTCAGCGGGCAACGCCGAGAGCCATTCGGGCTTGAATTTTCGGGTCAGACCCGACTTTGGCCAATTCTTTTGTTCTACCAAAGTCAACGGACAGCCACCGTGTTTTACTTACAGGTAACTTGTATCCTGGTTACTTGAGGAAAATTGTGACATTTCAGAAATTCAAGATGGCGGCCGTGCCATTTCCGGTTTATTACCACTCACCCACTGACATAATTGTTCTCCCATATGGTGAAGGGGAAGGGGGGTATATTTTGACAGATTCGTAAACAAAAACTCTCACGAGTAAGGGATAAGTGCCAAACCTCCCCTTTGTGCCCCCCTTCCCACCCCTCCCTACCGTATCTCGGAAACTAAGAGACCTGTGTTTTTTTTTTACGGGTTCGTATAGAGGAGGATCGGAAAAGAAAAAACCAGTTTTCAAAGTTGGCCCCCTTGTCCCCCTTCTTCCCCCCTTTAGGCGGATCTCGGAAGTTAAGAGACTTGGAACATTTTTTTTTCAGATTCGTATACAGGGGCAATGCATTAGTCGAAATCATTTTTCAAAACTCCCCACTCTCCCCCCCGTCACCCCTCCCCCCATCGTATCTCGGAACTAGGACACGTAGCGGCATTTTGATTTTTACTATACTTTATTATTGAGAGGCGTTGAAATTTGTACACCCTACCCTCCCCTCCCCAACCTCCCCTTTCCGGTGGTAGGTAGGTCCTGAGTAGAGCGAAGGGGGGAGGTGGCGAGCGAAGCGAGCCGGCGACCTCCGTAGCGTAACGGAGGTTGAGTGGGTGAAGCTCCCCTCCCCAACCTCCCCTAAAATTGAAAGGGCTGTACCTTCATAACGGTTAGAGATAGCCATCAGGTGTTTGAACAAATATTATAGTAGGTGTCGAAACCTGTCCGGTGGTAGGTAGGTCCTGAGTGGAGCGAACGCGGGAGGTGGCGAGCGAAGCGAGCCGGCGACCTCCGTAGCGTAACGATGATTGAGTGGGTGAAGCGTAACTCAGCAAACTTTAGGGTAATGTTTTTTATGGTAAAAGGTCTGAGTTTTTAAATAAGGTTTTAGATTTTATTAGGGGTTCGTAAGGGTTTTCATACTGTTTTAGGGGTAATTCTAACGGATTTTCCAATTCATTTAAGGGTGCCAATAGATTCTTAAAATTTTAAAAGGGTAAGTAATACTTCTCAAAAACAGAAAAACACGCGAGCTGCGCGCAGCTCGCGCACCCAAGCAAACTAGTTATATTATATAAAGCTCGATTACCACTCACTCACTCACTGACAGAATTGTTCTCCCTGATGGTGGATGGGGAGGGGGGTATATTTTTGCAGATTCGTAAACAACTAACTCTAAAACCTATGGGAAAAGTGCCAAACCTCCCCTTTTCGCCCCCCTTCACCCCCCTCCCTATTGTATCTCGGAAACCAAGAGACTTGGAACATTTTTTTTTTCAGATTCGTATGGAGGAGGCTCGGAAAAGTAAAAATATTTTTTGAAAGTTGTGCCCCTTCTCCCCCTTCTCCCCCCCTTTAGGCGTATCTCGGAAACCAAGAGATTTGGAACATTTTTTTTTTCAGATTCGTAAGAAGGGGCAAAACGTTGGTCAAAATCATTTGTCAAAACTCCCCACTCCCCCCCCCTTCACCCCTCCCCCCATCGTATCTTGGAAGCTAGGACACGTAGCGGAATTTTGATTTTTACATACTTTATTATTGGGAGCGTTGAAATTTTTATACCCTCCCCTCCCCTCCCCAACCTCCCCTAAAAGTCCTGAGTAGAGCGAAGTGAAGTGGGTGAAGCTCCTCCCCAACCTCCCCTATAATGGAAAAGGGCTGTAACTTAATAACGGTTAGAGATAGCTATCAGGTGTTTGAACAAATATTATAGTAGGTGTCGAAACCTGTCCGGTGGTAGGTAGGTCTTGAGTGGAGCGAAGCTCCGTATTGTAACGATGGTTGAGTGGGTGAAGAGTAACTCAGCAAACTTTAGGGTAATGTTTTTTATTGGAAAAGGTCTGAGTTTTTAAATAAGGTTTTATTAGGGGTCCGTAGGGGTTTTCATACTGTTTTAGGGGTAATTCTAACGGATTTTTCAATTCATTTAGGGGTGCCTATAGATTCTCAAAATTTTATAACGGTAAGTAATACTTCTCAAAAACACAAAACACGCGAGCTGCGCGCAGCTCGCGCACCCAAGCAAACTAGTAATCATGTATAAATAAGATACTCTATACACAATTTGAATATTCAAAAAATATTTACGACGTAAAGACGCATGTTGCTTTGCCAAAAAAAATAAAAATTCACCTCCGACTATAGGCATTGAACCAATTTGGACTAAGTATAGGTATAGTTATCTGTGGCAATTTTTATTCCCGCACACGTGTTGGAAAATGAAAAAGAAACGCACACGTGTGAAATATATTGCTTGTTAAACTTAATCGTAGTGCGATAAGAACCAGTTTTCGAAGAAGTGTATTGAAAAATTATTAGCCATCTTCCAAGATCCAAGAAGGCTAAATCATTTCTCTGGGACTCATTGAGCTCCATGAGGTACTTCGGCTCATTTTGGGTACCATATACCACTGATAATTCTAGCTTTCTGGACTAGCAGGTTGTCCAACCTGCTAGTCCAAAATCATGATAGTCCTATCATGATTGTGGTTGAATTATCACTCTAGAAAAAAAAGTGAGGCGTCGCGGGACGCCTGGCAGATGTGAAACATCGAAATTATTTTGTACAAGTAATATGCTTACAAAAAAAGACAATATAAAAAACAAAATAACTCGATTCACAAAAAGAAAATCGTTATGCTGGAATCGAACTCAGTCACGAGATTGTAACCCAGCGCCCCTAGACCAGCTGGCTTGTTGTAAATCGCGGCGAATATGTAGATCTTATGTTGCTTCAACAGGTCGGTAATGTTCGGGATTGTTCGTGCGGCGGTTCGATCGCCACGCTCACCACTAATTTTTCATTTGTTTTTCTTCAAACTATGCTTTAATTTCATCACAATCACACTAAAAACTCAGTACAAAGCGAGTCTTTAATGCTCTAGAACAATAAAAATGTATGAAATTTCATTATTGCACAGTCTTTTTTTTTAATCGCACCAAAAGGTGCCAATCTCAATGGATTAGCTCTATTCAGCCAGCCGATATCAATTTTTTTTTTTTTTACGTACGTATTATTCGTTTCCATCCAACTTGTTCCAAGTTTAAAAAATGATTGCTGCTAACTCTGATTTAATATAAATTTGCCCAACAAAACTCTTAACCTTACGTTTAATAATTGCTCAAGTATAACTTTTAATTTCAATAATTAAACTTCTATTTTAACTGTTTGATATGAGTTTCTTTTATCTACTATTCCTATCTCGGTGGAATGATAAATTACTTTGTGCTTGATGCAGTAATCTACTATTTTGGTTTACCCGCGCCTATAGATGTTTCAGATTAAAAACTATCTTTTTTTCTCACCTGATGGTAGCCAAAGTGTCAGCCACTTCAACAGTTCCAAGCGCGTTGTTGATGGCGTGCATAGCTTCCACGCCCATGGCCTGTGAGCCGCGCACATCGATGGCCGCGACGATGTAACTCCTGTTCGTCGCTAAGTACGTATTGTAGTATTCTGTAATGGGACAAATTGTATTGTTTAGAGTTTAACGAAGTTATAAGGCATCTAGAGTAACTAGATAGTTTTTTTTTTTTTTTCAATCGAAATGGCTGACGAAACTGTCATTTGCCACAAAATAAATAAATTGAATTGCCTCTTTATCCCTATCCAAATCATTAGAATTATACCTAGGAATTGAATAGCGGGTTCTGTATATAGGCCTGTTAAAATGTAAAAGCCAAGCTAAAACCAACACAGGCAATGCAATAAATAATTTGTATCTATATATGTCCTATCTACACAAACAACACATAAAGACAGATGAGATCGTATGCCGCACCGAAAGTTTCGAAATAACTTCTGAAGTTCCGGCTTCGTCATCAACTCGGAACTGCATGTGTCCTCATTTGAAGCAACATTTAACTTGTAGACAGCAAACTTTTTATTTATAGTATATTTTATATCGAGGGACTAAACGAAGCCATAATATATATTAAGTTGGCTTTTAGTCTCGAGGTGCAAACTGTACTTTTCACTTTGAGTGCGAGAAAAATAGTCAATTTAGTACAAAAACATTTATTATTGCTCCAGTCCATAGAACTTTCGTAAGTTTTTAGGTAGGTAAATCTTCCGCGATTTTGGCGGCAAAAGATTATGTATTATGTCTTTTGCTCTTTGCTCGACGTCAAACTCTTCACTGTCATTGGACATTCTTAATAAATTTATTTAAAACTGAACAAATTTACACTCGACAAATTCTGAAATTTTCGCGGTCAGTTTTTTCTTCTAAACCAGTCACAGATTAACAATTTAAAACACATGGCGCCACTTTCCTTGCGGAAAAACCATGGAACTAAAACTCTCAACATTTTCGCAATGAAGATGGTCCACACTCCACAGATAATAGTAGTATATTAACTGGCTGTTTGAGTTTGTCTATGTCACATGAAAGAAATTAAAAAACTAATTACTTTTCACCCCCCTGGGGACAAAAGTGATCGTGAAAGTGCTATATATTGGCGAACTTTTAGAGCATGAGAAGTGAAAACATAATTTAAATCTATACTAATATTATAAAGAGGAAGGAATTGTATTTGTGTATGTAACGTAATTAAACTTAAAAACTACTGGACCGATTTGAAATATTCTTTCACCGTTGGGAAGCTACACTATCCCCGAGAGACATAGGCTTTTTATCCCTGTGTTCCCACGGGAACGGAAACTACGCGGGTGAAACCACGTGACGTCCGCTAGTAACTTACAATATTATAGAGAGGTATAAATTTGTCTGTTTGTATGTAGGGGATAATCTCCGGAACTAATGATCCAATTATAAAAATTCTTTCACTGGCAGAAAGCTACATTATTCGTGGGTGCTATACGCAATAATTATATGTATATCATGCATATTTGCAGAACTATCCCAATTTTTGCATACTAAGGCGCGGGCGGAGTGCTAGTGTAACATAATATTACCATAGTTCAAGCTTGTATCCCCAGAGGGGTTAAGCACATTTGCACTTTTGATTATTTTTAGTCTTATAAATCATGATCTGACAAAGAACCGATTTGTTCGAGACACCATTGTTTAACTATTGTGTCTACTTCGTGGACAGATCAAGGGATAAAGTGTTATTTACAGCGGTTTAAACAAATATATTTTCAGTTGTATAAAGGTGTTCTACACAATAACCAAAAATGTCACAATGTCCGTTGATCATTGGGTCTTCAGAGACCTAACGATGAACGGACATCTTTAAACCGTAACTACATTCATATATTCATTAAGTATTCAGATATTAATGGATATATATGGATGTAGTTTCGGTTAAAAAAACTTCACGTTCATCTTAACTTTAGACCTTAGATAATCAATTGCCGAGTCTAAAATCTAGAAAAAACTTACCTAAATCAAAAACATCCTTAACCCTGCTGGTCCCTGGCCCTGCGTATACCCTCACTATCATGGGGTACTTGACCCCACTCTTCATGTTAGGCGGCAGTAGCAGTTTAACATGTCCCAAAGGATTCTCTCCCAACGACATCACGTTGAATAGTATCATTGGCAACTTGTATTGACTTAGTTTTTCTTTCAGTCTTATATTGTCTTTGATCAGTTTGAAGCTGTCGGTCTGAAAAAAAGTAAATAAACATCATTAGGACATGGTTATCGGTTACCTAAATACGACTATTGTTCTTTGTATCCAAGTGACATTTTGCCAAGGAGGTATGACATGTTTCCAAAAATAAAACCGACATAAAAACAAAAACACATAGCTTCAGAAGCAAGTGAAAAATAACTTTAGCTTCAGAAGTCGGTGACAAAAACACCAAATCAATCAAACAAAGGTCAAGGCTTCAGAAGTCGGTGACAAAAACACCAAATCAATCAAACAAAGGTCAAGGCTTCAGAAGTCGGTGACAAAAACACTAAATCAATCAAACAATGGTCAAGCTTCAGAAGTCGGTGACTTTTCGTAATTCTTAATCTCGGTGAAGCTAAAGTAATTTTTCACTTTTTTGTGTTTTTCTTTGTAATTATATGTGTTTTTCTTTTTGTGTTTCTTTTTGTTTGTGTTTTTTTTTGAAGTCGGTTTTATTTTTTGCAAAACGGTTTTTTATTTATTTTGCCATTTTTAGTTGTTCCCAAACAAGTCGCCATAAAATTATTTTTACATTGTTAACAATACATGACATGGTAATAGGCTTATCTATACATATAATAAAATCGTTGAGACCAAAAAATCTGTACATTGAAGATTAAAAAAAACCAGCCAGGGTGACTGTAAAATAAGTAATTGAAGATATTAAAACCATTTTAAAAATGTTTGTTTGTTTGTTTGACCGCGCATCACGTAAAAACTACTGAACCGATATTGTTGAAATCTTCACAAATCTATTTAAATAAATTCAGAATAACATTTAGGCTATAGAAATTTTGGGTTTTTTTGGAAAAGGGGGGTGAAAAGGGGGGTAAAGTTTGTGTGAAAAAAAAATTTTGATTGTTCTAGAATCATGAAACTCAGAATAAAAACTTATTCATAAAAATAAAGAAAAACCTGTTTTAGCATTTTTTTAAAATCTCATCCAGAGACGCAAAAAAGAGGGTTTAGTGTTTAAAATTAATAAACTTCAAACACCTATACAATCAAACCAATGAAGTCTAACCTTTTAAAGTTGCTACATATACTTCGTATCTAATACAGGTAAATATATTTCTCAATTTTCTCGAAATTTGATTTTTGAGGTACGGACGCACAAAATAGCGGAACTCAAGAAAATCAGCTTCCCTCGGTACAAGTAGTTGGTACGAAATGTTTGTGCGCGCATCACGTCAAAACTACTGCATAGATTTCTTTAAAGGCTTCTTCAATATTTAGGCTATTATCACGCTACTTCCTTATGGGGGTAGGCAATTTTGCATTATGTCTGTATACTTCAATTGTTTGACGTTTCAGTCATGACGTAAGTACATGACAACGGCTATTTGTAGCTTATGTCAACGAAGTAAATAGCCTAGCGGTTTCATCACCGCTCTGTAAACTACGGGGCTGCAGGTTCAAAACCCCCCAACATTATTTTCACTTTTTGTGTTTGTTTGCATTTCTATATTTCTTATTTTTTTTTCGTGAAATATATTTTTTCATAAAGTAATAGAGAAGTATAGAAGAAGAATAGAATCATGCTGCGCCGACCCCAAATAAATTGGGATAAGGGCAGGAGTATTATATGTATATTGATTTCTCCAAAAAGTAGTATAGCGAACATCAGAAGCCTGATAAATTCAGGTGTTCTTGCCGTGCAAGAACTGTGCTGTGCTATTGGCAATAATCAATAATCCATACGCAGTTTACGTAGATTATATTTACAGCTAAATTGTTATTAGCCTCACGTCATACACCTTGGTGAGAATTTAAGACTTGCCTGGACTGTCATCGAAGGTCTGACGATGGAGACAAAAGTCAGTTGCAAGAGGTCCGCAACAGTTTGCAGCAGCTATATCGTGTTTGGGCTCATTTCATGGACCTTGATCAGAACTTTAAACTTAGCTAGAGTATGACTTACATCGAAGGTCTGACGATGGAGACGAACGGAAGGCAGTTGCAAGAGGTCATCAAGAGTTTACAGCATTTGTATCGTGTTTGGGCTCATTTTATGCACCTTGATGAGAACTTTCGACCTAGCTGGAGTATGACTGTCATCAAGTGTCTAAGGATGGTAACGTAAGGCTGAGGAGGCTGGCGAGGGAAGCCCTTATTTAGAAACAAGGAATATTTTAGCAATTAATGCAAACATTTCAGAGAAATTAAATGAAGTGTTTGTTTGGTTGGTTGAACACGCTAATTTCAGGAACTCCTGGTTCGAGTTGAAAGTATCTATTAGTGTTGGATAGCCCATTTATCGGGGAAGGCAACAACGAACAACAACGTTGCAACGTTTATATAACATCACGCTACAATCAATAGGAGCAGAGCATCAATGAAAAATGTTGCAAAAAAAGGAAAAAAATATTCCTTTTGAGATCTATCGTTGCGTGCGCCGCGTAAACGGTTAAATTTACGCAACAATCGTGTATGACGGAATTGTCCGCGATAGCATTATTATGTCTATCTTTTAAGGGTGTCTCACACTCTCTCTAACCATCTCTCTGTCTCTCTTATATGACGCAGACGAAGTTGCGCGGGTCAGCTAGTCCCCAATAAATGGAACTTAACATTTATTTATTTATTTAATTACAACGGTTGTATAAACCAATTACTGTAACTATAACTAGAACTAAAAGAGTAAGAGATTACATAAAATTAAAATATACAAAATAACAAAGTAATGGTTCACACATTCATAAATTCCTCTCGCAATACTTCTGACATGCCAATAAAATCATTGTCCATCCATCCGCAAACATACCTAACTTTCGAAATCTGGGTGTATTGTACACATCTGCGTACCCCCTTAAAGCATACAGGCGTGATGTTACGTCATGATGTTGTATAAACAATAAACATCCAAGCGATTGCAGCAATGTCGACAGATTTGCCATCTATATTTGAAGGGTTCCATTGTATATCTCCGAAGATCAGCATCAGATATTCACCAAATTCAAATGGGACCACACCTCAGGAGTATACTCTTTCAAATAAAAAGAATTTTGAGAATCGGTCCGCAAATGGGGGAGAAATCGGATTACATACATAAAAAAAAAACATACACACAAACATATAACCTCCTCCTTTTTTGAAGTCGGTTAAAAATGTCGTAATACGAGATTTTAGTAACGGAAGGAGAATAAGCAACCAGTAATTATACCAGGCTTTACCATGAGCTATTTTTATATAACATTCATAATAATTAAGTAACCAAAACTTACCGCACTACTATATAAGAAAGTCTTCGGTGGATTGAAGGAAGAGCTGCACGTCACAACACCGTAGCTGGCACCAGGCGAAAAGGACGCCGACACATGGTGACAGGACGGCTCCCTGCACGACACACACCGCACCACTCCCCCAGAAGTAGCCCACATCTGCCGCAACCACGGCACGTTCCCCGGAGACACCACGTAGTAAACAGTGTCAGTAGCCTGATTCCACCCCAATATCGACATCACTGACGAGTTCCCAGGACTTAAGTCCTCAGTCGCCAAAGTTAAGAAGTTAAATCGACCCGCATGGGGGAACCTTTGGTCACCGTTGTACAAGTTTTGTATCTCCAACATCTTGTTCCCCGAACTGTCGAAGAATGGCTTCCTTACATCGATCCAGCCGTTTGGTTCGGAATGCTCTTTGACGATGCTGCACTTATCTTTTTCTAGGTCGCAGTTGACTAGTACGCTGACGTTTTGTCGTCTGTTGAGCCATAGTACTACGAGATTTTGTTCGGATGCCCAGTCGACCCTGCCGAGGTAGTGGTCTAGTCCGACTATGTCGACGGGTGCTGGAATGTTCCACGGCTCTTCGTGAAGGTCGTCGAGTTTGAAGACACGTAACCCTACTAGTGGATTTGTCCGACCTGCCTGACAATAAAATTTATATTGTTAGTGATTCCATGTTGGACAAAAAGTTTGAATGAGCTGATTATTATAGTAGCTGCAGAATAATACCCGTATTGTGAACAGTTTTTTAGTTTGTAAATAATTTCTTGTATGAATCTTTCGTAAACAATTCATAGATATTTTACTGTACAAGGCATTCAGTCATAGGTCATAGCTATTTTCGTGTTTACCTTTGGATACTTGAAGTGTATTATTTCAGGATACTGATAGTTTACGTCGAAGGGCTGCCCGTAGAAGGGGTACGTAGCTGTCTCCACATCGGTATCGTTAAACGATGCCACCGCTAAGTATCTGCCTCTGGGAGAGAACCACAAGGCCTCAGCTGCGTTGAACATCTCCTCTGAAAATAAACATTACTTTGGAAATTAGTTATTACTTCCTCATACTTTAAAAAAAAACCGACTTCAAAAACTCAAAATAAGTGAAAAATAACTTTAGCTTCCGAAGTCTGTGCCTTTAGTTTGTTTGATTCAGGTTTTTTTTGCCATCGACTTCTGAAGCTAAACTTATTTTTCACTTTTTTTTGTGATTTTGAAGTCGTTTTTATTTTTTTCCATTTTTACGGAACTCTTCAATATAATTGACAGCAAATCTGTCGTGATTATGACCAATTTGCCGTCTATTATTTAAGAGTTCCCTTGTATATCTCCGAAAATCAGCATCAGATCTTCACCAAACTTAAACGGGACCAACGCGAAATAATATTCTTGCAAACAAAAAGAGAGCCATCAAAATCGGTTCACAATTGGCGAAGATATCGCTGAACATACACAAAAAAAAAACAGTCGAATTGATCCTTTTAGAAGTCGATTAAAAAAATGGTAGACACTGCTACCATATCTTGAACCTATCCTTTATTGACACTCTTTTCAATTTCTATGTTTAAGTGAAAATGCAGTTCCATGACACTAGGAAAACCCCCTGAAAAAACCCGAACAATTTACGAATCGGAAATTCTGCGAAATTAAACGTTTTGCGAGCCGGACATTCTGCGAATCGGACCTTTTACGTATTGGCCGTTCTGAGTCAAGATGCCTATTTGGCAACTCTGTATAAACGTCATCTATATGGCTAAATTAGGCATTTCCTAAAACTGCCTATTCACTGTACAAAAAAAGCTCACCTTCATATAGCCAGTCAGTAACACCATGGTACACCTCTCCCGGCTTCCCATCCTTAGTGAGGGCCACAGCGTTGTCAGTCTCCACATCATGGACGTAGTACACGTTGTTCTCCCTCACGTATGCCAGGGAACGTCCACTGCCCCACACTACCACGTCCAGAGAGTTTCGGCCCAGTCTTATAAAAGACCTGTGTAAAAAGAAACGGGTTTTTTAATTAAAATCACTGATTAAATACAGCTAGATCATCATCATCATTTGCCTAGTTGTGTTGGGATAGATATTTAAAGACGAAAAAAGAAACTTATTTATTTTGCAACTAATTATATCCATATACACTTTAATAACTAATGACTCAAACACTTCATTTTGGGAACATCCGGACAAAGTTATCTGCACGTTACAAGTATTGTGTAATGCAGAGAGAAAATATTCAATTAGTTTTAAATGTTCAGATGAATCTATTTATAAAAGGCATTACAACATATTTACCACAGAACACTACACATTACTTGAAACAAAAATATTGAACATGCAACAAGTAGCCACGCCAATAGAGTTCCGTATTGGAAAAAAGTATATTTCCCACGGAAAACTGCACGTAACACTTAAAGGAATAAGTGTATTGTCAACGAACCAGTTGTTCAATTCTAACGGTTACGTTACGATTTAATTTTATTGTCAGGAGCATGCCTGGTGTTGCGTAAAATGGCCGCTTTGGCAGGTCACGTTAAAATTCTTAAAATGGTCAAAGCTTAAAACAGTGTTTGTAACGTAGGTAATTCATAATTTTATCCTATTATATTTCTGAAAGCCTTCCTGGGTATGCTTTGCCGTGGCCGACTTGGAAATCTCTGAATAGACTCCGAACCCAGGTCGGCCATAGCAAAGACAATCTCTTCGGATTCATGGACGGCTCAGATCTCAAATGTGTGTCTCACCACAGACAATGACCCATCTTTCATCTTGCGCTGCATGCTCTGACACTGCGCATGACTTTACGATCTAATGACTGCATCAGCAAGTGGAGTTCACACAGCTGAGTTTTGGGCCAAATATTATATTTAATAAAAATTTGCCATCGACACACTAAGACGAAGATTCTATTCAGATTCTGCCAAAGCGACCATTTTAAGATGAACTGTTACAGCCACTGAAACCACTACCTACTCTTAATTACTAAGGACTAATTAGACTGTTTACTAAAGAGAAGTCTAAAAACGTGATAGGTGTTATATCGAAACAATAGTACAATACTCACAAAAAAAAAAAAACAAAATAATAAAAAAAAAAACTAAAAAAAAAAAAAGATAAACTTAATATTTGAAACCAACAATTTACAGTCAATTATAGACATAATGCAATGGAAATCGCTGTGTCCCGTCAGCGGATATGGTATTCGTAAGATTGTTTTAACTAACTAAACATGGACAATTGTAAAACAATACTGAATGACATTTTAAATATTAATGTTGTAGAATGATCAAAGAGATACAATTGTTTGCACATATATTTTGAACAAAGTATGTTATTAACGGTAAAGGAAACAGTAATAAATATATTACGTAAGTACAGCAGTCATTGTGGCGAAAGTCACGTCGGCCATTGGATTAATAGCCCATAGCTTCGACCAACATCTTAGGAGGCTTTCGCTTGGCAGCTGGATCAAGATCTTGATTCAGAAAGCAGTACTTCTGGACACGGCGCGTATTGTTAGGAGGTTCCTCTCTTAAGAGCCCTGACCACCGGTAGGTCGGACCCTGTGCTTAGTGCTGGTGGACTACTATTTTTTATATTTTTTTATGTTTTTAGGGTTCCGAACCTCAAAACGAAAAAACGGAACCCTTACAGGATCACTTTGTTGTCCGTCCGTCCGTCCGTCTGTATGTCAAGACCGTTTATCTCATGAACTCGATGAGGTATCAAGTTGAAATTAAAACCAAATACTTAAGTCTACGGTCCCTTAAAGCTGTGAAAAAATGAACCTTCTAAGTTAACGTAAAAAAAAGACACGGACGTTTATGTCACAAAAAAACGTATATTTCGAAACTCTCAAGGACATCAAAATTGATAGGGTACTTCCCGTTGGCCTAGATCTATGACATTTGGCAAGTCATATCGTCGTATACTACAAATGAAGGGAAAAATCTGAAAACTATACATTTTTAATGAAATCATACAAAAATATTGTCTATAATTAAAGTACGCCGCCTGTCTGTCAAGACCGCGTTTATCTCAAGAACACGTAAATCTATCGAGTTAAAATTAAAACCATATTCTCAAGTTTACTATCCCTTGAAAAAATCAAATCAACCTTCTAAGTTAACGTAAAAAAAATATACGGCCGTTTATCCTGCAAAAACGTATTTTTCGACACTCTCAAGGGAATCGAAATTTATAGGGTACTTCCCGTTGACCTAGAATCATGAAATTTGGCGATAAGCAATGTCTTACAGCACATGTAAAGCGAAAAATCTGAAAACCGCAAATATGTAGTTTAATAACAAAATACCTACAAGATTATACGGAACCCTCGGTGCGCGAGTCCAAATCGCACTTGACCGGTTCGTTTTTACATTGTTTTTATATTGGAATATTTAAAAATGTTAATAATATAGAAGTAAATAAATAAACGGTATAATAATAGATTATATATATACACACACGGTGGTACCTGTGTTCCACTTAATACATAAGTTATAAACTTATTTACTTAGTTAACTTACTTGTTCTCAAGGTCGTACACCCAATATTCGGCAGTGCTCGAGTGCCTGTATTTCTGAAATATAAAGTTTATTGTGAATTCGCGTACACATTATAGTTGCCAAGAAACACTGGCCTGACAATTTGGACTCGTTCTTCACTGATTCGCTAGATAAGGCAAAACACCAGGAGAGTTGGAAAGGCATGGGGAGGCCTTTGTCCAGCAGTGGGACAGAATATCTGGGCTGGGTACAGTTAGCTACTAAAGTCGAGAAAATCAGACGCCAAACACGTTAGTCGCTAGGCATTTATCATATTTCTTCGAGTGCAACATCTAAACATAAAATTAATTTTAATTAAGCGTGGGATGCAACAAAAATGAACATACGGGAGTGAATGTTTAGCAATGTTGTAGCATCTTTCGGTTAAACACTCCAGTTTTAAAATCGATATAATATTATTGAACACACAAAAAAACAAAACAGATGTAAATAACATCCTCTTAATCGGTCTGATTCTGGTTGTTTATTTAAATACACAACATGTATTGATAATTTTCCCATTATGTCAATTAAAAACAAACTAATTGGATCAAATGTAAATAGTATTATAATGGGGACACGTGGATTCTATTAAATAAAATACGCAGCTTTTATGTTAATAAAGTATTTTTAAATAAAAACTAGATTAGTGTTATTTAATCAACCGCAATATACAAATTAAATACGTTTCAAATGTCTGCCACTATATTACGTTTCCTTATTATTCAAGTCAACATAAACTAGTTTTCCTAGCTTGTTATTTATATACTTTCCTTTCTAAAATATAGAAAAATTTGTAGGTACCAATTTACGTCGTGTGGACATAACATAACATCACGCATGTATTCCCCGAAGGGTTAGACTGAGATGTACTTAATAGTACACCCCCATTTCGCCAGTTTTAGTCTCATGTAATAAGGGGCGAGCCTATTGCAATCAACAGGCTACAAATGCAGGCTCCGTGGCTACCACTGAGAAATTTCTGATGGAAAATCCAGGGCCAATGCGGACCACTGGTCGTTGGTTTTGTCCAGCTCGTCCCGCCATCAACTGCGAGGTCTATGCGTGTCTAAACAATAAACAAAAAAACTTTTTTGCAAAAAATAAAAAACGGTCTTCAAAAAAAAAACTAAAAAGTGAGAAATAACTTTAGCTTCAGAAGTTGGTGACAAAAACACTAAATCAATCAAACAAAGGTCATTGACTTCTGAAGCTAAAGTTATTTTTCACTTTTTTGTGTTTTTTATTTTGAAGTCGGTGTTATTTTTTGCAAAAAGTTTTTTGTTTTTCCATTTTTAGTTGTTCACATGTGCTTACCCCTTCACAGCGTACCGGCGTGATGTTATGTTATGAACTGGTGTAAACAATAGACAGACATGAGATTTCAGCAATCCCAGTCCATTTGCTATCAGTTATGGAGCGGGTCCGTTGCCTCCGAAGTTCTTTATCAGATCTTTACCAAATTGAAATGGAATCACTCCGAGAAAGTACTCTTCCAAAAACTACCCAAATCGCTTCAAGTGTGCCTATAAAATTTGAAGAGGTCTCTCTATTTCTCCAGGATCCCATCATCAGATCCTGACTTGATGATCATGGGACCACCTGGGAAGTATACCCTTTCAGACAAAAAAAATAATAATCCAAATCGGTCCAGCCATGTTCAACTAATCGGGGGACATACATAAAAATAAAGGTTCCGACGAATTGAGAACCTCCTCCTTTTAGAAGACGGTTAAAAACGTGAATGCGAAAAGAATTAGGCACGCCTTGACCTGAACTATTAGATAACGTGTGTTGCAAGTGTTAAGAGAAGGGAGTCTGCGCAGTGTCGGTGAACGTAGCATGTAAGCAATACTGTCATATTACTTACTAGTATAATATACCTACAGGATGTAAACAACCTCATCACGAAGCCGTCCACCAAGTATTCTGTATATCAAATTATGTAACTTTACCTACGCAAAAATTATTCCTGGGAAATGACTTTTTTTTGGGGTGAAAAATCATGTTTTGTAGTAGAACTCAATGTAACGCATTTAAAACAGTGTGCTGATTGATGGAATAGTACGAGGGTCTCATAGAAGTATTTAAAGTAAAAATCTTACAACAAAAACTTGTTTTTAAAAATGAAACTTTTGAAAAAGTTGGAACTTTGACCCAAAATATCTCCGTAACTAGAAAGTTCCCAGATATGGTGTGGAACAAAAAAATGATCGCAATGACGGGGAGAATAAGTGCCTTTGGGCTTCGTTAAGCGGATTTTTACACCCTTTATAAGTAAGCAGTGATAGCCTAGTGGTGTGAACGTCGGACAACCAAGTCATGAGTCTCGAGTTCGAACCCAAAGCAACGCACCTCTGATTTAGCGGATTCATGTGCGTATTGTATAATTGTCACTTGCTTCGGTAAAGGAAAACATCGTGAGGAACCCAGCATGCCTGAGAGATATTTATTGACGGCATGTAAAGCTCTGACACTAGGTTAATGTTAGTAGTACCTAACTAGTGTATTAGTATTATGATAACAAAACGACGTGAATTATAATTAAAAGACGAATTATATTTATGACGTCAAGTTGTTTTCTCCCCAAAAGTAATACACAAGTATATCATATGTTTTTACACCACGACAGTCTTCTTGCAATGTGCGCTCGATCATCAGGCCAATATTCAGGCAAATAGGCGTAATAACTTAACAAAATTATTGTTTACCAAACAAGATTTAATTTTGAACTTTTTTGCATAAAACCAAAACCGAATCTAATAATTGTAAAATTAAAATTGTCAAATGCCGATAAGCAATGCGTAAGTAGAGAAAACCAAGTTTTTTCGCGATTCTTCTTCTTTTAGTTATCGTGTGGTTAGTGGCTAACCTGTGGCGTCATAGTTTTTATAACGCATTTGCTCGTAAAGGGTCTCTTATTTCACGAATTTCAATATCGTAATGTAACTCATATTACGTACTTGTGCGTTATTGTAAAGTAAAATGCGCTGTTTATCAAGATGCTCCGTCTAAACCGAACGGTACTTTTTTAAATCTTAGCAAAGACTTTTTATGTCAGAAAAGTGGTCAACATATGAATAAAATTAACTTTGGGAGATGAAATATAATAAATAAACATTTAATTGTTTAATTTAATTAATTTTGACTATAAATTACAACCAAAAGCCAAGTCAGAGGCCCATGCCTCTGACTTGGCTTTTCACAACAAATATCTCTCAGGCATGCTGGTTTCCTCACGATGTTTTCCTTCACGAAGCAAGTGATAATTATACAATACGCACATGATTCCGAAAAATCAGAGGTGCGTGCCTTGGATATTCGAACTCGAGACCAACCTGTTTACTTGGCAGTCTGACGGTCACACCACTGGGCTATCACTGCTATGCACTTTTTTTGCTATTTGTGTGGTCAACTGTACTTTATGACACGCAAATTTACACTGGTGACTAATCGGGAATTCAATTCAAAGTCAAAAATTCATTTGTTTTCTTATGGTGACGAGTCGGGACTTCTAGTATGGGAAAAGTTTTTGGTGTGGTAAAAACCTTGACGATAACGTGACTCAAACTTTTGATAAGAGACGTGTTGTGCTGAAAAGCAGTGTTGTCATCGTCTACCTAGCCATTTCCCTAGTCTGTTGGGGTCGGCCCACATTTTAAGCAGGTTCATCTGAATACCTGTGTAGCGGTACTACAAAAAGTACTACGCTACATTGGACAAAAAGTACTACAACGCCATCTATGACACAGATGATGAACTAACTGCGAAACACGTCAGGAATCCTACATCGCGCAAGCAAAGTTATCCGCGACATAAGACTACATACGAGAACCCGACAACAACTGTCGGGCAGTGGCCCACCAGACATAACACCCGTCTGGTTGGTCGGAGTATCCTCCCTTTTCTACGGGGGATGAAGAGCTTTACACCTTGTTCTTCATACCCCCAAATTGGTGACCCCGAAATGGACGTCAGCGCAGCCTTCGAGCAACGTGACGTCATCATCGCTACTCTACAGTGCTACTCTACGGCACCTCTCTACGGCGCACCTCTACGGCACCTCTCTATGACACATCTGTCTAAAACATCGACTTTGGTCTCCGAGGGGGAGTGATGTAGCGACACTACAAAAAGTTCTACGCTACATTGGACAAAAAGTACTACAACGCCATCTATGACACAGATGATGAACTAACTGCGAAACACGTCAGAAATCCTACATCGCGCAAGCAAAGTTATCCAAGCAAAGTTATCCGCGACATAAGACTACATACGAGAACCCGACAACAACTGTCGGGCAGTGGCCCACCAGACATAACACCCGTCTGGTTAGTCGGAGGATCCTCCCTTTTTCTACGGGGGATGAAGAGCTTTACACCCTGTTCTTCATACCCCCAAACCTGTATGGGACTTAAAGGCAGTGTTTCGCAAATGTTTGTGATTTGTTTCCACTAGTTCTACTAAACAATAGGCATGACGACAGTATCAAAAAATTGCAAATCTATTTAGTCCATCAGTTAGAGTATTGTAAATTAATGGACACGTATTTTACGTTTTTGTAAATCAATGAATATTGACAAAGATAAAACGCATCAAAACTCGGGAGTGGGGGCTCGTGACGTCAGAACTAGCTAAAAATTATACCATGGCGTGACGTATTGAGAATTTTAAAAGCGTCGTATCTTCGTCAATTTTGGTTTACGTAACAAAAGTAAAAACACGGGTCAAATATTTTTTGATAATCTAAGTGACGGACTAATTAGATTTTTTTTTCTCGTCTCGCCTATTCTACGGTAGAACTAATGGGAATATTTTTTCCCACTAGTATAACGATCGTTGAACTAGTGGGACCAAAAATAATTAGATGCAAAAGTCCGTGTTAATCAACTTTTGTAATTAATTCGTACTGCTGATGATACGTTGTTACGTTTCCAGCTATACGTACGAAACTGCGTGCGTACTATTACATATATCGCCAATGACGATTATTATCATAGTTTCAGATTATCGCAACGAATTTCATAATTTTAATTGTAGTTTTAACGCTGTTTCAGCTGGCTCGCTAAGAAAATTGTAAACTAAAATGAATGAAAATCTTTTAGCGTGAAAATTGATTTATTGTATGGTAGATTAAGAAACCTACCCAAGGGTATATTATCCAGTACTAACTGGGTTGTGGAGGTCAGATAGGCAGTCGCTCCATGTAAAATAATGGTATTTAGCTGCATCCGGTTTGATTAAAAGCCGACCCCAACATAGTTGGGAAAAGGCATATGATGAGATTAAGAAACCCACCTAGTATGATAGGATGATAACTGCCCATGAAAGTGCTAGTACCGTAAATATTTACATTCAGTCAGAATGACTAAGTAACAAGTTAGTACTGGAACATAGAAAGCATCCCTGATACAAGGTGACAAAT
The DNA here is from genome assembly GCA_963853795.1 of Xestia rhomboidea. NCBI lineage: Eukaryota > Metazoa > Arthropoda > Insecta > Lepidoptera > Noctuidae > Xestia > Xestia rhomboidea. The sequence continues at coordinate 7,853,041 of OY970764.1, read as the reverse complement.
AAATAAAAGCCTGATTAAAATCATTATATGAACCGCTCAGCTAAGCGCTGATGTTATATAACACAACTTTAGTCATCAATTTAGGTGTCGTTTAGTGTTAAGGAAAACGATAATTAATTTTTCAAATCAGCACCTCAAACAAGCAGGTTTTGCTGTTTACAAACAGTGAGCAAAATTCGATTTTGCTGCGAGCGTGAGACAAAGTAACTTTTTTTTTTTTTTAAATATCGAGAACTGTGCAGAGACACTCACAAAATTCGAAAGATTTCAAATTCACTCGCAGCTCGATTTTTGCTGCGAGTGTTGATTTTGAATCCCGAGTAAGCGAAGGATTCTATAGTTGAATCACGAGCGTAGCGAGTGATTCTAGGTTAGAATCCTGAGCGTAGCGAGGGATTCAAAGACACGAGATGCAAATAACTTTGGTCTCGAGTAACACATACAACTTTTCACCTCAGCAGCGAGACCATATACCTTAAGGTAAAAAAAACAACAACATAGTAAAAATTAAACCACCACGCCAAAAGTTGTATGTGTTACACGAGATTCAACTATAGAATCCTTCGCTTACTCGGGATTCAAAATCAACACTCGCAGCAAAAACCCACTTTGCTCTCTTGTTGCACAATAGTTATTTGTGCAACAAGTAGCGAGGGATTCAAAGACACGAGATGCAAATAACTTTGGTCTCGTGTAACACATACAACTTTTCACCTCAGCAGCGAGAACATATACCTAAAGGTAAATAAAAACAACATGGTAAAAATGAAACCACCACACCACATCACAAACACACAGATATCCAGACGATGATTTGTGTATTTTTATAGGATACAATAAACAGGAAAAGATATTGAGATTTGTAAAAAAATAATGTTATTTGGATTTGTGCCCTACTGTCATTATTTTCGAAAATGCAATAAGTTTGGGATAGGTTTCAATTTGCACGTCATCTTTTGTTTTTATTGTGGCTTTCAACATTGAGTAAATACTCCACATTGTAGATGGTTGCTAAGTTTGTGATAATTCTATGAAGTACGATAACAGTACAGTCTCCGAAAAAGTGTTTACACCCTTTCTAAGTCTCCATTGCTTAAAAATAAAGTTTTTAGATATTTTTCGCGAGACTTTTCAGGCAGGAAACTTAATTCTGCATTTTTTACATTACTTATGCTTCAATTCTTCGGGTGTTATAATAGCAGACTTCGTCACTGGACTCACTCATATTTATTTATTATTAAGTATTACTTTATTATCCAAATTTTATTGTACTTTGTAGCTAGCGTACATTGACCTAATCATTGCTATCGTAACAGAGAATCTTAATATATATAAATCTCGTGTCACAATGTTTGTCCTCAATGGACTCCTAAACCACTTAACCGATTATAATAAAATTCGCACACCATGTGCAGTTCGATCCAACTTGAGAGATAGGATAGTTTAAATCTCAAATTATAGTCACAATTTTAATTTATTGCTAATTATTTGTCTGTTATTATTTGACAGTCACAATTATCTGTTAACTCCAAATGATTCTAACAGATGTCGATACCTTTCGACTGGGTTGAGTATAGTATAATAGATGGCGCTGCTATGGTAAATCTACGAACGTGTCATATAAGCTACATTTTAACAGCATAATTACCACGTGTTGTTGACGCTATAAAATTAAATAAATTTATTTTGTAGTGAACGAAATACCGTATAATTCAGCTAATTATTTGTCTGTTATTATTAGTAAAAAAATATGAATAGGTACATATGTCGGCAGATTATATTCATCTATTTGGTGGACTAAAGGATTTACAATAAAACAAAAAAAAAAAAAACTACCAAACCCGTGCGAAGCCGGGACGGGCCGCTAGTAAAACAATAAAAATTGAATCCCGCTACTTTTTTTAAATGCGTTCTGAAACTACACTCGCGATATTCTGTCTCAATATTAAAGATTATTAAAACTATAAATAAATAAGTAGATACATGATAAACTTCGTATTTTTTTCTTCAACATTCTTCATCTTGATTTAATTATAAAAAATATAATTCGATTATTCGAAATATAACACTTTTTCACTTAAAACCTTAACTCGTGATTGGCAATATAACGGTTATCGATTTACAATATCGGTATCCGAACGTTTTATTGTTTGTTTCTTTTGTGGGCCTACTAGATATGGAATTCGAAAATCGAATTTCGAATCGACTTGTTTCTATCTCTCGCTTTTTTCGTATCGAAGTGAAAGTGACAGAAAAAAGTGAATTTGAAATCTTTCGAATTATGTGAGTATGAGTCCTGCACAGTTCGCGATATTTAAAAAAAATGATTAAAAAGTTACTTTGTCTCACGCTCGCAGCAAAATCGAATTTTGCTCACTGTTTGTAAACAGCAAAACCTGCTTGTTTGAGGCGCTGAGGTGAAAATAACTATTGACTATGTTACATACGTTTTGGATTAATGTTACACTTCATAACATCACGCCTGTAATCCGTAAAGGGTTAAGCAGAGGTGTCCTATTGATACACCCACATTTCGCCAGCTATGTTTGAGACTCACGTAATAAGGGGCGAGCCTATTGCCAGACCATTGACTTTATACGTATCTATTTCATTTTTCGTTAGCAAAACATACAAAATGCGGTAGCTAACACAGTGATCACTCTCGAGCATTCCTTGTTCTTATTGTAAAAACGGCAGAAATGTACTAGGGCAACATAATAGTGCAGGAATTCCCCCAGGTGTCGGCGACAGAGTGCCGCGAAAGTAAGAGATGAAGCAATCCTGTTTTAGAAGGCACGAACCTCTTTTGTCGGTTAACGCATTGTTAAAGTAAATTACGTAATAAGTAGGTAATAATCTTACCTAATCGATTAGTCAAGATGACGAATCATTACGACTGTATCATGTTTTTTATTTATACAACTGTAGGACTGGGGTATTTGTTTTTGTGTTTTTCGATAGCAACTAGGTTGGTATTTCATGTTTGAGTTAATACTTGTTTTTTATTTATGAAAATTCGCCTGCGTAGGTAGTTTTCCTCAAATTGCAACACACAATTTTAATTTAGTAAGAGATTACGTAGGTTAGGTACCTATATTTTAAAATTACCGATAAAACCAGAACTGGTTTGTTTTCCTTAAGCACCCGGTGACTTTACCACAATATTTTTGAATAAAATTATAACTATAGACTTTTTTGCTTATACCTATTACTTTTTAGTATTTAAATAAAAAAAAAATAGTCAGGGAACTCACTTTCTGTTTGTTCCTCATCAGAAGCAAATATTTCAAGTCCTCCGAAAACGTCGACATAGTGTAATTAGCTATTTGGACCTGTAAAAAAAAAAAATTAAAACAACAGTAAACCGTCCTTTACAGACATCTATAGTAACTATCCACCCGATAAATTAAAAATTAAAACACAATAAGTTAAATAACGTTTCTAAAGAATTATATTGAAGTAGTAAAACACGTAATAACTACAATTACCAATGAAACTAGAAAAAACCTACACGGAAGTTAGAGCATTAGGAAAGAAGAAATAAGAAGAGCATTAAGTACTGCTTGAACTTTTATGTATAGCTACAACGGGCAACAAGAAAACAATTTTAACAATAGATTAAACGTGATTCAATACAATAACAAAGATGACGCGAATACTTATGGTATAAGTATTCGCGTCATCTTTGTCATTGTATTGAATCACTTACACCTTAAAGTTATATCACGCTAAAATTATTTAGAATATGAGACACTACGGCCAACGACTTCAAAAAAAAAAACACAAAAAAAATCAATATGTTTCATATTTTTTTGTGTTTTTCCTTACTTTACTTTCGGAGGTCGGTAAGTTTGTTTGTTACGTTGACTTTTTTGCACCAAAATAGGCTAAGCAGAAAAAATACGTAGAATAAACTACTCAAGCGAAGTTAATAATAAAAATTATATGGAACTACCGCGCGGGCTTGCTCTACCAAATTAAAAAAGAATCACGGCCGAATACATAACGTCCTCCTGTTTTAGAAGTCGGTTTAGAAGTCGAAAGAACACTTTAACAATCGATTAATCGCAATTCAATAAAGCGACACTTAAGAGCGGAAAGTGTCAGACTTTTACTGACTAAAACCCATCCATGTTCCTTCATCGCCCTTTGTGTTCCGGAGCTACGGTATCTCTTTCGAACAGTCCCGCAGCCCCGGACAGTCCTGCAGCCCCGAACAGTCCCGTCCCGCAGCCCCGACACTTAAAGGCCTTAGCCACACTTGACGAAAATTCCGTCGCGGATCTTCCGCGTCGAAAAATCGTTTAGTAATATAAAAATGTTGGGATCTCTTACCAAGTCATTCTCATCTAGGACTATAGAGTAAGTCTCTCGAGCCACATCGAACTTCCAGACCCCCAGACCCGACTCTTTGTAGAGGTATTCCGTATCTGCAATATTAAACTTTAGTATAACATCACGCCTGTTTCTTTAGGGTTAGACAGAGATGTACAGTCAACAAAAGAGTTAGGTATGCAGGCTAGCAATCTTCTTACTACTATTATAAATGCTAAAGGGTTATAATCAATCTGTTTGCAATTTCATCCAAATCCGTTAATTAGTTTCTGCGTGAAAGAATAACAAAAATCGATCCTTACAAACTTTCGCTTTTATAATAGTAGCAAGATTGAAGTTCTGGTTCCAGGCAGTTTCTTGCCCGTTCTTCTACATAGAGATCTACGCTAGGGAATGGGCAACTACAGTACTCTCTCAAGTTATTATGCCTTGTGACTGGGACTGTAGCTTTGTTTTTTTTTTGTATTTTTGACATTCAAAAGTGCCGTAATGGTCTAATCGAAAAAACTGGTTTGAGTTTGAATTGCTGGCCTGCATACCTAACTCTTTTGTTGACTGTACCATAGTAAATTCAGTGCCCAGCATTAGCTGACCCCTCTTTCCCTATTATGCTTCGTAAGAAGGGTCTAATAATGCGGGGCACTGCCTGTACACCAACGTTTCACCAGCTGTATCGAAGACTCGAAGTCCTATGTTACAGGGGAGCAGCCTACTGCCACCAACCGATCACAAACCCAGATTCCATGCTCATCTTGAAAATAGGCGAGACGACAAAAAAATCTAATTAGTCCGTCACTTAGATTATCAAAAAATATTTAACCTGTGTTTTTTCTTTTGTTACGTAAACCAAAATTGACGAAGATACGACGCTGTTAAAATTCTTAAAACGTCACGCCATGGTATAATTTTTAGTTAATATAGGTATAATAGCTAGTTCTGACGTCACGACCCCCCACTCCCGAGTGTTGATGCGTTTTATCTTTGTAAATATTCATTGATTTACAAAAACAAAAAAACACGTATTTTTTGTTTTTGTAAATCAATGAATTATTTACATTAATTTCCAATAGTCTAACTGACGGACTAAATAGATTTGCAATATTTTGATACTGTCGTCATGCCTATTCCTAATTACAAAACCATACTTTAACAGATCTGGGAATCGAACCCCATACCTCATGCTTAGCAGTAGTGCTTGCGACCACGAGACCTAAGGGGCAGTTAATTAACGCACGTTTTTTTTAAATTACGAAATGATAGGTAAGTAGGGTGGGATAGTCTGTTTAATGATGCTCATTGAGATGCCATTATATGTGAATAGAACCACGCTCTCATGATATTGCTGTTTGGGAGCAAGTAAAACAATAGTTGTAAGAGTATCTTAGGACCTAATCATCACGTAACATCAAATCACGACTGAATTCATCGGAGGGTAAGCAGAAATTGATGATAACTTACACCCACATTACGGCAGCTATATTTTCTCTATGTCAATTAAACTGGGGGATCGCAAATCCAGATTCTGTGTTCTTAATAAGGTTTTTCTAGGAGAGCACTCAGATAAACTAAATAATCCATCCGAAGATTTAACCCCAAAACAAAACGCTTCACGGTCATGCAAGCCACTAAGAGACATTTTCCACTCGTCCAGGGGGTCTAAAATGGCCGCTTTAACAGAATCCTAAAATGAATCACATTAAAAAATTTAAATTATTGAAATGGATTTTATGGTCATAACCATAAAGTTCGCAGACCGCAGACTGACCGAGTCTCTCACTCTCACGAAGCCCTCATGACTACACGGTCTGCTGCCACGTGAGACGAGAGCGAGAGTAACTAGACCATTGCAGCAGGTAAAAGTTCTAGTAGAACTATAGTTTACCAACAACTTCATTCGAGCCCAATTTATTTTCCCGAAGTTTGATAAGAGAGTGACCACGTTTTACGACGCGGCATCGATACGTTATCGGCTCAAGCCAATTCCGCATCTAAAAGAGGGTTCACCACCTAAAAGAAATCTTATTAATTTGTAAGACTAACCTGAGATCCATTGTATAGACAGTTGTTCGGGAAAGAAGCCGATGGTCAATGGTACCACTTCCTCGAGTGAGAACGTTTTCAAGTACGGGGATGACTCTGTGTGGCTGCTCAGTAGCGCCAGGACCAGACTGATGATCGTTTTCAGCGACTGTTAACAAACAAATATATCTTCAGACATAATGCATGTAAATTGGTACAAGTTAAAGCCGCCTACAATATTCCCACAAGCCTGGGAAAGGGGGTAGAGCATAATACAGTACCTAGAGGGCCTATTACTAGGTGGTGGAATCTTCTTACTTCATATCTTTTTGCGTTTATTATTTTGTATATTTTAATTAAACAACCGTTGTTATTAAATTAATTAATTATTACTTAACATGGCTACACTACCCAGAAGAGGATAGTTTCTGCTCAGCCTAACCAAATCTAATACAAATAACATGTACTTTTTAATACTGTACTGGATGAGACATTAAACATCATCACTCAAAGAAAAAAAGAGCCTCAATTCAATACAATCATGTTTGCCCGTTGAATAAGCGTAAAGCGATTAAGCGATATTGCAATAGAAATCGATTTACTTTGATTAGCCTTATAGATATACTGGTCTTGATAGAAATGGTACACGGTTTTAGTAAGTACCTACTTAAACTTAAATACATTAGCTCTAGCTACGTCAAATTGCAGTTTTTGAAAATAGCATGCTTTTTTAAGTAACGCACAGGCGATCCAGTAAAAAATCCTACTAATATTATAAACGCGAAAGTTTGTGAGTGTGTATGTATGGATGTTTGTTACTAACTTTGTTGTTAACTATTGAACGGATTTTAATTATATTTTGCACACAGGTAGTTTATAACCTGGATTAAAACATCCCTGTAGTAAGATCCCATGGGACAATTATCAAACTTCACGCGGGCGAACTGCTGGCAGAAGCTATAGTAACAACATAACGATAGTCAAAGTCGAGATCGGGAAGGCAGAATTCGCGAAAACACAACACTTAAAAAAGAAAAATTGCAATTTATAAAAATTTATAAAATTTTATGGTCTTGCACATGTGTTGCAAGCCAATTATTTAAAAAAAATACTTACATTGTAACAAAAACATGAATAGGTATCTAAGTACTAGGTAAAAGTTAGTAAAAATATGCAAACAACTAAGGAAAACTGTTTTAAAACTGCGGTCGCTAATATTTGCACGTGTGCTGTTTTTATCCTGCCTTAATTTACTAATTATTATGACTTATTTAGCTCAGTTATAGGTATACCTACATACCTAATTTATCACTAGTATTTCATAGCGCTTGGTAACATTTTGGTAGGTATTCAAATGATCCAACATATCAAAGAACTGTTTCGCGCCAAAAGTGTTTGCTTTTTTTCTATGCCGAAAAGCCATAGACAAAAAGAAATACAGCCAGAGGAAGCCAACCAGTGTTATCAAATATTAAAATGCAACCTTTTCGATTTTCCTTTTTTGCCTTTTGCTACGCATTTATTTACGCAAAATACAAATTATGCAGCGTACAACAATACGAAAACCTTATTCATTTTGCTGGCCCCTGAATAAGAGAAATACAACGGTACAAGAATCTTGTGGCGCTTTAATGACATCATCAGAAAATTGTTGTTGTTTTACAATGTAGCGGCCTTTGTTCTATTTTTGACCACGCACTAAAAGATCCTTGTACCTACTAAGTTATAACAGTATATGTGTCACCGCATTTATCTTAAGCACTCTGTATCGTTCATGGCCAATGCTCTTGCAGACCATCATTACTCAATCTGTTTGAGCGTCCGAAATTACTTAGACGTCCTAACCTAGAGCTTGTGGAAGTGCAATCAGCCTTTGGTGAATGTAGCCTAGCTATTGCTAGTCGGTTCCAATCCCTATGTTTGTCATGCACTTGTCGACCTGCGTTTTTCTAAGCAGACTTGTATTTGTGGTTACATAAATATCTACCATCGTTAATGTGATTGATTGCCTACGTAATGTCAATTTGTTTATGTTTGAAACGTCATTACTAACATTAAGCCTGTAATCCTCGAAGGGTAAGGCAGAATTAGAGGCTTACTTTGAAGTGTCATGATACCTATAGGGAGTATGGGAGCCTGTTGCCATCAACGGGGTCGAATACAGACTCCAGAGTCCAGACTCATCTGAGAAATTCCTAGTGGAAAAACCCAATAAAACTGGCTGCCCTAAGAATCGAACCCAATATATATAATTAACCACGGAGTTTCTTGCCGGTTCTTCTCCATGGAAACGACCAACGCGAACCGTGCACCTTTTTCGACGTTTTGTAAGTGCCCATCTAAGCCTATGTGAAATAAAATATTTTGATTTGATTTGATTTAAATACGTCATACTCAGCAGGACTTGCAAACACAAACACTGGTCATCAAAGAAGCAGTCTTCAAAAACATCATTTAGGTGGTTATTAGTATTTACGTGCAATATTTTGCTTCCCACAAGGTTACTGTGATGACATTCTACACAAAGAACTTCCTTTAAGGCTTTGATTAAGATTTATTTGACTTGGACATTATTGATATGGCCAATAACGCTCATACGTGAGCAAGCAAACACATCCTCTCATTTAAAAAACAATGAACCCTTGGTTATGGAGTCACGGTACAGACGCCGCATATCAAGGTACCCGGAGCTGTCAAATTTTCCCAATAAACCTTGAACTTAATTTCTTAGAAATAAAATTGAAAATCTAATAAAGAAACAGATTGTTGCTGACGTCTGTACAGGACAACAATTTGTATCAAGACGTGTAACTGAATTTAGCTGATTATGAATAATATAAGTGAAAGAAGAGAAGAGAAGTGATAGAAGTGAGTGGAGTCTCAACATGAATGATGTAACCAAGATTTTGTAACAATATTTTGATTTAAAAGAGTGTCCATGGAGTTTCTTGCCCGTTCTTCGCCATAGAGATCTACGTTAGGGAATGGGCAACTACAGTACTTTCTCAAGTTATTATGCCTTGTGACTGTGACTGTAGGTTTGCTTTTTTGGTATTTTCGACATTCAAAAGTGCCGTAATGGTCTAATTGAAATAAATGATTTGAGTTTGAGTTTGAAACTCACTCTGTTTAAGGCGTTTTGCCAGTCATTTTACACGTGCAGCCTGTGGGTTAGACATACACAGAGGGCCTACAACGCTCTTCGCATCCTATACAATAACGCTTTTAGGGTGCTGTTGGGGCTCCCGCGATTCTGTAGCGCGTCGGGCATGTTTGCTGAAGCAGGTATAGATAGCTTTCAAGCAATTATGCGAAAAAGAACAGCATCCCTGATGCGGCGACTTCAGGGGAGCACCAACAGCATCTTAAAGGTGATAGTGGATAAACCTGACTGCCCGTTCCTGGGGCACTGGACCCGTATACACAGCTGCAGGTCTGGTGCAGCGGGAGGTGCACTTAGTTATAGTTATAAGTTTTTGAATTAGTTATTATTTATATTGTTTTAATGAGAATGTTACTCACATAGTTTATAAATGTTACTTACAACAATATGAATCATTTGTGTTCGATATAAATAAATAATAAAATAAAAATATTGTTGTGTAGGTTCTGCGGTAATTGGTTATCATGGTGCATGGGCATCTGATACGGAAGAATAAGGAAAATGTCGTGAGGAAAGTCTTGAGTATGCATGTGGATTAACTATAAGAGTGTAGTGTGGATGGACTATAAGAGTAGAGGAAGACCAAAGAAACGATTTATGGACTGTGTGAAGGATAATATGGCTAGAAAGGAGGTGACTAATGATTATGTAGAGGAATAGACAAGTATGGAAGAAGAAGACATGCTGCGCCGACCCCGAAAAAGTTGGGATAAAGAGTAGAGCAGGAGAATGATGTTGATTGTTTTGTAGATACCTTACTATTATACACAGGTGCCAAAATTTAGATTACTAGGCAAGTCGCTGCTTTATTTAAATTCATTAAAAACGTACATAGAAGTTCACCGTTCCGCCTAAAATTGTTCGCTGCAATACCTATAACACGATTGACAGCCAATGAGGTTATATAATACGACGGCATTTAAATTGAATAAGTCGTTGTTATATTTATGACGATTTTCTATAGCTTGTAAACATTAAAATTATGCTGATAATCAGGCTTGGCCTACTTGCATAAATTGTAAAGATTTGTGGAACTAATAGCAAAACGGCCAAGTGCAAGTCCGACTCGCGCACGAAGGGTTCCGTACCATTTATCTATATAACATTAGATAGACAGAACGGCAATTCACTTTAAAAATAAATAATTAAGTGTGTTAAAACACACTTAATTATTTATTTTTAAAGTGAATATACAACTAAATATTTTGTGAATATTTCAAGCGTCTAAGTACCTGTTGCCGTTATTAAAATCGAGCAAAAAAACGCCAAAAAAATACAAAAACACGTTTGTTGTATGGGAGACCCCTTAAATATTAATTTTATTCTGTTTTTAGTTATTCTATTTGTTGTTATAGCGGTAACAGAAATACATCACCTGTGAAAATTTCAACTGTCTAGCTATCACGGTTCATGAGATACAGCTTGGTGACAGTCAGACAGACGGACGGACGGATGGACAGCGGAGTCTCAGTAATAGGGTCCCGTTCCGTACCCAAAGGGTAAAACCCTTTGGGTACGGAACCCTTAAAAACGATATTGAACGATATATGATATTTCAGCGCTGTTGCAAGCACCATAATCACAGATAAAGACCAAGAAAAGAAAATAAATGATATAAGATTTTTGTAATTTACATCTGTAACCAAACTTAAAATAATAATAAAAATATGGTAATAGAAAAGAGGATAGCGTCAAAAAATTCGTACACATCTAATTATATAAAGGAATAGTGCCCAGAAGGCTGGCAGCATTGCCACGTTGGGTGGCAATGCTGATGGAAGTTTATTTTTTACACAAACCTGAGATTATTCATCTCGATAGCTAGGTATGTCAATAAACTGTATACGGACGACACAAATGAAAACAATGATTATGATGCTTATCCTTACAGTTAAGACAAAGGGCCATTCTTTTAGTGCAGTAATAATAAATAATAAATTCTTTATTTCACCAAAAGCCATCATAGTACAAAGGACAAACATCTAAGAGCATAATACACTGGCCTGCAAAAATAAGTACTACACTTTTAAAATTTCAATTTTTCCTAAACTACAGAAGTTAGAGATTTAAAATAAAAAATAAACGTTATAAAGCAATTTTTATCAGCTTTCTTTGAAACTATAGACACAATTAAACTATTTTTCGAGTCCTTTTTGTTTCGATTGTATATCTTGTGTACTTAAAAAGTTATTGCAATTTTAAAAGTGTGATACTTATTTTTGCAGGCCAGTGTATAAGACTTATAACTAGGACACAATAATTTTAATTCCCTGACTCTTAAACTAGGTGTATGTGCCCGTGTCTTAGGAGTCAGTGATTCTCCGTAACAAACAAGACAAAGCCATAGCTAATAAATAAATCAGGACGTTACAACAATAAGCAAATGGTGTAAAAGAAAACAGGATAATTTTAATCTATGTACTTATAGAGTAACCACCAAAATAAAAAACGTTAGAGTGTGTGGTGAGGTGAATAAATGTAGGGTCCGGAGTGTGTATGTGTGTGCAGCAGTGATTCCCAACCCATGGTCCGCGGACCACCGAAAAAGGTTTAAATGCTATTCGTACTTTTAAACTTGCACAGAAGATGCAAGCTCAATCAACCTAATTGAACCTATCAGACGAGGTGCTAATTTTTTTTGAGAATGTACCTTATTAATTGCTAAATTTTTCGAACTCACTTCGATTGCTTTTGTATCTTTCACTATCTTAATTCTAAAGGTTTTCATCCCCTAAATTGGTGTGAGTTAAGAGGGTCCTTCTCGGCCCGTATATCGTCAACGCGAGCATGGTCGAAAAGCTTGTTGTTTTATCCAGGGGCGATATTCTTTCAACTCCTGTCTTACCTAGCCCCGACCCCGCACAACTCGTCTCCCGCGCACCTCATACCGCCTAAACGCGAGGACATTGAACGAAAAATAGTGTTCGAAAATTTATAAAACTTGTTCCTGGAAATACGTCTTTTTGAATAAATCTTACAAGTTTGTGAAATAAATATTAATAATGTAATATGTCATTTAGAATCTCCACTACATTTGCAAGGCTTCTATCAGAATGTTTTCTTTACTTTTACAATTTATGAGTGCAATAGGAACGGCGAAAGTTGAGGTAAAATTTGTGCAAAACAGCAATTTTTGGAGGCTTATACTGAATTTGTTTCCACAAATTTTTATTTTTTCCTTTGCTAGAAGCCTAGATATAGTGCACAAGATACCTATTAATTGAAAAAAAAATCAAAGATTTAATTATGTGCAACAACGGCATAATCACGCACGAGCGTTTGGATGAAAAGTATGGCGGGTTGGCCGCTCTTAAAGATTCACCCCCCTAGATACAATCCTGTCAGTGTCGATCTTTATCTAGGACATTATATGGTCCCTGCTAACAATAATGACATCAAACTGGTACATGGTCCTAGAAAGGTTGGGAAACACTGTTTTAGTGTAACGATGATGAAAACTGAAAAATTTGATATAACATAACATCACGCGTGCAATCCTCGAAGAGTTAGGCAGAACTGTACCTTATAGTAGTACACACATTTCACCAGTTATGTTTTAAGTCCCATGTAATATGAGGCAAGCCTATTGCCATCAACCGGTCACAAATCTAGACTCCATGGCTGCTACTGAGAAATTCCTGACGGAAAAACCCAATAGGTAACACATTGCCCGACCCGGGAATCGAACTCAGGACCACGCTGAGGAGTCGCGCTTGCGACAACTAGACCAACGAGGTAGTAAAACTTAATGTCAGTCTGTTGATAACTACGAAGAAATAATAGCGGTTTATTCACCAAGGGGAGTAAGGCACAGATTACTAATCGAGTGTGCATTTGAGGCCCGACACGAAGCGGAGGGCCGTGAACCACACGAGTTTAGTAATCTGTACTTACCCTCGAGTTATATATACTGGTTTATACTACACTTGCTTACAACAGTAATGAAATTCCATACAATATAACTGCCTAGATTTTTGAGAAGGTTTAATGAACAGCTTTCAAGCCTTTTACGGTTCTTACAGAGGAGTGGCACGTTGCCAACTGCAGATAAACTGACCGTCTCCACCTGCCGACGGCTGCCGTCGACGCTTGCAGTTGTGGTGTCGGCGGCTGACGCAGGCGCGTCGACGGCAGCCGTTGACGGGTCGCGACGCTTGCAGTTGTGGCATGCCGCGTAAATGTGTGTCAACGTGCCTGCCGTTGGCAACGTGCCGCTCGTCTGTAAGAACCCTTAGTGGGGTAGTATTGGTACACTTACTAAGCAAGTGTAGTATAAATAATATTTTATGCCAGCCGTTACAAGGTTACGTTGTTGTATTTTGATGAAGTGTCAAATGTGGTCTATTAAATTGGCCCTACTATAGGGAGCCACTAAGAATTTAGAACACACACAAACACACTTTCCACCCTATATAGAAGTGTTCTATACAGGGTGTTAAAGTAGTCGCGTGCCATAGCGTAGGGGTGAGTTCAGTATCGATAAAGGAACCCAAAAAAAAAAAAAAACAAACAAAAAAAAATACTGAAAGATCAACCTAATCTAGTACCTACTAACTTAAAATAGCAATCGTATAGAATTAAAAATATTTTATATTACTATTTGAAGTTAGTAGGTACTAAATTAGGTTGATCTTTCAATTTTTGTTTTGTTTTTTTTTGTATTTTTTACGGGTTCCTTTATTGATACTGAACTGACCCCTAAGCTATGGCACGCGACTACTTTAACACCCTGTATAGGGTGGAAAGGACATTGACGCACAAACGGTTACCAGGTGAATCAGTACATCATTCTGGGGGCCTAAAATGGCCGCTTTGGCACAATCTTAATAAGAATCACGTTAAAAATGTTATTTCTTAAAATGGACATTAATTTATAGGATACATAAGGTCTATTTTAAGAATTTAAAATTTTTAACTTGATTCATATTTTGATTCTGTTAAAGCGGCCATTTTAGACCCCCTGAACCCCACATAGAAATCTTTCATACAGTGTGCTTGTAAACAAAAACTTACCATACCATATAATACATCTGTCAAATGCACGACAATCGTGCGCATCTAAACAACACTAGTCTTGCGTCAAATGAATGAGGGTGACAGGAAAACTGTTTGTATTAGCCTCTCTAAACAATAGCATCAACACATATCGTTACTGTATACTCTTCAAAGAATACCTCAGAAACTACGGTCCTTTCATTTTTTGTTTTAATTTTGACAGCGTCACCTCAATGACGGCACAAACAGCTAGATATGATATAAAGTATAAGATCATGTAATGTAATTTTGACAGACTTGTCAGTGAGAGCAACGCAACAGCAACGTTATTGTAATGGAAATAAAGACCACAGTGATGTAAAGTCACGGGTAAAACATTTTAAAAGGACTGGACTTAGATATATACTAATATATTAAAGGTGAAGAGTTTGTTTGTTTGAACACGATAATCTCTGGAACTACAAGTCACATTTCAAAAATCCTTTTGCCTTTTCATAGCCCCATTCTTGAGGGAGGTTATAGACTATTGAACATCACGCTGCGACCCTTACGAGCCGAGTAAAAAGAGAAAAGGCGGGTGAAACCGCGGGACATAGCTAAGTTCACTTAATCACGGGGGCATTTTTCACATATCAACGTCTTAGTTTTATGAAAATGTTACTGGAACTAATTTGAAAAATAATGTACGTTAGTAAGTACCTACTTATTATTATACTTAGGTACAATAGAGGTTTTCCACGCTTTCATGCATGTTGTTAAAATATTCACTTCAATGTCATGTGGTTTTTGTTCTGTAATCTTGAATAAATGTTACATAAAAGCCAATACTGTCGAAATGTTTTAAATAAAAATAAATGACTTATTTAATTTACTTATAAGGCTATGTAAAATAATTGTACTTACATTTGTTAATTAAATCGCTTGGTAACGGTTGAAGGAAATCAAATTAATGTTGATTCATGTAACACAAAAGCATTGATTGGTATTGTTGGTTCTTTAAAATTTAACATTTTATGAAGGTATGCCGCAATAAACCTGACCCAATGTTGAGAAACCCAGACCCTGGTAATAAAATTAAGGTATTTTATGAGCCTTTTGAGTCCATGAACTGATAATTAATATGAAGTCACTAATATCTTACTAGATTCTAACCATTCCAGTACCGAAAAAAAATGTTTTCACTATCGCACAAATAAACAAAAATATCCTTTAAAATACTTTATCAATGACCGTGATAGTATCTATCAATAAACAAACGGAAATACTCACCATTTCACACGCGTGCGCGTACACGCAAGTACCGCAGGATGCGAGGTCGAGACCTCCTCAATGAATGCTAATGGTCCAATCAGCGGTCATCACTCACACACCGCACAGTCCGTTGCCTGCGCACGAGTTGACGCGGAGGCGTGCGGTTACCGACTGCGGAGACTGCGATTACGGCGAAGCTGGCTAGCTGACCTGCCTTCCTATCTCCTCCAGTTACTGTGCTATCCTAAAATGCGAAAAACTGGTTTAAAATAAACATAATGAGTTGTAGTAAGTACGCGAAGTATTGTTGTCCTTATTAGGTGTCGGAGGATAACTAAAATAAACATTATGTACGTAGGCACTGTCATCAGTAAAAATTAGTTATACTTCATAGCTTGCCATTTTCGTAATTTTGGAAAAACCGTAGATTCGCAGTTTGGTCCCATTTCGACACCTTCCCATCTGCGCACCCATGAATTTTCAAACTTGTTTTTGTTTTGCTTTTTTGTTTCCAAATCGTATTTGTATGATTCTAAAAAGTGGGTGCCATAACTTTCACTAACAGCACTAACATTGAATCCATTTCTATCATCATTTACGAAACCTTTTGCCTCCTAAAATTATTGAGTTGTAAGAAACATCAAAGCCACACTTAGCGTTAGTATCGGTGGCGGTGACGCAAGCGTGCAACGACCGGAGATCTCGTCTCATGCAGTTATGTGAGCTCTTATACAAGATCCTTTCCAATATCAGAAGTGAACCCAAACCCAAACAAAACAAGAAGACAGACCCAAATAACGAGAGTGACGCTTTGTTGTGTGCCAATACAGGTGATGAAAGGTAGTCCAACTTTGCACAACATTCGATTAGGTACAGAATAACAAAACAGTGGTATCTCCTACGTCAAACTGACGCAGTAAGTTAAACTTGCCAATGACTCAGCATGTTACTACGAAATTGGGTATTCACGGCTGCCCAACTTGGTTACCCTGCTCCGTGACTTTACCGTGATAGCCTAGTGGTGTGACCGTCGGACTGCCAAGTCATAGGTCTCGAGTTCGAACCCAAGGCACGCACCTCTAGAGATCCTCACGTCCCGGCCGCCGCGGGAGACGCCCCGGGCGTCGGGGGCCACGTGGTGGCTTCCGGCCACCGTAGGCGCGGGCCTGTGGACGGGGAGCTATGGGCTAGCTCGCCGTCCGTCCGTCTCATGACGACAGGCCGTGTCGACGGCGCGTTCATGTTCCACACGCGCCTCAAAGAGAGTCAGCAACATTGAAGGGGTCCGCAAGGGCCGAAGCCTTCCGGGGCTGCGGGACTATTCGAAAGAGATACCGTGGCCCCGGAACACAAAGGGCGAGGAAGGAACATGGATGGGTTTTAGTCAGTAAAAGTCTGACACTCCCTCCTGCTCCGCCCAGAGCGGGAAAAGTTATGTGATGATTTCCCATCCTAAAAAAAAAAAAAAAACGGCACGCACCTATGTATTTTTGGATTCATGTGCGTATTGTATAATTATCATTTGCTTCGGTGAAGGAAAAACATCGTGAGGAAACCAGCATGCCTGAGAGATATTTCTCGACGGCATGTTAAGCCAAGTCAGACGCCCATGGGCGGCCTAAAAACTCTGACACCAGGTTAGGCACTAACCACACGATAAAGAAAGACCGTGTGTTATGACGACTACTTTCCGTTTATCATCCAAAGTTTAAGTCACGTTTCATCATTTTATCTCACTTGCTGGAAATGGTTGACTAAGGAGCATGCACGCTTATTTAGAAACCTATTCTCTCGAGACTTAAAATTGCCAAAGTTAATCAGGTTGAGCTATGAGGAAACAATATTTATGGCAAGGAGTTCATTGCACTCATTAGCGTTACAGTGTTAATTATAGCTGTGTCAAGGACTAAGATAATCTACCTCCTATTCTGTTTTCTGTGTCCAGAATAAGGGTTGGAGTATACGTAACGGGGCACTGAGGAAAAAAGACAAAATGTTTGCATTTTTTTTTTGTAAGTTGTTTATTTTCTCGATTCTATCGTATAGAACACCTAAAAATAAGGCGAAAAGCTACTGGATGATTTTTGTCTTCGACCAACCGTTTGTCGTAAAAACGATGTCGAAGGGATTCCGTTCATTCCGACCATATAGGTTAGGTTAGGTTAGAACTGTGCCCGGTGCCATCACTGCGTCCACTGCACGGAGGATACGGCACGGCATACGCTGGCCGAGTGTGCCGCGTGGGATGAGCCGCGCCGTGCCCTCGTAGCAGAGGTTGGAGGAGACCTGTCGCTGCCGGCCGTCGCTCGCGCGATGGTTGGCAGTGCAGAGTCCTGGGACGCAGTGGTGTCCTTCTGCGAAACCGTCATGTCGCAGAAGGAGGCTGCGGAGAGGTTGAGGGAGGTCGAGACCGCCCTCCCGACCCGCAGCAGACGCACCGGGCGTCGGCAGAGGGCTGATAACGCCCTCTTCCGGCCCCCCTAAATAGGTCCAGGGGCGACGGATTCGGGGACATCCGTCGCCCCCCATGACACTGGACCCGAGACGGCGGCGCGTCGTGTTCCACGCGCGCCTCTCAGAGACGTAGCGGGGGGAGTTTTACACCTCACTCCCCCCGGGACGAGGCCCGCAGGTCGAGCGGGCCGGCACTAGTCCGGGGCAGCGGAAGTCGCATCAGATCCCGCTGCCCCCCGACGCAAGTGTGCGATGGAACACCGGTGTGGTTTTAGTCAGTACGAGTCTGACAGACCCCTCCGCTCTCCCCAGGGCGGAGGACATCCATTGAGGATTTCCACATCGTGAAAAAAAAAAAAAAAAAAAAAGGTTAGAACTGTGACCAACTACACGCGAGCCGAGCGAGCGGAGCGAGTGGTGCTGCGGCAGCGGCCGGCGAGCGCTACCTCAAAATTGGTCGCAGTAAAAAATTTGTGGCCCGTTTCGTATCCACTGACCCGAATAAGGGAGTCAAAGTTATCGTTAACGAAAGCTACACGAAGAAGAAGATCCAACATAGTCACCGAAACTTCTCACAATTTTCTTGTATCGTAACATTAATTTTCGCCGAAACATTACGAACGACCTTCGAGTTATTAAAACCAAAACGTCTCCATTTCTTTGTAAATCCGGTTTCTCCTTCATCTTAAGAGATATTTTTGGAAATAAAAGTTCATTTTGAATTCCTGGGAAATGCTGATTTTTGTATTTAATTTCTATTTCACGTTGCAATGTCAAGGGTCGGGACAAGTTCGAAGTACTTCTAAAGTTTTGTGATCAGTATTTTTTTACGACAACGATGATCAGACTCGGTAAGATAATATGGTTAGGCTGTATTTTTGGTAAATTGTTAACAAGAAAACGAATTTCATCAGATTTGTAAGACATTTTTAACCAACTTAAAAAAGGAGGAGGTTCTCAATTCGGTTGTTGTACATAGGTACATTAAATACACCTATAATACATGCGTTATAATTAAGCAACAATAAAACCACCTACGATACTATTAAAAAGGAGAACTCAACTGCTCACATATTGACATTCAACCTTTTACGAAATTAACGGTAGATACAAAGAGCCGTTATTCTATTTTGATAGTTTAGTTAGATATTATGAATTATGTTTTTATTAACCAAGTGTACATTGTCCATGATGAACTATTGTGGCATTTGTAGTCTTATTTCCTGTTTTATTCTATTAATGGAATTTGTTGGCTTATTAAAGTAATCTTTTGAAACATTACTGAATATTGGCGACCGCAAAATGGGTAATGGGTAGGTACCTGCCCGTTAAGGTACAATCGCCAGCGTATCAAGTTACTACAAACCGTCAAATTTTCTCATTCTATTTTGAACACAACCATCAACATTTAATGGTTTAAAACAGAAAGTACTACTTGCTCGTTTATAAAAAATCCAATGTAATATGTGAATTGAATGGAATGTAATGACATATTATTGTACACACCTATCAATACATTTAATTTTTAATATAAATCTATTATCATAAATAATAATTCTTTGTTACAATATAGCAATTAAAATTGCACACAGGTAGAACCGCAGAAAATAAAATAAATTAGCTTTATTTAATTTCAATTATGGACGCATTGGAAGTAATATAAATATTATAAACGAGTTAATATGCGTAACTTAGGTAACATAGTTGTGAAATTTTGATGGCAACCCTCTTCTAGAATCTGTCAAAGTAGCTATTCCCTGATTGGTCCAGCATGCGTAGCATTCATGACCAGTTGACTACATCTATCCTGGGTAATCTACTAAGAATCCGTAGTTACCTAGGTACTTAAGTAATTACCTATATCTTTTTAGACCGGTCTATTCGGTCGGTTTCTATTTCGGTCCACATAGCTGGTGAGCATCCCACACTACGCTAGCAGAAACGCAGTCAAGCGATACGTCCACTCTTCGGCTTGACTGTTTTCAAAATGTTGCTCTAAAACTAAGTATTCTCATTTTAATTACTCATTTATTATGATTAAATTATTTATTTGACCGTTATTCTACCGCATAGTTTCCACTTATAAATAAAGCATCCAAAAACAATAAGTTATTCTCTTCCTTATTAAACGAGAACAGTAAGCACAGCTGTTGTTGCATTCATATTTTTATATTTAACTAGCGGATGTCACGCGGTTTCACCCGCGTAGTTCCCGTTTCCGTGGGAATACCGGGACAAAATATAGCCTATGTTACTCAGTAGAGACGTGGCTTTCTAATGGTGAAAAAATTTTGAAATCGGCGCAGTAGTTTTTGAGTTTATTCATTACAAAGATACACACACACAAAAATACAAATCTTTCCTCTTAATAATATTAGTGTAGAAGAACAATGTTTGATAATATCGTATTAGAACTGAAACTCCGAACGCCAGTGGTGAAGTAAAAAGCGTGTTAAAAAAGCACACAGGATGAAATTTCGTTAAACATATTTTTTTTTCGTTTAATCATCGATACCGATCACGTGTGCATAGTTTCACTACCAAATTTAATTAGAATAATTGTTACATCAATCGCAGATTTCATTATAGCTAAAAAAATAAATTGTGCTCGTTTCAAACAGGAACAATTACCCACACGCACAGTTTGTAGTGTAATTTCGTACGGAACCACACATAACATTAACTTGGAAGTAAATAGTTATGTTTTAGTTGTTTAATATTTACGGGGGAAAATATAATGACCACCAAAAATAACTTTGTGACCACTAACATCGATCACTTAAAATATCAATTATTGATCACCAAATTTAGTCAATTGAGCACCAAATTTTAATGAGGTGCATGGTTGATGACAAACTAGTTTTGCCTAGGCCGACTTGGGGCACCCCGACATGGATAGATTAGGTTAGAAGGGTATGGCGGGGTCGAATGAGCGAATAGACCCCGCCACACCCTTCGTGGTAATTTTTTTATAAACCATTCAGAAGTAGGAGCCCCGCGGTCGACCGGGTCTCCCTCGACTCGGATACAAGAGCTTAACAGTTCAATTTCTGGTGGTCATTAACTAAAAAAAATATTCTTGGGTTAGGTTAGTAGGTAGTTAGGTAGTTTCACGATAAAATGGGGATTCATTTTGGTGATCATTTACTAATTTTGGCAATCAAAGGTGATGTTTTTACCGTTACATTTTACTAAATCTGGTGGTTCGTTAAACATAAGCCAATATTTACTACAACAGTTGCAAGAAATATAATTATTATTTTTTAAATGCCAAGCTGCACAATTTACAAGTTAATTTTGATTGCACAATACAGTTACCTAAACATTGGTGTTCACTAGCAGATTAAGTCATTATAGTGCTTATTATAATGAGTTAACATCTTTCAGCATGCGAGACTGAAAACGGTGAAGGAAAACATCGTGAGGAAACCGCCATGTCCAAGAACCAAAAGTTCGAAGATATGTGTGTACATAATATGTAATGTGTGTGTGTGTGTGACATAAGTATGTCTGTGTGTGTGTGTATGTGACTTGTGTGTGTGTGCTACCAACCCGCACTAGTCCTGCGTGGTAGATTACGATCCTTGCACTCTCATAGAGTGGAGGCATGTGTCCCCAGCAGTGGGAACATTATTTAGTTTTTATCATTATGTTTTTGGACTCACGGTCTCTTGCTATTAGGTACGTCCGAAACTCTGAAGACAAGTCTACTATTGCCGCTTCACTGCTTTTGTGAAATCTACATGTCCAGCAATGGGCTATATAGAGAAGTATCTCTCGGTTTTTCCTGCCGCATGCAATATCTTAGTTTTAAGTAAGATCGTCCTCGGTCCATCTAGCTGACTGAGTTTTACGCTAAACTTTCTGTTAACGTTTAAGTGAACATGTATTGTAACATGACTAACAGCACAATTTAGTAATTTTGGGTTGTAAGTACAATACACATTGGTGTTCGTTAACCGCTCTGCTTCCAAGTAAGTTATTAGGTACTAGCATAGAAATAATAGGATTACGAATATTTCAGTTTGCGAGAATAGGACTAACTATAGTTGGTGCTAGTTAAGATCGCAAAAGCGGTTATTGACCTACCTACATATTTATTAAAGTTTTTAACTTTGAAATCCAAAAATAAGCCTTTTCAAGTCTTGAATCGTCATCTTCAACATTTTTTCTAATGAAAAACGATACATAGTTCATTTGTTTCGTTTCTTAGGAAGAGATATTAGGGAAAGGGCAATGACCGCTATTACAATCTTAACTGGCACCAACTATACCTATTGCTTTAATGTCCGAAGACGTCTCGTTTTCGAGCTAATAATGCTTTCGGGAAATCAAGAAAAAAAACTCGGTGTAGATATCGTTCAGCAATGGGCTGGAAACAGGTCCTGTAACTACCTAAAGCATTCAGCCCCCTTTTTGTAGTAAGTAAGGCCGTCATCGGTCCATCTCCAAGTAGCTGAAGTTTACTGTAGCAGTAGCTCCGTGAAGTCTTAGGCTGAGTTTGAATGCGTTTCGACCAGACATGTGCGAGGATGCGTAGCGATTGATATGTGTGGAATAGCCAATCTATCTAAATATATAAAAGAAGAAACTGACTGACTGACTGACTGACTGACTGACTGACTCATCTATCAACGCACAGCCCAAACCGCTGGGTCTACAGATTCCAAATTTGGAAAGTAGGTTCCTTATGTGGTCTAGGGGTGCACTAAGAAAGGATTTTTCAAAATTCAACCCCTAAGGGGGTTAAACGGGGCTCCAAAGTTTGTATGGGAAAACCAGATTAGTTAGACTATTTTATTCGAAGCTTCACAGGAGTGCTCCTATTGATAAATGAGTAGAAACGGGTTTCAGGTTTTTTCAGAATTCAACCCCTAAGAGGGGGAAATGGGGTGACAAAGTCTAAAAATCAATGCACAGTCTAAACCGCTGGGTCTACAGATTCCAAATTTGACAAGTAGGTTTCTTATGTGGTCTAGGGGTGCACTAAGAAAGGATTTTTCAAAATTCAACCCCTAAGGGGGTTAAACGGGGCTCCAAACTTTGTATGGGGAAACAAGATTAGTTAGACTATTTTATTCAAAACTTCGCAGGAGTGCTCCTATGGATATATGAGTAGAAACGGGTTTCAGGTTTTTTCAGAATTCAACCCCTAAGAGGGGAAATGGGGTGACAAAGTTTAAAAATCAATGCACAGCCTAAACCGCTGGGTCTACAGATTCCAAATTTGGCAAGTAGGTTCCTTATGTGGTCTAGGGGTGCACTAAGAAAAGATTTTTCAAAATTCATCCCCTAAGAGGGATAAACGGGGTTCCAAAGTTTGTATGGGGAACAAAGATTAGTTAGACTATTTTATTCGAAACTTCGCAGGAGTGCTCCTATTGATAAATGAGTAGAAACGGGTTTCAGGTTTTTTTCAGAATTCAACCCCTAAGAGGGGAAAATGGGGTGACAAAGTCTGAAAATCAACATGGGTATAGTTTGTATGGTGTATCTGGTCAGGTGTATTGCAAAAACAACGATTTTAAGATTAAATATGGCGGACCTGAAATACCATCATCCCCTGTTGGGGTGCTATGGGGTTGAAATGTTTAAAAATCAATATGGGTGTCGATACCGAGATTATCAGGGGTGCTGATTACGAATATGGCATTTATTTTGAGTTCCAGAAGATGATGGATTCGACTTCTTTGTGATTTATTGTGATGATTGTGATTACGATGATAATGATTGTGATTACGATGATGATGATTGTGATGATGAAGATTGTGATTGTGATGATGATGATTGTGATTACGATGATAATGATTGTGACAGTGATTGTGACAGTGATTGTGACAGTGATTGTGACAGTGATTGAGACAGTGATTGTGACAGTGATTGTGACAGTGATTGTGACAGGGATTGTGACAGGGATTGTGACAGTGATTGTGACAGTGATTGTGACAGTGATTGTGACAGTGATTGCGATTATACACAAATTGAATAATCAATAGTACATTTTGATACAAGTGGAGAAAGTTTGTTATTGCATCCGAGGCGGAATTAACTTCCGAGCTGTAGGCGAGGGTGTTCTTGAGCCGAGAGCTGCAATAACAAATGTACACGTGTATAAAACAACGTTTTTCAATACACTTTTGAAGAAATTAAATAAAAGAACGAAAAATATTTTTGTCATGAATTATTAAGAAACTATGATTTTCTTTTCTTTTTTTCCGCGCTTTGCTTTCGCCAGGTTGAAGGAGAAGCAAAGGTATGAAGCTGTTAAACAGCCTAATATACGAAATGTTTTTTTTTTGTTACAAACTTTCTCCACTTGTATTAAAATGTACTATTGATTATTCAATTTGTGTATAAATAGAATATCATAGATTTAAACATGATTATTAACAACTAATATTACTTTTTTAAACAAATTAACATTTATTTGTGTTCCGAATTCAAAAATATAAAAAAATTGGATTTTTTATATTAGGCTGTTTACCTTTGCCTCTCATCAATGCAATAACAAACTTTGTTCCACTTGTATCAAAATGTACTATTCTCGATTTAGTAGATACCTGTGACTTATTTCCCTCTTGTAACCAGTCATAGTGTAGGTACAGTGGCCAATTATCATTGAAAATAATGCATTACAGGTAGATATTATGTTATGCGATAGGCTCATGTGGCGGCTAGTAATCCAATATTTAGTTATTGTTAGCTAACTTATTAATACCTTCCCTCGAAATGCCCGGTCAGTATTGTTATTAAAACCATATAAGTACGAATTAAAAATAACATTCTACTCACTTTATATACGTAAGGTTTAGTTTCTATGATATAATTGGCTATTCCACACATATCCATCGCTACGCATCCTCGCACATGTCTGGTCGAAACGCATTCAAACGCAGCCTATGACTTCACGGAGCTACTGCTACAGTAAACTTCAGCTACTTGGAGATGGACCGATGACGGTCTTACCTACTACAAAAAGGGGGCTGAATGCTTTAGGTAGTTACAGGACCTGTTTCCAGCCCATTGCTGAACGATATCTACACCGAGTTTTTTTTCTCGATTTCCCGAAAGCATTATTAGCTCGAAAACGAGACGTCTTCGGACATTAAAGCAATATGTATAGTTGGTGCCAGTGAAGATTGTAATAGCGGTCATTGCCCTTTCCCTAATATCTCTTCCTAAGAAACGAAACAAATGAACTATGTATCGTTTTTCATTAGAAAAAATGTTGAAGATGACGATTCAAGACTTGAAAAGGCTTATTTTTGGATTTCAAAGTTAAGAACTTTAATAAATATGTAGGTAGGTCAATAACCGCTTTTGCATTCAAAACACAACAACAAACATTCACCTCCGACTATAGGCAATTAACCAATTTGGACTAAGTATAGGTATAGTTATCTGTGGCATTTTTCATTCTCGCACACGTGTTGGAAAATGAAAAAAATCGCACACGTGTGAAATACATTGCATGTGGAACCTAATCATAGTGCGTTAAGAACCAGTTTTCGACGAAGTGTAGTGAAAATAGTTATTTGTGCAACAAGAGAGCAAAGTGGGTTTTTGCTGCGAGTGTTGATTTTGAATCCCGAGTAAGCGAAGGATTCTATAGTTGAATCACGAGCGTAGCGAGTGATTCTAGGTTAGAATCCTGAGCGTAGCGAGGGATTCGAAGACACGAGATGCAAATAACTTTGGTCTCGTGTAACACATACAACTTTTCACCTCAGCAGCGAGAACATAAACCTAAAGGTAAAAAAAAACAACATGGTAAAAATTAAATCAGCACACCACATTAAGAGACTAGACACATGAGAGCAGCGGTGGCCCAGTAGTGGCGGCCCCGACGTACGAATAGTAAGTCGTGGGTTCGAACCTAGGCAGGCGCATGACTTTGTGTAATTTATTTCATCACCACTGCTCTCAAAACGGTAAAGGAAAACATTGTGAGGAAACCGGCATGTCCTAGAACCAAAAAATCGAAGACATGTGACATCTACCAATCCGCACTGGGCCTGCGTGGTGGATTATAGCCCATTCCCTCTCATTGAGAGGAGGCCGTGTCCCAGCAGTGGGAACGTTAATAGGCTGATGATGATGACCACATTTAAACAATATCAAAAAATCAAAAGTTAAAAGTAAAATGGTTGCAGTTTTGCAAATAAAAAGTAACACTGGAGACTTCCATTGCTTTAAAATATCATAAGTTTTTAGATATTTTTCGCGAGACTTTCAGGCAAAATCAAAATCAAAGCATTTATTTCAAGTAGGCTAGTTACAGGCACTTTTGAATTGTCGAAACAAAGATGAAAATTAAATGTAGCTACAGTCCCAGTCACAAGGCATAAAAACTGTGAAAGTACTGTAGTTGCCCATTCCCTAGCGTAGATCTCTATGGAGAAGAACGGGCAAGAAACTCCATGGACACTCTTTTAAATCAGAATATTGTTACAAAATCTTGGTTACATCATTCATGTTGAGATGGTATATTATGTGCGAACAATGTAGCAAGATGTGCACGTTAAAAGTGTCCACAGTAAAACAAAACAGAAAAAAAAAACAATTCAAAAACTAAAATAATTCATTAAAATAAGCCATGGCAACTGAGAGATGACCAGTCACAACTGACAGCGCCCGTTCACGGACATAACGCATAGATCAGCACCATTCAACTCAACCATTTTGAAGGGAACTAAATGATCCGACACATGCGCCACCATCAGCGAGACTTTTGAGTGAGCATGACATATTCTCAACCGCCAGGGCACATTCAAGTCAAGAAAAGACATTCTAGTACATATTAGCACTCACACAATATGGGCTATGCGATTATATAATACTAAAGAGATTGAATCTATACAATGCAAAGATAGTTGTACAATCTTCAGCAGCTCCAACAATACAATTAGTGCTATCCATTTATGTGCCTCTGTCCTTGTGGAGCAGGACCGGCATTGAGCCAAGCATTTTTATCAGCGATATAATCGTCCAATTTGTAATATGCTTGCTTACTCAATGTGCGTTTAATGCATGTTTTAAATTTTGTTTCATTCAGTTCAAGAATGCTTTGTGGAATTTTATTATAGCATTTCAAACAGTACCCCATGAAAGAAGAGTCTACTTTAGCGAGTCTGAAGCCTGGCTGAACTAATTGGTCCCTATTTCTAGTACTGTAATTGTGTCTGTCACCTCTTTTACCAAAAAGATGTAGATTTTTCCTCACATACATTATGTTTTCGTAGATGTATTGACAATGTACCGTCATGATGTTAATTTCCTTAAACAGTTCCCTCAGAGAATCGCGCCTACGAAGATTGTATATGGCTCTGATGGCTCTTTTTTGCAGAATAAATATAGATTCAATGTCTGCAGCCCGTCCCCATAATAAAATGCCATAAGACATTATACTATGAAAGTAACTAAAATAGACCAATCTAGCAGTATCTACAGCAGTAAATTGACGGATTTTTCTAATAGCATATGCTGTTGAACTTAGCCGCCCCGCCAAAGATGTTAAATGAGAACCCCATTGAAGCCTTGAATCAAGCGTAATCCCCAGGAAAACCGTTTTATCTACGAATTCAAGTTTCTCTTTATTCAATACTATATCACAATCGCTACTTTTGACATTCGGTAAAGCAAATCTTATGCATTTCGTTTTTTTTTCATTGAGTACCAAATTGTTTGCTGTGAACCAATTATGGACTTGAAGTAGGGCATTATTCACGTCGTCTAGATTTTGGGCTCGTCTATTCATCTTAAAAATTAGGGAAGTGTCATCGGCAAATAACACCATATTTTGAGGTTGGTTTTACAGTAAATACGGCAGGAAACTTAATTCTGCATTTTTTACATTATGCTTCAATTCTTCGGGAGTTAAATAGCAGACTTCGTCACTGGACTCGCTCATATTTATTTATTATTATTAAGTACTTTATTATCCAAATTTTATTGTACTTTGTAGCTAGCGTACATTGACTTAATCATTGCTAGCGTAAAAACAATAAAAATTTAAACCCCGCTGTTTTTTTAAATGCGTTCTGAAAGTACACTCACGGTATTCTGTCTCAATATTAAAGATTGTTATAACTAAAAATAAATAAGTAGATACATGATAAACTTCGTATTTTTTTCTTCAACATTCTTGATCTTGATATAAAAAATATAATTCGATTATTACATTTCTTCATTTACAACCTAAACACGCCATATTACGGTTATCGATTGACAATATCAGTATCCGAACGTTTTATTGTTTGTCTTTTTTGGGCCTATTATATATGGAATTTGAAAATCGAATTTCGAATCGACTTGTTTCTATTTTTTGCTTTTTTCGTATCGAAATGAAAGTGACAGAACAAAGTGAAATTGAAATCTTTCGAATTTTGTGAGTAGACCTGCACAGTTCCCGGTATTAAAAAAAAAAAAAAAAAAGTTACTTTGTCTCACGCTCGCAGCAAAATCGAATTTTGCTCACTGTCTGTAAACAGCAAAACCTGCTTGTTTGAGGTGCTGAGGTGAAAAAAAAATTTACGCCGTAAAGACGCACATTGCTTTGCCGAAATTAAAAAAAAAATCATTCACCTCCGACTATAGGCATTGAACCGATTTGAACTTCGTATAAGAATCTGTGGGAAACTGAAAAAAAAACGCACACGTGTGAAATACATTGAATATTGAACCTAATCGTAGTGCGATCTTCTTCTTCTTCTTCGTGTCGATGATTCCCATTGTTATTTATTTTAAATTTGTTTCGACCAGAACTCAGCCACGGAACCCTTTTTCGAGGAAGTGTTTTGAAAAAAAATTGCCTCTCCTTACATTTTATGTTCGCATACCTGTGGTCAATTTAGCCGCTGATTATTTCTTTCATATTTCAGAGCTGGTACCATAGTAAGAATTTTTCATTTTCACGTGTAGTACACTCCCTTGCAGTATGGCATTCGTTTAGCCATAGTGTAGACTCAACACTAAACGAATAATAGACATGTTCTATGCTTACCTACTCTACACTGTAGAGTTAGCATAGAACATGTTTATTATTCGTTTCGAGTCCCGATATTTCGGCACTGTTGCAAACGCAATGATCACGGATATCCAGTTTTAAGTGCTAATGATAGTGTCTGACAGTGACCATGTCATTTTTACTAAATTATACTAACACTGGTCTCAATTAGAACATGCGCTACCAACGCAAGAAAAATGTCCCTCAGAGATGCTGCGGTCAATAGTGATTAAGTGAAAGGAGACGAGAAGGGCCAGCTCTGTTACGCAACAGAACACAATAGTGCAGCATCACCGGCGCAGACGCAACCGCTGTTAAAATGTACTCAACCGATAATTACTACCCGCATGTTTCGTATTTATAGACCTACGAGTAGGTATGTTGGCTTTAGTTTGGACTGAAGAATGTGAATTATGGTGTAATTATGTTTTAATAAATGTCATGTCATCGGCTCTACCTATTAGAAGCGTTGTGCAATCCTTCTTCCATGATGTTTTCTTACAAGTAACTGATGGTTAGCTAAACTAATAGGTTCAAATAAGTACCGAAGACTAGTTAAGTATCAACCTCATTTGTTAAGAAGCTTCCAACTTTAATCATACATTGCAACGTTCCGTTGCAATAAAAATCCAAAAGATTCAAGATAGGTTCAGGTGGATCTTCTATCTGACATATAGGTCTTATTGGACCCTCCCTCTTTAATACATCTAAGAAACTTCTAGGTTTCTTATAAAAATCCCACGACTTACATGTACCTAGGTGCTTAATCCATTTCGATTATTTTTGTATTCACACTTTTTATTTACCTCGTTAGGTAGATAGGTACAACCGTTGTCGGTACCAAAAAGGTACCTTCCGTATCGGTAATAATTTTAATTTATAATTGCTACTCTTATGAAACGATTACTTTACAAACTGGTAGAGTACATTTCAGAATCTGACATTTAGAAGTAATGATATTAATATGATAAAAGTTATGTTTATTAGTGTTTTATGATTTACGACATCGTAGCCCTTAATAGGTACAATGTTACCAAAAAACAATCTTGTCTTTTAGAACTAAGTAAATCGATTGAAATAAATCTAGTAGATAACGAGTGACATTTTTGGGTCAAGTTATGATGAATGGCTCCAGTGTTTCGCTTAAAAACATGAAACAATGCGGATCAACGGGCCAGGTTTTATGGTAAAAAAATCTAGATTGTGACGACCTTTTATAATGGCCAGACTGGTTTTAATTGCAATGTCCATACATGCTTGATATACGATGCAAATGAATCGTGAAGATTTAATGCCGCTTTGGTTTACTACGTCTGCAAACACATTTTAAAACTAAATGTTTTGAGAGGGCTGAAGTTGAAATTGTTGCAAATATTTATAGATGAATTCGCTTTTAATTTGAAAATTAACATGTCTGTACAAAAGGGGAAGTGTCTATTTCATCATCTTTGGTGCAAATCCTGCCACTGGAGCAGAAACTTTTATTGTGGCTATACACTCTTACGGATCTCACCGAGAGTCGAGACACTCCGAGGTAGGGCGTGTGCGAGAGTGTATATGTAGGTATAGTAGCGCTTGTCTAGCCTCGGTGTTCCTTGCTTGTTCTCCGTGAAGTGTCAGTTCATCGCGAGACATTTTGGGAGATACCTACATAGAGAGAGGTCTCGTTCAGGACTACTCTGAGCGAGTCTAATGGTGGCTTTACACTCGCTCGGAGTTTCAGCTCGACTCCCGCATCTAGTACAACTATTTTACTACAAAACTTTATCTAGAAACCTAGATACTTTGCATACACTGTCATCACGTAACACGAGCCACGATATAGAGATAATTATTTGTTATTATGATGCGGGATAGTGTGGGATACAGCGGTTATGGATGACCTCGATTTTTTAAACAATTTACCATACATTTGATCGTTAAGAAACTTCTTATTTTTCTATTGAACCATGTTCCAACTTTCTATACAGGCACGATGTAAAATTGAAATAACAAAGTTAAGTATTAATTAAAGAATAGATATTATTTAAATAACTTTATCATAATTAAGTTTCAACTATTTCTTTAAAATAACATAGATTTGGGCAAAATATTTACCATTTTTTCGATGATGAAAATAAAAAATAGATAATGGCTGAATAGCTTAAACCGGCCGGCCATAGAAAAAAAAAACAAAGTAGGCGGGAAAGCGGCAATCCGATCTTCATTTTTTTTTTGAGTTGATTCATGTTTTTATTTTTACTTTCCTTGTATTCGTAATGAAAAGCACAGTGTTTACCTCGGGTTAAAGACTTATTTAGTCCCTCGAACTATTAGCACCCTCGCTGCGCTCGGGCACCAAATCCCGTCTCGGGACTAAATAAGTTACTTTCACCCCTAGGGTAACAATGTACTTACTATACTATGAAATACAAACTATTTTTTGGGGCAGATAATTCATCCCGACTACGGAATCCGGTAGTGTACACGGTCCGACCAAAGAGTAGAACACTTTTATCAGGTCCGCCAGGCACTAGACAGACATGGAAAATGAAACACTATGTTGACCTCATGGTCTATGTGAACCTAGGAATGAAAGTGAATGCATCAACTGCATGTTTCGAGAAAGTTGTGCTAAGAAACCAGTTACACAGGAAGCTTATCAAAAATCCCTTGGCACGAAAGTAACGCAAATTTCGATATTTGATAAGGTTTCAGCGGAAACTTAGGGAGTTTCCGCTGAAACCTTATCAAATATCGAAAGAGTCAAAAGATGTTCAAAATAAAAGCAGAACTTTACATAATATTTTAATGGAAACTTCTATTAAATTAAACTTAGGTAATATGTATTTAACAGCATACATAAAAAAACAGCTCTTTGGAATGTTATTTACAACAAACATGTTTGTATATTAACACGGATATAAGTAGGTACTTATCAAATTGGCAATACGAAAAATCCAAATGTTCCATCGTATTAAAATCGCACATTACCATACTACCTATTTTTATTTCTTCTTGAGTCTATCCCACTCATAGACAGTTGAATATCTTCAAAGCGTAGATACATTCAGAGTATTATTTATTACGTATACAATAGGTACATATTAAAGAGGTAACTAAGTACTATTAGTCCCAATCTTGCAGCCTGAGACAACGCGTCCAGTAGCGGTCCATCGCGTTGTATCTGTGTAAGTTCACTCCTGACAAACTGTGCGCCTCGTCGGGGTATGACTGGAAACAAAAGAGGTTGTTTCAAACTATGTCTTCTGAATTAAAAAAGGAACACAGACATAAAGAGATCCATAAGGAATGCTTGATTCCTGGTACTAGAAAGACAATTTGGTTTGGTGGAAGAAGGAAGTCTGGTGGCTGTGTAAAAAATAGTAGGTACATTTTAATATAAGTGGAAACTTTGTTATTGCAGTTGAGACGGAATTAACACCCGAGCCGCAGGAGCCGAAAACGTGTATCAACCGTCGTTTTTCAATACACTTGCGGAGAAATAAATATTTACTATGAAAGCTTAATGCCATAGGACTTCAAATAATTTGCAGCCACCACGGTCTATCTTAGTATTTTACACAGCGATCAATTAGACGCATGTCAGTTTTATAGAACTCGTCTCTTTCCAAGGACATCGCAAGTCATAATTTGGGCGGTACCTATACTCCATCATCCGGCCCTTGTGTCCCAGTAGTGCGAACCTTATAGGCTGGACTGTTGATACTCACCATCTGCTCAAACGGAATATCAAGCTGCTGCAGCGCTGTCATCAGCTTGGCTGCGTTCTGGAAGTGCACGTTGTCGTCAGCATTGCCGTGCATGAGGAAGAAGTCATGACCACGGAGTTTCTCGGCCAGGAGGGTGACGTCGCCATCTTGGTAGCCCTTCAGATTGTCTTCGGGGGTAGGAAGACCCATGTAGCGCTCTGTGTACATTGTGTCTGGGGGAAGAGAGATTGATGAAGTTGTTGAATATTAGAATATTTTAAGACCTACGGCTTTTTATTTGCGTTCATCATCATCATCATTTCAGCCGAGAGACGTCCACTGCTGGACATAGGCCTCCCCCAAGTGTCGCTACATTGACCGGTCCCTTGCGACTCGCATCCAGCGGATTCCCGCAGCCTTCACCAGGTCATCGGTCCACCTAGTAGGAGGCCTTCCAACGCAACGTCTTCCGGTTCGCGGTCGCCACTCCAGAACAGCAATGTGCCCTGCCCACTGCCACTTAAGTTTGGCAATTCTTCGGGCTACGTCGGGAACCTTGGTTTATTTGCGTTACAGTGACAGAATTTCTCTAAGCAAAATTAAGGTAAGGCGATGTGGCAGATTAAGGTTTAAGATAGCGAGATAAAATAGACTGTTTCGTAAATGATTGGGTCACAAACCCCAACGACATTGGTCCATCAGCGGAAAAGTATTGTAATAATTCATAATAGGTCGACATGAATGAACGAAACGTATTTTGGTAGAACTGGAATATTATTTTAAGATACTATTTATTTACAAGTCGACATGAATGAAACGAGCAGAATTTTGGTAGATTATGAAATGGAGGCTCATTTTTTCAAGATTAGTATAGGTAAGTTAATGCCTGTAAAACATATCTGCTTAAATTGGTATGGCGTAATTTGATACTATAACGAAGTCTTTATTCATCTCAGATTTATCTAAGGAGCATCGTTATGCAAAATGATCAAGGTTTGGCTTCCTAAATTAGCAATGAAACACTTTCGAACATGTATGCTAATATCAAGCGAAAGTGTCACTTGGATATTACGCGAATTATGAAAGTATATTTTAATAAATTATAGCAACATGATAATATTATGATTTATATTTGTTATAAGAGGAGTTATAATTATGGCCACTGAATTCTACAAGATTTATATAATTTGTTTAAGTTTCAATTTAGGTGTTACAAACGTACCCATCCTTTTACCAACTAGAATGCAATCTTACCAAACTCGGTTAAATATTAAACACGGTTAAATAAATATTCCTTAAAACTGCCCCATTACCTTACCTAATGATTCTTTTGCAGGACAAGATTTGGGGATAGCCCAAAAGGCTACCCTTAAAAGCGGTCAAACCAAGTAGAGCTCTTCTCCGTGGATCAAATACTATTACTCTTCTTCACTTCGGGTCACGGACACTCAGGGACTTTGCGCTCTACGTGGCTACGATCACGACTTTCGGCCACAGTAGTGACTTTTGGTCAAAACCTGGAAGAACGTTTTGTCGCACGACCGGGGCGGTGATGGGGTTCGACCAGTATTGTTCAAGATAGCGGCCGGTCACGCGACAAGTCGGTCTTAGCCTTTAGTGCGCGATGCCTCTAAATAATTGCCTAGATAAAAACGTTTAAACTTACTATAATAAAGCCAGGAGGTGACAGGGGCTCCAGACACACCACACTGGAACATCTTCTCGTCGTCCCTCAACATTGTGAGTAGCGTCGCGTACCCGCCGTAGCTGTGGCCCCAGATACCGACCCTCGTGCGGTCCATGAACGGGTAGCGGTCGAGCACTTGTCTGTGGAAAATTAGAATAATGTAGTCCGTGCAGATCAGATCTAACTTAACAGTCTTCCAGGCCGATATTCGGCTATGGCGGCGAATCAGCGGAAATTAGACATTGATGCTAGACATAGTGGCATAGGTTATACATAGGTGTTTATAGTACATTATGGTACAAGTGTGTAATGGTGGTGATTACCGCTGAGGCGCCATTGAGACCCGAGCCGTTAGGTTAGGTTAGGTTAGTCGTGAATCATCAATACATACGTGTATCATACGAAGTTTTTCAACACACTTGTGAAGAAAATAATACAAAAAAATCATTTTCAACAGTGAAAACAAGTTGTGAGAAATTTTTCGAAATGGCGGGAAAAATTAATCAGTTTTCGTGCGCGCATCTAAACGATGGCGATCGGCCATAGACTAAGAATGCGGTTTCTTTTTTTGGATTTTCGCGGATAGCGTTTTAGCCACGTATATAATGGGGAATTCAAAGTTTTCTTTATTACAGACAAAACAAAAGTTATATTTGAGTGAAAGTTTTATTTATTCTTTCTTTATCGTGTGGTTAGTGCCTAGCCTGGTGTCAGAGTTTTGATGCCGCCCATGGGCCTCTGACTTGACTTTTATTTACTTATTTAAAAACGTACAAGTTAAAATTATCTATTTTCTCAATCATACATGGAAATACTGTCATTATTTTCAAAAAAAGAACACGCGAAGTATCGAATTTACGGACAACGAAAATCAAATCCATTGCCGAAGCGTTTTTTGAATTTGGAACATTACAACGCCTGGAGCATTGTAATGTTCCAAACAATGTTGTATGAAACGGCGTGCTGGGGTTATTAAATACTCTTTCATTGGATCTCTTTTATCATTCTTGGCATACCAAAGTAAGTCTCTTTGTATAGCCATAAATGCGTTTGTTTGGCTTTCGTTCGCCACAGATGATAAATAGAAAATTGTCGGCAAAGCTGAAAATTCGTCTTGATTTATTATTTACATACTTAATAAATACAAATTTAATAATTAAAATGAGTTCCAACGGTTCAGAGAATGAAATGGAGATTAATTGTACAACACCAGATTTAAGATCAGAAGCAAAAATACATGAAAGTTATAAAATTTTATGATTTGGAAAAACGAGAAAAAAGTGAACATCAGGCAATAGGTACATTCATTTATTTGTACTATTGAACACTATCTTTTTTTTATCGAAACTTCTTTGAGAACAAAGCAACTCAACCAATAAATAAAACCCTATAACTCACTTGTGAATAATAGCAATGAAAAAGTCACAGTTTGATTACAGGTGACATTATGTGCCTAATTGCGGTGAAATTAGAGCCATTTTATGAGCAAGTGTGTTGAAAAGTACTATAATTATTTTCCTTTACTCTGATAGAAAGAAAGAAAGAAAAAGTATTTATTAAAGTCATAAATCTCACACAGGACATACTAGAAACAAAAATCCGATAGATAGTCCGTTGAGACAGAAAACCGACACGACCAAGATGAGATCAGATACAGGGCCAACGGTCTTACGTACTTTCATCTGAGGAATTTGTCCGACCCGGAATTCAAACCCAGGACCCCACGCGCAGCAGTTGTGCTTGCGACCTCGAGACCAAGAGGGCAGTAAATTTAATTTGAATACGATAAATGTGACAATCGAGGTCGAAAGAAGACATGCTACACCGACCCCAAATGAATTGGGTTATGGGCAAGAGAATGATAATGATGATGACGACGATATATTTATCGTCATCATCAATAGGTTTCAATAGGTTTAATAAACTTTATTCTCAAAAAGACAAAAGAGCCACTTACATAAGAACATAAGATAACATAATGTAATAAACTTATTCTATGTAACGGTCACCGATAATCTTAATCTTAAAATATTCTTAATTCTTATTCTTAAAATTATATTAATTTTTAAATTGGTTCGGATACACGTTCAACGGTTTTATTCTTAACTGGTAGGCTAGTAACATTCCGGGGCTGCGGGACTATTCGAAAGAGATACCGTGGCCCCGGAACACAAAGGGCGACGAAGGAACATGGATGGGTTTTAGTCAGTAAAAGTCTGACACTCCCTCCTGCTCCGCCCAGATCGGGAGGAGTCATTTAAAAAAAAAAAAACCTACCGAGGACTATAGGTGATCCATTGGGGCCACTTATGTGATGCACCAACAAGTCATAAGAGTCAACTTAGACTGGGGTCACTCCTGTGATGTACTAAGAAGCCAAAAGAGTTGGGTTTGGCATAAATCCTATTCTACTTAGACGCAATAGCGTTCTAATTTCAATGCTTTTTTAACACAATTCAAATATACCTATACAAACAGCAATTTTGATGGAAGTACCAATAAAGATTGCAGTTGACCTCGTATTCATCATAAAACTTTTATGACTTGATTTCCTTTAGGTTTATTGAACTCTGTTGCATCAACACTAGAAAATATCACTCTTTTTTCGCTAGTCATGTAAAGGTAGGTGCAGACAAGCATCCATTGTTTCGCATTAGTGCTAGCAAAGGCGACATAAGGACTGATTTCACCATTGAAACTTAAATTCCGTAACAACGATGACACTGATTGATTTTGGACGCAATTTGAATGTGCTACTTAATCGAGTTTAGTTTCAATTTTGGAATTCGCCCAAAGGCTTGTAAAGAAAAAACGTGGTTTCATGTCTATTAGTCACAACCTGAGAACGAGTTGGTATCAAACTTTATGACTAGAAAAAATAATATATTTTAAAAACTATTCACTCCAGCTGAGCAAAGAAAAGGTTGTGTGAACATCTAGCTATATAGAATGACCTTGAATACGGTATCTATTTATAAATTAGGTTTTCCCAAATTAATAGTACCTACAAACAATTACCTAATCATCAATCTGGTACACGATTAATATCGTTAGCTTTACATGCATCTCAACGTAATGGAGTCGTTAAATACACGACAATCAACAGCTGTTCAAATAATGATTACTGAACTAGAATAAAATTAGATTCTTGCAATAATTTATATGAATGTTGTACCTAATAGGGGCCTATTGCCACAAACTCCGGGCTACTGATACTGTTAGCCTACGTCACCCCACTGCTGGGCAAAGGTCTCTCGCCATGACTTCTAGTTGTTTCGATCCAGGGCCAATGTGCACCACTGGTCACTGGTCTTGTCCAGCTCGTCTCGCCATCTTCTACGAGGCCTGCCGCGACGCCTTCTGGCTGTGCCAGGGCTCCAGAAAGCGGCAATGTTGGCCCACAGCTTACTGGGCATGCGGCAGACGTGGCCAGTCGAGTCCCACTTCAACTTAGCAGCTTTATGAGCAACGTCAGTAATTTGTGTTTAGGAGCGCAGTGCGGTGTTGCGTACAGGGTCGGTTAGTTTGACCCTTAGTATCCGGGCTGCGTATTGCCAAACTGTTTACTGACCCAGACACCTATAGTCTGTACTGAATTACGTCGTGCTCATTGAAATCACAAACAAATTGGGAGTAAAGTACATACGAGCTCAGAACAATCTGAGAAGGTATGCATTTTGCTCGCTTGTATGTAAAGCAAGATAAGGTTTCGTGAACCCGCGCACGCTTCGCTCGCATATTAAATAACACTCTTTGACTTCTGCCCCCGAAGTGCCGGGCCTCCGCCGGCCTCCTTCGTCGGCCTACGGCCCGGTGCCCAAGCCGCCCATAACGATGCCATATTACATATACTACCTACACCAGACGCTGGAATGTATTTTAAAGCAAAATGTATTTTGATTCAGACACTCTCTGAATAGTTATACAGTTTGCTCTTCAACTACAAAGGCAAACTGCGATCGAACTCAGAGCAACCCCGGTCTGGGTCAGCATACAGTTTGGTTCGCATCCGGGCTACTAAGTACTAAAATTCCTTGCACAAAAATGAAATATCATTTTGCCCGATCTGTGGATTGATCTCCACAAAACTGGCGAAATGAGAGCGTAGGAACTAGACACCCCTTCCCCATTCTTCGAAGAAAACGAATATGTAATCATGAGATGTCATCAAGAACTACACTAATACCTATACTAAAGAACAATCGATATAATAAGTAGGTATATGAGAATTTCCGGTGTTACCGAACAAAACACGCTTGAGAAAATGTCTTTCTTCTTAAACACGCGAATCTGTTACATAAAACCGCTAATGCCGGAAGAAATTATAACAAATACATAAATATCAAACACATCATCATTTTAATTTATTTAATTAGGTCAATGGAGGACTCACGAATTCACGATTAAGCGAACCAGTTTTTAAGATACCAATATTATTACATAAGATTTCGTAAGATCCTCTTCAATGGTATTACGTGTTTTTTAATGATTTTCTCGACAATTTTAAACTGGTTGCAACTTTAACCGGATAACAGCCGTAAAACATCGAAGACCTATCTCAATTAGGCCTATAGTTAATCCTAGCACATTATACACGGTTAATTTTAGGTCGTTCTGGAACCGAAAGCCATAAACTCGATGATCGAACTCAAAACGATTGGGACTATTTTTTTCAAAAAATCATCTTAAGTTCATTGAATCCCACTGAATGACTATTTCATGAAAATGTTCCGCATCTGCCTAGCCTTTTCCCAACAATGTTGGGGTCAACTTCCAGTCTAAACCGATGCAGCTGAATACCAATATTTTACGTGATGCGACTGCCTATCTGACCTAGGCAACCCAGTTAGTACTCGGTAATATGATACCCCTTGGTAAGACTGTTTGTCAGACTTTCTGGGCACTGACTACCTGTAACGACTGTCAAAGATCTACAAATGACAGCCGCAACCAACGGCTTAACGTGCTTTCCGAGGCACAGAG
Organism: Xestia rhomboidea; assembly: GCA_963853795.1. NCBI lineage: Eukaryota > Metazoa > Arthropoda > Insecta > Lepidoptera > Noctuidae > Xestia > Xestia rhomboidea. The sequence goes on along the minus strand of OY970764.1, from coordinate 7,813,457 downwards.
GAAACTCGGTATGTAATGGGCGGTCCCCCACCCATCCACGGACCAACCTAGGCAAGCACGGCTTAACCTGGAAGATTAACCCGAGCAGCTGGAATTATTTAGCCTGTGCACGAGCCTTTAGAGAAGTTTCAATAGTAAACTGAAACTTCACTAAGTTATAAATTAGTTAAAAGGCACCTAACCTACGCGAGGTATCTTACCTATCCGGGGCTGCGGGACTGTTCGAAAGAGATACCGTGGCCCCGGAACACAAAGGGCGATGAAGGAACATGGATGGGTTTTAGTCAGTAATAGTCTGACACTCCCGAGCACCGCTGCTCCTCCCGAGCGGGAGAAGTCATTTGATGATTTCCCATCCGAAAAAAAAAATGTATCTTACCTAAGGATCACGAAGTGGTCTTCCACCTCCACAGAGCCCAGCTTGTTGTTGAGCGAGTACAGGATGTCTTGTCCCTTGAGACCGGAGCCGCGGCCGTCGGCTAGCATATAGATGATGTTGCGGCTCGTCGTCAGGTAAGCGTGGTAGCCTGGTAGGAAGAACTTGGTTATACAGACAGGGTGTAAACAACCTCATCACGAAGCCGTCAACCAAGCATTCTGTACATCAAAATATGTAACTTTACGCAAAAATTATAGACTTTTTTTTTGGGGTGAAGAATCATGTTTTGTTGTAGATTTCAATGTAAAGCATTCAAAACATTGTGCTGATGGATGGATTGAATAGTACGGGGGTCGTGGAGGTGTTTAAGTAAAAATCTTACAATAAAAACTTGTATTTTAAAAAAACTTGTCATAAAGTTGGAACTTTGACCCCCAATATCTCCGTAACAAGAAGGTTCCCAGACATGGTGCAGAACAAAAAAAAACACGCAATGACGGGGAGAACAAGTGCCTTTCGGCATCGTTAAGAGGTTTTTTACACCCTTAAAATGGCTTAAAATGGTTCAAACTTATTTTTACGACAAATACCTACCTACAAGTCTACAATAGATTTTTATTTATAACACACTCGTCAAAATCAAAATATTTTATTTCACATAGGCCTAGATGGGCACTTATAAAACGTCGAAAAAGGTGCACGGTTCGCGTTGGTCGTTTCCATGGAGAAGAACCGGCAAGAAACTCCATGGTTACTCTTTTCAAATCATTTGGTATTACAATATTATTTTGTTACAGCATTAGTACATAAGTATGGAGGGACAGCGTAGGCCCGACAATAGGTCGTTGCTTACAATACAAAAAGCGTAAAACAGACTTAACAAAATTTAACAAGCATCTGGGAAAAGCCTACAATGTTCACTCATTCACAAATAATAGGTAAAAAAAGAATCTATACAAAGGTAGGAAAATTTTGTAAATAATAAAAAAAAAAACAAATTAAACAAGTGACACAAATATTGTCATCAGTGCTGTAACTATTCTGAGCAAAAGATGTAATAGTACATTGTTACCCAAGGGGTGAAAGTAACTTATTTAGTCCCGAGACGGGTTTGGTGCCCGAGCGCAGCGAGGGCGCTAATAGCTCGAGGGACTCAATAAGGTCTTTAACCCGAGGTAAACACTGTGCTTTTCATTACGAATACAAGGAAAGTAAAAATAAAAACATGAATCAACACGAAAAAAAAATGTATGTGATCGTGTTGCCGCTTTCCCGCCTATTTTGTTTTTTATTTATTTATTTAACACTTTAAGCACAAAGTACAGAGGCGGACTTAATGCCGTAGGCATTTTCTACCAGTCAGGGTTTTTTTCTGTGGCCGGCCAGCTATTCAGCCATTACCTACTTTTCATTTTCATCATCGAAAAAATGGTAAATATTTTGCCCAAATCTATGTTATTTTAAAGAAATAGTTGAAACTTAATTATAATAAAGTTATTTATAAAATATATATTCTTTACACTTAAAGTACTTACGGGATGATATCCGTAAGACCCGATACGGTCGGTTGGTGTCCGTGATATATTCTTTAATTAATACTTAACTTTATTATTTCAATTTTACATCGTGGCCGTATAGAAAGTTGGAACATGGTTCAATAGAAAAATGAACTACTTTTTTTTTTATTTGAAAGTTGTCAGTTGAAAACGATTCTCCCTAGGGCTGAAAAGTATTACTTTCAATCCGCTTCTCAGGCAACTTCAGACCTACTTTCAGAGTACGAGTAATGAAAAAAATAAAAAAATGATTTGAAAACTATTGTAAAAATCAGAATGGAAAGAAAAGAAAAAATGAGAGTGAGAATAATTAGAAACATCCACAAATTTGTGCCGTTTATGAGCTACCAGCAGAAGCCGCATGCGCAGAAGGAACTAGAGCCAAACTTCTTTGTCTTCAACGTAGTCCTTGATTTTGTAATATGCTTTTATAATAATTTAATTTTTTCTCTGAGTGACTCACGAGGACCCATTTTATAGATCGCGCGGACTGCCCTCTTTTGTAGAATGAAAATTGAGTCAACGTCAGCTGCTGATCTCCACAGCAGAATGCCATAAGACATAATACTGTGGACATAAGCATAGTATACCAACCTAGCTGTAGCTACATCAGTTAACTGCCTTATTTTCCTTACTGCATATGCAGCTGAGCTTAACCTACCTGAAAGAGTTCTAATGTGCGCGTCAGTCAGGGTTCTATTAACGAGGAACAAAGAAGGTACCCAAAAAACGAAACGACCTCACATTTTTTCAACATAAACGTGTTCCAAAAAATTTACTCACCAACAGTGAAAGTATTCAACACCGTTTGTGTATTCGGTCCAGAATACACGTAGAACACTACAGGATACTTGACGGTAGTATCGTTGACGTTCAACCCTGGGGGCAGGAGAAGCCTCACAGGGGCAGGGAAACCGTTCTCCAGAGGAACTGTCGTGATGATGCTGCTCCAGAGAGCCTTGCCGACCAGGCGCTCGCGGACGAGCCTGTTTTCTTCCCAGATGTGTAGGGTCTCGTTTGTCTGGTTACAAAAAGAAAGGGTTTGAGAATAAAAAATAAAATAAGTTTATTACGTATTAATTTGGGTTACATTGCATGTCAAGGATTCTCCATTTAGGCATAGAAAGTGCCTGTAGTTGAAGGCTCCGCTCTTCCCTTACATCATAAAGATACAAAATAAATAGGCAAGTAACAATAAGAGAAAAAAGTAAAAACAAAAAACAAAATTAAACAAAGTACGATAAATTGTATTAGCGTGTGTGCGCACGTGTGTGTTTGAGTGTGTGCGTGTGTGTGAGTGTGTGTGTGTGTGTGTTTGCGTGTGAGAGAGAGAGAGATTTTGAGTGTACATGTGTGTCTAACTAAGCAAATAACATCACTATATAATTTATTTATTTCTTTAGTCACACGTTGCAAAAGTGATTGTTAGCTTTTTAAATATTGCTAGCTTTTAGTGCATTCATATTTTTTTTATCATAAGTATAATTAGTTTATTAAATTGCATTGTTTAAATAGGCGGAGCGTTTTTTATATTGTCTACTGGCAAATTCTGTTTTAGTTGAGGGAACGTTTACTATGCAGTGTTTCTTTCTGTTTTCTAGTATTTTAAGATCTTAGGGTATCTCTATGTGCATTGCCTCATAAGGACAGGCATATTTGCGAATCGTAGAAAGTGACAGTGGATAGAGTAGTGCTGGTTTACCTTTAGAAGATGATCATGAGGACTGTTATCAGCCCCTCTAATAGGCATGACGACAGTATAAAAAAATTGCAAATCTATTTAGTCCATCAGTTAGAGTATTGGAAATTAATGGACACGTATTTTTTATTTTTGTAAATCAATGAATATTGACAAAGATAAAACGCATCAAAACTCGGGAGTAGGGGCTCGTGACGTCAGAACTAGCTAAAAATTATACCATGGCGTGACGTATTGAGAATTTTAAAAGCGTCGTATCTTCGTCAATTTTGGTTTACGTAACAAAAGAAAAAACACGGGTCAAATATTTTTTGTTAATCTAAGTGACGGACTAATTAGTTTTTTTTTGTCGTCTCGCCTATTTTACTTTAGTGAGGGAAAGAAGTGCAGCTTCACAACGGATAGCTCTTTCTAACACTGGACAGAACACTGCTGGTTATCTCCATTGTCCATTACCGATACCGACCGTCAGTGAACTCGGTAGTACAATCAGAGATAAAATAACTATGAAGACTTGTAAGGAGCTGGAAAACTCAAGCGAAGAAGTGGTCATGGTGGACCGTTGCTACGCCGATTTTGTCATGGACATCTGTTACGCGTTGCAATGTATTCACAATATTATCATAATTTAGACGCTCCGTACGCATGTATTATATTCTTACGTACTACATGAACCGTAACGGTCACGACAGTTAATTTGTACTCAAAACTCGTCAGTTTTACTTTCACGCTTGACTAAGGACGATTGTCCTACGTCAGTGGAAAACAGTTTTTTTTCTTCATAATTATAGTCCTACACTAAAAATAATCACGACAGACTACAAACAGAGCCTTAAATGACGTCGACAACCACTCTGCAGTGCACAAGTGTTTCCCAGGTAGCGCCAGGCGGCAGCTGAGGCAGCCGGCTCCCAAGTATAGCAAGTACTTACCCTCGGGTTGATGATGTAGGTAGCGGAGGGCTCCTTGGGCGAGGAGCAAGTGATGGTCATGAAGGAGCCGCGCGCGCTGGCCGTGGCCGTGGCCCAGGTGCAGGGGCCGCCGTCGGGCAGCGTCAGGTGGCAGCTGAGGCAGCCTGCGCCGGCGCCGGCCACGTGCACCTCTGTCTCCCAAGGCTTGCCTACTGCCGTGCGCGTGAAGTAGCTGTGCCGAGGAGACCAAAAATAAACTGCTTAAATGCACGACTAAAACACACGCACATAATAGTACAATTTAGTACATTGTTACCCTAGGGGTGAAAAATAACTTATTTAGTCCCGAGACGGGGTTTGGTGCTCGAGCGCAGCGAGGGCGCTAATAGTTCGAGGGACTAAATAAGTATTTAACCCGAGGTAAACACTGTGCTTTTCATTACGAATACAAGGAAAGTAAAAATAAAAACATGAATCAACTCGAAAAAAAAATGTGGATCGTGTTGCCGCTTTCCCGCCTACTTTGTTTTTTTTTTCTATGGCCGGCCAGCTATTCAGTCATTACCTATTTTTCATTTTCATAATCGAAAAAATGGTAAATATTTTGCCCAAATCTATGTTATTCTAAAGAAATAGTTGAAACTTAATTATAATAAAGTTGTTTGAAAAATATATATTCTTTAATTAATACTTAACTTTATTATTTAAATTTTACGTCATGGCTGTATAGAAAGTTGGAAAAGGGTTCAATAGAAAAATGAACAATTTTTTTTCTAATTTGACAGTCTGTTGTCAGTTGAAAACGATTCTCTCTAGGGCTGAAAAGTATTACTTTCAACCCGCTCCTCAGGCAACTTCAGACCTACTTTCAGAGTATGAGTAATGAAAAGGGAATAAATAGACCCTTAAAGAAGCTGAAAGGCTGTTCTCCCCGTCATTGCGATCTTATTTTTTGTTCTGGACCATACCTGGGAACCTAAGTTATGGACATATTGGAGATTAAAGTTCCAACTTTTTGACGTTTTTTTTTTAAATACTAGTTTTTAAGGTCATATATTTACTTTAAATACTTCCAGAACCCGTTTACTATTAAACGCGTCCGTCAGCACATTGTTTTGAGTGCGTTACATTGAGATTTACCGTAAAACGTACGTTTTCACCCAAAAAAAAAAGTCGTTTCCCAGCAATGATTTTTGCGTGGAGTTACTTAGTTTGAAGTAAAGAATGGTTGGTTGACGGCTTTGTGAAGGGTCCGTTTACACCCTGTATACAGGTTGGACGGGACATCGACGCAACAAAGGTTACCACGTGTTCAGTAGGTACATCATACAAAATCCCCCAAATATCATTTTTCATCGGTTTTTTTTTTATTCAGTTGTTTCCAAAGTGCAATGCCTACATCATGGTCAAATATATGGAACAGCTGATTGTTCCTTTAATAACCGTTGAATAATATTAATTTCTATGTGGGACAACCGTTTCTGCGTCGATGTTTCACCCTGTACGTACTGGATGATTCTTTTGAGATGGACAATAAGGGCAAATCCGAATCCATAAGAGATACCGGAAAACGGCCTACTAATTTTTTCGATCAAGTGTAAATTGTCCATAAAAAGTGACCAAATTATTTATGCAATTCGACTCTCTTTCATGTAAGGAAACATTACATTGTATCGGAAGAAAAAATCTGGACAGCACAGTCTGCAGAAATTGGTCAACGTTTTCTCCGGGTTTTCTTAAAGCCTCTTCAATAGTACTTACTATGCCAGGTTGTCTTCATCCATTCCGATAAAGTTATTGACAGTGAAAGCTCCAGGAGTGATGGAACTGGAGAAGATCTCCCCTCCGACGCGCATGCTCACGTAGAGGTGTTGCCAGATGCTTTCGTCAGCCTGTTTCAGGGACCAGCGCAGCGACACGAAGAAGTCTCCCTTGCTGCTGAAGCGCGGCATCGCGATGGGCACCCAGCCGTTGGGCTGTTGACGATGCTCTTCCTGACACCAGAATATAAATATTATACCAGCTTTTCGCATGACTTATGTCACTCCCGGCTCATATACAAAATTATTACTAATTTTGGGATCTCCCGCAATGGTAAAGTGATGCAATCATCGTCTGCCTAGCCTTTTCACAACTATGTTTGGAGTTCGGTTTCCAGTCTAACCGGATGAAGCTGAGTACCAGTATTTTACATGGAGCGACTGCCTATCTGATCTCCACAACTCAGTGAGTACTGGGTAATACGATACCTCTTGGTAAGGCTGGTTGTCAGACTTTCGGGCCCCTGACTTCCTGTAACGACTAACAAAGATTTACAAATCACAGCCGGAACCAACGGCTTAACGTACTTTCCGAGAGAAAACTCGGTATGTATGGGTGGTCACCCATCCACTCCACAGTCCAAACAATTAATAATAACACTCGGATGAGTCTTCAGGTTAAGACGCGCTTGCTTAGGTTGGAAAAGTGATGCAATCGGCAACCATTTTATTTTTTCGTTCAATTTTTAAATGAATACACGTATATTTATTTTTATTTTATTTTGAGTGTTGTTACTTTAGTATTACCAACTAATTAGAAAAATTAAAGCCCTCTTTCGATCTTCTACTTTGTTGTGCCCTTACAGGGTCCATATTTATGTACCTAGCTTTAAGCCCTCTGTAACATCTTTTATACAATATGGAATGCAAAATAAATAAATTTGAAAATATGAAAATTAAAACTTAACTTTAGTTCCACCAATGAGCATTACAAAATGATGTAGCACTTACCTCAATTTGCCCAGTCGCAATATTGGTAATCCTGAGGACAGTATAATTCTGTCTTCTATTCAACCAGTGAGCCGCGATCTCAGTGTCTGTGATCCATGTCACGCCTCCCAGGATATGGTCTTCGGTCACAATTTCCGGCGCCTCCAAGGTTATGAAATTCACCTGGCCAGTGGCTACCAGAGCGGCAAGGTTCACCACGCGAAGTAGGACCGTTGGGTTCTCGCGGCCGACCTGAAATGTTGGTGGTTTGTACTTATTGTGTAAAGACAAATGCTCACCTTACTTATATACGACAGAACTGCGCGTTCCCACTGAAGAAAGATTATCATAGGAATGTTGAAATCTCTGTCTCATTTCACTAAAGGCCATTTTCAATAACTTACTAACAGGTAACGGAAGGTTGTTATTTCTAACTGTTAGACATTTAGCTTACGGACCGTTAGAAACAAAACGTCTCAGAAAAGCTTTCTTTGTTTTTTTTTTTATATAAATCACAGTCCTCCGAGTGACGGGTGGGACAGGTGATGCGGATAGGATATTCCAAGCTAACTTTTTTTATAGAAACTCCGATAGCTACGAGAGATAGGCATATTAACTAACCGTAACCGTAACCGTAAGCTCTAAATTAGAAAACATGTTTTATTCGAATGTTTCTCCAGCAGCAACAGTAGGTAAGCTAAGAACCTGTTAAACACTGCAATCAAAAAAGCATCTCCACAGAAAGCTACATAAATAATAATAAATTAGGTTAATATTGCTTGGTTTTAGTTTTATTTTTTAAACTATTTCAGCTTTATAAATTGCAAACTAGTTTTTATATAGCTTCTTACTTATTTAAAGCTGTGTGATTTGTGTTCTTGTGCTTACACCATAGATTACTATTATAAGACTATACGTGAGGACTTGTAATTGGATTTCTGGTGACTATGGTTTCCTTTTTTTCTGTTTTTATTAGCTGTAAGTCCTCCATGTACTAAATAAATAAATAAAAGGAAAACCTCATACCTTGGGATACTTCAAGTCAACGAGGTCAGGGTAAGGATCATCTCTGTCGGACTTTTCCTCGTAGTAGTAGTAAGAATAGCTCTCGACGTTGGTGTCGTCATAGGTCGCAAAGGCGAGGTACGAACCTGCCGTAGAGAGCCATGTCGCCTGGCCGGTGTACATGACATCCTCTGAAATAGAAGTTTGAGACTTTAGTTTTCTCGCAATTTACTACGTTACGTTAACAACGGAAAATCATTTTTTAAATTGAATTTGTGAGCGCAACTAATGGTTGCGCTTCGAGGAATAATTTGGTTGCGCTTAAAAATAGGTGCGCTCTGAAGAATACCTCGTTATTTTTGTATGAAATTTAGAAAAAAAAAATCATTTTTTTATTTTATTTTTTTAAATAAAAAAAATAATAAAAAAGAAAATCTGGCGAAAATATCTAATCGAATATCTGGCTTGCTTCCTATAAGAGAGAGAGAGAGAGACAGACATATAAACATGCGCACGCCGCACGGCTTACAACAGCTTACTATAGCAAAAAGTGTCGTTACAACTTTTCGTCTTAATTTTTTCCCTCAGCCCCCTTTCGCAACGCGCGATAAGGAACTTCGTTCCAAAAACATGTTGCACCCGTGCGAAGCCGCTAGTAATATGATATGAATTCACTTTTCCATTCATCGTACCTTCATACACCCAGTCAGCGTGTCCATTGTAGAAGACGCCTACTATACCGTCGTAGGTGATCTGTATAGGTTGAGCATCGCTTGAAGGGAGATAGTACACGTTATTGTTTAAGACGTAAGCCACAGCGTGGTTGTCACTGTCAGGCCCACTGAATATGCAAAGCTGCAGACGCTGTCCGTTCGCGATAGGAATCAGCTGTCTGAAAATGAATAATGTTGAGTTTGGTGAAAATGTTTTTATTTCAACTAATACATATTGATCAAAGAACGTTACTATTAGGTAGATTTACTTTTATAAAGTAGAGCTCAAATGACGAAAAATGAACAAAAAATCATCACGGATCTTTTGCCTAATTTTAGACGAGTTTACTTTTTCGAGGGGCTCTAATCCATTGATAAAACTACTTAAAACCAATTATGAATAACTCACTCATTATCAATATCATAGAGGTTGTATACAGCAGTTGTCGAATATCTGTAAACCTGAAAGATATATTAGGTATTATTATGCACAAGTAGGTACTTAGGTAAATATTCTGAAACTACAATACAACATAATTAAGGTATTTGTAAGGATTAACGATTTCGTTATCTACAGATATGTTTATCATAATAATTTTATATTCAGTCTGTAAAGATAGGCTAATCTAATTTATTTTTATGAGGACGCGTGTCTTGAGTGACTTACCGGCTGTACTTCTCTCGAAGCTAGAATGAATTTTTCATCTGGAGAAAGTATGGGGTTGTTGGTTTCCAGCACCTCCTGGAAAATGAAGTCACGATCTTTAGCCCAGAAATAATTTAAGTAAAACTAATTTCTACTTAGCATAAAATGGCGCCTGTAAACTTCTAAGGGTTAGCCAGAAGTATACCAACAGCACACCCACATTACACCTGCAGTTATGTTTAAGGTGGATGCTCCAGGGTAGCCCGCGAAATTCAAATTTTCTTACGTTTTTTGCAATTTGCAGGTCAATGTCAGGTTGTATGTTGATTAAAATATGATTCGCGGCTGTAAGACATATGTAGTTACAGAATTATAATCATCAAAATCATCAACACAACCCTCCAAGCGCATAAAGGTGCAGGAATGAATTTGAACTTGAAAAATTTGAATTTCGCGGGCTACCCTGGAGCATCCACCTTAAGTCCCATGCAAAAGGAGGTGACTTATTTTATTTTATACGCACAAACATTAAGAAACTAGGGCAATCATAGGGTCATCTGGGTTAGGATGAGTCCTACTCTCCCTTATTAACTTTGGTCCTACCCAAAGCGTTACTTTAATGACATTTGGTTGCGCGTACTCGTAACGTAGGTACTTCCCATGCAGTGAGTGACCAATGTCCATACTTGCTGCATGGGGAGTACTGTGCCAAATATCCGACATTCAGGCGGTTTACCAACTGCCCTAACAACGGCTTATTCAATTAGTAAGAAACGGGATACCCGTGTCATCCCATCTGTATGCGTAGAAAATACCGAAAATAACAAATATTATGGCATAACAGAGTTATAATCATTAAAATCATCAATACAACCCGGTAAGTTAATTTAATCATTAAAACTCATTATAGTTTTATCGAATACTTAAGATTAGTTTCCGGAGAATAGTAAACAGAAGCGCCTCACGGAGCCCCTTTTCTCTCTACGGCGCACCAGGGCGCTGCGGCGCACAGTTTCGGAATCCCTGCTAGAAGTTTTAATTCCCTTGTCATATCTTTTGATCGCGTTGACTTACAAGTTTGATTTTTTCACTGCTCCAAGGGGTAGCAGACTTGAGTATTTGGAATTAATTTCATTTCATTATTTCACGCGTTCCTGAGAAAAAGGGTCTCAATAGACGGACAACAAAGTGATCCTAAGTACCTATAAGGGTTCCGTTTTTTCCGACTGAGGTACGGAACCGTAAAAAAAAGGTTCCGACGAATTCAGAACCTCCTCCTTTTTGAAGTCGGTTAAAAAGACACAACGAGCAACTTAGGTGGTCCAGATGTCCAGTAGTGAACTGCCATGCCCAAGGTTAGTATAATGCATAATACACACACCATAAGATCCCCAGTTACGAGGTCGTTTTCTTTAAGAGTTGTAGCATCGTACACGAAGATGCCAGGCTCGCCAGCTTTGGTGAATGTGAACTGAGTGTCTGGAAGGGAAATATTAGTAGATTAAAAAAAAACTAAAGGAAAGTATCTACAAAAAAACCGGCCAAGTGCGTGTCGGGCCACACGCATTGTAGAGTTCCGTACCCGTTGGTACAGCGCCATCTAGCGGCAGCTTTGTGAAACTTATGATAATTTATTATGTTATTTTTTATTTTAGATTTATTTTTCAATGCAAGTCTTTACCCGTTATAAACAAGCAACTACTTCATCTTAGTCGCTTTATAGGATTTATTCTAAGGATTTTGTATTTGGTACAAAATTATCCAACACCCAAGTTCAATGTTCTGCTAAACTAAAAAGTTTCCAGAATTTATAAGACGGCAGTTTAGCTTTTAGAGGGGGGGGGGGCTACTGGAAAAAAAACATCATCCCCACTTCACATGTACCCCCCCTAAAGTGGGGATGATTTTTTTTACTCTAAAAAGAAATATCTTATTTTACCACTTTTTCGGCGTTATTATTAATACAGGGTGTAAACCACCTCATCACGAAGCCTTCAACCAAGCAATCTGTACATCAAACTAAGTAACTTTACGCAAAAATTATTGCTGGGTAATGACTTTTTTTATTGGGGTGAAAAATCACGTTTTGAGGTAGAACTCAATGGAACGCACTCAAAACATTGTGCTGATGGATGGATTGAATAGTACGGGGGTCGTGGAGGTGTTTGAAAGTAAATCTTACATTAAAAAGTTGTCAATAAAAAGAAAGTTGTCAAAAAATTGGAACTTTGACCCCCAATATCTCAAAATGATCGCAATGACAAGAAGAACAAGTGCCTCTTGGCTTCGTTATGAGGTGTTTTACACCCTTTATACACACCTCTACAAAATTCTAGTTCTAACGGTCTCTTAGCAAAACCTCGGACAAACAGACAGACTGACATGACGAAACTATAAGGGTTCCTTGTCAGGACTACGGAACAATAAAAAATACGAGATTAAAAAAATTTACCTACTTACAGTAGGTATTTATCCCGTAAGTACACACAGGTCCTGCTTTGCCTTATAGCCGTTGCGATGTTGCGAAAGGCTAGTCATATGGCGATTTGAACATACCTACTTATTCCGCTAAAACTCGCAATTTTCAATATCAACTCCTACGATGTCTTCAAACATGCAGCTATGCAAAACTAACCACAAATTTCATTTTAGGTAAAAGGGAAACGGCTAGGCGTCCGTCTTTTCCCAACTATGTTGAGATCTTCGATCTTATCGAATGCAGCGGTATACCAGGATAATACATGGAGCGACTACGTATCTGACCTCTCACTACTCACTAACTGGGTAACATTAGTTGCCAGAATTTCGAGCTTCTGTGACGCTGTCAAATGACAGCCCAAAACAATGGCGTGCATTTAGAAGCACAGATCTGTCTATAATGGATGGACCCATCCACGGGCCGACTAGGTGAGCGTTGCTTATCCTTGAAGTTCGACTCGCAAGCTTAAAAATGATGACGATCGTTGGTCTTATAGATTTGTTCGTTTACCGACGCGCCCTACCTAGGTAATGGTAGGGTGCTTCCACTGACAATTAAGTCTCGTCAAGTTGAAGTGATCTTCATTCACGTTGCAATAAGGTAGCTGTTGGGTTGTAGCTGTTAGGGATAGAGCTGTAAAACGACTGTTAGGTTGAAATTGAAACTATCCATCACAGACAAAAAGACCTTGTCGTTTTAAGACGTGCCAATGATAATAATCAACCGTAAGGTGATAAAGCAATTGAGAGGTTAAGGTTAACTGTGGAGGTGGACTATGCTTAGGTATCTCCCATTAGGGTTAGTCCACTATATATATATATCTCTAACTAAGCAAGCTTATTATTTTTTATGACACTCTCCTCTAGCACTAACGATCAACGGTAGAATGTTTGCGTCATGTAATTATTCTTCCGGATAATTAAGTCTAATTTGATAACGGCCTGCTTTGTAAAAGTAACGTAGGAACTTACCAGAAATCCATCTGCCGGTAAATCCTCTCTGGCCGAACTGTCCACTCACAAACTCTTCAAGAGTGAAGTTCTGCTGGGCAGTGGCGGACACCACCAGCACAGCCAACAGGCACCAACACGAAGCTTGCGCCTTTTTGAATAAGGACGAAATAAATGATAGGTTGCCATTTCTTTTTATGAACTTTGGTTTCGTGGGCTTTTCCACCAATCACAAATTTAACATGCACTGAACTGGCCCAGAGAGCCATATCAACCAAGGCAATAAGTTATCTTTTCGAGTGCCTGTTTGAACACATCAAACATTATCTAGGTATTTATTATCTCTATTTTTGTGGCAAATTTTCAGGTATAAAAGTAAGAATACTCCACTTACCATGCTGGATACTCTTTCCACTGGAATTTAGTGGTTGGCGTTTGTAATCGCCAACACAACTGTCTCAAAATTATCATACAATATTAATATTCTTATCCCTTTGATAAAGATATCGGCTGATAGGCGCAGATTATTGACAAAATTTTTAAGATATGATTTTTAATAGGTCGATTAGAACGTATTACCTTATTTTGTATTGGTAAATAGCCGCGTCATGCGTGCTTATAAGATGAAATGCCTAAGTCATTTGCACTTGTTAGACAAGCTAATAAAATTAGACTAAATTCTTCACTCAAGATATTATCATTGAGCCTAGCCCACGTTGTAGTGATGTTAGCGTTTAAATAATACGAATGTTTACCAGACTACGGCGAAGCCAAAGGGGTGGGTAATGATTTCCAGTAGATCCATGCTATGCAGACGGTAATATTCATGAGTAACAGAACTATAATTATGTATTTGCAGTCTAAGACAATCCTCGATAAAACTGTCCTTTTGGATGTTAGAGTAGGACAAGAAACCACTGTGAATTGAATGAATACTATGTCGAGAAGAAGGGATACTGCGGGCCCCTAAGAAATCGCCCAGGGAAAGCTTACAAAAAACAAAGCATTTCAGTTAGGTTAATATTTATTCAACATCAAGTGAACCGAATATACTTCAGACAAAAACATAGAAACATTACGACGATAACCTGACTAACTCGCAAAATACCTTTGCGCTACAAACGTGTCTATCTATTTGAGACGACGATGCTGGCTACATTCCCAAACCAAAATATGTCCATTTCCACCAATTTAGGTACCATAATCAGTTGTTCCTCTGCTATTACAAATTCATTGTTCGCGTTCTTAAATTCCTCTGTTGAAATCATGATTGTTTTCACGAAGTTGATCACATGAATCTTCAATATCTTCATTCACCAGAATACAGTATTAATGTTGTACTCTGAATATTTGTTTTGTTGGTTCCGTTGATTGTAGAGCCGTTGTCACAATATACAGATAATTTCATGGCTGTATCACCAAACGCGCCATGCGCATACGTCTGGCCGAAAGGCGCACATCGACGCAAAGTCAAGTGGATTCGACGTCAATCGTAGTGCATCTGTTTCCCACAGCGGCATCCCCTGCTCGTTTTGATCAACTGCATTACGCCGACGACGAATTAAATCATAGGCTTTCCTCCGAGCGTGCCTTTCTATAACATTTTGTATAAAATCAATTCATAATGTCCATGTCTCAGAAATCCTGCCAAGATATTCTTGAATATGTCGCCCTTAAACCTAAATAGTAATATGACTAACATGTAACAAAATTATTCCTCAAATAAACAAAATAAAATTACTGTCAATGAAGACAGCACTGCCTGAAAAGGAATGTCGACTGAGCGACAAATATTAATATGAGTGTGAGTTAATGTTTGAGTTTGTGTGGATGACTGTGAGTGCATGTGAACGAGTGTGTGTGTGTAGTGTGAGGGTGAGGTGTGTGTGTGTGTGTGTGATGTAATGACGATGGTGAGTGTGAGACGGACCATGCTAGTGACGGCGGTGTGTTCGGCGCAGTTCCTGCAGCCGTCGCTCGTGCTCAGCCATATGCTGGCGCCGCTGTTCCTCCTTTATTGCTATCTGAATAACAGAAAATATGTAATCAATAAAAATACAATAATTAACTTGTCATTTCAGCCATGGCCGAACAAAAAATAATCATCTATTCCCAAAATGGCCCCAGTTATGATAGCCAATGTTAGTGTCCCTTGAAGCTCTTTTGACTAACATTATATTGGTAACGGTCATAGGAAGAGAATATTGTTATGCAATACAATCTCAATCCTATGGCCACCTGTGATAACTTTAAAGATCTTTGCACAATACACAGGCTCCACTTGGAATCTACTCCAACTTGTCTTTCAATAAAGCATTGAAATGTGCGCTTTATATTGTGTTCCTTACTGTAGAATTTTCTTCGTCGAGTCTGTGTAACGTAGCCCTTAAAGCGTCATGCTCAGAACACGCGCATAGTGCATGAGTAGTAGTAGAAATTAGGTATAGGTGTGGGGATGATGTGATTAGCAGTGGCGGTCAATGAGTCAATGCTTAAAGATTTCAAGAGGTAAAACTTCTAATAGTTATGATCAAAATAATAAAAAACCGCAGTAAAGCTTGAAAATGTTTATAAAAAATGTTTTTACTTTAATTTACCGTTTCAGCTGAGAGCGGCAACCAGTATATGCATGGAGTTGTCTTAGTCTTTCTAAACAAATCATCCAACAGCTTAGCTGGTGCTTCTTCCTCTTTCTTCTTGAATTTTCTCGCTGTAATCAAAACAGTTTGTTTTTAAAATTAGATTAAGAACTACATCGATTCATACACAACACATCAGCAGGCCTAGCCAAGTTACAAACGTTTCATTTCGATTCTCTTTCTACAATTGTAAACGCCTCGGCGTAAGCGATTGTAGAAAGCGCTAAATTGTTAGCCAAGTTGATACGACTGAGTCGATCGCTCGTTCTCTAATGTCTGTAGAAAAAAACCTACACTTTAGTCTATGGTGAGCGTTCCTACCAAAGAGTATAGCAATCAACATTGTAGAAACTATAACATTCCATTCTATCATTTTGAACGATGTAAACTTGTCTACGAATTTTCTATTCGTATGTGTTGATCACATGATTTAACGTTGAGATGATGTCATTCTACTACCGTTAACGATTGTAGATTGTCAACTTGGCTAAGCCTGCTGTACACGCTACAGGTCAAAATACAGACATGGTGCACTCACTGCAATTCAATAAAACAAAATAAGTATTAATAATATTCGCCAATAAAATTGTTCATCTGACTGCGGCAGTCTCAGGAAGGTAATTTTTTATTATATTAGAGCTGTGACTTTTACATAAATTACGACAGTAAGCCCAACATACTGGTTGTCGAACTAAAGCCATGGTTGACAACTGTGACAATAAATGATTTTCGAGTTCAATCTGTAGGTATTCAGAATATTACATTACTTGATATTAAAATTGTGTCTTTAACACAATAAGTCCACTTTCGCGCTGGCAATTTATTTCCGCAATGATATTACCGCACATAGTATTTTCAACACTGCTGACCGTCTACGTTGAAAATCCAACGGTCCGTTTTTAAACGCACTACAGGGGGTCTAAAATGGCCGCTTTATCAGAATCTTAATATGAATCATGTTGAAAATTTTAAATTCTTAATATAGACCTTATTTTTATGACAATAAAGTCAATTTTAAGAAATAACATTTTTAACGTGATTCATATTAAGATTCTGCATCTGACAGTTGGTACCTACATAAATTTAGCGCGAACGATAGTTATATGTTTATCGTAAATTCTTCGCCACTTCAAAGTTACATCGTCGTTTCGCTTACGACCTGTCAGGAACGCATTCTCTCAGCGGCCAAACTGTAGGTATGCGCTCTGTTGTGGTACGTTCGATGCAGAAGATTTAAAACCCAGCACGCGGAGAAAACGACTCCCATTGTGGCAAATATCAAAAAATCAAATCCTATTTTGTATTGATCAGCACGCTTTTTATAGAATGAATTAAGCATGATGATAATGTTACCTGGCTCAGGACTTTTCTCTGGAGATCGATGCCTTCTCTTGTCCATGGGCCGTTCATCACGTCTTAGCTTAACATTATCTTTGTTGTTATCCTTGTCTTTATCATTCTTGCCTAGATCCCATTCCCGCGTCGCCGCCTTCCGCTCCCATGGCTTCTCCTAATCAAACAATTACATCAATATAATATACCAATAAACTGAAATCCTGTAAATTATTTACTGTTTTATTTATTATTTATTTACTGTTTTAGTAGTAATTAATTATTTATTATTCAAACATTTAACTAACACCAGAAATGTGACAACACTTAGTACGGGCAACAATAGATTGATTAAAGTTTGTGTATTGAGTAAGAGTGAAACATGAAAATTTTACCAATTCCCCGCGTTCCCTCTTCATATCTTGCTCCCGAAGCCAGTCCTCCACAGTTCCGGGAATAGTTGAAACCGGTGTAGTGTCTGTCTCTTCATTTAACTTTGCCTTATCAAATGCTTCCTGTGTTGAAAAGTCAACTTGTAACGTCTTTGGGTTGGACACAGGCCATGTGACACCATGTAAGGCATGCCTCGTCTCTACTGCTTGACTGAAAAATAAATTAAATTATTTATTTTGTACAAAGATATGTGACAGCAAATATTATCCTTTTAGCAAAACTTGTATAAACTACTATATAAGTGTGTGTAATTAATACAGGTACTCACTCTTCATTCTCGTATTGAACAAAGCATTTAGATTTAATCCTGTCTATCCAAAACCCATTCTCCACTAGTCTTCCTGTTCTTTGCAATAAATTCTTTAATTGTGGCAGTGTGAATGGTCTCACCAAGTTTGTGATGTACAATATACAAGACTGTTTATGTCTGGGTGGGCTTGGGGGTCTAGTTATTATACTATCATTATCCTTAATTATAGATATTTTTCTAATGGAAGCCATATCTCTTGGTTTTGGAGTATGAGGATCTTTATTATTTTCATCAAGTTCCTTTTTCAATTCCACGTTTTCTGTATTATCAATAATAATCTTTGGAAGCACAGGTCTTTCAATTCTTTCCTGATGCTCTGGTCTTCTGTGTTTCTTCTCTTCTATAACTTCATCAAACTCAACAGGTTTCACATCAGGTATAATGTCATTTAAAACATCTGTTGAAATTGTTATTGACTTCTGGGTTGTGAGCTTAGAGCTCCTCGAGCCCCACCTTCTCTTCCTACCCACTACAACAGGAGCGGATTGACCATTAGCAACTGGTTCTTCAGTAATTGATTTCACAGAATCCGAACGCTGTGTCTTTTTAGCCTGGTTTGGTTCTTGATCTGATTTGTCTTTAGCCTGGTTTAGTTCTTGATCTGATTTCTCTTGTGCAGTCTTTTCAGGTTGGTTTCCAGAATCAGTTGACATTTTCCGTTTATTTGTCTCTATAACTACTTTCTCAGAACTTTCTACAACATCAGGTTTATTAGTAGCTATTCCTCCTTCAGATTCATCTTTTTCAGTTCCCTTACTAATACTTTCTTCATTATTTTTACTTACCTCTTGTTCTTCTGATGCAGGTTTATCTTCTTGCGGCACGGTTGGTTCCTCCTTTGAATCCTCCTTCAGTTCTTTAGATTCCACTTTGGATTGGCCTGCTTCATTGTCTGAATCGCATTTACTATCATCTGCATGTAGTTCCAGAACTTCTGACTTCTCAACAGACTGGCTTCTCTTCCGCTGCGGGCTTTCCTTCTTAGAAGTCTCAGAATGTTCAGGACTTTTGTTCTCAATTATATTAGAAGGTTGTGCTTCCTGGTTGTCAGATTCAGCATTTGCTTCTACTGGTGGTGATGCAACTCTTGTTTCATCTTTAGGTGAAGCAACAGTTGTATCAGCATCAGAAGCTTTGTCTGTGTCCTGTGAATCAGTTTTCTTAGATTCTGTACTTTCCGGCACTTCTTGAGTGGATTGTATCACGTTTTCACTTTCAGTCACCTTTACATCCTCATTAGTTGTAGACATGGGGGTGTCGGTTTCTTCAACTGTTTCACTTTGTGTTACTTCATCACTAGATTTATCTGGATCATGTTGCGAACCCGATTCATGGTCAAGTTCTTCTTCTTGACTGTCATTTTTTTCACCTTCATCTTTAGAATCCCCGCGAGGGGCCCGTTTGGAACGATGTTTGGTTTTCTTCTTTTCGTCCGCACCCTCAACACTAGGCGTATCGCTGGAACTAGTTGCACGCGAATGCTTTCTTTTGCTACGTGGAGATCTATCAACTCTTTCAGGTGTTGATGGCGGCCGAGTCAAGCATATTTTTAGTTTCTTAATATCACCGGGTGTCTCCGTAGTTTTAACGCGCCATACCTGATCCTGGGCTTCTTCAGGGCTGACCTCTTTGACGGGCGTTGTTGGTGGGTTTTTTTCGGGTTCAACGACGGTTTCAACAACTCGCACAGGGCTCGCTTCATCGGCGGATTCATTCTCAGAAGATGAAGATTGCTTTCTGCGTCTACTAGTTCTTGTACGTTTTACCTTTTCAAGCTTCTTTTCTGGTGAAGCCTTCCCTTTTTTACTTGCAGTACGCTCACTTTTGCGACGCATTGCAGCCTAAAATACGCACAGAAACAATTATTAAATAAGATCACTTCTTAATTAATTACATACAAACACAATTTTAAACTACAAATTACCAGTAACTATTTATTTGTTGGCTAAAATTAACTTCCAAATATTAATAACAGCGTGCTCTACAACAGAAGCGAATAATGGCCGCACGCCATATTTGAATGTGTTGCTATTGCAAAAAAAAAAAAACCTGCGAACTGGTGCGCCAAGTTTCACCAATAATGGCGATAAAAGCACGAGCGGTAGTCATGTAGTACTAGTAAATCACCAAAATAATGTGTCATAGCATCACAAAGAAAAAACCCATAATTATTATATTAACTTTGTTGCTGCGTTGATGTACAAATAAAGCACGTATTTATTTTTCCCGTGATTTAGAAAACTTCGACAACAACATCGATTTTTGGATGGCCCAATGCGGCCCAAATATTCTATATACTTTTTACTCCATGTTCTGTTCTTGTGCTAATATTTTGTACCATTTTTGTCAATGTTTATTTCAGTTTCTCTGTGATGCGCTTGATGCGCTTCCACTATCCGAATTATTGTGATGAAGTTCCTAACACAGATTCCTACTACGAATCAAAATACTATAGGTACTTCTCGTTTCTTTGTAATTATTATTTATATCTTATGTAGTCTGTGACTATTATGAGGAAGATTGATCAAGGTTGACCTGCTGCTGAATGAATTCTGTTTTGCATTCAATATTCTGTCTGTGCATTCTACTGTCAAAAAAGTAATATGAAATCTTCTCAGGGTTGCTCTAAGTTCTGGTGAAATGTGTGATTACTCTAAGAACCGAAGATGTTAGGGTATGATATTTTACAATGTAGTGTCCTTATAGACCTATTTTTATTCAATGCTAATGTTGGCATTCATTAATAGAATATTCATGTAGCACCTTTTGTTTCAGATACTATGGGCCCTTTATGTCTTTCCTATGTATCGGCACAGTGTTTACGCATGTCTAGAGGTGAGGCAGTGCTTGTAGAATGATAACAATTAATCAGTAATACAGTTATATGTGATACAAAATGGGTAACCAAAACAGTTGCTGTTGTTACCGGAGTCCGTCGCCGATCAGAAAGGACATCGTCAAACTAGAAGACTACCTTCCGGAAGGAGAAGTAAGCTCTAATAATATACAGCACATCAGCGAGAGAGAGCCAGATGACGGCGACATCGATCCTTCACAAGATCCTATCGCTGGAACCATTTTTATGGAGCGCTCTAAAGCTTCCATAGAAAATGGAATGACCAGGAAACGCAGTCAACACCAAATCGCTGAGAATAAGCTCAAAAAAAGCAGTTCCTGTTCAACTATTTATTTAGATGATAGCACAGTATCTCAGCCTAATCTGAAGAACACGGTCAAGTGTGTAGCCCTCGCTATTTACTATCATATTAAAAACAGAACATCAGAGCGCAAGTTAGACATATTTGATGAGAAGCTCCATCCCCTTAGTAAAGAAGGAGTAACTGATGATTATGATAGGTATAATCCTGAGCACAAACAGATTTACAAGTTTGTAAGAACATTGTTTAATGCTGCTCAATTAACAGCAGAATGTGCTATTATCACTTTGGTGTACTTGGAGCGCCTCTTAATATGTGCTGAACTGGATATTGCTCCATCCAACTGGAAAAGAATAGTCTTGGGAGCAATCTTACTGGCAAGTAAAGTGTGGGATGATCAAGCTGTTTGGAATGTAGATTACTGCCAGATCTTGAAAGATATCACTGTAGAAGATATGAATGAGCTTGAGAGGCAATTTTTAGAAATGTTACAATTTAATATCAATGTACCCTCTAGTGTGTATGCTAAATACTATTTTGATCTGCGTACTCTCGCTGAAGCTAATGATTTGGCATTCCCCAGTGAACCTTTAAGCAAAGAGAGAGCACAAAAGTTAGAAGCAATGTCTCGATTTATGGAAGATAAAATAGCTGCTGAAGTGGTAAAGAATGGCATTAAGAAATGGTCAAGCTTAGACAATGTCAATTCAGGTGCTGGCGTAAGGCGAAGTGTAGCCATATTGTCATAAACTGATTAGTCATGAGCCAAAATTGAGATCCAAAATGAATCACAAATCTACAAATAATATTTGTGTATTTTATAAGAATGTATTGTATTTAGAATTTTTGCACCCGATTGAACATTAATTTTACTATTTGGCAATAATTTACAATATTAAAGTATTAATATTTGACAACAACTGCCAACTATTGCCTTGTTATTAAAGGTCTAATAATGTATCTTCATAGGTTTTATTTGACATTTTGGATTTTATCAAGTGACAAATGAAAGTTTCCACTTATTTTGATGATACATCATTAGGCTGCAGGTAGTGAAATCAATAGTGAGTGGTATTTCATACCATTTAAATGATTAATTATGTAAGTCTTAAAGATTACATTGAACAATGTGAAAATATTTAATTTTGTATGTGCACAAATGCTTTATATTGGCAGTGCAATATTATTTTGTATGCTCATAAATTTACTAATTACGTAGTCACTAAAATGAAAGACTTGTTGGTGGTCCAAACATTTTTTTTTATGAATTATTATAATTGCTAATTTCCTACACAAAATAATTATGTTACAGTCTATATTACTGATTGGCTTCCACTATATTTTATCCCTATACATAGTTAGTTTTAACTCATAAAGCACTAATATTAGGTTGCTTTCAAAACTATGCTACTTAGTGTATACTTAGATTTACTAGTATGTGCATCTGCATTTTGACTGAAATAAGGATCTTGTGAATGTGGTATGAATGTATTAGTCAACCGCTGTTCTTTTTGTATAATTTTACATTGTCATATTACTGCATTTAAAATTCTGAGCTAGTTATAAATTATGCCAAATTGTTATTTTGTATATCAAATTATATTAGTATTGATCTTGATAGACAGACATATTATTACAGCAATTATAATGGATAATAAATTTTCGTATTACAATATTGAAATATTATGAATATTTGTTTTTATTTAATTGATTTGAAATACTTGAATTCAATGTTTCATAATTATTTAGATTGTGAATTGTGATTGAATTAAACAATCCATATGTATCTTTAATGTAATTAAGCAGAAATAAACATTTTATATGAGACTTTTAAAGGGCTTTTAATTAATATCAGAGGTCTTATGGGATTGGATATTAACAAAACTATATACAATATCTAAAATATGATTTAATAGCTTTATCCCAAGGGTTTGAGATCTTTTAAATAATCACTATAGTTCTCAAACATGTCTACAACTTCACTCTTCTTGTTTATCTGGTCATCATACTCAGGGCCAACAGACCACAGGGTCTCCAAATCATATGTTTTCCTTGCTTTTTCTGTGAAGACATGTAATGCTATGTTACCTGAAAATACGAAATTGAATGAATGTTGATAGAAGTTTAGAAAAGAGAATTAAACTGGTTCTAGGAAATCAAATGCTTCGGCTTTGAAAGAACAACTCTTGACGACCCGAATGGTGCAGCGGTAGTGAGGCTGCTTTACGTTCTTAGGGTCCTGGGTTCGAATCCCGGTTGGAGCAAATGTTTGTGTGATGAGCATGGACATTTGTTTCAGAGTCATGGATGTTTATATGTATAATAAGTATGTATTTACAAACAAAAAGTATCTATGTAGTATATCAACTATCTGGTGACCACGACACAAGCCTCGTTGCTTAGTGTGGCATTAGATGGAGCTGTGTGTTAATGTCCAGCGATATTTTATATTTATATATAATGTGGATAAAATATAAGGGTTTTATAACTGGTCATCTAGTGTCCTGGATAGCTGATAAACTTAAAAAGATTACAGATTATTACCCAAGTCTAAGGCCATCCATTCTTCAGACTCTTTGCCTTCAATTCTAGGTATAGAGTCTGATTTATCACACTTTTTCTTGTACACCTTTCTGACAAATTCTGATAATCCCAGTATATGTCTCTTGTTCCGACCACTGACAACACATATGTAATCTACATAACGGATTTCTGGAGGAACAGTAGCTACAAATATATCTTTGCAGTTTTCTCTTTGTAGTAATTCCACAAGATCTTCTATATCAAAAACACCTCTCTGGCCTCCTAAAATGTATAGAAATTAATTAATAATGTATATTATACTTGAAGAAATAAATAGAATTATCATGTACGGCAGATTACTTACTTTCTAAATTAATGCCATCAAATTCATCACTAAGTAAAGTATATTGGTTTTTAACTGGTACTTCTTCTGCAGTGTTCTCTATAATCGTGGGATTTACATCCGTAATTACTTGGTACTTGCTGGCTAATGCTGGTGAGGTTCTGTTTATCTTGGATGTATACCTAGGATTCCTTAAACAAACTCCACAGTGTATTTGCCTATTGATATCAACATTATCAGCACACCGCATTACTGAACTCCTTGGACGGTGACTTAATGTTCTTGAGATAATTTTCCTCAACATTTTGCCTTTCAATGCCAATTACAATCTATTTATGGAATATTAAACGACCTAATGTATCCTCCAATTCGCAATTTTACACTTACTAAATAAATATAACCTAAAAAATTACTTGTCAAGTTGTCAATGTCATTAATGACATTATACAGCTTGTATTTTTTTTGCATGTTTACAACTTTTTCGGTTAGCCGGTTTGTCCATACAAAAATCATTTTTGGGAATGCAAATGCGTTATTTTAAATTCTAAGTCTCTGAAAATATATGTGTTGCTAAAATAGGAAGGCTACATGTTACTCGATATTGTTATTTCCTAATCTGCAAACAGTGCAGTTCCGTCAGTTTGAAAAGTGCAGTTCCACTCCCAAGTAACACATCAAAGCAGTAAATCGGCCGACTTACAGCATTTCTGTATCGTTTTCGCATTCTGAGTTAGTTCTATGATAGCATTACAAACGTTTATACGACTACTGTAATGCTTATTTGGGCACAAATTATACGGCTTTAGATCATAAATAAGTTCACAATTAGTTGTTTAATTGCATTACAGGCGCATTATATTAGCATTGGTGTGACCAAATAAGTTGCGAATCGCATTAAAGAAACACTATTACGGTCAATGAAGTTGCCAATCGCATTACAGAAACATTATATTAGCAATATTATTGATAATGAAGATGTTAATAGCATTACAAAAGCATTAGACTAGCATTAGATTGTTTTAAAAGAATGATTGAGGCTATTTAAGTGTTAACAGTTAGAACTTAAATAAACCCTACATCATTGCAAAAACATCTTTAATACCACGGTACAAATGTTATAATACAATTAACTAGCAATATATTATGGACGAAGACGGTCTAAACTGAGTGAATGACACCATATTTGTTTGCATCAAAAGAAAACTTATAATACTGGATACGTTTTTGACTATTTTCTTATTTTATGCCTTCAAATATTATTCGCAATGTAGTTTACTGTAAATGTCTATATAGGTTTCATTGAAAATTTTCACGCGCCTTCGATATTTTGTGGTTTACATATAAAATGTTATATAAAAAAATGTGTGAAATAACCAAAACAATTGTATATTCCTAGTATAGAACGAATTTTCCAAAAATTAACATAATAGTATTGGTTGGGCAGTATTAAATTCAGTTATATCATTATGTTAAAGGTCTATTCCTTTTATAAATAGGTCCGAATGATAATATTTTTTGGTTATAAAATATTTTCAAAATGGTGTTGGTCTATAGCAACTCGGTGAGCCCTTATAAAGGCAAATTAATGCCCCCAGCAGTATAAATATTCACACGTGAACAATTACTAAGCCAGAGGCCAGAGAGAAGACTTTGATGTACCACTGTAGTATCATTGTCTATAAAGTAGTTTTATATGTGTTCACCGGTATACCAGTAGACTTGAATATTATCCATAATGGAAAAAAAATCAGAGTTCAAAATCAAGAAGAAATCCACCATAAAAAAATCTGTCGTTTCGTTGATCATTTAGTTATGTGCTTTTCCCCAATATGGCCGACAAATACAAATATTTACGATTACAGTAAAATGAATGTAAATACAGCTTTAAGCATTACAATAACTCAAGTGTATTTGATTAAAGAGTTGTAAGCTGTACAACAGAACTCAGTTGATCTTTAAAAATGCAAGCATTACATTGATTCACGTTGATGCTGTTCAGCAGTACTAGGCTTTTACTTACCACTTAAAAGTGCTTTTACACAACAAAAGCCACTAAAAACAGCTCAAAGTTGTATAACGGATTTACGTTGCATTATAATGGTACAACTTTGTGCTATTAAGCAGCATTAGGCATTATCTTACTACTTAAAAGTGCTATTGTAGACCCTAAGGCACTAAAAACATCTGAAAGCTGTATAGTCGATTTACGTGGCATTATAACGGTTCATGTTTATGCTATTAAACAACATTTAAGCATTTATTTACTACTTAAAATGCTATTGTAGATTCAAAAGCACTTTCTGTACAGTTGCTTTGTGGTTTGCTGCACTCAAACTAAAGGTTTTATAAAAGCATTTTGATATGCCATTATCTAACCGTTATACAGTGCAAAGCATTATTATGGTTTTAAAATACCAATATAAAGCATCAAGATGCTTGGTGAACTTATATAAGAGTTTATACGGGCCTTAAGTTCTAAATAAGTTTACTATTCGTTTGTTAAAATGCTTCCTGTGTTACTTGGGCTGTGCTGTGTTAACAAGATTTGGTGATGGATCATGGTGAGTCTGCTTCCGTAGAGAGGGTGCACAGATCAGTGGCAGCTGCAAGACCTACTTCGTGTTCATTAAAGGTACTACACTGTTTGCTGTTTTAACGAAAATATAAATGCACACCTGATTAGAAACTATGTCAGCCAAGTTATCTTTTTGACTCAACTCTGCTATCTTATCTTTATCAATGGGCGTGGGGAATACGAATACAACACATTATTGCTATATGTACAATTGTTTCAACGAAAACAGTTCTAATTTCTTTTATAGTGGATAACATAATATTTTTTATGAAAAGTGTGGTTTTCGGGGACAATAACGTCACGATGTGTCAAGTGAAATAAAGTCCATAATTAGAACAAAACGGAGAATATAATGTTACAAAGATAATACGAAATGGTGACTTGTGAATTGGATCAAGAAGTGTCGGGAGAGGTGCTTGGGTGGAAGATACCAGCATGGCAAGCACTCCTGCTGCATCGAGTGCTGCCCTCCTGCGGAGGACTCATAATCTACATCGTTCTTATGTGCTATGATTTTGCACTTATTTGTGAACACTTTATTAACGGCAGTGAAGGGTACGTGTTTGTTTCCAAGCTCGTTTTGGTACTTATTATGAGTTGAGTAGACGTACCTAATTTTCAAGTGCTTGAGGTAGGTAGGTACTTTTCACATTCTACCAGAACCATAGGACATAAAGTTAAGTTCCACTTTACTTTTCTTTTTGATAGAGTAGAGATAGGGGGGGTAACTATTTCAGTAGAGGAGTGAGTTTTGTGTTAGTAATACTTACCGACAGTGGAGTAGAACCACTGTTGGATTTTGTATAGCCGTCATTACTGGTGTGATTCATTTGCTTTACCTACATAACTTAATTTTCTACACTATTGCACTACTTTAACTTGCACTTCAGATGCCACTATTGGCGAACACAAAAAGCATTAGGCTTTAGCTAAATCTATGCCGACGCCGATCATACTACCTACTTAATCAGAATCAGGTAGATACTTATGTACTTCATAAAGTCAAGGAACCATGTCTATTTATCTATATACATTCCCAATTTTCAGGTACTACAACCACACACATAAACATTCAACATGCAAATTGCCCTAATAATTGTTAAGATGCTTTCTCTAATTTGAATAATTCGTTTTCTCTTGTTTACAGAATAGGAGTATTTTGCACAATCCTCATCGCATTACCATCATTGATATCGTTAGTATTCACGCTGGCGTCACCGCCACCAGGATTAAAGACTGACTTATCAGCTTTTTCTGTGACGATAGAAAAGCACGATATGCGATGGCTGGCCCTGCAGTTTGTGAACGCCATCTTCTTTCCTATTGCTGCGATTGGCAGGTTTGTATGTGTCCTAAATTTCCATTTTGAAAGACTCTTCGATGTCTTTAGTATATTTCCTTTTAATATGAATGAAACGAGGATACCCATTAATCTGTAGGTAGAACCAAAAATGCAATGTGTATGATTGTACACGGTTACGTATTGATATAGCTCAGTGAGGGGGGGAGGTTGGGACTTATCCCTCCCCCCCGAAATCTGACTAAAAATAAACGGGATCATAAACTACGGTACTTTAAGTACACAGTTCACATGGCTGTTTTAATGTTGGTCCCGTCCCCGGGGCCCCCCCGAACCAAAAGTTTGAATACGTGCTTGGTGACGTGTCATAACGTTGTCAGAGCCGAAGTAACAGATTCTTTGACCAAAATAGATGGAAATGAACTGTTTAACCGCATTCACACGGGTCCCTCCGGTGTCCGGAACAGAAGTCAACGATCTGATATTAAATTAGTTTCGTCCGGACAATATATTTACTTATTCTAGGTCGTTAACTCGGGATGGGTCGACAAGTCGACTCACTGTCAAATTAATAACATATCTCTGATATGTTATTAATTTGACAGTGAGTCGACGAAGGGGTAGGCAGATACCCACATTTACTACTTTGAGTAACATATGATAGAGGCAAGCCTTTTCCTACTGTGCAGACATCTAGATCCATATGCAACGTCTGCTGTTGAGGACCATAGGAAAAATATAATAACACTGTGCTTTATTTGGGGATCGTAATATCTGCTCTACAGATACTGCTACCAAATATTCTGGTGGGTGGAAGCTGTCTGTGCAGCTCGCAGCGATGACAAGGAACGGACGCAAGAGGCCGTTGAGATAGCTCGTCAACCTTCACCCATTGAACTGTACCTGTTTCTGCAGTCCTTCATCCATGCGGCTCCACATGCCATAGTCAATATCCTTGATTTGATGGCGCGATACTCCGACATGACTTTTGACAAAGGTATGTATAATTTGTATGTAAATGTACCTCTATTGAAGAAATTATTGAGCAATCTATGTTTTTATTTTACTCTGTCGTAGGTATTGCATAGTTTAAAAACATCAAAAATGTTAACGCACTTTTGTCCTTTTCTCGTAAAATCGTAGTTGAAGGTCATAACATAAATGTAAGCGCTTGTTACACATTGTTTTCATCAGTTTCAGTTCAAGCTGTGAGCATTATCGCTTCTTCTCTCCGGATGGCTAGTACAGCCACAATGTACAGGAGATTTGAAAGAGAAAAGCTGAGTGGACGAACATATCCGTGGGGCAAACAGACTGACCCTCTATTGACAAATGAGGACGAAAATGATGATGATGATGATGATAAGGATGACGTGGATGGTGATAAAACAAATGTAGCAAACGAAGAACCAATTTACGAAACGGTTACAAAAAAAGACTCCATTAATTCAGATTATCACGACGGCACGAAATACTATCGTGATGCAAACAGTGATTTAATAAAGTTTTCTCCAAGGAATACAATGATGTCTTCAGGATTCTTCGACAACGAAATGTTAAGTGATTCAGATACCAGTTCGGATTACTTGCCTCCTAAAAGAGAGAAAACAAAAAAAATTGCTGAAGAATTAAGCAGTGATGAGGAATATGTGAAACCAATAAGCATAATCGACAGAGTGGCACCTTTAAGACGGACCACAGAGTTTCCAGTTGAAAAGGTGGAAATAGTCCCACCACCTGTAATGTTAGCACCGAGGCCGATGTCGTTAGCTGTATGGGCAGAGAAAATGGTTGAAAATGCGGAGTCTATTCCTACCTGGCTGTCAGCACCGCCAAGAAGAAAGTATTGCGATGAAGTAGTCCAAGATGAGCCGGATATTCCGCGTCGTGTGCCCAGATCCTACATGAGAGGTCTAGAACCTCAGGACGCTACAGCTGCGTTAGTTCATTTTCTAGGCTGGTACATGTTTTTTGTATGTCGTCTGCTCTCTATAGCATGCTTTATAAACTTTTTTCCGTTCGTCGCGATTATCATTCTGTTTTCGCACTACCAGGCGATGCTGTTGTTCCTCATAGTCCCTAAAGCCAGTACCGTGAAGAGGGGATTCTACGTGTTCCTTGCATTCATATACTTATTTTGTCTGATGGAGTTTAAGATACGTTTCCGGCACGTGCGTGTGTGGCATGTGTTCTGGATTATAGTTTGTACTATAGAGACCGTTGTGTTCACTGGCCTGTGGGCCGGTATAGACAATAATATGCACGAGTGGTGGAGGTATTTCATAGTGAAGGTGATTGTGATTAGTC
This sequence comes from Xestia rhomboidea, assembly GCA_963853795.1. Lineage (NCBI taxonomy): Eukaryota > Metazoa > Arthropoda > Insecta > Lepidoptera > Noctuidae > Xestia > Xestia rhomboidea. Next base: position 7,783,429 of record OY970764.1, on the reverse strand, counting down.
TGTGTTTGAGCTACATGTGTTTTCTTGTTTATTTTGTATTGTTACAGCCACGAGAAACGATTGTTTATATAAAAGATAATAAAAAGAATGGTGAAAAATAGCACTCGCATTGTGTTCAATTACTGATAATAATAATCTATCTAAATATAAGTGTATCCCAGTACTGACTGCCCCTGTAACATTTCAATGCAACAGACAGGATATTACGAGCGGTATTGAAGCGCCAGCCGGTCACATCCGTGTTCATTTCATTTACATAAACAAATATTTTTAAGAAATGATAATCGTTATTGCCTCTTGTTTTGATAACTTCAATTTCGTTGTTAAACCCCTATACCTAAACATTTCGCTTCTTTACTGGAAATCGGAATGAATCACTACTAAATTGACAAATATTGATATCTGTTTCAATTTTTTTTCTTCATATTCATCCTCTTATGTCAGGTCCTCTCTTTAGCTCTTAGGTATGATTAACTAAATAAGAGGTCTTTCTTTAGGTTTTGACACCAAGTTTATCTTTAGCAATTGGGAATGTCCACGTTCAATAAACATGATTCACATTGCGTCATTTCTTTCCTCAAAGTCTTAAATTACTCGATATGGAATTTTGGATGCACTCTGCAAAATGTAGGATACCGTTTCAACCTAAGTGCTGATAAAAGTTGAATTATTTTTAAATGTAAGGAGGAGTCGTATAACGGTACATCGAGATGACGAAAGTGTTAAATATAATCAAGTTTTTCTGTTATCTGCTCCAACAGTTTCCAGACCCTAGGACGGTAATGTACTAACCAGACCACTTATTAGACAGATTAGTGATCGTAAGTATGATATAATTAGTACCAGGTGGAAGTTACCAAATATCTCAGTCGCCTCCCACGAACTGCGGCAGTGGAACAAAGGTGATCTATTCGTAGACAAGACTAGACGGTCAGTGTAACATGAGCATACTCACGATAGTTCGGCTTGCACGGTAATCCACACTCATCCGTAAAAATAATACTTGTGGATTGCGGAAGCGCAAGCAATAAGGTCTTGTGTCTATAAGTGAGAGACCATCTGCGTTTAGAATAGTGTCATGGGGCAAGCTTTGATGTCTAACATTGGTATGGTTTGGGAATAGAGTAGCGGGCTTGACGCATAAAAAAAAATACACGTAATGTTCAACTAAGATCCTGTGCTATTGTAGGCTCACCTAAAAGTCAATGCGAGCTTGATATAATCTGCGAATCGTGTATTTATTGTACTCTAAACGAAATCTTAGCCACCACCATCTGGCTGCTTCATGATAACAATAAACCGTCGACGAAAAATGTTCGCGCTCCAGAATTGAAAAATAGAAACTACTGTTTTCCACGAATTTCCAGCGAAGCTTGCCGATGACGAACATACGTTAGGTTTTAACCTATTCTTCTTCGGCTGAGCTGATATCCCGTGGAGGTGGCGCAACCAATACCAATAAACAATGCTTTGTCTCACTTCAAAGAGCGATGTTGCGCTTCAAGTTGTGATTGAAGTATCCCTTCTGGTGTACAACTGGCCATTTTTTAACACCCAAGACGTAAGTTATTTATGTTTATCAAAACAGATTCATTTACTGATTTACGTTTTGTTTCTGTAACTGTTATTTAACTTCTCGTGTGTTGACACGCTTTAATGACCTCTTTTAAATCTTTATTTGGCTTTCAATCACTTTGAAACTCGATTTAAGATATAAATCTTTGTACAGAAAAATGTATAAACTTTGCCGAGCCGCGGAATGCGTTCAACAAGTAATGTTTGTGGAACAAAAAATAATATAAATGCCGTTCTATTTAGCCGACCTCCCAACACATTACATACAATACGGAGTGTTCTGTGCTTGCAATAAGTAGTGATTTGCGTATTTTTTGCACACATCATGGTTGGATCGTAGTAAGATCTTGTTCGTGTTTTAATTAATGTGGTGTAGAGACGGCTGGCTTGGGTCAGCAGCCCTGCCACATGATGCGCAGTGTATCATACCGCTTATGATATTCACACAGTGCGCCATTGATAACGGATGCGATGACTTATGAACTTTTTTTGGAGAGGTCAGAGATATGACACCTGATGATATGTAATTACCGCCAACTATTGGTGGACTGGCAGAGAAAAACAACTATATTACCTATTGCAAATATTATAAAAGAGTTATTTTTTAAAGTTCGGTGAAAACAGAATAGATAGCTCTGGACACCGAACTTTAACATACCTAATGTAAGTACTGGGGGCCTAAAATGGCTGCTTTATCAGAATCATAATATTATGAATCACGTTAATAATTTAAAACTCCTAACAATTTTTAATTTTTTTCGGACCTAAATTGGCTGCTTTAGGCCAGCCATTTTAAGCCCCCTGAACTGCACTTTATGCATTTTAAACCTGACGGTGTTTCTTATGTGGAAAATATATTCAAGAATTTATAAGAAAGAAAATCAATTGCTGCAAAGATTGTAGGTACTGTAGGTCTGTAGGTACCTACTGCAAAATTTATCTCTTTTAAATAAAATAAATGAGAATGTAGAGTCATCCACCACTTAAAAATAAAGTAATGTTCAAGGAAGCTAATAAAAATAAAATATTATGCGATCTCCTGGAGCTTTATTATCCTTATTGATTTTGTTGATTCTCTGACGCAGTATCGAATCATCAAACCGATTCTTTTTTTTAAAAAAAAACAACGTTTTCTTTTGGCATTCGCAGCAGCGAGAAATTACTACACTATGCAAAGTTTCAGAAGTTAGTTGATTTGCAAGATTTCATTAATAAATTTACTTTTTATCATTTGTCCGAAGGTTTTTTTTGACAAATTATTGAGGGAGAGATGAGTAGGTACATTGGAGACTCACAATATAAGGTAACTAATAGGGTATTTTACGAACTATGTATTTTATTCAAACCTCACGACGAAAAACGCCTGCTGTCTGCCGCTGATCGTCCTTACCTACAGCAGCCATTTCGCTGTTAAATATTTTGATAGATAGCATTTTATAAGCGTCTGTTGTTTACAATTATTACACACGCTAATGTAAACTGTCGGTATCGTAACAGATAACAAACTGTAGCAGTAGCAACACGGGCGCACGGGTGTCAGCGTCGTCACGTGTACCTACTTACAGAAGTTTAAAGATTATCAGAGACGCTGGCGCTATAGATAGCTAGACCACCGCCTTTAACCCGTTAAAAATCAAAGTCATAATAAATAACACAACCACTGAATACCTCATGCTTTTTAAAGGCCAATTCAAACAATGAAATTGAACGCGATCAGTTCCTAACCGCGTTCAAGAATAAAGCGGTAACCGGGCCTTTTGGGCTGCTGGCAAAGTTTTACCAGACAATGCCTAATGCCCGTTTTCACCAAAACTAAGTGTCACCTAACTGAATGCCTAATTCCTGTTCTCACCAACACTAAGTGTCACCTAACTGAATGCCTAATTCCTGTTTTCACCAACACTAAGTGTCACCGAACTGAATGCCTAAATCCTGGTTTCACCAACACTAAGTGCCACCTAACTGAATGCCCATATACTGTTTTCACCAACACTAAGTGCCACCTAACTGAATGCCTAATTCCTGTTTTCATCAACACTAAGTGTCACCTAACTTAATGCCTAATTCCTGTTTTCACCAACACTAAGTGTCACCTAACTGAATGCCTAATTTCTGTTTTCACCAACACTAAGTGTCACCTAACTGAATGCCTAATTCCTGTTTTCACCAACACTAAGTGTCACCTAACTGAATGCCTAATTCCTGTTTTCACCAACACTAAGTGTCACCTAACTGAATGCCTAATTCCTGTTTTCACCAACACAAGTGTCACCTAACTGAATGCCTAATTCCTCTCTTCACCAACACTAAGAACACGAGGATCGAGATACGTATATATCTAAATGACTAGCTACTTCCCCGTTGCTATGGAAATAATTTCTTTCTCTTCCTGTCTCTTGTTCTCTCTTGTTCTTGTTCTTTCTGTCTTTGTCTTCGTAGAGCTCGAGTCTACGGGTCGCCCCATGCTCGGGCAGAAGACATGTCGAGTTTTATAGAAAGAGCTTTGTCTATTCTTGGTAGAATAGAGATGGAATGGAGAAGGCTGGTCAAAGCTGATTGTAGATGGCGCGTCCATAGCTTAGACCCAATCTGACCAATGAGGTCAAACTATTTGAAATATAAAATGACATTGACAGATTTTCAACCAATGACGATGTTTGGTTCATGCGATGCTAGCGCCATTAGTTCCACCAGTTGCCCACCCCATTGGTCATGCTACGCGTGCTGAACCGTGAACATTTTCTTTTGTGAGAAAGAGAGCGTGCTGCCGATCTCACTGTGCACGATTCCAGGGGGCCAGATGAAGTTCAACCCTCCTTGTATTCGGCAGTACAAAATCACACTTTCTAAGCGTTGCCGCGTACTACTCTCCTATATTCGCTTCCCAGACAGCATTATTTTCCCGTTTGTATGTATGCAGTTAGACGCAGCAATAAACACAGCTACATTGCTCCTTTATAAATTAAACATCATCAACTTACAGCATACATAGTCCATTATAATCCAAGTATGTACATCTGAGAGACCGCTTACGGGGAATGCAGTCGAGCGGTGTTGAAAAAGGGCCGACTGGCGATCGCACGCGCAGACATCGGCATTGCGATTATTTTTCGCTAATTTACCATACGCTTACATGTCGATGGAGAGCGGAGATGAGAATACCGGGAACGGTAATTGCGAAGGAACATTGAGCTTTATGTATTGTAGAACATAATGAAAGCACATACAATTAAAACTCAAACTCAAATAATTTATTTCAATTAGACCATTACGGCACTTTTGAATGTTAAACATACAAAAAAAGCAAAGCTACAGTCACAGTCACAAGGCATGATAACTTGAGAAAGTACTGTAGTTGCCCATTCCCTAACGTAGATCTCTATGGAGAAGAACGGGCAAGAAACTCCATGGACACTCTTTTAAATCAAAATATTGTTACAAAATCTTGGTTACATCATTCATGTTGAGATTATACATATATGTGAGAACGATGTAGAAAGACGTGCACATTAAGAGCGTCCAGAGTAAAATAATAAATCAAAAATTTAAAAATAAAGTAATTAAAATGAACGAACCGTCGCAGCTAAGAGATGACCAGTCCCAACTGACAGCGCCACTTATACTTCCAAGATATGGATAGGAAGGAAGTGACTCATGAAATAAAGACTAATAGAGAAGAATGGAAGAAGAAGACGTGCTTCGCCGACCGCAAATATATTGGGATAAACCATGGAAATAGTGTCGATATAAGTAGGTATGGGTGACGGTGATGGCTGTACACTCTCGCCGAGACATCTACCTCTAACAACCGTTTTCTGAAAGACTGATATTTTGACACAAAAACTGATCCAAGTTCCAGGGGCCAGGGTTTGCCAAGTCATAAAGTTTCAAATTCGAACCCAAGGCTGCGTGCCTTGGGTTCGAATTTGACAACCTCCGATGTTTCGGATTCATGTGCGTATTGTATAATTATCACTTGTTTCGGTGAAGGAAAACATCGAAACCAGCATGCCTGAGAGATATTTCTCGACGGCATGTAAAGCCAGTAGGCTTAGCCAAGTTGACAATCTACAATCGTTAACGCTATAGAAAACTAACCAAATGTATGGGAATGACATCTATCATCGTTAAGTCACGTGGTCAAAACAAATGAATGGAAATTTTAAAGTTTAGTCAAAACTGTAAGTTGGCTACGATTTATATGGGATGTAGGGATCACGATTGTAGAAACGAATACATTTCATTCTATCATCTTGATCGATGTAAACTTGTCTACGAAAGTTTATATTCGTTTGTTTTGACCACGTGACTTAACGTTTACGATTGTAGAAAGAGAATCGATACGAATCGTTTGTAACTTGGCTAGGCCAGCAGGTCAGAGGCCCTCGGGCGGCGCGAAAACTCTGACACCAGGTTAAGCACGAACCACACGATAAAGAAACTAAAGACTCGAGTTTGTCATCCCATCAGCAAGTAAAGCTAATTGGCCTCAGAAACTGCTGACATCTTCGATGCAAAGTCAAGATAAACTTACTTTGTACCTCAGGATCTCCAGACCCTTGCCCCAAACGATAGTAAATTCAGTTAACCTACAAGCAACACCTGTGCTGTTTAGATTCTGAGATTAGAAGTTAGCACTGAGGATAGATAAGCCTAGGCACCAAGTTTATGCATTATAATGTACGCGATTAATTTGTTGAAAGGTATAAACGGTTCAATTATTATTTGCATACCCACAATCAAAATAAGATTAAAAGTTGTTACCAGAAAACGCAATCCAATTTTGATAGGATGAATAAAATTGGTTTGATTAAATGGCTTACCTTTGCATATCGTAAACTACATCAGTATTCTGACCATTATTATGTATTTGTATTGTTATTTTATTATATTATTCGCTAAATTTACACAATATCAATAAAATTTAACTGGCGTAACTTTCGTATTATTATAATAAATTGTAAGTATGAGAAAAAGAACAACTTACGCTAGATAATTTAAATTTAATTTGTAAATTTTCCCAATAGTATTAGGTACGAAGTACTAAGTACCATCAGATGAGTTAAAAAAAGTATAGAAGTACGTATAGTAAGAAAAGTATATTATACTGTCTCCTTGGTCTAGCGTTCGCAAGCGCGACTGCTGAACAAGAGGTCCTGGGTGCGATTCCCGGGTCGGGCAAACCGTTATTGAGTTTTTCCATCACGAATATCTCAGCGGTAGACACGGAGTCTCGATCTGTGCCCGTTTGATGTCCTCTCTCTATTATATATGGGACATTAGCATTACTGGCGAAATGTGGGTCTACTGTTAAGTACGAGTACACCTCTGCTGCCTATCCCTTTGGGGATTACAGGCGTGATAATTATGTAAAAATACCTATAGAAAATAATAATAATAAAAAGGAGGGAGTTCTCGTTGCTAACTAATTATTTTCATCTGCACAAATATTCTCAGGAGATCAAGTGCCGAAGATAGATAGAAGCAAGCGGCATGGCGGCACCGGCACTCCACTATATCTTTGTTTATCCTATTAAATCTACGCTATCTATTTAGGATGATCAGACAAAACCAATTCCACAAATGGCGCTACATTTCAAGTGTAACCAACACAATAATGAAAACTGATGAATAATATTGCATAACAATTTATTGTAAACTGAACAAGCGTTCAATTTATTCCTGTTTTGAAATTCATGACTTACGTTATTAGCTGCTCTGTCAAACTAAATAAGCATTAACATAACTGTTAGTAGCATCCAGGTTCCATGGGATATTTTGACCGACTTTAAAATAGGACTGTCTCCTTCTCACGATTTTTTTTTGGGTCCAATGAACACCACAACAAGCAACAAGCTTTTCCATGATACCAAAATAGGCGAGACGACAAAAAAAAATCGAATTAGTCCGTCACTTAGATTATCAAAAAATATTTGACCCGTGTTTTTTCTTTTGTTACGTAAACTAAAATTGACGAAGATACGACGCTTTTAAAATTCTCAATACGTCACGCCATGGTATAATTTTTAGCTAGTTCTGACGTCACGAGCCCCCACTCCCGAGTTTTGATGCGTTTTATCTTTGTCAATATTCATTGATTTACAAAAACAAAAAATACGTGTCCATTAATTTCCAATACTCTAACTGACGGACTAAATAGATTTGCAATTTTTTGATACTGTCGTCATGCCTATTCGTCATAAAATGTTGTGAAGTAACTTTCGTTAGCAGGTTTTTGTTTATAAAAAGTCCGCCACTTAGACCATATTTACAGTAAGAATACAGATATATAATGTCTTCTTACATGTCAAAACTTAGAACTTAAATAAGTCAAACAGGATATAAATAGCAACCTCGAGTTAGAAATGAGATACATCTTAGAGATTGTAACAGTTAATCGATGAATGAACGCTGTCGGATAGTTAATAATACGCTACATTGTCGAAGAGATAGTATAAAGCTTCTTATGGCTAGCCGTCGGAGGCTGGGCCAAGGCCCTCGGCCGCTGCAACCCGACACCTCATGTATTCAATCTTCTCTACTAATTTGCGAGTCGTACACCAGGGTTGACACTTACTGGATTTTAATAAAACTTTTTTGGTGATCCAATAAATAAAATCATCCCTATTCATTTTAGGTTTCGAATGAAATAATTACTTATCAGAAAATCCAATCATTCAATCCATCTTATCTAATTGCTGATGCTTTACTTTTGGGATATTTTACCTAAGTAATTAAATTCACAACGAGTAAAAGTTTTTGAAAAATTTTGGTTTTGGAAAATCGAAAATAGGAAAGCTTAATGAAAATCCTTTTGTTTTCCAATTTCATTAGGAGTGACCCATCATCCTCCTTACTCACCTTGTAACCAGAAATAGATAGACTATTTTGATGGTTATGGGCTGTTGATTATTGTCTGAGTTTGATTTACTAACTGTCCGTTCTCAGGGGTCACAATAAACATTACACTTAGGTAGGTATCAGTAGTAAAACTAAAGGAAACATGTCACATCATAGTTCAACAACACGAAACAACGACAGGACCTAATTACTTGTGTGTAGCCAACAAACTGATAACTGTCACTCAGAGCCATCGAGTACTGCTATACTGCGTAGTAAGAACGCAACAATTGAATCTAGATGTGCAGTAATAGAGGTGTCAATAAGATTTTATAGGCAAGTGAACGAGTTCGTTAGCGGAGGCTGCGATATCGCGTGCAGATAGCCCTGGCAGGGCAGCCAGCCGGCAGCTCGACTAAAGAGCCGGAACCACACAACGGCTGGCGTTGTGCCGAAGGGACGATAAATCGAATCCGCGACGACAGCGCCGTGTCCGCAAAGATCGAAGCACACGATTACTGAACTTACGATTATATTCAGTAAAGAATCCCGGCTTCTCACCACCCTATGGTAATTTGCTGCAACATTTCGCCTGCAGGCAAGCCTTGCTGCCTTGCCAACTCCCCGACGACGGGGCCACCATAAATTCAACTGGATATAAATAGAAAGTAATATGTTAGGTCTTATCAATGCAGTTTCTATTGTAGTCGCGTCTGTTAGTTGGTAAGTTATACCGGAATAGTTGTAATTACACACTTAGTTTGCAAAGCGATTAGACGTGGTAGTATGTTAGGCTGTTCCGTATTGAGCAAAATAACTTGAAATTGATTTATTGAAAGCAAAATATTTTGTATTGTATCTTATTTAGATCATACCTTTGGAAGGATATCACTTGAAAAGCTTTATAAGTATTTCGGTGAGGTGGAAAAGGTGTCAATGGTTGTCAGCGGTGGTGTCGATGGACCGGAAAATGGCCGTCTTCTCAATAGGCAATGATAAGGCAACTGTGTGTAACTTATACTTATAGCAACTTATTCCGATGGAGAGTTTACGTTAAAATAAACGGAGAAAATCTCTAATATACAGGGTGTAAGCAACCTCATCACGAAACCGTCAACCAAGCATTCTGTACATCTAACTAAGTAACTTTACGCAAAAATTGTTGCTGTGAAACGATTTTTGTTTTGGGGTGAAAAATCATGTTTTGTGGTAAAACTCAATGTAACGCACTCATAAAATTGTGCTGATGGATGGATTGAATAATACGGGGGCCGTGGAGGTGTTTAAAGTAAAAATCTTATACTAAAAACTTGTATTTCAAAAAACCTTGTGAAAAAGTTGGAACTTTGACCCCCAATATCTCCGTAACCAGAAGGTTCCCAGGTATGGTGTAGAACAAAAAAATGATCGTAATGACGGGTAGAACAAGTGCCTTTCGGCTTCGCTAAGAGGTATTTTTACAGCCTTTATATAGGAAAACAAGATGAAACGTAAACAGTAAGATTTGATCTCAGCAGTAGTAACAATTCGGCATGGACAACCTATTTATGTCGAGCACTAAGATCAGTTTTCGTAATGCAATCGTTACCACTGATGAGCGGCAAGAAGTAGTCAATGAAGAGACGGCCAAGACACAAATAAGCAGCTCATTCTTACCACAGCAGAACAAAATCATATAAACGAAACCCAACTTCCTTCCACGATGACAAAGAGGTACGTGTTTACGTGCCTAAGTTCAAAAATGTTTATTGATTGCAGCATGCGGACGGAGCTTGGCAGTCGGTGATAAGGGCGGGAGTCGTGTCCCCGATGCTACAACGCATCCATTTCTCCGCGACGCGCATCTACGAATGATAACGTAATGACTTTCGAGATTGACTCATGTTCATATTGTGTTGTGGAGTAAATAAACTCGTAGGTATCGTGAGGAGCGGTGGTGGTGCATGCGGAGGCGGATTCCGAGATTTTTGAGTGTTCATCCATACTACAACTGTAAATGCTAACCTTACCTTGTCGGTTTATTACCTTTTCACGTATTTACGACCGATGGCTAGGACATAGGCAATGGCTATTTGAAAGTCACAGAAAAAAATTGGATGCAAACATTAGTTTTTTTTCCATGGCTCTGAAAACTGAGCCCTTCCCTGATTGATTTTTTTTTATAGAGAGAGCGTCTCCCGTTTCTGCTTCACAATTAAATTACTAAAGAAAGATACATTTGACAGTTGTTACTTAATTAAAATTCATAGTTGTGTCTTCTAGCTGGTTTGGTTCGAATTTTAATTTAAGTCGGGTAGGGTAACCCATTCCAGCCACGGGCCCATTTCCACTAAAACCACTGTCCATCTTTAGACATTCCTAAACACTTAGGTAGAGGTGCAACCACTTGTTACGGTGTATATAAGCTTTTAATATTACTTTATGAGATTAAAGACTTACATAAGAAGTTGCTACATGTACAACGCTAATGGAAAAAGCTTATTTCTATAATAGTACTGCAGATAGCTGAAATAGAACTCTCTCTTGCTGTTGTTTTTGCACCTATAATAAAAGCTTAGGTAACTATTTGCCTTTAAATACTGTATTTATCACTTCGAAACAGGTACTCATCAGATGTAAAAGTCAGCTTTGATTTAAATGGCAAACCTTTAAAAGCATAGCTGTTTTTAATGTGCGTTTTCACCAGTTACTTTCCGCCAGCCACGTCGCATTTCCGCTTCCGTATCGCTGTCGCCTTACATACGACCGTGGCCTTAGCCATCTAGCATAAGTTCTATGAACTGCGAGCAAGGCGATACTGAATTTATGTCACGTGTTATCACGGAGTGAATTTTGTAATGGCACGCGTTTTCCGGAGCCGTTTGCAAGACAGACTGCTATCAACACTCACTTACTGCGGAATACATATTGATACATGAATTCAATTAGTTGTAGGTCACATATTGGTGTCAATAAATGCAGATAGGATCCCACCAAATGATCTCAAGACTAAACCGCTTGATAATAAGCCCGCAATTATTGTTGATCCGTCTAAACGTAATAATGACAAAAATTTGGGTCAGCCCGTCACGTATGAACTTAATTAAAGTACCTAATTACCTATACAGTAGTATGTTTTGTGTCGGAACAGATTAAATACATTCCTAATTACCTACGTACTTACATAAGGTTTAGGGACATAGGGAACATTCATTTGCAGAGTACACAGGCCTACCTTTCTACACATGCCTACCGGATGATGACCATCATTTAGACTACCTTGGAAGCCTTATTTTAAGCAAAATCAAAGATTTTCCTTTTTTCTCGGGATGCTAGATAATCAATTACTTTGACTATTTTCTTGGACCTTCACCTGTAGTTGCGTGTCGCGTGTTGCGTTGCCTTTTTTTCTGACGCATTTGCTAAGGTAGGTACATCTAATGTGTCAGTTCGTCGTGTGTGGCTACGCGTTGATTAACCGCTCGCTCGATAAAATATCATATAATGTTTACCGAAAATGGTAGCAGATTTATTTTTGTCATCATTTGCGTCATAGTGCCAAAACAGATAAAGTGTTCGGCTAATTATATTTTACTTAATTATGAGTGTCGGTTCCGGATACTTTGTAGGTACGGGTGTTAGTGTTAGTATCGGATTATGGATAACAGAGGTGAAGTTAACGACCCCAGGGTGTAAAAACAGGGCCATTCTGATAAATGATGTTTATTTTGCAAATAGGTTTTTACAAACGCTTTTACAAATCGTGTTTTTTAAACTAGATGAGGTCGGTGCTTCGTACCTGACTATTTTGAGAAGAAACAACCGAAACCAACTCAGAGGTCATAGTGCGTAGTGCGTAGTCGCTTTAAGGTCCAAACATAATCTTAGTCAACTCACATGAGGACTATGCAGATAGATACGTGTCAGAAATGGTTTATTTATTTATTTATTTACCTTAACGAAATTGTAATATATCCTCTATAAATAATAAAATTAAGCAATCCATACATTGGTATGGATTGCTTAATTTACTTATAGAATCTGATAATCAGTGTGTCTTACGTTTCCGGAGAGCTTTTGTGATTTTCCTTCAACGAGTTTTGTGAGGATAGCTTCAATGATTAGAAAGCATTTAGGTTAATGCTTACATACTCAAAAATATCAAGGAAAGGTAACAGAAGGATCTGTAACAGTGCGAAGTCGTAAGCAGAAGCTAGAGCTGAATAAAATTGACTAATATTTTACGAAAGATATAATTAAGTTTTTAAATTGACATGGTCACTAACAAAACAGCCAACCAGCCAGTCAGGCAGTCTATATAGCTTTTACAAAAGCTCCCATTATGACTACCTTTACTTTAGCAATACTAATCTACCGATTAGAGTGGTACTACGAAGAGCAGATCGAACCAAGGATAAAGATAGCAGGAGGCTGGGCACAAATGGCCGCGATGCATGTATAATCTTAATCATGTAATAACAATATTTGTTCGTTTCTTTGGTTCGCGATCGAGTTCTGAGGAGCCTGTGTTTATTCGTTTTTGCTGTTCTTGTGTGTTTTAGACAACATCGAGAAATGAAACCTGCAGGCCTAGCCAAGTTACAAACGATTCGTATCGATTCTCTTTCTACAATCGTAAACTTTAAGTCACGTGGTCAAAACAAACGAATATAAACTTTCGTAGACAAGTTTACATCGATCAAGATGATAGAATGAAATGTATTCGTTTCTACAATCGTGATCCCTACATCCCATTTAAATCGTAGCCAACTTACAGTTTTGACTAAACTTTAAAGTTTCCATTAGTTTGTTTTGACCACGTGACTTAACGTTGATAGATGTCATTCCCATACATTTGGTTAGTTTTCTATTAGCGTTAACCATTGTAGATTGTCAACTTGGCTAAGCCTACTGGGTAGACAGATTTGGAAATGAATGTTACAATATGATTCTACCTAAATTCTGAGGTTAAATGCTATATGCATGCACTTAGAATTATGTTTTCGTATAATGTCGTAAGTAGGCACTAGGTCCACATGCAGCATGAGTTCACGAGGTCCTGGGTTCGATTCCCAGTTCAAAGTGTTATTGGTTTTCCCATCAGGAATTTGTCAGTAGCAGCTACGGAGTCTGGATTTGTGCCCGGTTGATGGCAATAGGCTCGCCCTCTATTACTTAAGACTGGTAGCTGGCGAAATGTGGGTGTATTATTAGGTAGGTACATCTCTGCCTATGACCCTTCTGGGACCCTAATGCGTTGAAAATACTATTCCTACGATGGTCCTTTACCTTAATAAAGTTGTGTGTTTAATGGCCAGCTGGGGGAAGCAAAACAAAGCCGCAAGGGCGCCATCCCTTTTCAGGAGCTTAGAGCGGTCATCAACCCTGCCTGCCTGTCTTTATGTGTAGGAGTTAGTTGTGAAGGTTTTTGTTTACTGCAGAATATGTATAAAGCTGAACAAAAACACATTGTCCTAGTGAGCCACATAAATATTTTTAGTTCCAAAGAAAAATATTTGTTGAGAACTACGTTTCGGTGGTAAATATTTGAAAATAACCAACACTCGATATCCAAGTGTTAAATAAACTTTTAAACTCTATGAGAAATGGGATGTTGGTGGAAATTGCTGTTCCAAAGCTATCTGAAGTATATTTATTATCCATTATCTTGTCTTACCTACTGTAAATTCAGGTTAGGAGTGGGAATCAGTACTGCCGACCCACGTTTTGTCTATTGCCGAATTCTATGCGTGACCTACATTTAACAATGAGGTGCTGTTTGCATCTGTAACAGACTGTTTTGATTATCTGTAATCTGTTCCATCTCCAAAGAGTATTCTTGTTTTATTTTAAAAATAAAATGAGGATAATTTTGTCTATGGATTCCTTTTCAGTAACTGATTTGATGATTGAGTAACTGATGATTTAAGGTTAGTTACTGATTTGTTTTTGATGGAAGTGTTTTAAAATACAAACTGTACCGTTCCGTAGGTACCGTTTTTTTTGTTTTATCGTTATATAATGAACTGCCTCTTGGTTCTTGTGGTCGCAAGTGTTATGTTTGTTCTCATTTGGAGCACAGTAGTCGAAATGGAGGAGCTCGTGGCTAAATATTAACAGCCGAAGTTGGTCCATGGATGGGTCCATCCATTAGAAACCGAGTTTCCTTCGTGCCTCGGGAAGCATGCTGAACCACCATTGCGTAAATTGTTGAGATTTTTTAGAATACAAATCGATAGAATTTTATAATTCTTTTATATTTTACTGCCGTCATGGTGCCGTCATTTCTAGATTATTGAGTCAGAAAACCAGTCTTACCAATGGGTTTCTTATTATCAAATACTAAATAAGTTGTGTAGGTCAGATAGGCAGTCGCTCCATATAAAGTACTGGAATTCAGCTGTATCCAGTTAGAGAGAATTAGATAAAGAGCGGACATTGGGAATAATGTTATACAAAAATTTTGATCCCGAAAATTTTCGATTTTGACACATGAATGCTACCTGACAAGCGGGCGTATGACATTAGACAGAACGATTTGTTACCAAGTAGTAACAAGTATTTGGATTACGATTTTGTTCGTCATGTCCCGTCTATCGTTCGTAAATATTTAAATGTCTTTGAGTTAGACCGACCCCAACATAGTTGGGAAAAGGCTGAGGAAAAGGCAAAGACATTCAAATATTTCGAAAATGTTCGGGATCAAAATTTTTGTATGACATTATTCCCAATGTCCGCTCTATTTCAAATTCTAGTAAATCTCTTTGGGAAAAGGCTAGGTAGATGACGGAGCATAGTAGTTGAAATCCAAGATAGCTATTTACCTATGTAGGTTCGTACAACTGGGCTTGCTTGACCAATAATGTAATCAATTAGAGAGCGGACACATAATTCAATTCAGAATGGCTGTTGATTAGAGGCAGTGTTATATTTACTAAAGGTCCAACGAAAATTGTGCCTCTAGGGTACATAAGGTATATCTTAGTCAATCTATTAAAACTTTAAAGGTTTTTCTCTATAACGACAATTTTAGCTACCCTACATATAACATGGATTACATGTAAATAAATAAAATTGAAGTGTCTGTTTGTAATTTCAAAATAACAGCGTTTTACTAAATGCATATAAATGTGTGTATACAGTACTTAATACGAGTATAACAAAAAAACGGAATTTTCGTCTGTCTGTCTGTATGTTCCGGCTAATCTACGAAACTGCTAGACCAATTATGAAGGGACTTTTAATGGCAGATAGCTGATGTTATAAGGAATAACTTAGGTTTCATTTTAGAAAAAGATAACAATGCCGATCGAAAAAAAATGAAACCCTTGAAATTGTTAACAAAATCCGATTCAAATAGGGAAGTTATATTTCATAATAATTTCACGCGAACGAAGATCGTGGGCAACACACAGCTAGTAGTAAATATACGGATATACATGATAAAGGGTGTAAAAAACCTCTTAACGAAACCGAAAGGCACTTGTTCTCATCGTCATTGCGATATTTTTTGTTCTACACCATACCTGGGATACAGGGAACGTTCTAGTTACGGAGATATTGGGGGTCAAAGTTCCGACTTTTTGACAAGTTTTTTTTTAAATACCAGTATTTAATGTAAGATCCATCCATCAGCACAATGTTTTGAGTGCGTTACATTGTGTTCTACCATAAAACATAACTTTGCAGGTCCCAAAAAAATAATATTTTTTGCGTAAAGTTACTTAGTTTGATGTACTTACATAATGCTTGGTTGACGGCTTCGTGATGAGGTTGTTACACCCTGTATACCTTCGTTGGAGTATCTACCTATTCTGTATCTAACTAAATTAGAACAACGTCCTTGTATGTTTATCTTATCTGCCCCAAAACAGTGTCCTAGGTTAATCATGGTTTCGCTAACATATTAGGCTAATGAATGATATTAAAACTTTTGCCTGAACATTAGCTCGGGGGTAATTACCGAACCTCTTATCCAAACTGCTTGCCTGGTAACTGGTAAGTGTATCTAGAGTTAATAGCATATTTGTTCGACATTCCTTTTTACTTATTTACTTCACACTAATAGCTTCCGTAATGTCGGCTTCCGAGTTTCATTGTAACACAATAATATCTAAGAGAAATAATACGAACAAAATAATAAAAGGTAATGGGTCAAGCTTTTGAGGAAAGTAATTCTATTTTCACGAGTAAAAAAAGATTTAGTATAGTTTACAATAGTAGTATTTTTTATATGTGTATGTACTTGTATGTATGGGTATTTTATATAGATAGATATCGTTTTGTTTTAAGTTTTAATTTAAATTTTCTTGTCAGACTTCTACACACTGTGTCTACATTTCCTATCCAACTTTCCTCTCGCAGGTTTGCTGGAAGAAATTTCTTAAGAAATAAGCAGTAGGTACATTTGTGCTCTTCTATGTTAATGTATTGTCCTGTAAAGTATTTTGTTTGTACATAAATAAATAAATAGATTATAGCAGATATCGAAAAGAAAATGTTTTTTTTTGCATCCACACAGATCGAGTACCAGGATCGTAGCAGATGAAAAGAGCGCATCGTTTCACCTTTAACAAATTACCCGAGAGAGCGAGCCCACCGACATTCAAGAGACCCGAAGGCTAGGAGTCTATTAGAACGAAGTAAATAAAGGGCCACCGAACAATAGTAACAGACCGTGTCTTTGTAGTGAAGAGTGGAGATATGGAAGCATTTACAGGCGTGCGTGCGTGACGGAGGCGACCTACATCGCGAGCCAAACGGCCGGCCGCCACTTGAGTATTCACACCGCGGATAGTTCGGAATCTAATTACCATTATTTACCTACTTGATGCTGCACTGGGATACCTCCTCGGACTTGTGACGGAATCTTTATTGCTCAAGCTGGGCTATCAGTAATTGGCTTGTCCTAATTGCCATGAATGGAAGGGCCAGAGAGAAAATCGATCATCAAATACTCTACGACTTTCGGTTCATTTATCTGAAATGTAACGGTGGAAGATAACTAAGTGAATAAATCTTTAACTGTTTATTGACCAATTGAAAGAGTACCTATTAGCTACATAATTATGCGTGCAGCGAAACCTATAGTCTCACATACCTCGATCGCTTAGTCATAATAAAAGCAGAAATAAATCCACTAAAAGGTAAGGGTAATGTTAAGATAAACTATACGATGCGAAACATACCAAAAATAAAGTGGCAATTTTATTGTGAGGGGCCATAAAGAAAATGTAAAGAGATGACGGCAAATATAGGTGAACGAAAAGGAAGAATACTTATCATAAATTGACTGAAAATGCCTTACAACTAAATTGAGATTACTGCAAGAGAAAGATGTTTCTGAACTTATGACTTGTATCATATTTCACTTAATCACTTTTCAATAATTCCGAATACTAACAGACGAGGAGTAGTCAGGTGTCAGACTACTATGACTCTTGAGTCCGCTCTCCAGTTCGTTATTTTGCTTTACATTTCCCCTTAACCGCGTAAGTGCCGCTTGTTCAACTTAGTAATAACCGACGAAGGAAATTGGAAAACAAGAGGAAATTGCCAACAAAGTACTTATCAAAAGCTTTACAATTTAGTCTAAAGGCAAAACCACGTGAACATGACTAAATAAATGATGGAATGGTCATACAAATAAAAGAAAAAAGGACATTTCCAAAATGAAAAATAAAGTGAGCAGTAAAAGAACCGATCAGTGTTACATTTTTTAATATGGCAACATTCATTCGAAAAAAATGAAAAGTGAAACGCCTGAACACGGAAGTGAACATAAATTCAAAATTTGAGTCATTTCCTATAGCGGCAGCTTAGGATATATAGCATTTTAAACGTATAAGTTATCATTTATTTCTTAAAGTTTTTATTTCATTTACGGTTTCCTATTCACTTGATAAAATGTTCTCTCCAATGTGAAAATTAGTATCTATACCAATAGTATTTGACTATTTGCAAGAATAACATTCGGTTGCATTCACGGCGTGTCTGAATTTGAACTTCTGGTCAGGTAAAAGAGTTTTACTAAGAAGACATAAAATCTCTGATATAATCTTATGGGCAAGGTTCCATGTAATAACATACTAAACGGCACTGCTTCAATCTAGTCACGCAAATTTTTGAGACGATTCTGATGGGAAAACGGTCTTGATCTACCTCTCCTGCTAACGTGATAATATAATTATAACTCCTTGGTAAAGATCAATTAGTAAGAAGGGTCAAATCAATATCCTTCAGTTACTTGTTGGGTGTGGTAGTAGTCTTATGGTATGCCATATGATCACGCCTGTAATCCCTGAAGGGTTAGGCAGAGATGTACCTAACAGTTCACCCACATTTCGCCAGTTATGTGTCAGTCCCATGTAATAGGGGGCGAGTTTATTGCCATCAACAGGGCGAAGATCCAGACTCAAAAAAACCCAATACCTAATACTTTGCCCGACCTTTCTCTGGGCGGAGCAGGAGGGAGTGTCAGACTTTTACTGACTAAAACCCATCCATGTTCTTTCATCGCCCTTTGTGCTCCGGGGCCACGGTATCTCTTTCGAATATTCCCGCAGCCCCGGCAGGCATCGGCCCTTGCGGACCCCTTAATTTTTGGTGACTCTCTTTCAGGCGCGCGTGGAACACTCCTGCGCCGTCGACACGGCCTGTCGTCATGAGACGGACGGACGGCGAGCTAGCCCATAGCTCACCGCTCACAGGCCCGCGCCTATGGTGGCCGGGGGCCACCACGTGGCCCCCGGCTACCATAGACGCACGGGGCGTCTCCCGCGGCGGCCGGGACGTGAGGATCTCTTCCTCTCACGTTCCGCCACCTCCTTCGCTAGCATGACTGCTTCGCAGAAGGAGGTGACGGCGTCCCATTCCGTCTCGCTCCGGACCATGGATTGAACCAGGGACTTTTCCCGACCTAGGAATCGAAGTCAGTGCCTCATGCTCAGAGTCGCGCTTGCGGCAGTATGGCTGGTAATATCAGTTTTAAAGAGTATACCTATATGATGGGCTTGAAAGAGACCTCTTTGACTTCTCCAATTAGCTCATGGGAACGACCAACAATGTATTCCCATTGGTATTGGGATAAACAGACAAATGTTCTTGCCTAAGTACCTTAACTACCTACCAGTACCCGTATAGAGTTACTTCACCAACGTTTAGTAAACCGACGGGTTAGCGTGGGAAGTGCTAGTGAACCTGCAACTAGAGCTCTATGACAAGACCTACATCCACACCTTCTCATGTGTGGGCGGTTCACATGAGATGAGGTTGGCGATGATGCAAGGAAAAAAGACGATGTGCCGAACCCAAATGCAGGCAAGCAAGTTAATTAAACGTTGTTAGAAAAGAGCCAAAGCATTAGGTACATATTGGCTGATCCAGAACGATCTAAACCTCAAGAAAATTAACCGATTTTCTGCAGATCAACTGATCTATTCTGGAGCAACGATGTGACACACAATGCTCAATATACATACTTATATAACTATCCACATGACACACATTGTGTCCAAACTAAAACAAAAGCTGAATGCATGTGTTGTAATTACATAAATGTTTAGAATATAGAGCACCTGCAGGAATGATAAAATGCTGACATAACATACATTGACATCCCTTATTCCATTATCCGTCGAATGTATTCTACAATGTAGAAAAGTTTTATCTTCACACTCAATTCTAAACAGGGGAAATTAACAGTTAACCTTTCGCATTCGACGGAGCAGCACGTAACCCCGTGTAACCCTAAGTTTCGCTATTTATTATTCGCAAGAATCGCAAGTTTAACGACGTACTTCCAAAATTGTTTAATTTACTGCATCGGCCTTCCTATACCTTATAAAATTGTATAGAAGCGAGCTATACATACCAACACATATTAAAACAAAGGCACGATGTACTCGAATTCTAATAGCGCTGCATCTGAACGTCAGCACGTAGAAAGTATAATTTAAACGTAATAAAACGGCCTTCGTCGCATTGTTACATTTGTAATCTGCTTTCCTGTTACGTACTGGTGTAAACACTGGCGTATAAATCAGTTTGAATAATCGCCGAAAGCTGGTAAAACGTATCATGTACTTGAACTTATGTAGCTGGTATTTTACTAGGCAGTGCATCGCATACTTAGCAGATGCACCGTAATATTTTAATTTGTGACACGAAGCGACACACGTTGTTAAGGTCTGTGGGAAACTAGCTAAACTCAGTGTCACGACGCATGGGCAAGCCATGTAAATTGGTTTGTAATACTGAACGAGTGTAATTAAAGTGGCACATTAATTCATCACTTACAATTTCTATGAAATGTAGTCGCTTGAGTCTTGCCTAGGTTTCATTGCTTGTTTCATTTATAGCTTGGGATCTGATTGAGTTACTAAGTAATTTCAGTAAGCTATTATGTTGATATTTTCTCTTTTCTCGAGTTGGTAGGAACGTTTTTGGAAATAAGTATTCTTACTATCATAGTTCCTTCAGTATTCTTACTATGTAGCACCTTCAGTACAACCTAACCTAACCTTGGTATGGACCAATAAAGTACATTTTTATGAGGCGGGTGTTATTAAGCCGAGAACGGCAATAACAAATGTCCACATGTATCAAACGACGTTTATCAATACACTTTTGAAGAAATAAAATAAAAGAAAGAAAAATATTTTTGTCATGAATTATTAGGAAACTCTAATGATGTTTTTTTTTCCGCGCTTCACTTTCGCGAGGTTGAAGGAGAAGCAAAGGTATGAAGCCGCTAAACAGCCTAATATAAAAAAAGAGTTTTTTTACATTTTTGAATTGTGAAGAGTGAACACAACTAAATGTTTGTTTATAAAAGTAAATAGTTTCAAATAATCATGTTTATCTATGATATTCTATTTATAAACACAATTTTGAATATGTATTAAAAAAAAATTACTCCGTAAATACTTAAGGTGACACTAGTCGACATTTTGTCCATAGAAATTTCGGGGGGGTATTACTCCATTGTTTGACACTGTACATCCAAAGTTGAACATGATATCGTTTTGTCTCATTATTAACTTTGTCTGTGCGGAAACAGAATAGTAAAATAAAAAGCCATTAAAAAGTTACGAGCCACCAAAGATTCGTTTTTATTGCCAATTTTAATGCAACTTTGGGCGTAAATTAGTAATAAAAGAAGTGTCAAATTTCCAAAACAAAGTCGGTACCGACAAAGCACAACTATCGAAAAAGCCAATAAATTTTACTTGTAATTGATTTATGCATTGGTTTTTTCATAAAACTCGATTTTCCAAAAGCCTTTTAGTATTTTTTTACGCACGCTTTTTACTTTGAATTATCGTGCATCTCACTGAACTCTGTCGGCCACTATGCCAGGTGAGACGACAGCATGCTTTTTGGCCACGCCCACCAATGAGTTCGAGCCCGTGACTAGTGTCACCTTAAGACGCATATTCCTTTGACGAAATAAAATAGTAGATACTTAGATTATTAACCAAGGGCAGCAAGCAGTGTCTTCTATCGCGGGTGACGATTTAAATCGCGAGCGTAACGAAGGACTCGAGGTTTACTCCTGAGCGTAGCGAGGGTGTTAAAAACTTAAATCACGAGCGAAGCGAGGGATTTAAGACGAGTCCTGAGTGTAGCGAGGGATTTAAGTTCACCCAAGACTAAGACAGCTTTATCACCGAGGAAAATACTCTACTTTTCGTACCATTTGCGAAAAAATTAACACAATAATAATATGAGATAACCATTTTAGAACAATAACTAATTTATAAAAATAAATTAAATAATAATAAATAAATAAATATCGCTGGACATTAACACACAGCGCCATCTAGTGCCACACTAAGCAACGAGGCTTGTGTCGTGGACACCAGATAGTTGATATACTACATAGATACTTTTTGTTTGTAAATACATACTTATTATACATATAAACATCCATGACTTGGAAACAAATGTCCATGCTCACCACACAAACATTTGCTCCAACCGGGATTCGAACCCGGGACCCTAAGAACGTAAGGCAGCCTCACTACCGCTGCGCCATTCGGGTCGTCAAAATAAACTTAACGTTTATGTATTTGAAGAAAACAAAAACGCGGCAAATTCCTAGACTAATATTTTTTGTCGGAAAAGCAAAGGCATCTAGCTCATACGGCCTCGTCGGTTTTCGTAATTTTATTTAATCATCATAACTGCATAATAAATGCGTATTCCTTTTTCAAAAAGATGTATAATGCTTTATATACAAACTCAATGGTGTAAACACAGATGTAGTTCAGTATAAATTTCGGTAAGTATTCCAAATTTAAATCACATTCTCCCCCTAGAGGATGAATGAAATTCAGTACAATTTTCTTTCCCTGTTTTTAACAGATTAAAAATGACTATTGTTATGTTCGCTTTTTGTGGCATAGAATGTCACTTTTTTGAGCAAGTGGTACGAAAAAAAAACATTCACCTCCAACTATAGGCACCGAACTGATTTGAACTTCGTATAAGTATCTGTGGAAATTTTCATTTTCGCAAACGTGCGGATAAATAAAAAAAAAACGCACGTGTGTGAAATACATTGCATGTTGAACCTAATCATAGTGCCATAAGAACCTGTCTTCGAGGAAGTGTATTGAAAAATAATTTTAAACGCAAGTAGATGTTTATTTTACTGAAATTCATCGGACGTTAGGTCGTGCTCAGCCATGTAAAAAAAAAAACTACACGTTTTAGAAAGGTCAAGTTTGATTCTGTATCTTTCATATTTACTAAAACAAACTTGTAAGTATTTATTATTATCACAAATATTGTTGTCATTATATTGGCCGATAACACTGTTCAGTAGCGACCGTGTTTGCGGCCTGAAATTAATTTGTTTTCCCTTACAAACAGATGATTATGCGAAATAATAAGGCGACACTATTCAGAATTTATTGATAAAGCACGTTCCAATTAATCATTATCTCACATTATACAATCAATATCACTTATTATGTAAATGGAAGTCCATTTCATTTTTGATAGTCCCATTGACCGAAATCTTGTGTGAATACCGTTTGTTTAGGAACCCAGGACAAAATAATAATAGCGGTGTCTGGCAGATACTTGGCATAACTCGTCATTATGATGATAAATACTAAATATCGATTCGTTCGCAGTCATTGGCAGTCGTAACTAGCTAATAGGTGCTTGCGGTCGGCTTGCCGCGGTGGTCACTATTCACCGATTTATGATCAAAATGTATTGTAAGCGGCGTTTACAGTAAGTAATGCTAACAAATGACAGCTAACTGGCCATAGCATAATTGATTAAAATAGCTCTACAGGGAGGCTGCATATTCAAACGCTGTTATTCGTAATTCTTGTGGCTATAAAAGTCTGCAGTCAGAGATTGATTGCAAACTCCTCTGCCTCGTATGTCATTTGCGTCTTTGAGGTAATTCTATTGCAATATTTTTATGAGTCGAGTTATGTGCGGTGCATTCAAATGATAATTTCAGTCAGTAATGTGTCGTTAAAATATGCAAATGAATTTAAATCTGGAAGTAGTGTTTAAAATTCAGCTCACGGCTCTAATTAGCTTATTTAGCTATCGCGGTCTGGATGTAGGGATGCATGCGAACTGCATAATGTAAACATTTTGCCGTAGCCCAACACTACGCGGAATAGAGCCGGCCGCCAAGTTTATACAAGTAAACCAGCCGTTGAAATGAAACAGATATGCGAGAATAACGCACCTCCTTCTCATTAGGACAAAATACTACGCACTAAACGGCAAATATACCTATTACTTGATACAATCTAAAATTTGTGGGCATCTCTGCGAGCTTGCTTTTGAGTTCTGGATTTAATCGAAATTGATTCGACCACTCCGCAGTACACAGCTTGGCTATGACAATATCTGATTGCAGAAGCTGTGTGATAACAGCATCTGTTGATCAGGTTAGAAGTTGGAAGTCTGTGCCTGAGATTAGGGCCTGAGAAAGAATTTCTCAAAATTCGATGGAATTCAACATAGGACTAAGAGTAATTAGGCACGATTACGTTATTTAATTTGCCGATTTTAGCTTCTTATTTCACGCAGTTTGAGAATTTATATTTTGCCTAGTTACAATATTAGCACGCCCTTACCACAGTGCCTGTAGGTATTCTACAGGCACTGTGGTAAGGGCTTTAGTCGGTTCGATTGCAGAGTGTGACAAGCGAATTTTCGAAAATCTGTGAATGCAGATTTGTTTCTTTTTAAACATAAAGGAATGTTT
Source organism: Xestia rhomboidea (assembly GCA_963853795.1). NCBI lineage: Eukaryota > Metazoa > Arthropoda > Insecta > Lepidoptera > Noctuidae > Xestia > Xestia rhomboidea. Next base: position 7,758,789 of record OY970764.1, on the reverse strand, counting down.
CCTTTGAGTAAAATTTGCATCTCCAGTATTTCGAGTACTTTCCCTCCAGGTGGCATTGAAAAATTCCACCCTGTATACCATACCTATTACCTACCTACGCACAATAATTTAAGGTTTTTTTAGCTTTAATTATGTAATTAACTTACATGTTTCGAATCATTTACTCTCTTGCACATTACACGGATTTACGGATTGACCAAGCGACCATTATCTGATCAGTTTCACTGGTAACTCCAGCGTGAGATACAAGACCTATTGATGCGCGGCATTTGATTTAAAATTTGCATCAATAAATTCTAGCTTCAGCACAATCCAACAGATATAAAATAGGTCAAACGCAAATCGGGAAAAAGTTTTACTATTTGACTAAATTGAGTATAAAAGTGCAAACTAGAAAATTGATACATTTTAATTCTTTTTTTATTTTATCTGTTATCAAAATCTTATAGTTAGTACAGCATACGATACGTTACAGTATCAGTAGATACTTGACTAGCTACCACAAAAATACATTTTCTCCAAAAACTGAGCCAAAAACATAAATTTAAAAAGTTAAGTACTTACTGAAAATGTTTTTTATTGCAGAGTTTGTTTTCCATAGACCAGCTGTCATTATCACTTATTATTAAGAAGTACCTAGGCGACGAGCTCGACGCGGGTGAATATGGAGAAATTGATTTTTCCTAGAAATGAGACCTAGATTTATCAAATTTCGCCCCCGTAAAGCCCCTTATTGCAACAATCATCGATATCGATAGAGCGCGTTTTCGAAAACGTGTTTACAAATAAATAAATATTCACATTGCTCGCAGAACGGATGGCCAATGGGGCCGAAAAGTTCTGGAGTGGCGAACCGCGAACCGGAAGACGTTACGTTGGAAGGCCTCTCACTAGGTGGACCGATGACCTGGTGAAGGCTGCGGGAAACCTCTAGATGCGAGTCGCACGGGACCGGTCAATGGCGACACTTGGGAGAGGCATAGGCCTCTCCCAAGTGTCCAACAGTGGATGTCTTTCGGCTGAAATGATGATGATGATGAAATATACAAATATTTGCTCAGTTTATAGTATTGGATAGGGTATGGACCTCTTAAAATAAGCATGCACTCTACTATCGTTAGTAGAGTGCTTGCTCATTGTAAGAGTTCCGTACCCGTACTATCGTTAGTACATCATTAATTAAAAAGAGTCGTTCTCAAATCAATCACGGTTGAGTTAAAGAATGTTTAATAAAACATCAGATTCGAGATCGTTTCCTGAATTCGCGTTGAAACATAAATATTATCAAGCCTAGCCCTGGATAATCCTTCTGCGCCTCACATAATGTGTTAATAAATCAGCGCAATGCTGGAGCATTTGACGTAGACACCACTCAATCTGTCGAGCTTTGCGTCAGAGCTGACATCACACATTTTTCCGTAGGCTTTCAGCTTTCAGCGCTAAAATGAGAAATGTGAATAATTCTTTTGCTATTATCCCAATTCTTGTTATGATTTCAATGTGTATTTCTGTATATTTCCGTATGTTTCGTCGATGACATGTGACCTTTGTGTCAGAGATAACACGTTGGTTGCTCATGGCGTTAAAATGTAGGTAAGTAAATAGAAAACAACTATGAAATAACTTTTCAACTTTATGCGCTAAGAGCTTGGATAATTTGTATGCGATGTAGATGCGAGTCGACGTTTATTGCAATCTTGTCATCTTGTGGCGGGATCATTAGCGATCTGCAAACTCGACAGGCCGCGTGCGACACTCAACTTACATAAGCGGCCTGCCTTACTTTCATTAATAACAATTAACATCTAAATCCTCTAATTCAGTTGTATATAGGGTAACACTCCAGCAAATTATGCGCAAGTGGCAAATAAAATTATAACTCTATTTACATAGTACCTAGAATTATATGGATCCGATCGTGACTCGAAATGTATGAGATAGGTGAATTAAAGTGATTTCTGTTTGCGGTTCTATAAGTTAATGAGTTCATGTGGACGCTAATTTGTATGATCTCGTAATTAAAAACTCGTTCTGGCTTAGTCCTTGAAGTTCGTTATCTTAAGTTTTAATTAGGGGTGAGTTATGAGGGGTTGACTATACGTTATCTCTCGAAGAATTTTGTGTTTACTTATCTGTTTGGCGGGTGTGCGGGGCGAGTGGGCGGCGCGCGGCGGGACGCTGTCGCGAGCCCGCAGGCGGGAGCGACCGCGGAGGATCCCACTCTACGTCAAGTTGGAAGCGTAGCGCGACGCCTCACCGCTCCACACGACGCGCGCCGCCGTAGCGCGGGAAACTACGCACACGCATTTTCAGAACATTCTGATAACTCACCCAAACAGTGAAAACACCGGATTCCTCAATTCTCTCTGGATTTGACAATGTTCAGTGTTTGTGACGTTCCTTTAAACAGACGAACATATTGAAGCGTTTGATAAGGATGTGTGTTGGGGACACTATAGTGTTAATAAGTGAAAGTAATTTGCACAATCGTAGAATAAAATGCTAGTTTAATCATGAGGGAATTAAAAGGCAATATGAAGAAGAGAAACCACAGTCAGACGTCGGAAAAGCCGAAGGGAAAACGAAGGGTAAGTTTGCTCTGCCGACCACTGCTGTAACTTTGTTGATATTAGGTATTAGTGTAAGATTGCGAACCGAAACCGCTTTACCTATAAAGTTACAAGTTTGACTAAAGAACTGCGAAATAAAAACCCTCAATGAAATCTTTATTTAACCTTCGACTTTAAGCCGTAATAAATAACGAAAACAAACGAACTTTTTGCCGCGCAATAAAAAGTTTAAATCTTCCTGTTTTATTCCCTCGCCATTTGTCCGTAGTTACAACAATGAAAGCTTCGCATTGACTTTATAGCCCTGGTAAATGTAAATGGAGGAAATAAGTAGTCGTACATACAATTCTGAACACGAATGCTCTTCGTATCGAGGCAATAATAAAATCTAAAAGCTATATAATGATACTTAATGCAAGTTTAATGCGCATCTGTATAAGCCTAATGTAGGAAACGAAATCTAATTTATCTATAAAATAACATACCGGGTAGGCGTATTAAAAGATTATTATGACATGTACAATCTACTTCTATACTAATATTATAAAGAGGAAGTTTGTATGTATAGGGGGTAAACTTCAAAACTGCTGATCCGATTCCCAAAATTCTTTCACTACAAGGAAGTTACATTATCCCCGAGTGTCATAGGCTACATTTAAAACGTTACCGTCGGTTAATTTCCGTACTTATCGGGAACGAGCAAAAGCTAGTACTTACCTTTATTTTATTTTTTTGTGATGGGAAATCATCAAATGACTCCTCCCGCTCTGGACAGAGCAGGAGGGAGTGTCAGACTTTTACTGACTAAAACCCATCCATGTTCCTTCATCGCCCTTACGTTATATATTTTAGACGGTGCTTCGGTAACAGGAAAACTCGAAACAAATTCAAAGACTTGTGAAGAAACACAAACTAGATTCACTTTTAGACACAACAAAAACAAAATAAACATACCTCAATCCCGACTTAAAATGCACTCAACCGGCCCTTTAGTTATGTCCACAAAAAAATAAAATAAATTGCCAAATGATATTCGAGAAGCAGACAAAACAAATGTATTTATTAATAAATTGAAACAATTTCTGGAATCCAAGGCATACTACTCACTAAAGAAGTTTATAGAAGACAAATCGATTTCAGAATAAAATAATTCGCTCTCATTATAATATGGAATGCAAGAAAACACATATATAAATATAAATATATCAACAATAATGTAATTTAATATAAATGAAACATAGTTCTAATAATTGCATAATAATTATCTAGATTATTTTAAATATATAAATAAATTATAGAAATTATTAATATAATATATTATACATAATGCACAGATCTAATATTCTAATAATTTATAAATTCATAATTATACACCCAATTACACATTTAATAACTTATAATAATATTATTAAACTGCTACTTAGCCCTCTTCCTCTCTCCTAATGTTGCTGTGCCCGACAGGGTCCATATGGTTTTCTTTTTATTATTTGATTACACCATCTATGTAATACATATGGAATGCAATAAAGATTTGAGATTTGAGACCTAACCACAATCTAAGTGCTTTTTCTTGTTGAATCTCATGGGAAATTATAAAAGAATAGTGATACAAGAAGCAGGTATAATATCAATGAAATGTGAATTGTTTTAGGTAGGTAGACCAAAAATCTTTGGAAAATGTTAGATTATTAAATACTATTTTTTTTAATTAATAAAAAGCATTTATTTCAGATACAAACCCATAGACAGTCAATAAATTGTTAGTCACGACTTAAAACTATGTTAGTAAAGCTTATTTAAAATAAAAAATGTATGTTATTATTTTTTATCTTCCGAAGGACGACAGGCGGATATGAAAGAGTCCTTGGTCGATAACCACAATTAGAATAAACGCACTGTGCCTTTAGAAAACTATACACAGACGAATTCAACTCAACAATAAATCATTGTACTACGAAAACTTCACTTTTTCAGAAAAGCCGTTTAAGAATGAACAACATCCTCAATAAGCTTTTGCAGCCTTTGATTTAAATTTTCCTGCATTTTCCATAGAGCCGAATTTATATTTGTAGGTCTTATTAAATTTATTTAAATTAGATTTATTTTATTTTAATTTTTTAAATGGGAAAAGCTGAAACAACAGTAGAGCAAAGGCTCTACTGTTGTTTCAGCTTTTAATTTGCCCTGGTAACTTACACAATTTTCTTCTAAAAGTAATATATTTCTTGTTGTTGTTGCTATAATATGATTTGTTTGTTGTATTGTTTTAACTCCCCAAACAACTAGCAGCAGTTTGTGCCTAGTTCTATCTATAGTTGTTACAATGTAAACTCATAGAAATATCGAAATTCAATATTCCATGATAAAGTAATAAATTCAATATTTAATAAGCTTTCTTCATTTTATTATACTGTATAACACATGTCTCCAGCCAGAGCTTGTTAACACACAAGTTGAATATACATGGATGTCTGTTTTACATAATTTATTAATGCGACAACATATTTTTAAAACATACAGAACATGTATCTTCACTTACACTACACGAGGCTCGTGTCATGTTGTATCAAACATACTGCATAGTGCATACGGAAAAACTGTGTATTGTAACTTTTATTAAAAAAGATACATAATTATGAATGATGTAGAATTATGTTACAATCAGAACTGTTAATCGGTCAAAACCACTTTTGACTGGTTTCAGTCAAAATCCTTATGAAGTTAAAAACGCGTTTTCTGCATTATATGTTGTTTTTGAACGCCTCAGTTCTAATTACCTATAGTCCTATAATTACATGATGTTTTTCAAAGGGTAACGAAAAAAAACCTAACGACCTAATAAGTTTCTAAGTAATTTCCTTAATTTATTCCTTTCTTTTATACACTGTGACATTGAATGATTTGACATGAATACTTAGTTCAGTAATTGATTATTTTCTACTTTATTTTTTTATGTGACATGTACTGATTTGACATGAATACTTATTTTATAAGTATTTTACTTTTTTATTATCATTGTGACATTTAATGATTTTTGTGATTTTTATTGAAATTCATTTTCAAAAGTACTTATTATTAATTTTATTTGATTATTGTGAATGTGGGACCATGCGGGTCACCTTTTTATTTTTTGTTGTTTTTTCCACAACTGTCTGGCAGTTTGAGTACTATAAGCGACCTACCCAAATGTCCTTTCTTTGGTATTGTTCGTCGTTTCGTTGAGCTCCTTGAGTTATAAGTCGAGCTACACGATAACTGACAAATGCTTGCACTGACTGGACAGGTCCACTCAAATCTGTTTGGTTTTTTCTTCAAAAGACCATCTCAGACACTAATCTGCATAGTCCTCATGTGAATTGAACAAGATTATGTCTGGACTTCAAAAGAGACTATGACCTCTGAGTTTGTTTCGGCTGTTTCTTCTCAGAGTAGTCAGGTACGAAACACCGGCCCCATCTAAAAAAGTAGAAGCAAATGTGTTTGTAAAAACTTACTTGCAAAATAAACATCATAATATATTATTTATCAAATGCTAAATATTGTTAAAATAGTTTTTACCGGTCAAAAGTTGTTTTGGCTGATTAACAGTTTTGACTGTGACATATACAAGGTGTTAGGTTACCATATATTTAGTACATCATTCTGAGCCCCCCAGATAGAACATTTTCATTCGTAATTAAAAAAAAAAACAGCTGTTCCATACATATTTGCCGTGTAGGTATTAAACTTTCGTAGGAAACATGTTTCTCGATGGATTTTTTTACGTGGTGTTCAGAATGATATACGGAATACTTTCGTGGTTATCCGTTTATGCGTCGTGTCCCTTACGCCCTGTATGTAAGTACACACACCTCTGCCTTATGTGTGTACATACATAATATACAGGGTGGAATTTTACATTGCCACCTGGAGGGAAAGTACTCGAAATACTGAGCAAAATTTACTCAAAGGAAACATTCCTTTTTTTTATAAAGAAACAAATCTGCATTCACTGATTTTCGAAAATTCGCTTACTACATTTTGGGCATCGAATCGACTAAAGTTCGAAAAAATAATATTCTGTACCTTTTTGACATCAATCGATAGGGTCAATCATATGGATCAATCCTGGCCTGGAAATCGAACACAGAGTGACCTACAAGCGACAATCTATCAGCGAGAACGAAGATGGAAGCAATCAAGCATGAGGTTGACATAAGCTACCGAAAACCTTGTCGTTGTAGAAACGTTAAACGCTTTGAAGGCCCTCGGGCACCCTCGGGTCAAGTCGGGACTACTCGGGACCTCTATGCTCCAATGAGGTACAGCAGAAATGGTGTATATTTGCAACTTTTATAAAATATGGATAAATTGAGGTGTTAAATGTCGTAACAACATCAATAAAAGATAGATTTCTACTCTCGTTAAAGCAAATAGTGTAAAATGCATCAAAGACTTAAATGAGGTCCACAATAATTGTAGTTTATCGCGTAATTATTGTGTTGAATCAGACACAGATACACAATATCCACGGGATTTATACTTTGCGTGGGCTTCCAACCTGATGAAATGAAATAATGTAAGGAAACAGTTTCGCAGTTTAGTACTAGCTTTCATTAGTACAGTAAGCCGCACGATAGTGGTCAACAAAACAAGAAAAAGTTGACCTCTTATTCAAAACCCAAGTGTTACCACAAACATCTTGTGTTTACTGTACAAAACAATTCAATGAGCTTTGTCTATTTAGTTTTATAAACTTGCTTTTTACAGTTTTACAACATTTATATCTATTAAGTAAAACTGTATTTTCTTTTGAAAATTTTCCAATTTCATAATCACGTTTACTACTTACCTAAAGCTTGGGTAGTAAATATAACGTTTTACACTTCAGCCAACTTATCTGTGCGGATTGGAAAATACAAAACTAAAATAAAGCTACTCAGTTTGATATTAACTTTTGTAACATCCTCTGAAATGTATGCAAATATTTGACACATTGATGCATTTTTTAGGGTTCCGTAGTCCTGAAAAGGAACCCTTATAGTTTCGCCATGTCCGTCTGACTGTCTGTATGTCTGTCCGAGGTTTAGCTAAGAGACTGTTAGTAATAGAAAGCTGTAATTTTGTAGAGATGTGTACGCTAAATATCCCGCTTTTCGGAATAAGCTACACACGCACATACATCGACTGCGCACGACATAGATTATTTTCTGGTTATAGTCTAAACCGTTTTTAGGGTTCCATAGTCCTGACAAGGAACCCTTATAGTTTCGCCATATCCGTCTGTCTGTCTGTCCGAGGTTTTAAGAGACCGTTAGTACTAGAAAGCTGTAATTTTGTAGAGGTGTGTATATAAATAACGCCGACAAAGTGGTAAAATAAAATTTTGGAAAATATTTTATTTTCGGTAACTCCTGTGTCCTCCGGATGGTTTTTTTTTCGTCGTCTACTCCATCGTGTGTGGTATCGTTGAATATCATTTCATTTCATTTCATTTCTTGTATGTTGGATAATTTTGTACCAATACAAAATCCTTAGAATAAATCCTATAAAGTGACTAAGATGAAGTGGTGGCTTGTTTATAACGGGTGAAGACTTGCATTGAAAAACAAAATCTAAATATAACTGGCTACTACGGAACCCTACACTGCGTGTGGCCCGACACGCACTTCGCCGGTTTTCTTGACAAGCAACGCCTTGAAATATTCACTTGATGTGGTCATACTGTAGTTCGAATTTCACCAACGGAACTGCACATCTAAGCTGTCAGTGTCATGAAGCCGTGGAAGTGCTGAAGTTTTGGCCGATTACAATATAAGTAATTTTGTGCCAGCGACATTAAGAAGTTGAAGTGTCATCATATTTAGATGAGCTGATAACGTACAGTTTCGCTGTGAAACCTGCAATTAGAAATCAAATTAAATGTATTGTTGTTAACGGAAAAGCATGTAATCCGTCATTGTATACAATTCCTAGGAAATGTGTACAACTCCTAAAATATATAGGTAATTTATGATATATTTTGTGTTAAGTATGCAGTTTTCCTAGGAAATCTATACATTTCCTAAATTCCGATCGGAAATGTATTCCATTCTTGATGTTCTTATGTTATAGAGCGGGGATAGCGGTGCGAATAGAGAGCATTCGTTTTATATATATTTCCTAGTATCATCGCGGAATTGCATACAATTCCTAGGAAATGCACACATTTCTTATGACATGTGTGTAATAAAGAATCTTTGAATCATTATTTTACACTATTAAGTAGGCTCGGAATTGTTATATTTCCTACATTCCTGGTAACATTGTTATAAATTAACAAAAGCATTATTTGTTACGATGGCATAGTGTCAGTATATCTCCTCGTAGTATAGGACATCGACACAATAACGGTTACCCCCCCCCCCCCACCCCCACATGAAAATTTTACATCAGTAATTAGAAAAGACAGCTGGTCCATACATTGTGTAAGTATTACACTTTTCTATTTGGAATGATGTCCTCTGAATATTTTTCGTTTTAGGTGACCGCTTGTGCGCATAGGCCCGCCCCCATTACATGAGACATAAACATAACTGGCGAAATGTGGGTGTATTGTAAGTTCACCAGTGCCTTACCCTTCGGAGATAACAGGTGTGATACTATGTAATTTTTAGGGTTCTGTACAAAAAATGGAAAAAACGGAAACTTCATAGGATCACTCGTGCGTCTGTCTGTCTGTCCGTCCGTCTGTCACAGCCAATTTGCTCCGAATCTACTGGACCAAATCAGGAACAGGTGAAATTTGGTAGGATGGTGTAATTCTATGACCCAAACACAGATGAGAAAAGTAAATATTTTTTTTTTTAAATTAGGGTCATTTACGAGGGACAAATTAAGAAATTAAAGAAAAAAGTTTAGCAAACCTTACTGTGTCATTTATCAAATGAAAGGGCTCGTTATGAGGATATCAAATATATTTTTGTTATTATTATAAAATAAATAGTTTTGATTTTATTTAGGTATAATGCCAGTAAAAGTTGCTACGATAAAATTGAATCGACTTTTGAATTCACTCAATAGCTTACAATAATGCTGTGATTGTTATTTTACATTCACTTTCTCCTTGCAGGTTGGTTCGAACACAATTTAATTACACTATCAATTATCAATGGTAGTTGTTTTAATTATTTATGTTATTGTTAGCTCCTATTCTAATCATAGTGAGCTGTACTTAGCTTTTAATGTTATAGGTGATACTAGCTGTTTCCCGCAATCTTCGTCCATATGAAATTAACTTTCCTATTTGAATCGGATTTTGTTAACAATTTCAAAGGGTTTTTTTTTGCACGGAACCCTATTTTTTTTCCAAAATAAAATTAAAGTTGTACAACGTTACTCCTTAAAACATCTGCTAGTAAAAGTCCCAGCAAAATCAGTCCAGTCGTTTCGGAGATTAGCCGGAACACCCAGACAGGCAGACAGACAGACAAAAATTAAAATACTACTAGTACTTTCACATGCATTCAATAAAACTGTTATTTTAAAATTTACAAACAGACACTATATAATTTATTTGTATGTAAAGATTTGCAGTAACAAAATAATTAGGTACTAAAACAATACCTAGGTACCTAATCTATTTTCTCTTTAATAATCTAGCTGGTCTAGGATGCATGTAAGTAAATCTGTTCTTTTCTTTTAGATATCCTAGGAATATAGCATCTACACTGACCTGTACAACTAAGTACATACACTTTTATATTTAAAAAAGTTAGAGATTTAAAATAAAAAACCTTAACAATTTTTTTTTCCGACTATGAAGTTTTTATGTATAAAATTAAACTCTTTTTCGAGTCCATTTTGTTTCGAAAGAATATCTTGTGTACTTAAAAAGTTATTGCAATTTTAAAAGTGTGATACTTAGTTTTGCAGGCCAGTGTAGGTGGTCTCAACTTCTACACTGAAATCCTCTATGTTAATATCTGTTAACGTTCCTGCGCCCCTAGTTTGATTAACCCTGGGAACCGTCGCATATTTAGAATAAAATCTAACTGTTTTAGTCTTACTTACTTATACGAATAACGAACCTGCCAGACTGAGGTTCGTTTAGTTTTGACCAACTTTTTTGGGTAAGTACCTATTAAAGTTCCAGAAATAGAAATAAAATACATGCGATCATTCTGATTTTTTTGGCAAATAATAGGCATGGCGACAGTATCAAAAAATTGCAAATCTATTTAGTCCGTCAGTTAGAGTATTGGAAATTAATGGACACGTATTTTTTGTTTTTGCAAATAAATGAATATTGACATAGATAGAACGCACTAAATTTATGCCACTGCGTGACGTATTGAGAATTTTAAAAACGTCGTATCTTCGTCAATTTTGGTTTAGGTAGGTAAAAAAAAGGTCAAATATTTTTTGATAATCTAACTGACGGTCTCATTCGTTTTTTTTTCAGTACACAAGCTTATTAACAGTGAACCTAATGACAACAGCAAACCTACTACTACTTTCCCTATATTACACATACATTGACTAAGTAATTAAAATTTAGAAGATATCGTATATTCTCCGAAATATAATGAAGACAAACAGCCACTCTCACCCCAAACAAACACATTACCGGTTACCCAATTATTTTAAACTAGGTACCTAATGTAACAAAAATCTCACATATTATACCTAATGAGTGTACACAGTACACAAGTACAACGATAATGCTACCATTCAAACTAAAACTAACATTAATAACAATCGCCATTCAAGTTTAGTCGAAACTTACTAACAATATGAACGACCTCCGACCTTTGGTTTCGATATCGGCTAAACTTAACGAATTCAACTGAGTTAGGAGTATAGTTTGCAATCGTCACATGACGTAACTCAGTGACTTCAAACAACGCCGCCACTACATGAATTACATCTCACTCGTAATAATACCTAAGAACTATTTCCGCTCATTTCCTGTTCTTTACAACGTTATTAAATACAATTTTCATTTGGACATAAATTCATGTTTTAAGTGGTTTCATAAGTGGGTTGAGGTAGTATTTACATAAAAACGAAATTGCAAACTGAGTTAGGGCTAGGTAATGTTTGTAAGTGCTGTATAATGTGTCTGTACGTGTCACTCAAGTTCTTCTTAAATTCCACGAAGCGCGACCAGTGAGCTGTGAGCCAAGAGAGACATTTAATATTATAATCGCGCTCAGTGCCCTCTTGCTCCGACGGAGGCGATGAGCTGCGCTACCCTGAGCCGACTCAGTTACACTCCGTCATGGAGACTTTTATGTTAGGATTAAATAAAACGAAAAAACTTTCATTCATGTCTTTTGAACCGTGGAGTTCTTCTTGATAGGATTGCCTCACAATTCCTTCTATGATTGAACGACATATTTATTTACAACCGTGCACCTATGTATACGCATTGACGTTTCTCTAGTGCTTGTAATGCGGTCCATTTGAAGTAAACAATATTGAGTTCCTAGTTTATTTCTTAACCAGCAAACAAGATGTTTGCAAAGTCTGCTAAGACTGAGTTTGTGTAAGCCAAAGAAAAATGATGGCCATCTTAACGTAATCCTTCCGACATTTTCCTAGTTGAGATGTTTGTTTAGCTCGCAACAGGTGGTGCGAGGTTTTCAACGACTTGTTGAATATCGTTCAGGAAGAACGTTTGGCGAAGAGTGTGGGACACAAGTGCGTAACTGCGAAATGAGCAACCAAATTGCGGGCCCCTGCGGAGCACGCGATACGTCAGGCCCCTCGTGCCACCATGTCCGGTGACCACGCGCACTTCACTGCCTCTCGATTTATTTTTAGACCAAGTTCCTGTTTCAATATCCAACAAAAATAATCGGCACCGTGTAATTTTTAAGGAAAGAAAACCGAACCGTGTAATCGTTAACTGCAAAGCTTATCGTACGATCAATTAATAACACGGACAAGGTGGCCCGACTCGATGATCATAAACAATCGTACGACAGATCGGCATTTCTAAATTAATGGCTTTCGTAAAATACTCGGCTGATATTTATTTGCGTTGGGCTTCGAGAAGAACTGTCGGGGTGAGATGGGCGGGCGGTGGCTGCGTGCTCGCAGATAGCGGGGCAGCGGGGTCACGTTCCCCAGATAACAAGCCAGATAACGCGGACGTCTTCTGTACACGATTGTCTTTGCGCCGTGTATCGACACGTATTCGTATTCTTCGTTATTGAGTACGCTGGCTTACACCACCCGTTACAATACTGATAAACGGCTTAAATTTATGTGCTAATAACATAGATCGAGGAACATATGACCGCCAGTGTAAACACGAGACCCTCTGCGTAGGATTAAGAGAGCTGTTGTTATAATATTAGTTGTAAACAAAGCACGTTTCAAGTATCGTGAAATTGCAAATTAAAACAAATGTTTTCACGATATTTTAATTATAAGGCGTTACGTATTATAATGGGTTTTGTAAGCGTTGTTATTTTATGGGATGAATAAATTTTACTGTCTACTACAATCTGAGGAAGAGTTATCCAAACAGATACTAGTATGTAAGATGCTATAATAAGAACGTTACAATGTGTAAAGAAACGCAAACTTTATTGAGAACGTTTTCGTAGCGTAGGTTGTGAAGCTTTTAAGCTTCGCGATTTTTCGGCTTTCATGTATCATCTCATTAGTGTTTTTCTTTACATCCTCCTTTTGAAGACAAAAGTAACTAGAAAAAACCGGCCAAGTGCGAGTCGGAGTCGGGCAAGAAGGGTTCCGTGCCATCGTAGTAGGGGAGCCCCCTTTATTTTTTATTTTATTTCTATTATTTGTTATTATCGGCGGGCGGCAGAAATACATATTCTGTGAAAAATTCAACTGTCTGCTACCTATTACGGACCATGAGATATGCCCGCTGACAGACGTACGGACGGATGGACATGACTGTGAAGGCTTAGTAATAAGGTCCCGTTGGTTACCCTTGAGGACGAAACCCTAATTAAAGGTTAATGTTATGTAATTCACTTGTCTTATAAAACTTGTAACCTTTCTGTTTATTACATTCAGTTACCCATAACTTCGTCGTAAAAAGCGTGTAATCTTTATCTTCATAGCGATCTTCGGTTCTTTCCTTCCAAGGAGATAAGATGCATAATCCGTTAATTTATCAAATAAAAACATTAATTCATAAGAAGCATTTGTCGAAGTGTCTATACCCGTTGTATTCCCGTTTTTCAATGAGAATGTATTGAATTATTTTGACCCAGGGGTCAATGTTATTTATTGGAGGTAGACAAAACGACCTTTGATCTGAGAGAACAATATTTCCGAGATTAATGATTAGTGCATCATGTTAACGTTATCTTTGAATAAACCGAGATTAGCTTTACCGGTGGTTTTGCTTGTGTTAATGCTAATTAATTGCTTGTCTCTTCTCTGACCTGTTTTTTATCAGAGCGTTAGTGGACATGTCTTTTAGACCACAAAATACAGGGTATAAACAACCTCATCACGAAGCCGTCAACCAAGCATTCTGTACATCAAACTAAGTAACTTTACGCAAAAATTATTGCTGGGAAAAGACTTTTTTTGGGGGTGAAAATTCATGTTTAGTGGTAGAAGTCAATGTAACGCACTCAAAACATTGTGCTGATGTATGGATTGAATAGTACGGGGGTCGTGGAGGTAAGGAGAAAAAATCTAACATTAAAAACTTGCGCGCTTTTCGGCTTCGTTAAGAGGTTTTTTACACCCTTTATTTGTATTCTGCTCGGAACTGTAATTAGTAAATCGTCCATTACCTACATGACAAGGCCAGCAGCTGTTGTGAGTTTTTTTAACAACTTTATTCAAATTGTCTAGGCATTATAACGTGTGAGTAGGTACCAGCTTATTTAACAAGTGTTTTTGAATTAATCCGCAACAATCATGAATGTTGATGTATGGAGAGAGGGAGAGGAAGGCCAAAGAAAAGTTGGATGGATTGTGTGAGGAATGATATGAATGAGAAAGGAGTAAATGATGCCGTGACGTCTGACAGGGGAGAATGGAGGAAGAAAACGTGTTGCGCCGACGCCAAGTAGAATGGCACAGGGGCAGGAAGATCCGAGGCTGCAGAACTATTCGAAAGAGATACCGTGGCCCCGGAACACAAAGGGCGATGAAGGAACATGGATGGGTTTTAGTCAGTAAAAGTCTGACACTCCCTCCTGCTTCGCCCAGAGCGGGAGGAGTCATTTGATGATGATTTCCAATCCGAAATTTAAAAAAAAAGGGGGCAGGAAAATCATAATGGATCAGTTACATCAGCAGAATTTTAATTTAACTAATAAAGTCTAATTGATTTCGTCTTCAAAATTAAATTCGCAAGTTGCCCAAAAAAGCTTCAACTCCGCCGAAATTATTTTTCCGTTTACTTCTAATGCATAGACACGGCATGCGTTTAGATTTGTAATAAGCATTAGTCTATGGCCATGTAGGGTGTTGAATCGTAATAAATCATGTCGTTAGATTGGACCGATGACGTAAATGATCCCTCTCTAATAAATCTTCGCGAGGTGTTGTCGTTGGTGCCTGTCGTTAAAATTCTACCGCTGACATACATTTTTGTTGGATAATGATTTTCATTAACTATCTTTGGTTTCTTGGTGTTATTCCACACGACGAGGTGTTTGTTTGGTAATTATTATTTAATTACTGTACTTAGCTAAATAGCTAAGTTATTAACGACTCCTTGTGTACAGAGAGAGGGTTTACCAAATCACTCCATATTATAAAACAAAGTCCTTCGCCGCGTCTGTCTGTCTATCTGTTCGCGATAAACTCAAAAACTCCTGCACCGATTTTCATGCTGTTTTCACCAATGGATAGAGTGGTTCTCGAGGAAGGTTTTAGTATGTAATTTGTCAAGTTTTTGTATTCCTACATTGGCTAAAATATAATGATATTAGTTTGAGGGTTGCGGGAACGGGATCCACGCGGGCGAAGCCGCGGGTATCAGCTAATATATATAATAATAATTTGCGTTTTATAAATAATCACTATCCAAATTAACAATGCTCGCATTCTTTTGTTTCTGGACATTGTCTCCCTGATGACTTTCCCGTTTGGTATCATGTGTTTTATTAGGTCAAGGATGATTTAGAAAAAATGCACCTTTCATTACTTGCACGTATTTTTGCATGACGCGAGGTAGTCTGGGACTTCGTCGAGCTTCGTTGTCTCGGCGCTTTTGTGGAGGTCGTCACTGCTGATTCTGGCTTTCAGGAGTTGCAGTGGTTTGGGAATAGTGTACTTGTCCCCATAAAATGTAAAATAAATAATGCGAGCAAATGTACGGTGGTTTCAAAATGTGGCACTGTGCTGCCGATTACTTGGAAATACAAAAACCACGTAAACTCTTAACGTCTGCGCTATTAGTGAGAGCGTACCTAATCAAGCTAAAAAAAAACCTTTAAAATCCTTCCCACTATATGTATAGTCCAACTAAGTGAGGTACCCTACGCTAAAATTGAATGCTTAGAATAAATCGTAAAGATACGCGTTTGCGCGGTGACGATGATGGTACGGCTAGCGGCTGTACGGAAGTCCGCAGTTGGCCTGTTTTCTTATTTACATACATTTTCACAAGGAAATGTATGTAAATATGTTAAGTATCTAGGTACAAACCTACATACTTAACTTCTTTTGAAATCGATTTGTAATAAACGCTTCTTGGTGTCCTTGACCCACTGACCTAAATAAATGACTGCAATAAAGATGTTTACTACGAAACAGGAAAATGCCAGGAGTCAGCCCCGCTATGCTTGTTTTTATTTCTTGCTTACACTTTTATTTTCCAAACTCAGTCGACTCCAAGAACTTTTTGCAAGCTTTTAATATAGATGTGACGTATTTTTTTTCGCGTATCTTTTCCCCCATTATGGGGTGCATGAAAAATAACAAGTCCGCCATATTGGATTTAGAATGACGCCACTTAGCTAACCATGCATTATTATGCAAACTAAACCTTATGGAAAATTTCAACTCAATCGGTGGGGATAACTGTTTTAAAATTCAGTCGCAAGATTTGGCCCAAACAAACAAACATACAAATAAAAGTTTAATTAAAAACAAAAGAACAGAAGATAAAAGAAAACAAAACAGTCAGTAGGAGTCAAAAATCTCAAAATAAGAGCTATTTAATTAAATAGTTTTTTTTTATGGCATCTCGCAGGTAAACCTATAAGGCTGGCTTCTGCTTAACCAGTCTCCAGCCAGGGGCAAAAATAGTTTAGTTGCTACACAAAACATTATATAGATCATGAGTTCAGATACCACATCAATTCTTGAAATTCAGCTAGGTAACCCACTGAAACCTTAGCTAATACGTAATAATCCACGGGCACTGTAAGTTGAGACTTAACGAAGACACACTCACACACACACACACACACACACACACACACACAACAATCTAAGGATTTCTTAGCTAAACAATTCGTGTTCATATTTCGTAAGTTGTCTGTAATCAGTAACTATCAATCAGCATGACAATATACTTGAATTTACTCCCAAGATTGATGACATCATTATAATCGAAGATATTCATCCTAAGGCTGATTCATTATTATTACCAACTGGGAATTACCAAGACGTTAGCTCAAAACATTTGTCTGTCCTGCAGGCCTAGCCAAGTTACAAACGATTCGTATCGATTCTCTTTCTACAATCGTAAACGTTAAGTCACGATAGATGTCATTCCCATACATTTGGTTAGTTTTCTATAGCGTTAACGATTGTAGATTGTCAACTTGGCTAAGCCTACTGAGATGATATACGTCATATACGTCACCTTTAAATTGCTTGCAAATTCTCATTGATAAAGGAAAGTTTCCCGATCAAAACCAATATGATAGCCTCGTGGTCGCAAGCAGTGTTGACGAGGATGACGTCCTGGGTTTGATTCCCAGATCGGGTAAAATTAAAAAAAATAAAAAATATGTTATTTATGCTCGGTTACTATATTTATTATTTGTTGCAAATGTTTGTGTGATGAACATGGACATTTGTTTCCGAGTCATGGATGTTTATATGTATGATAAGTATGTATTTACAAACAAAAAGTATCTATGTAGTATATCAACTATCTGGTGTCCACGACACAAGCCTCGTTGCTTAGTGTGGCACTAGATGGCGCTGTGTGTAATGTCCAGCGATATTTATTTATTTTTATTTTATTGCAAAAGGCTCGCCCTCTATTACATGGAAAATAAAACGTGACTGGCGAAATTTGGGGGTACTATAATGAGGTACGTACAGTCGTGGTCTTTTCCGCCTGATCAGTTAATTTTTTTTTCGCTTAAATCATCCGGAGGCGCCGAGCCATTCCCCCTTAAAGTTTAGACCTATTGGGAAAGCGTCAACTTTGGCGCGCAAAATAACAATAACTCTCGTTTGGCGTGCATTCTTCGGCGCGCTCGGCCGATCGGTATCTATTCATTCATTATTTCTATACAAAGTCAACGGGGCGGGGCTAGAGAGCGTTTCTATGTTGAAAGTGCAAGCAAAGATAAGCTTAGTGGTGAGCAGGCGGGAGTGTCCTCGACAGTACCTACACCTCTGCCTACTAACCATCGGGATTACAGGTATGATGTTACGTATTAAAACAAATATGACCCCTGGGTCATTAGGATTCACTGCTATCTCATTTATTTTACTTAGCCTTAAAGTTTCCACCTATAAGCCTTTAGCTAGCCATAAACTTACAAAGTGTCAACATGATAAGCCCGAAGCTAGCTATAAAGAAAGATACTTAATTATAACAAAGTTATGAAAATTCAGAAAGGCGACAAAGAATTCAGCAAAACAACAGAATAGAGTATTCTTTACTGTGTAAACTATAAAGGGTGTAAACGAAGCCGAAAGGCACTTGTTTTCCCCGTCATTACGATCACTTTTTTGTTCTACACCATACCTGGGAACCTTCTAGTTACGGAGATAGATATTGGAGGTCAAAGTTCCAATTTTTTTACAAGTTTTTTTTTTAACATATGTTTTTAATGTAAGATTTTTACTTTAAACACCTCCACGACCGCCGTACTATTCAATCCGACCATCAGCACAATATTGAGTTCTACAACAAAATCATAATTTTTCAAACCCCAAAAAAAAAAGTCCTTTCCCGGCAATAATTTTTGCGTAGAGTTACTTTATTTGATATACAGAGAGAGAGGATATATAAATTTAGACATTTTACAAATAAAGTGTCTTGTCGAACAGTTCCATATTGAGCCTACATGGCCTCGCTTTTTTTAAACAAATAGAAACTGTCCTATAGAATAATGGGAAGGCCTATTAATCACCTCTTAGGGTTACACACATTTACGCGGCATGCCATAACTGCAAGCGTCGACGGCAGAAGTCGACAGGTGGCGACGGCTGCAGTTTATCTGCAGTTAGCAACGTGCCACTCGTCTGTAAGAACCCTTAGTCGGAACCGGTAAATCCAAAACAGTCACCGAAGTAAAAACTTACACCCAATGCACGTAGACCATCACCGAGTGAAGGAAACAGTAAGAAAAACTAGCCTTTACTTATTTGCATGGAGTCTCAGGGCTAAAGCCAGTAACGTATACGGACAGGGCTCTGCCCTCAATGGCAACTGGATAGCCCACTAATCTACTAACTGTCAAACATGTAGTAGAAAAATGGTGCCAAATAAGCTCTTAGCCACTCGATATAATTTGTAACAGTCAACACAGACCATTTTAGCGATCATTAAAACAGTTCGATAATTTATAGCACTGCTTTACAACTTAACTGGATTTTAAAGGAAATTGACTATCACTGATGAATTAATGATAACCAATAATGCTAAAGTGCTTTTGTGTTACGGTTGATAAAGTCATTAATTAAGTTGTTAGAAAAAAATCTGCCTCGTTGGCCGATTGGTCGCAAACGCGACTGCTGAGAATGAGGTCCTTTTTTTTTCGGTTGGGAAATCATCAAATGACTCCTCCCGCTCTGGGTGGAGCAGGAGGGAGTGTCAGACTTTTACTGACTAAAACCCATCCATGTTCCTTCATCGCCCTTTGTGTTCCGGGGCCACGGTATCTCTTTCGAATAGTCCCGCAGCCCCGGCAGGCTTCGGCCCTTGCGGACCCCTTCCTTTTTGCTGACTCTCTTTGAGGCGCACGTGGAACACGAACGCGCCGTCGACACGGCCTGTCGTCATAAGACGGACGGACGGCGAGCTAGCCCATAGCTCCCCGTCCACAGGCCCGCTATATAATAACCTTTCGAGACAAATAGGGGTGACAGTATGAGTAAATAATTATTAATTATGTCGTATGTTATGTATGTGTATGTATTATGGTTCAATTCCCGGGCCTGGCAGTGCTATTCGTCTGGATTCGTGCCCGGTTGATGGCAATAGGCTCGTCCACTATTACAGGGAACTTAAACATGGCGTAAACTATTAGGTACACCTATACCTAACCCTACGGAGATAACAGGCGTGATGTTATGTTAAATAAATTAAACGGCAAATCCTCATCGTGAATATCAGACAAAAAAAAACGAAAAGGTTGCCATATTACGAAAACTTACTTCAGAAAGAAAGGATGCTCCTTCCAATAAAATAAAGATATTTTTTCTTCTGGCAAGTTTCCCCGTTTGGACCTTCTCAAAATCCATACAGTACCAATAGTTTTATCTCACACTGGCAGTTTTAGAGAAGGAGGAAGGAGGCCCATAAATTAAATCGAACCCTGGCTAGTTGGCCCCTCGGGCTCTAGTCTAGGGTGACAAAATATTTAATTTCTAGCATTTTATCACACAAAAAACAGGCTCAAAAATTTGGTACGGTGGTAAGTTGTAGAAACAGACTAAACAAAGTCTTGTTTTGTAAATCATCAACTCATCGTCAGCTATTTGGGGTCGGCTTTCAGTTCAATCATAATTCCTTATCTTTTTTTTTTAAGTGCTCGAATTAGATGCAGACTATCCCTCAATAAAATCTTACTCCAATGATCTAGATTAGAAGACTTATATAGTCGTAGATTAAAGCTCATAATTAAAGGAATCTACGACTAATCAATCCGCAAAACGAAGCAACCGTGCCGACAACCCGAAAGCGGATTCACGCAAAAAAGGCGGTAAAAACTAAACCAGGAAGAACGTAAATCTTTTTACACATAATTATAATGAAACAGGTTTCTGTTTATTTATATGCTGGTCACGATCAGTGGCGTTTAAAGACTGTAAAATTATAATTATTTATAACGATAATTGTCACTTAAAAGAAACTTATATTTATGTTTAAGTGTGCCCATCAATTTGCGAATATCGTGTGCCTTGTTATGCAAGACGAATAAAAAGCGGTTTAAGTGGCGCCAACATCGAAACATAAAACAACATGACTCAGACCAAGGGGACGAATCTGCTATTACAATAGTGTCACAATGGTCTATCATTGATTTCATAATTGTTGATTTTGACAAGTTGGTAATCTACTAATATAGTGGCGTCATTATGACTTTCCAATGATCAATCACTGACACTCCATTGAAAGAAATGGCATAAAATGGTAATCTCGTACACAATGACAAATGAATGACTGGCTTACGCGGTAATCTGCTAAAATTTTGACAGTTCCAGCCGAAATTTGCTCAATTAGCACCATTTTGTATTGTAATAAATATAGGCTTCTATATTAAAGATAATTTAAAACACATAAATGAAAATAAATCAAAACACCGACCGCTAGAAATAAAACAGATAAAACGTACTGATGTTTTATCTGTTTTGCTTACTGAAGCAGTAATGTCACATTTGACTTTGACAGCTAAACCGATAAAATATTATTGAATTGTATAGTTTCACATTAAATCCGCGTTACACATAACTTTAATGTTTTTAGCTATTTACGAGCTTTTTACTACTTTAGATTGCATATAACACTATTAAATCTGGCATGATTAGATGTTCAAATTTAATTCTAGTTTTTCGAAAATCATTTCTAACAACAGGTTTTATAATAATGGCAATACAACAATGTCATTATAAACACTGACTGGACTGAATGTCATTATTTACATTCTATTACGAGACCATTGACCGACCAATGATCGACCATTATGAATTTAGCAGATTATGAATTTGGCAAAATGACAATGGCATCGATCAACAATTATGAAATCAATGATAGACCATTGTAACACAATTGTAATAGCAGACTCGGCCCCCAGCTGATACCCAGTTCTATGGCGTTTCGACCGTTACACTTCAACCAACTTATCTGTGCATGCGGGAAAACACTGAAGTATCAAAATTGTACAATGTTTGGCATATCTATGCAAATTTTCTTGACAAGCAACGCCACCTTTGACTGTACACTTAAGGTGGCCATATACAGTTTTCTTATGCTTGCTATCACTATCACAGGTGTCCCCTATATCTTAACGAATGCCTTAATAAATATTGTTGTATTTGGTTTTAATCGAGAGTATTAAAAATGCAATAGCGAGCTTTTATCTACTTTTTCATATACCTAAGTATCGTATCGCGGTATTGCCTAGTGCCACTTGCACGAGGCGATACCGCGAAACTGGATATTAAGCTTTCATAAATGATCTCAGCAAACACATAGCCTAGCATCAAGTCCTATAGGTATCTAAAATACTTGGGTCTCATCGACCCAAGTATTTTAGATATAGGACTTAAGGGCAAAGCCAAGGTCAATAGCTTTTGTATTTCTACAAAGACTTTTGCAATCATTCAACAACTGCCAGAAGATTCATATTACCTATAAACTTTTGGCCGACTCCATGTAGAACATGATTTTTAATACGAGGTTGGTAACACATATCTAAGTAGACCCGAAAACATCCCAAGGGCATGTTCATGAGTTGGCCGCATCTAGGGATTATTGAGATGATAAACACACACTCGTTTATAAAATCGGACTGGCATGTAATCGTTATTCACTGAACGGTCCATTGTGCCAGCCTGTTTATAAGAAACCCTATTTGAGCAGGAAGATATCTAATATAATCCAATATCTATTTCCAGGGAAAATATACTTAAGTTATATCTATCTATCAATTTGTTTTGCGCATACCTTTATCTTGTAACATACGACAGTCAAGAATAAACTAGTTTACCTCATACAACTGTCAGAGAATTACAGTTGTGATTTGAATATGCGAACTACAGTATGACCACTTTTAGTTTGCAGGTCAAGGTGGCGCTGCTGTCAATAAAAAATGCATCGATTTGTCAAACTTGGTACATTTATTTTAGTTCTTTGTTTTCTCGCATGCACATATAAGTTGGTTGAAGTGTCAGTGCAGCATGGTTCTTTGGGCGCGCGGCCCATTACGCCCAGTACACCCACATGTCACCAGTTATGTTTAAGTCCCATGTAATATAGGGGGCGAGCCTATCGCCATCAACCCAATTATGTTTAAGTCCCATGTAATATAGGGGGCGAGCCTATCGCCATCAACCCAGTTATGTTTAAGTCTCGTTTAATATAGGGGGCGAGCCTATTGCCATAAACCCAGTTATGTTTAAGTCCCGTGTAATATAGGGGGCGAGCCTATTGCCATAAACCCAGTTATGTTTAAGTCCCATGTAATAGGGGGCGAGCCTATTGCCATCAACCCAGTTATGTTTAAGTCCCATATAATATAGGGGGCGAGCCTATTGCCATCAACCGGGCCCAAATCCAGATTCCGTGGCTGCTACTGAGAAATTCCTGATGGAACTCAGGACCTCATGCGATCACTAGACCAGCGAAGCTTTAGTTAACGTCGTATTACACTGACCTGCAAAAATAAGTACTACACTTTTAAATTTCAACTTTTCCTAAACCATAGAAGTTAGAGATTTAAAATAAAAAAAAAACGTTATAAAGCAATTTTATCAGCTTTCTTTGAAACTATAGACAAAATTAACTATTTTTCGAGTCCTTTTTGTTACGAAAGTATATCTTGTGTACTTAAAAAGTTATTGCAATTTTAAAAGTGTGATACTTAGTTTTGCAGGCCAGTGTAGTAAGTTGGTGTCAATTTCAGGTAGGTAGCTTCGTTGATTCGTTCTCTAATATTAAATTCTCAAGAGTGAAAGGAAAAGTTTCACTAGAAAAGCACCTTTATCGTCAATAAAATTTGATAAGAAGATACCGATACGGAGAAAAGTTATGCACATTATTTGTTTAAGTATTTATTTACCTGTATACACATTATGGAAATAACGTTAATAAAATTATAGTGGAAATGTATATATAAATAGAATTTAAATGCTGTTTACATAAGCGCATCACCACTCGAGAACGGGCTGAACAGATTTGGTTGTTTTTTCATATGCATTTAATCCTAATCTCCATTTAACCCTAAAGTTTTTAGGGAAAGAAAAATTGGAAAAGCTGTCTTAAAAGAAAAACGTAAAATTCAAAATCACCCTTTTTCACCATGACTCACGATTGCCCTGTACGTAGATGAAGAAACTGAAAATATTACAAGTACAGTAAAATTCAATAAAATTACAAAGGGAACAAATTGTACCCGTAAGCTCCACTTAGTAAGAGAACTAAATAAAATTGTTTTTAAAAGAAAGAAAAGGTTTCTTTTGAACAACAATTATTTTCTGTTTTTCTGTTTGTTTAGACTTATTTACTTTGTCTTTTCTGCTATTTTTTCTTTTCTTTCTTTTTAGCTGGCATCTAGCATCTAAATAGATGATTTTATAGAATAACAAGTTCATATTTCAAGGCAAGTTGCTGGTGTATAATCCTGGCTACTTGGTTGTGCCTGTGCAAGTACTCGCCGTTAGCCAGACGAGAACAACCAGAAATAATATGTCTGATGGACTCACCCGGAAGGTGGCATGCCCGACACACGTCAACCGTCCCGTCCTTCATAATATATTTCCGGTAGTTATTCGTCAACATAACTTCGTCCATAATCGCACAGACAAAACCTTCAGTTTCCCCAAAGAGGTCACCGAAACGTAACCAGGACACGGCCGCTAGAAAATCTACATCGGGCCCATGAAGAGCCCGGTAGAAACTCCCGTGAAGCTCTTTGCCTTGCCATACTTCCTTGCGGTCATCGGTGGTAAGTACTTTAGGTTTGTGCCAATTCCCTTTAGCCATGGACAGCGGGGTGAGTCCCTTGTCCACTGCGACCACATCTCGGTGCATACCCACTTCGGCTTTTGTAAAAGTAAATATTAGTTTTAAATAATCATGTTTATCTATGATATTTTATTTATAAACACAATTTGAATGTTCAAAAAATATGAACGCCGTAAAGACGCATTAATGCTTTGCCGAAATTTAAAAAAAAACATTCACCTCCATCTATATAGGCATTGAACCAATTTGGACTAAGTATAGGTAAGTTATCTGTGGCAATTTTCATTCCCGCACACGTGTTGGAAAATGAGAAAAATCGCACGCGTGTAAAATACATTGCATGTTGAACCTAATCGTAGTGCGATAAGAACCAGTTTTCGAGGAAGTGTATTGAAAAAGTTGTTTCGCCTACTCATTAACATTATAAACCATAATTTATCATACAATTTGACAAAACCCCATTAATATGACGATCGGTAATTGTGAGTAACAATAGTTAATTGCTTGTTCCTTAATAATATCATCTTCCATGTCTGTTTAATATTAATTCATGAATTCATCAATTGTCTACGAAATTCTACTGATGGCTGGCTTCCGTAAATCAGTAAGCTAACACAGTTTTTAATCCAACAAATGGTTTTTAAGTGTTGGTAATTAAATTGTGTGCATAGTGTAACGGTAATAAAGGTTTTTCTTTATGTAATTGAACAAGTTAAACTAAATGTAGAGACTGACTCTACACTAAGTTTACTTAGCTACACCTAATACAGGTTCAATTAAAAAAAATCGTCGTTTCATTATCGTTTTATATTTAAGTATTCAATCGTTAAAGCCCGGTTGGTTATTAAGTTTGTTTAAACTACTTATGATGATACAAAAACGGATCGAACTTCAAAGTTTTAAGCCAATTCGGAGAAAAGGGCAATGCTAGTATTCCCTTAAGGCACAAATTATATAGGTAGGTACCCAAATACGTTTATTGCTCCATTGAATTCTAAACATATTTGACTCACAAAGGCTTGACAACTGAATGACTACAGTAATTAATTTCCTAATTAAGTTAACTTCGCAATCCAAAATCACTTGATGTGCGAGTTGAATAATTTTTTTTTGATTATGAACAAAAGACAAGGAGCAGATCCTATCATTTCAAAACTTATATTCTAAACCTTTGTTGGAATAATACATTTTGATACAAGTGGAGAAAGTTTGTTATTGCATACGAGGCGGAATTAACTCCCGAGCCGTAGGCGAGGGTGTTTTTGAGCTGAGAACTGCAATAACAAATGTCCACGTGTATCAAACGATGTTTTTCAATACACTTCTGAAGAAACAAAATAAAATAACTATACATAATAAAATAATAATAAGAAACTATGATTTTAATTTTCTTTTTTTCCGCGCTTTGCTTTCGGAGGTTGAAGGAGAAGCAAAGGTATGAAGCCGCTAAACAGCCTAATATAAAAAAAAAGTTTTTTTTTATATTTTTTAATTTAGAACACAAATAAATGTTAATTATATTATATAAAGCTGAATTACCACTGACTCACTGATTGACAGAATTGTTCTCCGAGATGGTGGATGGGGAGGTGGGTATATTTTTGCAGATTCGTAAACAACTAACTCTGAAACCTATGGGAAAAGTGCCAAACCTCCCCTTTTCACCCCCCTTCTCACCCCTCCCTATCGTATCTCGGAAACCAAGAGACTTGGAACATATTTTTTTTCAGATTCGTATAGAGGAGGCTGGAAAAAGTAAAAATCATTTTTCAAAGTTGTCCCCCTTTCTCCCCTTCTTCCCCCCTTTAGGCGTATCTCGGAAGTTAAGAGACTTCGAACATTTTTTTTTTCAGATTCGTATAAAGGGGCCGATTTTTAGTTAAATTCTTTTTTCAAAACTCCCCCCTCTCCCCCCCCTTCACCCCTCCCCCAATCGTATCTCGGAAACTAGGACACGTAGCGGAATTTTGATTTTTACTATACTTTATTATTGGGGGGCGTTGAAATTTTTATACCCTCCCCTCCCCTCCCCAACCTCCCCTTTCCGGCGGTAGGTAGGTCCTGAGTGGAGCGAACCTGCGAGACCGAGTTAAGCGAAGGGGGGAGGTGGCGAGCGAAGCGAGCCGGCGACCTCTGTAGCGTAACGAAGGTTGAGTGGGTGA
This sequence comes from Xestia rhomboidea, assembly GCA_963853795.1. Taxonomy (NCBI): domain Eukaryota; kingdom Metazoa; phylum Arthropoda; class Insecta; order Lepidoptera; family Noctuidae; genus Xestia; species Xestia rhomboidea. Next base: position 7,731,991 of record OY970764.1, on the reverse strand, counting down.
AGCTCCCCTCCCCAACCTCCCCTATAATTGAAAACGGCGGTAACTTAATAACGGTTAGAGATAACTATAAGGTGTTAGAACAAATATTATAGTAGGTGTCGAAACCTGTCCGGTGGTAGGTAGGTCCTGAGTGGAGCGAAGGGGGGAGGTGGCGAGCGAAGCGAGCCGGCGACCTCCTTAGCGTAACGATGGTTGAGTTGGTGAAGCGTAACTCAGCAAACTTTAGGGTAATGTTTTTTATGGGAAAAGGTCTCAGTTTTTAAATAAGGTTTTATTAGGGGTCCGTAGGGGTTTTCATACTGTTTTAGGGGTAATTCTAACGGATTTTCCAATTCATTTAGGGGTACCTATAGATTCTCAAAATGTTATAAGGGTAAGTAATACTTCTCAAAATAAATAAGGTTTTAGATTTTATTAGGGGTTCGTAGGGGTTTTTAATACTGTTTTAGGGGTAATTCTAACGGATTTTCTAATTCATTTAAGGATGCCTATATATTCTCAAAATTTTCTAAGGGTAAGTAATACTTCTCAAAAACACCAAACACGTACGTAACGAAGGTTGAGTGGGTGAAGCTCCCCTCCCCAACCTCCCCTATAATTGAAAAGGCTGTAACTTCATAACGGTTAGAGATAGCCATCAGGTGTTTGATCAAATATTATAGTAGGCGTCGAAACCTGTCCGGTGGTAGGTAGGTCCTGAGCGGAGCGAACCTGCGAGACCGAGTGGAGCGAAGGGGGGAGGTGGCGAGCGAAGCGAGCCGCCGACCTCCGTAGCGTAACGAAGGTTGAGTGGGTGAAGCGTAACTCAGGGACGACGACAAGCAAACCTCAGGGTAATGTTTTTTTATACTTCTCAAATGTTTTAGGGGTTCTTAAGGGTTCTCATACTGATTTAGGGGTAATTCTAACGGATTTTCCAATTCATTTAAGGATGCCTATGGATTCTCAAAATTTTATAAGGGTAAGGAATACTTCTCAAAAACACCAAACACGCGAGCTGCGCGCAGCTCGCGCACCCACGCAAATACTAGTTATATTATATAAAGCTGAATTACCACTGACTCACTCACTGACTCATTGACATAATTGTTCTCCCAGATGGTGGATGGGGAGGTGGGTATTTTTTGACAGATTCGTAAACAAGTAACTCCCGCGAGTATGGGAAAAGTGCCAAACCTCCCCTTTTTGCTCCCCTTCCTCCCCCTCCCTATCGTATCTCGGAAACTAAGGGACCCGTATTTTTTGTTTTTTACGGGATCGTATAGAGGAGGCTCGGAAAAGTAAAAACCAGTTTTCAAAGTTGTCCCCCTTTCTCCCCTTCTCCCCCCCTTTAGGCGGATCTCGGAAGTTAAGAGACTTGGAACATTTTTTTTTTCAGATTTGTATAAAGGGGCCGATTGTTAGTCGAAATCATTTTTCAAAACTCCCCACTCTCCCCCCTTCACCCCTCCCCCCATCGTATCTCGGAAACTAGGACACGTAGCGGAATTTTGATTTTTACTATACTTTATTATTGAGGGGCGTTGAAATTTGTATTTCCTCCCCTCCCCAACCTCCCCTTTGCTCCCCTCCGCTTTCCGGTGGTAGGTAGGTCGTGAGTGGGGCGAACCTGCGAGACCGAGTGGAGCGAAGGGGGGAGGTGGCGAGCGAAGCGAGCCGGCGACCTCCGTAGCGTAACGAAGGTTGAGTGGGTGAAGCTCCCCTCCCCAACCTCCCCTATAATTGAAAGGGCTGTAACTTCATAACGGTTAGAGGTAGCCATCAGGTGTTTGAACAAATATAATAGTAGGCGTCGAAACCTGTCCGGTGGTAGGTAGGTCCTGAGTGGAGCGAAGGGGGGAGGTGGCGAGCGAAGCGAGCCGGCGACCTCCGTAGCGTAACGATGATTGAATGGGTGAAGCGTAACTCAGCAAACTTTTGAGTTATTTTTTTTATGGAAAAGGTCTGAGTTTTTAAATAAGGTTTTATTAGGGGTCCGTAGGGGTTTTCATACTGTTTTAGGGGTAATTCTAACAGATTTCCCAATTCATTTAAGGATTCCTATGGATTCTCAAAATTTTATAAGGATAGGGAATATTTCTCAAAAACACGAAACCCGCGAGCTGCGCGCAGCTCGCGCACACAAGCAAACTAGTTTGTTTATAAAAGTAAATACTTATTAGTTTTAAATAATCATGTTTATCTATGATATTCTATTGATAAACACAATTTGAATATTTAAATAATATTTAGGCGGTATAGACGCATTATTGCTTTGCCAAAATTAAAAAAAAAAACATTCTCCTCCGACTTAATGCATTGAACCAATTTGAACAAAGTATAGGCAGTATAGGTATAGTTATCTGTGGCAATTTTCATGCCCGCACACGTGTTGGAAAATGAAAAAAATCGCACGCGTGTGAAATACTTTGCATGTTGAACCTAATCGTAGTGCGTTAGAACTAGTTTTCGAGGAAGTGTATTGAAAAAAACTTTTCAGCAGCAGCTTTCAGCTGTAAAACATTTTCTGTTTTATTTGTCTTCGTACCTATATTGGAACGGGCGCAAACTATCGTAAGCATCATAAAAATCCAATTTAATGTCTCTCATTTTATTCTCTCGTAATCTGATTCTAAGAAGTAATTAGAATTGTTCTTGAAAATTCCCTGTCGTGTTTACCTATACTTACGTTCTTATTGAAAAATAAATAAATAAATAAAAATAAATATCGCTCGACATTACACACAGCGCCATCTAGTGCCACACTAAGCAACGAGGCTTGTGTCGTGCACACCAGATAGTTGATATACTACATAGATTCTTTTTGTTTGTAAATACATACTTATTATACATATGAACATCCATGACTCGAAAAGAAATGTCCATGCTCATCACACAAACATTTCCTCCTATCGGGATTCGAACCCGGGACCCTAAGAACGTAAGGCAGCCTCAGTACCGCTGCGCCATTCGGGTCGTCAAAAAGCTCCAATATAAAACTTTTCATAATGCACACACACACATACCACACATCTACATCTTATACCTGTACCTACATTCATAGCAAATAAATATCTGATTCTGATTCTGATTCTAATGTACCTAAGCCAAAACTAAGCGAGACAGATTTAGATTATCGTTAGGTTATGCCTGCGTATCTCTCTAATAGAGCAGCTAAGCTATCTTTATAAAGTGAACTAAGTATCTCATTTCAAACACAAAAACTCCTGAAAGATACCAGCAAGAAAATTTTAACAAAAATCTCACTAGACATGGAGATGGCCTATAATTTTCCACAGAGCGGACTTTTGCTGTTGTATCGTGCAAAAATAGCAAATATCGACGTTGGCGTTAAGTGCTAGACGACAGTCGAATAAACAGAGCGGCGTGCTCAAGGGCGCGCGTTTTTTTAGCGAGTGCAGCATCCCACGCGTCCGCTGGTTACTCGTCCACGGAACACGCCTGCCCGCCCGCGCGCGCTCCTTGCCTGCTGTGGACAGCGATCGCGAAAAACATCGAGGTTTTTTAATAAATAGTCTAAAATACCTACAAACGATTGCTTTGAGTTGAGTTGAATTTTGAGTCAGTTGTATCGGTAGTTGAATCAGCTCTCCTACACCTTTGGAGCTCATCCCCAAGCACGCGCATGAATGCTGTTGCATTGTTACAATTCTATGGCGAATTGTTTCGGTAAATGCAGCTGGCATTATCGTGTAAATAAGGCTACGATTCACCAAAATTTAAATTATCGTCTCTGACATCGACATTTCAGCTGTCACTGTCTTTGGATAGGGAACTCTCATTCAAAGGGGGTCAGTATCAAATAAATCGGATTAACGTATGCAACATTGTCAAAAAACCCGATTATAGGTCATTTGTCATCTTGTTTCCGAGCATGCGATTCGAGTTCGTCTTTAATCGTGTAATCTCGTGAATGTATAAAACTGCAAAATAGGAAAGTAGTGTAAGTGGCTTATCAATTAAAGTCTGTGACTGTACGTGCAAGTAGCAAGCACCTCTTAGTAAATAAGCATCCGTTACTAATTTCATGAGTCATGTTAATTCAAATTAAGAATTACGCAAGAGCCACTTAAATCCATTATGATTGAATCATCTATATATTTTTATCAGCAACTAAAATCGGTACCGATTTTTCTCAGATTATGATTGAAGCACAAATGATAAGTTTAATAAATAAGTTACTCCTAAATGGTTATATGGGTATTACTTTGTAATTGAATTACATCTTTCAGTTCACGTAAAATATTACAACGTTTGTGTAATCAATCACGAGGATTTTACTTCAGATTGAAACCCGCTTTCTGATTTAAATAAATCGTTTCATAGAAAAACTGGCTTACTGAAATGCAATTCTAGCTATAAAACAAAAACTTAACGACCAATTTAGATTTTCTTATACATATGTAAGTAAGACGTTTTCAAAATAGCAACATGATCTTGATTTTAATTAGGTACATGTTTTGAGCAAACTTATATTGTTTTATAAACATTATAAGTATTATTAACTCATAAGTAATCGATCAGAACTTAATATAGAACTGTTGGGAACCGAATCTTGTACACATGAGCAACCCCTGCGGTTAGCCGGTTACACGGAGAAACTGGAGACAGACCGAAGTTTCACTTTACTGTGTACTTAAGGTGGTGGTATCTGCTAACGAGAGGTTTTCTCCATGTCAACTCCAACTCCTCTTTGATGAGTGAATATAAATGTGCAAAAAAGTATATGTTGCTTATTAGACTCTAAACTTGAATTGGTACAATTGAAGTAAGTTGATAGTAAGTTTTATATATATATATATATATATGTATATATATTCGATTTTAAGTTTAGTTTATAATTTTAAGTTATGTATGCTAAACGAGCGCTTCTCGCCATCAAATTGTAAAGTTTGGCGAGTAAAACCTGTAAAAAATTAACTCGTTTTTTTGTAAGAGAAATACTTAATAAAAAAAAAAAAAAATCTACCTTTATAATTACTATATGAAAAAAATATTCAAAGTGAAGCATTTTTTTCACACAAATATTTGTCACTTTTTTCTTCACAAAGTGTACAATTGGCATTTTGATGTAATGATTTATTAGGCTACAATTAAATAAAAACCACTCACTTCGCACTATTCGCCCCGCAGTGACTGACGTCACAACCACTTTGTATTGCAAGCTGACTAGAACTTTATTCTAACAGTTTTACAAACGAAGTTTGAACCACCACAAATAGAGTTGCTAACTTAGCAGATAACCCAGCCTTAACGTATTTCGAATAGCACTTCGCCCGCGACTTTGTCCGCGAAAATTGTGATAGCTCGGTTAGTTTGCATGATATCAATATAATTTATAGCCTATGTTACTCAGTGATAATGTAGCTTTCTAACGGCAAAATAATTTGAAATCGGTCCAGTGGTTTTAAGTTTATTTCGTTACATACAAAAATACAAATCTTTCCTCTCATAATAGTGTAGGTAGATTGCGAATGTTGTGACTGTAAGGGCTTTGTAGTTGGCTTGGAAGTGTAAAGAAACTAACTTAGACAAATCATATAACATTACGCCTGTTATCCCCGAAGACTGTAATCCGCAAAGGTGTTTGGATAAGTACGAGAGCGAGAGGGAGAGGAAGACCAAAGAATGGATAGATTGTGTGAGGAATGATATGAAAGATAAAGGAGTGAATGATAGCGTGACGGTTGACAGAGGTCAATGGCAGAAAAAAACGTGTTGCGCCGACCTCAAGTAACATGGGATAACGGCAGGAAGATGATCATGTACCCTTAATACGAACCTATTGGCCATCAACCGAGCACAAATCCAGACTCCGTGGGTACCGTTACAAATCCTAGAGTTCAAACTTCACCGTCTCGAAACACTCAAGAATAAACCAAAATTAGGTAGGTACTAAGTGCTCAGTGTGTCTGGATTATATGTTCTGTGTCCAATCATTTCAAACAGACGACCATTGTGAGAGCGGAACAGGTGCTCCTATAAACTCAAACTGAAACAGAGCATTGCGTAAACGAGCTATGCAACATTAGAGCCGGTGCACCGTCTAATTAAAGGATCTTTGTTCTGGGAATGTGTGTCGGGCCGGGTCTTGCAACTGGGCAACTGGGACGTTGTTCCGAACGCGCCGTGCCCAACAATTCGCGTACCGGTGCCCCAAATGCACATTTCCGCATTAAGACCCTGTGACACTGGCGGCTGTGACAGGTGACAACGACCGACGCGATTCATCGCACTATCAAATCTCTGCGTGACGTCATTTTGTAGTTGTATCATACCAGACGCACGCTTGAGGTGAGTACTACTGAGACTAGCTATTATTTTAACTTGCAATGTTTGTATGTTTGTTTAGGCCAAATCTTGCAACTGAATTTTGAAACAGTTATCGTTAGCGTTTAGTTTGGGTGACAATACATGGTTAGCTAAGTGACGACATTCTAAATCCAATATGGAGGACTAGTTATTTTTTGCACTCCCCAGAAGAATACGAAAACAAAAATACATCAAACCTAGATTGATAAAGCTTGTTTTTAAAAATGTTTTTTTTTTTTTACAATAAGCTTCTTTTTCATATCTTTGCCATGTGGGAATTCTGTCCTAAAAGCAATGCAATTGTGGATTGCATTCCTGTGCATCCTCTCGTCTCATCGCTTTCACTAGAATGACGAGAAAGCAGAACCCTTATAAGCACTATACACGTTGGTTCGTGCAATTTTCTCTTCATATGAGCAGTCATTGCTGTTGAATTACCCTTTCGCTGATTTATGACGGCTCATTACTGCCTACATTGCAGGGATTATACATTATATGCACTTCCATTATGGCAATGGTTCTCGAAGTACCTACTGATAGATCTGTCCGTCTATTTTAGACACGCTTGACCTAGCTCTGATTAGGTGTACCGCTTCCACTACAGTGGAATAAACAAATCCGTACAAAATTGAGAACACCACTAAAGTATTAATTACTTTGTTTTATTGTAACAGTAACTCGTATACCCGAACTAAAGGTAAACAAGCCGTAGGACTACGTAATTATTTTGTTCGTCAAATTATTAAATCACATCTGAATTAGATGGGATGTATGTATGATAGATTAACAGAGTGTGCTTCGGCAGATCAAAGACTCATCGACCTTCGCGGAAGATTTATTAAAAATAAACACAGGATTGAGGGTTTTACGGGCTGATCGGTGTCATAAAAAGTGTTCTTTTTGACACCAATCTGGAGTTTATTATTCGGGACAAATGTGACCCGCCGGCCGTAACCCAACACCGCGCCGTCTGCCGACCGACACCACTCCTCTTGTTTGATCTACTGAGAGCTTTTTAAACTTTTTATGTCATAGTTTAGTGCGCTTTAGGCGCCTTTATTGCTGAGTAAACATTTCAGGATTACACGTCGCAGCCGCAGCACGAGCTTAATGAACTTTCCTATTTCGACATTTTCAGTCGCCGGCCGTCCGTTGTGTAAACTCACTGATATTGAACGCGTTAGAGTCCCTCAGGCCACTCTATCTAAAACAACAGAAACGTATGGCGCTCATTTATTCCTCAAAGAGCCTCATAGTTTACAAAGATTATTTTGACAAGGCAATATTTTTATTACGCAACGCCCCTTAGCACTCTAAATAAAAATTATCCTTGGAATTTTTCGAGCGTAATCAAAATCTGTTGAACGTTATAATAATACAAATAAATAGAATAAAAGCTTTGTTTTCGTTTATATCTGGTAATGCGTTCATTGATATGTTGTTGATGTTTCAGGAAGAGTCTTGTTTTGTTAAAAAGCACCGTCCAATCGGTGAAGAGGCCGGCCTGCGCCCGCGCCGACACTTTAGGAAAATAGACAGACCGTTTGTAGACATTGAAAGTGGTTATGCAGTACTTATGTGTATTCACCTACGCGAACTCTTAAACACTATGATTTATGTTTCAACATGCAAAATTCTTTTACGTAGGTTAATCTTGTTGCACACAAGTTCAAACGCTGCGCTGCTCTATATTTAGTCAAGTCTGTTGATGCAATATGGCTTATGTTATTCTTATAATAATTACGTAGTTTATATACGTAGCACAGATATAATTTTATATCAATGCCATTATTAGATCACGCATAATTAGCTACTAATTGATTGCATTAATGATAAGCGTAACTCCAACAATTATTATGTTTATGAATAAGTTAAGTAGTATGAGCAGTGTGTTTACAAATTACGGAGCAAAGCATTATTATAATTATATAACGTCATAATAAACACGTTGGTCTTTAACCGAAATGGTTCACTTTTGTGGAGTGTCGGCCGGCGTTAAGCGGTCGGATTTTTAAATAAACATTTTTAATGATCGCGTGCGCCTGCGCTGCCAGGTGTACGCAGACGGTGCGCCCGCGACCCCGCGTCTCCTCCCCTAATCGTAATACTTCTTTTGTTCCAAAAACAGTAACCTATTTATTTTAAAAGACTGGGTTTCCTTCAGTAACGCTTTTACATAGAAAAGGAACTAAGTATATCCGGAACTCCTACCACCACCTCTATTAATTTCCATGTTGGAATGCTTTGTCAATTGTGATATAATTATAAGCGTACAAAACTTGTTTGTTTTATTTCCTACGAATATTTATAGAGGAGGATCCTTCCTCCCTCGACAGCTGGCAAACAACAACAGAAACTATTTCTAGAAAGGTCGGACATCCTTTTTTTGGCGTCACCGAATTCAGGAACTGAGGATGCGCAGGCGAGGACTTCGTAGGTATATAATAAAAATAATAAACTATACATACGTATATTTTATTTACACAGCATCATCTTCTTATGTACAGTCGTGGTCTTTTCCGCATGAGCAGTTAATTTTTTTTCGCTTATATCATGCGGAGGCGCCGAGCCACGCCCCTTAAAGTTTAGACCTATTAGGAAAGCGTCAACTTTGGCGCGCAAAATAACAATAACTCTCGTTTGGCGTGCGTCGTCAGTGCGCTCGGCCGATCGGTATCTTTTCATTCATTATTACTATACAAAGTCAACGGAGCGGGGCTAGAGAGCGTTTCTATGTTGTAAGTGCAAGCAAAAATTAGCTTAGTGGTGATTAGACGGTAGTGTCCACGATAGTACACCTAAACTAAATATTAAAGAACTCCATGAGCTACGTGCTATTGCTACAGCCTACGCTACGGTGCTCTACAGCTGTACCCTGCTCTCCTCCTTTTGCTGTGCCTTTTATTCTAAGTGAACACATTTGAATACCAATTTCATATAATTGAAGAAAGTAGAGCTAAAGGTTCGGTAGATCCCTGAGTTCCTGTTTTTAAAAGTAGACATATTGTATTACATTTAAATAGATCTTTGTCACTTTATTGGGGATTTTATAAGTAAAACTCTTGGGTTTAGAATTTATTAAAACTATGAAAAGCACCAACATTTGGATGGGAGCATGGGGAGCACAGACAAGCTACTACAATCTGTAAATAAATTTTCAACTCTATCGCTAAAGCATTAGGTTCTAGGTTGATTGGGACAATTCGGCAGTTTCAGGTAGTTTTAGGCATGTCTGTACCTATGTATGTAATTTATACGTAGGCACTCACGTCCAATCCAAGCTTAATTCGCGAGGATACTCCAGAGTATAAAATTAGGTTCTGAATGAAGTGCCCTATTCTTGTACCGAATGATTCTGAGAACGTAAACGTGGTTACAAAAAGATTGCGAGTTTTTCTGACGATGGGCCAATTTGTTTGAATGACCAGCTTCTCTCGGGGTTTTATTGGGATGACCGGATGGACGGAAATCGAAGCCATGTGTCGTTGAATCAATTTACATGTGGGTCTGTTAAGTTTGTTAGTAAAACAGAGAACATCAGTCATAAAAATATTCGATGCGGTACTCAAAATAGACTTTCGCTACAATAGATAAGTACAATTTACATCTATTGTTTTGTCTATTCGGTTTTTCTATAATCAAACAAAGCCGGCCATTTTACCTCCAGTTTTTCATAGACAATTTATTTTTAAAAATAAATCACATCCAGAAACAATAGTTCAAATTCAAAATTCGAACGCGTCTAGCGCCTACCTACATAGACAGAATACACGTAGGTGTTGGTGATGTAAGAAGTTAACAATAGTGTTAGTAATTTGTTGTATTGTTTTGCCATCAGCGGGACGAGTCGAGCGTGGCTCTAAGCTACGACCTGTCCGACGGTTATTTATACCGTAATCTATCAACGAAACTGTCACGTGGGTGCTTGGTCCACTAACAAACTGAACGAGCATGTGAAACTTGGAATGCAGAAGTTCAACTAATTATTGTTTTGGTTTCCATTGCGGAATATCGACGGTAAACACCTGGAGTGAATTTCACCAATGAAAGTGGAAAGCCTTTTAACCAAGAAATGTCAGCAGTGGCAGCACTTGAAACGCAGTTTAAACTGGTGAATCGCGTTCATTTTATTGGTCAACTAGCCCGCAGTGACTTTTTGGGGTCGTACTAAATCGATTTTAGATACGTTTATAATAGTAAAAAATAGCTCTAGAGTATCTGAGATTTCCAATGCTCTACTGCCCGTGGCAAAGCATTGAACTTTAGATTATTTAATGTGTTCGAGAGCGACACGATCTTCAATGTTGCAGCTAGATCACTGCTGTTTTCTCGATACTGCTTACATTGCACGGTAATGAATATTATTGTTAAGGGCACACGTAAAACTGACTGCGCCGGCGCGTGGTTTCGTGATTATCGTTATCTCAACAGTTCAATAAAGTACATTTTATCGTTTTGACATTTCTGAATTTCTCATTCGCGTTTAAACATTGAAAACCAACACGATCGCGAGATAATGATAGCCGTGAGCCATCGATTTAACTGATGTAAAATATTGTCTATGGCGTTAAACGACGACAAGAAGTGAGCGAATGAACTAGGAGTGGTCGTCGAACCAACTCAAGATGCAAAGTGTGATGGCGCTGACTACTGTCAGTGCCATGGACACTAAATTATTCCAATTGAAAAGATATGACCAAGAAATAAAGTAAACTTTTTAGTATTGTAGCCTCCACTTACTTATCTAGTTCGTAAAATCCTGTGCCTAAAAAAGACGACAATGTAAAAAATACTGTTTGTGAAGAGATAGGTAGTACCTAAGTATATGTCCGCCCCTGGTGGTGCCCGCTCGTGGAATACAATAGCAATGTACTGTTTTTGGCAATCATGCTGTTATAAAGGGTGTAAAACACCTCTTAACGAAGCCGAAAGGCACTTGTTCTCCTCGTCATTGCGATTATTTTTTTGTTCTACACCATACTTGGGAACCTTCTAGTTACGGAGATATTTCTTTTTAATTTTTTTTTTTTAATTTTTAAGTTCTGTGATTCAATCAGCACAATGTTTTGTGTGCGTTACATTGAGTTTTACCACAAAAAATGATTATTCACCCCAAAAAAAAAGTAGTTTCCCAGCATTTTTTCGTTAAGTTACTTAGTTTCATGTACAGAATGCTTGGTTGACGGCTTTGTGATGAGGTGGTTTACACCCTGTATAGGCATCATATTGATACGCATATTGATAACCTGAGAGGTCTTCTGATACCTACCAAGTTTCTTAGCTTAATTCCTAATCATCGCAGTTTACAATAACGCCTTCTAAGGCTACAAATTAAACAAGATGAATGTATGAAACACCTCGTGAATCGACCATGTCAAAACATTCTAAAGACGGAAATAATGGACGCTTGAATATTCTCACGAACACGGGAATCCTTCGAGGCAATAACTTTGAGCGTCGGGATTTGACGCCACAAGTATTTGGGTCAGCAATGTTCAACGGCTATTGTGATTTTATTGTTGTGATCGGACAATTAATAATATGTACCATACCATACAATAGCAAATCATTTGAAGATTTTCCAAAATAAACTTTACAAGGTGTCTAAATACCCTTCATGAAGCTATCAACTAAGTATTCTGTACATCAAGCTAATTGACATTGCGTCAAATAGTATTTTAAAAATATGAGTAAGTTGGAGGTATGGTCCCAAAAATATAGCAATAATGGGAAGAGTACGTGCCTTTTGGTTCCGCTAAGGGTTTTACACCCTATAAAGAATGATCTGATGAGATGGGTCCTGTCCATTTCGATGGAACAGCCTGTATAGACAATGCTGACTCTTTAGAAGTTCTAGGTATTGTACTAGCTTCCTCTTGGCAGTAGTAGCCTCCTCTTAGAAGTTCTAACCTCCTCTTAGGAGTACTATCTTCGTCATCCTCTTAGGCCTAAAACTAAAAGCACATGGCATATTTTGGCAAAGCGTTATTCCCAGTCACTAATCTCACAACGTGTCCGTTAAGATTATGTAGTTACAAACAATACTTAGGTACCTTTAGTCGCCGCGGGAGACGCCCCGGGCGTCGGGGCCCACGTGGTGGCTTCCGGCCACCGTAGGCGCGGGCCTGTGGACGGGGAGCTATGGGCTAGCTCGCCGTCCGTCCGTCTCCTGACGACAGGCCGTGTCGACGGCGCGTTCGTGTTCCACGCGCGCTTCAAAGAGAGTCAGCAAAAATGAAGGGGTCGGCAAGGGCCGATGCTAGCCGGGGCTGCGGGACTGTTCGCAAGAGATAATAAATAAATATCGCTGGACATGTTTGTCGTAATTTAATGAATTAACTGATGTTATAATCTAAGAAACTTGATCTAATTCCTAATTATTTGCTTATTTTCATCATTAAATTAAATTTAAACCCACAATGCTTGTCACGAACCTAGGTTGTCCAATTTATTTAAGTAAATAATTTCATGCCACATACCAAAATGCTCGCACTTCGAAGTAGGAGTTTATTACAAAAGAACATAATCCAAGGAAAGGAACTCTGTATGTCTGTCTGCCTGTTATCATGGCTGATGAGAAACGGAACTGAAAAGTACACACAGGTAAACCATGACGTGGATTAGAGGACATAGGATACTTTATCTCGGTACGAGATAAATTCCAACATTCATAGGTGAAGTGGCACGCAAAACCTAGTATTCGATATTCATACAACCTAGAGTTTAGTGCTTGTATAGGTAACTTCTCAAAGATAATTATATTAATACCACTTTGTACTCAATCAATTAATTTATTATATTGTCGCAACGACTGTGCTTACCAACCTGGATTATACATACTACTTAAGTACGGTCGAACAAGCTATTTGGTTTACAGTTTAACCCGCAAATTATATTGTAAGTATTGTAACATGTAAACCAAATAGCTTACTCGACCGTACGAAACCTAAGCCCATAGGTACCCGTTTTCACAATGAACACATGGGGCTATCTTTAAATGAATTCCTAAATAAATTACGCTGTTAGATTTTCAAAGCAGGACAATTGAAAGTTTTCTTCAGGGCCTCACAAAGTCTGCTATTACAATAGTGTCAGAGTAGTCTATCATTGATTTCATAATAATTGTTGATTTTGACAAGTTTGATAATTTAATAGTATAATGGCGTCATTATGACTTTCCAATGATCCACCACTGACACTCCATTGAAAGAAACGGCCTAAAAAGGTAATCTCGTACATAATGACAACTGAATGACTGAATTTTACAGTCCATTGCGCTATGTCTGCACGAATGTATCCCCATTGCTATTGAAATAATGTGTGTGTGATGGAAAGTTAGACGATTATGAAACTTAAGTTCACACTAAGACGAAGTTACAAAATACAATGATACGACTTGTAAGATGAACAAATGTCCATTAATTGTGCAATGCAATGGATAATAATAAGCACTAAATCCGTTTTACCAGTTGCTGGTGTTGTGAAAGATGACTGTGTAGTTTTAAGTAGGTAATTGGTCAGTATTAAGTTTTGAATTTTAAAGAATCGTAGCAGGATATCATCATAATACCTGATATAGATATGCTGAACAAACCGTTTCGATATAAAAAAAATACTAACTCGCAGCTAACTTCCGAGCTGCCATAAAGTTTGAACAGAAGTATGTCAATTTGTGTTGTTGTGAACTTGTTATTCTGATTTGACATTTCCATATTTGTATATTTTTGTCTATTCGCCAAAGTCCAGGTTTTCAATACCGTAGAGCGTAGACAACTGCTTTGTACCTACACTACATTGTATGTAACTGCGACCGCAGAGAATATGCATAAGATATTACCATACTTATCTCAGATTGGAAAACATTCTCCTGTCTAGATTTGCTAGGCATTTATAAAAGTCTTGTTAGAGATAAAGCATTGAGTAGATCGGATGAGGTACTCTTGTTTTGCATATTCAGGCCTTGTACCTATACATTTTTCATCAGTAATTAAAACAAACCGGCCAAGTGCGAGTTGAACTCGCGAGAGGTTACAATGCCAAAGTCTTATATTGAGTTTACCACTTTATTTTCAATTGATAGAATACCTATAGGTTTTCCTGTAATCTACAAGCTATGAATAATATTTTGTATTTTTTTCAAAATTTTAGGCTCAGTAGTTTCGGAGATTAGGGTGGGATGGTCAATTTTCGTCTTCTTTCATGAATAAAATCAAATTTATTTATTTTACAATAATAACAAAAATAAATAACTTTTTTTTTAATTTCCTAATTTTCACCCCGAAAATGACCTAAGTAAATTTAAAAAAAAAACCTATATTTTTAATTCGGCATCTAGCAGTAGACCGGTGAAAACTGCGTTCAAATCCATGCAGTAGTTTTTGCGAGATGCGCGTACAAACATACAGACAGACAAAAATTCTAAAAACTGTTGTTTTTTCAATATCATTAATGTACAGACATCGGCCTATTACAATTTGATTATAATGTACCTATAGACATTTTTGGGTAAGTACCCATACGTTCACGTGCATTGGAGAAGATTGAATAGCAATGATTAGTTCAATACGGAAGCAGAAATTGAATCGCAGCAAAATGATCGAGCCATCCGCAGAATTGAAGGTATAATTTGAAAATTTTAATGAGATTGGGGTAAGCAAACAACATTTGATTTCCAATTGATGTTGTTTGTGTTCCTCCTACATGCGTTGTGAGATGATCGTTATCGACACGTGTTCTTTGACAACATAACATCACGCCTGTAAAATCTCCAAAAGGTTATGCAGAGGTGATTTATCCCTTGATCTGTCCACGAAGTAGACACAATAGTTAAACAATGGTGTCTCGAACAAATTGGTCATTTGACAGATCATGATTTATGGTACACCCGCCCACCTGTCATGTTTAAGGCCCCTCGCAGCAAACGAGCACAGATACAAACTCCGGACTGCTACAGTAACTGACTGATGAGAAACGATTTCGATGAACGTTGCAATGTAGGGGCGAAATATCGACCTACCTAGGTCCCATTTCTGGGAACATTCCCAAGCAGGACCCAGTTGTGCTGCTTATTATTAAAACGAGAGCCATTCAATTTTTACAATTTGAGGTTATTCTGGCTCTTATGCTTCTTCTGAACGATCAATTAGAAAACTAAATTATTCCAAGACCATTAAGGTGACTTTTCTACAATAGATTGGGAAAATTCAATTTCGTAGATGATTAAATCAACATTTAGAGACTTGGGAAATAATCTACTACTTACCTATTATTTTTATCCAGAAAATCTTATCCTATGAGTTTTTTCGACTAATGGAGTCTCCTCACACTTATCTGGTGAGAAATTAATCAAAACAAATTAGAAATAAGCGCCAGAAGTATATAAATTAAAACTAATAATATGGGGACTATCATTTCTTATCTAATGAAAACCAATGACAGGAAAGCTTCATTATAACAAATTGGTTGAATAATGTATGTAAATATCTTAATAATATTGAAAATCTATCCGGGCCACAGTTACACTACTTAGAATCCTCTGAAGATTTATTTCCAACGCGATAGAGCAGAGAATGTCAAATGACTGATTCTTAAAGTATCTGCCTTTGAAGGAGTGCATGATTACGCCGCGGGACAGACACACAGCCTAGCCTAGAGGTAATTGCGCAGTGCGATCGTTAACTTCGTTCCTATGTTAACAAATAGGCATAAAATGTAAAATATCGATAATTCACTTAGGTACACGATATTATTGATTTATCGTAACCCGAGGGCACGGCGGAGTGCAGCCACTCTCCACGATAACGTGGCCAAAATAACTCCGCGTCGAGCATCTCAAACGTTCCACAGATAACATAACGCAGCCCCGATCGTCTTGTATTTTTATTATATACTTATAACTGGTAATACGCCCAATTTAAAGTGCAAAACGCCCGTAAATCTTTGCAATCGTGCCACTAAACGTGGACGATAGTGCATGCAGTTTCGAACGGCGATCTCAAGATATTGCTAGATCGTGATTCTATTACCATGACCAGGGTATGAATGCATCCCGATGGTAATTAACAACCTTATGTATGCCACACAGTAGCCAATTAACGTGAAAACGCATTCTAATTTACGTTAATTCTTTAATTATGAGCTGATTGACATGAGAGACGTATTGCGAGAGATCCAAGAATCCATGTTAGTAACAGTTGTTTTTAGAATTCCATTGTTATTGTACATTGTTTGTTACTCTCTTAAGTAATTTACGTAACAAGATTGTGATGGATAGATTGTAGGCACCCATATATTATGATATTCCCGTTCAACAAGTGGTTTTGGTCGGCGCCAGACCGTCAGAATCTGGCCTTTCTATCGGATCCAATTAATATGAAAATGCGTTTTGATTGATTCCAATCAATAGTGCATGAAGGGTGCGTTTAAACATGATTTATTTACTAAAGCACTCGTAATCAAATGTTCTGGGCGAGGCTGCGTGGCCTGCGTGATATTGGATATTGCCACACATTGATTTGCACAATACAATGTGCCCAGATGTAAGAAAGTAGACAAATGAAAAGAAGCTAGGGTGGTAGCAGGTTGTTGTTTCTGCCTGCCCGTAGGAAAAAGGCGTGAATTTATGTATGTACCTATGATTTGCACAGAGCTTGGACATTGTATTTGTATAGACTAAGTACTTTCACATGCATTCAGTAAAAAAAAGCTGTTATTTTGAAATTACAAACAGAAACTTCAATTTTATTTATTTGTATAAAAGAAGATTGGTACCTTTTAGGAGTTTTAGGGATGCAGAAGGCTTCTCAGTGTGTACCTACCTACTCAAAAAGAGTACAACAGGCTCCCTCTTTCCTCTTTGATTGTACTCTGTTTCAACAAACTAATTTCATTGTTTCAGCGGTTACGGGAATACGCGGAAAAGCTAGCGAGAGTCGCGCGAGAGGAGGCGAGGCCAGAACAAACACAGGAACCACCGCCAAGTAAATAGATAACTTGTATTTTATTTTTTGCACCAATCTGTACCTCTACCTACCTACACACTTGGTAATTTCAAGTGATTTTCTCCTACAGTAGGTGTAGATTGTTATTTTAAATTGTTACGAACATAACATTCGAATTAATTCAAATCGAAGTTCGAATTCTTTCGAATAGACATAAATTATGAAAAGGTTTTATTTCAAAGCTTTTGAATTTTGCAAAGTGTAAACATATTGGTGCTCGAGATTGTACCGTTGGAAAAACGCATTCTGAAGCAAGATTTATCCTCTCGGGTGTATTATCCGACACAAATCTCCTTTCTAAAACACCTGTACGTTAGGCCATAGAAATAATAAATTGTTTCGTTTAGTCCTACCAGTGGTCTAATGGACCCGTCATTTATTTAATTTACAGTTTATTTATTTAAATGCTCATATCACTCAAGTTAATCAGAAAACTTAGGACCACTATTTAACAGTGTGCTATAATTAATCAATCAATTGGCAAGCTAGTGATTATGGTAATTACTCCGTCGAAGCAATCGCCTTTATGGAAAGGCCTCTGTTCTGTGCTGGCCATTTATTGGCACAAATGTGATTGAGATGTCTTATTTTAATTTGTTGTAAGTATTTACTGTTTGTTATTTATTTTTCGGACAAATTTAAATAGGTACCATAGATAACACGCAATTGATATACCTACCTGCAGTCTGAAATTAGGTTTATGCTCGATGGTTTATGCCCTTTTTTTTTTTTTTTTTTTTTCGGATGGGAAATCATCAAATGACTTCTCCCGCTCTGGGCTGAGCAGGAGGGAGTGTCAGACTTTTACTGACTAAAACCCATCCATGTTCCTTCATCGCCCTTTGTGTTCCGGGGCCACGGTATCTCTTTCGAATAGTCCCGCAGCCCCGGCAGGCTTCGGTCCTTGCGGACCCCTTCCCTATTGCTGACTCTCTTTGAGGCGCGCGTGGAACACGAACGCGCCGTCGACACGGCCTGTCGTCATGAGACGTACGGACGGCGAGCTAGCCCATAGCTCCCCGTCCACAGGCCCGCGCCTACGGTGGCCGGAAGCCACCACGTGGCCCCCGACGCCCGGGGCGTCTCCCGCGGCGGCCGGGACGTGAGGATCTCTCCCTGTCCTGTTCCGCCACCTCCTTCGCTAGCATGACTGCTTCGCAGAAGGAGGTGACGGCGTCCCATTCCGTCTCGCTCCGGACCATGGCACGAACCAGGGCCGGGAGCGAGAGGTCGCCGCCGCCGATCGCCACCTCGAGGACACGGCGTTGCTCCACCCAAGCGGGGCACACCTCCACAGTGTGCTCCACCGTGTCCTCCGGCCTATCCTCACAGTGATAGCACCCGGGCGTTTCCTCCCGCCCGATTCGGTGCAGGAACTTACCGAAACATCCGTGTCCGGTAAGAACCTGCGTCAGGCGGAAGGTGAGGACGCCGTGGCGTCTCTCCAGCCACTCCTCAAAGAGGGGACTTATCGCCACTATTGTGGCGTGCCCTGCACGGGGTTGCGATAGTCGCTCTCTCCATGTCGCCATGAGATCCCGCCGGAAGTCCGTCCGCTGAGCGACAATTTGCCGCGGCAGCGGAGTTTCCCCCCGGCGTAGCGCCTCCGCGCGCCACTCGTGTAGGCGCGCGAGGACTATCGCCTCCAGATCCTATGGCGGCAATCCGGCAAGGAGGCTCGCCGCCTCGCGGGAGATCGTGCGGTATCCCCGGATCAGCTTTACGGCCACCACCTTTTGGGGCGCGTTCAAATGGTTGGCAGCTCGCTGCCTCAATGAACGCGCCCACACCGGGGCCCCGTAAAGGGCCATGGACCGCACGACTCCCGCGTAGAGCCTCCGGCAGGAGGCGTTTGGCCCCCCGAGGTTGGGCAGGAGCCGCCTGAAGGCAGCCCCTGTCCGCTCCAGTTTGGGGGCCAAACGTCGGAAGTGCTCCGCGAAGTTCCACCGGCTGTCGAGGACGAGACCTAGGTACTTCAACGTCGACTCGACGCCGATGGATACCCCTCCCGCCGTCACTGCTGATCCCGGAGGTGGCGCATTCCGAGGCCCATGAAAGCACATGGCCTCGGACTTGTGCAATGCCACCTCGAGACCCAGTTGCCGGATCCTCTCAACGACTATCGCAACCCCGCGTGTCATTATTTCGGCCGCCGCCTCGTGCGACCTCCCCTGTGCCAGCACCAGCGTGTCGTCTGCATAGCAGACAACGCTGACGCCGCTAGGGAGGTCTGCGCGCAGCACCCAGTCGTAACCGATGTTCCACAAGGACGGGCCTAGAACCGATCCCTGCGGAACACCGCACGACATCTCTCGCCGGTTCCATTCTCCGCTGCGACCGGGGTAGATGACGGCTCTGTCCGTCAGGTAGTCCCCGACCACACGACGGAGGTAGGTCGGCACCCGGTGATACCGGAGTGCCTCCCTTATGCAGCTCCAGGGCATGGAGTTGAAGGCGTTGGCGATGTCGAGAGACACCGCCAAGACAACCCCACCCCGGGACACCGCATCCCCCGTCGTGAGGGCTCTCACGCGCATGATGGCGTCCACCGTAGAGCGCCCCTTGCGGAAACCAAACTGGTGTTCCGCAAGATCCGGCCCAGTCCTCGCAAGGTGCTCGGCGAGGCGGTTTGCAATCACTCTTTCAAAGAGCTTGCCCACCTCGTCGAGCAGCACCACGGGCCGGTAGGCGGACGGAGAGTCCGCCGGGCGCCCCGGCTTCCGGATGAGGACCAGCTTCCCCGTCTTCCAACGAAGCGGGAACTGGCCTCTCTCCAAACATGCGCTTAGGAGCCCCTCCAGTCGGGGACCGAGAGCCTCCGAGGCCAGGACCCAGGCTTTGCCAGGCAAGCCGTCGGGTCCCGGGGCGGTATTTTTGGCACTGAGCCTGCGTACCGCCACTCTCATGTCTACCCCGGTCACTTCCGGAGCGTCGTCGTCGTCACTCTCGTGGTCCGCTTCCGGCACCGCAGCCGGCGGAGCCATAGGCGGGGGCGGGTGTTCCCCTCGCGAGGGGAACAGAGCGCTCACCACGTCCTCCACGAGCTGAGGCCGGAGACTCTGCGTCAGCGGGGGGGCCCAGGTGCGGAGTTTATCCCGCACCATCTTGTAAGGGCGCCCCCACGGATCTCTGTCGAGAGCCTCCAGCATCTCCTCGCGGGCCAGATCCCTGGCCCGCAAGACAGCCTCGCGGAGGGCGGTCTTCGCCGCTCTGTAGCCCTCATAAAGCTCCGCCTCAATGGCTGCCGCATTCGGTGGGCGAATGCGGAGCCTGCGGTGCCTGGCGTACAGGTGTCGCGCAGCCACACACGCCTCCCGTAGGGACGTCAGCTCTCGCGACCACCAGTACACCTGACGCCGGGCGCTTCCTGGCACATGCATTGCCACGTCACATATGTCGGACATGGCCTCCTGGAACCACCCTGCCTCATCATTAACGTCGGCAGGCCTGTCCGGTGATGTCACCCAGGCCTGCACGATCGAGGCTTCCAGGAGGAGCTCCCGGTCCAGCTGCTTCAGCGCCCAACGCGGACCACTCGGGGCCTGTTGGACCGGCGCGCTTGAGGTCTGGGTGGAGACGTCGAACCGGATGTACCGGTGGTCGGAATAGGTCTCCACCCCCTCCATGACGCGCCAGTCAACGACACGCGGTGACAGAGCGGGGCTAGCGAACGAGATGTCCACCACCGACTCGCCCCGCATCCTCACACACGTGGCGACAGAACCCCGATTTAGGACGACCAGGCCCTTCTCCAGGGCCCAGTCCTCCACCATCCTTACCCGCACGTCTGTGCAACGAGAACCCCAAGCCAAGTTCTTGGCATTGAAGTCCCCGAGGACAAGCACGGGGAGGGAATGGTTTCCGACGACGACACTCAACTCTGCGAGAGAGTTGTGGAACTCGGCGAGAGTTCGGTTCGGGGAGAAGTAGACTCCCACTACGACGATCTCCCCGAACCGGGCTGCTACGCACCCCCGACCCCTCCTGACACTTTCAAGGGTCGGGGTGCCGGCGGCGGCCGACGACACTATGGTCACTGAGCCGCTTAGGTCCGCCACCCAGTCTTCCCTGGGCAGGACGAAATACGGCTCAGCGACCACAGCGATGTTAATCAACCACTGCGCCATGCTCTGGAGCAACAGATCCTGAGCGCAGGCGCAGTGGTTGATGTTCGCTTGGAGGAAGCGTAATGGAGCCGTTATTGGCATTCCATTACCGCTTCCTCCACTCGGGCCTCCTGTGAGGCGACAGGCGCAATTGTCGCGGCGGCGGTGGCGGCGACAGCGGCAGCGGCGGCGGTTGCGGCTGCGGTGGTGGCGACGGTGGTGGTGGCGGTGGAGGGCCCTCCCCTGCCTCTGGCCTTGGCCTTGGCGGGTGCAGCGCAGGCTTTGCTGCCAGCCCGGTGATCAGCCGGCTTGCCAGCCGCCGCGCATGCAGAGCAGTGCGGCGCGGCGGCGCAGCAAGTCGCGGATGTATGACCGGGCTGACTGCAACGGAAGCAGAGTCCGCTGCGGTCGACCTCCGAGGCGCATTGCACCGACACATGGTGTCCCACGAGGCAACGGTAGCACCTCAGAGGTCTGGGCTCCAGCAGCTTCACCTGCGCTGAGACCCAGCCCACCAGTAGCCTGCGGCCCTCCACGATCGTCCTGGCCGCCGTCACAGGGCAGCTTACCATTACGGTCCGCATGCCCGTGGGGTCCGGGCGAAGGGTGCCTGTCCTGACCTGGTCGACAGGACACCCTCCGGACCTAGCGACGGCGGCCACCACCTCCTCCTCGGTGACCGAGTCGTCCAGACCCAGGATGCGCAGGTCTGCGCATCTGACGGGCCTGGACACTCGGGCCTCGTCCGCATTTAGGGACGCTCTGAGCTTTTCAGCCAGTGCGTCGGCGGACGAGCCGCTGGTTTCACCAGGGATCTCCAGCAATCGAGCCCCCGTTGCGGTAACTTTAAGCCGGAGGCCCCCGGTGATCCCCAGCTCACCAAGGTTCACCGTCGCCTTCGCCTTCGCCAGCAGGTCGCGGTAGGACACGCCCCTCTGTTCCGCTTCCGGCTGTAGTGTGATCACTACAGCTGCGGTCTTCGGGGCGCGGAGCCTAGCCGCGACCTTTCGCGCCCTGTGCTGGCGCAGCCGCTCCTCATTGCGGGCCTTTCTGGCCGCCTTTCGTCCCCCCCGTTTCTCCCCGACCACCTGCCATCCGGCTTCGGCCGAGGGAGGTGTAGGAAGCTGGGGGGGTGGCGGCGGCGGCGGCGGCTGACGCGCCGCGGGCGCTGGCCCACTCACCGCTGGCACTAGTGCCGGCACAGCCGACGCCTGTGCAGCCGCCGGCACAGCCGACGCCTGTGCAGCCGCCTTGCTCTTTTTCTCCTTGGGCGCCTTTTTAGCCGGCGCCGGTTTCGCCGGAGCCGGCTTTGGGGGAGGGGCCGCCACTGCTCCGCCAGAGGGCTGTCGGGCCGGGCCAGGTCCGGGCGCGGCAGCCGCAGCAGCTGCGTATGACACCGGCATCGCCGCGCTCGGGCCCGCGGTTGCCTTCTTTCCACCTAGGGCAGGGCGCAGGACGATTCCCTCCAGGACGGAGAACCGCTGCTGGAAGGCAGCCAGCTCCTGCCGAACCAGGTTCAGAACCTGGTTCTCGACCGGCTCGGGCTGGCTGGGTCGCTGCGCCTGCCCCCCTTTTTGCGGCGCCACGCGGGAGCCAGACTCCCGCAGACTGGCCAGGTCTGCTAGGAGCCTGGCGTTCTCCCTTTGCAGAGCCTCCGTGGCGGCCGACAGGCGGGCCACCTCCGCCCGCAGTTTGGCCAACTCCTCTCCATCCACCGTAGGAGGAGGAGGAGGAGGAGGAGGGGGTCCCCCAAAATTGGCCTCCGCTGCCGCCATAATGGAGGCGGAAGCCCCGGGTATGGCCTTGAGTTTAGAAGAGGTCTTCTGTTTCAAGGCCACTCCCCTTATCGCGGCTTCCACCTCCTTTGCGAACCTGGCCTTACGCTCCGCCTCGGAGCTGCCAGGTTCACCCGCCTCTTCGCCAGACCCAAGAGCAATGCCCGGGTGGCGCCCCTCTTCGGCCAGTCTGGCCGACCTTTCGGAGGCAGAGAGGCCCGCCCTCTTGCCTCGGATCCCACCGCGCCTGCTAGTGGGGATCTTCCGGGCCGAGGCCAACTCTCCCTCCGATGACGACACTTGGTCGTCCTCCTTCCTGGACCGCTTGCGGAAGAACTCTCTGTTCTCCGCAGCAGTCCCGGTCCTCACGCAGCGGGAGCTCTCTGAGCCTCCCGCGCTCACGCTGGATGCGGCGTCGGATTCCGACGCCGCATCCCTCCTCTCCTCTTCGTTGCCGTTGCCGGCGGTTTTGGTTTGGTTTTTTTGTATATTATCCATATTTGAACCCACGAGTATGGGGGAAATAAAAATCAGACTAGGCAGAGACCCCTGTACCTAGCTGAGCAGATTTAAAGTATTTATTACTCGCCAGGGGGTCTGCAGGTACCCTGGCGAGGAGCGCACTAGCGACTGATTTGTTCTATGGAACGCCCGTCAGCCATACATCCCCTCGCGGTGCGTCGCCACTTGGGATTCGGGGTAACTTTTTATAGAGGTTGTCTACCTCGCGGTCCGGGCGGTTAAGCCAAGACCCTCGGTCCCTGTCGAAGCCGCGAGACTTGATCCACGACACTTCGACGGTGGGATTACGAGACCGGCGGTGACAGAGGAGGACGATCCTTCTCTGTCTGCTCGGAGGCAGGGTAAGTGCACACCGAGCCCGCCCTCACTCCTCTGCTATGCCCTCTGCTAATCAGAGGGCACGCAAAGGAACGCACCTTTGGTCCGGGTCGGACCCCACCCATGTCAGAATAATTGGCCGCGGCAGTACCACTCCCCGAGGGATAAGAGGAAATTCTCATTTCCCCTCATTCCCCGGAGAAGGATACTGCCGCGCCCGGGGTGCACCGGCCCAGCAGCTGCTCTTCCCTCCAGACGTATCGAGAGGGACGAGCAGCCGCCGGACACACGTGGAGGACTTCTGACTTCGCACCCCATGGTTTATGCCCTACAGTCTGAAATTAGGGTTATGATTTGTTTTTAAACTTTTTAACGCTGAAAAGGAAAAAGAGTGGTTTTAAATTTCCCTTAATTAAAATGGAACGGGCACTGTCTATTAATTTATTTTAGGTACACAGAGCTTGTAATTAATTTCTCATACTAATGATAAATTAATCTATTCAATACTATGAATGTAAAATACTCTCAATGATCACAATTTACATACTATTGATAGTTTTAATTACTTGGTTTCACGCTCCACAAATAAGAGAAAACATTTAATTTAACTTTACAATTAAAGCGGTTTGGATTTAAATTGCAAGTATCGTGGGACAACGTTTGACGTGAATTTCTATTAGCCGTGTTCGCTTCAAACTGATGGACAGTGGACATTGATTACAATTTACTGTGTGTTGTCACATCTACTTAGTCCTAACAAATAAAAAAGGTAATAGTAGACTGAACAATTAAATTTATTGAGGGGAGGTAAGAAATACAGTTATTTATACATATATAAAAAGAAGACCTACCTAACGCGCACTCAACGGGAGGTACCTAACAGGGAGAAAGTTTTAGGTTTACAATACTTGAAGTCCCTCACTTCAAGTATTGTAAACCTAAAACTTTCTCCCTCAAGGCACTCCGAGCTCCGCGTCAGGGCAGCTCTGCAGAACAGGAGTCAGGATAGCTCCGAAGAACAGGCGTCAGGGCAGCTCCGCAGTATGGGCGACAGGCCAGCTCCGCAGTACAGGAGTTAGGTCAGCTCCGCAGTAGAGGAGTAGGAATCCCAGGCGAGTCCGTTAGTAAGACCCCCAGGAAGTGTAGGGACGCGTAACGTCAGAGCGTCGGCGACCCTAACACTTATTAACTCTGAGTAGTATAAGTGAACTTCACGTTTTTGTTGGTTCTCTATCGGAACCCAATCGTAAACTGGGCCTCAAGTCTGCTATTTTTCATTCCAACACGATCCCATTGTCATTTTGCTAAAAGTTCGTAATCTGCTAAATTCATAATGGTCGATCATTGGTTGGTCAATGGTCTCGTAATAGAATGACATTGTCTTGTTGCCATACTATAAAACCCGTTAGTAGAAATGATTTTCGAAAAACTAAAATCAATGGAGTGCCAGTGGTTGACCATTAGAAAGTCATAATGACGCCTTTATAATAGTAGATTGCCAAACTTGTCAAAATTTACAATTATGAAATCAATGACACTATTTTAATAGCAAACTCGGCCCCCTGATTGTACTGACTCTGCGGCTCTGGACGTTTGAAATCTCCAAGTTTCTGTTCATTAATTCCTTTTACGATTTAAGTTGTTGCAGCAATATAATCATCTGACCTGCCAGGTGTAGTCGGCCAAGACGTAAAATAAAACCGCCTTGATAAAATCCGAGAGTGCGATAGGAAACTTATAATTATAATTATAATTCCGTTATTTAGCAGACAAACCTAATTAAATAGAAAAACCAAATTTAGACTAGCCCAAACGATATGATTTTTAGTAAATACAATCCTAATGCAACCTTCATTGAATAAGCTGGTATAGAAAATCTATAAGAGAAAAAGAATAAGTAGACATCACCTTTGACTTTAAAATTATGTAAAATGATGGTAAACTAATAAAAGCTTAAAACATGATACTTAAATGAAAAGAAGACGTACCTAAGTATATCTGTAATAAACAGATACTATAGTGTAATGAGATAAAAGCATGTTGTCTGATGAGTTAAAAGCATAATTATAGTAAGAACACGTGGGTGATACCGAGGTCTACCTAATAGTACACCCACATTTCTCCAGTTATGTTAAGGGCCCATGTAATAGGGGGCGAGCCTATTGCCATCGACCGGGCACAAATACAAACTTCGTGGTCAGTAATTAGAAATTCTTAATGGAAAACCTTTGCCCGAACTCAGAATCAAATTCTGTGCCTCATGATTTGCGCGCTTGTGACCGCTAGTCCTACGACGGCAGATTTCAAATAAAGAAGAGAGAGAGGGACAAATAGATACTTCAACATGTTTCGTATTCAGAATGTATCCGATACATTCTGATATATTCATATTATATTATATATATCTATATTCTATATATCCGATACATTCGGTGGCGATACATTGTATCGCCACCGCCAGAACGATGCAACGATGTTCTGTCACTTGACGTTAATTGTGTGAGTTATCGGAAAAAATATATTAATTACCTCTTGACAGCATTTAAGATACCTAATGGTTAGAATAAATAATCTATTCAATGTTTAGTTTACAAATAAAATATACCTAGTGACAATACTCAATTAATTATCCATTAACTACGTGATATTACAGCTGGAATTTTAGATGCGTGGGAGTTCATTAATGTTAGTTAAAAATTGTACGAAATTTAAGACTCGTAATTATATTGTTGATCTATAGTTTGAGCATAATATTGAGCTGCCCAGTGTTGAGCTGGTTAAACATGTTACAGTGAACGTTTACAGACCCCCAAATAATCAGAACTACGCTATTAAAATTTAGGAAAACTTGCAAGTGGTATGAAATCAGTAGTTATATAAGCTGACTTGGTGACTTTAATGGTAAACATTCAAATAACAGTAGATTATTACAACTTTTTAAATCATTTAATTTGTAAAACGTGTTTTATATAAGTAAATTATAATGACGATGACGATTCATATTTGTAATGTTAATAAATTGTAATGTTGTCCAATACCTACCCAAGCTGAGCACTGCACTTGCCCCCTTCACTGACCTTTATATTTTACCTGAATAGAACCTCTTTCAGGATACCGATTTTTTTTTCCTTTTCCAGCGAAATACATGCCGGGAACTTGCAGCCTACAGTCGTGCGGCAAAGAGGCGGCATGTATGCCATACAACAGCACCATGCACTACTGCCGATGCACCTCCAACGGGCTGCCAGTCACCGAAGACTTCAAATGTCCCAGAAGCACAGGTAACCTTACGACTATTTATAACTCCCACAATGCTTGATTGATCGTAATTTGTTACACTGAGTTTATTGAACTTTTGTTTTGATGTTTTGATGCTACGTCGATTTACTGTTTTGTAATCGTCTCTTCTAAGATAGCGTTTTTATTACTGACAACTCTATTGATAGTTAGTTTAAAAGTTCAGTTAGGTATAATTTTCTTGTAATCAATCACGTTTCTAAGTGCAGTTAAGTTTTAGCCTTTTTTTAAAATAAATGCGAGAACGTCGAGTTACGAGTAAGGCCTAAAGGTCTACCTTAAAAAGTTTGATATCGTATTGGAAACCCATAATAAGTTATCTAAGTACAAATACTAAACTTGTACTACTTAAATAAATTTTGTGAATTTGGCACACAAAACTCTAAAATAACTGAACATCTTCCGAACACAGCACTACCGTCACCACAGTTTGGCATTTCCATCCTAGATTTATGTCAGAGAAGGCCTAACAGTAAACTGTATTAATCAATTCCAGTTCCCGTGACTTTGAAGCCCATATACAACGTGATCCCGCCGAGAACTTCGAACGCCTCAGACGGCCGATACGCGCCGTCACCGCCCACCGCACAAGTAAGACCATCCAACTTAATTAAAACCCCTGTTATCGCCTTATCATTATGTCCTACTGCACAGATTGCCAGCTTGATTAAAAAATATTAGGTTAGAGATAAATGTTTATGGAAAGTCCTACTAAAACCTCACTTGACGCATACCTATATTGCGATCCTAATAATAATTCGTCTCGTTTCGGCCTATGGCACCTACGTCACGTGTCACACAGTCCAAAATATGACCCAAAAAGCTGAAGCACCTACGTTTTCCCATGCAAAGTGATTTATTAGAGGACAATAAACACAATGAAAACAACAGACGATGAACTTTATCAATGAGAGTATTGATTTTAATCAGACATGCTAAAATAATATGGGATGGAAAATGAAATCAGTGTTTTTCCATAGTTAGCTACTGATAAATATTCATGATAGGGTCAACCGTGATAACATGATGTCACCCAAATTGTGGGGGTTGATACCTTGTTTACGTAGGGACTTTTATATATTGTTTCTTTATGCCTTTTATCTGCGACGGTTGTTTTTGAAGGTTCCGTTGCCAAGTGGCAAAAACGGGACCCTTATAGATTCGTTCTGTCCGTCTGTCTGTTCGTCCGTATGTCACAGCCATTTTACCTAGAGAGCATTGTCTTCTATGAACCGCTACACAAAAGTGATGTGAAATTACGAATAAAAAAAAATTGGGGTGGCCTATGGGACTTTTTCGTGAAACTGCAGCTGTAACTTTGTTTCTATAAGAACATACTATGAAAAACAAAAAAAAAACAAATAGAAAAATACACAAAAAAAAAAAAAAACATTAGCTTCAGAAGCCGGTGACAAAAACACCAAATTAATCAAATAAAGGTCACCGACTTCGAAGTTAAAAGTTGTTTTTTTGAAGTTGGTTTTGTTTTTTTGCAAAAAAAATGTTTTTTATTTTTCAATTTTTAGGGTTCTGTACGCAAAGAGTAAAAACGGGACCCTATTACTAAGACTCCGCTGTATCTCATGAACCATGAGAGCTAGACAGTTGAAATTTTCACAGATGATGTAATTCTGTTGCGCTATAACAAGAAATACTAAAAACATAATAAAATTAATATTTAAGGGGGACTCCCATCGCGGGGTTGCGATAGTCGTGGAGAGGACCCGGCAACTGGGTCTCGAGGTGGCTTTGCACAAGTCCGAGGCCACCCCAGCTAGCAAAATACCCTTACAAACAAAAGCTTTAAGAGCGATGGTTTCATAAAAGGTTTATACGTGTTCTGATTAAGTCAGAAACTCTTAACACCCTTACAAACAAAAGCTTGTAAGAGCTGGGGTTTCATATAAGGTTTATATGTGTTCTGATTAAGGCAGGAACTCTTATAGTGCCATTTTATAAGTCTATTTAGATTTTAAGAGCATTCACACTTGTAACATGGTCTTATAGACGTATTTAAGAAAACCTTTTATAATATTCATAAGAGCAGTGGTATTATAAGCTCCTTTTACAAGTCTAATTGCCTTTGATTCTTATTTAATACTTATGAATTCATTTTATTAGTACAGTCAACCTTAGAAGTGACTACACTAAGTGTTTTATTAGACTTCTGTAAACTAGTATTTTAAAAGTGTGATTTATCTCACCCAAGATATAATAAAGAGTAGTAGCACTTTAAAAGGTCTACAACAATTCCCTATTAAGGGTTATTTATTTTCTTTGTTGTGTTGACTCCAGAAATTGTTATAAAATCAGGTAATAGACTATTTTAATATTTAGTACACGTTATCATTAATTTACTATTAGATCCTTCGACTTCGTCGTTTGGCTTGCTTTTACATATTACGGAAACCTAAAAATATAAGCAACATGGCCGCGTAGAAAGTGGTTTTACGTTTAATTTGACTTTTACGAGTGCGTTATAACCCTTAGACAAGAGTACTGGACTTATATTGCTCTAAAAAAGCACTTATAAGTCGCGGTTGGTCGTAATGGCGACATTTTGATATTATTTTACAAATAATTAAAAAATATATAAAGTAAAAGAAACATTTTTGAAAAGGCCCGTGAAGATATTGTTATTAAAATTTCAAAGTAATCGAGAAAAACTACTTCGCAACCTAATAATCGCATATACTTAGTGCGTGACAAATACATGAGTAAGAAATTAGAAAATATACACACTAGCCTTTTGTAGGAAATATAAATTTAAATTTAATACTTTATTATTTTCCCAAAAGTTCCAAGGACTTCGCGGTTTGTGATAACACTCTTATTAAGAGATCACAAAGAGGACTATAAGCGATATTACCCTTAAACTAGTATTGGGCTTCGGAACGCGCCACCTCCAGGATCCTCAGTGACGGTAGAAGGGGTTTCCATCGGCGTCGAGTCGACGCTGAAGTACCTGGGACTTGTCCTCGACAGCCGGTGGAACTTCGTGGAGCATTTCCGACGTTTGGCCCCCAAACTGGAACGGACAGGGGCTGCCTTCAGGCGGCTCCTGCCCAACCTGGGAGGGCCAAACGCCTCCTGCCGGAGGCTCTACGCGGGAGTCGTGAGGTCCATGGCCCTTTACGGGGCCCCGGTGTGGGCGCGTTCATTGAGCCGCCCACTATTTGAACGCGCCCCAAAAGGTGGTGGCCGTAAGGCTGATCCGGGGGTACCGCACGATCTCCCGCGAGGCGGCGAGCCTCCTTGCCGGATTGCCGCCATGGGAACTGGAGGCGATAGTCCTCGCGCGCCTACACGTGTGGCGCGCGGAGGCGCTACACCGGGGGGAAACTCCGTCGCTCAGCGGACGGACTTCCGGCGTGATCTCATGGCGACATGCCCGCGTAGCACGACCACCGTAGACACGAAAGAGAATCGACAAATCTTTTGTTCATCTGTCATTGAATCGACAAAATGACTGATAAACAAAAGTTTTGGTCATTCTCTTTCGTGTCTACGGTGGTCATGCTACTCGGGCTGGAGAGAGCGACTGTCGCAAACCCGTGCAGGGCACGCCACAATAATGGCGGTAAGTCCCCTCTTTGAGGAGTGGCTGGAGAGACGCCACGGCGTTCTCACCTTCCGCCTGACGCAGGTTCTTACCGGACACGGATATTTCGGTAAGTTCCTGCACCGAATCGGGCGGGAGGAGACGCCCGGGTGTGTCCACTGCGAGGATCGACCGGAGGACACGGTGGCGCATACTGTGGAGGTGTGCCCCGCTTGGGCGGAGCACCGCCGTGTCCTCGAAGTGGCGATCGGCGGCGGCGACCTCTCGCTCCCGGCCCTGGTTCAATCCATGGTTCGGAGCGAGACGGAATGGGACGCCGTCGCCTCCTTCTGCGAAGCAGTCATGCTAGCGAAGGAGGTGGTGGAACGTGAGAGAGAGAGATCTTCACGTCCCGCCCGCCGCGGGAGACGCCCCGGGCGTCGGATGCCACGTGGAGGCTTCCGGCCACCGTAGGCGCGGGCCTGTGGACGGGCAGCTTTGGGCTAGCTCGCCGTCCGTCCGTCTCATGACGACAAGCCGTGTCGACGACGCGTTCGTGTTACACGCGCGCCTCAAAGAGAGTCAGCAACAATGAAGGGGTCTGCAAGGGCCGATGCCTGCCGGGGTTGCGGGACTGTTCGCAAGAGATACCGTGCCCCCGGAACACAAAGGGCGATGAAGAAACATGGATGGGTTTTAGTCAGTAAAAGTCTGACACTCCTCCTGCTCCGCCCAGAGCGGGAGGAGTCATTTGATGATTTCCTACCCGAAAAAAAAACAGGGAGACTCCCATACAATAAACGTGTTTTTTTACCGATTTGTGTTGTATAGATAATGGTACGGAACCCTTCGTGCGCGAGTCCGACTCGCACTTGGCCGGTTTTTAATTGTTCCCAAACAAATCGCCATGAATTTATTTACATAATTAATAACAATACATGTCATGGTAATAGGCTTATCCCCAATAAATGGAACTTAACATACCTAACTATCGAAATTTGGGTGTATTGTACACATCTGCGTACCCCTCAGAGCATACAGGCGTGATGTTACGTCATGATGTTGTATAAACAATAAACATCCAAGCGATTGCAGCAATCACGTCAAATTTGCCGTCTATTTTTGAAGAGTTCCATTGTATATCTCTGAAGATCAGCATCAGAACTTCACCAAATTTAAATTGGATCACATCAGGAGTATACTCTTTCAAATAAAAAAAAGAATTTTGAGAATCGGTCTACAAATGGGGAGAAATAGGGTAACATGCATTTAAAAAAATACATACACATGAACATAGAACCTCCTCTTTTTTTGAAGTCGGTTCAAAACAGATTTAGTTTTGATACCGAGTGTAATTTGACATACGAAGTAGCGCTAAAAATATTCTTATTATATTGTTTGGTGCTACGGAACTCTTTGTGTGAGCCCGACTCGCACTTGGCCGGGGTTTTTTTTTTATTGATACGATATTATTTGTCCGGATATTTAATTGTTTTCTTATGTTCTGTCTGACTTAATAAACATAAACATTGCGACCCTGTAGTCTATGGACATATCTCTAAAATTAACTTTTTTTTTCTAGGTATCCAAATCCTTAACGAGTGGAGAGATCTTCGCGGAATCCACGACTGGGAACGGCTCATTAATAGAGAACGGCATGACCGCCAGCGTGGGCACCCTAATAGCCGTCACCGCTTCAGGAGCCATAACCTTAATAATAATCGTCTCGATTATCCTGCTGTACCTCAAAAAGCGTATGTGTCGTGTAGACGGGAAAACGCAACCTGTAAGTAGATTTAAAAAAATAGAAAATGAGAATCAAGTCAATGTAGAAATTATATCCCATAAACAAGATCTCTATTTAACCTCTGCGTGGAATGAAATAACAGCATATTTTAACGCAGATAATGCCGCTTTCTGATTGCTTGATTACTCCTATTATCCTGTTGCAACACATCACTCCAAAAAGATGCAAATATGATTGAACAGCTTGGTTTTTTGTAGCGTGTGCGACCTGGGGAGCCACTGCTTGCTGAACGGTATATAACGAACCCGCAGTACGGAGTGTACGGCGCAGGCAACGTGCCCGTGCCGGGGACCCCGGGGGCCATGGACGCCGACGACACCAACAAGTCACAAGTCCAGCTCCTCGACAGAAACGCGCTTACATTCCTTGAAGAGGTCGGGGAAGGATGCTTTGGTAAAGTCCACAAAGGTAAATACCAGACGCTCCACAAATCATAAGTACTTTTTCAAACAACCTTAGCATGAATTAGTTACTTAGCCAAATCATTGTTACAGGGCTTCTGAGAACCGCTGCAGAGGAACAAGTAGTAGCTATCAAAGTACTAAAAGAAAGTGCAGGTCGCAATGCAGAGGAAGACTTTGTGAGGGAAGTCTCTATAATGTCTGCGTTTAGACATCCCAATATTCTTGCACTAGTTGGAGTCGTATACAGAGGTAATTAACTATTTATTATTAAACGTAATCCAAAAAAGTTTTTCTATTTCGAACATTTCACTCAAAAACAATGTAACTTGCAGATGATATCAACGCGAGTCCCTGGATGGTGTTTGAATATATGGAGTGGGGGGATCTAGCCGGTGTCTTGCGAGGATCCCGCGGTGGCGGGCGACCGGGACCTCTGCTAGACGAGCCTGCTTTACTACACGTAGCCCTGCAAATAGCCAGAGGCATGCAATACCTTGCTTCAAGAAGATTTGTTCATCGAGATCTCGCAGCCAGGAATTGCCTAGTCGGTGCCAATCTTACAGTGAAAATTGCAGACTTCGGCATGTCACGAGACATTTACACGTGCGACTATTACAAAATGGGTGGCGAAAGGCCCATGCCGGTACGGTGGATGTCACCAGAGAGTATCGTGTACGCTCGGTTCACCCACGAATCAGACGTGTGGTCGTACGGTGTCGTACTGTGGGAGATATACAGCAGAGGCAAACAGCCCTTCTATGGTCAGAATAACGATGGTGCTACAAAGTTGATCTTACGGGGTATAGTGTTGGTGCCTCCCGAAGACTGCCCACGTTTTGCTGGTGATTTGATGCGTGCATGTTGGAAGGCCGATCCTCGCGATAGAATAGGTTTTGATGAAATATGTAGAAAATTAGATGATGCAGCTGCGGGTGGGCAAGTCATGCAAATACGTCTACCGCGACCCCCGCCCCCGCCACAAGACTCGACAGGGTATTTAATCCCGAAGGAGCAGTTGCCGGTTGATTACTTGAAACTGTCACTTCCTACACCCGAAGATCATGCTGAGATGGAGGCTTCTTTTGACTCTAGTGAGGATGAGGATGAGGACGAGGAGTACACCTGACAGCCGGCGCTGGCGGCGGCCTCGCAGTACGTGCCGCGCTCCTCGCCCGCGGCTGTCGCCGCCACTATGGCTCTCACCAGCACATTCCGTTCACAGAGTAGCGTTTTCTCCCAATTTCATTGTTAACTTCGTTGTTCAGGCGAACGATTGCAACGTCTACCAGGAGGTCAGGAATGTAAAGTAATTGCGAAAATGTAGAGTCAATACTCAATTACCTACCTAAGTGTGATATTTTTCATAATAAATAAAAATATTCTATACGAGAACTTTTGTAGCTGTGTAAATCTCTATGATATTTAAAAGAGTATTTGTGTATGATATATTATCTTAGTTCATAAATATATTAATTATTCTGTGTGCCATATGCCAAAAATAAAAGTACCTAAAATGTAAGACGATAGAACAATTTATCCCATAATATTGTTTATAAAATACCTAAATACTTAAGAATAAATAAGTAAATATGTATGTGTTCCAAACAGAGTAGGTAAGTAAGTAGATATGTTTGTGTGACAAAACGAACCTATATGATTTTCACTTGTTTTTGTAAAATGTAGGTACCTAAGTATATTGACTGAACCTTGTATCTGTTGGTATGATGTATGATTACAATAAATTGTATAAAATTGTACAATTAGGGATGTAGTACATAACGTACAGTTACACATTTATCCTAGTCGTAGGCTATCTTTTTAGAGTTGAGCCTCTAATAGAGCCCCATTTTGGGTTGTGTTTAGAGCAACAGTCAACTGAGTTCAAAGTCGAATCGCATTTTTTGTTGATCAATTTTTAACAAAAGAATTCATCTCAACTCCTTATCTAAATTTGTTGAACACTCTGAATAGATACTTAGTAGACCGCGCGCGAGCTCCGAGGAATCGGTGACTTACTTAAATAATCGGTGGTTTTATTTCAAGTACATAATAATGATAATACCCTCATAGAATGTGCTAGTTCGCGCTGAGTACCTACTAAATTATGAAATCATTTTATGAGGGTATTACTCGTATGTACTTGAAATAAAATCCTCGGAGCTCGCGCGCGGACTATAGGTACTTTAGACCGACCTTTCCATTTTTGTAAACCGAGCTTTATTAGTACCTAAAGCTGCACTTGCTGCATCATCGTCCACAATTTAGTACCATATATGTCCATAGATTTTTTTGGGAAAAGGCTAGGCAGATGATAATGTCCATAGATTAATATAGAGAAATAGATTTCGTTCCATAAACGCAAACAACCTAAGACGTAGGTACGCGTTTTAGGTACTTAGCCCAAATTTAAATTTTTATGTTTTTCAAAGAACAGTTTCATAAAACTACCTACTTACCTACTACCGAATTAATTCGACTTCAAAAGTCAACAATGTAAGTAGGTAGGTGTCTACCTACTAGAAATAGTTAAAATCATTTCCATAATTTTCTTACTAATTTAAAGTTTAAAATAAGCATTAGATAAAAATAAACGTGCACATACTTGTTTGTAAGTACGAGTAGGTAGGTATTCAGAAGAATAAAAAAAATCTTGATGAAAAAGCTTTGAGCTATTACTACTACGTTTAAAGAAGACACCGCGAACAAAATCTGTGCTCCGTTCAACTGCTGTCGGCTGGCTGCAGTTCACTCATTCGCTTGCTCGCCACAGCATTATATACAGGATGGAATTTTTCAATGCCACCTTGAGGGAAAGTACTCGAAATTCTGGAGATAGCAAATTTTACTCAAAGGAAACATTCCTTTATTTAAAAAAAGAAACAAATCTGCGTTCACAGATCTTCGAAAATTCGCTTGCCACATTGGGCATCAAAAAACCCGGGATGGATCGACTAAAGTTCGAAAAAATAACATTCTGTACCTTTTTGATATCAATCGATAGGGTCAATCATATGGATCAAATCTCTCTAACAAACATGATAAATTTAATGAAAGGAAAACTATGAATAAAAGTGCTTTAACTTATTGAATTTATCCCATTGAATTTAAAACTGTTCTTTAGATTTCATGGATTTCCCTTCATTTAATTTGATTTGATTGCCCCTATCGATTGATGTAAAAAAAGTACAGGTGTTATTTTTTCGAACTTTAGTCGGTTCGATTCCCGAGCGTGGCAAACCAATTTTAGAAAATCTGTGATTGCAGATTTATTTCTTTTTAAAAATAAAGGAATGTTTCCTTTGAGTAAAATTTGCTATCTCCAGTATTTCGAGTACTTTCCCTCCAGGTGGCATTGAAAAATTCCACCCTGTATATACGGGGTTAGGCGCGCCCCGCACTGCGGACAGATTTTGTTCGCGCTGTCTTCTCTATACATACGTAGTAGTAATAGCTCAATGTGAAAAAGCTACCGTATTCATGTTTTGAAATGTTAGAAAAATAATGAAAATAAAGTGTAAAAAGACCGAGTTTCTCTTTATTGTAACCACAAATATAACATAACATAACATCACGCCTATAATGCACGGAGGGTTAGGTACACCTACCTAATAGCACACCTACATTTGACCAGTTTACGTTTAAGTCCCATGTAATAGGGGCGAGCCTATTGCCATCAGCCGGTCGCGAATCCAGACTCGTGGCCGCTACTGAGAAATTCCTGATGGTAAAACTCAATAACACTTTTCCCGACCCGGGAATCAAACTCAGGACATTATGTTCCAGCAGTCGGCGACCACTAGCTAGACCATCGAGGCAATCCCATATACCTAAGTAGGTATGCGCAAAACTTCTTCTTCTTCGTGTCGATGATTCCCATTGTTATTTATTGCGTAGAACTAATCCTTCCAATAGCTGCATGAAAATATTTCCTACTGCTTAGCCCGTGATGAGTTTGAGCAGGACATCAGAAACATTCAATGAACCCACTAAAAAAGTAGAGGGCATCTTGTTTTTTATTGAAAAACCGCCTTTTCGCAGCCATCGAACAGCGACCGAAAAGTGGTAGTGGACTATCAAAGAAAACAATAGACTATTTGGCAAGTTCTCTGTAATAATGACTAGCTTTCGCTCGCGTTATTTTGAAAAAAAAAAACTTAAAACACACCAGTAAAGTTCAATCATGATTCGAAAGTTACATGGCGCCATCTATTATCATAACGTTATTGTTGTTTTCCTCGGGAAAAGTAGGTACCTATTTGCGGGATGAAAGGTAGGAAGGTACTATGTCCGTTTCTGTACACCTGACAACGTAGGTACTTATGTGCAAAATTTCAGGATGATCGGTTCAGTGGTTTAGGCGTGAAAAGGTGACAAACAAACTTACTTTCGCATTCTTATACAGAGTGTTAACAACCTTATCACGAAGCCGTCAACCAAGCATTCTGTACTGTACATCAAACTAAGTAACTTTACGCAAAAATTATTGCTGAGTAACGACTTTTTTTTTGGGGTGAAAAATCATGTTTTGTGGTAGAACTCAATGTAACGCACTCAAAACATTGTGCTGATGGATGGATTGAATAGTACGGGGGTCGTGGAGGTGTTTAATGTAAAAACCTTACAAAAAAAATAAAAAAATAAAATAAAACTTGTCAAAAAGTTGGAAATTTGACCCCCGATACCTCCGTAACTAGAAGGTTCCCAGGTATGGTGTAGAACAAAAAAATGATTGCAATGACGAGGAGAACAAGTGCCTTTCGGCTTCGTTAAGAGGTTTTTTACACCCTTTATTAGTCAGGAAGGTTAGGATGATGGTTGCAAAGTAAACCGGCCTTTACAGTCTAGTGGAGGAAACGGGTAAAACCGCCGCCATGACAGCAGCGCCGCGCTGCGCCGCGCGCCATTGCCATCTGTTAGAAACAATTTTGACTAAGATTTGCAAGGTGCGATCAATAATGGCATATTGCCAGGCTTTTTCGTATCAGACTTCCGAAAGTCCATTCACTGATGGCATCTTCAGCACAAATTTGATAGGTAAAGTCTCAGAAATGTGACACTTTAAAACATTTAGCACTTTGCTGTAATGCGCCACTTTGACTCCAATATGTCGGAACTTCCAATTGATCTTACACCTCCGGTTCCGACTTCGGTTCCGATACTTTTAAATCGGAGGTAAACTAGGTTCAGTTGCCATCGAATAACTTTTTAGTGGTGCTGGCCTAATCTATGACCCGTTAAGAAATAGATTGGACAGAGACAAAGCTGCAAAGTTATTGTTATAGCGTTGGGTAGGCTATTGGGGTGCTCTGAAACACTGCATGTCTGGTTCATAAGCCGTTTATTATATAAAATAGTCACCGTACATGAAACCAGGCTAATGCTAGCCGAACAATCAGTCACACACTAAAATACTTGGCGCAAGCGCGGGGAATACCGTGACACCGCGCAGCGCCTCTCGTAGAGTACTAAACTTGCGCGCGCATCAGTGTGACCATCTTAAATTTATCGATACTGCCATACTTTGGTTTGAAACCTGCCAAATCCTGCCCGACTCGAGTAAAAAATGCCCAAAAATTGCCAAGTTTGTTTAGCGTTCTAATAATAGTAGCACAAAAATTTAAAATACTTTTTTTACATATTATCATATTTTATTATTAATTAGGTTAAAAATGTAAATTAAACATTGCAATTAGCCTCATATTCTTCATTTTCTATCTCTTACATATTTTTATTCATACGATAATACTATATTATGGCCATGCTGGCCCATCTAGTTTGGTGCAATGGCGTTATTAGGGTGACCATTTTCGACAATTTGAGATGTCAATATAGATTTATTTTCTACATTGCAATACTGCCAAAAACTGCCAAGCTTATAAAACGTTAACTAAACATGCCGGAGGCTAAAATAGGAAGCCAATCCTGCCAAAAAGGCAGGAAAATGCCACATATGGTCACACTGGCGCGCATCCGCGCGTGAGTATCGCTGCCGCGCACTCTATCGGCGGCAGGGGAAACAACTACCGGGGTTACCCATCACTCATGGCCTCACGCTATATTGTTTATTAAATATAATTTGCTACTTCTGGAGTAATTTGATTTAATTTGCTAACTGTTATAAAAATGTGATTATTTTTATTTGTGATACTTATACTAAATAGGTTTGTTATTTTTTAATTGAAATTAAAGAGGCTGACTAATTAATGTTGTACTATTTTATTTTATTGCCTGCCCTTAACACATATTTCGTCTGCCACCATCTCCGACTCCACCTCCGACTCCGGTTCCGGTTCCGACTTCGAGAAACAAAATTTAAAAACTCCGACTCCGATTTCGATTCTGATCAAACCACCTCCGTAACATCCCTAGTCCAGTCCTGTCCAGTCATATGTGATATGGATGTATTATGTAAAGTGTCAATGAGGTGTTTTCAGGGCTAGCTTCCACTGAAAAAGGAGGTTGGAGTGTAGCCTTAGGAGCGTTACGGCGCGAAGCAAAAAAGTGTTATTTTCGCAAATCGTTTATTTTGTCGATTCTATAGTCTAAAACACCTAAATATAAGGCTAAAAGTTTCGTGGTGTTTTTTGTCTCCGACTAACCGTTTGTCGTAAAAACGATGTCGAAGGGATCCATAGGTTAGGCTAGGTTACAACTGTGCGGGGTGCGTCAGAATTCCTCCACGTGTGCCTAGTGGCTGCTGGTCCCTCTCGATACGTCTGGAGGGAAGAGCAGCTGCTGGGTCGGTGCACCCTGGGCGCGACAGTATCCTTCCTCGAGGAATGAGAAGAAATTCTTCTTATTCCTTGGGGAATGTTACTGTCGTGGCTAATATTCTGGGGAGGGGTGCCCTGTCCGTTCCGGACAGTGCGCGATTCACGCTCCAAGTCATTGGAGTGTGAATATGGGGAGGGGGATATTCGTCGCGTACCGTGCGATGGCTCACGGACCGGGCTTATCGGACGGTACGTGATTAGTGATTCACTCCTCGAAGTTCTCGGGGAGTGAATCGGGGTGGGGTTATTCGTCGTGTGCCGTGCGATGGCTCACGGAGCGAGCTCATCGGACGGTACGTGATTAGTGATTCACTCCTCGAAGTTCTCGGGGAGTGTATCGGGGCGGGGTTATTCGTCGTGTGCCGTGCGATGGCTCACGGAGCGGGCTCATCGGACGGTACGTGATTAGTGATTCACTCCTCGAAGATCTCGGGGAGTGAATCAGGGTTGGGGTTCCTTCTTCATCTTGGATCACGGCATTCGTTGCCCTCTGGTACGCGTCTGTCCATCAGACGTGACTGTGAGCGCGATGAATCGTCGTGATAAAGGATCAAGGGGGAAGGGGGAATATATATGAATATGTATGTGTGTGTATATATTTGTATATAAATTATATATGTTTATGTTTATATATTTATGATGAAGTAGGGAGACAGGAACCACACCCTTCAAAGGAACAAAAAATAATTAAAAGAACGATTAGCAAAGAAGTACCCCAGGGCGGTACCAGCTGCTCAGCAGCTGGAGAATCCGCCACGATCCCTTCGGGATCGTCAAGCCCCTCGTATTCTGGGGAGGGCAGCAATCGTTTCCCGCTTGCCAATGGCAACGAGAGCCGAGGAGGCTCAACAAGATCACGGTCTTTTGAAGACCTGATCTCTTTTACGGTGACCGCTTCTCCCTCCCAAGTGACGGTGGGTGGAGAGGGCCGCCGCAAGAGAAGGAAGAAGAAGAAGGCGGTGGGTACGACCGCGCCTCCTACTTCCCAAGAAGCCGCGCTACCGGCGACTGCACCTCCCACCCAGGAGGCCTGGACGACGGTGGTGAAGAGGGGGCGCAAAAAGAGCGCGCCGCAGCCGACACCGCCCCAGGTACCGAATAGGTCCGAGGGCACGAGGCCGCCCAGGGTCACTACCCCACGCTCCGAGGCTGTAGTTATTACACTGCAGCCCGAAGCCGTAAGCAGGGGAGTGACCTACAAGTCGGTCCTGGCGGAAATGAAGCAGAAGCTTCAGTTTAGCGAGTTTGGTACCCCGGCTGGTTTCGTCTTCAGGACGGCAGCCACGGGTGCCAAGATGCTTCAGGTGTCGGGTGCCGGAAGGCAGGAGAGGGCGGACAAGCTGGCCGCCAAACTCCGGGAAGTCCTCAATCCAGAGGACACCCGAGTGTCCAGGCCCATGGTCACGGCTGAATTGCGCGTGGATGGGCTGGACGACTTGGTGACCCCGGAGGAAGTAGTGGCGGCCATTGCTCGAAATGGTGGGTGTCCGCCAGACAGCGTGGTGGCGGGCGAAATTCGCAGCGGCGCGGACGGGCTGGGCACTGTTTGGGTGCGGTGCCCGGTCGCGGCTGCGAACAAGGTCGCAGATGGCGGGCGACTGCTGGTAGGCTGGGTGTCTGCCAGGGTCAAACTCCTGCCAAGACGGGCTTTGCAGTGCTTCCGGTGCCTCGAAAAGGGGCATGTCAAGGCACAATGCACTGCACAAGTCGACCGCAGCGAACTATGTTTCCGCTGCGGTCGACCCGGCCACGGGGCGGCCCAGTGCTCCGGAGCGCCAAACTGCAGCCTTTGCGCAGCTGCAGGGAAACGCTCGGAGCACAGACTTGGCGGGAAGGCCTGCAAGGCACCCAAGTCTAAAAACAGGAGGTCTAGAGCTGTCGGAGAACCTGCGCCTCTCCCACAGCCCGAATCCCGACCCAGGGAAGGAGGAGCCGAGGAAATGGAATGCCATTAATGGCACAATTCCGTTTCCCCCAGGCGAACATCAACCACGCCGCCAGAGCTCAGGATCTATTGCTCCAGAGCATGGCGGAGTGGTTGATCAACGTGGCTGTGGTCGCCGAGCCGTACTTCGTCCCCCCCCGCGATAACTGGGCGGGGGACCTGGACGGCTTGGTGGCCATCATTGGCGGGACTCTTGTCAGTCCGTCCCGAGGTCACGGCTGGGTGGCCGCCCTCGTGGACGGCATGGTCACAATTGGGGCGTATTTCTCTCCCAACAAGAGTCTCGCTGACTTTGAGGAGTTCCTTGTCGAGCTAGGTGCCGTCGTGAGTCGGTTCCACCCTCGCCCGGTGCTGTTGCTCGGGGATCTCAATGCCAAGTCTGCGGCGTGGGGATCCCCGATCACCGATCCCAGGGGTGAGGTGTTGGAGGAGTGGGCGGTCGAGACCGGCCTGACCGTCCTGAATCGGGGCTCGGAGCACACGTGCGTGCGGCAGCGGGGCGGGTCCTTAGTGGACGTGTCGTTCGCAAGCCCCGCTGTTGCGGGCCGTGTGCGCGACTGGCGAGTTGCCGTAGAGGTGGAGACGCTGTCGGACCATCGATATATTCGATTTGACGTCTCCACCCAGACTGCGGGCGGTGGTCGCCCGTCTGCCCCACAAATGGACGGTCCTCGCTGGTCGTACAAGCGTATCGACAGGGAACTCCTCGAGGAGGCAGCAATCCTCCAGGCCTGGGTCCGGGAGTCAACGACGAACGAACCCGTCGACGTCGAAGCGGAGGCGCAGTGGTTCCGCGGGGCGATGACGCAAATTTGCGATGCGTCTGTGCCCCGCGTCACCCAACCCACAAGGCGCCAGCTGTACTGGTGGTCCGCCGTCATCGCGCAGTTGCGCGTGACGTGCGTGGAGGTGAGACGCCAGTAC
Source organism: Xestia rhomboidea (assembly GCA_963853795.1). NCBI lineage: Eukaryota > Metazoa > Arthropoda > Insecta > Lepidoptera > Noctuidae > Xestia > Xestia rhomboidea. The sequence continues at coordinate 7,689,267 of OY970764.1, read as the reverse complement.
ACCCGATACCGGAGGAGACGTCGTCGGGTTCCGGAGGAAGAGGCCGCGCTGTATGAGGTGTACCGCGCGGCCAAGGAGGCTCTGTGGCTGGCCGTCGGCGAGGCTAAGACTCGAGCCAGGGAGGAGATGTTGTCGACCCTCGACGTGAATCCGTGGGGGCGCCCTTATCGTGCGGTGCGAGGGAAACCTCGTGCCTGGGCGCCCCCACTCACTGAGAGTATGCAGCCTCAGCTGCTGGAGGAAGTGGTCGCAACGCTCGCGAGATTGTACCTGGGGGTCTTGCGATCCATGGCCCTGTACGGGGCCCCGGTGCCTCGGACCTGACGGCCGGCAGCATCGCGATCCTGCGAAAGCCGCAGCGGGCGATGGCCGTCAGGTCTGTCAGGGGGTATCGCACAATCTCCTACGAGGCGGCTTGTGCACTGGCCGGGTCGCCACCCTGGGACCTGGAGGCGAGAGTCCTCGCATCACTGTACCGGTGGCGCGAGGAGGCGCGGACGCGGGGCGGAGGACCGATGCAGCGAGAGATCGATCTGCGTCGGTCTCAGCTCCGCGAGGTCATGGTGGCGGAGTGGCGGGGGAGGCTTTTGCGCCCTACCGCCGGCCTCGCTACCATCGAGACGATCCGAACGGTGCTCGAGGAATGGCTCGAGAGGAGGCACGGCTCCCTGTCGTTTCGGGCGACGCAGGTGTTCTCGGGGCACGGTTGCTTCGGGAAGTACCTGTGTCGCATAAACAGGGAGCCGGACGCCCGGTGTCATCACTGCGTCCATTGTCTGGAGGACACGGCGCGGCATACGCTGGCAGAGTGTGCCGCATGGGATGAGTCGCACCGTGCCCTCGTGACAGAAGTAGGAGCCGACCTTTCGCTGCCGGCCGTCGCTCGCGCGATGGTCGGTAGCACAAAGTCGTGGGATGCGGTGATCTCCTTCTGTGAAACGGTCATCTCACAGAAGGAGGCTGCGGAGAGGTTGAGGGAGGTCGAGACCGCTCTCCCGACCCGCAGCAGACGTACCGGGCGTCGGCGGAGGGCGGACAACGCCCTCTTCCGGCCCCCCTGAACGGGTCCAGAGGGACGGCGGACTTGGGGACGTCCGCCACCCCGCCGAATAACTGCACCCGAGGCGGTGGCGCGTAGTATTCCGCGCGCGCCCCTATTGGCGTTGCGGGGGGAGTACACCTCGCTCCCCCCGCAGACATGAGGTGGCCCGTAGTCGCGGGCCGGCACTAGCCGGGGATCGTGGAAGGCGCACTAGTTCCCATGATCCCCGGTGCAAGTGTGGGAATGGAACACCGGGGTGGTTTTTAGTCGGTTAGAGTCCGACAGGCCCCTCCGCCCGCCCCAGGGCGGAGGACATCCGTGTGGATTTTCCACCACGGCACCAAAAAATAAAAAAAAAATAAAGGTTACAACTGTGCCCATCACTGCGTCCACTGCACGGAGGATACGGCGCGGCATACGCTGGCCGAGTGTGCCGCGTGGGACGAGCCACGCCGTGCCCTCGTAGCAGAGGTTGGAGGAGACCTGTCGCTGCCGGCCGTCACTCGCGCGATGGTTGGCAGTGCAGAGTCCTGGGACGCAGTGGTGTCCTTCTGCGAAACCGTCATGTCGCAGAAGGAGACTGCGGAGAGGTTGAGGGAGGTCGAGGCCGCTCTCCCGACCCGCAGCAGACGCACGGGGCGTCGGCAGAGGGCAGACAACGCCCTCTTCCGGGCCGCCTAAATAGGTCCAGGAGCGACGGATTCGGGGACATCCGTCGCCCCCCATGACACTGGACCCGAGACGGCGGCGCGTCGTGTTCCACGCGCGCCTCTCCGAGACGTAGCGGGGGGAGTTTGACACCTCACTCCCCCGGGACGAGGCCCGCAGGTCAAGCGGGCCCGGCACTAGTCCGGGGCAGCGGAAGTCGCATCAGATCCCGCTGCCCCCCGACGCAAGTGTGCGACGGAACACCGGTGTGGTTTTAGTCAGTACGAGTCTGACAGACCCCTCCGCTCTCCCCAGAGCGGAGGACATCCAAAGAGGATTTCCACATCGAGAAAAAAAAAAAAAAAAAAGGTTACAACTGTGCGGGGCGGATCTGTATTTATGCTTTCGCGGTTGCACAACGACATGCTTTGCTTGGTAGCATAGATGCAGGTCTACCTTACTGCCTCCCTCAGAGGCGGTAGGGTGGCGGGGTCTTGAGGGAGAGCGCTACGGTCGTGTAGATCCTCAAGGCAAGTCTGGTGTGTTCACCTTCACGTGGTTGCTGCCCTGTTCTTGGTCTAATTCCATAAGAAATAGACGCAACAAAAACCACCGCATCGCACTTCGTATGATCAACTCCCGTCATGCGAAGTGCGGTGTGCGTTCCCCTGCGTGACCCTCTGAGCAGCGGGCGTAGCAGAGGGCATGGCAGGGGAGTGGCGCGGCGACGGGATCACGAGCATCCGCATGATCCTCTCGCCGCGCCGCTCCGCGGGCGTTGAGGGGGGGAAGGGGCGTTTGCCCTCCCTCCTCACGGTGTCGGGCGGGCGACAGGCGCGGAGGTGCCTCCGCCCGCATTGCACCCGTCACCTCGCGGGCGACTGGGCCTCCCGCTTCCCGGCGTGCGTGCGGACGCCATGCCGGGGAGCGAGGAGGCCTGGTCAGCGGTAGCCTCCTTTTGCGAGGTTCTCGCAGAAGGAGGAGGCGGAGCGGCGCAGCGGGAGGATCATGTGTGAGGACATGATCCTCTCGCCGCGCCGCTCCACGGGCGGAGAGGGGGGGAAGGGGTGGTTGCCCTCCCTCCTCACGGTGACGGGCGGGCGACAGGCGCGGAGGTGCCTCCGCCCGCATTGCACCCGTCACCTCGCGGGCGACTGGGCCTCCCGCTTCCCGGCGTGCGTCGCATAAACAGGAAGCCGGACGCCCGGTGTCACCACTGCGTCCATTGTCTGGAGGACACGGCGCGGCATACGCTGGCAGAGTGTGCCGCATGGGATGAGTCGCACCGTGCCCTCGTGACAGAAGTGGAAACCGACCTATCGCTGCCGGCCGTCGCTCGCGCGATGGTCGGGAGCGCAGAGTCGTAGAATGCGGTGATCTCCTTCTGTGAAACGGTCATCTCACAGAAGGAGGCTGCCGAGAGGTTGAGGGAGGTCGAGACCGCTCTCCCGATCCGCAGTAGACGTACCGGGCGTCGGTGGAGGGCGGACAACGCCCTCTTCTGGCCCCCCTGAACGGGTCCAGAGGGACGGCGGACCTGGGGACGTCCACCGCCCCGCCGAATAACTGGACACGAGGTGTTGGCGCGTAGTGTTCCGCGCGCGCCCCTATTGGCGTTGCGGGAGGAGTACACCTCGCTCCCCACGCAGACATGAGGTGGCCCGCAGACGCGGGCCGGCACTAGCCGGGGATCGTGGAAGGCGCAGTTCCCATGATCCCCAGTACAAGTGTGGGAAGGGAACACCTGGGTGGTTTTTAATCGGTTAGAGTCCGGCAGACCCCTCCGCCCGCCCCAGGGCGGACGACATCCGTGTGGATTTTCCACCACTTACACAAAAAAAAAAGGTTAGAACTGTGACCAACTACGAAATTGGTCGCGAAATTTTTTTGTCTCTTTTTCATAGTGCCCCTTTTTTTTGTTTTTTTTTTTTTTTAGGATGGGAAATCATCAAATGACTTCTCCCGCTCTGGGCGGAGCAGGAGGGAGTGTCAGACTTTTACTGACTAAAACCCATCCATGTTCCTTCATCGCCCTTTGTGTTCCGGGGCCACGGTATCTCTTTCGAATAGTCCCGCAGCCCTTCATAGTGCCCCTGAGACGACCCACTGACCAACACACACATATACTAGCCACCATTTTATTTTTAAAAGGCATTGAACACCAGCTAAAACAAAAGTTTTTAAAGCGAGTCTTGCACAGCGCCATCTATCGTTCTTCAGTGGAAGTTGGCCCTGAAAACAGCTCATTTACTAATATTTGAGGAGTTTCAAGCCTTTTGACAGTTTCGGGTAGGTTGATGTGCTAAGACGTACATAATACATCCATAATTATCACTTAAGACGTTAAGACTGGACAGTACTGGACTAGGCATGTTACGGAGGTGATTTTATCAGAAACGAAATCGGAGTCGGAGTTTTTTGAATTTGGTTTCTCGAAGTCGAAACCGGAACCGGAGTCGGAGTCGGAGACGGAGCCGAAGATGGTGGCAGAAGAAAGATGTGTTAAAGGGCAGGCAATAAAATAAAATAGTACAACATTAATTAGTCAGCCTCTTTAATTTCAATTAAATCAAATTAATTGAGTCCAGTAGTAGCAAATTATATTTAATAAACAATAACTTTGCACCTTTGTCTCTGTCCAATCTATTTCTTAACGGGTCATAGATTAGGCCAGCACCACAAAAAAGTTGTTCCATTTCAATTGAACCTGGTGGACCTCCGATTTAATAGTATCGGAACCGAAGTCGGAACAATCGGTGTAAGATCAATCGAAAGTTCCGACATATTGGGGTCGGAGTCGAAGCTTCGTAACATCCCTAGACTGGACTAGTACATGGACTCAACTGACAGTGACAGCGACACTAATGTCACTGTGACAGGTGACTGAATGATCCGATGATCCGTCGTAATCCATTTGTCTGAATTTTGTCTATGTTTGTTGTTGTTCTTGTTGGGCTTAGCTTCAAGTTTTTAGGTATACTCTGAATTATTATTCTTATTTATAATCTTCCAGTGCGCGGTGCTTCACTCCTAAGCAATAAATCAACGTACTCCGCGTGTTGACAGCAAAAGTATGTCGCGTAATGACAATATCCGTGAAAAACCTTTGAAGAAACGCACGAAAACCTGGTTTCTACACCAAGCTAAATTGATTTTTATGATATCAAAATATCCTGTTATCTACATCCCTGCTAAACAACGGCGTGTAAAATCGGATAAGGTTAAGTGGGACGATGCTTGGACAGAAATTTCATCTAAACTAAACCAGCCTAGTAAGATCGCATTATTTTTTATTCTTTCCTTTATTTCACCATCATCATGCTCTTGCCCTTAACCCAATTCATTTTTGATTTATGTAAACAAAATGATTACATAATTCATATTTTTTTTATTTACTATTTTTGGCCCCCACCATCAACAGATTACCTTACCTTTCAAACCTTATGATAGCAATGTTTCTTAGAAACAAACTATATACAGCCATTCAGACAGACCTTAGCTCACTCTAAGTGTTTTCATAAGATCTGTTTGGTTTATTACACAAACCTCGAGATTTATTTAACAAAACTTGAGATTTACTTGTTCATTACTTTCAGTTCTAGGATGTAAACAACTGTGGAAGAGTATACTATTCAAATATGCCAAGATAATGTCTTTAATTAACACTGGAAGAATAACAAAGATGGCTGCAATGTCCCATCCAGAAACAGTCAGGTTTTTTGATGGGCGGCTTAGTTTTATGGACCCATATTTATGTGAAATAGGTGATGAAAAAATACCTTTTCAGATGCACAAAATGATAAATAAAATATTCCATTTAAAAACCAAACTAACTCCAAAAACTTCAAAAACTTCAAACATTAAACCAGATAAGGCAAAGAAACTATTTATTACACATGCACAAGTTAAAGCCTTGCTAAAGAAACGAGAATTAAAAGAAAAAAATTATTCCGATACTATGGATACAAAATCTCTACAGATTGTAATTGACACAGCTGTAAAAAGTAAATTAGAGGAGCTTCTACAAATAAATCTGTCAAATTCATCTAATGACATTGTAAACAATGATGATGAAAATGCTGAGAATGTGCAAAGTAAGTCTGATGTTATTTTGATTCCAAGTGATGAAGAAAACACTTCTGGATGCATTACAAAGAGGCATTTGGGATTACAAAATGAACGTAGTATTAAAGATAATATAGAGATAGATCATGAAGATGATCAAATTATGGAAGATGATGAACAAAGGATGGAAGATGATGAACAAATGATGGAAAATGATGAACAAAGCATTGAAGATGATGTTGATTATGTAGAAATGAATGATAAAGATTTTAATATAAATAGGGAAAATGAAGATGATGTTGATAATATTCAAATTAATGATGAAGATTTTAATATAAGGGTAGTTGATGATGGTGTAAGATTAGAAAACTTAGTAATAGACGAGAATATAAATAATGAAACTTTGAATAATCTTGATTTAGAAAAAATGCCAATTATTATTCCTGGTGCCTGCACCATTTTAGGAAATATAAATGATGACATAAGTGATGCTCACATAAGAAACTTCTTCAGCCAATTGGGCGAAGTCATGAGCTTAGAATTGAACATCTCAAAGCAAAATATATTAAAATCAAGAATAAATGAGTTACTAATAAGCATGTTAAGAAACTAATATCTTGTTAAAATAAACTTTATCATGCTAAGTACAACCATTTTTTATTTATTTTGGTATTTTTTTAGGGTTATTTACCTCAAAAAGAAACAGAACCCATAAAACATCACTTTGTTGTCAGCGCATAAAGGTGCAGGAATGACTTTGACCTTGAAAAAGTAATTCCTGCACCTTTATGAGCTTGGGGGGTTGTATTGATGATTATAATTCTAAAACTACATTATAAAACATATTTTAATCAACATACAACCTGACACTGACCTGCAAAATGTAAAAAACATAGGAAAATTTGAATTTCGCAGGCTACCCTGGAGCATCCACCTTAACTTAAATGTATTTCTTTACCGTCCAATTGTAAATTATCCATTTTGCAACCTGTCTATCCAGACGACTTTTGTATTCGGGGATTCGAGGACTCCGCTAATATTATATATTTTTTCAGTCATGGAAAATCGCTTATTCATGCTACTGACTGATGACTGTTTACTTATAATGTTTCAGTAGTCAGTAGCATTCGCCAATATTTATTTTATATTCCGAAACTATTCATTTTCACTCGTAGCTCGCCAAATGGATTATTTTGCTGGAGAAGCATGGAAAAATTCTTAGGACGGGCATGGCATGACCCGGCACGGTGCGGCGGACTCTTTTCTTTTCAATATTTGTATTTATAAAGCAAACTAGGTACTACAGACACCATGTGCGATGTCTGATGTTTCTAATTTATGAAATATAGTTTTGATTACTATGTACGACAACGATGTTCGAAACTTCGAACTTACTTACTTACTTAATTTATTTGGATACTAGCTGACCCGCGCAACTTCGTCTGCGTCACATTATAAGAGAGACAGAGAGATGGTTAGAGAGAGTGTGAGACACCCTTAAAAGATAGATATAATAATGCTATCGCGGATTTTTATAGAACTTTTTCCGTCATACACGATTGTTGCGTAACTTTAACCGTTTACGCAGCGCACGCAACGAAAGATTTCAAAAGGAATATTTTTTTCCTTTTTCTGCAACAATTTTCATTGATGCTCTGCTCCTATTGATTGTAGCGTGATTTTATAAAAAACGTTGTAACGTTGTTGTTCGTTGTTGCCTTCACCGATTAATGAGCTATCCAACAGTAAAAGATACTTTCAACTCGAACCAGTAGTTCCTGAAATTAGCGCGTTCAACCAACCAAACAAAATCTTCAGCTTTATAATATTATTGTAAAGATTCAAGTAGGTAACAATTTAATTTCTCAGAAATATTTGCACTAATCGCCAAAATATTCTGTTTTTCCAAATAAGGGCTTCCCTCGACAGCCTTACGTTATCATCCTTAGACACTCGATGATAGTCATACTCCAGCTAGGTCGAAAGTTCTCATCAAGGTGCATAAAATGGGCCCAAACATGATATAGATGCTGTAAGCTCTTGATGACTTCTTGCAACTGCCTTCCGTCTCCATCGTCGACCTTCGATGAAAGTCATACCTACTCTAGTTAAGTTTAAAGTTCTCATCAAGGTCCATGAAATGAGCCGAAACACGATATAGCTGCTGCAAACTGATGCGGATCTCTTGCTACTGACTTTTGTCTCCATCGTCAGACCTTCGGTGACAGTCCAGGCAGGTCTTAAATTCTCACCAAGGTGCATGGAATGAGGCCAATAACAATTTAGCTGTAAATATAATCTACGTAAACTGCGTATGGATTATTGATTATTGCCAATAGCACAGCACAGTTCTTGCACGGCAAGAACACATGAGTTTATCAGGTTTCTGATGTTCGCTATACTACTTTTTGGAGAAATCATCATACTCCTGCCCTTATCCCAATTTATTTGGGGTCGGCGCAGCATGTTTCTATTCTTCTTCTATACTTCTCTATTACTTTATGGAAAAATATATTTCACGAAAAAAAAAAGAAATATAGAAATGCAAACAATTTAAATACAAAAAGAAATCTATGAAATCTCACAGCATAAAAAAAATCAAATCACAAAAAGTGAAAATAATGATTGGGGGGATTGAACCTGCAACCCCGTAGCTTACAGAGCGGTGATGAAACCGCTAGGATATTTACTTCGTTGATATAAGCTACAAATAGCCGTTCTCATGCTCTCACTTACGTCATGACTGAAACGTCAAACAATTGAAGTATACGGACCTTCGATCAATAATAGTACTAGATTAAGGATCAGGAACAAAAATATGTCGCTGAAGTGGCCACGTTTGCACACACGTAAACATCTACGTTTTCTTAGAAAAAAGTTTAATAATATTAACAACTACAGCTTATTATAAACCTTAAAACTTACACATAAAGTTTAATTACCATTGCCAAATGTATTTATTTAAGTCCTTCCATCGGAGAAAGGATAAAAGGAATAACTTTAAAATGTCGCTTGAAAAAATAAAAAGTCATTAGTACAAAACTATTTATTCTAAAATAAAACTTAATGTCTAAATTATAAGGTTAAAACACTTTGTATACAATTTCATGCTTATTCTATTGTGGAACTAGACGTAGTTTTTGGTGTTATATTTCAATGCTCAGAACAGGAACACAGAAAGTATTGAAAGACGTAGAGTTGCAGAATTATATTTTTTTTTAGGTTTGTTTTGTATGGTGGTAAATATTTTTGACCGATTCAAAAAAGTAGTAGGTAGAGACTATTTTACATTGCCGCTATTACATCTTAAAAATAGCTATTTAATTAAATAGTTTCATCTGATAAAGATTTTTACAAAACCTGATTTGATAAATCTTTCGTCAATTATCTTTTAATGGTCCGTGAATCTAAAAAAGTAATTTTAAATATCTTAAAACGTAATCTTACACCACTTATTTTAATACTTTATAATAATTACGTGCAATTTGGGAACCGCTGTTTTTAATAATCTACGCCTTTGCGTGTTTTCAGTAATGTCGAATCTGTCAAAATGAATCGAACATATTCTCGATTTTTTAGAAGGGTTGTATATTTCTTCTCTTTCTTTCGCGACAATAGCTACCCATTCTGCACAGCGAAATGGGTCACTAGGAAATCTACAAACAAAAATAACATCATAAAATAACAACACTACTCCATGCATTCCCTGTTCAAGAACAGTCGATGTTTGATACAATAGTTGGTGCGTTGTAGCAAACATTGGCCAAAAAATTATATTATTAGATAATTGAATTATACTATTTAATTCTGTTTTTATTTTATGAAAAACACATAATATATACAAACCAACAAAAAAAGATTCCTTCCAAAACCTTGGTGTTACGGTGGTTATTTACACAGTTTTTGAACGCGCACTGCGGAACTTCGACGTCTTCATGTTGGCTATGATTGGACCATACTAATTTGAAATAAGACCACAAAAGTATTTGTGGTCTTATTTTTCGAGCCGTTTTTGAAGCGCTTATCGGGAATATAATACTATTCTTGATCGAAGATACGGACATAATGCAAAATTGCCTACCCCCTTATGGAAGTAGCGTGATAATAAATATAGGCTAAATATTGAAGCCTTTAAAGAAATCTATGCAGTAGTTTTAACGTGATGCGCGCACAAACATTTCGTACCAACTACTTAAACCGAGGAAAGCTGATTTTCTTGAGTTCCGCTATTTTGTGCGTATTCACCTCAAAAATCAAATTTCAAGAAAACTGTGAAATTATATTTACCTGTATTAGATATAAAGTATATGTAGCAACTTTAAAAGGTTACACTTCATTGGTTTTGATTGTATTGGTGTTTGAAGTTTATTAATTTTAAACACAAAACCCTCTTTTTTTCGTTCTGAATGAGATTTAAAAAAAATGCGAAAACAGGTATTTCTTTATTTTTATTAATAAGTATTTATTCTGAGTTTCATGATTCTAGAACAATCTAAATTTTTTTTTCATACAAACTTTACCCCCCCTTTTCACCCCCTTTTTCCAAAAAAATCAAATATTCTATAGCCTAAATGTTATTCTGAATTTATTTAAATAGGTTTGTGAAGATTTCAACAATATCGGTTCAGTAGTTTTCACGTGATGCGCGGTCAAACAAACAAACAAAAATTTTAAAAATGGTTTTAACATGTTCAGTTACTCATTTTAAGTCACCCTGGTCGGTTTTTTTTTTAAATCTTCAATGTACAGATTTTTTGGTCTCAACGATTTTATTATATGTATAGATTTCCCGTTTGTCAATCTAGAACATTGGTAACCCTACTCGTAATCGTAATAAACAACCAAAGTTAAAAATTGGTTGTTTGTAAAGTAGGTTTACGATCGAGATGTTTACGTGATAACGATTTTTGTATGCCGCTAGAGTGAGAGAGACGGAAGATCGGCCCGTCTCTCTCTCTCGTTATACCTGCGATCGCGCTCGTGAGGTTTTGGTGTGACACAAGGCTTGCTACATATTAGTAATCTGTGGACACAAGTTTCTGAACATGTCACCCGACTAAAACGATTTTAAAGACGTTATCACGTCAAAAACTTCCCTGAAAAACGAAATTCCACATCCAGCATACCCTTGCTACTACACCCCTTCAGACAAGACAATTTTACCATATTATTATACTTAAATACATTAACTAAAGTACCTAAATGACTTCAACGCGAAAAATCGAAAATGTATCGGCCATATTGTTTACATCGGTGACAAGGCATCAAGGCAAGACAGAGACACCATCCACCTTTATCGGTTTCTCGCTCGGAACGTTTTTTTATTAAATTTTAACTACAGTACTTTCACAGTTTTTATGTCTTGTGACCATTGTGACTGGGACTGTAGCTACATTTAATTTTCATCTTTGTTTCAACAATTCAAAAGTGCCTGTAACTGGCCTACTTGAAATAAATGCTTTTGATTTTGAGTTCCTTGGATTCTGGTAAAGCGGCCATTTTAGGCCCGGATCAACAAACCAAGATCAAAATAGCAAAAAAAATTAACATGTGTGTGTGTGTGTGACTAATACACATTGTGAAAAACATACACAGGACTCACGGCAGATGTACACTCGCGTGCTTCATGTGCGCAATGCTGAGCCCATCATATCCTGGAGATTTACCTCGGCTAATGCTTCAATAATTGGCAAGTTCCAATACGTATAATTATTATGATCAGTGTTGCCACCTTGGTTTTTGAAAAGAGGAAGAGGCAGTCGGACTAGCAAGAATGAGCTAGATTTAGCAAATTTTGCCATCAAAAGAGCTAGAAGGGGCTAAAAACATAAATACAAAGGCAAAGGGTTAAACATTGATAATTTGAAACGTAATAAGTAAAGTAAATTAGGAAAGTGCAAAATCTAATTATATTAAATTGTTAAAAATCAGAGTCTTCATCAGAATCTTCCAAAATCATATCTGCCGAAGCAGAAGTCAAAAGTTCAAAACATTCACACATGATGTTACCATAACAAAACCATAATACACAGGCGCGGATACAAGAGGGGGGGCAATTGCACCCATTGCCCCCCCTCTTGAACTGGAACAAATACGTCATTAGCCAAGCTTGAACTAGTTTGACAGAATTGAAATTGAATAATTTAATTTCAATTCTGTCAAACTAGTTCAAGCTTTGTTGTATATCTTGTCATGGGCGTCGCCAGTAGGTGGCAGCTGCCCCTAGAGGCTCAGGGTTTTTAAAAGTTATAGCTTTTCCTGCCTGATGCCATAGAATGTACGTAATAAATTGTAGCGTAAAATGGAATCACTCAATTTATTTAAGACATTGTTTAACCCTGCGGAAAAACATTTTTCAAAAGGCTCCTTTTTCTACCTCTGGATCTCAGACCAAATAAAAAGTTGAAGACGGAACTCTGAGAACAGCAAAGTGAGGCCGGTTTCGTAAACTTGTTGTGCATTTATTGAGGCATAGTTTAATTGTAGTTTGATGTAAATGTGTGCGTGTGAGCGTGTATGAACAGAGCGAGACGTAATTTACGCTGACCTCACTTTATTGTTCGCAGCGCTATGTCTTGGTTTTTTAACTTGGTTTTAGCCAAGGAACATAAATAATAACTGGAATGAGTACGAACAAAATGCTAAAAAAATAAAAATAAACTCTCACAAAAGTTTAGAGTTTCAATTTGTATAATGGATTCAATAGAAAGATAACGTTCCGAGCGAGATACCGACAAAGGTGGATGGTGTCTCTGTCTTGCCTTGTTACCGATGTAAACAATAATATGGCCGATACACTTTCGCATTGAAGTCATTAGTGCTTTTTATTATAATTATGTGAAATAATCCGCTTTAATATGGTAAATTTGTGTTGTGTGAAGGGGTGTAGTAGTGAGGGGTATGCTGAATGTGGAATTTCGTTTTCCAGGTAAGTTTTTTAACTGTTGTTTATTACGACTAGGGTTACCAATGTTTTAGATTGACAAACGGGAAATATCCAAATAAATTATTTAAGTAAGTTCGAAGTTTTGAAAATCGTTATCGTACATAGTAATCAAAAGTATACTTTATAAATTAGAAACATCGGACATAGCACATGGTGTCGGTAGTACCTAGTTTGCTTTTTAAATATTGGTTTCAAGGACCAAAGTCTCGTGAATGATATTTTGCAGAACATTGCTGTCAATTAAATACAAATATTGAAAAGAAAAGAAAAGGAAAGAGACCACCGCACCGTGCCGTGCCATGCCGGTCCTAAGGATTTTTCCATGCTTCTCCAGCAAAAGAATCCATTTGGCGAGCTGCAAGTGAAAATGAATAGTATCATGGCATGAATATGCGATTTTTCATGTCTGAAAAAATATTTAATAATAACGCAGTCCTCGAATCCATGAATACAAAAGTCGTCTGGATAGACAGGTTGCGAAATGGATAATTTGCAACTGGACGGTACAGACATACATTTAAGTTCTAAGTAATAAATTGACATAAAAAGTTAATGACATACACTTTCGAAGCTTTCTGCTCGGAATGTTTTTTGGTTGCCCGTCCTCATTCCAGTTAGTATACAGGGTTATTTGTAAAACACCGACAACCTCTCAGGACTGTGTTACTAACATCATAATCAACAACTTTTGTTCTATGACTTCTTTTAATTCATCTATTTTAGTTCATCAAATTTTTGTCCAAAAATAAAAATATTTAAATTGGACGCTCTAAATGTTAAGAAATCTATGCGAAGCAAAAGAAAGCGATAGTAAAATAGTGAGGGGAGCGGGGTCAGGGCGTCGAGGGCCCGTAAAAGCGTTCAATTTAAATATTTTTATCTTTTTATGAAAATTTGATGAAATAAAATAAGATGAATTTTTAAAAATCATAGAACAAACGTTGTTGATTATAATGTTAGTAACACAGTCCTGAGAGGTTGTCGGTGTTTTACAAATAACCCTGTTTAAGTTCCTTGCATTGCTCAAACTAAGACCTAGCTATGGAAACGATAACTAAAACGAGCTTCGAACGAACTTCCCCGTTGTACTTAAAAGACGAGTACTTCGAGTGGGTAGTACAGAAAAAAAAATGGTTTATGCTTTTTGGCAAGTAGTGGCAACACCGTGAATAAATTAAAAACCAAAAGATTGCCAATACCAATAATGTCGTCGCTGCTGTTTGATTGCTGTCGTTTGTCATTTTCGTTCGTGTTTCGCATCTTCTTTCGTGTTGCGGTTTTCGGCGTTTAGTGAATGAAAAATGATAGATTTTTTCCAAAATGTAAACATTTGTGTTATTGAAAGTAAATAGATGTGATTGGCTTAAAATATTCAGTGGTAGAAGATTTTCCACGATGCCTCCAGTCAATTCTAAGGTGAAAAAGAACGGCGCAGAATATGAGGTAAATATAACAAGTTTCATGTATTTTAAGGATCATTTAAAGCGAAAATAATCATCAATATGTTTAATAGGTCTTAATCTATTCATTTAAATATACCCGGGTAATGTTTCATATCTGTATACAGAATAAAAATAGTGTTCGTTGAAAAATTTCCTTTACTTTCTATTTGCCCTAAAAATTTCTAATTGCATGTATGTTCTATAGCACTATATTCCGTGCCAGAAATAGTGTAAGTTCCTTATAAAGCTACCATAATATTTTCAATCAAAAGGCTTATTTACCAAAATAAATGCTCTACGATTATATTTTTACCTCGTCTGTCTGTCTGCCATTCAATATTTACATAACATTAGCTGTCGGATATTGTAAACATCGTAAGAACGACATTGAGTTCACACTAACTAAAAATAAATAAAAAAAAAGCACCATATTGACTTATTAGAAAAAAGAAGGACTTGATATAAAAACAAATTAACTAATTTTAAACAAGCTCTAGGTATATATAATAATCTCTATCACATAATTACAATATTATAGAAAATAGTAAACAAAATAAACATAATTTTACAGAAGTCTGTAAGCAAAGGCTAGTTTTGATAAGTGTAAAATATAGGTTTGATTTTTGAATTATGAATAATAACAAGCATTTTGTTTTTTCTGATGTTTAAACGACCAAGAAATTGCATAGTCATAGATTGTGTTTTACAGACTATAGAAATTATTTCTTGTATGTGCCATAGATTTTTATATTATTAACATTCTTTTTCATTTATAATTCTATAAATTGGATGTCTGCATAATTCTATAGCTGGGTCATTCTAAGTTAAGAGGTACTAACAATGTCCATGATCATATCCATACTTTTCTTAAAAATTTGAAATCAATGACTTTAGTACCTTTTAATACATTGCATCTACTTTATGGACAGTCAATTTGAATTCATTAATTAACTTAGTTTTGTCACAATCGCACCTCAAACATGAAAAATGTCTCTCCCCTGGCCTGTCCCTTTCAACTTTTTACAGAAAATCAGTAACTTTATGCAGTTCTGAATCCATTGGAATGGTTTAATTTGGTAAATTTCATAAATTAAAATATATAATAATTGTAATGTTATAAATAAAGTACCTTAACTATTTTTTTTTCACAGAAAATATACACGATAAATTTTGTCCCACATATTTTGTGTCCCCTCCCCTGGCATTTTGTAATCTTAAAAATATTGTGTTTAGTATCTTAATTCTTGCAATATTAATTCGGATTGCAATCCATTTGATTATAAAGTAACAATAATTAATGTTACAAAGATAATTTTTTACACTTATTGCCAGTCATTTTGGTCTCAACATCCGTAATTATGGATGCAGTTTACTGAACGTGGTCACTCCCCTGGTCACTTTAAATTTATAAATATTGATTTCTTACACAATTTTATTTTTATATTGACTCTATATTTGGCATAGATTACAGACATACTTTATTTTGTTTAATTTTACTAAATACTTTCATTATAATTCCTGTTTTCCTATGAAAAAGTCTCTCCCCTGGCGCACAACTTACCAAAATATTCAGCAGAGGTATGAATATTTGTTTAATTGAACCATTACATTTTAATTTGTTCATATCTGTAAGATTTGCAGTCATGTTTCTTTTTTTCTCAATTTTGAAGACACCAGGGGAGGGACTATATTACATTAAGATAGTACAGTCTCTCCCCTGGTCTCTTATAAAACAAGATAAAATAAAAAAAAATAATTGCCACCTTGTAGATATGTACAAATATGTTTTTTAAATAAAAATGTTTTATAATTAGGTTAAAATTGTAACTTTATGTCATGCCGCCTTTCTGAACTACCTCTACCTCTTAACTTAGAATCACCCAGCTAATAATCATCCTCAACAATAGCAAAGAAGATAAGTTCTTGGATTGATCCTTTGTACTTCAAAAATTAGCCCAAACAAACAAATGGGTTAAAAAAAACCATGGTCACGGTCTACCTTTAGGCCATATTTTATGGAAATCGATTCAACCATTACAGTGTAAAAAGGAAAAATAGGTGGACAAATTACTTCAGCGCATCTGTTTTATGGAGTAAAAAGTTTAAAATTATTGTTATCACAATTCAATTCTATTTATTCATAAACAATTTACATTGTGTTTGAAATATCTTGTCTCCCTTTGTTACAGAATATCATTGCCAAGAAATGTACAGCACTGGATTTTGAGCAGTACATCCAAGACAATAAGACTCTTCTTCTGAATGATCCACTTAGAGACATTCTACTTTACCCAACTGATGATGTCTCTGTAAGTTTCCTATTTATTTGTTTACACACTTTCGTTTGGTAAGCATTACACTCAGCTTTCCTTTTTAGTTAACTTATTAGACTTAATAGACTTGAACTCTCAGGACAGCAATAGTCAGGTATTGAGGGTGGTTGAATGTCATCGGAGTATAGGGATTTATAAAATTTCATACAGATATGTAATATTTTTTATCTACTACACAAAAGTGCGCTCCAAAACAAATATAGCTGATGTGGCTCAAAAGGCTGCCCAATAGGCGAGACGACAAAAAAATCTAATTAGTCCGTCACTCAGATTATCAAAAAATATTTGACCCGTGTTTTTTCTTTTAATACGTAAACCAAAATTGACGAAGATACGACGCTTTTAAAATTCTCAATACGTCACGCCATGGTATAATTTTTAGCTAGTTCTGACGTCACGAGCCTGGGGGCTCGTGACGTCACGAGCCCCCATTCCCGAGTTTTGATGCGTTTTATCGTTTTATCTTTGTCAATATTCATTGATTTACAAAAACAAAAAAACGTGTCCATTAATTTCCAATACTCTAACTGACGGACTAAATAGATTTGAAATTTTTTGTTACTGTCGTCATGCCTACTCAAATGGGACTGGGTCAAAATAGCAGAAACTGGTGCCCTGACACAGTGAGGCAGGGTCGCGGCAGGCCATTAGAGGAGATGGCGGGCTGAACTGGACAGGTTTGGAGGGAGGCCTTCGCCTAGGAGTGGGACAGAGCAGGCAAAAATAAAATTATGAATTAAAAAACCTTTTTTTTTTTAAATAAGCTTTTATAAAAATGCACTGAAAAGAAGAAAATAAACTTTTTAGTAAAGTAAAACGAAAAGGTTTCATAATAGCTTTCTCGTGAATGGTAAAGGCAAAAGCAAAACTAAACGCGACAAGCTTTTCGTTTTCAAATATGAACGCGTCTAAAATATTTCGTATTCGTGCTATTTACCGTTGAGGAGTTCCCTCGCAAGAAGACAATCCTGGCTGTAGGATAGAAATCACGACTAAACATCGAATATGAACGCGTCTACTAATTTTCGTATCCGTGCCGTTAACTGTTAAGGAGTACCTTTTGCGGAGAATTTCCTGGCTGCAGAATTAAATCTATCATAAAAATGTATTGTCACCAGAACCAAAGGTGTGTGCAAAATTTCAGCTCAATCGGTTGGGGGGAACTGGTCTGAAATTCAGTTCCAAGATTTGTCTAAGTAACAGACAAGACAAGTTAAATAAAGGTTACTTATAAAAAAACAAAATATAGACTTGAGATTAATAACCAAAAACAAAGTAACTAAAATTACACTAGTGATATATTTGCACATACCCCATTGCCACTGAACTAAAAATCTTGTTGTACCTTGGTTGGAAAAGTCTGCTTGGATAAGGCTTTATTTTCCAACATGAAACAGTAATGAGGATGAAAATATTTGGAAACATGAATGACCAGTTATACTTTAGTACAGCTGCACTGCCGTGTCAACACATTTATTTTGTTATTGTATACTTAAAGTACATTTATATGTTATTACAGAAGTACTGGTACTTATTATATTTTTTGTTAAGAACAGGAAAACCTAAATGGGAATCCCCTATACATACTTGGGTAATGTAGTGGTGTTTTATTTAATTCAAGGGACTTTTAGTCTTAGGTACAGTGACCTAAGACAGTAAAAGTCCCTCCCAAACAAGCATACATTTCAAATATTCACCAGGATGTGCATTTTGTTGGAAATCTTAAGTCAAAACATAAATTGATGATGCACCATTCACTCACGATTCATTCACTTAAGTAGTCCTTCACTACAAGTACTTATTAAAAATTTTAATATTAAAAGCTAGTACCTAGCTTCTTTCCCTGTTAAACTAGCTAAAATCTTGACGAGATTACATCACATCTGTAATTACTAAAGGGTGAGGCAGAGGTCTTCCAGTACAAAACTCACAGTTAAGTTTAAGTCCCAATGAATAGGGGGTAGAGCTTATTGCCATCAACCGGGCACAAATACTGACTCTGGGCTGCTAATAAGAAATCCCTGATGGAGGAACCATGCCTGACCAGGGAATTGAACCCAAAGGCCTAGTGACAAAACTTGAAATGTATTGTATTGCCTCACAGAGTGTTGTACTACCACGGCGTTGGAGGACGGTCACGACGGCGGTGCCCGACGTTAGGACTGCGGCCTCCTGCCCCCTGCTCACGAGACAGGCTCTCCTCAGCTATGCGTCCAGTTGGAACCTCATACATTACAAGTTCAGTAACTACTCTGGCACCTACCTCAATCTACCAAGGTAAGATTGTAAATCTAGTAAAGGGTATTACAGGGAAATACAATGTTGTTATTTCATTGTATGTTATATTGATTGTGTATGCACATCCTTGTGCATACACAATTAATATAATAACAACATTGTATGCATGTTATACATGTTATATTAGGATAAGAGAAGGTCTTTTATCCTAATATAACATGTATTGTATGATTTGTAAATTTGTAATGTAGTTATTGTATGATGCAGAAATTATGCAAATAATATAATTATTATGGCTCACACTAAAACTTGTCTATTAGAAAAACATACTTAAAAGTCATGATTAGAAAGCAATATTGCCAAATACTTATAAACAAAATGTTAATAATATGCATGATATAAAAGTTACATTTGAATATTATTGTTGAAAATGCATTGATTATCGACTTCCCATCTAAAACTAATGAAAGGCGGTTGCATACAATGTGCTAAAATTGTAACAAACAGAGGGGTTCTCATTAGTAGTTATAATTAACATACTTTACATGGCAATGAACAATGTATGGCCAACAAAAAGCAATGTGCTGTATTTCCAAGGTCATGGCATTATGCTCTCATATCTGTTGCATGACTCATATCCTATTGCACAACATAGGATGAAAGGATTTAATACCAAATATAGTAATTTAATAAGTCACATAATATGGTAATGGGACAGTCGCGACAGACACTTTCACTGCTAACATTAAAATGTTATGTTTTCCAATTAATGTCTTAGACCAGTTTAATATTTTCGTAACATAAATTAACACACTTATAATATAAGCTAATCTAAAAGATCGTGACCCCTTCCAAACTTCTCTTTGAGTTATGAAAGCTCTTTTGTGTAATCGCTCTTTATCTAAACTTAAAATTGCTTGAATTTATTTTTAGTAACATTCACAGTCTTATTTGACGACAAGTTTATACGATAATAGTATCAACATTCGTGTTACAAACTGATATCATGGCCAGGGATTTCCTGAATCAGCAATTCAAAGAACCAACATTTCCACAATGCGTATGAGTAAATTTAAACATACCACCTAACTACTTAGTAATTGATACTGCTTATCAATACCATTACCACTATCTTTTCTTACACAGGCCAATAGAGAACAAATTTCCGGAAGAGGTATATGATATTGACGCCGAAACTGAGAGTGATAACGAAACGCAGGCGGCCAAGTTAGATCTTGGTACCAAAGAGGGGCACTTGCTCAAGGGACCCGAAATCGGCTCAGAAAGGATATTCAGTAACCTTGCTTCAAAGTCTTTTAAGAAACGTTATTGCTCAATGCTTAGGGAGGCCGATGGCACGTATATACTCGAAGTGTATAAGGATGATAAGAAGACAGATACGAAGCTTACTATTGTTATGGACTTTTGTTCTGATGTTGTCAGGGTAAGGCTTTATCAACGTTCACATAATGCTAATCCAGTTTATATTTCCGGAATTCTAAAAATAGAATATTTGCTTGTTTACATGGGCTTAGATCTACGCTTATTTATTTTTAACGATATGGAAGTGCTCGACTGTTTCAGGCTCCACTCCACTTGCGATGTGATCCGTTGAGTCCGAAACTAATCGAGCAATTCCGAACGATTCCGATTCACTTTAGAATCTTGAATAAATAAAGTTAGCTATAGCTAAGGCCCACTAGGTCTCGCAAAAGTTACATCTAATCAATAATAAACTATTTCATTCACCCGTTCACAAACCCACACGTATATGTATAGAGGTAGGTAGGACCTATTGGTACGTAAGATAATATTCCGCGTTGTTACAGAATCCAAAAAGGGGAAGGTTTTCCTTCGAATTGCGCATGTCGGGAGGAAAAGGTTATACGTTTGCAGCTGAGAATGAGGAAGACGTGAATGATTGGATCAATGCTTTTAAAGCAGCGCTGAAGAAGAACCAGGATAGCCAGGAAACTCACCAAAGCGATGAGGCTTTGGATAAAGGTAGGATGATGGAGACTGTTTCATTTAATGAGCTGAAGGGAGGCAGGACGGTGGTGGTGGACTGTCCATGGAAACATCGCAAGTTTCTTCACTGTTGGAGTGTTGTATTTACCGTTCACCTGTTAATTTAGCAAGATGCTTTTTATAGCTACTAATATGACGAACCGAATGGCGCAGCGGTAGTAAGGCTGCCTTACGTTCTTAGGGTCCCGGGTTCGAATCCCGGTTGGAGCAAATGTTTGTGTGATGAGCATGGACATTTGTTTCCGAGTCATGGATGTTTATATGTATAATAAGTATGTATTTACAAACAAAAAGTATATATGTAGTATATCAACTATCTGGTGTCCACGTCACAAGCCTCGTTGCTTAGTGTGGCACTAGATGGCGCTGTGTGTTAGTGTCCAGCAATATTTATTTATTTATTTATATTACTTAGTTTATTCACAAAAATGCAACTTTAACCCACACTTAATATTAGATGCCGACGTGTCCCTAACAGCGGAGCCTCCGCCCCCTACGTACGGCACCCTCAAGGGTCTGGAGCACAGCATGAACCCTCTCCTAATGCGGTACTCCCGCGAGACTGACATGTCCATAGCGGCCGCGCGCAACGAGTGCCGATATAACATCTTCAGTATGCCGTATAAGCGTGCACCTTCGCCTGAACCTCAGCTCGAACCATTCAAGTACGTAGTCTCTCTTTTGTTTTTTTTTTATCAGTTTTGTTCTTGGTTGCCAGTGAAAGCGACTTTTCCTACGAAGGCCTTAACTGTTTGTTGTGGTTTTTTCGTCTCCACAAGGTCATAACAATAAAACTATTTCAGCCAGACTGACATTCCGCAAGCTATAAACTGTTTTATTTTCTAGCCTTCTTTTTGTCAGCCTAACTGTCACGAACATTCTTGTTTACACGGTCTAGGTTGAACGGTATATTTAATTGTTTCAGAGAACACTTTGGCCAAAGAATTTTGCTCAAATGCGAAAGCTTAAAGTTTAGGTTACAAGCTCCTATAGACGGTGATAAAGAACTGTTGTGTCAAGTAGAGCCCTATTATACGTACTTAGCGTTGTACGACGCGAGGAGTGGGAAGAAACTCTCGGAAAACTTCCACTTTGACCTCAACCACGATGCCGTCAGAGATCTAGTCAAGGACACGGAGTGCGCAAAGTCATTAGTTGAAAATTTTAGTTACGATGTTAAGTTAGACGTTAATCAGATACCGGAAGAGTGGTTTCGATCGAAGAGACAGGTATTTTACATCAATTTACATAAGAAAACTAGTGAAACTTGAGATGCATTTATGATAATTTATAGTCGTTTAAAAAGCCATAACATCTTTCTTAATTCTCAGGTAATGCTGTCGGTAAACAATCCCCACCCCGACTTGTTCTTGGTGGTGAAAATTGATAAAATCTTGCAAGGTCATGTGAGTCAGGTGATGGAGCCGTATCTCAAAGCTACCAAGGACCCGAGACTTGGGCTTAAAGTCCACAAAAATGTCCAGGCTTATGCAAACCGTGTGGGAACCTACAGGATGCCCTTTGCTTGGGCAGCGAAACCTTTGTACAAGTAAGTATCACAAAATTGTTATACGTCACTCGCATCGTGTAATCGTGGACATGGTTAATTTGGCTCTACAGATTTGAATCAGCTTAGCCGTTTCCGCGTGATTGAGTAACAGACATGTAATCTTCACAATCTTTTACACAACTATAATTTAAATGGAATGTTTGCGTCTTCATAAACAATTTGTTTTTCAATACACTTCCTCGAAAACTGGTTTATAACGCACTACGATTAGGTTCAACATGTAATGTATTTCACACGCGTGCGATTTTTTTCATTTTCCAACACGTGTGCGGGAATGAAAATTGCCACAGATAACTTTATCTATACTTAGTCCAAATTGGTTCAATGCATAAAGCCGGAGGTGATGTTTTTTTTTAATTTTGGCAAAGCATTAATGCGTCTTAGGGCGTAAATATTTTTAGAATATTCAAATTGTGTTTTTAAATAGAATATCATAGATAAACATGATTATTTAAAACTAATATTTACTTTTATAAACAAATTAACATTTATTTGTGTTCTAAATTCTAAAACACAATAATAATAAAAAAATAGGCTGTTTAGCGGCTTCATACCTTTGCTTCTCCTTCAACCTGGCGAAAGCAAAGCGCGGAAAAAAAGAAAATTCAAATCATAGTTTCATATTAATTCATGACAAAAATAGTTTTCGTTCTTTTATTTTATTTCTTCAAAAGTGTATTGAAAAACGTCGTTTGATACACGTGGACATTTGTTATTGCGGTTCTCGGCTGAAAAACACCCTCGCCTACGGCTCGGGAGTTAATTCCGCCTCGGGTGCAATAACAAACTTTCTCCACTTGTATTAAAATGTACTATTACACAGAAGTGTTTCTTTCAGAATGTACAGCAATGACTTGGATTTGTCGCCTGAATTCCCTGCCATATATCGGCAGGAACCCAACAAAATGTCAGATGATGATATGCTAAAAATATTGTCTGACTACCGCAAGTCTGAGAAAATGGCTAAACTAACTGTGATTCCTGGCTGGCTCAGTATAAATATACATCAAAATAACGAACAAGTACCAAGTAAGAATATTTTTTCTAATGTATATGTGGATTTTACTTTTAATTTTTGGATGTTTTACATGGGTTTCACATAAAACTCTTGAAGAATTACTTGTGTGTTAAAGTAACCCATTCGTGATTATACTTTTCTTATATGTCACACAATGCTTTACAGATTGTATGTCAAACTCCTACGCTGCATTAAAACCTTTTCCACTTCCGCCTACGTCGCCACTCACAGTAGAATTGGCAACACTCAACGTGGAACCGGAGCAGCCGTATGCAGCATACATACACCATTTGTACGTCCGCCCGTTGGCTTTGAATTTCGAATCTCAGAAAATGTTTGCCAGAGCCAGGAACATTGCCTGTTCTATTGAGTTGAGGGATAATGATACTGGAGAACTTAAGTCACTTCAGGTAAGAATACATTATTTTAGAGTCGATTATTTATTTATTTAAACTTCATGTACATGTACATAGGCGGACTTAATGCCACAAGGCATTCTCTACCAGTCAACCTTTGAATTTGATGTCAATCGTATGGCCTCTTCATATAAAAACATTCTCAATTTTCATTGGATAATATTTAAACAAGCGAATGTAAACTCAAATTATGAGACTGAAGAATTATTTGATGAGTATTTCGTTCACTTTTTTAGTATTTCGAGTATCTCATCATTAATCGCCAGGTATTTTTTTATTCACCCGATTTATAATATCCCATTCTAAATTATTCTTCTAGGCGGTCTACGGAAGATTCGGCATGACATCACAGTACCGCTGCTCAGTGCTGCATCACAATGCGAGCCCCACATGGAGTGACGAGGCTAAGATCCGACTGCCGGCCACAATAACTTCCCAGCATCATCTATTGTTCACTTTCCACCACATTTCGTGCGACCTCGCCAAGAAAAACGATGCTAACGTTGAAACTTGTATTGGGTAATTATTTTGACTGTATATTTTTACAAGAAACCGTGCATACCGTCGTTAAAATACACCCTCTAAAAATCTATAACCACCATTCATAAGATTTAGGGAAAACGATAATTTTATCAGCCTGAGCCAAAGTGCAGGAATGACTTTGACCTTGAAAAAGTAATTCCTGCACCTTTATGAGCTTGGAGGGTTGTATTGATGATTTTGATGATTATAATTCTATAATATAACTACGTCTTACAGTCGCGAGCAATACTTTAATCAACATACAACCTCGCACTGGCCTGCAAATTGCAAAAAACGTAAGAAAATTTGAATTTCGCGGGCTACCCTGGAGCATCCACCTTAAACATAATTGGTGAAATGTGGATATACTATTAGGTACGCTCCTGCCTAACCCTCCGGGAATTACAGGCGTTATATTGTGTTATGTTAATGCCTATCCATTCCAACTTTCTCACCATAATATGAGACTTATCGTCACCGATTTGATTGCCAATAAAAACCAGTATCATATGAACTCCTATTGTTTCTAACAAACAATACATCATAGATCTAGCATATATCAATATGGGTTCTTATATTAATTGACTAGTTTATATAATAATGATCTCAATTGGTGTACCATTGTTTTAACACCACGTTCGCTTTCCTTTCAGATACGCGTGGATACCGTTGTTGAAAAACGATAAGTTGGTTGATGAAGTTGTAAACTTACCTATTGCAACACACTTACCATCTGGTTACTTGGCTATCCAGCCATTAGGTCTTGGAAAAGGGGTATGTCTTATTTATGAAATTCATTCTTTCACTCTTTTGCTCATTGAGGTATACTAGAATGCCGAATGACTTATGATTGATCTGTCAGTGGGTAAGTGCTTGGACACTTACAGATCATTCATAAGTAGTCAATGGGTAATGTAAGCGTAATGTACGAAATTAATGTAATGTAGAGGCTCCTTATGCCCCAATTTTTCCCATTTATAAATGTATCATAGTATTTGGGTTTTGGCAAAAAAATTGATCGGCCACCTAGCTCAACCAATCAACTGCATCACCCCTCATTGGGAAGGCTATCGTGCATATCTGTATAATTTACTGTAAATATGCTAAGTATTCCGTAAGAAAAATACGCGCTTTGTGCGTGGAGTTGCGGAAACCAGTCCATTATACAATACAATGCCCCATTATACCAACACACGCGACACTTCAAATGTATTGCCTAGTAAAAGCGGGGTGTTGCATCGTCTACGCTCGGCTCAGCGCATAGAGTTAAAATCAGAGCAGTGCGCATTACGTTTATTTGTGGCGTGGTGAAAACAGACTCGTTAATTTTCATTGGAAGTAACGCAACTTCGTTGTGAATCACATTATTGTTATGATTATGTAACAATAATGTGAATAAAAACAAACCGTTACAGAGTACGACAATTGTGAGAAATGCATTCCAAACTCATCTTTTTGTTTTTAAATCGTCTTTAAAAATATTTATATTTAACACAGAACACGGGCCCGGAAGTAGTATGGGTGGAAGGTGAGAAGCAGCTCTTCCGCTGTCAACTAGTCCTGGACTCCACAGTAGCCACCAGAGACTCACACTTGCACAATCTGTTCAACCAAGCTGAAAGACTGATCAAGTCGAGCTCCCCCCCCACGTCGCCGTCCCCGCCGCCGTGGAATGACGTATGCAATGCGCTCAAAGCTGCGCACGCGATTAAGTTGAGCTCGCTCGTTGCTTTCTTGCCGACTATTATGAATCAACTTTTTGAATTGATGGTAAATATTTTTCAGTGACTTTTATGCTATGAACTTACCTACACCTGTATTCCATTATGGAGTAGGCAGGGTCACAAGTTGTTTTTAGACTATGTACTCGTACTATCGATTTCACTGACTGTCGACCACATCAACCTTATTACCTAGGGCATAAGATTGAAAAGTGGCTGACCGTTAGTGAATTCAGTAGTACTTAAAAATAAAAATGATATCTTGTTTCTCTTATGGACGTTCGCTTTGAAATCTTTATTTCTGTTTGCAGACGGTAGAAAAAAGCTACACTCAAGATATGGGTTACCAGATTGTAAAATTGATCGTTCATTTTGTTCACATGATACATGACTACGGTCGAAAAGACTTATTGGATAGCTATGTCAAGGTAAGCTTATAGTTATTTATTTTACTGGTTTAATCCTAAAAATAAAATAAAGAAAACAACTGTAAAATGAATGATTTGTATATTATTTGTATCATGAATGATATGTAAATTACCTACTTCATTTTTAATAATTACGACCCAGGTCAAATTATTTTTCCTATCCATTTCGACTCATTACCTATATCTGCAATTAGTTCTAAACATTTAATTTATTTTTTATCTACAGTACGTGTTTAACTGCGTTGAATTCAAGCTGCACACAATGTTGACGGCCCCACTCCACATGTTCGTGGACCCCAACCAACCGGACTTTCTGCTAGGAAACAAATTCATGCAGTATTCCGGCTTTTTCTTCGACATCATTACCAAAAGCATGGCACAGTATCTAATCAATACAGGAAGAATTAAAGTAAGTACCTACTCTGTTTTAAAATAGCACAAGGAAAACCACATTGTTGATTTGTAGTATTAATGTTAATTAAATTAATAATAATGACTTGTTGATATTTATTAACCGTCTTCTAAACCCTTTTTTAGATGTCACGCAATGAAAGGTTTCATGCTGATCTCTTAGAAAATATTGACAAATTGGTATCGACTGTGGAACCGTCTTACATACTACAGCAACCGATGCAAACTCATATTTTTAACAAGAACCTCGCTACGTTCCTAAAGGTAATTCATAGAATTCTATGGGAATATCTCATACATATGTTCCTTTACATATAATTAGTACGCAGTTTTTAGTAGTAACTCTACATAAGTAAATCTTTGTTTTTCAGTCATGCCTATCATTCATGGACAGAGGTTTCGTATTCCGACAAATAAAGAAATATCTCGACAAGTTTAAAGTATGCGATCCGAAAGCGCTGTTTGACTTCAAATTTACGTTTCTGCAAACGATTTGTTCTCATGAGCACTTTGTGCCGTTCAATCTACCTTTACATGCGAACAAATTGTCAAGAGACGGCGATGAAGGTGAGAATTCAGTATAACAGATTTTACGTAAAAGCACAGTGTATCTGTATCTCATATGTACCTACATTACTTGAATATTATTTAAGTTTTATATTTTAATTCGTAATGAGTGTCCGTTTCGAGTTGACTA
This sequence comes from Xestia rhomboidea, assembly GCA_963853795.1. Lineage (NCBI taxonomy): Eukaryota > Metazoa > Arthropoda > Insecta > Lepidoptera > Noctuidae > Xestia > Xestia rhomboidea. The sequence goes on along the minus strand of OY970764.1, from coordinate 7,661,742 downwards.
AAAAAAAACTCAGGACGCAACATTCGAGGGGACAAATTTCACAGAAGAGAGACATCAAGCGACGTCGCCAGACCTCACCATGAATAGTAACATCGCGTTTTTACAGATACAAGTTATAAATAATAAATAAATATCGCTGGATATTACACACAGCGCCATCTAGTGCTACACTAAGCAACAAGGCTTGTGTCGTGGACACCAGATACCTAGTTAATTGAAAAAGCAGCGATGATACGTTAATCTAGTTGTCGCAAGCACGAGGTCCGGGTCCCAGAACTTGGGCAAAGTGTTACTGAGTTTTTCCTTCAGAAATTTCTCAATAACAGCCACGTAGTCTGGAATTGGGCCCAGTTGATGGCAATAGGTTCGCCCCCTATTACCTGGGACTTAAACATAACTGGCGAAATGTGGGTGTACTATTATGGTACTCCTCGTTGTGTTGAGATAGTATGCACTGCTAAGATGTGGACGAAAGAGGTCAGACGAAATCGCTCGATGTCTATATAGTCTCCGCCAGATAAGTAGGAATTAAAGCTCATTACTCTTTCCTTAATTTCACTGCGTAGGTACCCAGACAATACATTATGAATCGTTTTTTATTCTAGAAAAAGTCAAGGATCACGATAAAGGTCGTTTTGGGACAAGTTTATGTCATTATTTCTGTTTCCGGAATTACGCATTTGAAAAAATGTATGCAGGTCAATGACCTTTAATTCCTACTTATCTGGCGGAGACTATAGTTGGTACCAGTTAAGATCGCAAAAGCGGTCATTGACCCACCTACATTTGTTAAAGTTCTTAACTTTGAAATCTAAAAATAAGCCTGTTCAAGTATTGAATCGTCATCTATAAACGATACATGGTTCATTTGTTTTTTATCGTAGGAAGAGATATTAGGGAAAGGGCGATGACCGTTATTGCGATCTTAACTGGCACCAACTATAACGACTATTCGCATCGTGTCTCGGGGAGTCACGGAACCCGAAGTATTTTCAGAGAGATATAGATAGACTGTGCTATTAGACAAAGTGTTTTTGTCCCTAACCGTTAGTGAATAACTATTACTTTTACACAGATCCCGCCAGGCTGAGACTCACTGAAGATTTTATAATGAGACACTTTCTTGCTGGAACCCTACTAAAACAAGTATTCCCTTGTTTTCCAAATATGTACATTGCTAGCTAATTACTATGAAGCATGACTCATGCTTGAATACATTCAGTTATTCATCTTTATTTCAAATATTTCAATTGTCTCTATTTCTTCAGGTGGAACAGTCATTGAGAGAAGCGCCCTTAAAACGAAGGTCTGCGTTAAGTGTGTTACGGGCTTTATTGACTAAGCATGAACATGATGACCGTTATAGAACTCGACAGTGCCGAGCTAGGCTTGCGTACTTATATTCGCCATGGCTTACCATCGTTCTCGGTAAGTAATTCTGGATAAAATGAACACGATAATTTAAATAGAGAAGGATTCTTGGGACCGGTCTTCTTTCGAGAACTTTAGTCAATTTTGACTTACTGGTTTTCTCAACCAAATATATTACCGACATTTGTATCCATATACTCATTAAATTCATATATTTTGATTTGTATGATGTTTAAACCTTTTTTATCTTAATTTCCATGATCTTTACAACAGAAAACGCTCACCGTCTAATAACAAAAACCCTGGCTAGTCCAGTAGAGAATGGTCACGATAAAGTGGATGGAGACGCGACGATGAACCCAGTACTTAACAGTATTCAGAATGCTGCTGCATCAGCGAATAGCACTCCAAGAAGGAACAGACTGACTTTGCACTTTGATCATACGCCTGTCAGGAACTCAGCGCATTTCAAAGAACCACCTACTATTCCAAGCAATCATATGTATGGCAAAGGTGAGTAATTATAGTTTTTAAGAAAATGTTGGCATTTGGTGTTTTCAGAGTAAGTAACTTTATCGGCGTTGAAAAAAACTGAGAAAAGAGCACATTTCACTCCGCTTTAAAGCCATTAAAATATTTATTGCAACCCCGTTCCTATTGTCTGCGCCAGATAAGTAAGAAATAAAGGTCATTAACATACATTTATTCAAATACATAATTCCGAAAACATAAATAATGACATAAACTTGTCCCGAAACTACCTTTATTGTGATCCTTGACTTTTTCTAGTAATAAAAAACGATTCATAGTGTATTGTCGCAGTACCTACGCAGAGAAATTAAGGAAAGAGCAATGACCTTTAATTCCTACTTATCTGGCGCAGACTATAATCCCTCGATCCCTAAATCGAAAATTCGGATGCATTACCATAATTTTACCAGTAATGCCTTTCAAAAGCGGAGAGTTAGTCTCGGGAATTATCGGGCCGTATTATAATTTGTTAAAATCATCATCGTTCCGTTGCATAAAATCGATGGTGTTATCTATCTTGTATAGGTATATCTCTCTTTCACACCGTAACATTCATGGATCTATTTTCTATTGTTTGTTTCTTTTCTGTTTTATAAAACGAATGCAAGTTCTCTTATTTCTCCAGATCACGCCAACAATATGTCACAAAGCTCTTTAGAATCTGTATCTACAATGTCCGGTGGAGACTCACTACCTAGAAACGTTGGAAGACTCGATTTGAGTGAAATTGGGGATCAAGTCAACAGGTACTTATATCATCATATAAGATTGATCCTTATTTATATGTGTTTTGCGTTTATTTTTGTGTACGTGGGTGCAGTAAGTGCAAATAAATCATAATGGAATATTCAACCTCATTAAGTGCCACTAATGGTCATTTTCGTGTGTATAGGTTCGGTGTGATGTCTGCAGAAGAGGTGCGGGATGTGCTTTTGTGTTTCCTGTTCGTTTTGAAGTATTTGGATGATGAAAGACTTGTGGACTGGTGGAAGACACAATCACAGGCGCAGCAGCAATCATTCTTTAATGTTTTAGAGTAAGTCTTTGTTTAGCTAACTACTATAAGCTTTTCTATATTGCTTTGAGCAAGTGCGAAGGAAAACGTGTTACAGTATTCAGCCAAAGTATTCGGGAAGTTCAGCTCTGTGGCACCTTTGCTACTCATGTTTGGGGGTTTGGTCTCTCTAATCTTCCATGTGACATAATTACGCGCACTCATAGGCGCTCATATCTGAGGTTTACCCTCTCCAATTTTCCATGTGTCAAAATTACACGCGCTCATATCTGGGGTTTGCCCTCTCCAATCTTCCATGTGTCAAAATTACGCGCGTTCATATCTGGGGTTTGCCCTCTCCAATCTTCCATGTGTCAAAATTACGCGCGCTCATATCTGGGGTTTGCCCTCTCCAATCTTCCATGTGTCAGAATTACGCGCGCTCATATCTGGGGTTTGCCCTTTCCAATCTTCCATGAGTCATAATTACACGCGCATCATTTTTTTTGCATCTACTTTATCAGTGTGTTGATCAGTACTTAAATTATCCATCGTCTATTTCAGGATATGCGCCGAACAATTCCAGTATGTCGGACGAAAGAAGATCCTATCTGAAATGAAAGCGACGACACCAGACTGCAACGGTAAACCGAAGCCCGTGAAAGCAAGGACCCTGCCCGCCAGGATGAGTCCGCCTGACTTCTCGAAAGAACCTCCTATTGTTGTGGAGAAAAACAACACTGTTAATAGGGAAAACCTTGTTAATCCCTCGGTTACTACTGGTAAGTTACACATATGTAATTTTGCTAACCATCGAGGGGCCTAAAATGGACGATTTAACAGAATCATAGTAGCAAAATACATAATATTAATCACGGTAAAATGGTGACAGACGCATATTTGTGAACATTTTACGAATTGTAACGTAATTCATATTATTACGATTCTGCTAAAGCGGCCATTTTAAGCCCCCGTTTTCTTTTCTGATCATCTTACCAAGAAAAATGGCGAAGGAATAGGACATAGTTAAGGGAAGGTTTTACGGTAGGCTATACCCTGCAGTTGGATAGATTTCTTGGACGAATACGTTGCCTACGTATTCTGCACTTATCGGGCAATCTTAAGTAGTAACTGCTGTCAAGCAAGCAAGCGAGGTGAGAAGTGGGGGCGGTCGCTACTACAGTATAAGCCAGACAAAATAAACTTTATTTTTTATTTTTAAACAAACTAAACAAGCTATAATCATTTGAAAAGGCGGCCTAAATGGTTTGTCGACTGTATAGTATACGTACGTCATCATCTGCCTAGCCCTTTCCCAATTATGTTGGGGTCGACTTCCAGTTTAACCAGATGCCTATCTGACCTCCACAACCCAGTTTATACTGAGTAATACTTCTGGATAATATAAGATTGGTTGTCAGACTTTCGGAGCACTGACTACCTGTACCGACTGTCAAAGATCTACAATCTACAAATAACAGCCGGAACCAACGGCTTATCGTGCTTTCCGAGGCATGGAGAAAACCCGGAATGTAATGGGTAGTCAAAATCAAAATCACAGCATTTAATTGAAGTAGGCCAGTTACAGGCACTTTTGAATTGTCGAAACAAAGATGAAAATTAAATGTAGCTACAGTCCCAGTCACAAGGCATAAAAACTGTGAAAGTACTGTAGTCACCCATCCACGGACAAACCCAAGCAAGCGCTGCTTAACTTGAAGATCGACCCGAGCGCCTATTACTTAGCCACTGTCATAATATATTCCTACTTCACCATTACTTTTCTCTGTTCATAGAACTAGAAGCGATAGCCGAACACACAGTGCTATCCGCAAGCTGCTTGGCTACAGAAGTGGGCCTCGCCATTATAGACCGCGCCTGTCTCTTTATGAAGAACATGGGAGCAGCTGACGGCATCGCGGCGAAGCCCTATCTCAAGCTACTGCAATATCCACAGAGCGAAACCTTGTATAAACATCTGTTTTCGGCCTTAAGAGCGTATATCAATCAGTTCTCTGAGACTTTGTTTGAAGGTCAGTATTTTATTATGAGCATGTGATTTTTGCATTCATAATGTTGGGAGAAAATTACCTTTAAATAGAAAAAAATATATATAATAAAACGCTACAAAGGAACCCGGTGCAATTAGATAAAAAAAAACCAAGAGAAATTGAAGTTCCAAGTAAACGAAGGGAGTTACCACACTTACAGACGCGGATTGGACATGAGCCGATCCAAAAGAGCTTTATGTCCATGCAATAAAATCTAATAGTTCCATGCGGTGCCGAATCGCGTCGTCCGAACCGAAACGAGATGTTGCTCTTGTTGCGTGGCCATAAAGTTTTTTCAGACCGACTCAAGCTGATCTGTGTCGATACGTGGAGTCGTTCTGTATGCTCTTATCCTTTTCTATCGCTCAAAACCGTCATTTGTTAGAGCGAGAAACAGAGCATTATGCCGGGTGCAATAACACTCCCACTCACTCGGATGTCTACTACTTTTCTATCAAAAGAAGATGTGTCTATAAAAGCATACCTACGATTTATTTGTATACAGGAGGCAGTACGGTATGCTCCGGCGTCGTAGCCGCGGTGGTCCGCCTGTGCGAGGCGCGCGCGGCCTGGTTGCGGCGCGAAGCTGCGGCCGCGCTGTACTTACTCATGCGAGCCAACTTCCAACACGGGACTGGTGGGGACTTGACGAGAGTGCATCTACAGGTACACATACATACATAAATTCATGCCATTTTCCATGTAGACAGAAATTACACAAGCCATCTGCTACGATCCTTATAAAGGGTGTAAAACACCTCTTAACGAAGCCGAAAGGCACTTGTTCTCCTCGTCATTGGGACGCGTTTTGAGTGCGTTACATTGATTTCTACCACAAAACATGATTTTTCACCCCAAAAAAAAAGTCGTTTCCCAGCAATAATGTTTGCGTAAAGTTACTTAGTTTGATGTACAGAATGCATGGTTGACGGCTTCGTGATGAGGTGGTTTACACCCTGTATACTCCATTTGTTTCGTCCCCGTGATACATCTGGTCAGACATGCACGCCGGTTGCGATCACAAACTATCCAAAGCTGGGTTGGACTCAACGGGTAGCAATGGTGAATGCTATGTAAGTTTCCTATCTTAATCAATAACTAGCTTTGCCTGCGCCTTCTTCAGCGTGGAGGCTCAAAAATATTCCACAGGAATGTACTAGTGGGGCAAACGTTTCCTGACCCAGAATATGGTCTTGCCCTCTTAAATTTCAACGAAAGACGTTCTTTCGAGCCGAGACAGTCCACTAGACAGTTACTTTCGCATTCATAATATTAGTATGGATTCAACCCAATCTGCCTAGCCTTTTTCACTTCATTTCACATGGAGCGACTGCCTATCTGACCTCAACAATTCTGTTAGTACTGTGTTGTACAAAACCTTTTGGTAAAACTTTGTCAGACATGCGGGCCACTGACTACCTGTAACGTATGTCAAAGATCTATAAATGACAACCGGAACCAACGGTTTAACGTGATTTTCGAGGCACGGAGGATACTCGGCATGTAATGGGTGGTCACCCATCCACGAACCAACTTAGGCAAGCGCGGCTTAACCTGAACATTGACCCGACCAGCTGTTATTATTTAGCCACGAGCCCTCCACACACCACACCAGATACAACAATAAGAATTGGCTTACAATGTAGCAGTACCCCTAGTAACTTGACGACCCGAATGGCGCAGCGGTAGTGAGGCTGCCTTACGTTCTTAGGGTCCCGGGTTCGAATCCCGGTAGGAGCAAATGTTTGTGTGATGAGCATGGACATTTGTTTCCTAGTCATGGATGTTTATATGTATAATAAGTATGTATTTACAAACAAAAAGTATGTATGTAGTATATCAACTATCTGGTGTTCACGACACAAGCCTCGTTGCTTAGTGTGGCACTAGATGGCGCTGTGTGTAATGACCAGCGATATTTGTTTTATATTTTATAACTAATAGTAACCCTATTGTCAACACTAACTTATTTAAAATCCCATAGGTTATAATGGCGGTATCGAAGCTGCTCGACAACTCAACCGCGCTCAACTGCAAACGTTTTCAAGAATCTCTCTCTGTCATCAATTGTTTTGCGACTGGCGATAAAGCTATGAAAGGAACTGGTAAGAAAAAAACATTACTTGTACCATAAAAACTAAATAGTTTTTATGCATGACTGCACTCGTAATCGACGATTCAATGATCTTGTTCATTGAATCGGCAAATGTAAGAAATTGCTTTTAGCTACAACAACCGTATTTATAAACAAGTCAAAATAATTACTTGAGTTAAAGTCATTATTCAGAATACTATTTTATTCTGTACATTAGTAATTGCTTGTATTTAGACCTGTCAAAAATTAGAATTCTTAGCTTTGTTTTTTTATTCATTTATTTCAACAGCTAATTATTAATATAATTTTATTAATGACTAACAATTGTATAGGGCACAGAGCCAATTACAGGTTCTCACGAGTAGACAAGCAGGCAAGCACGAAAATAATACAAATAAAAGGAATTAAAATAAGCAATCAGGACTAAATACACTCACGACACTAGGTTAGGCATAGTGGGGGAGGGGGGCGGGGGTTTGACGATCCTAACTTAGTTTAAATTCTTGTCTATTGCATAAAAATGTTTAACTTGACTATAGATACGGGTATAAAACATGCCCGTAGTAATGTTCTAACTGGCGATACTTTAGAATGGTATAGTATATTAATTTATTGTTGTGGGTGGGGAACAAAAGTTAACAATCTCGACAACACCCCCGTAGGGTGTACCAGAATATAAAGAAATAAAATGTTTTTTCTTCTTCTATTAACTGATCTATCACGGTGCCTGAAGCATCAGCGCGGTCCAGGGGAGGGGGGGGGGGGTAAAGTGTTGCCGCCCGTCAGCGGGTGAATGGACCCTCCGTGATAGTTCATTAACTCAGATACCTCGGGCACCGTCTCAGTTAGCGTCCTGAATTTAATCGTTTCTCTCTTTGCTGTACCCAGTACGTGTAAGTAACCGCGCTTCATTCACACTACAGCTATAATTAAAAACGATTTGTTTTGTATGTACCAGGCTTGTCTAGTGAAGTGGCGGAACTGATGCGTCGCGTGCGCACTGTTGTTGGAGCGCGGGCGCGTCTCGCTGGCGTGGGTGGAGTTGGCGCTTCAGGTAATTAGCAATTCTTAGCAATATGCAGTTTTATTATAATCTCTGCATAATACTAATAAAGTAGGTTCTAACAATTCTCCTCGCATTTGTACTTTTATTTTAACTGCAGCGTCTTCAAAGTCCTACCACTACCTTCCAAATGAATTTTGATCATTAAGATGCTGTAGGAGTATCGGTATTCTAAACAAATCTCTTCAAGATTTAGAAATAATTTAAGATTATACTTCCATATCTCACCACTGTTTTACACTAATAATGTTGATGGATAAAGAGGCAGACAGAGGAAGTCCAAAGAAACGATGGATAGATTGTGTGAGGAATGATATCTACATCTACACTGATATTATAAAGAGGAAAGATTTGTATTTTTGTGTGTGTGTGTGTGTGTATGTTTGTAATGAATAAACTCAAAAACTTCTCGACCGATTTTAAAAATTCTTAGAATTCTTCGTCTTTACTGAGTAACATAGGCTATATTTTATCCCCGTACTCCCACGGGAACGAGAACTACGCGGGTGAAACCGCGTGACGTCCGCTAGTAAAAAATAAAGGATTAAATGATAACGTGGCGGTTGACAGAGCAGAATGGAAGACAAAAACGTGTTGCGCCGACCTCAAGTAACATGGGATAAGAGCATGAATATGATGATGAACTAATAGCACAGTAAAGTAAAGGATTGTCCTGTGATACAGGTGCAGGCAGCGTCCACCTCGCCGAGCTGCAGCACGCGCTGGCCGCGTCCTGCCGCGCCACGCCGCGCCTGCGCCACGCCTGGCTGTCCAACCTAGCAGAACATAACGCACGACAAGGAGACTATGATGAGGTAAACACATTTATTTTCACTTCTCATGCCCTAAAAGTACGCCGATATAGCCCTACGAAGCGGGAGTAAAGTGACCACTTTACTCCCTAGGGAGTAAAAAGTAATTCGTTTTTTAATTTCCTTCATGTGACATAGACAAACTCAAACAGCCAGTTAATACACTACTATTATCTGTGGAGTGTGGACTATCTTCATTGCGAAAATGTTGAGAGTTTTAGTTCCATGGTTTTTCCGCAAGGAAGGTGGCGCCATGCGTTTTAAAGAAAAAACTGACCGCGGAATTTTTGTCTAGTGTAAATTTGTTCGGTTTTATATAAATTTATTAAGAATGTCCTGTGACAGTGAAGAGTTTGACGTCGAGCAAAGAGCAAAAGACATAATAGATAATCTTTTGCCGCCAAAAACGCGGAAGATTTACCTAAAAACTTACGAAAGTTCTATGGACTGGAGGAATAATAAATGTTTTTGTACTAAATTGACTATCTTTCTGGCACTCAAAGTGAAAAGTACAGTTCATCACGCCAACTTAATACACCCTTGGTTTAATTGACTCAAACCACCTCTGGTTTATTATAGCTTCGTTTAGTCCCTCGATATAAAATATACTATTATTAACCGACTTGAGATAAAATTGAGGTTATGTATTCGGAAAGTATCTTTTCAGGGTTCCGTACCCGAAGGGTAACCAACGGGACCCTATTACTAAGCCTCCGCTGTCCGTCCGTCCGTCCGTCTATCTGTCGCCGGGCTGTATCTCATGATCAATTATAGGTAGACAGTTGAAATTTTCACGGAATGTGTATTTCTGGTGCCGCTATAACAACAAATAATAAATTCAAAATTAAAGAGGCTCTCGTACTATGATGGTAGGGAACCCTTCGTGCGCGAGTCCGACTCGCACTTAGCCGGTTTTATGTTTAATGCAAAGCGAATACAAGTATTTTGTTGCCTATCTAAATAGACTAGGTAAAATATGCGAATCGAGCATGGTTTTATTTGAAACTCAGTGGAAATAGCGTCCACGTAAAGCATTATTTTAATCTTGCTTCTAGTGTGGGAAAGAGTTGGAGCTATGCTATGAGAGGTGGTGGTAGGTCCCCGGGCATGAAAACAAACATCAAAATTGCTGACAAACAAGCAAATAGCCCCTAACTATCAGTCACCCAATACTACATTCATGATTGGTCTGTTTTAGTTCAATTATAGCAATTTAATCGATTAGTATAATTATATATAACATATAACAAATAGTTCAATTAGTGTAATTATAGCAAATAATCTTACCACTTAAAAATATGAACAGGCTATGTGCTGCCAACTTCACATCGCAGCCCTCATAGCAGAATACCTAAAACTCCGAGGAACTCAACAATGGGGCGCGGACGAATTCGCCGAGATCTCCCGCAACATTCCCCGAGACGAGACCAGCCTCAAAATCGACGAGGGTAAGTAAAACACCAATAACACAATACAAATTATATATTTTATATCCTGCGTCATAAAGTCCAATTTTAAATACCACAGCCTAACCCATCGATTATCGGAAGCACTAAATGAAGTTTCCTTTGGTAACTACTCAGGAACTAGTTTGCAGTCTTCGTTATAGTTATGTGACACTATGTATTTGGTTAGCTCTTTGAATGTTTCGAGAGGACAGAATGAGTTGCAGCCTGGCACTTCCATGAGGCGAGGCTCCGCTGAATCGTCATCCCAGTAATATATCTGAAAATAAAGTTTTTGTAAAAGTATAAAAGCTCAAACAGCCAGCAGTATTTTCCAAAAAGTATAACAACCTTTTTTCTTACAGTAAAACTTAAAAGGCGGATTTAAAAAAAACGCGAAATTGCAAGGTTTACCCCCGAATACTGAAACGTCACTCAAAATTTAAGTAGCACTTATATTTAACAGATACTCAAAAGTGACGTTTGGCCATACGAAATTCAAAGTTTAGGAGCTGCTCAAATGTTAAGCAGTCCTTAAATTTTGAGTGACGTTTCAGTATTCGGGGGTTACTCGTTTAAATTTTATGGTTTTAATTCCTTGCTTGAAATAACAATTATATGTTACAAATAGTTCGTTTTCTCTACTTCAATAATAATAAAGCGAATTTTAGATAACTTATTTATTTATTTAGTAACAATCATTCTCCCGATGCATGTTTAGGCAATTAAAACTTCCGCCTGATTTGGGACTTGTAGATTCTATTGAATTCAATCAACATTTTTCATCTCACAAATTATTATCCCATACTTTCATATTAATACAATACTTTTTCGTTATATCAAACTCAAACTCAAACTCAAATCATTTATTTCAATTAGACCATTACGGCACTTTTGAATGTCGAAAATACAAAAAAGCAAAGCTACAGTCCCAGTCACAAGGCATAATAACTTGAGAAAGTACTGTAGTTGCCCATTCCCTAACGTAGATCTCTATGGAGAAGAACGGGCAAGAAACTCCATGGACACTCTTTTAAATCAAAATATTGTTACAAAATCTTGGTTACATCATTCATGTTGAGATTATACATATGTGAGAACGATGTAGAAAGACGTGCACATTAAGAGCGTCCAGAGTAAAATAATAAATTAAAAAATAAAGTAATTAAAATGAACGAACCGTGGCAGCTAAGAGATGACCAGTCCCAACTGACAGCGCCCGTTCACGAACATGACGCATGTATCGGCGCCATTCAACTCGACCATATTTAAGGGAACCAAATGACCCGACACACCCGCCACCATCAGCGAGACATTTGAGTGAGCATGACATTCTCTCAGCCACCAAGGCATATTCAAGTCAATGAAAGATAACTAAATGTAAGTGGTGGCTGAACAGTACAAAGTACTCACACATGTGCTATGCATATGCATATGCCTTTATAAGTAAATTGTACAATTAGCGTAACGCCGAAATGTAAGAGAGCTCTTAAACGAAACAAAAAGAAACACGCGACAAATTCCTCAAACCTTCAAATGTCATTCAAATAATGAGGAAAATACTAACAAACTGAACCATTACTAATTGGTCAAAGAAAAGGTAAGAATAAAATAAAATAGCTTTTCGGGGAAGTCCTTCAATTTGTTAAACAGTCGTTTCCAATAAGCGTGACGGTCGCCATGTCAAAGTTCACGGTCGACTTTCTTACGGAGTGCTTTAGATAAACCATTAATTATTGTAATTACTAAAAAAGAGAATGCCTGCAGCCTACTTAGTATTCTGGAGGTCGCATTCATTAGTCAGAAAGCTTCCACAAAACTCCGGGCTTCCCAAAAAACAGTGAGAACTCACGTTTCACAGAAATGTGCACTGTCACTGTTTTTTCCAATTCGTCTGACCGAACGTCAGTCAAGGCGATCAACCTCAAAGCGGACCAAAATATACAAGGTGAAAGGGTCATCGAGGCACAAACGGCTACACGTATTCAGAACATAATTCTGAAACCTTTGTATGCGGGGGATGTAACATTTCAGAATCAGATCTTTATTTGCTTTGAATGTAGGTACAGGTATAAGTTGTTGTACATAAATAATGAGATCGGCTACAGTCTACCTTACGACATGCAAATACAGTACATAAATTAAAATATTAATAAAATCAAAACAATGTCAACAAAACAAAACCGAAATTAAAGTGAAGTCAATTAATAGTCAGGTACATAAGTCTTACATGGTCAAATTTGCAATTAAAAACATCATGATCTGGTTAAATTCATATCATTTAAAAAGTCTTTCACTGAGTAGTAACATTTGTCTAAAAGTAGTGCAGTTAATTTAGATTTAAAATCGTTTAAAGAAAAGTCCTTAAAACCATAAGGTATATATATATATTTCAGAATGATGTATTAAATACGGGGTAAACGTTTGTGCTTCAGTGCTCCCACCCTGTATTGCAAACATTGCAAACACTGGTGCACTCATTCCCTCAACCGTCAATGTCTTAGCCCAATAGGCTAGCAACCCGATGCGAGAGATAACGCGCAGAACCCACGTCTTTATGTGGCCTTTTTTGTGACAAACAGGAGTGTAACTGTCACCTGCTTAGCCTTTTCTCAAGAATGTAGGGGTCGGCTTCCAGTGAAACCGGATGCAGCTGAATACCAATATTTCTCCGAGACATGGAGGTCTCAATAAGTCTTAGCCCATGTGGGCTCAGACCTTTAGACTTGTTTATGTAAACAACTCCGCTCTCCCACCCGGCAAAAACAATAGAATTCAAATATGGGCTTTACGTATTTCTCTTTAGATATACTTAACATTTCTTTTTGCCGGGTGGGAGCCGAGTCGTTTATGTGGGCTAAGACCTTTGTGGTCTCACCTATCCTACCACGGCGTGTACAAGTGTAGCTTAACTTTCAAACGACCTGCGCGGCTTTTATTAAGTAGCCAAGAACCCCTTAAAATAGGAGTATACAGGGTTATTTGTAAAACACCGACAACCTCTCAGGACTGTGTTACTAACATCATAATCAACAACTTTTGTTCTATGACTTTTAAAAATTCATCATATTTTAGTTCATCAAATTTTCGTACAAAAATAAAAATATTTAAATTGAACGCTCTAAATGTTAAGAAATCTATGCGAAGCAAAAGAAAGCGATAGTACAATAGTGAGGGGAGCGGGTCAGGGCGGCGAGGGCCCGTAAAAGCGTTCAATTTATTTTATTTTTTTATTAATAAAAATTTGGTGACCTAAAATATGATGAATTTTTAAAAGTCATAGAACAAAAGTTGTTGATTATGATGTTAGTAACACAGTCCTGAGAGGTTGTCGGTGTTTTACAAATAACCCTGTATAATATCCGGATCACAAACAAAACCATCAAAGTTTACCTTAAGGCCAAACCGCTGTCCATCAGCCAGTATCTTCTGTTCCTTATTCGACTGCGGCGAGGGCCGTCGTTCATGTAGCTCGAATAGTAGAGCTGCCCCAGGGTCGGGCAGGCGGGGCGGCGGGGCCACACAGGCGCCCAGCAGGGCGGCCACGGACACTGGGGTCCCTGTGCGCACGACCAGGCGAAGCTGGGACTCGCCCACGCTGTTACTGCTGGCTTCTTTTATTATCTGTTGGAGTAGGGCTCCTAGGATAGAAGAGATCGGTCAATCAGTAGGAGTATGACATTAAAAGCAGTATACACGGCTGTTGATATAGCATACAAAGTTTTACCAATATTTTAAAGTTTACATTGCACTGCAGATATTTTACCTCTGATTTTTCAGTACTTTCCAAATCACGTAATATAATATCACGCCTGTAAACCCCGAATTGTTAGGCAGAGGTGTACCTAATAGTTCACACACATTTCGACAGTTATGTTTAAGTCCCATGTAAATAGGGGGCGAGCTTATTGCCAGCAACCGGGCAGTGCCGGGCACAAGTACAGACTTCGTGACTTTCAACCTCTCCGACTCTGAACACTTGAACCGACCCGGGAATCAAACCTAGGACCTTATGCTCAGCAGTCGCGCATGCGACCACTAGACCAACAGGCAGTCGACGAGATTTTAAAATCACATTGATCTGAATATGCAAAGGGACTCTCGTGTTTCGTCTCTGCCTCTGATATGCCATAGAGTGACAGGCTATGCCTATAGCTTCGTATGCCATAAACTACTACTACTTATCGGTGGTTAGTATCTAATCTGGTGTCAGAGTTTTTATGCCGCCCATGGGCCTCTGACCTGGCTATACATGCCGTCGAGAAAATCTCTCAGGCATGCTGGTTTCCTCACGATGTTTTCCTTCACCGAAGCTAGTGATAATTTTACAATACGCACATGAATCCGAAAAATCAGAGGTGCGTGTCTTGGGTTCGAACTCGAGACCTATGACTTGGCAGTCCGACGGTCACACCACTAGACTATCACTGCACTGTATGCCTTAACAAGACTGCATACTATTTATTTTTGCCTAAAATCTCTTAACAAACGCTTTTTACGTAAACTATCATTCTGTTTAGACATGATGTTTAACTTCAACGACCTTTGAATTTAAATTAATATCTCAAGTTTGAATGTCAAGGCATTTATTAGAGATGTACCTACTGTTCGGCCAAATTTTTAGTCGGCGAATAGTCTGCAAAAAGCGCCGAGTAATCGGTTCGAGTGATTGAAATGTAAATTATAACATTTATATTTTTATTCTCTCATCAGTTTTAGCTTTAGAGTTTTATAATCTAGGAGTCAGATCTCTTCTTTTGGTAGTCAATAAATGAACTTAAAAATTATAATTCCTACTTATAACAGAAAAATAAAGTGATTGCGAACGGCGAGAGATGCGCCATGGATATTGATAGCTAATGCCCCCCTGAACTCCACCGAAGACAATGATCGACTAGTCGGCCAAAGCCATAGACTGCCCATCACTAGTGGTTAATAAATAGGTACGATTATTAAATAAACCTTTTTTATTATTTAAACCATCTTGAACACGTGCGGTTTAATAAACATTAATAAAAAAATACATGACTAATAAAAAACCCATTAATTTTGCAATCAAAATACCAATTTAGAGACTTTAAATTATTTGATTATTATTTTCCATAAATTGTCTTTAAATAATAAAAAAAAAACTTACCGCCACTGAGTTTCCTTAGCAAATTATTGTGGAACATCATTGAGTACTCCAGTCGGGCAATATCCATAAGTTTTCTCTTTACGTGTTTTGCCCATTTCGGATTCGCTACTTTAATATCGTCCTGTAATTTATAAAAAGCTTTAGGTAGGTCAAGTAGTCGACAAAAGTAAGTAGGGATCTATTCGTCACTGTCATCATCATACCTATCCTTTTGCTAACCATATTGGCTTCTAGTTTCACCGTATGGTGCTAAACGCCATGATTTTACATGGATTGGCTGCATATCTTACTTGCACATTCTCCACAAAAAATGGGTAACACAATAGGCATGACGACAGTATCAAAAAAATGCAAATCTGTTTAGTCCGTCAGTTAGAGTATTGGAAATTAATGGACACGTATTTTTTGTTTTTGTAAATCAATGAATACTCGGGAGTGGGAGCTCTTGACGTCAGAACTAGCTAAAAATTATAACATGGCGTGACGTATTGAGAATTTTAAAAGCATCGTATCTTCGTCAATTTTGGTTTACGTAACAAAAGAAAAAACACGGGTCAAATATTTTTTGATAATCTAAGTGACGGACTAATTAGATTTTTTTGTCGTCTCGCCTATTCTCGTGGGTAAGACTAGCGACTGTCCATAAATCGCAGTAGGTCTTTATATCCTGTAACATTCGAGTATAGGCTTTGGATCCGTCCTTTTTATAAGTTAAAAGTTACAAAACACCCCCAAAACAACTACCACTTCCTAGTGTTTGAATTGAGAAGAAGTGTCGCAACAAACTCCCTAGCAACACAACACACTGTCAGTTTCGACAATTAGATTGCGGTCGATCAACGCCAATGGTGGATGACATCGTGACATAATTTTGAGACATAACATGAAGCTCTGTCCACACTGAGGCGCAGCCGCGTCGATTGTTTGAATGATAAGGAGATCACGCCACTATTAGCCAGTTTAAACACCTCTATACAAATTAGTTGACATAATCAATGCGCCCAGCCCGCAATTTCATCCCGCAAATAGCCCGGTGTTCGGTTCAGTGTTGCCAGAGCTTTAAGGCATCAATGTCGACTTCTCAACTTCTGTTGCACCTTTAGATTTACTAGAATAGTAATAAAAGTCGACTATCTACGAACCTGAATTAGGAATAAATTATTTAGGTAATAAGCGTCTTGCGGCGTGCTGAAGTTAGTGTTGGTCATTTGCGCGATTTTGTGGAAGAAATCGCGGTAAGGCAACAACAGACCTTCGTCTGTGAACGCTTTAAGTATCCTCTCCTTCTCTTGTTGGTAGCGAGGACAATTCTCTTCGTAGAGTAGCTGAAAGTAAAAAACACACATGAAGCGGAATGGAACCATAACACAAGCTTATCATTTTAAAATGGCAGCCTCAACATCTCTTCAATCGAGGGGTTGATCTGTGCTTGAACCTTTCTCATTCTTTGCTTTATTTATTACAACAGACTATTCTTTTAAAATTAAAAATTCCTCATGAAATGGTCCCTATATAACAATATGATTTTGTCTATTCTGCCAGATTTCAGACCTTTTTTTTTTTCGGATGGGAAATTATCAAATGACTCCTCCCGCTCTGGGCGGAGCAGGAGGGAGTGTCAGACTTTTACTGACTAAAACCCATCCATGTTCCTTCATCTCCCTTTGTGTTCCGGGGCCACGGTATCTCTTTCGACGGCGCGCGTGGAACACGAACGCGCCGTTGACACGGCCTGTCGTCATGAGACGGACGGACGGCGAGCTAGCCCATAGCTCCCCGTCCACAGGCCCGCGCCTACGGTGGCCGGAAGCCACCACGTGGCCCCCGACGCCCGGGGCGTCTCCCGCGGCGGCCGGGACGTGTGGATCTTTCCCTATCACGTTCCGCCACCTCCTTCGCTAGCATGACTGCTTCGCAGAAGGAGGTGACGGCGTCCCATTCCGTCTCGCTCCGGACCATGGCACGAACCAGGGCCGGAAGCGAGAGGTCGCCGCCGCCGATCGCCACCTCGAGGACACGGCGGTGCTCCACCCATGCGGGGCACACCTCCACAGTGTGCTCCACCGTGTCCTCCGGTCGATCCTCGCAATGGAAACACCCGGGCGTCTCCTCCCCCGCCCGATTCGGTGCAGGAACTTACCGAAACATCCGTGTCCGGTAAGAACCTGCGTCAGGCGGAAGGTGAGGACGCCGTGGCGTCTCTCCAGCCACTCCTCAAAGAGGGGACTTACTATTGTGGCGTGCCCTAGATTTCAGACCTTGCGTTAGTGAATGCCAAAACTTTTGTATCTTATTGTTCCACATATCAACTCACCTACCACCCTATACTTATTTATGTTCCTAATTCTAATTAAAGTCAAAAGCACTTACAAAGTCTTGACGTCTTGGCGGATATTTGTAAGGCACAGGTTGCCAGGGCAGCGTGTCGTTCCACTCTTGCGGAGGCGCGGGCGGCCACAGCCCCGCCGCGATCAGCAGAGCCGTCATCTTACTCAGTTCCGTATCCGACGATATCACGATACTACTTTCTAATAAAAAACAAAAATATTTTACTAATAACTTACAAATTAAAAGAGAAGCTTAGATTAGGTTAAGCCGCGCTTGCCGAGGTCGGTCTGTGGATGGGTGACCATCATTACGTACCGAGTTTCCTCCAAAGAAGAATAAACCTAAAACCGATGATGAACTCACTTATAAAAATAAACTAGATTAGTAAAACATCACAATAATTACCACTTTCATAGTAAGGTCCCAAAAACTCGGTATACCTCTTCCTAAGTAATGCGCCCATTTCAAATGTCAACGTCTTGCCCTCCTGTAATAATAAAAAAATGTCAATAGACAAACGTCTTTATTAATAAAGTCCGGTCCACGCACGAATGCTTTTCTATTAGAGTCGTGTGACGTGGGACAAGCAATAAATCATTATTAGCGGCCGACGGCTATCTGCGTGTCTGCCGACACTTCGTTCCCGTTTAGCAGGCTCGGCCTTCGGCTATCGGGACTCCCTCCCGCATTTGGACTAGGAAGCGACACTTCGTTATAACATCATTCGTCTTCACTTGTCCTTCTGCGCAGACCCTTAACTGTTGTTCCGGGGATTCAATGTCACGGCCCCGACAATCTGTTACGTGTCGACTAATATGGTTTGTGCCCGTTTACAATCAAATGGAATTGCACTATATTAGTATTATATTACTAGTAATGATTGCATATGCATTGTACATGGATGAGATTTGTGGTTTGACATTCAAAATGGAACTGTAACTTATATTTGTTGCTTTGCTAATCTTTTGAATGGCTAATACCTGAGTGGATGGCCTACAAGGGCAGATCAACAAGTGCTCTTTTGTTATATTGCCAGCATTGTGAGCACGGGATAGAGGAGCGGCGGCGCATATGAGTAATCCATATGCAGCATTACCATTGATCGGCTACAGCCGTGGTTATGGTTAGGTGTACGTCAGACCCATTCGTTACGGCCGGCGGACACCTAATTTAATGTATCGAGGAACTACGCCAAAAAGGTCCATTGTTAATAATGACGCCTCTTGCGGTTCCCATGATACTGAAGCATGATAAAAAAATGTACCAAATTGAAGAATCTCGACGTGTATACATTTATCATGTGTGTGTGGTTTCATGACAATTTAAACTTAACAAGGTTTGTAGGAAATTGGATAGGGCCTTACATTAGTCATTGCGCCGGCTCCGTAGGGCGAAAACACGTGGTCAGATGGAGGGGCTCCAAGCATAGCAAGCTCACCCTCGCTAGGAGTACGCTCCCCATGCGACATTAGCTGCAAAAGTATTAAAGACATCAATTTATATACAAATAAAACCTCTCTCAAATTGTTCGCAAAATAAGCGACTATCTCTTAACTTAAATTTACTCGGTACATCAATTTATTATCATACAAAACCTTCTCGAAATCGTCATCAAATCAGTATAGCAGTAATTATAGTATTATAATCGAGCGATATAATTAACTATTTGATAACTATTAAGTTAGGCTTCTTTTGACCTATAATTAAGACCGTGCGGTTCAATTAAGTTAGCTCTAATTTGCAACTTTCATAGTAGTTTCTGCATTTTTCATAGTAAAAGATTGCGTTTGTTTATATTTGTTTTTTTTAAATGAGTTATTATTTTCATAACAATATTCTTTTTACTTAAGTATTTTGTCTCTTTCTTCTAAAGTACCTAAACATTACTGTTGAAGTATCAGTGTTCTTATACACATTTTCCAATCCTTTCCGGGCTTACAGACATGATATTATCCATACATCTAAACTAATATTATAAAGAGGTAAAATTTGTTTGTATGTAGAGGGTAATGTCCGGAACTAATGATCCAATCCTAAAAATTCTTTCACTGGTAGAAGCTACATTATTATGGGGTATATCATGCAAATTAGTCGAGCTATCACTGTGTTATTTTATCTAGCTATCAAGTGCTAGTATTTTATGTAGGTAGTCACACTATCCGCATACTGAACAAAGCACACCTCTCATCCTACTAATGGTATAAATGCGAAAGGTTGTGAGTATGGATGTTTGTTACTCTTTCAAAAACTTGTGAACGGATTTGGATGAAATTTTGCACACAGATAGTTTATAACCTAGATTAACACATAGGATACTTTTTATCCCGGTAGTAAGTTCCCACGGGACAATTATGAAACTTCACGCGGGCGAAGCCGCTGGCAGAAGCTAGTTTCTCAATAAATGCCAATTAATTCAGTGATCCCTTTTTCTGTGCATCCCTGGATAACTTTATACAGGTAATGGTTATAGTTTTACACCTGCAAATGACATGTCTTCGTATGTTATTGAGTTATTTTAATGTCCTTACCACGTGCACTTGTCGAAGTACAGTCACATCGACCGTCGAGTCCTTCATCAGGATAACTGCTACGAGGGCTGAAGGAGAATAAATATAATGTTATTCAAATACTCGTTTATGAGCAGCGTTTTTAAATGTCTCAATATGTCTCTTTTTTGGGCAAATGCTAAATAACATGTATAATTCTCATGGAAAGAAAAAATCACAATACTAAATATTTTTGACAGGTTAGTGAACAAACAAAAACATTGGGATAGTTAAAACTGTCAAAAAACAATTTTAACTATCAGAGAAGATAGGAGTTTTTTTTTCTTCAAATTCTAACATTTGATAAATGGCTTGCAAGCTACCTTACTAGCTATGACATAAGGGGATTTCTAATAAAGATACTCCGCTCTATATTGAATACTGAAATAATTGCCCACTTCTAAGAACGACCAAACATTGCCTTAATGCCTTGTTGTGCCAAAAAAACAAAAAAAAACAATATTGCCTTGCACCCTGATAGCATACATACCGGCGATGAGCGAGATGCCCACCAACACGCCGAGGCAGCAGCAAGTGTGTTCTATGCGCATGCCTTGCGCCGGCGCCTCTTCCGCCGCGTTGGTCGGCTCCTCCTCGCGGCCGCCCTCTTTCCTGCGCAAACGCACCACACACTTGATCACAAGAAGTAATGCTAAACTTCTCCCGAATTCTCGATACCAGTGTAAATTATTTGATAGATTTTTTGGTACCAATATTTTTTATCTTCAAGTTATGATATTCGAACACTTGATTACCTGCTTATTTTAATTATTCAGAACAAGTGCGGTATTATAATTTTACGATGAGAGAATTATGCTCATGCTAATTGTTGCACGCGTGTCCGCACAGAAACTGCAATTGACAAAAACATCCGCTTTATACAATGATGTCTCAAAAATGACACTCACATTTTCCTCCGCCGGGTCGGCAGCTCTACATTGTAATCCGATCTTAATCGGGCTTTAGTCACTCGGGGTTGCGCATAATTAATAGTTTAGTGTTGACACATAAACCACGGGAACTGTCAGGAGCATCCACTTTGGTATAAGTAAGCTAGAACGTCAGCGTTGCGAGGCAGGAAGCGCACGGCGCGCGAGGCGGAGTCCCACTGAGACCCATAATACGGGACGCTCGGCCAGATTCACGGTCGCCGCGACCTGTGTCCGCTCAGTTGATTGACTTTGTCCAATCGATTGTACCACGGTGCCTATTTACACATGCGGGCCCGTATCGTCCGATGTTGATATTTAGACAGCCGGCGCCCTTGTTAACCTCAGCTTCAATGGCAAAATCAGATGTGGTCGCACAATGTGGCCCCATATATGCCACATAGTATTCATTCACTGAATGGACCATAAATGGTAGATTTTCATACGTATTAGATATGGATAACGTTAATTTCCTGTAGGAAATGCATTGTGAATATGCAATAGAAACAAAGTGTACGTATGACTAGCGCAGTAACATGTGAGTCTTATTTGCACTAGGGTGCTTTGATTCGCCTGATAGTGTGAATTAAAAGATTGCGCGCGCGCTGCCGTGCGAACGTACAATGCCTTCCGCCTGCCCTTTCCTGGTGGGGGGCTGGGTACTGAAAGACCATTTTTCTATGATGACCTCGCATTATTTGCTTGCTACTAGGAATAACTATTGACAAGATTTCCTCAATGTTGCCACTAGTTTGCGAGCACAACTCAGAAACCACTAAAATCTACAATTGAAGAGCAAACTTGTTACTAATGCTTATCTTATTTAGGATGTGAATGTAAATCATCATCTTAAATATCAAAAACAATAAAATAGACCGTAACAAACAAAAATATTATTCGATTAAAGCGCTCCTTATCTATCTACAAAAACGTTTGAACAACACTAACTAAAGCATACAAGGAAAATAATAAATTGTTTACCACTTACTTGATACAAATAACACTTGTCAGTTGCACCATCTTCTCATCACAAAGACTCAGTACTTCCAATTAAAACACCAAATTATCTTGGTATAAATTATTTGTATAATCTACACATCTCGCTTAGTGATAAGAAATTAATACGATGTTGGAGGAAACGTTGTTCTTATAATTCTATGGCATTCATACTGCGAGTGATCATATCTAATCAAATTGTAACTACAATTGTACTGTAGTTACATCTTATATTATGTTTTCTGTGAATCGTACTCGCTTATTTGTATTGTGTCTGTGAATCGTTTTGTAATAAAGATGTAGGATTATATCCGTTTTATTAGTAACCGGGTGAAATTAGTAAACTCATTTCATATTTACCTCCAGGAACTCGGTAAAAGTCCCACTGGTGGATAGGTACACGATTTTTAAAAATAATTCTCGCTGTCCAATCGACAAATCTTTTGTTCATCTGTGGTCATGCTACGCGAGCAGTTGGTGGACAAGCAGGTGGCCATCGGGAATCACCCGAAAATCCGACCACTAGAAACTTCGTTCCACCTTTTTGTCTAATTGCACTAATTACATAGAAAAGAACGTGTGTTGTCGTAATGACTTTCTTGTCGTTCTGCTTTCTTCACGTATTTGTCTTTCTTCGATTGATAGAAATTAAGTTAAGTTAAATCGGTTATATGTCCATTCTCCAGAAATTGAAAAACAACTTTAAGTATTTAAAACCATCAGATACTTGGTTCTATGTTTCGTACGGGTTACCAATTCGGAAACTGAAAGCAGGGATTTTCGAATTGAAGTTTAATAATCAAGTCGATGATGCTCCCAAGATAAGTTGGTTTAATGCCCCCCCCCCCCCCCCCATGTTGAAATCCACCCGGCAAAAACTTTCAGTTCATGGATAAAATCTGCTAAGAGCACATTTTACTAGGAATTGTAGTTATGAGCATTATTGGGCCTAGACTTTCAAGGCTTAATGTTTGATTCATCTCATCGTGACAATGCACCCGCATATTGTGTACTGTGACTATTGCCATTTGGGAAATCATCACAGGGGATACCTAACTTCCTGTCCCCTTTAAATCGTGAACTTGGCTTTGTAGTAGTAATTACCTCAAATAAAAAGTCCCTGAAATATAACCGATTTGTTAAGGTCATCGAAGACACATTTTTTATGGGTAGTTTCTAAGTGACCTCTTTTGACAATTGTTATTGGTATCAAGCCTACTTTTATAGCAGTGTTTTTCTTTAGGAATCGATGTAAAAACATCACTATATTAATTAAGGTCCAGTAGGTGCTCACTAGCCATGTATTGAGAAAATAAAGTACACAAATCATAGCAATAAATAAATTACCATGAATTCACCATTTCCATTTCCATCTATGTGATTGTTTTTACATGGGACACTATTTTTTTTTATTATTCTAAACTAATGAGCGAATCCAGGGCGTATCGCTATGGGACTTTAAAAACTAGTTTTGATGTGCTGCCTGAACAACATTTTGTAGGTACTTATTTCCACGGTCATTCGCTATTATCCTATAGCATGTTTTATTTTACAAGTTTGTCTGATGTTAATTAAATCCTTACTAAATCAAACAACACATTGATCCTGGATCGAAAGATTTGGAGGTCATGGGGACGCCTTTACCCAGCAGTGGGATAAAATCAAACAAATTAAATAAAAATCACAGCCACTTTATTCGTGTCAACTAGTATCTATTTAATAATTTAATATGTGCTATAATGGCTTTAGATTCGTGCATTGTTGATCCATTTCTTCTTTCGACCATATTACGTCGTGTACGAGGCTGCAAAACTTTTCATATGGGCAGACGAGTTGGGCTCCGCAGCCGCTGATGGGAAGAATCTCCCCTGGGCCACCGGCATCACGGGAGTATACCGCCTGTACAAAAAAATAAACATATTTAAGTCTAAAAGAAGACAACGGTTTTTCAGACTCTTAGGTCAATGCCCGATCAGTCTCTACTACTGCCATGAAATTGTCACCAAAATATAGAGAAAAAATATCACGATTTATCTCTTTCCTCTTACACAACAGTCAAAGACCCCAGACAACAAAAAATACTATTTAAAAATCTGAAATCCTGCAGTAAATAAATGCTTAGCAAAATAAATGTTGTTATTGCAATGACTTTACCTACCGACTTCTAAATGTGCTTCTTGTAATGGCAAGCTAATGTAAGGTACGTGGCTGATATCTTCTAAATCTCTAAAATAATGTTAGCACAATGCAACGATTGATAAACATTGACTTGATATGACGCGACGCATACAATAGGCGAGACGACAATTATCAAAAAATATTTGACCCGTGCTTTTTCTTTTGTTACGTAAACCAAAATTGACGAAGATACGACGCTTTTAAAATTCTCAATACGTCACGCCATGGTATAATTTTTAAATAGTTTTGACGTCAAAAGCCCCCACTCCCGAGTTTTGATGCGTTTTATCTTTGTCAATATTCATTGATTTACAAAAACAAAAAATACGTGTCCATTAATTTACAATACACTAACTGACGGTTAGTCCGTCAGTTAATGTACACTTAAAGTACTTACGGGATGATATCCGTGATTTTCTTTTAGTTTGGTTTTGTTCTTTTGGTTTGGTTTTCTTTTGGTTCAAAAGAAAATCACGGATATCATCCCGTAAGTACTTTAAGTGTACCAATCAGACTGAAAAGATTGTTCAATTTGCAGGCAATGTGTTTTCCTTGTACTAGTTTCTTTGCTTTACATAAAATAACTGCTTAAAACAATATTTGCCATACCAAATCATCATTACAATGTTGGTGTACCTAATCAAACCACATATGTCTAACCGCTTCTGTAATTATGTAAATTCATCATCAGCCTACTAATGTTTCCACTGTTGGGACGCAGGCCTCCTCTCAATGACAGGGAATGGGCTATAATCCACCACGCAGGCCCAGTGCGGATTGGTAGATGTCACATGTCTTCGATTTTTTTTGGTTCTAGGACATGCCGGTTTCCTTACGATGTTATCCTTCACCGTTTTGAGAGCAGTGGTGATGAAATAAATTACACAAAGTAATGCACCTGTCTGGGTTCGAACCCACGACTTACTGTTCGTAAGTCGGGGCCGCCACCACTGGGCCACCGCTGCTAAATTATCCTACAAAAATCCAATATGTTTTCATACAAAGGGCCCATACAAAAGAGATAAAACTGATTTCAGGGTTATTCTCTAGTAATTAAGATTTATATAAACGTTGACAGTTGTGTCTTTCATTTATTGTTTTTTCGTAATGAATGGCACGTAGGTATTGTCGTCATCTGTAGCAAACCGGTATTTAAATAATAAAATAACAATGAATCTTTATTTCAGTATGTTTTTCTTAAGGATTATATAGCTGTTGACATGAATTTTCGTTTTTGTTTTCCTGCAAAAGACCTTGTCTCAAAGACTTAAAGACTTACATACAAACATTCAAAACATCTTTATGGTTACAATTTACGATGTCTTCCTCAAAAAGCACCGAAAGATTTGAAAACATCAATGTCACACTTTTAAATTCCGGGTCGGGCAAAGAGTTATTAGATTTTTCCATCAGGAATTTCTCAGTAGCAGCCACGGAGTCTGGATTTGCGCACGGTTGATGGCAATAAGCTCGCCCCCTTTTAAATGTGACTTAAGGTGCATACTCCAGGGTAGCCTGCGAAATTCAAATTTTCTTACGTTTTTTACAATTTCCAGGTCAGTGTCAGGTTGTATGTTGATTAAAATATGATTCGCAGCTGTAACACGTATGTAGTTATAGAATTATAATCATCAAAGTCATCAATACAACCATCCAAGCGCATAAAGGTGCAGGAATGACTTTGACCTTGAAAAAGTAAATTCCTGCACCTTTATGAGCTTGGAGGGTTGTATTGATGATTATAATTCTATAACTACATACTTGTTACAGCCGCGAATCATATTTTAATCAACATACAACCTGACACTGACCTGCAAATTGCAAAAAACGTAAGAAAATTTGAATTTCGCGGGCTACTCTGGAGCATCCACCTTAAAATAATAGGCGAACTGTGTGTGTATGGCACACCTCTGGCCAACCCTTCGAGGATTACAGGACGTGATGTTATGTTATTTCTTAATCCTAAACTTTACTCACCGTCATTCCATATTCTTGAGTCACGTTATTCTTTCTAAGTTCCAACGAGAAGGTAGACCCGTAGTTAGGTTGGTGGGCTTCATACACCCTTGCCGCGGCCATGAAGGCAGCCACATTGTTTTCATGGGCCGAGTACATGTACAACTTCGGCTCTAAAGGAACGCTC
This sequence comes from Xestia rhomboidea, assembly GCA_963853795.1. Classification (NCBI taxonomy): domain Eukaryota; kingdom Metazoa; phylum Arthropoda; class Insecta; order Lepidoptera; family Noctuidae; genus Xestia; species Xestia rhomboidea. Next base: position 7,635,123 of record OY970764.1, on the reverse strand, counting down.
GTGTTGTGTATGGCCGAATGAGTTATATTAACTATCGATTGCATTAATACACCTGAAATTAAAATAGGCATGAGTCTGTCTTTTTATCAAATTTAATGAACAAAATAGTGTGCAGGAAAAAAAATAAGAATTGAAAATTGTTTTTACCTGCTGCCAACTTGATTAATTCTACATTATAAAATTCTATAGCGAATTCCATTTTAGTAACTTCTTTTATTTTCGGCATTACTTCTTGCGCCCATTCAGGCGGGTCTACACCGACGTTATTCTGAAAACATTAAAATATTTTAGCTAAGCTGCATAAAATATAGTGTAAAGGACGTTTTCGGCGCGCAAGTTGTTACCATAAATTCAGCTCATGATTCTAGATTCCGAGTGTAGAATATTTCGTCGTATTTTTTTTATTGCTGTTTCATACAAAAATGCAATGTACTACATGGTGAAAATCTATGGAAAAGCAGTTTTTTGTTTTTAATAACAGAACAATTTCAACGTTAGAAACAACGATAACAGCTTGTGCGTCGACATTCCCCTTACAGCGTGTTTAAATATGAATTTCCAAGGATTATTTCGTTTATGAAACGTACCAGTGTTTGGAACAAATTGTCTAAATAAAAGACATCTTCAGTTTTTGTGATATTCGTCCCAGTTTTTTCACTGAGCTTATTGAATAGATCTTGATAGGGTTCTATCCATTTTTTAACCTCAGGCAGCTCATACTGTTTGTCTCTCAACCAGAGGTATCGTGGACAGTTATACCAGTAAAGAAGCTGAAAACAATCAAATGAATGAAAAACTTGTAACACTGTAAAAAAAAACTGGCTAGTTTTCACTCATTATACTAAAAAAAGAATATAGTATGATTAGATACCGTTTCATCTGATTACTTTTAAAATATTCTTCAGTCTTAATTTTTTTTTTTGACAAAGTATTTTTTTCATGATACTTATTACTGTGAAAAAAATAATTAAGATATTTAACGTTTTATGGTCTTACGTTTTAACTTGTTATTTTATTTCTTGATTTATTGAATTATATCAAGTAGGAATATCAAGTTTTGTTGTTCTTTTTGACATGTGACTTTTTGCCAGTGTATTTTCGCCTTTATCGCCAAAACGAGTTATGTATGAAGATGGAAATTATTTATTTACTAACCGGTTTTTAGCTAATTAAGATATCGTTAGCTGAATGTTTGATGGATATTTTAAAGTAGTTTCTTAAATAACAAACTGTGTTAGATTAATATGAGGCAGTAAATTGTATGATATATATCTAGTTTCGGTACAAATAATTTAAATATTCGCGAAATCATTTTGCTTGTTTAATAGTCTCAAATCAGTATGCAATAAGTAAATCTAACAATGTGTTGAGTAGTTCCTTTTCTAGCCTATTGGTACTTACATCGTCTTCATCATACGGTGGTGTATTGTAAGGAATAGGCTGCCAATCTAGATTAGGGTTCCACTTCTGGGCTGGCTGAGGTGGATACAGAGCTGACAAGGCCGTCAATGCTGTCATCTGGGTTCGGGCGTAGTCAGTTGTTCGTATAGTGACCTCATCAGGCAAATACAACTTGCTTATAAAGCCATCATAGAGCTCCCTTAAATACTTGCCTACGAAGTAACTTCGTTGTTTGCCTTTCTGTAGACAGGAGAAGAATATTGGAAAAAGAAAATACGCAATCTAGCAACACGTGGTACGTTTTTGCGTATTTTTACGATAACTGATAAGCTGGCTGGTAGACCTTATCTTGAAATCTAGATATCAATATATGAAAAAAGGCAGTACTTGTGTTAATTCTACGCAGGTGCACACAATGTATTACCATCGTGCAAGTAACTATCCAAATTGCTATACTACACTAACACAGCATATAGCTTTTTCTTTTTCTAATCAGCCGAAACACGGCAACTGCTGCCCCGATCTAGAAAATTGGTACGTTCTTTATTAGATCGTCAGTCCACTAACTACTTCTTCCAAGGTTCAAGTTTGGTCGTAGGAACAGTATTTAAATTAGTGATTAACACAAACAAACCTCCTTTCGTCCTTCATGAAAGGCAAAAAGAGATTCATTATCCTTTGCCCTTGTTTATAACCTTATTCTAATGGTGCGATCGGATATTAGAACAGATGCCAGAACATCAAGTCATGCTACCCAAAACTGACAAATCTTTCCAAATCAACCTTGAACCTAATGCGATAAAGTTAAAAATCTATTAAAGAAATTTGACAGATTGAGTAGTTTTATGTGGCGTCTGTACCAAATATTAAAGTAATTTTAATACCCGCTGTTCTGTAAATGCGTGAACAATCTTATATATGTAGTACTAGCTCGCAATGCTAATGTTTACTTAATCCAAGACCATAGCTAAATACATTACAGGTTTTCAGGTTTGATATCATGCTATGCTAATGCCTAAACTCGCTGCTATATTGTATTATGTAACGTTCACTACTTTATCGGTCTTTGACATTTTCATAATTCATTTCGATCTATTTCGAGGTAATATTAAAATGGTATCCATTTAGACAGTCGGTATATCAAAGTCACAACTTGTGGAGGTATTGGGAATCAGTTTAGGATTTAAGTATGTGTAATTCCTGGGCAAAAGGCTTGGGACATGCGATATATTTTGTAACATTTGAATGTTATTATTTATGTCCCAGAAAACGATGTTAAAGCCCAATCGCGCTAACCAGTGTTATTTGTTTACCCAGTGCTAATCTGACAATTTCTATGCTTACCGCTGTCACTCCTGCAATTCATTCTAAAACTTGCTCAGTACATCTTGGTCGTATCATATTTATCCTGATTGAATTATCTTTGGAGCCCTTGACACTTTATTTTGAAATAAATTAACACTATTTCCTAAAAATGAACGTGCTTCATAAACTTACATTTGTCAGGGCTTTCTTTCCGTAGGGGAAGAACAGATCGTCCGTTAGTTTTTGATCAGATGGATATAGAGCCAACTCCTCTTGGTCAGGAGTGCGGTCGCCATGGCGGAACATCTGTTAACAATTCATTGATGTCAATTAAAATCTGTTATTGATTGGCAATATGTATCTTATAAATGAAAGGGTTTCGAAGAAATTATGTCAAGCCCTTTTATTATTGTATAGAATATTATGTTTTTTTATCGATTTCTATAACTAATTGATTAGTAACTAAAATGCTAATTTTCGGTAAACGGTTTTCGTAGTGGTAAACCGGTAACCCAGTCGTTAGATAAAATGATTGACCACTGTTCGTCATTAAATGAATGACCTGCGATTCATGTAGGAAGCTGGCACGCCTGCCGGTCGTGGCCGGTTGAATAACAAGTCATCAGACGTACCACAAATGCGAGGATCAGCTCTGTATCCGCCAGGCCATTGTCTGCGGAGTCGATCCGGCGGGGCTCCACCACGCGGCCCGGGGTCTCCTGCCCGTACACTGCGCCCACAAGTAGAACTACCAACACTAACACCAGCTCCATTTTTGAATGCAAATTTCCCGCCGAACCGACAGAGCGGTCTCTTATCGGCGGTACGTACGCGCGTTCGCGAACCGTTTTCGACTGCAACACGCAGAGCCTCTGCTCCATTTATATAGAGATACATAGAATTGTATTTCAAGAGGGCCGGCGGACAGTACCGCTTCAATAGCTGTGCGAATCTTTAACAACGTAATCTGTCGTTAGAGGTCTATTAATACCGAAAATTGCACCTTTGTGAGTCTATCGTGCAAGGTTCTAAAACATCTCAAATACTAATACAAATTGAAATGTACGTGCACTATATGGCTAATATAGGAGACATGATCACGGAACATAGCTATTGGCATAAAGTACGTAGGATGGTTCAAGGTCATGGTTTTCATTCATAGAGCATTTCATATCATTTTCAGTGTTAGTTTTTGTACAGCGTTCGCGTATCTATGTTATCAAGATAAATACGTATGTTGTACATTCATAAAACAATAGATAGTAAACTAAATATGATTATTACCTTCACATTTTTTTTTGTTGTTGTCATATATCATGATCTGTCAAAGGACCAATTTGTTCGAGACACCATTGTTTAACTATTGTGACTACTTCGTGGACAGATATTCGAAGTAGACAGCAAATTCATGGATGTAGAGAGAGAAAAAAACCAAAGAAAAGATTCCTGAATTGTGGGGGGAATAAATTATAGCAGGAATTCTGACAGGGGAGAATGGAAGAAGAATATTTGTTGCGTTGATCCCTTGTAATATGGGACAAGGAAGTGTGAGAAGGCGATGAAAAGGTAATCTACTTAACCTGCCTGATGTCGCTTCTATGTATCCTAACGATCTTATTTAATAGGTCACACATTTTATTAGTGTCACATCTATAAAGGGTGGACAAAATAAACGTTAGTGGAGGGAAAGTACCTTTACAGGTTCACTGTCCGTAATGCAATGATACAATGTTAAACAATTACTATAAATCATTAGTAATCACGTAAAAGGGAAAGAATTAATTACTATTAGTATTGAGCAAATGTTACTTGAAGGAAACTTCTTTTTTTTTTACAAAAAAAATAAATTGCATTCAAAGTCGCGTGCATCACAGACATTTAAATAATAATATATTAAATCATAATCTACTTGCAATAGCCAACTGGTTGTTGCCGAAAAAATTGGAACTAGTTACGACTTGGAAATAGGGATGATGACTGACTAAAAAAATCAGGATTCTGTTTAGTCCGTTAGTTAGATTATAGAAAAATATTTTGGATACGTGTTTTTTGTTTTATGAAATTAATAAAAATTTACGAACATAAAACGTGTCAAAGATCATGAGTGGGGGCTTCTGAGGTCACATTTGAGTAAAAAATGTACTCAAATGTGACGTCACATGAGTTTTCGACGCACTGTATCGTCTTCATTTTTTGTTTGCGTGAAAAAAAAAAATTGTTTCTAATGTTTTTTGGAAATCTATCTGACGGACTAATTTAACTTTGCTGTATGGTCTCACTTAGACAGATCACATTTTTAAATGACATTTTCAAAAGTGGAGGAGGTTCTATGTCCGGCTGTAAATATATTTTATGTATGTTCATGGATATTTCTGTTGACTATGGACGGATTTACGTGATTTTATTTTTCGTAATTTGGTAGAGTAAGTACGTGCGGTGGTCCCATTTATTTTATTGACTTTGCTTGGGACAGTTGAGTTAGCTTCTACGTAAGTACGTCTCTACGTACGTACGTACGTATACGTACTTTATCTTCTTCGGCTAAGTTGGTGTTCTCCTAATATCTTGTTACAATGTAAAATGAACACATGACAATTTTAATATTAAAAAGTTTTGTAGTATACTCTTTAGTTTTTTTTTTGGCAAAAGCCATCATCATCTGCCTAGCCTTTTCCCATCTTTGTTGAGTTCGGCTTCCAGTCTAACCGGATGCAGCTGAATACCAGTATTTTACATGGAGCGCTTGCCTATCTGACCACAACCTAGATAGTACTGGTACTACTGGGTAATACGAAACCCCTTGGTAAGAATCGGCAAAAAGTAACAATGATTTGACCTACTGCATCTAGTGATATCTTGAACTGCTCTCTCGTCCTCATAAAGTTCTGTCAATAAAAATAAATAGTACTAAAGGGCTACAAAACAATAGACATGATGACATTATTAACTGCAGTTTTACGTAAATTAATTCTCGTTGTACTTAATGAATTATCCTTAATGATTATATTATTTTACCTTGATATCCATTCAATTGAAGATCTCATGGTCTTCCTTTAAGTTAAGACACATTTAATTGTTGTGTCTCCGCTGGCCGTTGTTTTCTCTCTGTAAATGTTCCTACATACAAGTTAGCAAATTACCAGTCTGATACAGTCTTACTGCAGCGCAAAATCTTCTAATACAATGAAGCCACGAGGATTTATATCTATGCTTGCTCAAGGTGAATTGGCGTTTGGAGACTTGTCAAAAGTCCTGGGGGTCTAAAATGGCCGCCTTAGCAGAATCAAAATAAGAATCACGTTAAAAAAATTAAATTCTTAAAATGGACTTTATGGTCTTAACCATAACGTCCATTTTAAGATTTTTTTTTAACGTGATTCATTTAAGATTCTGCTAAAGCGGCCATTTTAGACCCCCAGGTTTCCTCACGATGTTTTCCTTCACCGATGTTAGAGTCTAAGACAAATTTAAAAAGTATGAATATATGAACAGAAAAATCACATTATTATTTAACCTGATTTTACCCCATCCGAAAAAAAAAGGCCTTAAGCATTGTCCCGTCACGTGACGGAAATAAAACTACGTCATTGTTAATTTTCTACCGAGGAAAATATAAGGCATAATTAATAATCAACGATTCCGACTTCTAACTGATCTTTTGAAATAACAAGCATAAAACGAAATACACATTACAAAATTATTGTTTTCATTTGTAATATTCCATTTCAATTTAGACCTTAGCGAATTCAATCTTAACACAACATTCATGTTATTTAGTTTTGCTTCAAATATGACTTCATTGTTATTTAGGTTATTTACATTAGTTGTGCAAAAAAAGAAAGAGTGATATAATCACATAATCTCGACTTGCATAGATTTCGTTAACCTAGATCAATATGAAGATCACTAGGACATATCCTAGACAAATGTAAAGAATTTAAAGAAATAACCAAAATCAAAGTTTATTTATAATAAAAAGTATTATGAGTAGGTAGCAATCTTATTGCGAAGTAAACATTTGAATCATGTGTGTTTTCTATATTTCAGGCATGACAGACGTTCACTACAACGAGCAAGCTTTCCTTGACCAGCTGATGATCTGCACGGAAGCCGCGGACAAAGCCGAAAGATATGAACTCCTAGGCCCTCTCTACCGTCTCATAATACCCATTTATGAACGACGAAAGGACTATCAGGCCCTTCTTGCCTGCTACCAGCACCTCACCAAAGCTTATGCCAAAGTCATCGAAGTGACCAACTCAGGAAAACGATTACTCGGTAGATTCTACCGCGTTGCCTTCTTCGGGAAAGCACATTTTGGTGAAGATGAGGAAGGCATCGAATTCATCTATAAGGAACCCAAACTGACGTCACTGAGTGAAATCTCAGAGAAATTACAAAACTTTTATCAACAAAAGTACGGCGCGGAAAATGTCAAAATGATAATGGATTCGGCTCCGGTTAGTATATTATTAATTTTATTTTATAATAATAATTAATCACAAGTGTAAAAATAATTGTTCAATTAGTGAAGGAAGCGTAATACTGATATAGTAAATTTTGAGGTTTCATTGAAAACAAATACGTTTACTCCGTTACGTACTTAATAGATACATTTTTCTGTGTAATGGAAACAGGGGTAATTAATGTTTTTATTTTATCTGTAGCACGTGCAAGCCATAAGCCTAATTTGTTCGTACTATAACGGTGATTGCATTTATCATTAACTAAGAGGCGTCGATTAACTTGAATGTTCTTAAAAATTTAGATTCTCATAATATCATGTGATTTCGGGTATGTCTATAAATTATGTTCAACCCGTACCACACTGTTGTGATAAAAAGACATTATTTAGGGAATTTTCTGAAAGAATTGTATGGTCGTGCTCCCAAATGCAACGATGAGAGTAACATAGGACAATCTGTAAACTTGATTTCCTTTTTGAACTGTTTATTTTTTAAATAACCGAGTTGAGCGATTCTAAGACATACCTCCTCGCCATAAAATAAGTCACGGCAGCTTTATTCTATCTGAACAATAGTTCTCTAATAACATTCACCATGGCACCAATATGTCAATTAACAATGTAACAGAAACTGAATTTAAAGGACTAACCATAATGTCTCCGCACCTTGGAATTGGAACATCGTAAAAAATATGACAGCTCGGACGTGTAAACGATCTTAATTTAAATAAATAATAATAATTAGGTTTTTTGCTAAAAGTGTCTTTTCGCTTCATTTATTTACTGATGTTTATGTTGTTTGTATCAAGGTGAATCGTGAGGAGCTGGATAGTAAGCTGGCCTATATACAAGTAACTTGGGTTCGTGCGGCGCCCGAAGGTGTAGTGGTATCGGGGGGCGGTGAGGGGTCTTTCGAACGAGCGCATAATGTACGGCGCTTCGTTTTCGAGACTCCGTTCACGAGGGATGGCGCAGCCAGGGGACCTGTGCATCATCAGCGGATCAGGCTCACGCATCTTACTAGTAAGTAACTGTAAAGACGGTGTAAGGGTCATAGCAACGCACGGACAATCTGTTAGCGTACAATTTTACATATTTTTTTAAACCAAATCAATTGTATCTTGCATTTTGCGCGTTAATTTCTTCAAACATCCTGTAATACATTTCATTAGATCGATAGTTAAGGGGATGTCAACATCCAAATGTGCGCACACTGTCTATTTGTATCGGAGTAAACAAGAGCGAAAGATTAACCGGGCGGCCAGGTTTTAGAAAAAAACATTTAATAAATATTGAAATTAAAAAAAGTGTGGATTATTTGTGAAATATGACTCGTTAGCGGTTTAGGTATGAATATGTTGACTTCATGTTTTTAATTGCAGACCCATACTTCAAAATAATAAAGACAGAACCGTTTAATAATGATTATTAATTATTTTCTATCGAGCCGATTTCGTCCAATTATGTATCGAGTCCGTCCACTCTTTGAAATATGATGAATTTTAACATATCTTTTTTTAATGTGCGAGAACAAATAGTTTTTCTTAAAAAAACTGCAAATAAAACATCAATTAGGTGTTGTCAGCCCCACAATTGACATAAGATTGACACCATGGTGAATATTTTGTGGTGCCTTTTTGCAGGCATTAAAAAATCTGCCCGTGAAGAGTTTAGGCTTATATTTAAATTTATATGTACTAAAAGAAGCTCTGTAATGGGATATTTCGCTCTGAAGGCCTCTTTTACATACAAAAACTGTTTCATCTTGACACCATCTGATATAAATTACCTAAAAATTAAACTAACCTAATTACCTTATTTTGATTTTTTATATAGAGATAACGTAAAGCGCGTAAAATGCACTCTGAACCAACAGTGGAATCAAAATTTTATCTACCGACTAGGGATTCCTGTCGGTACAGTCTGTTCCAAAATTATTTATTAACTTTCAGTGTAGATAAAGGTTTTTTTGTTCAGGTTAATTTTTGACGCAATCACTCCCTCGAGGGGAAATAGTAACACATGCATCTGAATTTCGAATGTGTCAACTTAAATGTCACCATTTTTTCAAACAATTAGATATTAGAAATGTAAAATCGCCGACGAAGATAAATCAAGGCACTCAATTTTGTTAGTGGCACAAGTATTATATTATCTGTGGTGGCACCACAATTTGTACTTGTACTGACCGTTTTATTTACATTTTCATCAAATATTTTATAAATGCTATATCGGTTCTATTGTTATTATTTCAAAAGTTTTTTTATAAAGGTGCCTTATCATCTTACTTTGTAATTTTAAATACAGTTTTTTTTTTATTAAATGCTGCATACATTTTACTTAGACAGACAAAATGAAGAGTCTGATAACCTGAAAAAAAAATACATAAGAATGTAATTAATAGTCAAAAGCGTTTGTCCTGTGTAATAGCTAGTTCAACTCTGCAAAAGACTTGTTTCTTAATAGCTATCTATACTATACTTTAGGAAGCAATCGCATAATATATTATGAATCGAACCTTAGTTATCCATAGTGACAACTATGGATAACTAGGGTTCATAATATGCGATTTGTTTATGTATTCAGTTTTCTTTTTTTTTACACACTATGTCTACATCTTTTTTTTTAGTATCTCCTTTCGCGGGTATGCTGGAAGAGATTTCTAAAGAAATAAGCATCACCTTTGTACTATTTTCTGTTCCTTTCTACTTTTTTATATTTAGTGAGTTGTTATATTTAGTTGTTAAAAAAATGAAAAAAAATAAACCTTACGTACATGTATATGATATTTATACTCGTGACTGTACATTAAAATTCTGACGTCATAATTACAGCCGATTCATGGTTCCCGTACGTCAAACGTCGTGTGCCCGTCATCGATACGCAAGTTGAGGAGAAGAGCCCGATAGAGGTCGCTGTGTCCGAAATGGAAGCACAAGTCACCGAGTTGCAGGAGATTGTAAACGCAAAGGCACCTGATATTAAGAAGTTACAACTCAGGTATTGTAAACTGTCCTTTAGATTTATTCGTCTTTCTATTTGATGAAGCTGATGTCATCATCTGCCTAACCTTTCCCCAACCATGTTGGGGACGGCTTCCAGTGTACCCGGATGCAGCTGAATACCAGTATTTTACATGGAACGACTGCCTATCTGACCTCCACAACCCAGTGAGTACTGGGTAATACGATACCCCTTGGTAAAGCTGGTTGTCAGACCTTCGGGCCACTGACTTCCTGTAACAAATGACAGCCGAGACCAACGGCTTAAGGTGGATGCTCCAGGGTAGCCCGCGAAATTCGATTTTCTTACGTTTTTTGCAATTTGCAGACCAGTGCTGGTAGTGCAGGTCGAGGAATGATTTTTACCTTGAAAAAGTCGTTCCTCGACATTTATGAACTTGGAGGGTTGTATTGATGATTATAATTCTGTAACTACATACGTCTTAGAGTTGCGAACAATATTTTAATCAACATACAACCTAGCACTGGTCTACAAATTGCAAAAAACGTAAGAAAAATTGAATTACGCGGGCTAGCCTGACGCTTTCACCTTAACGTGCTTTCCGAAGCTCGACGTATGGAGTGGTCACCCATCCACGGACTAACCTTGACAAGCGCAGCTTAACCCAAAGATCAACCCGAGCGGCAGTTATTATTTAGCTCCTGAATGTTGTAAGATGAAGCTGATGTAGAGTGGCTTTAGTCAGGAGATTCAGGAGTTACTGTTCTCTCGATCATGCTTTTACTAGGAGAAGATTTACTACCGAAGTTCAGATATGATAATATAGAAAATAACACAACTCGATTTTCCGATCACCTATATTAACCACTGTTCAGCTGTTATCGTTTTAAGTAATTGAGATACAAAGTAGGTAATTATTTTTGATAAATCACGTTTTTGTCTTAGAGCACTGCAATAATTATGCAATACATTTCAGTATCTATCTCAAAGATTAATAACACCAGTAGTACTATGATTACGAATTAATTGTGAAATATTTTCTATGTAACAGATTGCAAGGCAGCGTGTGCGTGCAAGTGAACGCGGGCCCGCTGGCGTATGCCAACGCCTTCCTAGATCCTACACTAGCGCCTATGTATCCCGACGACATGGTCGATAAACTGAAGGCGATATACAAGTGAGTATTATTTCTTACTAACTGTTGCTCGAGATTTCGATCGAGTGGAAATTTTATGTGTATCTGTGAGAAGCCTATGTGATATTCCAGACTCTAATTTGTCTCTATCCCAAATCTATATATATAAAAATGAAACCCGTTTTCCTTGGTCACTGCATCACGCGTGAATGGCTGGACCGATTTCACTAATTCTTTTTTTGTTGTATTTGTTATTATTAGGAGAAGTTTCTTACGGAAAAAAATATTAAGAAAATCTCTCAGAAATATTGAAAAATATAAATTTAATTTTGCATATTAAAAAAAACGCGCGTAACGAATGTCAATGTCATTCACAGCCATAGACTATATTGAAAGAGCATTGTTTGTTCGGAAACGTGGTTACTTAATTAAATTCGAGCATTATTTGTTCAGAAACATCTTTTAAGGGTGTCTCACACTCTCTCTAACCATCTCTCTGTCTCTCTTATATATCGCAGTCGAAGTTGCGCGGGTCAGCTAGTTTCATATAGATCACTTCAACCGTTCTGGCCTGATTGAGTAACAAACTTTAACATTTATAATACTACTAGCTGATGCCCGCGGCTTCGCCCGTCCGCAAATTATATACTAAAAACTTAAATCACTCACTCGTCTTGAATCACTCTATCTATTAAAACCCGCATCATAATCCGTTGCGGAGTTTTAAAGATCTAAGCATACATAGCTACAGATGCGGCGGGCGACTATAAAATATGTAGTGATAGTAAGATTTTTGTTTTGATTTTCCGTTGTTGGAAATAATTCGTTCAATCACAGAAATATTATGTTTTGTATGTATAGATTTGGGCCAACGTCCAAATTCATTCATTCATAATATAATTGTCCGTACATACTGCCTACATATATTATTATTTTGGCCGCGCCTCAGTCATTGATAGTGGAATTACATTGATGAGTTTCGTCAGTCTGAATGGAGCGATATCGTTTGTTTAACGTAGGTAGGTATGTTAGGTGTGTTTTATGAATTAAATATGCTATACTGCATTAAAATGCTACGATGAGAAACTTGAAAACTGTCTGAATAGGGAATATGCGAGAAATTTCAAACTTTCTTTTTATTCCTTAAGGGCGCGTTTGCATATCAGGTAAAATTATGCTGTTTTTCGGTACAATTTTATGGCATAACCAAACAAAATCCAATATAACTAATAACTACTTCGTATAGATTGGTTCTTCATCTTCAAATAATAGGAACTTGATCATTGAAAATTTTAGTTTTTTATAATGTAAAATCGATCTGTCGTTGCCATTTTCCCTAAAATTAACGATACAGGGTTGAGTTTAGGTACATTTTTTGTGCTATTATTAACATATTTTACTATTTCTAAAAATACTGTATGTTGGCAAACATAATCAATTCTTAATGCAAGGATTTTTTTTTTATCTAAATGATTTATATAGTTGCAGAAAAAATGAAAACCAAATCTTATTTTTTCACATTTTTTGCTATTCTGGATGAATCTTAATCGATTGCATTAGGGGTTATTTTATTTTGGATACCCGTCTTGATTTATTGCACAAACACTGAATGAAACTTTAGTCCGCGCACGGCCGCCGTCGAGAGTGGACACGTAACGCCTGTTTGGAGCGGCTCGAGTAGAAAAAGATCGCTGTACAAACACAAAATATTCGATAAACCAAATTTGATACTTGACAAGGCAAGATTGTTATTATTTATTAGTTATGATGAGACCTTACCTCCGGACTTGATGAAGTGATTGGTGACTGCTACTGGAACTCCTTGACGTGTTGTACTAGGTGAGCTGAGTTTGGGCTCGTTTTGTTAGTTATGATGAAACCTTACCTCTGGACTTGATGGAGTGACCTGAAGGTGTACTTCGGTGATTGCTACTGGAACTCCTTCACATGTTGTACTAGGTGAGCCGAGTTTGGGCTCGTTTTGTTAGTTATGATAAGACCTTACCTCCGGACTTGATAGAGTGATCTGAAGGTGTACTTCGATGATTGCTACTGGAACTCCTTGACGTGTTGTACTGGGTGAGCCGAGTTTGGGCTCGTTTTGTTAGTTATGATGAGACTTTACCTCCGGACTTGATGGAGTGACCTGAAGGTGTACTTCGATGATTGCTACTGGAACTCCGTGACGTGTTGTACTGGGTGAGCCGAGTTGGAGCTCGTTTTGTAAGTTATGATGAGACCTTACCTCCGGACTTGATGGAGTGACCTGAAGGTGTACTTCGATGATTGTTACTGGAACTCCTTGACGTGTTGTACTGGGTGAGCCGAGTTGGAGCTCGTTTTGTTAGTTATGATGAAACCTTACCTCCGGACTTGATGGAGTGACCTGAAGGTGTACTTCGGTGATTGCTATTGAAACTCCTTCACGTGTTGTACTAGGTGAGCGGAGTTTGGGCTCGTTTTGTTAGTTATGATGAGACCTTACCTCCGGACTTGATGGAGTGAGCTGAAGGTGTACTTCGGTGATTGCTACTGGAACTCCTTCACATGTTGTACTAGGTGAGCCGAGTTTGGGCTCGTTTTGTTAGTTATGATGAGACTTTACCTCCGGACTTGATGGGGTGACCTGAAGGTGTACTTCGGTGATTGCCACTGGAACTCCTTCACATGTTGTCCTAGGTGAGCCGAGTTTGGGCTCGTTTTGTTAGTTATGATGAGACCTTACCTCCGGACTTGATGGAGTGACCTGAAGGTGTACTTCGATGATTGCTACTGGAACTCCTTGACGTGTTGTACTAGGTGAGCCGAGTTGGAGCTCGTTTTGTTAGTTATGATGAAACCTTACCTCCGGACTTGATGGAGTGACCTGAAGGTGTACTTCGGTGATTGCTTTTGGAACTCCTTCACGTGTTGTACTAGGTGAGCGGAGTTTGGGCTCGTTTTGTTAGTTATGATGAGACCTTACCTCCGGACTTGATGGAGTGAGCTGAAGGTGTACTTCGGTGATTGCCACTGGAACTCCTTCACATGTTGTCCTAGGTGAGCCGAGTTTGGGCTCGTTTTGTTAGTTATGATGAGACCTTACCTCCGGACTTGATGGAGTGACCTGAAGGTGTACTTCGATGATTGCTACTGGAACTCCTTGACGTGTTGTACTGGGTGAGCCGAGTTGGAGCTCGTTTTGTTAGTTATGATGAGACTTTACCTCCGGACTTGATGGAGTGACCTGAAGGTGTACTTCGGTGATTGCTACTGGAACTCCTTCACATGTTGTACTAGGTGAGCGGAGTTTGGGCTCGTTTTGTTAGTTATGATGAGACCTTACCTCCGGACTTGATGGAGTGACCTGAAGGTGTACTTCGGTGATTGCTACTGGAACTCCTTCACATGTTGTACTAGGTGAGCCGAGTTTGGGCTCGTTTTGTTAGTTATGATGAGACTTTACCTCCGGACTTGATGGAGTGACCTGAAGGTGTACTTCGGTGATTGCCACTGGAACTCCTTCACATGTTGTCCTAGGTGAGCCGAGTTTGGGCTCGTTTTGTTAGTTATGATGAGACCTTTCCTCCGGACTTGATGGAGTGACCTGAAGGTGTACTTCGATGATTGCTACTGGAACTCCTTGACGTGTTGTACTAGGTGAGCCGAGTTGGAGCTCGTTTTGTTAGTTATGATGAAACCTTACCTCCGGACTTGATGGAGTGACCTGAAGGTGTACTTCGGTGATTGCTATTGGAACTCCTTCACGTGTTGTACTAGGTGAGCGGAGTTTGGGCTCGTTTTGTTAGTTATGATGAGACCTTACCTCCGGACTTGATGGAGTGAGCTGAAGGTGTACTTCGGTGATTGCTACTGGAACTCCTTCACATGTTGTACTAGGTGAGCCGAGTTTGGGCTCGTTTTGTTAGTTATGATGAGACTTTACCTCCGGACTTGATGGAGTGACCTGAAGGTGTACTTCGGTGATTGCCACTGGAACTCCTACACATGTTGTCCTAGGTGAGCCGAGTTTGGGCTCGTTTTGTTAGTTATGATGAGACCTTACCTCCGGACTTGATGGAGTGACCTGAAGGTGTACTTCGATGATTGCTACTGGAACTCCATGACGTGTTGTACTGGGTGAGCCGAGTTGTAGCTCGTTTTGTTAGTTATGATGAGACTTTACCTCCGGACTTGATGGAGTGACCTGAAGGTGTACTTCGGTGATTGCCACTGGAACTCCTTCACATGTTGTCCTAGGTGAGCCGAGTTTGGGCTCGTTTTGTTAGTTATGATGAGACCTTTCCTCCGGACTTGATGGAGTGACCTGAAGGTGTACTTCGATGATTGCTACTGGAACTCCTTGACGTGTTGTACTAGGTGAGCCGAGTTGGAGCTCGTTTTGTTAGTTATGATGAAACCTTACCTCCGGACTTGATGGAGTGACCTGAAGGTGTACTTCGGTGATTGCTACTGGAACTCCATGACGTGTTGTACTGGGTGAGCCGAGTTGTAGCTGGTTTTGTTAGTTATGATGAGACCTTACCTCCGGACTTGATGGAGTGACCTGAAGGTGTACTTCGGTGATTGCTACTGGAACTCCTTCACATGTTGTACTAGGTGAGCCGAGTTTGGGCTCGTTTTGTTAGTTATGATGAGACCTTACCTCCGGACTTGATGGAGTGACCTGAAGGTGTACTTCGATGATTGCTACTGGAACTCCGTGACGTGTTGTACTGGGTGAGCCGAGTTTGGGCTCGTTTTGTTAGTTATGATGAGACCTTACAAGTCCGGAGGTAAGGTCTCATCATAACTTACAAAACGAGCTCCAACTCGGCTCACCCAGTACAACATGTGAAGGAGTTCCAGTAGCAATCACCGAAGTACATCTTCAGGTCACTCCATCAAGTCCGGAGGTAAGGTCTCATCATAACTAACAAAACGAGCCCAAACTCGGCTCACCTAGTACAACATGTGAAGGAGTTCCAGTAGCAATCATCGAAGTACACCTTCAGGTCACTCCATCAAGTCTGGAGGTAAGGTCTCATCACAACTAACAAAACAAGCCCAAACTCGACTCACCTAGTACAACACGTCAAGTAGTTCCAGTAGCAGGCACCGATGTACACCTTCAGGTCACTCCATCAAGTCCGGAGGTAAGGTCTCATCATAACTAACAAAACGAGCCCAAACTCGGCTCACCTAGTACAACATGTGAAGGAGTTCCAGTAGCAATCACCGAAGTACATCTTCAGGTCACTCCATCAAGTCCGGAGGTAAGGTCTCATCATAACTAACAAAACGAGCCCAAACTCGGCTCACCTAGTACAACATGTGAAGGAGTTCCAGTAGCAATCATCGAAGTACACCTTCAGGTCACTCCATCAAGTCTGGAGGTAAGGTCTCATCACAACTAACAAAACAAGCCCAAACTCGACTCACCTAGTACAACACGTCAAGTAGTTCCAGTAGCAGGCACCGATGTACACCTTCAGGTCGCTCCATCAAGTCCGGAGGTAAGGTATCATCATGACTAACAAAACGAGCCCAAACTAGGCTCACCTAGTACAACACGTCGAGAAGTTCCAGTGGCAGTCACTGAAGTATACCTTCAGGTCACTCCATCAAGTCCGGAGGTAATTCGTAAAAACAGCAAAAATATTTTTTTTGTAGTGACCTACCATAATTTTATATCTAAGAAATACGTAAAAATCTTTCAAAGCATCAAAATGAGTTCACTTGACTACTATTCTCGCCGTTAGTCGTGCGTACACTTGTGTGTATGACCCGTGTCAATGTAGTAGTTCGATTCTGTACCTATCAATTTTGCAAACGCGTCCTTAAAAATGCCTTGTATTGGCCGCCTATATAAACACTGTGGTACACTTGTTTAACTTTCTAAAACAACACTTATTTTACAATTTAATATTTTATGTAGCGTGTTTTTGGTGAAACGGAACGCAAAGTCAAAACGCATCGTCGCCGGTAGTGGTGTCAAACGCTTTGTGTCAAAGTAACACTTTCATTTGAAAACTACTTAAAGATGTTCACAAAGATGTTATTATAATATTGTTATTGCAATGTTTGCTTGAATAAAGCACATACATTTAGTAAAATTATTATTTAAGATGTAAACAAGGCAGATAGAGGGAAATGACGTCAACCGCTTTGACAGGAATGGCCGCGACAGTCACGGACGTTTGAACTGTCGTAGAAAATTGTAGAAGTTTAATTTTTTTTTTGAGCTACAAGCTGTCGTTGAACGTATATACGTTACGTTGATTATATTTTTGGGTTAAAAAAACATGGTTATTACCTATTGCCTTGCGGATACGTGGAACTGTATTCAATCATTCGCTAAAGATAGACCCAGACCGCGGCAGTGGTGAAGGTATCATAATTATGAGCATACATTAGCGTATCGCAGCAAATCATAATGTAGTATAATCATTTAACAAGCCTATAGGGAACGTGCAGGAACAAATCGACAAAAGAGTAAAGGAAACTTGTCAGCTGTCATTGTGCTTTCATTTAACTAAACAAAATAATCTCTTCAATGAGATTATTTTTGAATATGATAAAAGGTATAAAATATGGGTTCCGGTCTATCAATAATGATCGTCAGCGTAGTATTTTATTTTATTTTTATTTTATTTATTCGGGACATAAAACAGTTACATGCTAAAGAAAATACAAAAAAAAACCTTATAAACTAAAGATCACAAACATGTAACCCACACCAATATCCACGTCTTAACAAAAGAATAACAGACTGTGGTAGATTTTACAGAAAACAGAGCCTTCTGTGACGGCAGTATTGAATGTATTACAAATTAATGTAATTCATTTATTCCCACTTAATTCAGTTAAACTGATCTTAATTTCATTTTATTACATACAAATTATTTTAATTTCATTGTTATTTTATTCCATTTAATTTAATTTTGTTTCATTAGATTGAGTTCAATATATTTCAAATACAAATAATTTAATTCAGTTCAATATAATATAATTCAGTTCAATATAATTCAATTCAGTCCTGTCAATAATTCAAAATAAAATACAAAATAATTCAATTAAATTAAATTAAAAAATTATCACCTTCTTTTCACTGCTTTTTTGATAAAATATCTGTAACTTTTTTTTAAAATGTCTGGTTGGATAGACTAAATATGTCAAGCTCCATAAAGTGTGTGTTGTATATCTCAACAAGGCGACGAAGAGGTGCGCGCATTCCGGCGTTAGTTTTGCACATGTCTGTATGGAATAGTCGGGGTACGCGCACCCCCCGTTGGACAACAGTTCTGGGTACTCTATAACATAACTGATTAGTGAGTTCAACACAGTCGAATTTATTGTTACAGTATGAATGTTGTAGTATGAATGTTTAATATGAATTTTATATCTTTCGTCTACTTTCTCTGATGAAAATTGTGGTGCATGAAGAAATGGTGGCTTCTAAAACAGCTTTCTTATTTTCAACACATGTTTTAATGGAAGGGAATCCTTTATCAGCGAGAACAGCATCTCCAGGCTCTAACAAATCAATTAGTCCACAATCATTTGTTCTATAGCAATCACTAGAACGCCCTCCGTAGCATTTAGATACAAAACTTATGAAACCACAAGGAGTGCAGCTAACTAAAAACTTTATTGTACCCATATTTATAGTCTTAGTACATGTGGACTCTATCTCTCTTGTGGCGCCCGGCGTCACGCCCGTGCCTCGTCTTTTCCATGTGTTTTAAAAAGTCGCGACGGCGCCCCGTCTGCGCCCTGTCCGCGCCCCGTCCTCGTCTTACGTCTTTTCCATGTGTTTTAAAAAGTCGCGACGGCGCCCCGTCTGCGCCCTGTCCGCGCCCCGTCCTCGTCTTACGTCTTTTCTATGTGTTTTAAAAAGTCGCGACGGCGCCACGTCTGCGCCCTGTCCGCGCCCCGTCCTCGGCTTACGTTTTTTCTATGTGTTTTAAAAAGTCGCGACGGCGCCCCGTCTGCGCCCTGTCCGCGCCCCGTCCTCGTCTTACGTCTTTTCTATGTGTTTTAAAAAGTCGCGACGGCGCCACGTCTGCGCCCTGTCCGCGCCCCGTCCTCGGCTTACGTTTTTTCTATGTGTTTTAAAAAGTCGCGATGGCGCCCCGTCTGCGCCCTGTCCGCGCCCCGTACTCGTCTTACGTCTTTTCTGTGTGTCCAGTACTTTAGGGTTTCTGAACAGTGTGCTTGCTTTATGGGCTTGCCGTATTGTCAGCCCCTAGACACGCCACTGTAGTGCCATCCACCACGCAGACCCAGTGCGGGTTGGTGTATATCACACATCGCGACTGATTCCACTCGACTTACGGCTACCTACTACTGTCATATGAAAGTACATAAAGGGTGTAAAAAAACCTCTTAACGAAGCCAAAAGCACTTGTCCTCCCCGTCAAAGTTCCAACTTTTAGTCTAGTTTTTTTTTTAAATAAAGTTTTTTACTTTTTAATTTTTTTTAAATTTTTCACCCCAATAAAAAGTCGTTTCCCAGCAATAATTTTTGCGTATAGTTACTTAGTTTGATGTACAAAATGCTTGGTTGACGGCTTCGTGATGAGGTTGTTTACACCCTGTATTTTTTACTTAAAAAATCACTTAAATTTTAAATTCTTTTTTTTTTCAGAGAGTTCCTAACGGTATGCCACTCGGCGCTGCAACTGAACGCCAAGCTGATCTCCTCCGACCAGGTCTCATACCATGACGCTCTGGAGTCGAACTACTACAAACTGAGCCACTCACTCTCCGGCATGTTAGGCCAGCCACTACAAGACATATTAGTTAATGGGAACCTCAGTACTACTGTCCCTGGAGTTGAACTGGAATCCAGTAATGCTTGAAAGGGGGGTAAGGTTATGTCCTAGCTGGCTAGTGCTTCGCTTAAAACCTACTTGGAGAGCCCTGAAACTGAACATGCGAACTTTGGTTTGGCCTAATCGGCGCATAAAACATATGATGGAACATACTGAAGGTATAATACCAGTGGCGAAGGATCCATACAACTCGATTCCTATCGGATTCCGTTAGAGTAGACAAATAATATAATCACAATAAAGATAATGATGTACCCCGGTTTACCGCTTACAAAAATTGCCCCTTCGCTACTGTAATACAACTTGTATCACAGTCTTGATACTTAAAACTGTACCGAGGATTCATTAGTTAATGGCAGTGCAGAAATATGTAACCAATAATCGCCGGGTATTTCTTTGAATCAGCGAGTCAACGTTTCGAAAGTTGCGATGTTCTGTCCTGCTAGGACAAAGGGTATACTGTCTCAAAATTAAGAACGAGTATAACACCTCGACTTTGTAGCTGCAATTCTATGATCTGCATACGATCACCAAAAAGAGTAAGAGAAAGGAGTAAAATATTGATATCAAGAGAAGTACTGGCTCTTAATAAAAAATAATACACAGATGTGGAATGGAATAACACAATCTTCAAACTTTTTGACAGATTTTTATCAATGAGGTCTGATTTAATCTCTCCAGCCAGTATCATATCATCCTTGCCATCTGTGGCTCTAAAAATGCCTTTAACACTAGTAAAAACAAAAAAAAAAACAAATGCCAATTCAAGTCTCAATAATCGTCTTTAAGACTGCTCTTCATATTTGAGCACAGTAGTCCAATATAGATTTTGCACCTAAAACTAAGCTCGCAAAATATTAGAACCAAGAGTTGAATACTGTTTAAAATTGTACTCATAACATAAGAACATTCTTTAATAGCGGTTAAGATGGAAATATGAATGGACCTTTTAAAACAGCAATGCCTGACGGGTACTTACAACTAATTATTATTTGGCTTAAAGGTCAATGTTTACCCTTAAATCGGGGTTGAACGGTACCAAAGTTACTTATCGACTACGTAAAAATACGGTGGTTTATTTTTATTTAACAACGAAAGCGCCTTCCTCAGTTCAAAACGTCCAATCCGATTATCATATTAACCGCGAAGTTCTCTTAATTAAAGGAGATTGGTTTCAATTAACCTCTTGACGAAGTATAAACATCCTTATTAAATTATCCTATTAACTAAGGTAGATTGATCGACAGATCTGAGAAGATAAAAAAAATTGCGGTCAAAATAGCACTTTCAATCGCAGAGTAATTGCCCAAATAAGATTGCAATCGAAACAATAATTAATTTAAGTGGAATATGAGATCGTCATAAACTTGCAAACAAAAGTTTTAAAATTTTACTAAAAAAGGCGATGAAAAAACACATGTTATATTAGACAATGAAATAAGATAATTTAAACCGATTCTGTCCGACGCCTCCTAAATTAAACAATTGTCACAAATTAAAATCAAAGCATTTATTTCAAGTAGACCAATTACAGGCACTTTTGAATTGTCGAAACAAAGATAAAAATTAAATGTAGCTGCAGTCCTAGTCACAAGACATAAAAACTGTGAAAGTACTGTAGTTGCGTTGTCGTGAAAGATAGAAGAAAATTTGTGCTATCAAGTGACATGACAATGACAATAGTATATAAAACAGGTTAAACAATTTCTAGAATATGTCGCCTTAAACCATGCTCAAGATTATCATGCAAATTAGTTTTACAGTTCGAATTTTCTCCTGTCTAATTTATGTGTTATAGAGTCTTTGTAAATGGCAGTAACATTTCTAGGCAAGTTTAACTGGTTTCTTATTTTTTTTATTGGTGAAATCATATCGAGTTTAAAGTAAACTTAAACAATAACAAAAAATAAGGGAGGAAATATACTCGTCAGAAACATAATTCATCAATTACAAACTCCATCATCTACAATCAACCACGTTATTTTCAAATAAATAAAGATCTGACTAAAACTGTTAAAGTGCCATGACTGATATTTCTCTCTTACCTAACCTAGGAACCTTAAATCTAGACTAAATAATAGTTTTGTTATTATGAGCACAAATATCGATTTAAAGTAGCTATAGTATACGCCAACGTTCGTGGCACACGCGGTCACAAAACGCAGGAGCGAGATGACACGACAATCAGTACAGTGTTCTTAGCAATGTCTTAGAAAATATCCACCGTCTCGCTCGCACATTTTATGACCGCAACGGCCACGAGTCTTGGCGTTTAGTATAGGATTTTTACCCTCAGTAGAACGACCTAAGAGTATCAAGTCATTAGTGAACTACTGTTTGCTATTATTGCCATGCTTAACATAAAACTAGTTTTTAAGGATTTTATCCCGGTTTGATGTATCTCGAATGACCAATTTTCTTGAATATCCTTCTCCTGTAATAGTTTTTTGAAAGAACTATTTACTTTTTATTGCTAAATTATTTTTTGTTTATATAGAAATCGGTCGTAAGTCTCCAGTTCCTTATTATTATTTTTGTGTATAATTAAATGTTTTACTAACATTCGTTGTATTCAAAGTATCTTAAGTGTTGTAAGTTGTAAACGCAGAACAAATTATGTGTGATTTTTTGTATTCTTAATATTATTGTATTGACTATCTCACAATACCACCCTATTTGTTATTTCTTTTTATGATAGGGACCTGAATTTTGTTTTGGTACTTTTCAGGGTGTCGCTAAGTCATGCTTGTTTGCCCACCGTCCACCTTTAGGAGGAAGCACCAGAGAAGCCCGCGAAATTCAATTTTTTTTACGGCTTTTGCAATTTGCAGGTGATTCGCAACCGTAACAAATAAGGTTTTACTGAGTCATAAATACAACCCAGTAAGTTCATTGAATCCCATTGATTGGCTTTTTCATGAAATAGTAATTTCGCGTGTTATCCTGGCGCTTAATTATCACGCAAGTGTACCCAACGTTGACTCAATGCAGCACTGGCATGCAATTTTACTATAGCATTATGCAAGATGCTGGTAATGTGAATGATTCAATATCATGATTCAAGTTACACAACTTGCATCATGATGTTGAATCATGGGTGTGCAGCTTAAAGCTTATTTGCACGAAACAAGAAATCCGAGGTCCTTTAGAGAAGATAATTTTTTTTGTAAAGTATTAAGTATTTTCTCTATTTTTATATTTTTTAATCACAAACTCAAACCCGACGCTAGATTTAGATGAACATTTTTTTTATCAAAGTTTAGTATTCAGTTAATTACTGTTTTATTAATTTGTGTAAACAAAGTTTATGACGCAAGTTGTACGTCTGTTTTATTTATTTTGTTGTTTGTCGTATTAAGGCTTCATTTTATAGTTATAGGTGGCGCTGATACCGTTATGCACGTTATAATGTGTCTACTACCACGGATATCTACATACTTGACTCAGTCTAATATGTATTTATGTGTAACTATCAAAACATAACTTTTCATGGCATATTATTTGAAATGTTCTAATATAAAAATTTAACTACTCAAATACTCTTAAACTTTACAATATTATAGGAGATAGTCATAATATAGACAAAGAGTCGTTACTCAAAAGAACTATTCGATTTGCACGCACAGTAGCTTACCTGTACTTACTACTCAAATAAATAAAAGCACTTAGCTTCGTAATAAAATGTATAAGAAAAAAAAGGGTAACTGTGATTTGTCTATGTCATGACATGAAATAACTACCGTGGTAGTGATTAAATTCTTAAAAACTATACAACAATTTATTCTTACTTTACCTAAATGCCTGATGAGAAAAATTAATCGTGCTAATCTACATTGGTCTAAAAAGCTATAGTAAGATTTTTCTGAATGTAAAAAAATCTTATTTATAGCCTAGATTTGGAACTGCCCAAAAGAACGGGTTCAATTCTCAGTTGACGATATCCGTAATTATTTTTTTCTTACCAGGCTACATTCTACTATTAAGTCTAAAAGCGTTCTTAATAATTCTCCATTCCATTGCTTATTTATTTATATTGTAAAGCTTTATAGTTTGGGAGAAGGGTACGTTTATTAATCATCATACTTATTTATTATATGTGACTAGTGAAAATTATTAATCTCATACTCAATGCATTGCTTTATTCGTCATATTAAATAATTTATTTTATCCTATATTATCCAACGCATTGGAACAGCCATAATATTCAACATCTATTTAAACTTCAGGAGTACTTAAATATCATGGTACACATTTCTAAATTATATAAATGTAGAAGAAAATTTTCATGTAGTCAAAATTTACTTCTTAAATAAAATGGTCAATATTTTAAATTAGATATTATACTTATTAAATTTAATATGAAAATGTTTATAATTGGATTATTTAAACTTTTAACACCAATTTTGTGTAATTAAATTCTTAAATTGTCTATCTCCTAATTTATTCTTAAAGTAATCGTCGACAATAGTTACAAAATACTAATTTATATTTGATTTGATCTTTATAACTGGCTGTGTTGTTGTGGGTAGATAAAGTTATTTCAATTGCCCATGGTATATATAAAATATACCGTGTACTTTAGTATGAGTTTTTAACACAAGTTGTTATAAGCTAGCACGAAATTTAAAGCAAGACTTATTCTGAATCTAAATTTCATGTTTTAATACATTTTATAAAAATAAATAAACTTCTTTTATTTTAACTTTCCTCATCGACAAAAAAGGTGTTCGAAAGTTCGTCGTGCTCAAAATTGATCCCCTGGCCCTCGGTCAATTTTGAGTACGACGAAATTTCGAACGAATACGCCTCTTGCTTACCCCTCGTATCGAGGGGCAAGCAAAAGAGGCGTATATCTGCAGTAAATATATTTAGAAAAATAACCTCCACTAAAAAAGCCGCTGGACTAATGGCCCATTTTTCTCCATTTCTCTTTTCTTTTCCTCAGGCTCAGATGCGTCCCTTTCGTTGTAAACTGACTCCTAGCACAAATATTAATATATTCCCAACAAGATAGTTAAAATAAGTAAGTACCCAATCGTTAAATAGAAGTAGTCTTTTTTTTAAATGAAAATTGAATTTTTGCGGCTTCTGCAATTGATACCCCGCCCGCGACGCGGCGAGCACTTTCAGTATGAAATAATTTTAAACTTTAATACCCAGTATCGCTTGAAAAGGTCGCAAGGCTGCCCGCGGAACGCGCGTCTTGTCGGTGGTTCTGCCCGCGGCTGCCAGCAGCGACGCGAGGCCGCGCGCTCCCCACCCCCGCTGCAACACTGAATGCTACGTCCTACGTTGGCGGTTCAAAGCTTCTTCTCCCGCAATAAGTTCTAAAATAACCAATTCCATCATGTTCACTCCAAACACACGAGTTTCCTTGCCGAATGTAGAAACTAAACTAGTCAAGAGGAGACTAGGTAGGCGCCTTTGGTCTGGAGGTAGCACGAGGCCGCTGCTATTCCGGTGTGACTCGGCCTTAAGACGACCCTCCCTGATCGACTATTGCGCTGATAGATATACAGGGTGGTTCAGTACCGACTAGGGAACTCGAAAAAAATTTAATGTCAACGTTTTGCACGGAAGTATTTGTATGTAGTATCTATAGCAGCTCGTGCTTGGGCATATTTTAAGTTTGCTTATATCCCAATTTATAGGTTAAACATCTAACATCATAATGCTTACTCGTTTGAAAACTTGATTCTTCATTGCCATCAACCGTGCGCAATTCCAGACTTTGGGCTCCTACTCATAAATTCCTAATGGAAAAATCCAATAAGAATATTACCCAACCTGGAAATCAACCTCAGGAGCGCATGATCAGCTGCAGCAGCGCCAGCGACCACTATAAAGGCTAACGAGGCAATGTTGGTCTTATCAAAATGTTCCATGCTTGAATGCGTGATGGTCCTCGATATGCCGATGAACCGTGTTCGTGTAGCAAAGTACGCAAAATCGAATCGGATAGATCAGAATCGAATCGGATAGAGACCTACAGCCTTATTCATAAAAAGTTAGAGCCTCCTTGAAGGCCCAATGCTAAAAAACATAATTCATAAACGTCTGTTAACGCTAATCAGTCCATCAAGGCTCTGCTAAAGTTAGAGGACTGTTGACCCTCCTTTATCTCCCAGTCACATAATGACTGCCGCAGAACAGCTGACTTTGACAAGAGCAAAAAACCATACCGTCTGTCTGATGTCTGACTGACCGTCTGTCTGAAAGTCTGTCTGACCGTCTGTCTGACCTTAAATCTGACCGTGTCTTACCATCAGTTTGACCGTGTCTTACCGTCAGTTTGACCGTATGTTGACTGTCTGTCTGGCAATCAGTCTGACCGTCTGTCTGACCCTGTTTGACCGTGTCTGACCGTCTTTCTGACCGTGTCTTACCGAGTCTGACAGTCTGACCGTCCGGAGGGTTGTATTGATGATTTTGATGATTATAATTCTATAACTACATACGTGTTACAGCCGCGAATCATATTATAATCAACATACAACCTGACACTGACCTGGAAATTGCAAAAAACATCAGAAAATTTGAATTTCGCGGGCTACCCTGGAGCATCCACCTTAAGTGAAAAAAGAAAAATATTGTGTCCAATATGTTTTGGAAATCTGTCTGACGGACTAATACAATTAATTAGATTTCTTTGTCATCTACCCTATTGGCGAAGATATCACTGAAACACACACACAAAGAAGTCGATTCAAAGGCCGCTTTTTTGTTTTTGTCAATTCAAAAGATGGTAGAAAATTATTATGACCTTGAGTCAGTCGGTCAGTCGGTAATGCATGTGCGTTTTATTTGCCTCAGACCAATATTATAACGAAAACCTGACTTCTCTATGGAGTCAAATGTCTAATATGTCTATGGAACGGATGTAATAAACACACCTAACATCATCTGGCCAACCCATAATAAACCCTAGTGTGAACGAAATAAAATCCATTGCAGGTGTAGGTAAATCACTCAAATTGAATGACAGAAATGTCTGAAATGTCATGTTGAAATCTATATTTCGTTTATGTTTTACACATATTATTTTAATGTAGGTATACACAAGAAGAGTTAAAATTTGAGTGCACTTTGCGTGCTAATAAAAAAGCTTTATTGTGTTATCATTGAAAGCACTGCAAGGACATGGAAGACGAATTAGAAGACAGAGTTTTATACCAAACATATCTCTCGTTTACGAAAATCTTGTCACGTTTTACTAGTAGTGTTCCGCTTGATACTCCCGTGAGCTATTTATGGAAAATGGTGCGCCTTTATTTACTACGATCTGAAGTGGTAGTTTTCACGCTAGCCATAATAATATTTTTTATGTATTTGCAAACTATCGAGCTATGGAGTCGTACAATGCTGAGCAGATTGTCGCAAGCCATGAGCCCTATAAGTGCAGTGCAACGAATGAAGATGATGGACGGCTCTGATGCCGATAAGCAAAGCTGGGAGAAAAAGGGTACACTCAGTGCTGCTTACGCAATCAAAGGTAGACGAGCTCATATGGAAGACCGATTTATCATTAATGAAAACATAAACAATACTGAGATCTCATTGTTCGCTATATTCGATGGGCACGGAGGCGATTTTGCCGCCAACTACGCAAAAGAGCACCTCATTCAAAACCTTTACAATAAAATAGTGGAACTAAGTGCATTTAAGGAAGGCAAAATAGTTACCGCACCAGTAATAGAAATTTATGACGAGCCAAAACCAGAGAACACTGTTTCTGTTGATCGTAAATCCAGCTTTAAAAAGTCTGTGAGTACTGCTGATGATACATCAAAGAAAGAAATAACAGATCCTGAGATTTTGGCACAGCTGTCGAAAGCAAGGCCTATCACTAGAGAGGTTAGACCCGCTGCTAAGCCAATCAAGAGTGTGCCTAAGCCACTGTCCAGTTACATGGACAAGGGAAAGATAAACTATGGAAAGTTGCTGAGTGATGAGGTTCTGGATGCAGACCGGCTACTAGTGGAGGCTGCAAAGCGGTCTTTAAATGTTGCGGGAACTACTGCTTTACTTGCAGTGATGGAAGGCAACCATCTGATTGTGGCTAATGTGGGTGATTCGCGAGGAGTGATGTGCGACTCACGTGGCAATGCCATTCCTGTGTCGTTTGATCACAAACCACAACAGGTAATAAAATTAATCAGATAATTATTATAAGAGTTTATGTCATGTTGCCAATAATATACTATTTGTGTTATTGAAAACACATTTAAATGTTTAATGTGTAATTCTAGCTCTGTGCTTGTAATTCTAGCTCTTCTTTTCATCTCACTAAGTTTATAGAAAACATTTATTGGTGATATTCCACATTTTTCAAAAAAATAAACCTTCATATTTTTAGGTTCGTGAACAGAAAAGGATTGAGGCTGCTGGTGGCTACATAGCATTTAACGGTGTTTGGAGGGTGGCAGGTATATTGGCAACATCACGTGCCATGGGAGACTACCCATTGAAAGATAAGAAATTTGTTATTGCTGACCCTGACATCTTGACTTTTAACTTGGACGACCACAGGCCTATGTTCTTAGTTCTAGCCTCTGATGGATTGTGGGATACTTTTTCCAATGAGGAAGCTGTAAAATTCATCAAAGAAAGGCTTGATGAACCTGACTATGGAGCTAAAAGTTTAACATTACAAGCATATTACAGAGGCTCTGTAGACAACATCACAGTTTTAGTCATCAATTTTCTAACTAACAAAATGTTTGCTGTAGTTTCACAGTAAAATTTTGGGGTATTGTATACACTTGCGTGTTAAATTCTAAAATCTTACAATTTATGAAAGATTTATTTGAATTTTTTCCCTAGAATTGTAAGGGTTTTTTACTAACTCAAGATCGAATATTCATGCATGAAAATTGTTTCATAATTTTCAGAGCATTTTCCTATGTGGTACCTATAAGTAACAATTAATGTAAAACTTACTGTTGTCTTTGCATAATACATTTATTAGTAACTAAAAAAATATATTCTTTAAAACAAGCTATTTTGAAAAAAAGAGCCTGGTTATGTACCTAGATTAACAAACAGCTATTGTATTTTCTGAGTTATATTTTTATTTTGAAAACTATGATTAACCCATTGTACTCTTTAATAAAAAAGAGGTAGTTGAAATATGTTGTATTGTAAAGTGTCCTCATAATATTAACACATGTCAAAGTTGCATTTTAAACTACAAAATAATTTTCAATATCATAATACAAATCTGATTGTTGTATTGTAGTTATTGTCGTCAAGTTCTCTAATGTTCCATGTTTTCATTTGCAGTGTATTCATGTACAGTTTAGGAATAAAAATGGCAAGCATCCTAAGGGCCGTCTTCACGAGCGAGAAAACCGCGGCGGTATTATCGTATAGAAATACGTAGCGCGACGATATTTATCGTCGCGAATCTCTCGCTCGTGAAGACCTGCCCCTATAGGTTGATTTTTACACCTTATTATGTTTTGACTGCGTATTGTCAATATTTTTAATGAAGAAAGAGTTTTATAAGGTGAGATGTGCTTGCCATGTGGGAATGGAATATGTATCTAAAACTTGCTTAATATTTTGGCTACTTGACTGTACAGTACCTACATAGTTTACATGTAAATTGAATCTATCTCTTCAGATATTGATGTTATTGTGAGATTACGAAAATTTTGTATATAGTTACGTCCAGTAGATGATATATAACCTAGACGAGAGTCGTTTATATTTTTGATTGTAAATGTGTATAGGATCATAATATTTTTGAAAATCTAAAGTTTTGAATTTATGGATGGTTGTGATGTGGGAGTTTTAAAACTGGGTGGTCTTTAAAATTAATGTTTTATTGTTTACCTATCACGATATTGTCCTGTTGACAAACCATTTTACCTATTTTATAATATTATAGAGAGTAATTTTCACTCACTAATTACAGACGAACATTAAAACCTAACTTATCATTCATCTGCACATGCTATGGAGTGTTTATCAATATTTTTGTTGGTGCAATAAAATATTTTTTGATTTGTTGTTAGCTGGTGTAATCGATTACCCACAAGCAATATTGGTACAAAGTTTGCTAATGATTTTTCTATGATAAGCGTTTAAAGAGTATGATATTAATGTGATCCCCGTTCTTATGTATTTACTTCTTACTGCATTTGATTTGGTTTGAGCTTGAGTATTAGTTTATTTAAATGTTAGGTTCATATTTGCCTGTGGTGCTAGTCATATTTTCTTAGTTTTATATTTTGTTTTCATTCATAACAATATTACTTGCATAATAGTCATTACAAGCACTGTTCATCATAAAACTTGTAGTAAGATAAATGTAAATATCATTTTTAAATTCAACATGGTCAACAGATTTATGTATTCAAAATATTTTTGTAATTCTATCTATACAGTGAAGGTTCGATTTAAGTACAAATAAATTGTTTACAAAGTATACCATCGGCCTATGGCGTCTAACTATCTTTTAAACTAAACGATATTGGGGCCAAATGAATCTAATGTCTACTTGACCTACAAATAGATGCCTACTATGCTGTTGGTCACATACTGAAAAGCATTATATTTTAATAGGTAAGGTGCCAAAATTACTTGATTTTTATTATAATGTGATCTGGTTTTCATAACTATTTGAGTATTTGCATAATAATGTGATTGTTTACATAAGCACTTTTGCCGATTATATTATGCTTAAGTTGTGTTACCCTCTGTTTTTTTGAGATTTTAACATATTCCTATAATTATGTAGTTAGTATTTTTGACTTGTATATAATCAGTGTTATATGTATGTGTAAATGTACCAAGTCTCAAAGGTTTATTTACATGTTGTCCAGATGTATTATTGCTTGCCTCACATCTACCTACCAAAGTATAACAATATTGTATGTAATACTTAAATAAATGGTATCGTAAAATTCTCTTTCTTCATTCATTAATTACGTAGGTATTCCTTAATAAACGTAGGCCAACTTCTACTTATAGGTATGGCTTCCTGCATTCATAAAAAACGCGAAGTTACAGCATAACTATTTTTGGCAACGCGGTGGCCGAGTGATCTGCTGCTGTGCGCTAGACGTATCGGTTTTTCAGATAACTATAAATTGTTACAGTTTATGGCTTACAAATATTGATTGCTGTCCCGGTTTATTGGTTTTGATAATGAGGAATTGAGGTTGTAACCGGACCACACGTTACGGTGTCGATAGAAGAAATTGCTAAGGAAAACACCTACGTCAAAAACTAATCAATTTTTGTGTTGCAATAAGCATGAGTTTAATCTACATGAGTTATTCAGTATAAATTACTACAGCAATAACTACAACATAAAGCATAAAGGCTACGCAACTTGTAAAACACGCTTGTTATCAGCTTTGCTTGCCTTCAGTACCGGAGTAACAAATTGTTTTTGCCTCGTAATCTTTGGCAATATATTACTATAAATGCAGGATCACCAAATTAGGATGCCTCTATCCCAGGGCGTAACTACTGTATAAACATCCATGGAGAAAGCCCGCAGTCTTTTAGCACTGCTCGTATTATTTTACAACAGGCACGCGAGCGTGCATCCACACGCGCGTAAGTTTTGGGTTGAGGAGGACTTTCTTCAAGAATCGTCGAAATCGACCAATCACATTGATTGAAATTCACATCTCATCCTGCTTTCCTTCTCTGGAAACACTCATAAAGGAGACGGGCGCTTAATGTCGTGGGTTCCGGTTCTGCAATGGGTACTGTCACCTACGCGAAACCAATACTAGATCCAAGTATCCCTACCAGTGGGGATATGTTGGTAGGGATATATGGAACATATGGTTGGAATATATGGTTGGGGGGGCCTATGGGTGTCGCGTAGGCAGTCTGCGGAACAGAAGTCAAAAACAGATAGTCTAGCTAAAGGTGTGACCGTGTGTGAAATCCATGTGTGGCATAAGAACTCTCACCAGGCACTAACCACACGGAATAAAAAAGCGCAACAGATCTCACTGAAGTGATGGGCTCCGGCTCCGGACACGAGACCGGTTTTCAAGTCATGCCGCTGAGACACGTACATAAAGTCAGTCAGCACTTAACTGGTTTTAACTAAACTAACTTCCAAATTAGTATACCTCGTAATGTGGTCTAGTGCCGGAGCTGATTATCGACGCGTTTAGTTTAGTGCAAGAAAGGTTCAAAGACAAATAAACAAAAATATTTTTAAACTTTTATTTATATAAAATATTTGGGTAGGCTGCTCAATTCAGCCCATAATTTTGTAACAAAACATTTACCCTGAAACACAACACAAATTTTATTTTAACACAGTTTTTGTTGTTACAAAAACTTATAAAATATAAACTAACAACTAAAAACTTATACATATAATATAATCATGTTAGTTAATGCTAGTCTAAGAGCTTTCTTAATTACTGCTAATGGCATATAATTGGCTCCGTAAAACAACTAAAACCGACTTCTCAGCATATAGCTATTATGCAATTAATGTAAAACTTATTTGGACAAATACATGCACATGAAATGAACTAAAACCTATTCTCGAATTAGAAGTTATTAATTCAAGTGTACATTATGTAATTGTTTATTATTTAAGATTCAATATTTCGAGTCTACCTAAGTTATGACTAGATGATACCTGAACTCTAATTGAGTAACCTATAAGATGCACTGATTATCACAATTTTTCATAGGAATGTCAATCAGCGTACGTAACTTTATTTTTAACGTTTATTTACATAAATTGTAAAGGCACTGCAAAATATAATGTAGCGGCTTACACTATCCAGTCGTGGGCACTATAACTAATACATGAAAGTTCATGAAACAAGATATTCTTCGTGTCTACAATGTAGGTAACTTAACAACAATATTAAGCAGTTACTGGTACACGAGTACGAGTATCGTCTTCTATATTAAGTATTATATAAGTATTAAAGTCTATCTACATTAAGATATTTGTGTGATAAATTGCATTGTTATTCTGTTGTACGATACTTTCACAGAATTTCGAATTCATCATCCGAGTCGTCGAATTGTCTGTCAACGTCTTCGAATTCTGTAACAAAAACGATGCGTCATTAATTTATTGTCCTATGGAATATGGGAAGTGGGAGGGGGTGGGGTGGGGGGGTTTAAGGGTAAAAAACGGTTTATCTCGATTTCCAGCAAAACTACAGCCAATTTAAGGGCGATCTGAGGTTGGGAAATGGGATCGCCCGTAAATTATTTTTCCTTTCATTTTGGTTATATTCTCTTTCATTTCCAATGGGTTTCATCCTACTATGAATTTTTTCGTTTTCAAAAATTATCTGCACTGGTCTATATATATTGAGTACTGTTCTAACTGGAATATCCTGGATGAGGCTGGCACAAGAGCGTGGAGCTTGGCACAAGCAAAGACAGGCTTATACCCAGCGGTGGGTGAAGTCGGGCTGTGGATGATGATGACTGTTCTAACAATGGCAAATCAACTGCCAAGTTTGGTAACCATAACACCAGCATAGTTACAAATTGAGCTTACTGCTTACAATGAAGTTATGATGAATGGAAGACTAATTACTTAACGTAATTTAGTATTAATGGTCGGTCGTAATTTAGTATTAATGGCTTAATTATGCTGTACTAAATGTAATGTTGAATTGTTTTTAGAAAATAGTAAGTTTGACATTATTTGTTTTACTGAACATTGGCTAAAGGATTACCAAATGCTTATCAATTATGAGAACTATATGGTGGGTAGCTGTTTTAACCGTAAAACTATGCTTCGTGGAGGTTCCCTAATATTAATAAAAAATTGTTTTAAACATAAGCAACGTAATGACATAGTAGGTCTCTCAGTTGAACATTGCGTCGAACTGTCCTGTGTTGAGCTAGATAAGCATGTAATTGTGTGTGTGTATAGACCCCCAAACTATCAAAACTTTTCCTTATTTGAATCAATAATGGAAGATGTCCTGGCAAAACTTGCAGCCAGTAATAAATCTACAATAATTTGTCGTGATTTCAATATCAATATTTTAGAAGAAAGTTCAAATAGCAGTCGGTTATTAAATCTTTATAAGTCATTTGACTTAACCAACACTTTTATAGAACCTAGTAGAGTCACTCCTTCTACTGCTACTTGCATAGATAATGTTTTCTGCGATTGTGATTACTTAGATAAGGCCATAGTAAATTGTCTGCCTTCTGACCATAGCGGTTATACTATAACTTTTAGGTGTAATACACCCCCATTGCAAAAAGTTCAAATTAAATTTAGACCGATAACTTCTAGCAGATTAAATAGGTATAATATTTCGCTACAGAACAAGTTAAGTGCTATGAGCCTTGACGATATTAATATAAATCAATTGTATGATCGTTTCTTTTCAATAGTTCACACGGAATTCAATAAAACTTTTGAAAAGAAGACAAAAAGTATTTGCCCTAAATTAATATTTAGTGATTGGGCAACTAGAGGTATCCGAAAAAGTAGGGAAAGACTATTTGAGCTTTATGGCCTTAAGCCTTTTATAAACACTGACACTTTTAACAAGTATGTTGCTAAGTATTCAAAAATTTTTAGAAATACATGCAAGGTTAAGACCTGCACATTAGCAACAAGATCAAAACAGCAGAAAATAAAATAAAGACAGTTTGGAAAGTCATAAATAACGAGACTAACAGGAAGAAAATACGTAACTCTAGCTACACATTAGATACAGCATGTGGTCCTAAAAGTTCTGATCAGGAAGTAGCTCAAGAATTTTTAAATTTCTTTACCGATGTACCATTAAAAACTACAGAGGCTCTTATTTCCTCACCTGAACTCTCAATTGGTTTATTAAAGGCGAATGTGTCTGGCTGCCTGGATGAATTTAAATTTAAATACATTAACCCTATGATAGTTATTAAAGCTTTCCGGCAAATAAAAATCAAACTGACCGAAGATCTATGGGGAATGTCTATCAAAGTTTGTACATCCATACTTGAGACTATAGCCCCTTACCTAGCTTTAATTTTTAATTTATGTGTAGACCAAGGAGTTTTACCTGATTTAATTAAATACAGTAAAGTCATACCTCTTTTCAAATCCGGGGACAGTAAAGACACTAATAATTATAGACCTGTATCGGTTTTACCAGCTTTTAGCAAGGTTTTTGAAAAGGTAATGCTTAATCAAATGCTCTATCATTTTAACACCAACAGAATCTTACATGATCAACAGTATGGTTTCACCAAGGGACGTTGTACAACTGACGCCGGTGTAACCTTATTAAAGCACATATTTACTGCGTGGGAAGAGTCTCAAGACGCCATAGGAATTTTTTGTGACCTCTCCAAAGCGTTTGATTGTGTAAATCACGACACATTACTTTTGAAACTTGAGCATTACGGACTGGGTAAACTTGCACTTAGTTTGGTAAAATCTTATTTGAATGATAGACAACAACATGTTCAAATAAATGGTGTTAATTCACATGGTTTAAAAGTAAAAATGGGGGTTCCACAAGGCTCAATATTGGGTCCTTTCCTTTTTCTAGTATATATAAATGATCTACCCTATTTATTGAAAAACCAACCTCAAAATATGGTGTTATTTGCTGATGACACTTCCTTAATTTTTAAGATAAATAGGCGGGCCCAAAATCTAGATGACGTAAATAATGCCAGGTCCATAATTGGTTCACAGCAAACAATTTGGTATTAAAGGAAAAAAAAAAACCAAATGCATAAGATTTGCTTTACCGAATGTTCAAAGTAGTGATTGTGATATAGTACTGAATAAAGAGAAACTTGAATTCGTAGATAAAACGGTTTTCCTGGGGATTACGCTTGATTCAAGGCTACAATGGGGTTCTCATTTAATATCTCTTGCGGGGCGGCTAAGTTCAGCAGCATTTGACATTAGAAAAATCCGTCAATATACTGATGTAGATACCGCTAGACTGGTTTATTTTAGTTACTTTCATAGTATAATGTCTTATGGCATTTTGCTATGGGGACGGGCTGCAGATATTGAGTCTATATTTATTCTGCAGAAAAGAGCCATCAGAGCCATATATAATCTTCGTAGGCGCGATTCTCTAAGGGAACTATTTAAGGATATTGGTATCATGACAGTACATTGTCAATACATCGACGAAAACATAATGTACGTCAGAAAAAATCTGCACCTTTTTGGTAAAAGGGGTGACAGACATAATTACAGTACTAGAAATAGGGACCAACTAGTTCAGCCAGGCTTCAGACTCGCTAAAGTAGACTCATCTTTCATGGGGTACTGTTTAAGATGCTATAATAAAATTCCACAAAGTATTCTTGAACTGAATGAGACGAAATTTAAAATATGCATTAAACGCACACTATGTAAGCAAGCATATTACAAGTTGAGCGATTATATCGCTGATAAAAATGCTTGGCTCAATGCTGGTCCTGCTCCACAAGGACAGGGGCGCTTAAATTGATAGCATTAAATGGTATTGTTGGAGCTGCTGAAGATTGTACAACTATCTTTGCATTGTATAGATTCAATCTCTTTAGTATTATATAATCGCATAGCCCATATTGTGTGAGTACTATGTACTAGAAAGCTATCATTCACTGGAAACCTACGTCTTTTCTTGACTTGAATGTGCCCTGGCGGTTGAGAATATGTCATGCTCACTCAAATGTCTCGCTGATGGTGGCGCATGTGTCGGATCATTTAGTTCCCTTCAAAATGGTCGAGTTGAATGGTGCTGATCTATGAGTCATGTCCGTGAACGGGCGCTGTCAGTTGTGACTGGTCATCTCTCAGTTGCCATGGCTTATTTCAATCAATTATTTTAGTTTTTGAATTGTTTTTTTTTTATTTTTGTTTTGTTTTACTGTGGACACTTTTAACGTGCACATCTTGCTACATTGTTCTCACATAATATACCATCTCAACATGAATGATGTAACCAAGATTTTGTAACAATATTCTGATTTAAAAGAGTGTCCATGGAGTTACTTGCCCGTTTTTCTCCATAGAGATCTACGCTAGGGAATGGGCAACTACAGTACTTTCACAGTTTTTATGTCTTGTGACTGGGACTGTAGCTACATTTAATTTTCATCTTTGTTTCGACAATTCAAAAGTGCCTGTAACTGGCTTACTTGAAATAAATGCTTTGATTTTGATTTTGAATAAAGGAATGATCTCATAATTAACGGATAATCAAAACAATATAACTGGTATACGCTAGGGTATTTGGTAATGTGAGTTTGAATTTTTTTACAGCATAAAAATTCTATATTTATAAAGGAATAGGTAAGGTGAGTCCATTTCATGATATTTGGACAATGAAAGTGGACTATGATCAATATAAATAATTTATCGTATTACCTGCAAATAATGTTGTATTCTGTAGATCAATATCAGACATCATAGGCCCCCAGTGCGACGGTCTCTTCTCGCATATTTCGAACAACGGCTGGGCCTCGCACATCAACTTAGTTTCTATTGTGGCGCACAATTCTTGAAAATCTGTTTTTGTTCGACACAAAAAACACTGAAACAAAAAACCTGGATTAATTTTCATGTAATCAAAAACCCTTGAAATTGGACCTCTTGCTCGGCAGTCTTGATTGTAACCACGAGACCATGAAATGAGTTCAGTCATTTGTGGTGCAAGTAGGCCTTTTTTTTCGGTTGGGAAATCATCAATAAATATCGCTGTAAATAATAAATATCGCTGGACATTAACACACAGCGCCATCTAGTGCCACACTAAGCAACGAGGGTTGTGTCGTGGACACCAGATAGTTAATATACTACATAGATACTTTTTGTTTGTAAATAAATACTTATTATAATAAACATCCATGACTCGGAAACAAATGTCCATGTTCATCACACAAACATTTGCTCCAACCGGGATTTGAACCCGGGATCCTAAGAACGTAAGGCGGCCTTACTACCGCTGCGCCATTCGGGTCATCAATGACTCCTCCCGCTCTGGGCGGTGCAGGAGGGAGTGTCAGACTTTTACTGACTAAAACCCATCCAGCCCAGGTATCTCTTTCGAACAGTCCCGCAGCGTGCAAGTACGCCTTAGAGCCTTATCACACTAGCGGATTGCGAGCGGATTCAAAGCGAAGCGGGCGCGCAGCGAATTCCCTGCGCAACTCAATTTTCAACATTAGGCTTTGCAGCCTTACGTTGACAATTGAGTGCACTTTCACGCTGCTATTCGCTGCGCTTCCGCTCGCAAGAAAATTATGACCAGTCGCCAGAGCCGTAATCGTTAATTTTAGTCAATTTAGTACTTACCACGGCAACTGAGGGATCCATTGCTAGCATAGGTATCCGCGAAGCAAACTTACAGTGATACGAGCAGTCCATTTCTTTTTGTTCATCAGTCAATTTTGTCTGTAAAAATATGATTGATAAGTTAGCACCTTCGAGCACCTTTTGCCTATTACCCAATACATTTTCAAGTCACAGCACGTCCATACATCTTATGTATTTATCATCTCATCATTCACTTTTTTCTTAGCCATATCTTCTTTCAAACAATTCAACCATCTTTGATAACGCTGTGATCTTGTTAGTGGCCTTCAAAAGACACGATTTTTAGGGTTCCGTAGTCCTGACAAGGAACCATAGTTTCGCTATGTCCGTCTGTCTGTCTGTCCGAGGTTTTGCTAAGAGACCGTTAGTACTAGAAAGCTGCTTGCTTAAAGCTAATTTTGTAGAGGTGTGTATATCAATTTCGCCGACAAAGTGGTAAAATAAAATTTTAGAAAATATATTTTTTAGATGTTATATTTTTTCCTACATGTGAACTGTGAAGTGGGGATGTTTTTTTTTCGTCGTCTACCCCATCGTGTGAGGTATCGTTGAATAGGTCTTTTAAAATGATTTAGGGGTTGCTACTACTACTTTTCGATTTAATTCTCCATTTACGAAATATTAAACTTTAAAGTGCAATTTTTTGTTCCAGTAGGGCGTCCCACCCCTCTAAAAGCTAAACTGCTGGCTTGTAAAATTTGGAAAAATTCATGATGATAGTGCATTTCATGAACTTTAAAGTTGTACCAAATACAAAATCCTTAGAATAGATCCTATAAAGTGACTAAGATGAAGTAGTTGCTTGTTTCTAACGGGTGAAAACTTTCATTGAAAAATAAAATCTAAAATACAACGGGCTACTACGGAACCCTACACTGCGCGTGGCCCGACACGCACTTGGCCGGCTTTACATTCTACAATGGTGTAACTGGTGGCATTTATTGACATCAAAATAAGGTTCAAAATGACTTCGACGACGTTGATTTCGGAATTTTACACACAAACTTAAACCCTTTTGCATCCACTTATGGATTGATGTATTTTAAATGGAATAGGATGGGATCAAGCTATCTCTTTACAAAATTTCATCATAGTTGTTTCAGCAGTTTAACATAACAAACTGACTGACAGAGTGACACCATCACAGTCATAGTAACAATATGATTAGTATGCATTACGTATTTACCTCAACTAGCCCTGATCTCTGAGTGGTGTGAGGATCTAAGTATATAACCTCGTCCTCGACGCATCCGACCAGGTACAGCGCTTGGTTAGGCTTGCCGCCTATCACGCCGATTGATTGCGGACTTTGAAAACATATCTGGAAAACACAATATTATTTTATTTACTTTACCAACAGATTAGCATAATCAGCCCATATTGTTCCCACGGCTGGGACACAGGCCTCATATCTATGAGAGGGAATGGGCTATAATCCACCACGCGGGCCCATTGGTAGATATCTTCGAATTTTTTGGTTCTTAGACATGCCAGTTTCAACACGATGTTTTCCTTCAGCGTTTTGAGAGCAGTGGTGATGAAATAAATTACACAAAGTAATGCGCCTGACTGGGTTCGAACCCACGACTTACTGCTCGTAAGTCGGGGCTGCCACCACTGGGCTACTGCTTCTCTCCTCAACAGTTCAACAGATAGACACAGTGAAAATATCTGTATCTACTCTATAGCTTTTAAAGTATAGATCAATATGTGCTTAGTTGACGAACTTTTATTGCCTGTCTTTTTGGCTGGTCAATTAAAATTTCGATGCAATTCCAGTTTCTAATAAAACGGTTTTTTTTACAGCACTAACGATCGATTGATAGATAGCATCACCTCTTGAAAGAATCAAATAAAATAAAAAAAACGATGCCATAAAATACTAGCTTCAAACAAAGTGAAGCGATGCTTATTTTTTTTTTTTTTTCGGATGGGAAATCATCAAATGACTCCTCCCGCTCTGAGCGGAGTAGGAGTGAGTGTCAGACTTTTACTGACTAAAACCCGTCCAGGTTCCTTTATCGCCCCTTGTGTTCCGGGGCCACGGTATCTCTTTCGAACAGTCCCGCAGCCCCGGGATGCTTATTACCTTCAGTCCATCTATGTAAACAGGGTTTATTTCGCTGAGGCCCAGCCTTAG
Organism: Xestia rhomboidea; assembly: GCA_963853795.1. NCBI lineage: Eukaryota > Metazoa > Arthropoda > Insecta > Lepidoptera > Noctuidae > Xestia > Xestia rhomboidea. Next base: position 7,594,611 of record OY970764.1, on the reverse strand, counting down.
CGGTACTATCAGCAACAGAGGCATCCAGTCGGTGACCAAGCAGTCTGGCGCCGACGAGGAGTCGCCTCTGTCGTTGTTCACAACGCATTGTTGTACTGAAAATTGGCAAAAATTAGGAATAAGAGTTAAGTAAAACTACCCATCACAAAGTCGTCAACTAAGCATTATGAACGGTGGACCAAGCTATTTGGTTTACATTTTAACATGCAAATTACATTGTAAAATGTAAACAAAACAGCTTGGTCGACCGTACATAAAACAAAGTACGCCATTTGCAAAAATGATTGCCACGAAACGACTTTTTTTGTGTGAAAAATCACGGTTTACGGTAGCGCTCAATGTGACGCACTCAAAACATTGTGCTTTTGGGTGCATTGAATAGTATAGCAGGCCTAGCCAAGTTACAAACGATTCACATCGATTCTCTTTCTACAATCGTAAACGTTAAGTCACGTGGTCAAAACAAGCGAATAGAAACTTCGTAGACAAGTTTACATCGGTTAAGATGATAGAATGAAATGTGTTCGTTTCTACAATAGTGATCGCTACATCCCTTATAAATCGTAGCCAACTTACAGTCTTGACTGAACTTAAAAGTTTCTATTCGTTTGTTTCGACCACGTGACTTAACGTTGAAATGATGTCATTCCCATACATTTGGTTAGTTTTCTATTAGCGTTAACGATTGTAGATTGTCAACTTGGCTAAGCCTACAGGCCAGGAAGAAAAGTTATAACATTTTAAACTTGGTATTTTTTTTAGACGTGTGACAAAGTAAGCTAACTAACCACAATATTTATAAAATCATTGCATATTACATTTTATAAATCCCACCAGTCTTTGTTATTTTATTTACGATGAAGAGTGAAGGGAATATGCTATCAGCACACACCATTTTTTAAAATAACACTAGAAAGCAATGTCAATTAAATATGAAGTAATTTGCTAATGCAGCTTTTACATCTTGGGCAATGCTGTTAATTTAATAATGGTTTGCAAACTAATAATTATCGTAAGCTGAAAGCACGTTAATCACATAAATGGCATGCATGAGTGTGATTATGAATACTATTTTCTACAAGGTCACTTGTTACGCCTAATTTATTAGAAACGCTTTCAACTGCGTGTCACGAATTACGTGTTTTCTTATAATTATTATATATTTTATAATAAAAATACAGATGTGATCTTCCGTGTTATGATTTAAGACTATTTAATTATGTTTTTATTTACTATGTTTATATAATATCTATATCAATAATGTTTTTGGCTATTGGTATCATCATCACCCTCTGCTGGACGTAGGCCTCCTCAATCGCACGTCACTCTCTGAATGAGAGTTGCTACCAGCCACCCTGCGGAGAGCGTCGCTCCACCGAGCCTGAGGGCGCCCCCCTTACGCTTGCCGATTCGTTGTCCCGACTCAAGAACGCGTCTACCCCAACAGTCATCGTCTCGTTAATATGGCAGGCCCATGTTTTTAGCTATTAGTATCATTCAAAAGCAATTAGATAGTCTTCATCAACATATAGCACGACGGCACGCCGACCATCGAATAGTGTAGCTTTGTATCAATTACATTTATGTTAGATTTATCTATAATACTTACAAATATCTTCTCTGACAACTGTGTTGTCTAGTGCAACATGAATCACCAGGGAACTCCATTTGTCATAGACTGCTAGCTTTCTGAAATAAGTAATAAAAATGATTAATTAGACAAATCTTGCTAGAACTGTAGTAGGAAAGCCACTTATACTCGTAATGACTAATATATCCTTACAGAAAAACTTTAATCATGACTCACACAAAAAAAATGTTTTCAGTAGTATTATTTCCTCTTATAAACAAAAGAGCAAATTATGCTGATGATTATTTGAAATATTCTATAAACATGTTTTCTGAATGCAACATAGCCATATTCATAAAGCCTGGCTGGATTCCAAGTTATACTCTAAAGGAGAGGCAACATGCTGAGTCACAATGAAAGGTCATTAAAGATTATGAGCAGCACTGTGTATTTGCACAATTGTTTTCTTATGGCAAGCAATAACAAATTGTTTACAAATCTGACTTCTTTGGCCCAATATGCATAATAATTTCTCGAGAAAGACCATGTCACGCTGTACTGGGTTCAGTCTGTCATTACTGACAGGACTATTATGGACGCCAATAAGCATGACATAGTGGCGACAGAGCGATCAGCGCGCCGCGTAATGGCAATCGATGTTACCATCGCTCATGACGAGAACCTCGTAAAAGCTGAGAAAGGGCAACAAATAAAATATCACGACTTGGCACACGAGGTTCGCGACATGTGGAATGTGAACTCGGCTATCATTGTGCCGATTGTCGTAACGGCCAATGTCCTGATGGTCAAGAGCCTCCACGAACATCTGTCTCGGCTCTCTTTAGGCGGTCGGATCATGGGCCTGATTCAGAAGGCAGTACTCCTCGATACGGCTCGCAATATGAGGAGGTACTTGTCTCTGCAGCCCTAACCACCGGTAGCTTGGACCCTGCTCACGACACCGGCGGACCTCCATTTTTTTATATATATTTAAGTGTTTTTTTTGTATTGTTGTAAATAAAATATTTTAAGATATACTTAAAAATGTAGTTAGATAAGAATATAAATGAATAAACGAAAAAATTTAGTAAAATAATTGTTCACTGTTTAAAAAGAATTAACCTTTTGAATTATTATATATTTTTGTTCTTACATGTTTATCCATTTATTAGGGTAATAGTTTAAATTTATCTACAATACATAATTTGTGACAACCCGAACAAGCAAGAAATTTGTCATGTAATTAATTGGCAATGCATGGGACAGGTTCTGAGTTAATCAAATTGAACTAGCCTATTCTCTGTACTTGACTCATTGACATTCTAGGGAATTACCCTAAGCTTAGTACAGGTACTTACTTCAATACTTGTGCAACAGTATTGGGCCCAAACCATTGACCAACTTCTTTGCCTTCTGAAGCCCCCATCAACGCCACCTGGTGGATGGAGTAGGGAGCCTGCTTCCTCTCCTCAAACCTTTGGATAATCTTCAGATAGGTTGGATCTCTGAAAGTGATATTATTTTATCAGTGATGGTTGGAGATATCTGTTATGGTTTTGTTTTTAGATCTTTTACTTAAAATCATGAAACTCATGGGGAGATGCCTTCATTAACCAATATTCTAAAAAAATATTATTTTCAACTAGGTCCTTCTATAAATTCTTTAAACTGTTTCAAAAACCATAAACCATTTTATTTTTACGACAGATTAGAGCTGCTCTATTTCTATTACTGATAAGAAGCCACACTATGTATGCGTGGGTCATTATAATGTTATAACTCAATCAATAATGCATTAAGTTCAAATTAATTGATTAAAGCTTTGTGTAATAGCCAATTATACATAATTGCAATAAATATGAGCAATATTTATTGTTGTACAATCACAGGAAAAGATTTTATAGCATTGCAAGGATTTTGCAATTTGTACTTAGAGTCTAGATTGTATAACCAGCATCAGTTGCATGCATTCCCTTGACATATTTAACTAGTGAAGTACATAAACTTGTTTACCTAGTTTCAGGTGTCCAAACCCAGTCAGCTGACAGGTGTACTCGTACGAGCGCGACGCCTAGGACCATTTGTCCACATCTTAGCATACAACCCCATCCTTTGTCAGATGTAAGGCCCTCGTCTCCTATAGGAATGAAGCCTTTCCTATAGGTACACCAGATGATTGATGTGATGTCTCTTCTTATGCGGTCCAAATCTGGAAAATAATACTTCGTCGTTAGTGGCCAACACGTCATCTTTAAAGCTGATAATTTCGATCCAGGTATTTCTTTGAAACAATAGCTACCAACGTCTTGCGTGTTGACATTTGACCTTTAAAATAAACGTGTAAACATTACAACTAATTTTCACGTACCCTGAACAGCGCTGTATTTTTTTCCTAGGATCCATACACTCTCCTTTGTTTGAGGAATATCATCAGGTTCAACGTTATTACCGTCAGACGATAAGTAACATATATCAAACACGGCATCCATGTTCGAACATAATTTGATGGCAAACACTAAGAAAACTAATAAGAAATTATTAGAAGTACAAAAAGCTACGAGAAAAAATAAACACGAATACGCCTTCCGACAAATAAACACAAGATGATTGAATGAAAAGTGAAATTCATTCAATCTCTTCCAAATGTCAAAGTCAAGATTAGAATCATGATGGCCCATCCTAGTATTGACATAACAATTTTTATTTTTCGTTAGTAAGATTTTAGATAAAATAAATATATCCAGTCTCGTTTTCAAATAAATATATCCAGAAATAGTTTGAATTGTTTTTACTATCGTTGTCCTTGCTGGGACGGTTTGGAAATTCTAAAGGAAAGTTAAAGATTGCAAAGTTGCCAGTGCACAAAAACCTCAATGAAAAATCTATGGTCAACTGACAGCAAATTCATTCATTCAATTCTATGTCATCATTCAACGTCAAAATTGTCAAACGGGAAAATAGCCTCAAAATATAATAACGAAGTCAAGTCGAACGAAAGTGGACTTTTTGAACCTGTTTGAACAAAATAAAACTAAAGTTTTTGTAATAAAACTATTAAAAATGGAACCATCCTCTTTAGATTTCGTTGCCCAATGTTGCATGGACTTAACTGAGGCTATGAATGCAGTTCAAAGTGAATCTGAACGCGATACTCTTATTACAAACCATATCAAGAAAGTTATGTCTACAGTTACTCCGATTGAAGACTTTAAAAAAAGTAAGTTGCCGACTTAAGTTAAAATAGTAAAACTACGTCATTATGCTACATTACTACCATAAAAAGATCTTAGGGATATACCACAAATCTTGGTCTAACGGTAATTTCTAAAGCCTATCAGGGCACATCAACATTACCCACTTACGAATCCTATTTACATTAATTTACCACTTGAATTTAAAAACTCAGTTATACGAGAGATATAAATGCAAAAGCTGCTCTCATTCCAGTTAAACCATTAGGTAGGTACTTTATTTAGTATTATAATTTTTCAGACTTAGAATGGGTGAATGTAGCTGAGCCGATATCTTTGGCGCAGCACTGTGCTGACAAGATAGTGATATTGGACTTCTGGACGTACTGCTGCATCAACTGTTACCATGTGCTGCCTGATCTGGCTCATATTGAGACACTGCACTCGGTTGAAAGTGGTCTTGTTGTGGTAAGTCCAAGAACAACTATTTTAGTTATAAGATGTACTGTAACTAGTATTAATATAAGTAGACTGGTGACCATGCAAAAAGGGAATTAGGTTATGTATGTACTTACTGGATTGTCGAGTAAGATAGTAGATCAGGTAGGCTATAACTTGCATGTAAAATACTGGTTTTAACTGGATACAGTTAAAACCAGTATTTTACGTGCAAGTGTATGCATGGTGTATGCATAGTGCATGGGTCCAGGTTGACTTCCAGTCAATCAGATATGCTTAGACTGGAAGCCAACAAAGCCAATGCATTTCACAGTTATTATAAAGTGGTAATCATATTTTGCTACCTACCATCCTGTAAATAATGTTACTACAACATAAATAAACATAATGTACTATAAGCTAAAGTTATATTAGCAAGTTGACTAACATAACTCTTTACATTCCAGATAGGTGTGCACTGTGCCAAATTCTCAAATGAGAAGGAATCAACTAATGTGTTGTCAGCGGTGCTGAGATATGCCATACATCATCCGGTTGTGAATGACTTTGACAGCTGCATGTGGGATGCATTAGGAATAAAATGCTGGCCTACACTTCTTATATTGGGTATGACGTCATCATAATTTTGAACTATATTAATATAAGACTGCGGACAGAATGGAAGGTAGCCACAGTCCCAGCTGTGGCACAGTAAAACCTAATAGAACTCTTTGATGAAAAAAATTTTATGAACTGTGTTGTTAAAGACAACATAGACCAATTTATAATACTATGGAATTCTGATTCTGATTCCCTTTGATGTTTGTGATGGCCTTATTAAAAGCCAATCTAAAGTATGTCCTGTACACTTCTTCAGATTTAATAGTTATTTGATTACTCAGTGGAATGAGGAGCAGATTTTGGTAACATGATAGAAGTGCCTTTTAATTGTTAATACATGTTAATGGCATAATTATATTGTTGTTTTGCTTTATGAATATCCCGAACAATTTTTTTTAATAGTACATGAAGGGATTTGCAAAGTATGCATTAATAATTACATGTTGTAGGTACAATCAATTGCTGGGTGAATCACTGCTCTCCTAGCTAGATTGTTGAGCAATCTGTATTAAGAGAGAGAAAAATTTGAACAATTCAATACAATAAATATGTAATTAAATTTAATAAATAGATTATTCCAGTAACCATTACACCACTTGACACTTGATATTGTGTCCTGCCTGTCTTGTTCTTTGCACATCACAGGAGTTGATGTATGCTATTGAAAGTGCCAAACTCGTTGCCATAATTAGATTATCATCTATCCCTATGAAGAAGATACCCAGTAAATGGGCTGTAGAGGTTGGATATCGTCGGGCCTGTAGCTGGTGAGCTATGGGCTAGCTCGCCATCCGTTCGTCTTATGACGACAGGCCGTGTCGACGGTGCGTTGGTGTTCCACGCGCGCCGCAAGGGCCGATGCCTGCGGGACTGTTCGAAAGAGATACCGTGGCCCTGGAACACAAAGGGCGATGAAGTAATATGGATGGGTTTTAGTCAGTAAAAGTGTGAGGAAGCCGGAAAAAAAAGAAAAGGTTGGATATCGTCGTCGCTCTATGTAAAATACTTGATTGCAGCAACCTTAGACTGGAAACCATTCTCCAACATAATTGGGAAAAGCTCCAGAGACAATGATTACTTTGGAGTAAAAAAACAAAGTATTTCTATTCTTTCTCAGGTCCAGGCAATAAACCCATGTTTGTGCTAACCGGCGAAGGGCATAAAAACGAACTGGTCTGGTATGTGGGCAATGCGATGCGTCATTTCGGCAGTCGCATATCTACTGCACCCATATCAATAGCACCCGCCAAACACTTGAAATCTAAAGAGAGTGAGGTCCTTTATTTTCCAAGCAAGGTTTGTATAATTTATAAATTATTTATGTAGTAGTTTGTATAATTTATAAATTATTTATGTAGTGTATGTAGTAAGATTAATCAGAGATTGATTGTTGTTTTTTAAAAGAGTTCCTTGAAATTAAATCTGTCTTATCCATACGTTTGAATTATGTTTGCTGTTATGTTAGTGAAGACCTGTCTGATTGCTATTGACGACGCATACATGCATCGTACCCGATATTTGAGACCATCAGCTTGATATTATCTTTACATGCATCATTTGCACTAATACACGAATTTCCACAACTCTGTGATTGATCTAAGTAAGCTAATTTGCTAAGAGATTAGATTATAAAGCACAGTCAAGTCCGCCACACTATTCCCAAACCACTGCAACTCTTGTGCGCCAGAATCAACAGTGGCGACCACCAGAAAAGCTCGACGAAGTCCCAGAGAAACAATCAATGCACAGCCAATGTGAAGTTGAGATTATATTCATGAAGCTATAGTAAAAGTTCAGCTTTGTAAAAAGTAATGTTTCTCTGTCATTCATGAGTGTCACTGTCTTTTACTACATGCTTATGTACTTTAATGACGGTCGCAAATTGTAATTGCAAACTCCCTGTCACCCCAGTTGTCGTTGAACCCGTTCTACCGCGGGCGTAACGATGAGCCCTTCCTAGCGATCGCAGACACGGGCCATCATCGTGTGCTGCTCACTGACTGCTCAGGAGTTGTGCTGAGGATAGTCGGCGGACCGGAACCTGGGTTTACTGATGGCAGTAAGTATTCGTAGTTAGTCAAGTCTTGATGTTGGAACAGGTTTGGCATAATATTGTCGAGATCCCACAAGATTGCGAATCCCTACACATCAAAGCACATTATGCCAAAAAAAATAGTCTAATCACTGCAATAAAAAATTTTAACAACATACCAAAACAATTAAGGGAACTCCCTTTAAAATATTTCAAATCCAAATTACATAAATGGCTTATTGACAATTGTTTTTATAGTGTAAAAGAATACTTTGAAAAAAAAGTATCCGATAGATATAGCTACCAAGTAACAAAGTATTGTAAGTTGATATATTTTTTAGTTTTCTCTGAAGTTTTCGTGAACAACAACGTCGTAACAAGTGAACCTAAAACTTTTAAAATATTGCACCAAAATATCGCTAGTATTCTTTCAAAAAAGGAAATTTTGGAACTAACGTTGCTGGAATTACGAGACATAAATAAAGAACCAGACATATTATGTTTGTCTGAAACCTTTATGCGTGCCGGAAATGAAAAATATTTAAAATTAAGTAACTACGCCGTAGCAGCTGCATTTAGTAGAGACACACAGAGAGGGGGGACCTGTATACTCGCTAAAAAGGGTACTGTTTTTACCGAGCTGTCCCACATTAAAAAGTACTCAACCCAAAAATCATTTGAAGCCTGTGGCGTTGAAATTCCATTGCACAAATTACTAATCGTTTGTCTTTATAGAACGCCTAAGTCTGATCCTAACATATTTTTAGATAAACTTGATCAATTTATGTGCGAAACGGTAAAAAAATATGGATCAAGTACAAAAATAGTTATTGCCGGTGATTTCAATATAAATACTTTTCAACAAGGGAAAGTCACCAACTACTTAAAGGATCTATGCAATAACTATAACTTGCAGATTCACGTTAAAGTTCCCACACGTAAAGACTCGTGTATAGACCACATACTAAGTAATATTAAAAAATCCTCTACTGAGGTTTTATCTCTGTACTTATCAGACCACGATACAGCACAACTCTTAGATTTCCCAGTAAAAAAGCAAAGTTTAAAATCCAATTCATATTTTATGTATAAAAAGACTATTGTAGTGAAAATATAAGTAAATTCAAAAAATGCCTTGCAAGTTTAACGTGGTCAGAGGTACATCTCGAAAGTGATATAAATAATGCTTTCAATAAATTTCACGAGTTTTTGTGTTTATTAAATAATTTATGCTTCCCAAAGATTAAGATTAAAATAAACAATTCTAATGCAAGTAAACAAAAATGGATAAGCAAGGGTCTCAGAAATAGTTGTAAAACTAAGCGATGTTTACGGTATCTCTATTATAAAAATAAAACCCTAACGTACAAACTTAGATATAAAAAATATTCATCAATACTAAAAAAATGTATATTTAAATCCAAAATAAATTCAAACATTAAATATATAAATAACAGTCGAAACAAATGCAGAGCAACGTGGTCAGTCATTAACCATGAAATTGGAAATACAAAATGTGACAATAATATTTCTCAACTAGTATTAGATAAGCGAATACTGACAAATCCCTCGGACATAGCAAATGCTTTTAATGATCATTTTATTAATTCGACCAGCACTGTGGCGTTCAATAATTTACATGATAATGACGAGCCTAATAAAACCAAGACAATACCTAATTCCATGTTTCTGAGCCCTATGACTGAAGATGAGATCAAAAAAGAAATAATAGCTTTAAATAACACTAATTCAGAAGGTTACGATGGAATTAGTACAAAAGTAATTAAAACTTGCAGTACAGAATTAATCCCTATTTTAACTTATTTAATAAATCTTTCATTTTCATCCGGAACTTTTCCTGATGCGCTAAAAGTATCAGTCGTTAAACCTCTCTACAAAAAAAACGATAAAAATGATGTTAAAAACTATCGTCCGATAACCCTTATACCTATAATATCTAAATTATTTGAAAAATGTATGCAAAAGAGACTTTCCGACTACTGTAGCAAATACAATATCATAACAAAAGAACAGTATGGATTTCAAAAGCACAAGTCAACAACACTTGCAATTGCTAATCTTTTAGGGCATATCCATAATTTTCTAAATAAAAATTATTTAACGACAGGATTATTCTTCGACCTGTCACAAGCCTTCGACTTTGTGGCACATGACATCTTGTTGAAAAAAATTGAAAAAAGTGGAATAAGAGGTTTAGCACTGCAGTGGATCGCGTCTTATTTATGCAACCGAAAGCAATACGTTGTTATTAATAAAGTAAATGAAAATTTGTTAAACTCGTATTCATCTGACTATAGAGTTAATAAGTGTGGCGTCCCCCAAGGGAGTGTGTTGGGGCCCATATTGTTTCTATTATACATAAACGACTTACCGCTAGTGACTAATCATAAATGTGTATTATTTGCAGATGACATTTCAATTATTGTGACATCTGACAAAAAGTGTAAAACTAAATCTGATCATGAGATGGACATTAATAATACTATTGACGACATTATAAAATGGTTACAGGCAAATAAATTGAAAATTAATTTAGACAAATCTAATTTTATACAGTTTAATAAATCAAAACATACTAAATACAACTTCAAACTTCATATTGACAGGTTAAAAGAAGTCCCACAAACTAAATTCTTAGGAGTACTTATAGATCAAGATCTGAATTGGAAAGTACATTTGGATGGTTTGTGCAGTAGAATTAACAAGTTCGTTTATGCTCTCAGACAAATAAAAAACATAACCAACAAAAAAACAGCAATTACAGCATATCACGCCTACATAGAATCTATCTTACGATACGGGCTTATCCTTTGGGGTAACAGTACAGATAGACACAGAGCATTTATTGCGCAAAAGAAATGCATCAGAGTCATTTGTGGTATCCGTCCTGACGAGTCATGTAAACCGTTCTTTAAAAAGCTAGGTATATTACCACTTCCTTCACTGTACATTTTTGAAATTTGTAATTATGTTTATAATAATAAGGGATTGTTCAAAAAAGCCTAGAAATTGAATTCTCGAAATAGAGATCCATGCAGACTTGTATTCCAGGATACTCCTAAATCAGCCAAGTATGCAAAAAGTTTCCTAGTCATGTGTATACGCATTTATAACAAAATTCCCAAAGAATTGAAATTGTTATTTAATATTAACTCATTTAAAAACAAATTACTAAAATGGTTGAAAGAACACATGTTTTATGACATTAAAGATTTACTCAACCAATAGATTTCTGGATTTTTGTTATTGTGGATAATGCTCAGAGAAGACTATTATTATTGTATCACTATTCTACCATTATTATTGTATTGACCATGTTGTATCTGTGACATTGAACTTTAAAATTTATTTATAATTATTATTTTGCATGCAATTAATACAACTATCCTGTATAGCTAAACATGCGGACTTTAGATTAATATCTGACTGTAACTACTTTATACCATGTTTAAGGCAAATAAAGACTTATCTTATCTTATCTTATCTTATCTATAATAATTCTAAGAGTCTATGAATTACTGAAAATTTAAAATAGACATGAATCCTGAATTGTGAGTGCTATTCTTATTATCTAGACATTGTAATATTAATATTTACACCAATATTGATGTTGTGTAAAAATTTTACGTTTATGATGTTCTAATATTTGTATGCCATTTCTATGGCGAAACATGTAAGTTCATAACCCTATCCATAAGACCTTAATGTACCATGTTTTTAAACAAATAAATTATTCTATTCTATTCTAAATAAGATTGTCTACTTCTGTCTCTTTAAACTATGGTTATTGCAACTACAGAAAATCCGAGCATGTAGGTTTTAAATTGTATTCAGTACTACATGCACTTTGTTCCTACCAAAAGCGGTCTGGTGTTCTATATTAGGCACATCCGATGTTTAAACTTGACTCCTAGAATGGCATTGCACCAGACACATACCATTCTCTGATTTTGCTGATTTCATAGGTCGCATATAACTACGACAAAGCGAAAGTTGAGCTCCGTTCGGTATTCAGGAAACAGGTCACACTTACCAATCAATAAAATGTCTATATTACATAAAAAATCTGTTTTCTCCCTAGAGTTAAACGAGGCACAGTTCAACACGCCCCAGGGCCTATGCTGGTTAACATGCAATGTGTTAGCAGTGTGTGACACTAACAACCATGCCGTGCGCGCCATACATCTCGATGAAGGAGCCGTGGAGGTTCTAGTGGGAACAGGAAAACAAGCTGTATTTGGAGATCAAGGTATGATGGTTTAAACAGTATGTTATATTGTCCTATGTTTATATGGAAGGATGATAAAGTCTGACCACTTTAGTGTGCAGTTCAAGGTGGCGCTACTTGTCAAGAAAAAATGCATTGATCAAACTTGGTACATTTCATTTAGTTCTGTGCTGTAAGTATGTGGTCCAAGTTTGAGTTTATATAATTCAAACACTTTGTCCGATCCAATCATTCCCCCGCATAGTGTTGTGGGGTTTTTCGATCAGGACTTTCTTAACAAAGATGTAACAAGAGTACCTCCCGTTTTTTAAGTAATAACTAAGCTCGTTTTTAGTTACCTCAAAAGGTAAAAAAAGGAACCCTAATAAGATCACTCTCTTGTCCGTCTGTCTGTTCGTATATTCGAAAACCTATAGGGTAGTTCCCGTTGACCTAGAAACACGAAATTGGACAAGAACCAAGGTCTTACAGCACATGTAAAGGAAAAAATCTGAAAACCGTAAATATGTAGTTTAATAACAAAAAAAAAGCGATTTTACTATTATAAACTTATTATTTGCGGTTGGTGTAATAGCTGTTTCATGGGATCGAACAGCAAAGTTAAGCATGTCCTTTAAAAAGTTTGTACGGAACCCTCGGTGCGCGAGTCCAACTCGCACTTGGCCGGTTTTTTTTCATATACTTACCACAATACATACATTTTCATTCCATCCAAAACTACCATAATTACTATAATGGCTTTCTTTTCGAAGTTTAATTTCACAACATCGTTAGTTCTGTAACTGTTTAAATTGTACAATAAATAACAGTATCTATCTCCCTCTCAGGAGGCAAGCGCCTCGGCGTGCAGCCCCTCGCGTCTCCGTGGGACGTGCTGCTGTACAAGACGCCGGACATGGACATGTCCGTGCGCCCGCTCCTGCCGCCGCCCCCGCCGCCCCCGCCGCCGCCCGGCACCCAGCCTGCGCCTGATAAGGACAAGAAAGAACTTAAGGATGACAAAGGTAATCCGATGTTAGATTGGATTTTTGGAGCATTTACAGCCAAGTACTAACGAAGCAGTGGCAGTGGGCAGGGCACATTGCTCGCAGAACGGATGGCCGATGGGGCCGAAAAGTTCTGGAGTGTCGACCGCGAACCGGAAGACGTTGCGTTGGAAGGCCTCCCACTAGGTGGACCGATGACCTGGTGAAGGTTGCGGGAATCCGCTGGATGCGAGACGCAAGGGACCGGTCAATGTGGCGACCCCTGGGGGTGGCCTATGTCCAGCAGTGGACGTCTTTCGGCTGTAATGATGATGATGACAGACGAAGCAGGTGTAATATAACTTGAACTGACTGTCGAGTTTGGTTTGAACCCTTAATTGACATGCAATAATACCGATTAACTATATACACAATATTGTAAAAAGTCGTTTAGTAAAGAGTGTAAATAAATCCTTAGCGAAGCCGAAAGGCACTTGTTCTCCCCGTCGATATTTTTTTTATTCTGGACCATACCTGGGAACCTTCTAGTTACGGAGATATTGGCCGTCAAAGTTCCAAGTTTACCACAAGTTTTTTTTTCAAATACTAGTTTTTTAAGGTCATAAACTCATAACTTAACTTGAAAAACCTCCATAACCCGCTTACTATTAAATGCGTCCATCAGCACAATGTTTTGTGTGAGTTAAATTGAGTTTTACCGTAAAACGTGATTTTTTACCCCAAAAAAAAGTCATTTCCCAGCAATATTTTTTGCTTAGAGTTACTTAGTTTGATGTACAGAATGCTTGGTTGACGGGTTCGTGAAGGGTCCGTTTACACCCTGTATGTAGGTTTACGTGCTAATAGTTTGTCTATTGTTATAGAAAAAGACAAGAAGGATGAGCCGCGCCGGGTGTTAATAATATCTTGCGCTGGCTCTCATCAGATTTGGGGGCTCTTTCTCGATACTACGATTTGGTGGAAATATAAGACTTTTTCTGAAGGTAAGAGACATTTTTAAATGGAACGTAAGATGGCTAGCGGAGCACACGCATTTTCTTATTCTAACACTAAATGTGCATGGTCGAAACAAATTTGATTTTAAAAGTATGGGAATCATCGACACGAAGAAGAAGAATGTGTTTAAATCGCACTGCTGTTTGATTTTACACTTGCAGCAGTGGACCCAACGTTGGAAATCCAACAAGTGCTGAACGTCCCTTACGACATTATAATATCCACCGTCCAATTGACTCTTCATATTATGTTTAAATTCAAAAAACTCCTAAAATCACACCATTGGTAAATTATTTTTCAATACACTTTCTCGAAAACGGGTTCTTATCGCACTACGATTAGTTTCAACATGCCATGTATTTCACACATGTGGATCTTTTTCCATTTTCCAACCATTCCGCGTGCGGCGCGGGTGTTGGATAATTGCCACAGATAAAACTATACCTATACTTAATCCAAATTGGTTCAATGCCGGTGATTGTTTTTTTTCGTTATTTTATTTCTTCAAAAGTGTATTGAAAAACGTCGTTTGATACACGTGGACATTTGTTATTGCAGTTCTTGGCTCAAAAACACCCTCGCCTACGACTCGGGTGTTAATTCCGCCTCGAATGCAATAATAAACATTCTTCACTTGTATCAAAATGTACTCTAACATATTATGTTCTATCCTAGGTACATGTGTGTGTATCGCGGGTTCGGGGGCTGAAGCGGCTCGTAATAGTTCGTATCCCAACTCAGCTGCGTTTGCGCAACCCTCTGGAGTCACACTAAGATTAGGTAAGAGTATAACTTATAAGGTTTAGCCTTGTATGTTTAACCTTTTGACCGCCAGAGCATTAACGCACGCGCGTGCCCTCCACGCTAAGCCACAATTTCACCTATCATTTTGTCACATATTTGTGCCGTTTGGCGTACAGGGCACGCACTTGCTTGTCACGTATATGTGACGGTGATGTTCAAATGTGTATTTTCTTCACAATTTTTTCGACACTGAATTCAAAATGTTATATGCACTGTATGACGAAAATATTTAGATTTTATTCGCCCAGCAGATTCGCAAAAAACTAAATGGGGTTTCAGCGGATGTGGCATGAATTTTACTGAGTTCCTTATTCCTTATATTAAAATGTCAAAAATAATCACCTAAATCACATTAACATTAAACGGAGCCGTGTGAAAGCAAATTTTAATTAATAATTTAATTACAGGTTCAAGTCCCGAGATTTTTATCGCTGACTCCGAAAGTTCGTCAATCAGAAGACTGGCTCTCGCTACAGGACAGGTTTCCACTCTGTGCGGCGGTGACCGTAACCCTTTGGTATGCATAACTACTAGTAATCACATTACTATGAGCTTTACTACTTATTAGTTTTATAGTGTTCCTGCGACGACTGCATTATAATTGCTAATAATCGTAATTAATATGATTATATTATTATTTATGTTGATATGTGATATGAAAAATGTGCTGTTTACCACCTGATATTACAGCTATTTTGCAATTATGTGGCGTGACTGTTAGAGATTAATATGGCGACTTATGCATTGCGAAGTTGACATAACTTATGGTTACGCCCACAATTATAAGTTTCTTAGATAATTTTCACTCTTTGTACTTACTTTAACAGTTATTAAAGCACTACAGGGCCAAATGTCTGTCTCGCTGTCCGATTTATATATTATATATATATAAATCGGACAGCGAGACAGACATAATTATTTTTTTGCATTTAACTTTATTTTTTTACATTATTTCTGTACAGAACCTATTCGCATTTGGGGACGTAGACGACATTGGGATCGACGCGAAACTACAACACCCTCTAGGCGTGGCGTTCTGCGACTCATCCAAGACTCTCTACATAGCAGATACATACAACCATAAGATAAAGAAAGTCGAAATCGGATCTCAAAAAGTCACTACGCTAAACCCAACTATGATCGAGACCACCGACCCAGCTTTGTTCAACGAACCTGCAGGCCTATCCATCACAGCCGATGGGAAATACCTCTACATCGCGGACACAAATAACCACTGCATCAAAATCCTTAACCTAACCAAAAACGTGTGCCAAGACTTCAAAGTCCGATTACTAGAACCTAAGTTTACAGAACCAGAGAATTTGATACTTTACAAAAATGATCTATTTGTTAATCGGAAATGTGGCAATTTAATCATCTATTTTAATGTTAGTTTGGATTCCGATACGAAGAACGTCAAGTTCACCCCTGGAGCTCCGCAGAACTGGCATGTGTGCATCCGCGACGAGGATAACAAGGACGTTACTTTACATGATTTCGAGTTCATCAGCTCTTCTCGCAAAGGCACGAAGCTGCCCGGACGAGTGGAAATGAAACTTAAACAGCGAACAGAAAAGTTCCTTTACCGCTTGTACCTAAGTTTCCATACGGCGTTGTGCGACACATCCGTATGTTTCTCACATTCTTTTACAATTCGATCTACGATTTTAGTTAGGGACTCTGTCAAAATGGTGGAATCTTACAAGATTACTTGTAAAGTTAATCCTGTTAACAGACCCGACTCTAGACTACTTAAGGATAAAGAAAATAAGGATAAAGAAAACAAAGAAAAAGAAAATAAAGATAAGGAAAATAAGGATAAGGATGAGCATAAATCGTAAAAATATTATTTCTATATATTAATTTACCAATATGAGCACAATAAAAGCTTTAGCGGCACTAAAACAATTAATATTAAGTTAACCTGATTATTTTTAAGTGTAATTGTTACTAATAATTTAATAACAGAGGTTGTTATTTTTATTTGATTTTTTATCTTTTTAGTTATTGAAATAAAATATTTTTTCGGAATGTGCTTGTTTTATTTACTCATATGTTTTCTGAGGCCTTCGTTATCATTGCTGTGTGTAACTCCTAATTCCACAAAATACAATATGTAGTAATCCCCATTTCTCACTCTCTCTTCTCTAGTTGGATTGGAATAGATATTATCTCATCCGAGAACATATTTTTCCCCGACTGCGCGAATCAAAGGAGGGTAATGTGTTTATCAGCCTAATATGCATGTTTGTTCGGGCACTCTAGAGACGAAACGTGGGCCGATTTTGATGATTCACGTCAATTGATTCGTCTACGAGTTTCACTGACGACATGACAGTAATCAAAATTCAATATGGCGTTAAAAATAATAATTTAAAAAGCATTTGGCAGAAGGCGGGACCCATTTGTATATAAAATTATTTAAATATGGAATGGACTCATTCCTGCTTCCAAATGTGCTTGTTTTTTGCTTTTTAGTTGTTTTACCGCAGTCGCCGTTTTTTTAGTTTTTTTTTTTATTTGCATGTCCCGGCAGACAATTCTAATTATACATAGAATTGTAATCGTATCTAATTATACGTAGACACAACATTGGGCTTTTACAGAAGTCTAAAAAATGTTCCTGACATGGTTTTTGTATTTTTTGTTAATTACGAAACCAGTTATATAAATCATTTTCCTTGGACTTTTATTAATAGCGCCTAAATTATTTAATAATAATATATATATAATTATATAATGAATTATATAAAAGGTTCCCGGATGTAAGTGTTACTAGGAAAGTGGCAATGACATTTGGGATCCATCACGAGGAAATACCGATCCGAAACATTCAATTTCGATTTGATACAGAATTCATGACTGTATTGACCTTATATTAGAGCAATTTATTTAGTCGAAACAGTGTAATAAAAGCAAACATAAATCAAGTTATTAGATCTACCTTTTTGCTGAAATGTTTGTAAATTAAAATTACATAACATCACGTAATAGTACCTACACCCACATTTCACCAGTTATGTTCAAATCCTATGTAATAGGGGGCGAGCCTATTACCATCAACCGGGCACAAATGCAGACCCAATCATTTTTTCGATCTGGGAACCGAACCCAGGACTTTCTGTTCAGTAGTCGCGACTCGCGATTGTGAACACGTGCCATGTGTTGCTTGTATTATCTTTATGAGTAGGTACCATGAATAACCTAGGTGATCAAAAACTTGGTCTCGCTTTATCATTGGTCTGTAGATCCGCAGGTCCTTAAGGTTCGTCAAGTTACAACAGAAACTTAAAAGTCAAAACTTACAGAAATCATTCTTGTAAAATGATGTAAGTTCCATTCCATTCAAGTGATCAATATTCCCGAGCCACAAGTTACAAGCGATGCTTAGTTTGTGGCATACCGACTTACGTATGACATAATCGTTTTAAGCCTTCTGTTTATCGAAATTCATATTTATAATTTTATTTAGCAATCGAACAAAAATATTAAGTACGTATGAGGAAGAAAAAGTATGGTGACGTCTTTCGAAGGTCGATACGGAAAGGAACGACGCTTCTATGATGATGCGCGAACGCATAATATCGGATCAAGAAACCCCAGCTATTAATATGCAATGTATTCCATTGAGACTCATCTCATTTACATTAGTAAGTGCCACAAATTAGAACAGTGGCCTTACTATCTAAACACAGTGATTAGGCTAAGAAGTTATGTACTCGATAGGTATATTAATTGCGCGCATCCAGTTGCCTTACATTACCGATTTGAACATCATACTCGAAAGATGACCTTAGCTGCATGGTTGAGCTAATTAAAATTTAGATGAGTTGCACTGTATTTTATTGAGAGATTAT
This sequence comes from Xestia rhomboidea, assembly GCA_963853795.1. NCBI lineage: Eukaryota > Metazoa > Arthropoda > Insecta > Lepidoptera > Noctuidae > Xestia > Xestia rhomboidea. The sequence goes on along the minus strand of OY970764.1, from coordinate 7,575,867 downwards.
ATTAATTTATGTATGAGGGAATTTTGGATTTGAATGGCTAATTGATTTTTTAATGGGTATCGGTAACGGAACGGTTTCAACAAGGCCCAATTTAAGTGTTAGGACAGGTAATTACCCGTTACAGTAATGGCCAATAACTAATATGCCGGCGGCCATCTTTTGTTGGCGATGACGAATAGCTGACCCTTTTGTAGCCTGGGGTGGGATTAATAAAACAATGGGATTGTGTCATGAGGACAAGCTAGTCTACTACCCGAACTGCTAGCTGTGAAATCCGTTAGTCAAGCAAAGCAATAATTGTATAGAGCTCTCGACTGTGATGATGGATGATTTATTTATTATTTATGTTCAACTTCAATCGTATAGGACGTACTACAAAAGGCTCATGATCTTCACTAAAGATAAATATGTAATGCAGTATTAAAAGCTAATTATGAATCTCGTGAGCTATAAGTAAGTAAGTACCTAAGTAAAATTGTAGCTGTTTAGACATGCTGTACCTGATACATTGCATGCAAATAATAATATACTGAAAAGTGCTAACATGAAGACGTAGACTAGTTAACAAGTTTGTTTTATATTCAAGAATTTAATTTTATGCCTGGCCTCTGAACTACCCACCTTAGAAGGTACCAATATAATCATCAAAGATTCCACCGTTTGTCACATTTACGAGCACCATACTAAATACCTTTGGTAAAGCTTAGTTGACCTCCTGAAGCGACCGACATCGTGCAACCGTTTAACGTTTAAACGTAGGCAACTAACAAAATAATAATGCACTCGAATTCAGGTGACTGCCGAGACCAAAGGGGCTAAGGTCGTTTGTGTCATTACAGCATCAGGTCGCGTCCCAAAACAATTGCGGCGTGGATACACAATTAGACCCTTCGAGATTTGAGATCTTAAGCTTTTAAGATGCAACATTGTAAGCTGTCACTATGAGATAAGTCTGTAGGTAGATACATACAAAACCCTTGGATTAAAAGGAGGTTCCTTTTAAATACAGCGCTATGTTTGGCTCGAGGTGCTTTTTATAGCTTTTGAAATCCTATTCGGAGACCATATAGAGCAGGTTCTGTTAAGGCTTTACAGATAACCATAGATTATTACGAAGTCATTGTCAAAATGGTACTTACCTGCCTAGCTATTGCTGATGATTTTAACGGCTTTAATTTTAAATGCCCAGTGATAAAAGTTTTGTGTGCCACAATTTATTAATCCGTTGTCAGTCGAAGTTAATTAAATTAAACCAGTTTTTTGAATTTACATAATTGCTAATAATTATTTGCTTATAAATGAGAAGTTTTCGCTGTTTTTTGTTGAGTTCGATGTACTTTATGGTGACAACTGTTGTTTATAGATTTGTCTTTTTATTAATAAACCATTTTCTATGGACCGTATTAATTAACTTTTAGTTTTTTACTTTTAAGGTGTGGTAAACAAAACAACAGGAATAACAAGACCCGTAAAACATTCCAAGAGCTGGGAGACAAGCCTCATCTTTGTGTAAGAAAATGGACTACAGTAAAATTTAGCACGTGTTGGTCTCTAGATGACTACAAATGCCTACAGGTCTCAATTGAAAATACAAAGGAGTACACCACGATACTGATGAAATTTTGGATAGATCAGTATCATTTTCTGTCTATTCCCAACTATTTTGTGGTCAGCATGCAGTCTAACCGGATAGGTACAGCGTATACAACCCAGTTAACACGATATCTCTTGCTTTGATTGGTTGTGAGACTTTCAGGCTCGGTAGACTACCATTAGACTAGGTACATACCAACTTATCACATGCATCCATTGTTCTGATTTAGTTTAGAGTCATTCTTTCTATAGTTCTTATTGACAGGCCTTTCAAACGCCAAACGCCGGCTAAGCTTGACCATTGCTTTATCTTATAATTAAGTAGACTGAAAAGTTATGAAATATTGCTTTGCTATCGTGTTTTTAACTAAGACACTTAAATATGTAGCGCAACCTCAGCTCAACGATAAAAATGCAAGATTCGAGTTTGTGATAAATATTATAATGAAATGCAGGAATGCAGGATTTTGTTGTTGCATGTCCTTCTAAATTGGACCAGGGATTCATAGAGCTTTATTATACATAGAGATATTCCGAATGAAAAACCCACTTAATTATTTGTCACTGACTGACACGGGATCGATCTCGCAGAGGTCCCCCTTGGGCTCTAGCGACTACTAGACCAGCAAACATTGCAGTTACCATACCATCATCAATAATGAATCAAAAATCAAGAATGAATGAATAATGGTATCATCTCAGTGTTTGTAAAAGTTGTTAAAGTTATAAATGACTGAAATCATGACGAAGTCACTCATTCATAACAGCAGTACTTAGGTACTAACCTACATTTATTTTAGTTTATTTATTTCAGGCAACTTAGGTTCATATTCTAACCCCCGAATACTAAAACGTCATTCAAAATTTAAGTAGCACTTATTTTTAACAGATTCTCAAAAGCGACGTTTGATGGCCATACGAAATTTTAAAGTTTAGGAGCTGCTCAAATGTTAGGCAGCCCTTAAATTTTGAGTGACGTTTCAGTATTCGGTGGTTAGATACATAAATACACATATTGTAAAAAAAGAACAATGTAGTAAAGTACCTACCTATCTTACACTTGACAAATTGTCTTTTTACATTAGGTACAAGTACTTGTAGTTTGTGCTTAAGTCCAGTTAAAAAAAAAAAAAAAAACCATAAATCCTTGATGATTCCACGTGATCGAAGGGAAATAGCTTCGGTGTTGAGTCGTGACTACCGCGCCTGCGCTTGTTTCTTGTATAATGATTGTAATCTTCATAGAAGAGTCATAGAAGAGGCATTTGATTGGCTGAATCATCACAAAATCACTCTAAATAAGCGAGACGGTTAAACCTCGTTTGAACTTGTAGCCTAGTGGTCACAAGCGAGACTACTGGGCATCAGGGTTCCTGCAGGGTTTGATTACCAAGAAGGCTTAAAGATTATTTAATAGGCTAGATTTCCCCAATAATATTGGAGACAAAAACTATGCATGAACTTTATAATGGGTGTAAAAGTACCCTTAGCGAAACCGAAATCTCCCCGTCATTTATTAAATAAATAAATATCGCTGTACATTAAACACAGCGCCATCTAGTGCCACAATAAGCAACGAGGCTTGTGTCGTGGACACCAGATAGTTGATATGCTACATGGATACTTTTTGTTTGTAAATACATACTTATTATACATATAAACATCCATGACTCGGAAACAAATGTCCATGCTCATCACACAAACATTTGCTCCTACCCGGATTCGAACCCTAAGAACGTAAGGCAGCCTCACTACCGCTGCGCCATTCAGATCGTCATTCATTGCGATCATTTTTTTTTTGTTCTACATACCCTTTGACATAACAGGTATGAGCTTTTATGGGTAGGCAGATTATATTTTGTTGTACACTGGCTTGCAAAAATAAGTATCACACTTTTAAAATTGCAATAACTTTTTAAGTACACAAGATATACTTTCGAACCAAAAAGGACTCTAAAAATAGTTTAATTTTGTCTATAGTTTCAAAGAAAGCTGATAAAAATTGCTTTATAACGTTTTTTTCATTTTAAATCTCTAACTTCTATGGTTTAGGAAAAATTTAAATTTTAAAAGTGAAGTACTTATTTTTGCAGGTCAGTGTATTTTATGTTCAAATGAATTTAAATTGATTCTTCTTCCGGTAATTCAGCACATTTTGTCCCAACAAATGTTATTTTATAAAACGAACTTGATTTCTGAGATCATATACCTTCTATGTCCTTACAGTTGGCAATAAACAATACATTATGAACTCATCATTAATTTAAATACATACTTCACGGTCCCATTGCACATGTAATTGTTAGTTTGGTCAATAAACATGTATTTTGTTATTTTAATGTGAATTCGGCATGATGCTTATGAAGGTTTCATCGTGAGGTGAAATAAATGTAACGTAAAAGGCAATCAACAGATACCTACCAATAACTTAAGGTGTTTCGATGGTCGTAAGCGCGGCTGCTGAGCGTGATCTTGTCCTACGGCTGAGCTGAGATGCTGAGTTTCCTAGAAGCAGACCGAAACTTGGATTCGTGGCTGGGCAATGGTTAAAAGCTGGGTACTGCTCCCTATGTTACATGGTACTAAGTTTGACATATCGATGCAAATTTTCTAAACAAGCAACGGCACCTCGAAATGCAAACTTAAAGTTGTGGTGGTACTACATATGTATATGTCAACCGGAAACATTTTTTATATTTCCATCATCGTTTATGCCAATAAAATTTAAGGCGCCTCCCCGAGCAAACGACCTTGAGCGAGCAGTTTTTCGGAGCCTACTCCTCTTTATCCAAAAGAAATACGAATATAAATAATAATAAAAATACATTAAATGTCAACATATTAATGGCTCCAAAATTTTACGTTTTTTTTTTTAAGTAGCCTATTGTTTAATAAATCCCCTCACAACGTAACCACAGAAATGAGAAATAATGATTTATAACATGCTACTCCTAAAGTAACCATTATTTTGATTTGCTACTTATACTAATGGATAGGCAATTTAATAATGAACATAATGGTCGTTTTTTCTTTAAAAGAGGAATATTTGATTTTATAAAGAATAAAAACCACTCATTTCGCTCTATTCGGCCCGCAGTGACTGACGTAATTGTTCAATCACTTTGTAGTGCAAGCTGATTAGAACTTTATTCTAACAGTATCTCAAACGAAGTTTGAACCACCACAAATAGAGTTGCTAATTTTGGTCGAGGAGGCGCCTTAATGATGTCTGGCCCAGTCATTAAATTTGCGTGTAGACACAACTAGTCTTACCTAGCTTACCAGGATGGTGATGTTATTTCAAGGCATTAACTTTTAAAACAATAGCTTTAAAATGTCGGAGTATTCAATATTCCGCCGTTGTAAGCAAGACTGATTGTTTAAACTAGTCTTGTTGCATTTTCGCGATGTAAAACATTGCGTTTTCCCACGTGGTGCTATTTTTTACATTTAAACACAATGGCGTGCGTTTGGCAATTGTTTCGAATGAATGACTGTGCACTCAAAGATGTTGATCGCTTTAATTAGTTAAGTTGGTTTTTATGTGCTTGACATGTAGGCAAGTTTAAGTTTACAATTTATGTGAGCGTTTATCTTGTTTCAATCATTGTAACTTGCCAAAGATTTAACGATAGCTAAAGACATAGAATTTAAAATTAGTTTTAATCTAGTTTGTGGATAAGTTAATTAAATTATCTACCCATTTATATTATAAAAGATAATTAATCGATGATACGAGTGATTTAATGATTTTTGCGTTCGCCAAATAAAAAAAATGATACAATAATAATACGCAAAAAAGTTGTTTAAAGAATTAAGCCAAAATTAACAATTAACTCAAGTAGATTGTGAGGAACTGAGGATGAATGAAAACTGGTTAGTTTTAGGAAAAAATACCAATGTCAAATTATCAAGCAAAACTTTTATGACCAGTCTTAAAAATCTACCAACAATTCGATCTAGGCTGAAAGGCAACAACGCAATTTGTCTGTAACAGGTCTTCTGTAATTCATAATCGTCTCATTTTAGTGTACTACTCGTGAAGCGACCTAACACCGCGCCTGTGCCACCATTTGGGAATTCCAAATGGTTAGCCATAGGTGTACTATAGACATCCCACATTTTACCCGTTGTTAAGTCCGGGCACAACTTCAGACTCCGTTACTGCACTTTGCCCGACCTATGAATCGAACCCAGGACCTCACGGTCAGCAGTCACACTTGCAACCTTTTTTTTTTTCGGATGGGAAATCATCAAATGACTCCTCCCGCTCTGGGCGGAGCAGGAGGGAGTGTCAGACTTTTACTGACTAAAACCCATCTATGTTCCTTCATCGCCCTTTGTGTTCCGGGGCTTTGGTATCTCTTTCGAATAGTCCCGCAGCCCCGGCAGGCTTCGGCCCTTGCGGACCCCTTCCCTATTGCTGACTCTCTTTGAGGCGCGCGTGGAACACGAACGCGCCGTCGACACGGTCTGTCGTCATGAGACGGACGGACGGCGAGCTAACCCATAGCTCCCCGTCCACAGGCCCGCGCCTACGGTGGCCGGAAGCCACCACGTGACCCCCGACGCCCGGGGCGTCTCCCGCGGCGGCCGGGACGTGAGGATCTCTCCCTCTCACGTTCCGCCACCTCCTTCGCTAGCATGACTGCTTCGCAGAAGGAGGTGACGGCGTCCCATTCCATCTCGCTCTGGACCATGGCTTGGACCAGGGCCGGAAGCGAGAGGTCGCCGCCCACACTTGCAACCTCTAGATCGAAGATGTCGTGATACGACCTACACTACACTGCTAAAAATGCAAGAATTTTGTAACACCCCATGATAACATCTTTCAGGGCTGTTAATCTAAAAAGTCAATCAGGTGATGTTTTCTTGCTTTTATAGCTTCCCCTTCAAGACGGATTGCCCGATGTTCGAGAAGCCTTCGAGCTTGTATGCTTTTTAGACTGCAGTACGCGCTGCACGGCCTATTAACACACAATCGAATCAGAATTCAACATGGTTGCATATATTCTAAGGTTTGAAGAACAATATAAAACAGTTGGATACGGTCCTTAAGAATTTTATGTGCATACAATTTTACATCGCTACTAACATCATCAATTGTTTGAACTACGTTTGTAGTGTCTGCATCAGGCCACATATCAGAGGGGACAACCAGTGGACTTGTATCGAAACTCCGTACGACGTAAACCAGCTCAAGATCAAAATGTTACCATCGATGTGCGGCGTGCTGTACTAAAGCTTACAACATTTCGTACAATCGCCGGTTGCTTTCAAGTAAATTGTTAATGCATCCATAAAAAGGAATTCATAAAGGGATCAATGAGTTCAATTTTAATAGCTTCGGAGTACCATTTGTTTATATATCTTCACGGACAAATCAAGTTGATGTTGGTTTATTATTGAAGCCGACATCCAACTTATTTGGCAGAACTTGAATTGTTGGTAATGATGTTAGTTTAACATCGAAATAGACCTACACTTCTGAGTTCCTTAAGGCTAGCTAGGATAGCATACGAGCCAGGCCTTGCTTCCACAGTCCCCTCAAGGTAGACCGTGATTAATCTACCTCGAGTCATGTTTTGCCTTGCCTTTTCCCAACTATGTTGGGGTTGGCTTCCAGTCTCTCCGGATACAGGTGTATGCCAGTATTTTATATGGAGCAGCTGCCTATCTGACCTCCACAACCCAGTTAGTACATGGGTAACTTTCGGGCCACTGCCACTTCTTAACGACTGTAAATAATTTACAATAGAGAGCGGGACCAACGGCTTAACGTGCTTTCCGATTTACGGAAACTCGGCATGTAATGGACACTCATTATTATTATTTATAGTCTAGAGATGGATTTATTCTTCCGTCTAGATGCTAAAAGGAAGAAGACCGCAATGACCGATAATAACAAAGAGCCTAACCATATCAGCTGGGACACAGATCTGTAATGGGCACAGAAGTAAAAGTTATAGGTACAGCTCACCCATCCCTCTAATAGGGATGATGACTGCCTAAAAAAATATGATTCTGTTTAGTCCGTCAGTTAGATTTTCGAAAAATATTTGATACGTGTTTTTTGTTTTATCAAATTAATAAAAATTGACGAAGATAAAACGTGTCAAAGATCATGTGACGTCATATTTGAGTAAAAAATGTACTCAAATGTGACGTCACACGAGTTTGTTTCGACGCACTGTATCGTCTTCATTTTTTGTTTACATAAAAAAGAAAAAACATGTGTCCAATGTTTTTAGGAAATCTATCTGACGGCTAATAAGATTTTTCTTTGTCATCTATTTGGTTAACCAAAGGAATACCCTTTCATAGGTACGCAGTTAATCTGTCAATCACTTATTCATCAAGGGTAACAAAATGGTTGAGATTGAGTTCGACCGCGAAGTGACCTAGGTCACATGCACTCGCCTCAGCCTCATCAAGTTCGTGTGTAGCAATGATAGGTTAAAGATCAGAGATCTCGAAACCACGTTTTGAGAAAAAGCATCGATGTCAGTAGAACACAGTTCTTAGGATACAGTACGTCGTTAAAGACGGTATGAGAAAATTCCAATTTGCGCTACAGTCAGTTGTGATTGCTGATTGGTACACACTTCGCAACCGCGGCGCGCATTCGAATCGTAGGGGAAAATGATCGCTGCATATGATTCTTAATTGGAATGATTTTTTGCCATTACAGTTCGAAACACGCACTATAAAAGGCACCATAGAGACATTCTATCACAATAGAGGCACGGGGATTTCTACACAGTTATTATCTCTGAATAAGAAATCCTTGTTATTTCGTGCTGATATGTTGTCAATTTATAAATAACTTCTTAGTTGATGCAACTGTTTGTATTGTGACACTGGTTGTTAAGGCAGTCGGTGTAATTACTTGGCGTATTCTTAGAATCATTGATTTCTTTACAATTTTCTTTGAAGTAACCTATCTAGCTACCTATGTAAATAAAGTTTTTCAGTAAAGATAGACTCAGATGATATGGCACTGAGTCTGATGAGATGACGAGTAATAGAGAAGTATGGAAGAAGAAGACATGCTGCGCCGACCCTAAATGAATTGGGACAAGGGCAAGAAAAGGATGATGATAATGATAGACTCAGATAAGTAACTACTTAATCTAACAGGGGAGTCTGATGATCTGAACAACATTTCATACTTTTCAGGCTACTAACTGGACCACGGTTTGGTTTTCGAATCCAACCGAGGCGTTTCAGTTTATTTTAAATATCATTGTTGTCGCTGCTTTCTATTTGCTCTATCACTTTTTAGACTTTTTTATCAATTCGTCTAAATAGTAATACATACATGTAATCCTTTATAACCCTTTTTTTTTCGGATGAGAAATCATCAAATGACTCCTTCCTCTCTGGGCGGAGCAGGAGGGAGTGTCAGACTTTTACTGACTAAAACCCATCCATGTTCCTTCATCGCCCTTTGTGTTCCACGTTATCTCTTGCCAAAAGTCCATCGGCCGTTGCGGACCCCTTCCCTTTTGCTGACTCTCTTTGAGGCGCGCGTGGAACACGAACGCGCCGTCGACACGGCCTGTCGTCATGAGACGGACGGACGGCGAGCTAGCCCATAGCTCCCCGTCCACAGGCCCGCGAATCCTTTGTAACCCTCACATTATAATATAGGTATATAACAAAGAATCCATGCAACTGTTACCTCGCGTGACATATTTCCACCGTTGTCCTTACGTCACCCTTTATCCATTAATTTTATAATGTCAAGATGATTATGCACATTAAAAATATGTATGAGTATTGTAGCTACATCCTTACTGAGAAGTACTAACTGAGCCGGAGATCCGTGTTCTATTTATTGACGCTTATTGTGATAGTTCACACGGTCATGCTCATCAAATGTTTAGATCGCGAAGCGTTCACTTCGTCCTATGATCATCATAAATGCATACAGGGTGTAAACTGATTAACTGACCCTCCACGAAGCCGTCAACCATGCATTTTGTTGATCAAACCAAGTAACGCTGCGCAAAAAATATTTGTTGTGAAACGATCTTACTTATGAAAGGATGTTCCTTTGATCAACCAAATAGAAGGGTGACTTCTGATCTGTAAAGCTTTTACTTCTGCATCTGCTACAGAACTATGTCCCAACTGATGTAGTTACGCACAATAAATAATTACATATAAACTGGTATTTCTCTTCCACAAAGGCGCCTTAAAAATATGATTATACTACATTAGATAAATCCTTTGTGGGAGACTGGTATCTGCACTAGGAAAACCCTTTCACACAGAGTACCAGGCGGCCCCAAAAACAGTGTTTTAGTATTAAATCTTAACAAATTATTGTAAACTTTAGTAGAAGAACACAGTAAACAAACAAAAGGAAAAACTAGACTTACAAAATTAAAATTATTATTGTGAACTAGTAATAGTTATTTGTGCAACAAGAGAGCAAAGTGGGTTTTTGCTCCGAGTGTTGATTTTGAATCCCGAGTCAGCGAAGGATTCTATAGTTGAATCACGAGCGTAGCGAGTGATTCTAGGTTAGAATCCTGAGCGTAAAGCGAGGGATTCAAAGACACGAGATGCAAATAACTTTGGTCTCGTGTAACACATACAACTTTTCACCTCAGCAGCGAGAACATATACCTAAAGGTAAAAAAAACAACATGGTAAAAATTAAACTACCACACCACATCACAAACACTCAGATATCCAGAAGATGATTTGTATATTTTAATAAGATACAATAAACAGGAAAAGATATTGAGATTTGTAAAAAATAATGTTATTTGGATTTGTGCCCTACTGACATTCTTTTCAAAAATGCATCAAGTTTGGGATAGGTTTCAATGTGCACGTCATCTTTTGTTTTTAATTGTGGCTTTCAACATTGAGTAAATACTCCACATTGTAGATGGTTGCCTAGTTTGTGATAATTCTATGAAGTACGATAACAGTACAGTCTCCGAAAGTGTTAGCACCCTTTGTAAGTGTCCATTGCTTAAAAATATCATAAGTTTTTAGATATTTTTCGCGAGACTTTTCAGGCAGGAAACTTAATTCTGCATTTTTTAGGTATGCTTCAATCTTCGGGTGTTGAATAGCAGACTTCGTCACTGGACTCGCTCATATTTATTTATTATTATTACTTTATTATCCAAATTTTATTGTACATTGTAGCTAGCGTACATTGATCTAATCATGGCTAGCGTAACAGAGAATAAAACCATAAAAATTTGAATCCCGCTATTTTTTTAAAATGCGTTCTGAAACTACACTCGCGGCATTTTGTCTCAATATTAAAGATTATTAAAACTATAATAGTTATTTGTTATACAAGAGTGCAAAGTTGCTTTTTAACCGCGTGCTCAATTTTGATAACCGAGCAAGCGAAGGATTCTAAAATTGAGTCACGAGCGCAGCGAGTGATTCAAAAATTAGAATCCTGAGCGTTAGCGAGGGAATCAAAAGAGCACGAGGTGAAAAATCTTTGCACTCGAGTGCAACACGTAACTTTTCATCCCACCTCAGCGAGATACTTTTACTTTTATTTCAGTTTAGGTGTTAACTACTACATTATGGTAGGTAAGTTTTACAGAATAATCTTTAAATTATAACAAATAATACTTAGGTACAATTAAGAAAAATTTAAAGTAACGTTGCTACAGTTAGTTAAGTTGAGTGTAATATTTATTTATTTATTTATTAAAACTTTATGCACAAGTAAAACTGTACAAAGGCGGACTTAATGCCTTGGGCATTTTCTACCTATTTTTTTTTTCTATTTTTTTTATATCGTACTGTTTCAAATCCTTCTCGCGTGATTGTTGAGGGAGAAAGCTCATTTGCGCATTATTAACAGTTTCAGTCAATTCTGTTGGCGTCAAATAAACTTCTTGGTCGCCAAAACCACTTATTTTACGTTTTTCACTTGTTTTTAACCTAAGGTTTTAACAATTGACCTGACAAGAAAATGGCGCGCGCAAAGCAAATTATAAAAGTACACCAAGAAGGTTCCGAGTCTGAGTTTTTAACAAATTAAAAAAGGTTGTACCTATGATAAATTCGGCACCATGGAGGTAGAAGTAAATAGGTTTAATGATGTTTTGAATTCACAAACTTAGTGCACACGATGTTCTAAATTAAATTTACTTTATCCTCTAGAGGATAAAAACGACTTTTGCACTCAGATATCGAAGAGCAAAAATACTCTTTCCGAGATGGGGGGATGAAAAGTATATTAATGTGTAGTGTGATGACAATGTTATTGTCCATCATTGGGGTCTTCTTCCGTCTGAATCTAGACGGAGAAGACAGACCTTAATGAATCCATCTAAACTCTAGATAAATTGATCAAGGTTACTTGATACGAATATAATAAACTAGCTGTGCGCGGATTCGCGGCGCCCACGCGGTACCTTTAAAAGTAGCCTATGTCCGTCTGGAATAATGTACCTTTCAAATGGTGTAAAAAATTATAATAGGAGATTACCCTCCTCAAACATACGAACTCTTTATAAAACTAGTAATAGAAGATAGGAATGTAACTCTGACTGTCTGTCTGTTATGTACCCTTTCACGTCTGAACAAATTTGGATCTTTGGCTCACAGATAGACCATGACTTTGGCTAGGACAAGGATACTTATCTCCTATTTACTTTTAATCCGTAAAGACATGGTACGTGGGATAATTTCTGACCTCCTCGCGGTCGAAGCCGGCTTTTGCCTTTTGAATGAATACATTTTTTTTTCTAATGTGTTACAATATTCAATATTTTTTTAGTTATTAGTTATTGCTTTAATTGCTCTTACGAAGGATGATAATTGATAAGTGTGCTGCGTGCGTGATTAATTAATTAATTACTCTGATCTAGTTACTATAAGTGTGTCAAATGCAATACGTGGAGCTGGCAATAGTGAAGAAGCCTGGTTTCTTTAGTAAGTTTGCGTCCCGGGTGGGTTGATTAAAGAGTATGGAGTATGGTCTTCATCATTCTCCTTGTTCATCATAGTTCTTTAGTGAATATAGGGTGATATCCTACTAATTCATATTTTGAATGCGAATGTTTGTGAGGATGTATGGATGTTTGTTAATCTTTCATGCAAAAATCTGATTTTTCCATTTTTCTAATTTAGGTATTTTATAACCTGGACACAGGATACTTTTTATCCCGGTAGTATAATCCCGTGGGACAATAGGCTTGTGTACGGAAAAAATCGAATTAGTCCGTCAGTTAGATTATCGAAAAATATTTGACCCGTATTTTTTCTTTTGTTACGTAAACCAAAATTGACGAAAATACGACGCTTTTAAAATTCTCAATACGTCACGCCGTGGTATAATTTTTAGTGCGTTCTAACGTCACGAGCCCCCACTCCCGAGTTTTGATGCGTTTTATCTTTGTCAATATTCATTGTTTTTTTCTTTTAAATACGTGTCCATTATTTTCCAATACTTTAACTGACGGACTAAATAGATTGGCAATTTATTAAAGGAGGAAACTAGCCTATTATCGAACTCCACTTGGGAGAAACCGCGGGCATAAGCTAATGTCAAGTGTATTTTGATGCTGAATTGTGTTATTTTAAATCCTATGCGCTTTCCTTCATTTCTGACGAGTTCCGTGACCAATTCAACCGTGACTGCGTTTACGCAGAAAAGTTTACGAAAAAATCAATTCAAAATCATTCGAACAGGATTCAGAGTACATAAACTAGTCATAAAGATAATAATTGGTTTGAATGTGTCATCGTTTCAATGACCTGCCATAATAATATAATTAGAAGCCTGGGGCAAGGGCAGCAGATGTTTTCTAGTAATCACACCAAAATTGATATGACGATGACGTCAATATTTCGCTCTAAATTGAAGCAAAAAGCTCGTACTCACATGATATCTATTAAATGGTCAAGTTGGTACCTATTCACAAGGTGTTCTTTTTTTAAATTGATTAACAGAAAAACTAGAAAAAACAATATGGCTGGCAGGAGAGAACGGAAGAAAAAAAACGTGTTTTGCCGAGCTTCAGCAATATGGGAGATGGGCCGGTAGATGATGAAGATAATCAGATACCTCCCTGTAGTAAGGAGGTTTCAGGTGCAGGCACTAGAGGGTACAAGTTCTGCCTAAACCCGGGGATTACAATTGTGATGTTACTTAGGTGTTACGTTATCAGAAAAACACAGGTATCTACTAATTACCAATTATTCCTGTCACACATGATTAGGTAAGCCTAAGTTACAATCACTCATTAACGTGTTAAAATATGATAATTATACATGTAGTATCATTGACATACTGAGGGACGAACCAAAAAAAGTTAATAGCTACATGCGAGTGAAGCCTCGTTTAATAGTAAGCGAACAATAAAAACTGTTTGTCAAATGACTGTTTGCATGAAACGGTCGATTAAACAAGCTTCATTAAGTAACTTTACACATAAAAAGTTTACTTATTCAAAGAAGTTGCGTAATTGAATTTGATTGTTACTTCTGAGTATTTTTAAGGATAAATCATAATTCCGATTAAAACTTACAAGAAGAAGATTGGAAGATTGTCCGAAACGTCACGTCTAGTTTGAGAAAAACCTCACATTGGAAAGGATCACAAATACACCATTATTAACAAAAAAAAAAAAAATTAAGTATATAATTTTTCGTGTTTTTTTTTTCAAAACAACAATAAAAATATATATATATATACGATAAACTCACGAAACGTTAAATTTATATTTTTTTTTTTTTTTTTTAGTTTGATGATTGAGTTTATGGCTTTCGGTTCCAGAACGACCTAAAATTAACCGTGTATATTAACCTTGTTTAGGTTTCAGTCTGTACCATCCTCATCTCCTAAATATCCCAATACTTTAAAAACACAAAAGATGTATCAAAATCAGAAAAGAAATAAAGGGCTTCAACAAATTCGTTCGCATGACGGCAAATGTTATACCCAGAGAGCTGGCAGCATTGCCACGTTGGATGGCAATCCTGATTGTTTGACTAAGAAATAGGCAGCACTCTGGACATGAAAAGAGTCGACAAACCGCTTGGCGTTGTCTCGAAATACTAGGCACTCGGACGCCATGGCCCCAGTATTTCAACCCCAAACGGCGCAAAGAAATAACTGCCAATTAAGTTATTGTATTTGTACCGTTTGAGGTTTTCAGCACCTGTAGCAGCTGCCCTAGCAAGACTGGAACTAGGACTACAGCCCGCGTAGCATGACCACCGTAGACACGAAAGAGAATCGACAAATCTTTTGTTCGTCTGTCATTTTGTCGATTCAATGACAGATGAACAAAAGATTTGTCGATTCTCTTTCGTGTCTACGGTGGTCATGCTACGCGGGCTGGACTCTATTTGTGCGCAGACCATAGTCATAATCACCGTAATATAATCTAACTATAATCCCAGTATTAGAACACAGGGGCGGCATTTTACTGTTTAAGGAAGGAGACGGAATATCCAGCAATCTTCCAAACAAACAGCCATTATCTAGCAATGCAATGCAGACCAATGCAAATGCCATGTATGTACCTACTCAATTAAACAGACTGTTTGTGCCGGCTTTTTGCTTGAGACAGATTTCTTTCAGATTTCAGATCTTGGACCATTATAAGAATCACAAAGCAACTGAAACTGAAAATACGCTCGGAATTAAAAAAAAAAACAAATGTACCAAACGTTTTTTTTTTAAACATTACACTCTATTTATAGAACATACGTGTTCTGAAAATGGTGACAAAAAAAGTAACAGTGCAGAGTGCATAAGGTTGAACTGCCATGAACTTACAATCTCTTCCTAGTAGACAAAAGGCTGTGAGTCCGCATTTTTGGATGAGAACAACGAACTCTTTCGTGATTATGATAATCAAGATTGATATTGAAATTCACACATGTAGGTTTCAAAACGGCTTTGAAAGCGCCACTGAACTTGAGTACGTAGTACGTAATGTTATTTTTTTAATAATAACTCTAATCATGCGCTGTCAAAATATTTTAGTCGTGTTGTGATGGTATCTTTTCGTCGTTGTCGTGAATGGTTTTACCGTAACATTTTACAAACTAGGCAATCTATGGACCTACTTGTTCTATATTTTTTGTTTATACGTAGCATTTTTCATTTTTTCATGAAGTGAATCGGATAAAGTAATTACAATTCAAATTACATTTGCAAGTAATATATAAATGAAGTGGTGTATTGTGTTGTAGCAACTGGCTACGAATTTCACGATACAACGAAAATTGCCACTAAAAGTTTATTAATTCGCTTTAAAACTTATTCTCTCCTCCCCCTCCGACGCCCCCTCTTCTCCTCTCTTTTTTAAAATTTTTGAATTTCATGAATGCAGTGATCAAAAAGGAACTCTAGTATTGGCTCAGAACATGTTATTATCCTTATAGGATGTTGCGTATGATCCGTTAGTTTTTATTCAAATTCCGTATTAAATGTGCCATTCATACATTCCTTTTAGCCGAACACTGTTTACTGCTAATCATGGTTTCGATTCCGTATACAGACTAACATACCCGTTGCGGCGACGATTCGTAAATAATACTTGCCCGGTTCCTGTTAATTAACCTACTTAGTACTTATCGTTTTTAACCTTTTGTCCGCCAGAGCATAAACGCACGCGCGTGCCTTTTCACCAACCACAATTTCACCTACCATTTTGTCACATATTTGTGTCATTTGGCGTACAGGGCATGCGCTTGCTTGTCACGTATATGTGACTATGGCGGTCGCGATCTTCTCGAATAAGAAACCTTTGCATAGTAAAAAGCTGTCAAGGTTCACTCCATGCGCGCATCTATAAAATGGGTCCTCGTGAGTCACTCAGAGAAAAATTTAAAGATATCGATATACTGACTCTGCCTTCACTCTATATCCTTGAATGCATTTTATATGTCCGCAAAAATCGAGGGCTTTTCAAAATTAGAAGCGACTTCCATAATGAAAACACACGCAGTAAACATGAAATTGTAATACCTAAATTCAGATTAACAAAAACTAGCAAGTCTTTTATTATAAACAGTATACGCTTTTATAACAAGTTGCCTAAGTCAATTATAGAACTGACCGATGGAAAGTTTAAAAACTAAATCAAACGTGTCCTTATTAAAAAAGCATATTACAAAATCAAGGACTACGTTGAAGACAAAGAAGTCTGGCTCTAGTTCCTTCTGCGCATGCGGCTTCCCTGGTAGCTCAAAAACGGCACAAATTTGTGGATGTCTCTAACTATTCTCAGTCTCATTTTTTCTTTTCTTTCCATTCAGATTTTTACAATAGTTTTCAAATATTTTTTTATTTTTTACATCTTTTGCTCAGAATAGTTACAGCACTGATGACAATATTTGTGTCACTTGTTTATATTGTTTTTTTTTTATTATTTACAAAATTTTCCTACCTTTGTATAGATTCTTTTTTTATCTATTATTTGTGAATGAGTGAACATTGTAGGCTTTGTAAATTCCCTGATGCTTGATAAATTTTGTTAAGTCTGTGTTACGCTTTTTGTATTGTAAGCAACGACCTATTGTCGGGCCTACGCTGTCCCCGCATACTTATGTACTAATGCTGTAACAAAATAATATTGTAATACCAAATGATTTGAAAAGAGTAATCATGGAGTTTCTTGCCGGTTCTTCTCCATGGAAACGACCAACGCGAACCGTGCACCTTTTTCGACGTTTTATAAGTGCCCATCTAGGCTTATGTGAAATAAAATATTTTGATTTTGATTTTGATTTAAAAGTCTGAACAAAGACCATCAGGTCAGGAATTTTATTAAGTAGTGTGGATCTATCTACTATAGATTTATTTTGAATGTAAATGATGGAATGATGATTATCCTGAATGATGTGTAAAGATAAGTAGGTACTATAACACAGTTCGGCATAATTTAACTGAAAACGGTGCCAGAAAATAATCCTTAAAAAATATGATAATAATTTACCACATTTTGTATACCGTTTTGGCCAAGCAGTTAGAATATATGGGTTAAGATACGTAACAAGTCAGTCGACGCAAAGCACTCATTTTTCAAAATCAAAATTTGCTATGCATAACTCACTCTTTAAAAGTGGCCTAGTTTTGAAGAGCAATCAGATTTTTTCTTAATTATAATGGTGATTTAATTATAAGAAAGACTTCAGCATCTATTTGATTGATGACTGTATTATGTGTGGCTACATGCATACGAACTAATTTGTTTAGTGTGTATTTGTTGTGTGTGTATATGGTGTCTGCTGTTTGTTACTAAGTAACATTATTTCATACATACCAATGAATCGTAATGATGCACTTTCTGTGTAGTTTTTGTTGGCTTTTTTCCATTTAGTGCTATCATCATCATCTGCCTAGCATTTTCCCAACTATGTTGGGGTCGGCTCAATCTAACCGGATGCAGCTGAATATCATGCAGCTCCATGCAGCTACTGCCTATCTGACCTCCACAAGTCCCACAGCCCACCCAGCAACTTGGGAATATGATACCCCTCATTAAGATTGGTTAAGGGGCTAGGCAGATAAGATGAGAGATCATCTTATCTGCCTAGCCTTTTCTCATTATTTTGATGTCCGCTTCCAGTCTAACCGGATACAGCTGAATACCAGTATTTTACATGGTGAGACTTCCACAACCCAATTAGTACTGGGTATTTACGACCGCCCTTGGTAAGACTGGTTGTCAGACTTTTGGGCCACTGACATACTTGTAACGACTGTCAAAGATCTACAAATGACAGCTGGGACCAACGGATTAACGTGCTTTCCGAGGCACTGAGGAAACTCGGTTTGTAATGGGTGGTCCCATCCACGGACCAACCTTTGCAGGCGCGGTTTAACCAGCAGATCGATCCACGATCGGTATATTTAACCAGTCGTGTAGGTAAGTTATACGGGTCACTGGCCAACCGTCTCGTAGTTGTCACATTTACTATTGCTTCACTCCGATTGAAAGGCTTCACAGCAATTTAAAGCATTAATTATCCATGAAATTAGTGCCATTATAATGCCTACAAAATGATCTAATAATATCGTCACATCATCATTACAAGTTTGTAAAGGTTTACTATCTACCGAATAAACCTTCTATTAATAGGAGATTTTGCACCAGTTGGGCAGCACTATACATAATGACCTAGATAGGGCTAGAAAACCCGACTATTCGAAAGAGATACCGTGGCCCCGGAACACAAAGGGCGATGAAGGAACATGGATGGGTTTTAGTCACCAAAAGTCTGACACTCCTTCCTGCTCCGCCCAGAGCGGGAGGAGTCATTTGATGATTTCCCATCCGAAAAAAAAGGGCTAGAAAACCTGGTTATAATGCAGGCTAATAGCAATTCTAGCCTTTAAAATTTAGATTTAGCCTTATGAAAGAAAAGTATTGGTGGCCCAGTGGAAACAGCTGCGACTTAAGAAAGAAAGAAAGAAAAAATATTTATTTGACGTCAGTTAATAAAGCACACACACAATAATATAAAAAAGATACAAAATAAGGAGGAAAACATAGTATGTGCTGTGTGCCCAACGGCTGCGCCAAAAAGGTCCATTTCAGCATTCATGCCAGACAGGTGATGCTGTCTGACGCTGGTATTCCAATGAACCTTGAGGGGGAAGTGACGGAGAAACAGTTTCAAACATAATATACAAATAAATGGTTACAAATATAAATAATTAATTAAATGTGTATTTACGAGTTCGTATAAAAAAAAATGTAAGTAATAATTGTATTTTTGTGTTCGAACGTAACACTGGTAACAATCAATAAATACAGAGATAAGCCAAGACAGCTTAAATATTATTAGAAGAAAAAAAAAAGTAGGTATACAGAATTTTAGTTTTAACATAAAACAACTACAGTAGGCATATGAAATATAATATCCACTACAAAGAGAATAACAAGTATGTGTTAATGTGTGCAGGCTGACTTAAGATTTGGAGGGCATGTTCAAATTCAAGACATGATCTAATACCTTACTTGTAACTGTCCCGTTGGTCCCGTGGTCGCAAGCGCGACCTCTTAGCGTGGGCTCCTTGGTTCGATTCACAGGTCATGCAATAAGGGCCATTAGGTTTTTTCATCAAGAAATTTCTCAGTAGTAGCAGGCTACTACTATCCTACCGCCGCGCGCCGTCATACCGCCATCTTCCAAACTCCGGGGAGTTTGGAAGATGGCGGTATGACCCCCGTGCCTCGGAAAGCACGGTAACAAAGAGTGCACTGCACTGTGCTGTGCACAAAAAAACGGTGATCATCGTTAAGACTGAAAATCTGAGGACACGCACTACGCGTTGTCCCACTACTTCAGGCTGATAATGGTAAGCGCGTGCCTATGACTGGTATACTGCGGCATCATATGAGGAAATCAAGAGCATCAGCATAATAAACCAATAAAATAGGCTGTCGCCCAAAGGGACACTGCCGTTACTGTTTCTTGAATTTGTATGTAAAAGGGAATTTCTTAAATTGTGTCAAAAAAAAAAAAAAACTTTTTATTTCAAAAAAACATAACATTCATTTTGGTTAAATCCACATTGCTTAATCTTAATTTTGAAAGATTATGTGCGAGTGAGGCGACTCGCTTGTTTACTTTAAAAAAATATTGTTGAAGAAAAAATCATAATTAAATTATTTATTTATTTGTGAAAGATCTAGATCTATCGTCTACTTTTAGACGCTGCTAGGCCACGCCTACGCGCGTGTCCTAGCAGATTTTTAATTGAATCTTATCCATTTTAGAGGTAACTTTGAGGTATTTTTCTATCGAGAAAATTTATGAAACCGTGTTTTAAAAAACAGATACGACAGCTGTAGTCCTCAACTTTGCTATAAACAGGGTGTAAACAACCTCATCACGAAGCCGTCAACCAAGCATTCTGTACTTCAAACTAAGTAACTTTACGCAAAAGTTATTGCTGGAAAGCGACTTTTTTTGGGGTGAAATATAATGAACTCAATGTAACGCACTCAAAACATTGTGCTGATGGATGGATTGAATAGTACGGGGTTCGTGGAGGTGTTTAAAGTAAAAACCTTCCATTAAAAACTTGTGTTTAAAAAAAAACTTGTCAAAAAGTTGGAACTTTGACCCCAAATATCTCCGTAACTAGAAGGTTCCCAGGTAGGGTGTAGAACAAAAAAATTATCGCAATGACCGGGAAAACAAGTGCCTTTCGGCTTCGTTAAGAGGTTTTGTACACCCCTTTTTAATCACAAAGTGAATGCTGCAGTAATATTAGAACGTGAACCATTAATTTTTTACCATTTGGGGTAATTTTGGCTTGCACCTCCAGTTCAGAACTTCAGACTGCTCATAGACGTTCATACGAAATTACGTCAAACACATAATAATCACTCATAGTATTTGTCAAGAATATAATAAAATAGAATAGAATACTCTTTATTATGTACACCATAAAAATTACAGATACAAATGTAAAACATTTTACAAAGGGTGACACAATCTTATCGCTAAAAGCGATCTTTTAAAGACAACCTTTGGATGGATTCAAGCATAGTCCTTATGATAATTTAGCTTGAAGGCTATATATAGTTATTAGCGAGATTATCCTTATTTATTTTATAAAATTTTAATTTAACATTAACAACAAAATTTAATTTTAACATTATTATATATAAATGCTACAGTATATTGTTTTTTTTTTGTATTACTTTTCCTCGGTTATATCCCTAAATTTTTTAGTAAGTTTTAATGTATTACAAACTTGGGTGCGAATTCCAGTTCAAGCAAGGTAATATTGGATGTTTTTCCCACAGAATTTCTCAGTAGCAACCACGGAGATTGTTTTTGTACCCGGTTGATGGCAATAGGCTCGCCCCTATAACATGGATCGTGAACATGATTGGCGAAATGTGGGAGTAATGTAGGTACACCTCTGTCTAACCCTTCGCAGATTACAAGCGTGATGTAATGGCGTAATGTCAATTGAAATCGACTATCTTAAAACACAAATAGTAACTTAAGATGTTACGTTTCTGCGTAGGATGTGCGTGCTGCGTCAACTGATATTGAATAGGCCATAAAATTAAGTATTGATGTTGTTTAGAAGACCCTGCACTTATTATTTAATAGTTATGTATAATTTCGTGACATTACTTCCTGATCTTCCATAATACTAAGGAACTTAATTAATTTATCTAGAGCATAATATTATTTTTGTTTGACTTGATTAAACGAATAATCGTTGGACAAATATTTAATCAAACTTCAAGCTTCAAAGAATATGACACAAATTGTTTTGTCTCGCAAAAATTTTGTAATATTTAAGTAGTATATTATTTATAATGGAACCTAAAATGATAGAACAGCATTATTCATTCCTAATAAATAATAGCACTTTACAGAACTGATACGTTAGCTATATTTCTATTAATATTATAAAGAGGTAAAATTTGTTTGCAAGTTTGTGTGTAGGGGTAATCTCCGTAACTAAAGATCAAATTCTAAAAATTAATTCTTGCAGAAACCTACATTATTCGTGGGTGCTTTTGGCTATACATTATATTTATATCATGCATATTAGCTGAGCTATCACAATTTTTGCAGAAAAAGTCGCGGGCGAAGTGTTAGTTAAAAACAAAACAATAACACCTCAATTAAAAGCATTTTACACGCTTGACCGAACACGCGCAACTGAAGATTAAGCTGATATTGAAAAACTTTCAGCGAGGGCCTGTAAAGCAGATAAAGAAGAAGATAGCTAAGTGAGGTGTGAGGTCACCTCTGCTCGCAGTCATGTGGACGTACGTGTCGGCCCCCCGGCGGCGCACGCGCATCCCCGCTACGGCGACTATAAAAGACCAAGCCCAAACCTGCCGCGCGCTATTACAACAGTGACTCTGTGATTTTTCCCGCCGTGTATTTATTTAAATCAACAATAAAGGTAAGTGAACTTGCTTAAGGGATGATTTGGGACACAATTCAAGGATAGATTTAAGGTTTAGGTTTCAGTAAAAAATAATAAATGAAAACAAGCTTTTATGTAATTAAAAATTCAACTTAGTAGGCATTTATTTCTTCACGCTACAATCAAGTCAATGCTTCTTATTTTGATAATACGTTCTTGCATAAGTGCGAGCTTAAAGTTAATTTAATGTCGCACCCCGCGGTTGTTCGTTGACGAGCTCAAGTTGCGTCAATTCATTCATGCGATGATTGATCTTGTCAATGCTGACACGAAAATTGCTTAGTCCGTCAGTGGCAGTGTCCTTAGAATACGCAGAGTGTCTGTTGCGGATTACAAGCGATGTACATCGTATGTATGTCAAGCCGCAGTTGCAACACCGAGCACTGATGCTGAGAACATGTCTGAGAGCCCTTTTCTATGAGGTTTCATCACGTGCTAGACTTTCAACTGATGAGACTTATCCGTTAATGTGCCTGACTGTCGTACACTCGAGGACACAATGCGATGCTCGGCGAATCACATGTGCAAATAACTTAACCACAACTTAGCGACAACTTAGTTCTGCGGTGAAACAACCTTAAAAATATTTAAGCACACGATAATTTATTCATGTTAAGCATCAAAATAGTGTTTCAAAATATAACATTGTGAAGGTTAGCAACACTGAAAGATGTGGACTTTCAAATATTTATTACATGTGACACGAAAATATGTGAGTTAAGTAAGATTCGGCTGCGTCAAGTATCGGAACCTGTTCTTGATTTGAGTATCAACATTACTGATAAACGATCAACACTTGCGTTGTCCAACTCGCCGATGTAAATGATTATGGATATAAGTTTTTAAACAAGTATTCATTTGTATAAAAATAAAATCGTGAAAAAGAAAACACTGGTTGAAAACGACATATTTGACATCTAAAAGAAACTACAATGTCGAATTTCTACTACCTGCTGAGCACCTAATTCCTATTAAATAAAAAACAACTTACATATTTAAAAATATATAATAAATCAATGTAACCTTACGTGAATATTAGATGTGGCTGTATCAAATAACGGTCATCATAGACAGATACATTTGTGTTTATAAAAAAAACAAAAAGAGCATCGTGGCTGACATTTTGGACAAGAATTTAGATCAAAATGTTTTTATTATGTAAATACTAAACTTTTATGATATCATTTGTTGAATAACAAAAAAGCTATTTGTATGAATCTGGGTTTATTGAATGTGTGCACTAATAAACCTACGCACGATATATTTTCAGAATAAACATAAGAATAAGTGACTTAAGTTGGAAATATTACGTTTTTCAAATTACGGATTTTTAAATACTGCGTGTGGTATTAATAAAGCATCTCTTTATGTTTATTTAATTTATAATTAGACGGAAAACAGCAAATCATTTAAGCACTTAAACAAATTATATAATTTATCAGAAAATGACTAAAAACACAAGACAATGGGAAAAAAGATACAAACCAACAAATGAAACTATAATTATTTGATTATTTCCATGTTAACCTTAGATGACATAATGAGAAACAGTTAAAGAACAATGCTGTAGTCAGCTTATCCCGAGGTTATCTCTCAAACTTATTTCCTTTGCGAACTTAAACACGTCAAAGAACTTGGTTTAAACTTAAGTAATACTTAACCGCAACTTAACTGAGTGCGAACACTTTGAAACTAAGTTGTGGAGACTTCGTGACCTGTTTTTTTGCTGTTATTTAAATAACTTTGGTATAATAGTATGACGAGCAATTCGTTTACGTTTTTGTCGTTATTAAAGGTAATCAAGTAGATTATTTTATTACACGAACTTCGTTAGATTGGAAAATTGATGGGGTTAATCAACTGCAAATGTAGAGGAAGGTTACTCACTTTTAGGTATTTTAGATTTTGATAAACTTAGATTGAAGCTATTATTATACAGGGTGGAAGGGACACCGACGCACTAAAGCAGAGTTACTCAAAGTGTGCTCCGCGGAACCCTAGAGCTCCGTGAAGCCTCTGTACTCCACGAAAATACTGGTCAAAATTAAAAAATAATATATCAAAGAAAAATAAGGTTACAGAGAAAATTAAGTCACTAAAATTATTTCATACCTCTCATTAGCTTAGTTAGATATAAGTAATTATTATGACATGATTATTTGATTACTAAGAGAATAAGTACAGCTACACATAAACCTTTTTTTTTACACGACTGCTTAAAAAAAAGAGTATTTTGTTTTCAGGGTTCATGTATGTATGTATGCATGTTTGTGAGTTTCTTTATTCCACCATAACTTCTAAACGCCTAAACCGATTTTGATTTACGTGGTATCGTTAGAATCCTTGTGTTACTCCGGGTAGCAAACTTTTTTTTATTTTAAACTAAAAAGGGTAAAATTAAAAATTAAAACACCCAGCAAAAAACGTATATTAGGGCTCCGTCCAATATTTAGGTTTCCAAAATGGTTCCGTTGCCTAAAAAGTTTGAGAACCGCTGCACTAACGGTTTCCAGGTACGGCGGGTTTTGTGATTCAGTACATCATTTTTACCCCCCGTATAGTAATTTTTCTGTATGTTGTAACTGTTGTGAAAGTTGTTCATATTGATGCTCTAAC
Source organism: Xestia rhomboidea (assembly GCA_963853795.1). Classification (NCBI taxonomy): domain Eukaryota; kingdom Metazoa; phylum Arthropoda; class Insecta; order Lepidoptera; family Noctuidae; genus Xestia; species Xestia rhomboidea. The sequence continues at coordinate 7,550,729 of OY970764.1, read as the reverse complement.
TTAAAAATCTCACTAAATTATTTTATCCCTTTTAATTCGTCTAGCACCAATTTAAATCACGTTGTTAATTTGCGGATTAAGATGATTGATTTATCTCCTTTGCGCTGTCGGCACCCAAATTGATCCAATTAATAAAATGTTTTTGCTTTAAAGATTTTCATCTTGTAATCAAAGTAATTAGTAAATACTATTAAAGCGAGGTCATGACATGAGGGCGTGTTTTTTGCTAGAACTATTTAGATCTAAAACTGCTTAGAATCGTGTTTCAGATCCATCATTGTGCTTAGGCAATGTCTAGGTGTAGTCAATACAAAAACTTTGGATGTTATTACAGTAGCAAGATATCTAGAGAGGTATTACGTAGATTTTCGTACGTTTTAGTAATGTAATGAGAAATGCTCAGAATGTACTGTATGTTTTAAATTCAAAATTCCAGGATTATGGATTCCAGGAGAAAATAGTTTTGTTGTGGTGGTAGATGGATAATAGTTAAATCTTTATTGGTATTACTTTTGCTAGAAATTGAATTTCATATTTTTATAAGTGACTATATTTTATACCCGCGATATCGCCTGCGTGGAGAACGTAGTAAGCCTATGTGCAATTCCTGGGGGCCTAAAATGACCACTTTAACAGAATCGTAATAGGATTAGACGTAATAGGATATGAATGATATTAATCACGTAACATTTCTTAAATAGTCGCCGCAGACGCAGTTAATATTATCAATTGTTACTGTGTGACTATTTAACGAATTGTAACGTAATTCACATTATGATCCTATTATGATTCTACTAAAACGGCTATTTTAGGCCCCCCGACTATAATAACTTTGTGCTAAATGTTCAGTGGTTCTAGCGTGATAGAGTAACAATAAACATCCATCCATCCAAACTTTCGCATTTTTAATAGCACAGTAACATTAATTGAACAAACTCATTCAGGCCTACTGTCCTTTTGCAGGATTAAATCCTTTCTCTCCCTTCCACATAAGCGTGCTTAACATCAAATGGCTTTTCGAGAGCATGCACCTTTAGAAAACCCCCCAAGATCCTCTCTTAAGCCAAGAAAGATGACTTGGTGTGTGAGTGGTGTTAAAATTTATCACTGTATCCCTAGGGTATTATACATACTAGGATATTACTAGCATAAAATAAATAAATAAATAAAATTATTTTTTTAATTTTATTTATTTATTTATTTATTTTATAAAATAAATATAAGGTAAACGTTTCCAGTTTTTCTTAAATCTATGACAATTTCACCCATGATTTGAGCCTGAATAAATATAATACTAATATAATAGTAAGAAGACATGCTGCGTCGACCCCAAATGAATTGGGATAAGAGCAAGAGAATGATGATGATGATACTAGTATAATACTTTGGACGTAGACTTATATTGTTCATTACAACTGAAAAATTTATTGTTTATATACATAATTAATAAAAAACTATTAAATAAACTAAAATAATAATACCCTAGGGATTGATACCTATTGTTAATTTTGTGCCAGAAGCTTCCCTCTCAAAATATCACCAAAAATTTGACATCCAAAGCCTGCAGCGGAATCAGTTCCGCAGTTCTGCTTAGGCGATTGAAGCGATGATTGTAAAATAAGAAAGTCTGATTCATAAACAAATACTTCACCCCTGCATAAAATGAAATTTCAGATTTGTTATTTTTCTGAAGGGCCCGCTTTTATTACGTATTTATTACTTCGATCTTGACTACGACCATCGTAAAATAAGATACGACGAATAATTTCAACATGACCATCTCACATTGGTCATGGACTTGACATTTGAATACAACATCGTTACCAAATACAAATAAAGTTCGAAACCTCAGAGTTCAAGCTTTTAATGAACACACTCATAATTAACTTTTATATCCTCCTTGGTTTTCGCAACGACTTAATAGCTCACATACCTATTCAGAAGTCATTAAATAGCCGTAGCTAGACGCAGTATAAGTAATTAAAAATAATCACGAACATTTCCAATAGGCTTGAAGGACGGTGAAACATTAAAGTTTTAAGACAATCAATAAGTCTTAATGTGCAATCGAGTAAAAAGGTTATCCCACGAGGTACCTATGTACTGTACAACAATAGCTCGGAGTCTGTGTCCCACAATTAAGCTCCGTACTCCGCAGCCACTCGATCACGTGAATCGAAGGACGTCTTGAGTAACTCACTCACTACGAATTAGTTCGACAAAGCGATAGTATCGCGACGAATCGGACAACTACGCCTCGTAATCTCGAATCGGATGCCCGTAGATAGACCATTTCGAAAGGCATGTGGTTTGTGGACCCTCAGCAGCTTACAATTGACGTCGACGCGTTAGGACAAATGCCAGCGCGTTGCGCAACGGTTCAAGGCTACAACTTCGATGTTTTATACGCGAAACGACAATCTGCCTTATGAATATTCACGATTGTCATTACTTTTGAGCTTAACTGCCGCGAGCAGGAACCAAGAGCTTTGTTAGTCGAGATATCGTCTGATTGCGGGAATGGCAATGGTTGTCATCGTTTCCTTATTTGCTGTGATAATATTAATAACGTAATGAATATATTTGTTTATGATAAAATTTTGTTTAAGTAAACGCGTTGATGTCTTTTAAACCGCGCTCATTTGTTGTGTGCCCACAAGTGACCGCGAGTTACTAATGAAGATGTATTTCGCAAGTGCGGATAATTCAATCACCTTATCTATTGCAGAGGGTTTCCTCATCGATAAAAGCTTCCAGTTTGTCACCATAGACACTTACACAAATGATTATGGTCTTTGGATATTATTACCTTCGTGTATAAATATTTTGAAACTTAACAACATTATGTTGGATACAGATAAGATGTACAAATACAAGTTTTATGAGAGGTCAATTCTTCTGTAGGTCTAATTTTATTGCGTGTTTCGTAAGTTTATTACTTTTCAAATAAAATCTGTTGAAATATTAAAACAAAGATTTTGTATTTTTTTTGTGCGTCCGAAACTGTTAAATCTAAATATAGCTGAATGAAATTAATATTACATCCGTTGGACATATCGTGCGGGTCAAATGTTAAATGGTCAAGCAGAGTTTGTACATGCAGTTTATTGGCGGGTTCATGTTTATGTTAGATGTCAGTAGTGACAAGGTCGCCGTCTAACTGTTAATATAATGTTTTTCGGTTACAAGGTCGAAATTATTCGCGTATTAAAGTTCAGTGTAACAGAAACGTGAAGCAATATCCGCTGATTCACAGCAGTGCTATCAAAAACAATCATAAAATGCAAACAGAACGATATACTTACACTTACATACATAGGTTACTCATTCACATTGATCATTTTAGCACAATACCCTAAGCCAAAGAGTATAATAATAATATGGGAGAAGAGAGCCCTCTTGTGCCATTTTGAAGCATCCGATTTGAAGCGCCCTCTGGATTTCTTAACGAGAACTAAGGCTCTATAGGTAGCTATAGGTAGATAGGAATGTATGTGTACCTTCCTACGTATAGGTCAATATTTGTATATATATAGGTTCACATATATACCTTTTTTTGTTTTTTTTTGCAAATAGCAGCTGTTTTGTTTACGTCGTATGTTGATCATAATGAAATTTGCGAATACATAATTTAATGATGATACATTCTAGTACGAGTCATCTTTTGATTCGCGAATTGCATTTTGAATCACATAAATTCGATATAAACACACCTTCTATTTGCAAAAAACAAGAAAGAATTTCGCCGGCTACATTTATATTTGAACAGAATTGACAGTTACACAGAGAATTTGTATATAATTAAACATAAAATGGACCAACGAAACACATTCAAGCGCAAGCGCAAGTTGCGGCAGCCATAATATATCATGATCTGTCAAATGACCAATTTGTTCGAGACACCATTGTTTAACTATTGTGTCTACTTTGTGGACAGATCAAGAGGATGTTGCCAGATTATGTTACACAAAATAGGATTTCCAAGACAAGGTTGTGGTATAATTGATAATACGAAACAGCCTTGAAATTTAAAAACGTGATAATTTTTATGAAAAATGTAACAATAATTCTCTAGAAAACTACTTTAAATTAAATTATAGAACTTATTTTACCTTCATAATTGAACAGAGACATCTATCGTTAATTATGAGATATTTCGTTTTTAGTTTATTGGTAAAGAAAAGTAGATGGCGACTCTTTCTTCACTGAAGTTGTGCATGTCCAACTGTCTCCCCCCTGCCCTAAGCTTTTTACTCGTCTTATGTTTACCACACGTTTCGTTTTTAATCGTTTATAGTTCTTTTTTTGTCAGATCACAAATATTGAATTCACAAACTGTTATGACTGTTAGCTTCTTCTGCCCAGCATGACTAATCCTATTTTAATCCTCAAACCCGGTTAACAGCACCAATTAAAAATATTTCTTACTCGTGACTGGTACAACAAATCAAACTGCCAAAATTGGCGCCAAATATCGCAACACCACGCGATTCGCGCCAAAATATCGTGACATTGAACTTGGAACACTTTAAAAGTTTAAACTTAGAACTGGGAAGTTAGCAAACGTTTCATCTACCTTTTAACTGTTGTTACATGCATTCATAAAATGAACCATTCAGTCGTTAAAATCTAACAGATCGCTTTTACGCAACCATTGGAAGTTGAAAGTGATATTTCAAAACAAGATGTAATACACGCTTCATAATAAATCTATTGGTAGCAATAAATATTTTGTGGATAGGTGGAATTTATATTCATCTTGTTACTTACATAGGCGAGGTTCTCGAAATTCCTAAAGTAATTAATGCATTACCGATTAGTAAAGCTTATTTGAATATAATTGAATTGTGGATTCGCCATTTCAACGATTTGTATAATAGAATTTCGTCGTAATATTAACAACTTAATGAGGTTCACCTGATTTTACTAAATATTTATGTCATGATTAATTTACGAGTAGTTATAGACCAAATATGACAGCGTCCCAGAATTTTTAGTAGGTAAACAATCCTGAGACAATGTCATATTCAGTATACTGCTTAGTAACAGTTTAAGGACACCAATGGAACATATTGTTATGTATTAGTTCTGTTTGACTTAAGACTAACTCGACTATGTATCTAAAAATAATTAAACACAAATTATTTGTCTATTCCACGTTCATTCTTAGTAAATATTGATCTTACATTTTAAATCACATTTGACTTAATTTCCCAGGATTCATCACACCTTGGACAGAGCATAACAAACATAATAGTTTATGCTGGCCATCCTCCTACAATTACTTGTTCTTCGACTCCCACGGGAAATTATTATTAGTGGCCTGATCAAAGGCGCAAGGCGCAAGGATACATAACTTACATCCTAGGCAAATTAATTTACATGCTCATTTAAAAACAATTGACGACCTACATTGTGTAGAGGCGGAGGGCCTTAAGTGTTCAGGGTCTTGGGTTGATTCCTGTGCCAGAAAATAAAGCCAGTATGGTTAGTATATTGATCACCAATTCACCTGCCCTCTTTTTTTCTGATGCAGGGAAATCATCATTAATGACTCCTCCAGCTCTGGGCGGAGCACGAGGGAGTGTCAGACTTTTACTGACTAAAACCCATCCATGTTCCTTCATCGCCCTTTGTGTTCCGGGGCCACGGATTTTCCTTCCACAAAAATGACAAGAAATCTTTTGCAAAATGATATGCTTCTAGATCCAGCGGTTTAGGTTGTGCGTTGTCTATCAATTAATTTCAGTAAAAGTTATGCAGATATCATTTCGGTAAATAAAATATGTGCGTAGCTTGGGTTGTATTTGTGCTTTATTAGTGTGGAAGCAAGCGGTGCACCCAAATACTATTGTGGGAGAATCTTCAATCACGCTGACTATCAGAAAATGAATAAAATTATTCAATACCACAAAGAGATAGCATTAACCTTATTTTCTAATTTTCTAAAAGTCAAGTACCTAACAAAACTTTAGCTGCTTAAAAGTGAAGGTAAACTTAAGTAACAAAAATATTTGTTCTAAAGTTTCCAATTCTAAGTAAAGGGCATTTATTTGTTACTCGCAGACTGTAGAACTGCAATCTTTAAACCTAGATATTTCATTCGGAACGCGGATCCTGGTGGTGTCGACATCTCGGCAGTACATTAGTATTACTAGCAATTGTACTAACCACCTAATGCAGATGAGCACGATACTGATTTTAATTCTCTTGCAGTTGCAAATGGTTATTTAGTAAGTACTCTTTGATAGCACTGTGTAATGTATTGTGCAAGTTGGTAACGTACGAATAGTAATGTTACTGATGATGCACTGAAAGTACTGTTTAGTATGAAGAAAAAAACTAAGGCAAGATTTGAGCTCGCATTCTTTAGTAGATCAACCGTGTATACCTATTTCCGATGCACTTGCTTTTCTAGCTATGTTCAATCTTATTTAGGTCTCCAGATAGGGACTACAGTTTCTACCAATTACTGAAGAGACATAAATAATCCTAAATATATGTATAACAAACTATTAATATATGTATAGTATTTAATAAAAATATGTTCAAGTATCAAAATGAGAAATTACTTAAGACTGAAGAGACATAAATAAATCCTAAATATATGTATAACAAACTATAAATATATGTATAGTATTTAATAAAAATATGTTCAAGTATCAAAATGAGAAATATTGGATTGGATTGTCACTGGTGGATTTTCAATGCTCGGGTCAGCATTGTCCATCAGAGCAATCATATTTAAGTATTGATTTAAGTGGCACTTAGCGTTTGTGAAAACTGCTCTAGTTTATTTATGCATCTAGGTAGAGGTAGAGCCCACCTAATGGCCTACCAAGATAAAAACTAGAACTAGAACACATTTAGTTTCTAAACAAAAGCAAGTTAGTCTGGTTCCCATTGTAATAAAGTTAGTAACTCATACGATAACAAAACAGGATAAGAAACACTGACTCGAACATGTTCGCAATATATATTATGACTTAGCACCTGTACTGTGGTGCCATAGAAATGTTCATCATGGCGGCGACCTATTGTTTTACGTGTTTACATTTTTTTAAGGTTAACTGTCACTGAGAGCGTTATACGGAATACCCAAGACTATAATCTTACGTCAAGTCATTTATCAAGATTATTTAATCTAGAATGTCACCATTTAAACCTGAAAACTAAGGAAAACTGTTAAAGCTTCAAGTCCCCTAAAATAGTAAGAATTAAATTCACCAATAGACAAGGAAAGACAAAAGCTGTCTCCTATTTGCGTCTTCAAAATATTAAAAAATAGTACTATATTTAGTTTAGACGAACGAATGACTGATCTACGAACTTTGAGCAATCCGTTACAACTGCATACACCGGAAAGTTTCGGAAGTTTAGAACAAGCCACTCCTAGATTATTTCGATTACGATTACATTACAATGTCTGTCATATGTACTCATATTATGTAAAAGACGTACTGTGTCACCAAACCCAGCCCAGACGTTACGTAGGCAGTACTAATAAAAAAAATCACTTGACACAATGATGAATTCAGTGCAGTACGCATTAACGACAGGGCGACTCGACACGACACGAATACGTACGACTGATAATTACGTACACGGGGCTTTCGTTTTGTCGCATCCCTGCCTTTAATCGAAGCAACCACTATGGTCGACTTTGTTTCTGTTGTTGAACAGAATTATTTCAAATCACAGTAAACATCTACAATGTTTACGATCTAGTGTGATTTCGCATTTGTAAATACTAATTTTAGAACGCATAAATTAACGACAAATGGCAGTATTTGCACGATAGCATTACCAACTGCCATAGAAATAATATCTAAGCTAAACCCTTTAGTTTATTAGTGAGTTCTCGTAACCCGAGAACTACAGATACAGAATTTATAGCTAAACAAATATTGTGTGCAACATTACAGTCCAAATCCGGTACAAAGTCGTGTCATATGTCTCCGTCGTACGTTATTGTGTACTGCTGTCATTAACCAAATGAAGGCGACATGAATAAGTGCAAAACAATAACGCGGCTAGTGAGTGGAGGGCATCAGTGTTTGGCAAGGCGCTAGACGCAGCGAGATGCACGAAGCCGCACGATCGTGACCGAAACTGACGGACGACCGGCCTCGGGCGATTGCGAAACTTCTCGTAGAAACATTGTGGCTGCAAGTCTCGAACTAAATTCGCGATTGGGACACAGATTCGCGAAGAATACCATTCAGCTGTTGTATAGAACAGGTATTGTTTAAGTAACGTATTCGAACACCTTCGGCGCTTTGTGAACTCCCCATTCATCCTATTATTGTGTGTAATAATGGCATTACACACGAGCCTATTAATGTGAGTTGCCCAACTGAGGTCAGGTCCCTGATATTTATCTAATATCACTTAGACGTTTATTTAGCTGTAATGATACGCTATTAAGTACTGTTTACAAACAGCTTTGTTTCACTACGAAATAAGGATTGAATAGCCCTTTTATCTTTGGAAGACTAGGTTTTCAAAATATAATAAACGTCTGTACCACGACTTTGCTTATTAAATACATTGGTACCTGCATGAAAAAATCTTGGTATGAACTAGGCATATCTTTTAAAGTGTCGCCTCAATAACCGAAGTCGAATTACGTGTAACGGACGAATACCAGCATAATTAAATAACATAGCTTCATTTAATTCGGAAAGCTTTTAAATAACTTTTAACATAATTGCAGATCGGAGTTAAAACGCTTCTGATCCATAATATCCATATAAGGTTGAGGAAGTTCATTAAGCATTACCCTGAGAGTGCCTGTGCATGAAGATCCTTACCTTTTACGATCGTGATGACGCGTCCTATAGTTTATTGATGAGTTGACGATCGCAATTACTGCTTACGATCATGGAGGCAATGGTGTCAAGGTTACATCACACGGGTATGAACGTACCTGTATACTTGTATCACATCATTGGGCGTCTCCACGTGAGATGTGCTCTGCCTGACGACAGACGATTCCGGGTAAACAGCACGATCTGTTCTCAACATCATTTGCATAGACTTTACCTCATTGATTACCCATGACGTGTCTTTTAATAACGCTTAGCGAGAATTATCAGATATTTACCCATTCAAGTTTACTTAAACACGATTATATCATGTTTGAGGCGAAAACATGCAAAAAAGAGGTATCATGTCTGTTCACGTGGTCCTTTGGTTAGTATGTAATACATCGCCCGAACCGATGTCATCGGGACACGGTCAACTTCAGACTCGTCCGGCCACGTACTTGACTTACGTAAGAAAAGAACAACGTGACAAATGTGACAAGACATAACAATTGCATGTTATTCGGTGGCACTAGCAGGTGACATCATACTGTCAATGTTTGCAAGTTCCGATCGTAGGCTAACCACGTATTGACTCGACACACTAACCGATAGCTCATAAGGAAGGAATCAGCTTGGGCCAATCAGAGAGTGCTTTCCATACAATAAAAGCCCATAGCCCGATGCGGCAAGTAAAGTTTCTCTTTTATATTACAAGGAACTCTGCTCAGGCAGATTCCACGTAGAAAAACATGGACGCGAACCAAAGTGACAAAGTTACAAAGATATTGTTTACACCGCGCAGGTGACTGAACAGTTAATAATGTTAATATGTCGTGGTTGCTTTGGAAAGGTCGGGTTGCTCAATATGACACGCAACGCGGTCCAGTGCCCCGGTCACTCACTGTCACAGACCTGAATTGAAGCCTGCTTTTGAGAGACAAGATCTTATGTAATATCATATGTATTTTTGTCTTGGAGTTAAATACTGGCAATATGTTCAAGACAAAGTATTATTAAAATAGATGTATAAATCGAAGATTATGTATGTACGTGTTGTCAAATTTTTCCTAGATAACTTTAAATATCAATTTATCGTTCATATTTATAACATAACATAAAGCCTGTAATCCCCGAAGGGCTAGACAGAGGTGTACCTAATAGTACACCCACATTTCGCCAGTTATGTTTAAGTCCCATGTAATAGGGGATGAGCCTAATACCATCAACCAGGCACAAAGACTCCGTGGCTGCTACTGAGAAATTCCCAATGGAAAAACCCAATAACAATTTGCCCGACCCGGTTTTTCATTTTATTTTAAAGTAAATAGTCGAACTGTGAAATAGTCGAACGATTTATTTTGTTTTGGTGGTTTGAACCGGATAAAATACTCGTAGCTAAACAAACGAAAAACAAAAGCATAATGCAATATTTCCATTAGGTATTTTTAGTGGTCTACTATGTCGAAAGAATCTAGAATGACAAATATTTGAGTGCTATAATATCAAATGACGACATACCTAATTAATGTTTAGATTAAAAATAAGTAATTAAGACATCGCGAAGATTCGAAGGTCTTATGAAATCAGATTAATCAATCCATTATTTTTCAATAGCGGATCAGTGGCATGTCAAGTTCAAAGCAGAAAGTCAAGACAACCATGAAATTATTTTGCATAGACCAACATTCTTCTAATACACATATATCAGTAGGCCTTGCATTAGAATTATAAAAATGTCATGGTTTCTGTCAAATTGAACACGAGAACTTTCATTTTCAACTGTCAAAGAAGTGCTACGGCGTAGCGTCGTAGACCCTTCAAAGTCCGCATGCTTTAAATAACGGAATTCCTTGCCCAGAAAAAAGAAAACACGCAGGAACAAGAAAGCATACACGATATTAAATAAATACTAAATAAGTACTAAATTCTCGTAAACACTTATATTTAAGAAACGGTCGCGAAGCATACTTCACATCGGCCTCCATTGAGGGCACGTGTGCTAATTCTCGCGAATGAAATTTATGCAATAAATTCTTTAGGTACAAGCATATGAACCGGTATGTATGACACCCATGTATACGCCTCAAGCATTTCTGTACGATTTCGTTGCGTATGATAAGAACTTGACGCTTTTCGTCACAATCAGATTTATGTGCCGTCAAACTTAATTACTTGAATAGACCATTGTTCGGCTGTATGATGCCTTTTTATGATATATTTACGAAACTTTATATACGAACGTGTTTTATGATCAAAGATTGCATTCTTCTTACATTGTTTTTCATAAAATTCTGACGATGTTTTTGGTAAAACTTAGAACTACAATTTATTATGCAAGCGGCAATGTTTTTAAAATGGGTGCTACACGTATGCACGCATGCACTTGGATTATAAACTTGACACTGTAGAATGGCAACAACTTTTTTTTTAATTTGTCAATCTATTTAATCACTCATTTTATTTTTAATTGATTACCACTGTTTGAAGTCCCAAAATAAATCGTAAAAAGTTTGCATAGTGATACCTACTACGATACTGGTCAGTAACGAATTCCTGCCAAAATATTTTAAATTAAAAATCGAACGTTGTGTAATGGCGCGGATTAGAAAAAAGTAATCGTATTTTCGCAAATCATTTTATATAACTGGTTTGATTGAGCTTAAATTAATTAATTATTTTTCATTTATGGTGTTTTCATAAATTATGAGCCAATTATATTTTACTGATTTGACTGGGTTCAAGTTAATAGATTTACTTTCATATTTTTGTATGATTGCTGCGGAAGCGTTGATGATTTAGTCGTGGTCCCAAATCATGAATGTCACAAAAAATATTGGACAAACACAAACATAAGTTTGTTGCTTACATGTTTCCATTTGCATTTTGGTTTTGACTAACTCAGTATGTCTCTTGTTACAGATGCACGCGTGGTTGTTGGTGGCATGCGCGGCTGCGCTTGCGACGCTCGCAGTAGCACAAAAACCTGGACGTTTCCTATCACTACCTAACCCCCAGAAATGCGCTAGCAGTAAGTACAAATAATAAAGACATTTAAATATCATTACGACAGACAGGACAAATTGAACACAATCGACATCTGCTTCCAAGAGCCAATAGCCTTTGCTCGTTCCTCTAGTGTAACGTGTTTTCTTGGCAATTATGTAATTCTGTTTCAAATCGTCACTGAGACATAGGTTCACATTTTTTCTAGGACAATTTGTTCTGAAAGTTTTAAGTATTTTAAAATTGTCTAGGAAAATAATTATCAACAATGAACTAAAATGAAATGGAAAACAATATAAGCTTTCTTTAGATATCGTACTTAATACTACATTTTGATACAAGTGGAGAAAGTTTGTTATTGCATTCGAGGCGGAATTAACTCCCGAGCCGTAGGTGAGGGTGTTTTTGAGCCGAGAACTGCAATAACAAATGTCCACGTGTATCAAACGACGTTTTTCAATACACTTTTGAAGAAATAAAATAAAATAATAAAAAAAAACAATCACCGCTGACTATAGGCATTGCACCAATTTGTACTAAGTTTATGCATATATAGTTTTATCTGTGGCAATTTTCCAACACCCGCGTGCTGTGCCGCGTGCGAAATTGGCTCGTTTCCGCACGCGGCACAGCACGCGGTGATGGAAAATGAAACAGATCCACGTGTGTGAAATACACGGCATGTTGAACCTAATCGTAGTGCGATAAGAACCCATTTTCGAGGAAGTGTATTGAAAAAACTTTTTCAATTCAATGCCTGGAAAACTGGCTCTTATTTAACTATTATTAGGTTCAGAATGCAGTGTATTTCACACTTGTGGGGTTTTTTCATTTATTTCTATTAGTGTTTTATTTCCACAGATAACTAATAAACGAAGCCCAACATGGCTCGACTCCTATAGTTGGCTGTGATTGTTTTTACTACCTCACCAAAGCAAAGCCTACATATTTCATGAATATTTAAATTGTGTTTATAAATAGAACATCATAAATAAACATTATTATTTAAGAAATTATGCATTATACGTATAAGTAATTATGCTTTTATGAAATAATAAACTTATATTTGTGTTCTAAATTAATTCTCTATTAATAATAAAAAGCTGTTTGGCGGCTTTACGAGTATAACTTTGCTTCTCCTTCAACTTGATAAGGCAGAGCGCGGTAAAAAAGCAATTTATATCATAGTATTATTACAATAATACTTTTCATTTTATTATTTTATTTCATCGAAGTACATTTAAGAACGCCGTTTGAAGTTCTCGGCTCCATAACACTCACGCCTACGGGTTGGGTGTAAATTCTGCCTCGACTACAGTGACTAAGTTTCCTCACTTGTATCAGTACATTTTTTTTAAATCACGGTTTATTTCTAACATAACTTTAGCAGTGGCAACGTTCGGTTCAGGCTGAATATTAATTTACGTAGACTATGTTAGATAGTGTTGTTCTTGATAATGTTTATTTATTTTATTTCAAGACTACTCAACAGCCTACATGGTAACAACAAACAAACAAGTATTATTCACTATATATATACTCATCACGAATGAATTAGAATCGATATAAATAAGTACAGAACCAGGTTCATTTGTGTCAATGTTGCTACAAGGTAGCTAAGCTATTCAGTTTATGTAACTGAAAACTGACTATGACTTACAACATAACTGGCGAAATATGGCTGTATTGTAGGTATACATCTCAAACTCAAACTCAAATCATTTATTTCAATTAGACCATTACGGCACTTTTGAATGTCGAAAATACAAAAAAAGCAAAGCTACAGTCACAGTCACAAGGCATAATAACTTGAGAAAGTACTGTAGTTGCCCATTCCCTAACGTAGATCTCTATGGAGAAGAACGGGCAAGAAACTCCATGGACACTCTTTTAAATCAAAATATTGTTACAAAATCTTGGTTACATCATTCATGTTGAGATTATACATATATGTGACAACGATGTAGAAAGACGTGCACATTAAGAGCGTCCAGAGTAAAATGATAAATCAAAAATTAAAAAATAAAAGTAATTAAAATGAACGAACCGTGGCAGCCAAGAGATGACCAGTCCCAACTGAGAGCGCCCGTTCACGAACATGACGCATGTATTGGCACCATTCAACTCGACCATATTTAAGGGAACTAAGTGACCCGACACACCCGCCACCATCAGCGAGACATTTGAGTGAGCATGACATTCTCTCGTAGCCACCACATCTCTGGTTAACCCTTCGAGGATAACAAGAGTGATGATATGTTCATATATGTTGTTTTGACGCTGTATCGACCCGGGACCCACATTTTTGTTGCGATAAAACAACTGTTAATTTGGTTACTAATTGCCATGCATGCATATTAATTACAACATTATTTATGTTAATTTAAAAATAGGTATTTAGCGATATTTATCTCCAACGGGATGTGGCTATGATCAAAACACGTGAAACGACGTCTTTCAATAATATTCTGTTAGTCCTAACGGAATTCAATTTTATGTGTTTGATTTTTTATAATATTCTTCTAATTTTATGCAGAAACTATACTGCTTCAAATAGAAGACTGGTTTTAAAGTGATGAACTTTTCTTCGTAAATCACCATAGCCATGTTTTTTTTTTATTACGGATTTTTTATTATTCTGTAGGACGTTCATCATTGGAGCATTCTTCTGTAATGTAATAATCCAAGATTCAATTCTCTACAGAAACAACAAACATGATTGTTACAAATTGTATCGTTACTTGAATGAAATGCTCGGTTTTCCTCACGATAAAACGTTAAGAATAAAAAACGTTTTATTAAATGATTCGATTAATTAAATGGCTTTATTATGCTTCTCCGCGATAAAGTAACATTATTATTCCAAACTTTGACGAATGCCGTCCAAATCTCGTACTAAATCACGTTGATTAGACGCTTTTATGTCAAAATAGACCAGATTACTAATAATTTATTTTGTTGACCTCATAAAACTTCGTTTGATGTAGTACAGTAAGCGGTACATCAATGGTAAGAAAACCTGTATAAGTTGGTCTCATATATTCAGATTAAATTGTGCATCGCCAGGCCAGCTCAAAGTTTTACTTTACTACTGTTGTTTGTTCTGAAGTACCAGGAAATGACAGATAGATCCTTGAACTTATTTAGCTCAGATCAACCTGATGAGAAAACTGGATTCTAATGATATTAATTTATGATAAATCATAATGTTACGGTTGTAAATTAGTATGTGAACTATTACGCCTAGTAGTCATAAAAAATCTTCTTCTTAGGAAATCAGGCGATACGAAAAAAACCTTTGACGTTTTGCATGATTTTATTAGGTATTTAAAACTATCTATTATATAATGTTCATTTTATTACACACGAAATACCGGCTAGCAGATAAAAAAAACCGTATTAGTTTTTAAAATAGGTATTTTCCATTCCATGAATCCGGTCTTCTATAGATCGCTTCTACGTCATTCTTATTTTAAAACTTTCATCCACTATTGATTCTAATTTCGTATTTTGTCTATCTAATAGCCTCTCTATCTAATAACGACAGCTTGTTACTTAGACAAACAATATTATTTGAGTACAAAAAAGGTATCTACAAAAGGAAACACGCTCCATAAAATAACCATGGCATGGTGTGCATAGTTTACGCATAATCTATCAAGCTATGAAGATACAGCGCGTAATTATTACGTAGGAAAGTAAGAGCTTCCGTGGGTCATTGACCTCGCAAGGTCGCGGACTCGTTTGAGGACGGGGCGCACCTCCCGTCCTTCCCCCTCTCCCCCCGACGTCCGTCCGCACTCAAGTACGGTCTCGTAATTGGGAAAAGCACTTTTCCGTTTCCTTGTCAAGAGATCTTTTTTCTTTTTAAAGTTGTTTAATGTCCGTGGATATATTTTTAACCTGCTTGCTCAGTTGTTTAGTGCGTAGAACTTAAGGTAATTGGCTTTTGTTGCGTTAGATGAAAATTCGTGTTTATGACGGTACCAACATTGCCAAATTAATGCTAATAACCATATAACATTCTCGAAGATTTCCTCTGTGGTATAAATATTACATAAAAATATCGAAAATAATTATTTCTGAGAGTAAATCGAATGAGGATTTTCCAGCCACAGTTTTCCATCAACATCCCGGTGATGTCAATATCATATTTTTACATTTTATGATACAGTAATGTGAAATCAACTATGGTTCGTAATTTCATAGTATTTGTTCTAGAAAACTATGGGGTATACTTACAGGGTGTCAATGCACCCTTCACGAAGTCGTCAACCAAGCATTCTGTACATCAAACTTATTACCTAACTCTACGCAAAAATGATTGCTGGAAATCCACTTTTTTTTGGGGCTCATAAGTCACGTTTTACGGTAAAACTCAATGTAACTTACTCAAACTTACGTAAACGGGTTGTATTTAAAGTAAAGTTATGACCTTAAAAACTAGTATTCAAAAAAATACTAGTTTTAGCTAAAACGGTCCAGCCGTTCTCGAGTTTTAGCGAGACAAACGAACGATGACGCGAGTTCCATGATTTTTGTTCACCCAAAAATTGCTCACCAAAAGTACTCAACGCGCCTAAAGAAGGTTTCACTTAAAAAAAACCGTAACCTTTATTTTTCAAATAGTCTTTATTAATTATCATACGCCTGTGACATATTTGGAGTATTTATTTTTAAACTTGAACTTTAATATTCGTCTTCATAAATAACACGTTTGTGTAAATAGGCTTTACATATTTAGGCTTTAAGAATGTGATTTGTTTACACAAATTCTAACATTACACCAATGTCAACAATGAAGGTTGAATCGGGCCCAAGCTTAATAATTCTTACTTACATAGTAATATTGATTAATTATTTCTGTCAATGAAAACATTTTTGCTTGTATAATAATAATATTTTTGCCGGAGACCGAATACGGATATTAGTACTTATAAGTCATCTAGATAAGTATAAGGAGTTAGAGTCTAGGAAATTCTTCTTCTAAGTTCTAGGGCGAAAAGGGCTGTTATTGTGCCGAACTGCAGTCAAACGGCGTTTTTCAATAGAAGAAATAATAAAATGAAAAAAAGTATTTTCGTATTAATTCTATGAAACTTTGATTTAATTTGCTATTTGTACCGCGCTCTGCCTTCGTAGGTTGAAGGAGAAGCAAAGGTATGAAGCCGCAAAACAGCCTTTTGTTAAAAATAGAAACGGTGACTTTACGAAAGACCAAAGAAACTAAAACATTTTTCCTTAAAGTACCACCATAACCTACTCATTTCGTGGAAAGTGAACGGTCTGCGGTATTTTATAATATCAATAAATTAAATTCGTCTGACGTATTATTAATATTATGTATTATCCAACAATTTATGCAACAGAACTTGGTTGTTCGTTCATATGTCGTAACTCTGACACTCTGTAGGTGTAACTTGGCCCTTAAGGCAACCAAAGATATCTTTTTTAAAGGGTACCTATAATTATTCTCATATATGTAATTATGGCACTTCCGCAACCTCATATTGTCGGAGAAAACATCTTGGTTCTTTAAACTTGTTTAAGTAAATCTATGTACGCAGCTTTTACTTTTTTAATAAACCCGTCGGCATTGTGGTCTAATGTATATTTACCACAAACAATCGTAGAGTGAAAATAGGAAATGGGAAGATTCCGCTACGAAATGCTTATTTATATTAGAGAATAATCTAGACATTCTATTATTAGTTTCTTTATTTATTACTGTTATTTCGTGAGAGTCAACAACTTAAACTGTATTATAATTTGCATAATCTAGGTATAATCGAATATTAAGACTGTTCTTTGGTTATCTAGAAGGTGATTACGTCGAAGTGTCGAGGATCTCCTGAATATTTAGACAAACAATAACCTCTAGTTTATTGTGATAATCGTTTTTTTTTTGTAAAATGTGAAAGTATTGAGCCATCTAAATAAACACTGTGTTAGGTCTTTTCTCTTTTCGCAACAGCTGTCGTTTTTATTGTTATAGAAAAGACGCATTGTTCCTAAGTAGAATGAGAATTAATTTTAGTAGCTATATACTGGTATTCTTTGCAGATTTTAATGTCTGTTTTATATAATGTATTTTTCCATAAAAGCATAGATTTAGTGAGCAATAAAATGTTTTTATAAACGTATATAGACAGATTTTACTGTCATTTGAATTCAGAATGCCGAAAGGCCATACCAACTTAATTTGTGTTAACCGGTTCGAATAATAGGAGCACGTTAGAGTTGATGTTATTAGGAATTTATTTGCTTTTAGAATAGCAACAGAAATAACATTTCATTAAAGTTAAAAGACATTAAATAGCACTCTACAGAGAGCAATAAAACATTACACAATCAACAATTTACAAATGATTCTTATTAGAAAATCTTGTGTGCAATTAACCACTTCAAAACATTCTTTAGGACTTCTTAACGCACATAATAAAGTAATAAACAGCGTGTGGGCATCATTTATAAACATTGTATGTAGTCACGCATTATCTACTGTAAGCTCATAAGTATATGTAATACTAAACATGTATTCCGATGTACATTATTTATCTTCGACCATTGCAATAGTACCTTGACGACGCATGACATCTTTAGTATACAACTTCTGTACTTTTAATGGGGCATCGTTAAGTTGGAATTAATTATTTTATTATAAGCTTACAAACGTGGAGGTTTGAGCTCACGGTCGTCCGCAGTGGATTCTTCTTCATTTTTGTAAGCATTTTTTTAATGCGTCTTGTGTAAACACGGCATTATCCCGTTTACAGAACTTGCAACACTTGCAGACTACTAGAATTTGTTATGCTTACTGACCTGTGTGCAGAAGATACTTAGTACTTTGGGTGTGGCAGTTATCTGAGGAAAAGTTATTGTATTGCTATGTACCAACTGTATCAAGTAACAAGTTGCAGTATATCCTCAAAATATCCTAGAGTCAAGAAAGACCAACTAGTAGTTTCATTGTACTGACAACTGAAAGTCCCAAAACAATACTGTTACGAAGCACCGTTTTAATAAAAATAAAGAGCCCTTTGCGTCCACCATTTTACTGGTTATTCACGCAAGCAGAGATGAGCGATGTGACGCATTAAGCACATGGGTGAAATCGTATCGAGCGGGTTGAGGGGTGAATCGCCACAACGTATTCCAGTACTTATTTCAAAGGCTTTGAGGGTGAAAACCGGTTGGCAAATGGATACCATGATGTCGTTCCCATTTCCACCCCGAGCTAGTCTGGTGCAATAGCTCTTGTGCAGCAATGCAGCTGCCAGATATATGCGTCGACTCATTGTGTGATGTGTGTCATTTGAGGCACAGCAAGGCCACATCCGACGAGATATTATTATGTAAGAAACTGTCCACATCTTAACAGTACGGAGTGAATAAGCTGAGCTTAATTAAACTGTCTCGCATTAAAATCTATAGGCATCGTAACTCTAGTTTATTTTTACTAGCTTCTGCCAGCGGCTTCCCCCGCGTGAAGTTTGATAATTGTGCCATGGGATCTTACTACCGGGATAAAAAGTATTCTATGTGTTAATCCAGGTTATAAACTACCGGTGTGCAAAATTTCATCCAAATCTTTTCAGTAGTTTTTGCGTGAAACAGTAACATACATCCATACTCACAAACTTTCGTATTTATATTATTATAGTAGGTTAGGATTAGTTCATCTGTAAATCTTAAAGCGTCCTTGTCTCATGCGTTGTCTTCACAACAGGTCAATTCTTTTTTAAACATGATTGCAATCTCTTATGTTAGTTAGGTATGTATGTACACGTCCAAAATGGAGCGTGTTACTAAGCTCTACATATTAACCTTTACTCCTTATATTTCATTCCGGTTTGCAACAGCTCTATGTTTCTTGTTTTGTTTCTGTGGTTGCTATCGTCCGCGTCTGATGATATTATTTAGTTTATTCTTCGTTCGTCCTTAAGATTATAAGAGAGCCAAGACTTTGCAAAAGACATGAATTGACAGCTACTGTAAATCCTATGTCAAACTAGTCAAGAGTCATTAGTACTTGTTTAGGGTCTTAGGTTTACCTATCCAAGGATGAGGTCCGCAAGGGCCGATGCCGGCCGGGGCTGCGGGACTGTTCGAAAGAGATACCGTGGCCCCGGAGTCTGACTCTTCCTCCTGCTCCGCTCAGAGCGGGAGGAGTTTTTTGATGATTTCCCATCCCAAAAAAAAAGAAAAAACGGTTTACTTATCCAAACTTATTTGTATGTACCACGAAACACCATAAAGAATGATTCTATCTGCCCACACTAAAAATAAACGTAAGTGAATGGGTTCATATGTGACTGGTCATGGGCACAGGCCACGGGTATCATCGGTTAGAAAGACTTGTTAATCAGACAAACAATTATGATATTTAACTTAGTGCAATTATTCGTTATTAAAACTTTCAAATTTCGTTAATATACCTCGCATATAAAGTTAAATTATGACTTACAATTTACTTAATGTACGGCATGGCGAAATTCAACTGTTGGTTTGCGAACAGGCTCCGTGCGAATACTCGTATGTAGATGAAGTAACCTAAGCCTGTAGATTTATGAACCCTGGTGATATAAGTAAATTTGTCATCGGCTTGGAATAAGAATCAACCATTTCTGGGTCGATCTCTGGATCTATAATAAAGAGTTCGACCGCAGAAATATAATTTACATTTACAAGAGCTTTTGACCCAAAAAATGGCGACTTATAAAATGGCAGCCAAATTTGGCATAATAATTAGTCATCCATTCCTTCCAAATAAATATTATTAATGCAAAAGTAACTCTGTCTGTTACGTGTTCAATGTTCATGCCTAAATGACTGAACGGTTTTCGATGAAATTTGGCACACAGCATAACCATGATCTGATACTTCTTATCCCAAATAGTACGTTCCCGTGGCATAGTTTTCGTATTCCTCGCGAAAGAAGTCACATGCAAAACTTACAATAGAAGCTTATAGAATGACATTTCATTCGATGTAGTAGCTCACAATAAATCGAAACTATCATTAAATTAGGCGTTAAACATTCAATATGTCCTGGTAATTTATTAATGCGATAAATTATGTTTTAATGCTTGATATAAATTGTGTTTAGTTGAAATATTCGAGATGCATTCGTAGTACTACTAAAGCTTCCTGTCTTTTCGGATATCCATCGAGTAGTGGATCATCAGCATCATCATCATTACACCCACCGCTGGGTATAATAGGCCTCTTTTCTTGTGGCCTCATCCAGGATCTCATCTCATTCCCGCAATGGCAACAATGTCATCTGCCCATTCTTGGTATATACACAAAACTAGGTTTTGCAACACAGCCTTCATCTCAACGTTCCTTTCGATATTACAATCCAATAATAATTCATCTTTTACATTACCTCGTGAATTGATGGAATCAACGCGAACTTTATTATTTTATGTTCCAACAAATATAATATAATATTCCGATACGTACCTTTCTATGATTCAAATTGTGGCTTTTATGGCAGTTGTACCTAAATGTTTACTGCAGTGCTTCAATATTGAAACAATGACATAGCACCCATAAGATCGATTTTAAAAGAATTCACACACACGCTTAGTAAAACGGATGTTAGTCTTAGATGCAATGCTAATCAGTAGACTACTTATCCCATTACTTAATTTGATCCTATCGTTAAAGTATCCTGGCTGATCCTGTTAGAGCTTAAAGTACTAAAGTTTTATGAATGTCTACGTCTTGGCTATAAACTCAACCAGACATTCGTGCTTCTGATGTCAGCGTCTCCGTGCCGGATTTCAGAGACAATCGCACATCCGTCAGTCTGTCACTAAGCAAGGTCTGAGCACAAGCATTGTGTATGCTCGTCGGCGTGTCGTGCGAACACATTCGCATTGTAATCAAAATCACTAATAACGATGCTGTTCACTTCACTATAATTACCGTCTAAATAGGACTTGTGCACAAAAAATAAAGGACCTTCACGATTAGCTTGGGCGTCGCGGTACCTAATTATCTTTATTTGCACGTAGCTTAGTAGAGATTAACGTCGTTGTCATAGCGCGTTCCAGCTCTCGAGAACATTCATAATCATAAAAGTGTAATGGTCAGAGAGCTTAAACGATTTATACTTAACGTATTACTTTGTCGGTAAACAACTGAAACCTTCAAAAACGAACTTGATAAAAAATGTAGCGTTAAAAATTAGCAACGAAACGCTAAATGATTACATATTTTCGTATCAGGTATCTACTAATGCAGATAATTAGGATTGTCGGCTTGACAATGGGTGTGAACTGGCCGGTTGGTTAAATATAAAAATCGCATCCGGTAGCGATCCTTGGCCCAGTTGGCGCGGCGCGTGACCGACGCATCTGTGACTCTGTGCGCCGCGCGGCGCCGGCCGCAGCCGCGACCCCACCGCGCCCGCGGCCATTGCGACACCGTCTGCCAAAATCATTCTGCACATACCTAATGTAGACTTAGAAGAAACATATTACATACTTCACGCAACAATTCTGCCCATTATTTGATTAAATGATGAAAGAATGACACCGTACGATCCAGTTACTATAGAACTAGAGTTAGCCGGTTAGGTATGTAGGTCGCGGATGCTTTTAGATACACTTCATGGCTATGTACAAACGGTTTGTATACAAACGTGCCGAGTTATGTACTGGCTGCATCCTTTGCATTTAAGCAATTGAACTTGTGAACTATATCAATTGGACTGTACTCGTGTGCATGAGACGAGCCATTAATTTGCACTGCGTCGAGGCTGAGATGCAGTAGCTGTCACGTAATTAACCCTTTTCTATGCATTTCGTAAAAGAATGATTACCTAATGGACTTTTTGTAACATTAACACTCAATAATAATACCTTTTCAAAGTGAACGTTTCAGAATGCATCACCTTAATGATATTTAAGAGCTAGAATAAAATAAATAAAACAAGGACGACGTGACTGCGTAATAAATCGATCCACATTTTATGTTAACGCCATTTAGATCAAAGCTGATCTAATTTTGGTTTGAATCATAACATTTTTTCTCGTTTTTGTTGACATTATCCATATACGGCTTGAAATATGTCGTTTGCGTTTTTATATAAAGAGGAAAGGTCGCGATGCGTGGCCGTTACCTACGTTATGTAATGGCGTCTTATATTGCGACACTGACATAGCTCGTGATAATTGAACACAATTGCTCGCAGGCACCTCAATGTCACGACCGTGATACAACAGTTGATGTGTAGGTACATGACCTGTCACACCGAGGGTCTTCGATTGTCGCCTATTAACGCCTCACAAAATAGAAGCAATACACTGTTAAATATTATTTATACGTCCGACTGTCACGACTCAACCTTGGCTCGGATGTTTTGTAAATGCAACGAATACATGCATTATTCAAACGTCATTCAAAATTCTATCTTCTTTTGCTTCTAGGACCAAAAGAGTTCTTCTACCGAGGTCACAACTACTTCTACAGTGGGCATGTTCCCGCCCTAGCCAACAGGAAAGTAGACTGGTTAGACGGACGCAACATCTGCCGCGAATACTGCATGGACCTCGTCTCAATGGAGACGCAAGAAGAGAACAATCTAATCTTCAAGCTCATCCAGCAAAGTGAGTATAAAATTGTTGTGAAATTCTAATGGCATCTCCGAAGTACCATGTGAAGGCGACACGTAATTGGGAGCCTTCACATTTCACTAGCGTCGTTAGATAATGATTTTTATAAATATTGTAATGGGCATTGACGGGCTCTTAGCACATCTGAAGTGTGACCCTGCGGCGTTTTATTGCGTTGACCTCTTGTACTGATACAAGTAATTTTCTTATTACAGATGATGTACCTTACATCTGGACGTCGGGTCGCCTCTGTGACTTCAAGGGTTGCGAAAACCGCAAGGACCTCGAGCCCAAGAATGTGTTCGGTTGGTTCTGGTCCGCGAACCGTGAAAAGCTGTCCCCTACCAACCAGGTTAGTAGCAACTTTATTATCTTTTAATATTATAAGAAAATGGGTACCTATCCTCGCACATGTGCTGGCACTTATTTAGATTGTGGATGGTTCTTTTAACATAAGAAGTCCATGTCGTTTCCTCAAAAGCACTCTTTCTTTTTGAAGAAACGACACAGACTTCGTCTGTCCTATTCTTTTTCTGGGAAAATTACGAAATGTTGGTTCATATTTGTTTACAGTGTTGTAAGAACTCGTAAAGTTCTTTGTTATAGTCGGAACTAATGCGTTACATATAGTTGTCAACGAAATGGAGAAATTCCTAGTTACCGTCACGTACTTATTTACTGAATCATAAACTTTCGACGACACACCTGTGCGTACAATTGGTGCCTTGTTGTGTGAAAGTTGAGTTATTACGCATTTTCGAACACTGAAGTATTTCTATTACGTTATATCACTTAAGTGCATAGTGTTTAACTTCGGCACTTGCTTGAGGTGGGTTTTATGATAGCGTTAACCTGAATAATCTTATTTGCAATGCTATCGATAATTTTACTTCTGGGCGGAAACTTTTCAAAATAAATGCATAATTCTCTGCCTGAATGTTTGGTAGATCTATTTGATTAAGTAGAAGACAAATTTATATTAAATAAATATATATCGAAATATTAAATGAAATGCCTTTCACAGATCCCCAACGGCTGGGGCTACAACCCTTGGTCTCAGACCGGCCACAAGAAGCTGCGTCAGCCCGACAACGCTGAGTTCGACATCAACGCCACTGCCGAGTCCTGCCTCAGCGTCCTCAACAACGTGTACAACGACGGCATCGCGTGGCACGACGTCGCTTGCTACCACGAGAAGCCCGTCGTCTGCGAGGACTCCGACGAACTCCTCAATTACATCGCCAGCACCAACCCCGGTCTCCGTCTGTGATCCCCCTAACTTTAGATATTACCAAACATTACAGTGATCATACTCAAATTTTACATCAGGATCGATGTCCCGATGTGTCTAGCTGCAAAAATGCTAGTATTCTTTCAAACCAATTTAGGATTTACGTAGATATAGTTCGGTTCTAACAAACTACACTCCATAGAGGACGCACATCGTACTACATCGTATTTATTAAGCACCAGCACATTTAAGGACTTGCCATAACTCCTACATTCGGGATCTCCCCACACTGCCCGCATTCCGTCGTACAAACTCTGTACAGTATCATAATTTAAGACTTAAGTAAGTTTATGTTACCTAAGGGAATTTCTATTTGTACATAAAAATAAAAAATAAGAAAAAAATTCATAGGTCCTTTTATTTTTCACAAAAGATCTCATCGAATCGAAGACCTATCCTGACCTGTTTGAAATGCCCCATTTCACAGCTACTTTCAAACCAGAGATGTCTTCCTCTGAAAACATTTCGAACACGTGTACACCTAACACGCGTCACCGCCTGAAATTTCATTAATTCCGGCTACAAAGTCCTCGTTATTGGCCGCAAAGCCACGGTATTCCTGGAAAGCAAATATAGAGCAACAATGTATTGCTGGAATAGAATCGTGTAAAATCGTGTTGTGATGTTGCTGACAGCATAATGTCTAGTGCCGGTATATAGACGAGTATTTTTGTCGATACCAGGTTTTTCCACGCTCTTTTTTCGCCCACAATATGTGTTGACGCGCTAGGATATACCGGCACTTTGTAATTTCAAAGTATATAAAAGTACACACAGTACTTCAAACAAAAAAAAATTTTTTTTGTCTGTGTATCTGTTAGTTCCGGCTAATCTCCTATACGGCTGGACCGACTTTGACAGGACTTTTACTGGCAGATAGCTGATGTTATAAAGTTTATCATAGGCTATTTTTTTATTTTTAGAAAAATAATTACGGATCCGTGCACAAAATTAAAACCGTTGAAATTGGTAACAAAATTGGATGAAAAAAGGGAAGTCATATATTTTTTATAATAATTCCACGCGAAAGAAGATAAAAGGCAAAAAAAAATAAGATCTTATTAAGGCTGCGTCCTTACCTAAGCGATCGTGTTGTTGTTGTTGACCGACTGTTGACGGTTTTTGACGAAATGACTGACTGAATGACCATTCGCTTTGGTTCGGACGCGGGCTAAGAACACGTTATCGTCCACTGCTAATCCATCATTCAATTCTAAGTGTATTGCTATAAATATGCAAACAGATACTGCAAACAACATCAATCAATGTCAATAAATGAGGTATACCTGCAATTTACGCCAGTATTCGACCTTTACTAAGAATATCCCCTAAAGGCGTGCAATATTTAGCTGTAAAGCGGAACCCTGAATAATTTTCAGGAGCTCTGACATGTTTAGCTTCCTCAGGGAATATCTAGGGTAACCACAGGCTTTAAAGCAAAACTTACATAAAGTTATTGTTACATGTTTACATGAGTTTTCAGACAAAACTAGTTGAGTGAGAATTTTATACAAAACTGCACGCTTGCATTGACCGAATGGTAGAGCAGAGGTGTACCTGACCCACATTTCACCAGAAAACAGGATAACAACACGCCTGTAATTCCTAAAGGGTTAGGCAGAGGAGTACCTAAATAGTCAGGTCCACGTTTCGCCAGTTATGTTTAAGTCCCATGTAATGGGAGGCGAGCCTATTGCCATCAACCGGGTACAAATCCAGAGTCCGTGGACTGAAAGAAACCTAATGGAAAACCCCAATAATACTTTGCCCGACCCGGGAATCGAACCCAGGACCTTTTGCTCAGCAGTCGCGCTTACAACCACTCCACCAACGAGGCAGACCAATTTCATCAGAGATACATACATACATACAATAATGTGTAGGTATTTCAGTCTGTTTAAAACGCTAAAGCCACCACTGTAAGGAGGTGTTGACCTACTTTTTCCGCTGGATTAATAATGTCAAAATTACTGATGTTATGTACATTTTACAGGGTACTTATGAGAGATGCTATGTGCTCATGACAACGCCATCTGAACCACAAACGCTGGTAATTATGAGCCTTCCGCATGATCACTTTCTGTTGATGCAGAGCATTTAGCTAACTGGCGTCGCTACTGTGACAGTCAGCAAAACTAATAAAAGAGTAGACCGTACCTTCTCAGAAGAAAAATTGTGCAAGTGATTGGTAACATACGCCCTTCACAAATAAGACCAAGTTCGAGCCCCATTTTAAGCATGAGAGAGAATCGCATTCATGAGTAATTGATTGACTAGTTTATATTATTAAATTGATAAGCTCAGTCGCATCTTTTGACTTCAGTTTCTAGGTGTTACGGAATACACATCACAAAATTTCTGAATCTAACAAACTTTACATGTAGAATTCTAATACAAAGTATGTAGGATTCCTTTGAAAACAGAACTTTTCGAAATTATACCCCAAGGAGCTACATCCTTGATACATCCAGCAAGTTATAGGACAGAAGGAGAGGATGTAGATTTATTTTTAACTTTTTCAAATACAAAAAATAAACTTTAGAGTAGAAAACCTTTTCGTAGTTTTCGTAGCACCCTCGTAGCGTCGTAGGCTTATTACTACCATCGTCTCCAAAAATAGCAATTCATTGCCAAAAACCTCGGTAAACAGTTTATATACACAGCTTAGGTATTTAATAAGTGAGTAGATATAGGTCCACGATTTTTTTTAACCAAGTCGAATTACTCTGATTGCAACCAAATATTGTAACTCCAGCAGTAGTTTACAAACTAACATAACAATATTGCTTGCTTATAACATTTTGCAGAACACTTCATTATACTTCCCATAGGATGTGATGTGCGGATTGTTCGTATTCACACAGCGTTTCACTTCCGTACATGTTGTGAGGTAACGAGGCTACAGACTCGTTGAAAAAGATGTAAGTAGATTTAAAGGTAGGTGCTGCCTATATAGAAGAAACGAAAAGTTGTCGGCTCTTTAGCTACGGACGGATGACGCAAGAGGAGAACCTACCGTACGATTCCCGTAGATATGCGAGCGACAGTTTATGTCTGTTAGTGAAATAGGTCTTCATCTTTTCTTAAGAATAATAATATTTTATTTGCTTAAAATTCAGGTGTTACCAGTTGTTAAAATTGGTGGTTAGGCCACAAACCATATTTTGCCTTTATAAGGCATGCCAATATAATTTTACATTATTTTATAATGTGTATTTTAAGTGAAGATGTAAAGTATGTACTTTTTTTTTACTCAACGAATCGCGGAAAATTTGCTCTTACACATAGATTGTTGATGAACTTATTTTGGAATTGAAATAGGTACCTAAGTTACTTACTCAATTAATTACGAACTTTTACAAATTAACTACCCCGATGAGTGATTCGTAAGTGGTGTCTGTAGTAATACCCAACTACCCTAAAGATGTGTGTAACGATGGACATTATATCAAACATGGACCACTCTACTGAACTGTGTTCATTGGCTCAATTTCATACTAGTGCTGACATCTACCTAGCATTGTCTGAACTTCTACGTCTGACCTAACTCCAAATGCTCACCACAGATGGCGCTACCCGCACGTAAATAAACCTGCTGAAATAAACAGTATATTTTGCTACAGACGTAACTCGTGTAACTTGGATCATTGTTCAGATAAGTAATTGCTAAATTAAATCCCCGCAGTAATCAAACGTAGAATTTATTAAAGAACGAACTCCTAATATGATTGTTTTTGTATTAATTCATGGAATTATCGTGAAACTGCACTTTAGCTTCAGTGCTAAGCATATTTGACCCGTATGTACTACCTACTACCTATATATAGTCCTACCTACCTACTTCTCATTAGGCGTAAACAAGTAAGTGCTTGACATTGTTTTCTCTGATGCTAATGATATTACCTGCTGTATGGTTGTTATAAGCGACCTTTCCGGACTCTTACTGTTTCACAATACGTATTGAAGCGAAGACAATAGGCATGACGACAGTATTAAAAAATTGCAAATCTATTTAGTCCGTCAGTCAGTTAGGGTATTGGAAATTAATGGACACGTATTTTTTGTTTTTGTAAATCGATGAATATTGACAAAGATAAAACGCATCAAAACTCGGGAGTGGGGGCTCGTGACGTCAGAACTAGCTAAAAATTATACCTAGGCGTGACGTATTGAGAATTTTAAAAGCGCCGTATCTTCATAAATTTTGGTTTACGTAACAAAAGAAAAAACACGGGTGAAATATTTTATGATAATCTAAGTGACTAATTAGATTTATTTGGTCGTCTCGCCTATTCGTAGCAAATCAGGAAAAGACGATTATTTAGCTGCTCTTTAAAAACTTACTAGCTTATACCAGCGGCTTCGCCAGCGTAGAGTTGGGTAATTGTCCCACGGGAGCTTACTACCGGGATAAAAGTATCACATGTGTTACCTAATCCACAGTATAAACTATCCGTGGTCAATTTCATCCAAATCCGTTCTTTAATTTTCATGTAACAAACATCCTCACAAACTTTCGCATTCATAATAGTATTATGTAACTTGTATAAGATATCACAATAACAAAATACGAAGGATTATGGGGATCAAATATTTAAGTTTCGTAGACCTTCGTAGCACGGGTCTACGCCTAGCCCTACGTAAACTAAGTGCTACGTCACTTTTTTAACTATTCGTTTTTGTTACGAAATAATGCTTTTTTAAGCTATGGTTGTTTTGTTCAGTAGAGTATATTTAAAAATATCGCTAGACATGACACACAGCGCCATCTAGTGCCACACTGAGCAACGAGGCTTGTGTCGTAGACACCAGATAGCTGATATAGGTACTACATAGATACTTTTTGTTTGTAAATACATACTTATTACAGATATAAACATCCATGACTCGGAAACAAATGTCCATGCTCATCACACAAACATTTGCTCCATCCAACTATTCACCCCCCCCCCCCCCGTAATAGTCTGACAAAAAATAAACGGGATCTTATACTACGGTACTTTAAGTTATTAAAATTATATTATAGTACATCGATTTTTTATACAGTTCACATGGTTGTTGCAATGTTTGCCCCCCCCGAACCAAAAGTTTGGATACGTTCTTGCAAACCCAGACTCCGTGACTGCTCCTGAGAAAATCCAGATGGAAAAACCCGAAAACTCTTTGCATGACCTGGGAATCGAACCCAGGACTTCATGCTCAGTAGTTGCGCTTGCGACCACTGCACTGGACCAACGAGGCAGTGCACTATAATGATATTATCTTTAAACCTGTTTGCTATCCAGGGTTGGCCGTTAACAAAGTAAAAGTATAGTCGCCCATGCAATGTGTAGTGGCCGTGAAGGCTCTTTAGATATTCAGCGGCTTTGTCGCTGAACTGTTTCTTGATGCAAGCGCTGCACGCTGTAGCGATACCGTGTGAATATCGCCAATGAAACAATACAGAAACGGAATGTGTAACGTAGTTACTAAGTAGTTAGCCTAGCTGTTGTTCGGCGACTTTAGCTGGTCAAAATGCTCTAGCCACGGATAACTACATACAAAAACTCATGCCTTTTTGCCATGGGGGTTGGCAGAATCCCCAGTTACGCTAACTACCACGATCCTAGAATACACTCCTTTAACTCACTACACGTGCATATATCACACGCACTGGTTGCGAGCAGGGCCGTAGGCAGGGGGGTGTGGTTTGGGGGTACAACAAATGAAAACCTAATAATATTCAAGGTGGAGTGCATTTTTTTAGCAGTTTTCTTTGTGTAAATCGTAATTCCCTTTCTTTTATTAATTAGTGTTTAAGTCGTTGGTTAACCCCATCACCATTTTATTTTTAACAAGCGTACCCCCTCCCCCCCAACCAAATTCCTGGCTACGGCCTCGGTTGCGAGTACTACGCACCTGACCTTTTCATCTATGTAGTACTACTATAGCGCGTGGCTAAACGGCGTGGCGGAGGGGAAAAATTGAAAATGGGTGCTCAACCAGCCCTGGCTGCGGTCCGTAGCTCCGTGCCAAGAACGAGCCAAGTTGATGAGGAGGGCTTCACTAAATTGGAAAGGAGGAAGAAGAAGCCCTGTTCTCGTAACCTGTGCGGTACCGCACCGAGTGGTCCCAACATGCTGCTGCGTCCTGCTGTGCCTACGACGCAGCTGTACCTTTCACGTCTGCATCACTCCACTACAACTGAGGAAGTGGTGCAGTATTTGAAAGTGAAGACCAACTGGACTCTGAGGGTCGAAAGGTTGGAATCGCGCCACAACATCAACTTTAAGTCATTCGTGGTCCGAGTTCCAACCCACCATCTACATACCTGCATGAAGGAGGACTTTTGGCCGAAGGGTGTCGTATATCGACGTTTCCGAGGGCGGTTACGCGACACCACGCAGCTAAACACGACGCCGACAACGTTGCGTGCCATGTATAGTTTCAGTTTCTTACGGTTTAAAATATGTATTAGTTTATTATGGTAGTTAAATATTATTTTGTGTATTTTATCTATGGGCCTTAGTTGCCTGATAATAAAATGATTATTATTATTATTAAACAATAACAGCCGCTTGGGTCGATCATAAGGTTGAGCCGTGCTTGCCTAGGTCGCTCCGTGGAAGACCATCCATTACAAATACAGAGAATGCCGAAAAAAAATGAGGAAAAAAAGTGGCAACACTGCCCAAGTGACATGTCAAAATTTCGATCCGTCATTTTAAATGAAATTAAATTAATAATTAAGTAAAAAAATGTTTTCCTGTGAATTAACAAAGAATTTGGGTATCCATGATCTGTCCACGAAGTAGACCAAATCGGTCATTTGACAGTTCATGATTTATACGACATTACCGGTAACCTAAAAACAACAGCAGACGGTCTAACTACGGATATATACGGGGAGTATTTGTTTAATGTTCATATTACAATATAGCACACAATCGTCCCTTTATCTCCATGACACATCCACGCCAATTCCAGTATAGTTTTTCTTTGTTATTTTTTTATTCAATCACGTGGCCCGAAAGTCTGACAGTCTTACCAAGAGGTACCGTATCTAGTACGAACTGGGTTGTGGAGATCAGATAGGCAGTCGCTCCATGTAAATTACTGGTTTTCAGTTGCATCCGGTTAGATTGGAAGCCTATCCTTACATAGTTGGGAAAAGGCTAGGCACACGGTGATGTACGAATAACTACCCACTACTGACTTATATTTTGTCATTTTAATAGGCATGACGACAGTATCCAAAAATTGCAAATCTATTTAATCCGTCAGTTAGGATATTGGAAATTAATGCACTCTGGTATTTTTTGTTTTTGTAAATCAATGAATATTCAATGAATATTGACAAAAGATAAAACGCATCAAAACTCGGGAGTGGGGCTCTCGTGACGTCAGAATTACGTCTACGAATGACGTCAAAATTATACCTAGGCGTGACGTATTGTCAATTTTAAACGCGCCATATCTTCGTCAATTTTGGGTTACGTAACAAAAGAAAAAGCACGGTCAAATATTTTTTGATAATTTAACTGACGGACTAATTAGATTTTTTTTGTCGTCTCGCCTATTATCACTGGTAACATTAAAACCAATGTGGACAGTTACCAGACATTTAAAAATAGATCTTCGAAACGGAGGAAACGGATGTTCTTCGCTTATAGAAAAATTAATTACAATTTTCTGTCGCAATTGTTAACTATTCTTCTCGATAAACCTTGGGGGGATGTTAGGGGTGTGTCCACTTGCGCGTGTTGATAACACCATCGTGCAGCATCCCTTACAGAATTGTTCACACATTAGTAATAGACAAGTTTCGCTTGTGTGATTAATTGCTTCGATGTTCTTAGTAGGCGTATCACGTGTAGGATCTTAGATTCTTAGGTACTAATGTCGTCATACAAACATTACGCTGATTTAAGCAAAGGGGTAGCCAGAGGTATCTTAATATTCTTTTATAAGTGAAACACGTCAGTTTTCAAACTGTAATATGCACGGTTGACGCAGTGGCTGAGCGATTGACTGCTGCGCTGCGCTGCGTGTCACGGGTTCGATCCCCGTACGGAACAAATATTTGTATGGCTTACAGGTAGTTATTCTGGGTCTGGCTGTTTGTGTATGTGAGTTTAAATGTTTGTATATGCACCCATGATACAGTAGAAAATTAAATAGGCGGCAAAGTTAAAAAAAAATGGCCGTTAAATCTCAAGCTGAGTTTTAAACTTTTTGAAATTTAAAAATCTATTTTATCTTTCAAAAATGTCTTGAAGTTAAGTTTAGTCTGATGGACATTAATTTAGGTGCTGCCTAGTGTTCGTGAAAACGAGCATAACTAAAGTAATCAATAGCTAAACTGTTGGAATCGGACTCGCTAAGTGCAGCGTGGTGCCCTTAGATACTGCCACTAAATCAACGGGGGATCAAGCGGGGGGGGCTTCAGGCGTGGGAAATGTTTGAACGAACACGAATCGTGGACATTCGAGATATAGAGCGTTCTCGGAGTTCGTTTGTTTATTTACCCCTATCAATATGAACTCACGGCTTAGTTTATAAGTTTTATGCCCTTGGCTGAACGCCTTACACTTAAGGCACCCAGAGGATAGCCCGGTTATGCAGAAGCCAGCCTCTGAGGTTGACCTGCGACATGCCAATAAAAAAAAACAAAAAAATTAACTCACATTTAACTATTTTTATTTATTTCTACTTTTGCATTATTTTTTAGTATTTTAGTCTAGATAGAGCGATAGCAGTACGCTAGGTGTAAGTCAGTGTTTATTAATAAAACCAGTGTAAACTGATGGCCTCGTTTTCTATTGAAACTCCGTACTACTACGGTAGGCCAGCTCTTAGTCAAAATGTTACTACTGTGCAAGCATCGAAGCTTAAACTAATGCTTTAACTAAATGATTAGTATCACGCCTAGCTGGTGGTGTAGGCAGAGGTTCCTAAGTTAAGAACATTTTTACCAGTTATCATATACATGGTGCTGTTTTGCATCCTAGTAAAAATACAGAGCTTGTCACAAAAGACATAATTAATTATCAATTTTAATTACGATACCTGGTCAATAATTAATAAAGCTGCTATTTTAAATTATTTAACTTTGACAGTATTTCAGAATAACACGAAAGTAATAAACAGAATCAACAATCGTGCGACCTCACGCGCGATATGTCGCTGTGTGCGTTTATTTGTATTGTGTGTAGGCGCGGTTATATTATAGGGCTAGTAACAGACGGGCTGCGTTTTAATACGGGTGGTTTACACTTACCGATTTCCGTAAAAAATAAAAATTATTGATTCGGGTCGAGAATCATAAGCATAGATACTCCTTGAATTTGACCAGCAAAGCGACACCTTGTATAAGGTGGAAGGGACACCACAAAAAGTCTGTTCCATGCGTTTTGACCGTGTAGGATTTGCAGTTCTAATTTGGTTTTCAACCGACTTCCAAAGAGAGGAGGTTCTCAATTCGACCGTATTTTTTTTTGTCTTGGTTATCTCAGAACTTTTGACTGGGTCATCATCATCATCATTTCAGCCGAAAGACGTCCACTGCTGGACATAGGCCTCCCCCAAGTGTCGCCACATTGACCGGTCCCATGCGACTCGCATCCAGCGGACTCCCGCAACCTTCACCAGGTCATCGGTCCACCTAGTGGGAGGCCTTCCAACGCAACGTCTTCCGGTTCGCGGTCGCCACTCCAGAACTTTTCGGCCCCATCGGCCATCCGTTCTGCGAGCAATGTGACCTGCCCACTGCCACTTAAGTTTGGCAATTCTTTGGGCTACGTCGGTAACCTTGGTTCTCTTGCGGATGTCTTCATTTCTGATTCGATCGCGCAAGGAAACTCCGGGCATAGCCCTCTCCATTGCCCTTTGACTGGGTGAAAAAATAAAATTGTGAACATCTGATGCTGATCTTCGGAGATATACAATGGAACTCTTTACAAATAGACGGCAAATCTGCCGTGTTTGCTGCAATCGCTTGGATGTTTATTGTTTATACAACATCATGACGTAACATCACGCCTGTATGCTCTGAGGGGGTACGCAGATGTGTACAATACACCCAGATATCGACAGTTAGGTATGTTAAGTTGGCGCGTTCTTGTTCCACGCGCGTCTCAAAGAGATGTCAGCAAAAGGAAGGGGTCCGCAAGGTCCGATGCCTGCCGGGGCTGCGGGACTTTTCGAAAGAGATACCGTGGCCACGGAACACAAAGGGCTAAGAAGGAACATGGATGGATTTTAGTCAGTAAAAGTCTGACACTCCCTTCCGCTCCGCCCAGAGCGGGAGGGGTAATTTGACGATTTCCCATCCGAAAAAAAAGGTATGTTAAGTAAGTTCCATATATTGGGGATACGCCTATTACCATGACATGTATTTTTAACAATGTCAAATAAATTCATGGCAAATATTTGTTTGGGAACAACTAAAAATGGAAAAATAAAGAACTTTTTTGTAAAAAATAAAACCGACTTCAAACAAAAAAGTGAAAAATAACTTTAGCTTCAGAAGTCGGTGACAAAAAAACTAAATCAATCAAACAAAGGTTACCGACTTTTTTAATAACCTACCAAAAATTTCTGTGTGTGTGGGGGGGTGGGATTCAGAATAATGTAAGTACTGAATACGTGGTAATAGGGATGATGACTGACTAAAAAAATATGATTCTGATTAGTCCGTCAGTTAGATTATCGAAAAATATTGGATACGTGTTTTCTGTTTTATCAAATTAATAAAAATTGACGAAGATAAAACGTGTCGAAGATCATGAGTGGGGGCTTGTGACGTCACATTTGAGTAAAAAATGTACTCAAATGTGACGTCACACGAGTTTTCGACGCACTGTATCGTCTTCATTTTTTGTTTACGTGAAAAAAGAAAAAATATGTGTCCAATATTTTTTGGAAATCTATCTGACGGACGAATTAGATTTTTTTGTCATCTACCGTATTGATTTAGCGTCGGTGTCCCTATCAACATGTATTTATGTCCCTTTTCCGCGTAATAGGGGGCGGCCTGCCTTCAGCCGAATGGAAGTCCAGACAGGCTGTTTCCAGGAATTCCTGACGGAAATGAAGGCTGGTATTATTGTTGAGAATAAGTTATTTCTAGCAATGTCACGTATTCTTGAAACTTGTCGGTCGATTGAAACTTGTGTTAAAAGTGTAGACCATTTATGTCGTCTTTTATGTATCAACTAGCATTTGCCCACGGTTTCTTCCTTGTGGAGGCGGGTGCCTGGAAAAAAGTATCCTATGTCCCAACCAGAGTTATGGTCTATCAGTGTGCCAAATTTCATCCAAACCAGTTCAGCGTTTCATGTTAACAGAGACAAACAGACGGAGTTAAGGTTTGGTCAAACCGGTGCGTATATATCGCGGATACCGCGGACACTGACAGATATTTCAGTACGTTATCCGTCAGAATCCGGTGTCCAGAGCAGAGCCCGCAAATTGTCCGTATCGGTTTGACGGAATCTTTATTTTCACGTTTTTAAGGAGAATAGGGTTATTGAAGCACTGTTTTAAGCTTTCACGCTTTATAACTAAACTGTACACACACTGTATGGATGTCTTGAGCTCCCGATTTTCCATCCACCCGCATTCTCCAGTCATCCCGCGATCATGGCGCTTGCCACAGCTCGAAAGAGTAATTCATCAACTCGACCTAATACATGCAGAAAATCAAAATAAATAATATTTTCATTTTGGCAACTACTCCCAGAGATATCGGAAGCTCAAATAATTGAAAATCACGGTAAAGTGACAGTATGAGTAGGTATACCTACAGCGTGTAAACAGACTCATCGCGAAGCCGTCAACCAAGCATTCAGGGTGTCGAGTCTGCTATTACAATAGTGTCACAATGATCTATCATTGATTTCATAATTGTTGATCAATGACAATGGTCATTTTGCTAAAAATTCGTAATCTGCTAAATTCATAATGGTCGATCATTGTTCGGTCAATGGTCGATCATTGTTCGGTCAATGGTTTCGTAATAGAATTGTGATAAAATGACATTGTTGTATTGCCATTGTTAAAAAACCTTAATAGAAATGATTTTCGAAATACTAGAATTAAATTTGAACATCTAATCATGCCAGATTTCATTTATATATGTTTTTACATATTATTTATTAGTGTTCTATGCAATCTGAAGTAGTAAGAAGTTCGTAAATAGCAAAAAACATTAAGTTATGTGTAACGCGGATTAATGTGAAACTATACAATTCAATAATATTTCTCTGTTTAGCTGCAAAGTCAAATCTGACATTACTGGCTACTGACGTTTTATCTGTTTTTATTTCTAGCGATTTATTTTCATTTAAGTGTTTTAAATTATCTTTAATATAGAAGCCTTTATTTATAGCAATACAAAATGGTGCTAATTGAGCAAATTTCGGCTGGAACTGTCAAAATTTTAGCAGATTACCGCGTAAGTCAGTCATTCATTTGTCATTGTGTACGAGATTACCATTCTATGCCATTTCTTTCAATGGAGTGTCAGTGGTTGATCATTGGAAAGTCATAATGACGCCACTATATTAGTAGATTACGAAACTTGTCAAAATCAACTATCATGAAATCAATGATAGATCATTGTGACACCATTGTAATAGCAGACTCGCCCCCCTGTACATCAAACTAAGTAACGCTACGTGAAAATTATTGCTGGGAAGCTACTTTTTTTTGGGGTTAAATATCATGTCATGTGGTAGAACTCAATGTAACGCACTCAAAACATTGTGCTGATGGATGAAATGAATAGTACGGGGGTCGTGGAGGTGTTTAAAGAAAACATTTTACATAAAACTTTTATTTAAAAAAACCTGTCAAAAAGTTGGAACTTTACCCCCAATATATCCGTAACCAGAAGGTTTCTAGGTATGGTGTAGAACAAAAAAATGATCGCAATGACGGGGAAAACAAGTGCCTTTCGGCTTCGTTAAGGGTCTTTTTACACTCTTTATATTGAATTTATCAATTTACTCATGGGACAGCTTTGAGTATGTCAACAGCATCAGACACATTATCAAGCCCCACATCATACTAAAACGACCCGATATCAGATGTGGAAACCGACACATTCAATTCAGTTTTAAATCAGTGCTATATGATACTTTAAGTCTACAGGTAGAGGTTCGCAATTGACCTCATTATGAGATCGCAGCGGCCTCGCACCCACGGGATGGAAGGGCGTGGCCTGCCCTTATCCGGCGACGGCGACGGTACCACACGACACGGTCTCTTATCAACAATTGAGAGGACTTAATCACTACTTAAGGAACCCACAGGATTGCATAGGACATTGAAAGGCAGAAGTATTGACACCACACACACCGACACTAATAAAAAATGACGTTTTTGAAACAGGCTTTTAAATAAAGGTGTTTTTTTTCGTTTTCTTCTCAGGAAACCCTTTCAATTTGATTCCCATATCCTGGTGATGCATAAACAATAACTAGTTCGCCGTCTTTGGGAGCCCGCCATTTTGGATTTAGAATAACGTCACTTATTTAACCATGCATTGTCAGCCAAACTATAGACGTACAGTCGTGGTCTTTTCCGCCTGATCAGATAATTTTTTTTCGCTTAAATCATGCGGAGGCACCGAGCCACGCCCCCTTAAAGTTTAGGCCTATTAGAAAAGCGTCAACTTTGGCGCGCAAAATAACAATAACTCTCGTTTGGCGTGCGTCGTCAGTGCGCTCGGCCGATCATACTTTTCATTCATTATTTCTATGCAAATAGTCAACGGGGCGGGGCCAGAGAGGGTTTCTATGTTGTAAGTGCAAGCAAAAATTAGCTTAGTGGTGATCAGGCGGGAGTGTCGTCGATAGTACGTGTAAGCAAAATTTCAGCTGAATCGGTTAGGGACAGCGTGACGGTTGACAGAGGAGAATGGAAGAGGAAAACGTGTTGTGCTGACCCCAGGGAACATGGGACAGGGGCAGGAAGGTGATGACGATCTGATAGATAGTGGTAGCCAGGAAGTCCTTAATGAACCTACTCAATCACTACTTACAGTAAGTACCTACAGAAGTAATCTGTAGGAATAACATGAATTGACTTTATACCATACATCTAAACTTCTAAACTATCTATATCTATATCATAAAGAGGAAAGCTTTGATTTTTTGTTTGTTTGTTAAATAGTTAAATCGTATTTAACTCAAGAATAGCTTAACTGATTTTAAAAATTCTACCACCATTAGAAATCTACATCTTTACCGAATAACATATCAATATAACATCTCACATACCAATACACACAAACACGCAAATTAGCCGAGCTATCACAATTTTCGCGGACGAAGTCGCGGGTGAAGTGCTAGTTTAGTACATAAACTCACGCCATTATCCCATGGGGGTAGGCAGCAAACTACGAAACGCCACATGCTATGAATCCATACACACTTCTTTTGCATCGTCATACATCTGGTCATACATGCACGCCTGTTGCGAGGTTTACCGACGCACCTGACCTTTCAGTAGAACGTCACCAATAAGGTCAGTGTGTGTCCGCGCGTCGCTCGCCCCTCCCGGCGGCGTATTGCCAAACTGTATACTGACCCAGACACCCATAGTCTCTACATAACTACGTCGTGCTCATTGAAATCACAAACAAATTGGAGCAAAGACATACGAGCTCAGAGCAATCTGAGAAGGTATGCATTTTGCTCGCTTGTATGTAAAGCAAGATAAGGTTTCGTGAACCCGCGCTCGCTTCGCTTGCAAGTCCCCGAAGTGCCGGGCCTCCGCCGGCCTCCTTAGTCGGCCTACGGCCCGGTGCTCATGCCGCCCATAACAATGCCATATTACATACTACATCAGACGCTGGAATGGGACGTCTGGACTCGTATGTATTGTGCTCTAGTATTTTAAAGCAAAAGGTATTTTGATTCAGACACTCTCTGAATAAGTATACAGTTTGCTCTTCAACTACAAAGGCAAACTGCGATCGAACTCAGAGCAACCCCGGTCTGGGTCAGCATACAGTTTGGCAATACGCCTCCCGGCGTTTCCGCTCACAACAGTCTTGTCGATAATTGACGACAACCTTTTGATTACTAAATTCTAAAGCCTGTTTCAACACTTCCGGTAAAGACCCGTTTCACTAACAGATAATTTAATTCTGTTTTGTTTTCTAAACATATCTGATGGGTAGTAGTGATAGACTGGACTTTAGGGGATGTCCAGAGCAGTGCAGCGGAGTGTCCATGCAACCTATAAAAAAAATTACACCTAATACTGATTGGTGTTAATTTAGCTGTTAATTAGTGACGTCATCAATAGCATAGATGACATGAAAAATATCTTACTTACCTTCTTATCTTACTCTTACTAATACATATTATTATAAATGCGAAAGTTTGTAAGGGACCACGGGAACAAACATCCATCCATCCAGGATGGATGTTAGTTAATCTTTCACGCAAAAACTACTGCTACCAACAGAATTTCATGAAATTTGGCACACACTTATACAGGGTGTAAACCATATCATCACGAAGCCGTCAAGCAAGCATTCTGTACATCGAACTAAGTAACTGTACGCAAAAATTATTGCTGGGAAACGACTTTTTTTGGGGTGAAAAATCATGTTTTGTGATAGAACTCAATGTGACGCACTCAAAACATATTGTGCTGATGGATGGATTGAATAGTACGGGGGTCGTGGAGGTGTTTAAAGTAAAAATCTTACATTAAAAACTTGTATTTTAAAAAAAAGGTTGTCAAAAAGTTGGAACTTTGACCTCCAATAACTCCGTAACTAGAAGGTTCTCAGGTATGGTGTAGAACAAAAAAAATATCGCAATGATGAGGAGATCAAGTGCCTTTCGGCTTCGTTAAGAGGTGTTTTACACCCTTTATATAACAGTTACTTCGTAACATGTAGTTACGGTAAGTTTAGGAATAATGAGATGAATGATGATTCGATAGCAGCACTGGCAGCCCGGACTATGGATTTGGGACCGGTTCTTGGCAATAGGCTCGCACCCTATACGCCGGGTGTGTCTGCAGTACACCCGTACTGCAGACACACCCCTACCCTACCCTTCGGAAATATACAGGCGTGATGATATATGTTATGCTTATGAAGTTATGATAGGTAGGGTAATTAGGTTAATCTTCTGCTCTGCTTTAATGAATAGTTTTGCTCTACCATCTCTTATCTACCTTGTTGCAATCAATCTGTTATGTAACCGACTTCTCTTATTGCAAATCGGTAGTGATACCACGCTATCAGCAACAGATAAGTATGTTATACCTATTTATTATATGACAGGAAAGAAAGGCGCTCTCTTCATTTACCAAAAACGAGGGAAACCCAGCGCTTGATTACTGCTGAATCAAGAGATTGTTCCAATAACACCATTGTGAACATTCATCTTGTTCTTAAAGGTTACAAGCAGGTACTTACAACACATACCTATTACTTATAGCTACCCGATAACTGTACATATGTAAACACACATGCATACGTGTACACAACAACCACTCCTGTCATTGTCTTTGTTGAAATTAATGTATGAATTCTAATATAATTAAATCATTCAACACGCTTAACATCACCTGTTAAAGAGTTTTTGTATAAGACAGCCGCCCACCATCAAAGTGGTTGTGAAGCGTTAGGGGACCGACACACCTCCAGGTGAAAATGGAATCTTGCTGATAACACGACAACTCCGACTCAGGTATCTTTTGTTTTTGTGTCAGTTATAAGCAGACATAATGTAATTAGATTCGTCGACTATGGCCGGTGTTGAGTGGTTATAGCTATACGATGAAACGTAGGTCTGTCGGTGCGGGTGTGCGGCGGCGGCGGTGCGGCTAGCGAGGGTCACGCAGAGGTGACAGCGAGTTGCGTGCGTGCGAGATATGGGGAGGCGGCCGGCGGCTCCGCTGATGTCAGTGGAAGCGACGAGCGGCGGCGCTCCCGACGGCGGCGCGGCGGCGGGCGCACGGTGCAGCGGCGCGGGGCGCGGGCGGCGCGGGGGGCGTGCTGCCGGCGCGACTGCTGCCGGCCGCCAGTCCGCCGCGTGCCTCCGACACGAGTGCTTCGAGCGCGACACCACACGCCGCCGCTTCTCGCAGGTACGTACTCGCACGTGACTTTCATAACTTCTTTCGCTGCCTCCGAGAGCCGCGCCGGAAGCCGACGCAGGACCCGCGCCCGGCTATTTCGAATGTCACCCGTCGCCGGATGACTAGAAATAGCCGGTGGTCGGGACACCGGCACCGGCCGCAACTTGGCGGCCTCGGAGCGGCGCCGGGGGCGCGATGACCCGTCGTGTTTGCCAAACGAGAATCCCTAAATACTTGCCGGTCATCGCTTCTGCGGCTTTTATCAGTGTTACATATTTATTATTTGCCGGCGGTGCGGTGAGGTCAGCGAGCGCGCGCGGCGTTGTGCGCCTTATCGCGTGGGCCGTAGGGTCGGAGCGAGCGCGCCCGCCGCGGCCGGCGAGGCGACCTCGGCTTCTGCTCTGTCTTTGCTCTGCTCTTGCGTCGTTCTCATACCTACGTGCTCACAAGTTGAAGCACAAACAATAACCAACTTCACCACAAACGGCGTTGCTTCTAACAGCCGGGAACTAACTTCTGTTTGTTTGTTATTGTTTACCATCAACAGTTGTTGAGAAACTTTTCAAGTAGATAGGTATCTCGATATGACAAATGATCTGCTAGGTACTGTTTTTACTTACAATTTACAACAATTTATCTATAGCCTAATGACCGCTCAGATGTTAATTGTTTGTACACAACGCTAACTGATAAATTACGTGTCCCGCAATACTTCTGCTGACCTCTCGCGCAAACTCACGCTCACAACAAGCGACCACTGCCTAGATCTAATTGTTTGCTCCGATGAGAAACCACAAGAATTGAAACAAACGTAAACTAGAGGTTGATCTACACAATGACGTCATGTGGTAATGTGATGATGTTGAGTATGTGACCATAGGTGAGCTATGCGGTGCTTATGTACCTAGCACCTACCTAACTGAATCAATGTTGTTGAAATAAGTTCAGATCCTAAAGGAGTCACTCATTACAAGTGGTACTTATCAAGATTAGGTTTCTATTGGTATTTTTGTAAGTTCTCAATCTTTGTTATTGTTTACGAAACGCGTAGGCGCACACCACACGTGTCACTCAAGCGCAAGCGGTTACAAATTAGGCGTTAGTTGTATTCTTTAATCGCTAAATCAGGCGCGGCATATGAAATATTCGTGAAATGTGCGCGGGTTGCCCACTGACGAGGGACCCGGTACTCGCCGATGTTGTCTTCAGCAGCACTACACTATGCGTGTAACACTTAAAGCGGCAGGCAGACTTCGCCCTTACTGACGCTCACATATGGATGAGAATTCCCTGGCGATGTGAAAACACTTATTACGCCCTAGACGCATCGCTCAAATGTTCTCGACCTCGCACTATCCGCCTCCATGCGATGTTCGCTTCTAAAGCTTTCGGTCGTAGAGGCTATAATGTTGTGCGCGTGTTCAGGCGTGAACAACGTTTGGAAGCTGCCGTAGGGTCGAGATCCCCGACGCACAAGAGAGTGAAAGTTGGGAGGGTGGGTGAGAGCCGGGGTGGCTCCCTGCAGGAGTAGTCGACCCGGGACTTCCAACTAGGATTTGCTAAATCTGCTTCTTTTACGCCGGGGATGTCGAAAAAGCAAATGACCGTTTTTAAATTGGGCATTTATTGCCGTAATTAGAGATAGGAGAAGAGCTGGCTTAAGTACTAGCTACCGGTGTTTGGAGGTCACACAGATACATCTCAGGTACTTCCAAACACGAGCAAATATATTTTGTTAAGCAACTATCACGTAACTTAAGTAGGTAGGTAAATACATAGGTAGGTACTGAAAAAGTGCTATGAAGTAAACATGCCTACCCATTGAATCATGGTGTCACTCATTCCCGGTAGTTAAATCATCGCGCTTTTAAACA
Organism: Xestia rhomboidea; assembly: GCA_963853795.1. Lineage (NCBI taxonomy): Eukaryota > Metazoa > Arthropoda > Insecta > Lepidoptera > Noctuidae > Xestia > Xestia rhomboidea. The sequence continues at coordinate 7,507,033 of OY970764.1, read as the reverse complement.
GCAAAGCCCTCAAGTTGAGTTCAAGGTACCTACCAATTAGTGTTTACGTACAGTCTAGATACATTAGTATACATACTTACTTATTCATGACCATTGTCGCTAACACCAAGCGTCGCCCAAATGAATGCCTAACCAAAAGCACAGTTGAATTTTCAACTCTCGACTCAGCGGCAAGTGTTGAAAATCCTAAAGTCAGTCGTGGCAGTGAAAACGGGCAGTGTTTCATATCACTGCACACAAGCACTCGTTTTGGCATATTCGGTACGCCCCTGGCACACCGAGCGGTATACGAAAAACGCGTGTAAAAGAACTATAGGTACCTACATATATCTCCTTGTTAGGTACTACATTACATCTACCGAACTTAATATACGTAACGTAACGTCAGATACAGCTGATCCTATGTCAAATATCTCTACAAGATGTTTGTTGCCGTTAGCTGTACAAAGATGTTTTGACGCGTGGCCATATTTGGAACTATCGCCGCCATTTTGTTTTTTCAACTGATTACCATAAGCCACACTCTGTCGACGTCACCCGAGCGACTGTATACAGGATGTTCCAAATGACGACGATTTCTGAAAATCTCCAAAGAGCTTTCTGTAGATTGCTCAAATGATTGCAACAGTGCAATGCCAGAACTAAATTCGTTGGAAAATGTTTGTCATCAAAAGGCCCCACTTTGTATGGAGGAAGTAGATCATTTTTAGCGCAGACCGTAACAAAGTGTTTAGTCATTTTATAAACCAAACAACACTTGGTGGCATTGATACGGGATCATTGAGCCTTCGCAATGGCAATCTTTCATTTTGACAATACAACGAAATACATTGCCTTACCTCTTAGAGAAAGCAGTCTGCTTGAAAACATAAAAAAACGCAATGGAAAATGTAGACATTAAGTGCTACTTATTACGTTGACAGGGGAGCACTATTGGTGAACATATTGTGTGAAAAAATAAAAACAATATGGCGGCGTTAGTTTCGACTTTCGCCACGCGCCACAACATCCTTGTACATCTACACAGTCAAATTGGGAACAGATTTTCGCCTCAAGTGTGTCCGGCAATTAGGACACTAGTACAGGGTCACGTGACTGAGTTGCAGTGGCTCGTATCATTCGATCTGTGCGTATGTTCGCCGAAACTGTGCACGACTCCGGCTCGGCTATTCCATGCACCGGTGACCCTGAAAGTGAGTCTGTCAAAGGCCATATCTCTGAACTGCACTACACGTGTATAGTGCTGACCTCTATCTGCCACACTTCCCGGCCAAAAGTCTCCTGTAGGAGAAGTTACGGGGATTAGTTAAGGTGGATGCTCCAGGGTAGCCCGCGAAATTCAAATTTTCTTACTATTTTTGCAATTTGCAGGTCAGTGTCAGGTTGTATGTTTATTAAACTATGAATCGCGGCTGTAACACGTATGTAGTTACAGAATTATAATCATCAAAATCATCAATACAACCCTCCAAGCTCTTAAAGGTGTATGAATTTACTTTTCCAAGGTCAAAGTCATTCCTGCACCTTTATGCGCTTAGAGGGTTGTATTGATGATTTTGATGATTATAATTCTGTAACTACATACGTCTTACAGCCGCGATTCATAGTTTAATCAACATACCACCTTGACCTGACACTAACCTGCAAATTGCAAAAAACGTAAGAAAATTTGAATTTCGCGGGCCACCCTGGCGCATTCACCTTAACATGTTTCCTTAATGAGATGAGGGTCAGCAACTCCCATATTAAACAGTAATGAAAACGTTATTATGAATCAGAATAAATAACATGTTTACATACATAATATCACGCCTGTAAACCCCGAAGGGTTAGGCAGACGTGTACCTAATAGTACACCGTACACACATTTCGCCAGTTATGTTGTAATAGGGGGCAAGCCTTTTGCTATCAACCGGACACGATTCCAGATTCCGTGACTGCTACTGAGAAATTCCTGACATGTTTACATAACCAATAGCACTCATAGTAAGTCTATACCTCATAGTAAATCGATTCCTCTGTATCAAAATGGTTTCCACCTATCCGAACATCGTACAGAATTTTCAAATTTCAAAATGTTTATCCTATTCCTATTCACTCCTGCACAAAGGTCTCTTTTGTCTGATTTACTGAATGAGCATTTATCACCAGGATTGCTAACTGCGCGTCGGCAATTTGCTCATTCCAGCCATCACACAACTAGCAGTGTTCATTATTGTAAATCGGAATGGCACAAATTCAGTATCATGTAGGAAATAATCAAGAAACTGTGAAAATAAAGAAAACATTCCACTGAAACACGCGTGCATTGTCAACTATTTGATAATTTCAGCATCATCAAACGCCACTCGTGTTGGTGAACTATGCCAATTTGTTCGGCATCTATAACAGAATCTTATATCTTCTGTAACGTAATCTGTACACAACTTCAAAAGCGAACATCATGACTTTCATATGAAGCCACATAGTTTTAGTGTTTGAGTCAGTATAGCTATTGGTGAATCATCATTAAAATCAAAGCATTCCCGTACTGGGTGCGGACAAAATGGCGGACTGGCTGCGGACACTGGTCACTGACAGATACTTCAGTCTGATTATTAACCGACCTCTAAAAAGGAGGAGGTTCTCAATGTAGTTTTTTTTTAATGATTGGTACCTCATTCACGTTTGCCTTACCTACCTTTACCTTTGTTAACGGAGTAATGACTTCGTGATTACTGGTCCGATTTATTTAAAAACTAGCTGATGCCCGCGGCTTCGCCCGCCCGCAAATTATATACTAAAACCTTCCTCTTGAATCACTCTATCTATTAAAAAACCCGCATTGAAATCCGTTGCGTAGTTTTAAAGATTTAAGCATACATAGGGATATAGGGACATAGAAAGCGACTTTGTTTTATACTATGTAGTGATATAATTGAAACAAACAGAAGTCACCGACAAATAAAAAAAAAGTGGAAAATAATTTTACTTCCGGAAAGTAAAATTATTTTCCACTTTTTTTTTTGTTAAAGTCCGTTAATCGGGGCCGCGTCCGTAGCGGTTTTACTCCCCACCCCCACGTTTTACGCGCTTTTTTGCGCAATTAACATAAGCACAGTAAGTAAGTTTCCCGATAATCTGACAGACAACTACTATTCAAATTCCATTCCATTTTCAAATTTCTCAGTTGAAAATGGCATTCAAATCAGGCCCTTCACAATTTTCGTAGCACTCGTAGCCTACGCTACGAGAAAAAGAAAAAAATGGTCGACAGAATACCTACCTATTACAGGAGGTATATTTTTGATAGTTATCATCATCATCTGGCTAACCTTTTCCGCACTATTGGGGTCTGCTTCCAGTTAAACCGGATGCACCTGAACATCAGTATTTTACATGGAGCGACTGCCTACCCCTTAGTAAGACAGATTGTCAGACTTTCGGGCCACTGAATACCTGTAACAACTGTTAAAGATCTACAAATGACAGCCGGGACCAAGGGCTTTTTGATAGTCATTATTTATTTGTTACTCTGTGTCAACGTGACTTTCAAATCAATTAGGTACTTAACTAAGTTATTACGGGTGCGGAACTTCAGTCGCGAATCCGCTTCATGCTTCCCCGGTTGAAACGCGTCACGTGTTAAAGTTTCCGAGAAATAGTTTGGTTAATTGTCTGGCTGCACTTTCGGGTTGAAAATGACCTTCTAATTTGCTCTTGGACTATAGTAGACTATGGAGGAAGCTAGTTAATTATGTGAACACTGTTTAATATACTAAGCCATACTTAAGTAACTTTTATTTTTAAATTAACGTTCTTTCGAACCGGTACGGACAGATTGGGACTCTGACAGATACTTGACTGGTGGGTCAGTGTCCAATGTTGCCAGACTACAATTTGCCCGAAACCATTTTGACTGATACAACTTATTACGGCAAGAGAATATGCGGGGTTAAGTTTCAGGATATTTTTTCTTCTTTATTGTATCGCAGTATCTCCCTCCGCTCCCCCGCCCCCCACCGCGTCTCCGTTTGCCCGTCCAGCCTGGTCAGTATCACTATAGCAGTATGTAGATAGATAGATAGATTCATTTTTTTTTCTTTTAAATTTATTTGTGGAAGGTGCACAAACGGTTGCTAGTTATAGTGTAGGTGTGATGAATACGTAGTAATCGACCTTACCACCCAGTATACAGCACATGTATCAGAAAAGTGTGATACTGATTATCAAGCTCAACAACTTGCTTTAAGGAAAAACATCGTATACCGCAAAAAAATATTCAGCTCTCCCCACAATCCCATAATAATACAAACTTGGCTCCGGCCCGTGGGTAGGGTTTTTGTACTCTCTTACGAGAGAAGAAAATTAAAGAACGAGAAATAATAATAATAGCCTTTATTCAGACACAAAAAAACAGGAATATTTACAAAATAATAATCTGATGTTAACGACTCTGCTGAGTCGATGACATCGACAACTTCGTCTGTTTGCCCAACATTGGCAAAGGCCTCCTCCATTTCTTTCCACTCAACTCGGTTTAGAGCTTTCCTAGTCCATAGTTTTCCTGCTATCGCCTTTATCTCGTCTTCCCACCTTCGAATCTGTCTGCCTCGTTTCCTTTTCCTATTTCTAGGGTACCAAAACAGTACGCTTCTGTTCCACTTCTCTATGCCTCTTATTGTATGTCCTGTCCATTGCCATTTAAGTTTCCGGATTCTAATTGTAACATTTTGTATTTTAGGATTTTTCTGATGGTTTTGTTTCGTACTCTGTCTGATTTTCTTAAATTCAGCATGCTTCTCTCCATTGCTGTCTGGCAAGTTTCTAATTTCCGTTTCCACAATTCCATACAAAAGTTCAATATCTACCCAGAGCCGACCCAGAGCATGGGACGCATGATACTTTTCGGTTGTACAAGCCGTTTCAGTGGGCACCGCAACTGCGTTTACGTGCTAAATAGAGATAAAAAAACCGGCCAAGTGCGTGTCAGGCCACGCACAGTGTAGGTTTCCGTAGTAGCTCGTTATCACAATATAGAAAGAGCCCGTTGGTACAGCGCCATCTAGCGGTAGCTTTGTGAAACTATGATAATTTATTATGGTTTTTTTATTTTTTTTGTTATATAATATATTATAAAATATTTTGTTTTTCAATGCAAGTCTTTACCCGTTATAAACAAGCAACTTCTTCATCTTAGTCACTTTAAAGGATTTATTCTAAGGATTTTGTATTTGGTATAAAAATTATCCAACACTCAAGTTCAACGACTATTACTGCTAAACTAATAAAGTTATCTTAACCACTATAGTTTTTTTTATAGTTCATGAAATGCACTATTATCATGAATTTTTCCAGATTTTTCAAGCCAGCAGTATAGCTTTTAAAGGGAGGGGGACGCCCTACTGGAACAAAAATTTGCTCTTTAAAGTTTAATATTTCGTAAGTGGAGCATTAAATCGAAAAGTAGTATTAGCAACCCCTAAGTCATTTTAAAAGACCTATTCAACAATAACCCACCGATGTACCCCGATGGGGTTGACGACGACATTTACCACTTTGTCGGCGTAATTGATATACACACCTCTACAATATTACAGCTTTCTAGAACTAACGGTCTCTCAGCAAAACCTCGGACAAATAGACAGACGGTCATGACGAAACTATAATGGTTCCTTGTCAGGACTACGGAACCCTAAAAATGTCATGTAATAATTCTATTTTTAATTTACTACAAGCCTCGCATACGTCACATGCGCGTCCAGTGCGGTTTAATGCTATTAAGTACAACATAGACTAAGTCATATCATGGGATGACCTAATTTACAATGTAACGTGGTTAGCGTCCCGGAGTTACTGGTATGAATCGGCAAAACCCTAGCGACGTTTAGGAATGAGGTCCTCTAGAATAATTTGTAGCTGGTAATTGGGGCTTAAAAGAAAAGGGACTAATGAAGTTGACAAAAAGTAGCCCTCTTTTACCTGGCCCCAATGGGGTACCTCTGGCTAACCCTTTGGGGTTTACAGGCGTACCTGATTTATGTCCATACCAATATTATTATGGATACTGAAAAACAAGCCCACGACACTATTCCCAAACCACGGCAAATCCTGAAAAGCCAGAATCAACAGTGGCGACCACCAAGACAGCGAGCCAAGCTAATGAAGCTCGATGAAGTTCCAAAGAAACAATTTAACTGTCTTGGATCCCGCAAAGAAATTAATCAGAAAAGAACTACGGGGGAGTAGGAAATAGTACATTGTTACCCTAGGGGTGAAAGTAACTTATTTAGTCCCGAGACGGGGTTTGGTGCCCGAGCGCAGCGAGGGCGCTAATAGTTCGAGGGACTAAATAAGTCTTTAACCACTGTCTGTAAACACTGTGCTTTTCATTACGAATACAAGGAAAGTATAAATAAAAACATGAATCAACTCGAAAAAACAAATCAAGATGGGATTGCCGCTTTCCTACGTATTTTGTTTTTTTTTCTGTGGCCGGCCAGCTATTCAGCCATTACCTATTTTTCATTTTCATCATCGAAAAAATGGTAAATATTTTGCCCAAATCTATGTTATTTTAAAGAAAGAGTTGAAACTTAATTATGATCAAGTTATTAAATATATATATATTATTTAATTAATACTTAACTTTATGTTATTTCAATTTTACATCGTGGCTGGATAGAAAGTTGGAACATGGTTCAGTTGAAAAATGAACTATATTTTTTTTATAATTTGACAGTTGTCAATTGAAAACGATTCTCCCTAGGGCTGAAACCTGAAAAGTATTACTTTCAACCCGCTCTTCAGGCAACTTCAGACCTACTTTCAGAGAATAAGTAATTAAAAACATAATTTCCACTTCCCTCCATATCAGCAGGAGACAGAACCACCACAGAAACTGTAAAAGTAACTCTGTCTATCTGACTGTCACCTTTTTACGCCTTATCGGCTGACCATGACCTGGAGCTTAGGTCATGGGTTACTTTTACCCCAATAGTAAGTTTTCATGAAATAAATCCCATCATACACACAGGCGAAGCCTCGGGCTAAACCAAGTAACGAATATTTTTTCATGAACTTGCAAAATCGCAAAAAGGAAAAAGTACAAACAGAGGCTCAGAGGCTCAGGGCACGCCACAATAGTGGCGGTAAGTCCCCTCTTTGAGGAGTGGCTGGAGAGACGCCACGGCGTCCTCACCTTCCGCCTGACGCAGGTTCTTACCGGACACGGTTGTTTCGGTAAGTTCCTGCACCGAATCGGGCGGGAGGAAACGTCCGGGTGTCACCATTGTGAGGATCGACCGGAGGACACGGTGGAGCACACTGTGGAGGTGTGCCCCGCTTGGGTGGAGCACCGCCGTGTCCTCGAGGTGGCGATCGGCGGCGGCGACCTCTCGCTCCCGGCCCTGGTTCGTGCCATGGTCCGGAGCGAGACGGAATGGGACGCCGTCACCTCCTTCTGCGAAACAGTCATGCTAGCGAAGGAGGTGGCGGAACAAGACAGGGAGAGATCCTCACGTCCCGGCCGCCGCGGGAGACGCCCCGGGCGTCGGGGGCCACGTGGTGGCTTCCGGCCACCGTAGGCGCGGGCCTGTGGACGGGGAGCTATGGGCTAGCTCGCCGTCTGTTCGTCTCACGACGACAGGCCGTGTCGACGGCGCATTCGTGTTCCACGCGCGCCTCAAAGAGAGTCAGCAATAAGGAAGGGGTCCGCAAGGGCCGAAGCCTGCCGGGGCTGCGGGACTATTCGAAAGAGATACCGTGGCCCCGGAACACAAAGGGCGATGAAGGAACATGGATGGGTTTTAGTCAGTAAAAGTCTGACACTCCCTCCTGCTCAGCCCAGAGCGGGAGAAGTCATTTGATGATTTCCCATCCGAAAAAAAAAAAAAAAAAAAAAAATGCTCAGAGGCTCAAAAGAGGTCGCTCCTGTTTACATGCCTGGGATATGAAAAAAGTGTTGCTATACTTACTGACGTACATAATATGAAGGTTTTGCTCGCTCAACCCTCGGGTCAATGTTACAGACCCATCGATCGAGCCTAACTAATGTCATAATCGGTTTTTATACTAGTTTTCCATCGCCATTTAACAACGTAACCATAATTAATAGATACGGAGAATCGCACATAACTTACTGAAGTATAAACAGTTTTAAAAAAGCTGGCATCAAATATCACTTACCACATCTGCTTGAAGTACTCAAGAGCCATGAGTGATTGGATACGAAAGAAAAGAAAAATACTTAGTCTTGAGCCCGTTTTCATTAACTATAAGTAACTCCTAAATACGTGCTTAAATAAAACCGCTGTGTCCGATTTTGAACGACGGTCACAATAGATACACCAATAACTTCAGAGTCGCAGTAAATAATTAACTTGTCTTGGAAGATAATAATCAAAGATTTAACTGAAATCAAACAATGCCAACTGAAATGTCGTGTCACCGCTAAACGCTTCTTGGAAACATTAATTTCTTAACCGTTTCAGCAATTGCGTGCAACTTGAAAGAACTTATTAACGCGATAAAAGCAACGTTTCACCGAAAATACAAAAGAAAGGACTGTATAAATAAAATACACTACACCAAAAGCTTGTAAGTGTTTTTTAAAGTTTGGTTACCTCTAGCATATAAAAATATTTTTCTATGAAAAGCCCCCAGGAACCAGGGACTGCTAATACTGTTTTTCATAACATAACATCTCTTTTTCCCTGAACGCGAACGGTAAGGCGCAACTGTTGAGACAGTTTTCCTAGAAAATGAAACTCAATTTTATTCGTACAACTCTGTAAAGCCTATAAATTCTTTTCATGTACCTGCTAAAAACACCAAACAATATTCTGAAAAATCGGTAGACGCTTTCACAAAATACGCACCATGAACGCACTGGCTGAATAATATCCAACCACTGATATTATAGACGCCGTACACCACAACGCCAAAACGTCAACTTTTTCAGTCAAAAATCTCGCATGCCAAGTAGATATCTGCAGCTTTCGCACCTGCATTAGACGGTTGAATAATTCGCTAAGCTGTAATGGTGTGGTGAGGTCGCCGCTCGCCGGGGTGAGTTTGTGCCGACACTGCCTACCTCGGCTGCGCAAGCCGGCGTCGGCGACTCGGCGGTATGGCGGCAGCTGCATTGCAGCTGGCGTGTGCTTTTGCTCGTTTTACTGCACAGAATCCTGCTCACACTGGATATGTACCTACGTACATGTGCCTCGGCCGGTGTGTGCATTCACTACACTACACACTTCACACATATAATATGTAGCACAGCATGAACTTGACGCTTTTGATCTCTGATGTTGTGCAGAGTTCGAATTTAGTGGCCAAGCGTTTGAGATCAGGTTTAACGCATAAAACATGGATAAATACTACTACTTATGTTCAGACGCATCTGGTTACTGAAACCCGACCATGAAGATGTGCTGAAAAAGTTTTGTGGTTTTGTAAATTTCTTTTTCTGGTATTTGAAATCGATATAGTTAAGTGTGCTGCCCGAATTGAAGTCTGTATAATGTTTATTCTAAAAGAAAAGAGACAGTTTTTGTTGCCAAGTACTTTGTACAACTGATAGAATTTCTTTAGTTATTTTACCTTCACAACTTTTTCAACATTAAATCAATTCTTTTCTTTTCCTTCTAAATTGAAGAACATTTTTTATCTTAGGTAGTCTCTCACCAAACTTAGGGTTCTAACACATTTTTACGTTAAATTCATGAAGCATTCACACTCCGAGGCTCCATATAATTTACATACAATCTTTCAGATGCCGCGAGCATTAAGATCAGCTGGAATGATAACAAAGTTACATAATTTTGCTATCTCAAAAATTATCCAATTTGTTTTGAAACGATAACGTACCAAAACATTACGCGTTTTATAACTGCCAGGCATCTCATTAAAGTGGGCGAGCGTACTTACCTGTCATACTTTTACCATACTTACAATTTAATTTCACCAGATTTTTCGGGTCCTGTAATTCTATTAGGAGCCTGTCCATATAGAATTGTAATGGTCGTGGCTGCATGCTTATTACGTAATAGGAATTTGGGTCGGCCTCCGCCGGGATTGGGGCGTCGACTATGGGCTTTATAGAGCTTTGACAATGTCAGTCATATTATCATATAGCAAGCAAATTGAGGATGTATTTGGGTATGAACTTGCCGTCAGTGGGGGTCCGAACGCGTACCTATACCTGACAGGATTCTAGTATAGGTACGCGTTCGGACGTAAAAGGGAAGTCCTTTCATCGGTTACTATACTTTAAAGATAAAGATATATACGAGACTGTTATATCGTAATAGGTAGGTCAGTATCACGAAACTCAGTCTGGTATCAGTTAAGTACTTTTTATTATCCGCAAGTGGTCATGACTTTACCAAGCCCAGATGTTGTCCACATTTCAACATCCGTTGATGATTTATAACGTACTTCTACAGACCTGTCGTGTATTAATGGAGCAATGGGCGTTAAATTGTGCCATCGTGAGCCTCGTGCGGCCAATTCGTAAGAGTGCTGTGACTTCGGCCTGCGAAATTATGATTTTCAATAGTCTGTGCAGAATGCGATACTGAAACAATTGGCTTTATTGTAACTGCTGCTCATCCTGTTATAAAGATATCGAGCGCAATACTAACTCTCATGTTTCTACTTTATTTCCAATAAGCAAATTGTTCTTCAAACATTGCTAGACTCTTGTATCTTGAGTTAGCGACGCGTAAGATCTCATTACAATGTCAGTCGCCGAATTCTTATTTACTTATTACGGCTTCACTTGTTTATACATCACTACTTTGCTCTCCCACAACGCATCGGAATACCAGCTCAGTAAGCTGTGGCTAACAATGAGTATGTACTAATGTAGGGTACGTATACGAACATCGCTAGGTTCAGATAGCGTAGGAGCAGAGGTCGGGCGACCTCCCGTCGCCGTTCTCCGCAGGCTTAGGGCGCGGCAGGGGGCTGCTTTGCAGATTTTCCTTGTACTACACTTACGTAGGTCTGCGAGACCGACGCCGACGTCCTTGGCACTTTTCAGCCTAGTCTGTCTCTATAAACAGCTATACAAGTTAGCGAATACAACCAAATTGTCTGCTTTCCACTGGCAACATGTTAACGGGATCCAATTCGACGTCCCTAAATCGAAATTTGATTTCCGCCAATATCTTTGCATACCCGTTACAATCATGAATTTCAGATGGTTTTTTGTTTACATGTGTTTAGACGCGCACGTTCTGGAACCCTAGAGTTTAGGTTAGTAGCAGAATAATAAGTATCAACATCAGTCTTTAGGAGTATCTAGTAAGTTTTATTTTATTATAGGTGGCATGTGCTGTTCAACTCGAATCTCAGTCGAGTACAACTCGAAAGTAACTCATTGAACTCAGTTGTTTCTATAATTTACATGGAGTCGCTCTTTCATATCACATCTCGACATCGTTCGAGTTTTTAAGTGATCATTCGAGTTTTTGAGTGTATGAGTGCAGTATATTATGTATAATCTCAAAATTAATGATGTAACCAAGATTTTGTAACAACATTATGATTTAAAAGAGTGTCCATGGAGCCCGTTCTTCTCCATAGAGATCTACGCTAGGGAATGGGCAACTACAGTACTTTCTCAAGTTATTATGCCTTGTGACTGGGACTGTAGCTTTGTGTTTTTTTTTTGTATTTTTGACATTCACAAGTGCCGTAATGCTCTAATTGAAATAAATGCTTTGAGTTTGAGTTTGAATTTGAGTTTGATGTTTAAAGAATGGCACTGGTCGACGGATGGCACATGTTCTGACAAGTTCGAAATAAAATTGGTACTCTGAGCGCTCTAATATAGTGGACCTTCTAAAAACGGTGGTCTGCAGTAACCGCAGTCGCCGGCACTTAGCCGAGATAACGTTATCAGCGATAGCCTTGCAGAGGATTCTGTGAAGCCACATAGCCTGACGTATACATAACATGTATGTTACCTACGTGCTAGGCAACGGGACTGTGGAGTGCTAGATTAGGAAGCTGTCCTAATATGTAATATCGTTACTGACTGCTGTTTTACAGAAATGTAAATGAGAATTTTTGTGGGGCGTTGGCGTAGCTTGTCGAAATCTTTTGGCTATCCTATTAATTCTCCATCAAGTGTATTTTGAGAATTATTCGTACCAAATGCCTGTTTTACTTTATCCAGATTCACACGGTCTCTGAGTGAAATTACGGAACAGAATGTAATTATGCCTGTCTGTCTGTCAGTGTCAACCAAAAATTATGCAGAGAGTGAGTGGCCAATTACGCCAAAATCTAAAAATCTGTTAATCCAATACTGTAAACTCATTAATTGATGTTTATTTTGTAAATTGGTTTTTACAAACACTTTTTACTTTTCTAACACCCGACTCAAAAAGAGGATGTAATAAGTTTGACCGCTATGTGTGTGTATATTTGTGGCACCGTAGCTCTTAAACGGGTGAACTGATTTGGATGGGGTTTTTTTTATATCAAAACTAAATGGGGCCGGTGTTTCGCACCTGACTACTTCGAGAAGAAATAACCGGTACAAACTAATAGGTGTCCCTCTTAAAGTCCACACATTTAAACTTGGTCGAGTATCATGAGGACCAATGCAGATTAGTGTCTGATGGTGTTTTCAGATTTCAGTGTTATCTCTGTTTTTGATCGCCAAAAGCATTCCTTGTTTCTTTGATATTTCCATATAAGACTTTACTGGCCCGATTATGTTCACCCGCTGTACCTAAATAAGCCTGTCCCGATTTACAAGGTACCCTCTACCCAACTCGTCAGTGCGCCTCAGGTGTTGTCGATACCATCAAACTACCTACTTCGTTATATTAAACGAACAACATTTCAATAAATTGGTTCATTATCTCAATAAGTAGTTACTTAGATGCGGTCAAATTATGGTTTCCGTAAACGATATAAAGTTGATGTAACTTGAGAGATGACGAATAGTTAATCTCGAATCAAGATTGATTAGATCTCGTGTTCATGAACGAGATTTTTTTCCACAAAATTTTCGATATCGAAAAACCGCTCGAAATTGCATTTTTTCAAGACGAATTTCAATGTCATTTCCTCGATAAATTCGCCTTTACCGACATTCTGGCTGATTGAGCTAAAATCGCTACAAATGTCATAAAGCAGGTTTTAGCAGGATGCTTTCATTCGGTGCTCCCCTCTGGAGCGGTGGCGATGTCACTGAAACGAAAAGAGGTCGTTCGTTCGTCGGCGGGCAGCCATCGCGCATCCCGCCAACAATGAGGAGCGAAGTTTGTGCCAGTGCTATATCGAACACAGAGTACTACATACATAGGTACGTACGTTGTAGATAGAGGCGCGTGCTGCATAGCATGTAGGCGGCACGTAATGTATGCGTGTGCGCTGCTGCCCGTGTCGTGTTGTCGCTCCACGGACGCGGGACGTCGCACTCGCCACTGACCTCATGCGCAGGCGGCTATACCACCTAAATATGACCTAAGTGTGTTCTTTTTTTTTTGTTTCGTTTTAATTAAATCGTTTCAGTTTTTTTGTTTAACGTTATACTTTTGAATCAGAATAGGCTGAAAATGTCCATGAATAAAAAGTTGCCTCATGTCAAATTAGGTCACAGTTTATTTCCTTAACATTACGTTTTACCTAGCACGGAATAAATTGGTTATATAGCACCTTAGTAACAGCATAGGTGACATTTTGAAAACAAGCGTATTGCGCAAATTGATATCAATATAGGTAGGTACCAGTCGTTCGTGACTCGGTAGTGGACTAGGGGGCAACGGCTGTCGCCATCGTTAACAATCGTGCCGTCACCTAATTGACTCCGCTCTATACCTTAATTAGTACTCGGCTGTGATCGCGACGTTATTGCATCTCGACGAAGTGGCAGTAGATACCTAACTAGCTAGTTGTTATGTGCGAGGCGCGAGGCAACGAGGCAGCGAGGCCACGCACCACCTGACACAAGCAGCTGGCAGCCGGCTGCCTGCGCTTGCACACAACAAAACTCGTTTCGAAGCAGACGCCTCAATATGGCCACCAACGTCCCCCGTGTCGTATTATGATTACCAACAGATTTTAATTCTTACCGCTTCTTCAGCAATTGACGTATTACGCGAATGGAGCGCTCTACATTAACGCAGACGTTTGCAGGCGAACGCAAAACAATATTAAAGATATTCTTCAGTGCTATGTTCGGTCGTGTTTCTGGGAAGTGGGCGCGCGACTTTGTTGGATGGCTTTGTTGTCGCGGCGCATTGTGGAGTGGCTGTCCTTATGCCGCATGTCGTGTCCGTGATCGTATTTTTCCGTCTTGTGCGCAGACAGCGGCGTGGCTGTTTACACGAGCAGCAACTATATAGGTGTATAGCTGGTACGTTTAGCTAGGTAGGCGCGTAGGCAGGCAGGCCGTGCGGCCCGCGGCGGCGTCGTCGCTCGACCCTGATAATTTGCTGCGCTTATGTTACTTCAACGGCTTCTTGCGACACGTTGTGGCCGCTTTCCTAGGTTTCTACTCCCTACACCATGCACTCGTGAATGTAGGTGAGCTATGTACAACAGTAGCGCAATGTCTTCTCAACAGACAGTCGTCGAGTTTATGGGTAATTCGCATTAGCCACGCATAAACACTGCAAATTACTCATGAAGACGTTAATGATGGTATTTAATACTTATGTATGGTATGTAACATCGATATATACATATGGCAGACATATTCAAGTTATCCTCCCAGTAACTCGGCGTTGGTATATGATTATGTCGTTTGTCATTGAACGAAACTCGTGACATTGAAGACATCTTTTATGGAGTAATTCAAATGGACAATCAAATCCCAAAAAATATATGTAAATCGCCTCGATTGTTTACCTCTTCGTCTTCAACACGTGATTTTAGTCATTATTTTATGTAATATTCACATAAGGTGATGGTTTTTGTTGGTAGAGCGCTATGTAGAGCAAGTTGTTGACTGTTTTCGGGATTAGGAATGTAAATGCAGACCCGTGTACCTGGCACAGTGGTCGCGTGTAGCGGAAATCGTTTGCGTCACCAGGTGTCTTGTGCAACACGTGGCGTCGCCTGGACCGCGAGAATGTCGGCGAGCTCTGACAAGATGCGCATAACAGCTCCAGCTTTCAATGCATGAAACGAGCACAACATGCGACTCGTGGCCGGCGGCGGCGTCGGAACTAACTAGCAGCACTCGATACCTACATAATTGCACATTAGCTGCCTACATACGCTGCAATGTGCAAAATGCTTTTATATCGGGTGTGCGCTATTGGAAACAGTACCTATTGACTCATAATGAGTAAATCGCTAAGTAACACAAACAAGTCGCCGTGACTGTGTTCATGCACGAGTCGGTCGGCGGCGATCTGTGCGCGTCGTCCGTGACACCTAAACGAGCGAGCAGCACCTCTGCTATCTGGTGCTTTGATAAGGCGCATTTATCAGCGGGTGAGCGTCGAGCGGGCCTCGGCGCGGGAGGAGCGACATGAGACCGACTGCGGCTGTTGGGTGTGTGGAGTGTGGTCAGGCAGGCAGGGCAGCCGCACATGTTGCGGAGCGTGCAGGCGCGGGGGGCGCGGGGCGCGGCGGCGGCGGCGGGAGACCAGGGACGGCGTCGGCACACCGGCACGCCGCACGCACACAGCCGCGCGCCGACACGACGCCCGCGCCCGAGGAGCGTCACTACGCCTTATCGCAGCCATCTTTAAACGAGCACAGTGCACGCCACCCGCCACTCGGTACGAATTCCATTCGAGAACACTGTTGCTACGATGGCCGTCGACAGCCGACCGCACCGATCCTTTCATTACATGCGACGCGAGCGCTGTGCATCGTTTAGCAGCCTGCTTCAAGGTCGTGTTAATTACCAGTCGGACCGGTGACAGTCATGCTCGTTAGCGAGACTCATCGCATTAATATATATCTTCACATGAACAAGGCATTTATCGTTTTCAATGATCGGCTGCCTGCAAAGTAGATCTCTTTGAGCGTTTGCCGATGACTTAGCTAACAAACACCACAGAATCTAGATCGCATCACGTTTTACTAACACGCGCGGCCGCTGTAGACAGCCGCTCTGCATTCACCTATACATTGTCGCACCCTATAAAGTTTACCCTATTTAGGAGCGTCTACGGTTTATACGTTTCGGCACTAGTGTGTTCTTGCGGCGACCATCTGTATTGATCTCGGGAGGGTGGTGTGGGTCGGCATCCCGTCGCCGAGTCTCCGTAGAGGCCGCGGCTCTGGCAAAGCTTCGGTAAAATCCAGGCTGACGCTGTCGGGTGGGTGATAAAGGAAAACTGCCTACGTAGCCGGCCCCTGGCGGGTGTGCGCTCCGCGTGGCGTGTTGTCGCGCAACTATATATAGCTCGTGTTGGGCCGCAGCGCCCGCCGCCGCCGCCACCGCGCGACTCTGTCGACGACGTCCGACGAAAGGTCAATCGGCGCGCAAATTATTTGCGTCGCAAAACCCGCAGCGTCGCTGCACCATCCCGACAGCGACGCTATAAACTAACATGATTTAAGTTCATCTCCTGCTTTGCTGAACGTAGGTCTCGCCTCGGTTTAATAATGGATGGCTGATCACTGATTCAACATTGGCCCAACATCGCGTACTGTTTAAGGCAAGAACGCGGCACGCATTCTTATCGAACCTCATAATAGGTATTGTATGCCGAGGTAGTTAGGTAGGTAGGTCCATATACATGCCTACGTAGATACTGTCGGTATATACACGTGCCGATTGATTGCTAGCTGTCGACAATCCTCAACAGAACTACCTACAGATTTAACTTCGTAATTATAGCGCAGTTGACTGTAGGTGGTATGCAGGAAGGCAGGGAGAAACGTTCCTCTTTTAGAAATGGTATCGATCACTCAAAAAAGCAGTGCTAATTAAGTTGGCAGGATTACTAGGTTACTTGAATTGTCTTAATGAGCTAAAATTACAACAATAACTTGGATATTGACACTTGTTTTTTGTAATATTAAACTTGCTACGAAAGCATTACACCCACCGCTGTCTATCTCTTACACGCCATAGAGTTACGGCAATAGAAACCCAAAAACAGGTATCGAGTTCCGACCCAGGGGTGGCAGGCAGTGAGGCAGGGCTCATAGGGACAGCGGCTATGCATTCTTTCTATAGTACGAAGGATAAAAAACGGGTTTGAATTCAAGAAGTGATCAGTCTGAGGCCGTTTCGAGGTGAGCGCACCACCATCAAGGCACTGCTTACTCACGCTTGGAATGCTTACGACTGCTCACTCCTACAAGACGTTGCAAACAAATGACGACACAGTCTGAACACAGCTATAGCGACATCGCAACACATACATATGCACATAGTACATATGTACAGTACGTAAGTCGTATCAGTCATGTACTTGTGGTTAAGCGGACTAATTCAGAGCACAGACGCCGCTGAAAACTGCTCTTTGCTATCATTTATCGGTGTAATGTAGCATAACATGACATCGCGCTTGTATTCCCCGGCGGGGTAAGCACACAGGTACAGTACACCACCGCACCACACCATAACATAATATAGCAACATAATGTCACCATGTTGAGCGTAGTCTAGCTATACGTATAGGTAGGTATATCGTAGCAGTATGGCTACGTGGCTACGCCTGAAAAGTTTGCGCCGCTGAAATCGAGTCCTCGTGTGATATTTCTCACGATTCGTCGCGCTTATATCGCGTGCAGGGGTAGGCAGATAATACAGTGTGCCTTCAGATTGCCTGAATTTCGGTGTAGTTTAGATAGCTCTACAAGTTCGTAGAAAGAGGTAGTTGCTTGTTGTGCTCTATCTGTATTTTGTTTCGGTAGTCGTAGTCTCTACATTTGTATCGACCGACAGCATATTTATTGAAAGCACAAAAGTACCTCTTGACCTCACAAAAAACTAGACAATTAAGTTAATTGAACTGCTGCAAAGTTCTTGTACTGTGAAGTGTATTTAAGCAGTAATTAGCAATAGTTTAAACAGTGTTGTAAAGTTTCGACAATCACTTCCTTTAACAACAAAAAAGTAAACGTTTACTGTTCGATTCCTTATGTCATAACCTACCGGTATTGGTTAATGTTATACTCTCTTATTTTCGCTCGTTACAGTTACTGAAGTGTTATACTTAGTTTGTAGTTTAACGCTAGGCAAGCAATGAAACTAAACAAGCACGTCAAAAAACCGCGTTTAAAAGCTGTTAATTTCATCAATGTTGACGAATAATGCCACTGACAGTTCTTGAACGCGGTTAAGATGCTGATCGCGTTCAATTTCAACGGTGAAGTCGGCCCTAAGTTGTCAGAATTTGAAGCATATACCACCTTATCAAATAACTTCGTACCATTTTACCTGTAGGTATCTTAACGACTCGAAAGTCATAATTTTGAATGAATCGTATTAATTTAGAAATCATAGACAAGTAAGCCGTGTGTTTGGTGAGAATTGAAATAAAAATACTTGCAGAAAGTATTACTCTCATGTTGCACTTTGAATGTGCGGTAGGCGACGAAGGCAATGACTTACGTCAATTGCTTTGTTAGGATAATAACCTTAATAACGACACGGTTATAAAGCTCAAGTTACTTTGAGTCATCATTATTTAGCAACAACAGTTTTTGCAATATCGAACAGAAATGGTTGGATGGTTTGATGAAACGCTTCATATCTAGAATTGATGTTTATGTAGACATTTTCTGGCATAAGACGGTATTGTTGACTATTTTTCTTCTTACCATTGCGCCTACAGCCCAGAATCAAAACAAAAACGTTGTTGTTTTGACGTCAAACCCTCCTATCTCTCGTTGATACGGAATGATGTCGAATGACGGTTCCGCCACGGAATCCCAATGACTCAATCGTTTAATAGGAAGGTAATAGATAAAAAAATACGGTAGATGAATCAATGAAAGCAAAAGCGTCCAAATGACTTGTCTCGGGAATCGAACTCGAACGAAAGTAAAAGCAATGAGGTGGTATTAACATAACGATTCTTATATTATATGTTTATAGGGACTGGCCCATAGTCACGTGGTTTATTATTCATAATACCGGTGACTTCGGACTTTATCAACTTTGGGCCGTCTGCAGCAGTTTTTAGTATGTGTCGCTTCGAATAATTAATTGTTGATGAGGTAATTTAAATGCTATTCAATGACTGAAAAGATACACACGATATATTTACTCAGGACTCAACAACTTCGAACGGCACCCACTAATTAATGTGGAAAGCTAATTAACTGCTTCGTTGTAGCTACCTACTTCGCCAGTCTCGATCAGTGAATGCGTTGCGAGTGCGACCGTATGAACCGTTGGCGTTGCAAACAGTGTATTCATGGTACTTAACGGACACGGGTGCTATTTTTATGTTCATTGTGACAAATAATAAACAGTCGGTCGGGCGTCACCCGGGCGGCGGCAGCGGGCGCGGCGGCGTGCGTGCGAACATTGCGTGCGTGCCTACAGCGCTAGGTAGGTACGGCGACGGCCGTGGTAAAGTCGACATCCCTGCATCCCTGCGCCGGCTGTGCCGCTCTATAAATACACAGCAGGTGTGGTGAGCGGGGCGAGCGGCGCGCGGGGCGGGGGCATCCGCCTCTGCAGCGCTCCAAACCGCTCGCAGCGGCCATCGGACCTTAGCGAGTAGCGACGGCATATCGATTGCGAGGGCTCCCCCTGCGGCGCGCCGCCTCCATTGTGCTCGGCCTGGGATGCCTTCTCCGGCCGTTTCCTGCCTCGGCCCTGTCAGTAGTCTGCGAGCCTGTCCCGCGCCCCGCGCCCCTCGCCGACCGACCAGCACACGTCACCTGTCTAACACATGAGTGCTTCACAGGCACACGGCCGCAGCGATAACGCGACCTCGCACTTATTAGCGATGATTGCGTTAATGATCGTAAAGTTCAACGATGTGCCGTTGACCACAGTTTCGCCGTACGTGTTAGTCAGCGCAGCGGCATCGGTAGCCTGTTCATTAGTTATAAATAAATCACAACACAATGTAATTCCTATTTACCCATGTTTGTTTGCTTTACTCGCATAATTATTGGCTGGAGGAGAATATCCATACATGTCCAATTTACGGTAACGTTCGGTAAACGTGTTCAGTTCCAGTTCTTAATGTTCTAATAGGTGCTATAACAAAGTATTTAGTTAATTTCATTAATAGCTTCGGTTAAGACAAGCGGCAATTAGCAGCGTTTTTGTCTCGTTTGATTAATTATTTTGAAGCAACGTAGCGAGATTTAATTGTGAGCCGTGGGTTCCGTACTACTAATATTGTTTTTAAGACAAGTAACATAGTCTGACTTATGTTGCTGGTATAAGCAGCTATTTGGATATAAATAAAGTAAACAAGAATAAATGCAATAAACTTCATAAGATAAGGTAAATTAAGTAGTAATTCATCAGAATGGCTACAGCATTTTTTCCTATGTTTTTAAACTTTAAAAACATACACAAAGAGCTTTTATGCGCATATAGAGGCTGGTCTGATTTACTCTTAAATGTAAAGTAAATCAGGACAGCCTCTATAAGCGCGTAAATGCACTTTAATTAGGTGATAGATTAGTTAAATCAGCGTCGATAAAAGCATCGGCAAACGAACCACGAAAACGTGCCAAATTAAATTTACGTCACACAATTCGCATCGAAATTATGCACTATAGGTTTTACGACGAGCCAAAACTCACATTATTTATTAATTAACTGTTTAAGTTTTTTGACCAAATAAGGTTCTTCTTGTGCGGAACCCTAAAAACAAATAATAAATCAACCTGGGATCATGGCTCATTTCTCATACAAATACGCTATATTATAAATACATCATTGAACTGATACTCATAGACACCGACAGCCTGTTATAAATTTTGACAAAAAAACTCAGCCTGAATCTAAACTCTATGCTCTAGATTTTAAGACCAAACTTGCTTGAAGACTCTGTCAAATGCTACAGCTGTTGGTATGCTGCCGTACGTACAGCATCGTAGAATATATTCAAGTGAACCAGTTCATTTTATTTCTGACTTTATGTCTGGGTCATAAAGTTGATAATGCGTTGATGAGTGTGTCGCATTTGTATCCGTCTATGGCAGACCACGGTAAGTCTAAAAAAGGGTTATGGTCTGTTTGTATGGTGTTTGAAGCGCCTGATAAAGCAGTCCCGGTCTTTTATCTGCAATAAGCAGACCAAGCAGGTTTTAGGCAACATGTATATCAGCCAACGACATGCATTACCTAAATATGTAACACTTGCTCTTTTATTGTAAATAAACAATTGTTTCCAAAATCCCAATAAAGTAACGATACCTACTTTGTGGGGATTTCCGAAATACTTAGAAAAACTTTTCAGCTCGATCCAATTTCTTAAAAAAATTCGCAACTCTATATTTTTCGCCCAAACTGTCCTAGCTATTCATAGATGGTTTTATTAATATTTTATTTAACTAGGAACACTTCGAGCACATTTAAAACAATAATATATAATAATTAAAAAAAAACATTTTAATTTCAATCGTAAAAAGTGTTAATCTATAAATAAAAGACATCAACGCTTCTGATTTGTTCAGATCTGTTATCGCGCAATTACATTAAGTAGTTTTGTTTTTGACAACAACATGTTGTTTACAATTTCTGTTAAGTTATTCTAGCGGGAACTTACAGCTTTACTAACACTACTTCGTAGAATCATAACATAGCCGAAGTCGTAGTATTCATTCTCAACCTCGCATTGAAGGTAGGCAGGTAGAGGTACTCAGGTGAGGTGGTGTTTGTAATTCTGCTTACCTGTGCTTCATCATTAGTCTTCCCTTTTCAAACGCCGTCCTTATTACTCCATTACAATGTAGATACCTTCTCTCGGCACTCGGTATAATGATGATGTCGCTTATGTACACCGCAAGCCCGTAACCTAATATGAAAAAATGTTGCCGACAACATCCAACAGCACAAACTCTCATTAGACCGTTGCCGAGTGGAGGTCGTCCGCCGCGCCGCCGGCTCCCCTTGCCGTCGAGGATGAAAAACATAGGAGCATGACATCGGGCGACCCTCCGCGCCCGGCGCCCCGGCCCGCGCCCACGCGCCCTCCGGCCCGGCCTACAGCGCCACGCCGCGCTTGCCGGCTGCTGGCTCGCCGGCCGCGGCGCCTCATTCAGCCGGCGACGCTCTCGCGCACCGCACACGTACCGCTGCAGCGCGCCGCGACCCCCCCCCCCCCCGCACCCCCCGCACGCGGCACCGCGCGCCCTCCCGGAACGTTTAACCGACAGCGAACATTGTTCTGTTGCAGCGGAGTATGCTACAGCAGATGTCCTCGCCGCCGAGCGCACAAGTCGGCGAGGTCGCGACTATCGTGCGCCACCTTGAAGGCCGAACCTGCGGCGACGTGTCTTCGGAGGCCTCCTCCGATGCCGCCGAGGATTTTGAATTACCAGAGTGCAAGATAAAGAGGAATTATAATTGCACCAAGTGCACGTTCTACACGCAGAACCCGCGCGCTTATCTCGTCCACACGCGCGACGCACACTTCGTTAGACTCAAGATTTACGATTGTCCACACTGTGTTTACGCTTCGAGACATCATCAGAAACTTATAAGACACGTCAAAATGGTTCACTCAGGATCGAAGCCGAATGCTGCGGCCGGTAAAGTACCCACTTTACCGGCCGCAGAGCTATCATCTCCCCCCAACGACAACATGGAGCCAGCAGAGCGCATTGAAGACATGCTAGAGGAAGTCGAAGACTGCGAGGATATGATGATGGAAGTAGATGAGGACTCCATGGACCAACCTGATGATATCGACGGCGACTGCGATAGAAATGTTGACTACACCTCGCCGTCTTATCGGAGGGCACATCTCTGTAAAGCTAAGGGCAAATTCTTCTCATGCGATAAGTGTAACTATGTCACCCACATAAGAGCTAGATTCACAAAGCACGTAAAGTATCATTCCATGCCCATGATCAAGTGTACAATGTGCGATTTCCGAACACCGTACAAGTGGAACTTGGACCGTCACATGAAGAACCACGGTGGAAGTGGAAGTTTCAATTGTTCGATGTGCAACTTCACGGCGGACATCAAGCAGAGTCTGACGGTGCACGAAATGAATCATCACACTCCGCCAGCGGGCCAATCGTTGTCGAGCCGGCGCCGCAACCGGGTGGGCGCCAGCGACACGGTGTCCGCCGAGCTCGACGCAGCGAGCGCGTTGCTCCCCAAGGAGGAAGAAGGGAGCGGCGACTCGCGGTCCTCACACTCGGTCTCGGTGAGTCGTCGTGTATGTTGTGTGCGTGGCGAGGGGCCGCGCCCGGCCGCCGGTACCACCGGTGACGTCACGCCGTTGTCACTGTTATCACAAGCGCCACCGCACATGGATTGCACTCCACGTTATATCGCTTCTCGCAACCTTTTGCATCATGTTTACACTTATGCTTGTCTCTCTCACGCTTCTATTTGCGTTGCATGCATGTCACATAACACTCATTCCCAATACCGTACGAGCTCATTACTAAAACTTACTAACTTGCAAAACTGATAGTATTTAGAACACCTAAACATTAGATAAATAACTTGTTTACTAATAATGCTCGCGTCAAATCCGTAAACATTCTTTGACTACGATGTTATCGTTGGTAGTATTATGTAATTAGTTCTTATAGGAGATTTGTACGCTCTGAGTTTATGAGATAGGTACTTACTTTTCGGAATTTCCTGATTTGTGATTGTTTTAACAAGATAGTCATTAAAAAAAACAACAATCCACCAGCTGATAGTAGAGTCGTGCACACAGTTTCCGTATTTATTAGGCATTGACGGCTGGAGTAGTTACAACCTAAATAAGGTTTTTAGTAATCCAGCCGTTTGTTATAAACAAACTTGGGAATCGAACCCGGTTACGTGTACTTGCTACCACTGAACCCATGCATAACACTTGGAAAATATTTCTTGTCTTGATAAAATCAAATATCACGATTTACCGCCGACGTTTAGATAAAAATACTCCAACGTACTAAATTTAAATGACCAGACGAGTTTTACACTTTGCAGGAATTTCTTAAATTCGCGAACCGATAAATTTACGTGCTTCACCTGAAAATATATTCATGAAAGTGAATCGAGTTTTCAGAGTAGTGGTAGCGTGGTTTTTAGGAGCTAAGATATAACTACTAACAAAATAGGTGGCTACAATGTTAGTTTCAGTACGAAAAAGTTATTTGCCCAAGAACACAACTCATTTGTAATTATAATTTTGTTATAGGTTATCTATTTCTTTAACGATTCGTGTAGGAAGAACAGCTCGTTTATCATTATTTACATATTCTTAATTTAGAGAGTTGATTGTCCCTATTAGTTGAATCAGTTAAACCGTTTCTTCGGCAAGTGCGTAAAGAGAACTAGACGATTACAGAGGGTGTGCAATGATGCTTACTGCTTGAAATTACGCACTTTAAATAACTGTGTGTACGGTACTAAGTCCGCAATAATGATGGTACGGTCGCCACCGCATCAAGTAACCACAAACTGACAAATTTTCTCATTCGAGTTTGAACTTAACCTTCAACGTTTTATGGTTTAAAATCATTTGGAGAAATTTGTCAGTTTGTGGTAAGGTAGACTTGTGTGTTGGCGACTGTAGATGTTCCAGACATTATATATATTAGATACCTAGGTATACACTGGTAACTTTAGCACGAAATCGGTCAGTTGCATCCCGTTAAGGTTAAGGTAGAGAGAGCAGCGGTGGCCCAGTGGTGGCGGCCCCGACTTACGAACAGTAAGTCGTGGGTTCGAACCCAGACAGGCGCATTACTTTGTGTAATTTATTTCATCACCTCTGCTCTCAAAAACGGTGAAGGAAAACATCGTGAGGAAACCGGCATGTCCTAGAACCAAAAAATTGAAGACATGTGACGTCTACCAATCCGCACTTGACCCGCGTGGTGGATGTAGCCTGTGTCCCAGCAGTGGGAACATTAATAGGCTAATGATGATGATGAAGGTTAAGGTAAGGGGACTAGACTAAACGTAAGGAGGCTAGACCTAAAATTTCGGTTTATGGACTGACTTTGGACACTGCAAAAAGAACTTTACCGTTTTGACACAACCTTCACGTCTTGTGTAA
This sequence comes from Xestia rhomboidea, assembly GCA_963853795.1. NCBI lineage: Eukaryota > Metazoa > Arthropoda > Insecta > Lepidoptera > Noctuidae > Xestia > Xestia rhomboidea. Next base: position 7,481,906 of record OY970764.1, on the reverse strand, counting down.
GTAGATACATAGTTGCGTAACCCATTCTGAAATAAAATTCATTGCTTCATTAGCTTCAAACGTTCGTCTGTTCGACCACAAATATAGGGCAATAAATGTTGTTCAGTGGTCAAAATTAGAGGAATTGTTAATCTTAGTGTTGTATTGCCTACCCAAATAAAGAGCTATCTTACATGTTCACTTCTATTGTGAACACGAAAAGACTCAATATTGAAAGTGTCTTTGGGTCCTATAATTCGGTTATTAAGTCCTTAAAAAGCTCTTCAGTAAGCGCACGACTAAGGCTAAGTCGCCTTTTACGGGAGGCTAATTCTGATTTGCTTACGCATTTACGCAACATTTGAAAATTGGATTACCTTAATGTCTGCTAAGGAGGTAGTTCTCTACATAGGTGCACTTACACTGACTTTAAACCTATAATTACTTAGTTAGGTACTTAATTATTATGAAAGATTTCTTATAAAAAAAACTTATTTTAGCGGTAGTGAGGCTGCCTTACGTTCTTAGGGTCCCGGGTTCGAATCCCGGTTGGAGCCAATGTTTGTGTGATGAGCATGGACATTTGTTTCCGAGTCATGGATGTTTATATGTATAATAAGTATGTATTTACAAACAAAAAGTATATATGTAGTATATCAACTATCTGGTGTCCACGACACAAGCCTCGTTGCTTAGTGTGGCACTAGATGGCGCTGTGTGTTAATGTCCAGCGATATTTATTTTATTTTATTTATTTATTTTATTATTTCATGTTATGTATTGTTTATTCTATTGAAAGCTGAAATACTTCCTTTTTTATTAATTTACTTTATGTGCTTGTGTGTTGTCACTGTGTTTGCTTATTTCTTGGGATTACTATTAAATTCACTCGTAATATTCTCCACTATTGTGACCACTCGTGTTTTATTTTTTATTTTTGTTGTACGTGTGCTTTTTCTGTATAAGCGTGACGTCATTGTTTTATAATAAACTCGTGGCTGGCCCTTTTACACCATTTTCATATTAAAAGCTGTTTTAATAAAATGGCCGTAATAAAATAAAGTTGCAGCGCAGTAGTGGAGAGTAAGCTTTTGCGCAGACACCGGGTTCGATTCCTGCACGATTTTTTTTTCTTTTAAATGCACGCATGAACGTACGAAAATCTAACAGGAAAACACGTTTTAAAAATTACTGTAATTTTTTACACAATTTATTTTTCAACTTATAAAAACTATCAATTAAAGTCTATTTTTCTCTAATTTCAGGACATGGGTCTCCAATACGCAGACAGAGAACTAGTCAGTTGCAAAAGTGATTCCAATGACGGTACAGCGTCAGACGCAATCACCAGAAAGGAGAGCTCGCAAGATGGGTACAACCAGCTTTCACCGACGAACAGCACAGATGAGAGGCTACAAAAACAAAGCAGAAAGATTCCACGACCAATACCACAACTGATACCGCTAAACTCTTCAACTCCCAACCAAAAACAAACAAGCTCAGGTGAACCGCCACAGAAAAAGTTCAAGGAGTCTTTACCCATCGACATTGACGATGTATCTGCTGAAAATACTCTTTTCCCAACAAATACTTCATCAAAAGAAACTGCAGGTCGAAAGAAAAATGAATCATTTTTCGACAGATTAAAAGAAAGACTGCTAACAGAAACAGGCGAAGAAGGTTCACTCATATGCAAGATCTGTGGATTTGAAAGTAAATGCCTATCAGAACATTCTGTCCACGAGAAAAATTGTTCACCACAAACGAACCGGATCAATGCAAACACGTCGGTCAAAAGTTTAAGTTCCACTCGATGTCAGAACTGCAGACACAGATGTAAATCTAGCGCAGACTTGTACATCCACATGCAAACTTGTGGAAAAAGCGAGAACATCGACGATGAAAACACTATCAAAAATGAAAATAGTAATGATGGAATCATTCCAATCCATGAAAAAGAGACTGAACCGCACCCAATGGAAAACGTCGTTTTTGTTTGGAATAATATTAATCATGACCCTAACAAGTTTGAAATACCTCTAGACATTAACATAAATGATGATTCCACACTACCAGAAATACATCGAAGTTTTGATCCTGAGATTGTTGATGACAATGAAAGCATGAATTTGTCGCCGAGTCAAGCTATTGGAAGGAAGGTATTTAAATGTCCACATTGTCCATTTTTCTCCACAACAGCGTCCAGATTTCACGTTCATATCGTGGGTCACTTAAACAAGAAACCATTTGAGTGTTCTCTCTGCAAATATAAATCTAATTGGAGATGGGATATAACCAAACACATTAAATTGAAATCCGCGAGAGATCCCGAACATAACGAAGCAAAAGTACTTATGACTGATGAAACAGGGAGAAGAAACTATAGCAAATACAACAAATTCTTAGCAATGCCGGTTTTAAATGAATATGGTGAAAATGAGTTCACTTACCTGGATTCTAATACTGCTGTTGATAGCACGATGGAAATGGATGAATCATTTAATGATATATCAGACGTTATGAATGTACAATTTGAAATGCAACCGCTTAACTTACAGACTCAACACAGTGAAGATAATTACAACTTTATTGATATTAGAGGTCTCAATGATATGAAGAAGCCCAAGAAAACATTATGGAAATGTAAAAAATGTAATTACAAGTAAGTCCAAATACATATTAAACAGTATAATTATATAACAAAATACAACATAGTAGATTATTGATTTCATTGATAGAACGGATTACTTACATTGAATTTTATTCTATTTTCAGAGATCCTTCAAAAGAAGCTCTTCTTGAGCACGTTCGTGAACACTCCAGATCGGATGGCTTCCATGACGAACACAACAAACCACCTGTTAAAAAACCTGAAAATAATACTCCCGATCCAGCAGACCTGGCGTATCGTTGTGGGCATTGTAATCAATTGTCTAATTGGAAGCATGTCATTCAGGTGCGTTACTATAATATTGAGTTTTAGTCATTTACTTACTTCCGACTACATGTTTGTTTATTTGTGTTTAACTTTGTTACGTTAATCAAAAAACTTACGAGTATTATTAACTTTTTTCAGCGTCATTGCCGATTAAAGCACGATGGAATTATCAAAGTGATAACTACAGTCAAACCAAAGCCTGACCCACCCATGAACATCAATGAGATTAACATCGATACTTGCAACAAGTGCCCCTACAGAACGAGTGACAAGAAACTACTCATCGCGCATTTACAACAGCATCAGCCCTCAGCGAACTCTATATTCAAGTGCTACTTCTGCCAATTCTTTGTTAAGGATGAGGTAGAATTGATCCAACATCTACTGCTGCACGGCATCACTGACCCAGAAGATTACATCGCTAAAGCAAGCGGAACTAAATCCCCAGGACCAGAACCCCCACCACCTGTTCCTACGCCACTAAACTCCACCAAACGTCACAAATGCATAGAATGCCCATACGAAACAAATAGCAAGTCACAATTCATGTACCACGAACAGTTTCATCGACTTCCGGCCGACACGCCTTACAAATGTCCAGAATGCAACTACAGCGTATCTAAAAGGCACCTGCTGCACCAGCATTTGCGAGTACACGGAATAGCAACCAAAAGAACTGAAACTGAGGCCGAATTAGAAGCATCAACAGCAGCACAAAACAAATTGGACTTCCAAATGAATCTTGATGAAATACCATTTGTCTGGGTTTCGGCAAAGAATGAGTTCCATAAAATGTACAAGTGCCGATATTGTTCATACGTTAATGCTATCAAATGTAAAATTCCAAATCACGAAAAAATTCATTGCATCGTATTCGAAAACAATGATACAACCATTTACAAGTGTTTGGAATGCAAATTCACATGTGATAACGCTGGCCGGCTAGCAGAGCATTCCAAATCACACGGGGAAATATATGGTCGCATTTATTGTCCTGTGGAGCACGATGTACCCGATGAAGAACAAATCACTAAATTGAGAAAGGTTATTGAAATTGAAAAGTCAGCAAATCCAGAAAGTTTCTCTAGAGATGAAGGCACTACGCACGAAAATAGAGAGCTAAAAATATTGTACTTTTGTCAAAAATGCCCTGCAAGATATTTAGAAGAGGGCGAAATTGACACTCATGAAAAATCTCATGATGTAACATTGCCTCATAAGTGTAAAAGTTGTGACTTTTCAGTCACCGAAGAAAGTGAATTAGCGGCACATGATACCGTGCACACGGATGAATATCACACAAAAACGAAGATGCTTAAATTTGTTCACCACTCACATCCCTCGCACAGACAACCCGTACTAGAGCTTACTCACTGTCCCAACACTTCCGATATTACGTGGATAGCCACTGGACCAAGTAAAGTTGAATATATCGAAAGTCCTATGAAAAAAACCAATGATACAAAACACGTGCCAAAACAATATAGCTGCAAACAATGTCCAGCGAAGTTTTTCAAAAGTTCCGCGCTTACATATCACATGGGTCTACACGGAGGTGATGGCGAGCATAAGTGTAAGAAGTGTAACTACGCCGTGAAGAACATTGGAAATCTAGGCAAACACGAACTTCTTCACGAAAATGAGAACAAAACAAATTGCGACTATGAATCCGGTGAAGATATGGATTACAAAAATATCCCACTATCGGGCACAGATTTGTTCCAGAGGAAGACTGAGGCTCAGAAAAGAGTTTTAACTGATAAAGATAAGTTAGTTAAGCCGAATGACCATTTTCCGCCAGTCTTACAAGCCGATCCCCAATTCGGTTATTTAATGCATGGAAATCCAGAATTCATATATCCCACATACCTGAAAAATGGACGCCAAAAAGAAAAGCGATACAAATGCCACAAGTGCCCCTCAGCCTTTGAGAAAAGAGAGCAATATAAAATTCATTTATCATTGCACGGCTCCAAGCAAAGATATAAATGTGAGTTGTGTGATTATTCAGTAAAATATTACGCTAATTACGTTCAACATATGCGAAAACATCAAATGAACGATGAAGCTCAAGCTGAAAGAAAGAAAGATAATAATGATTTTACAGAATCTGAACATCAAGAAGACGTTAAGCAAGAGGACAGTAGTGATAACATAAAACTCGCAATAAAAACTATGCCAAAAGGAACTGCTAAGAGCGACTTCCAACAATTCTCAATTAGCGACCAGCAAACGCTCAGACTGCTACAGAGGAGACGGTCTATGAATAATTCTGGAAAGGACCCTAACGCTTCAGAAACTTCGCCGATCAAAGAACGTAAAATGCACATGTGTCTACTGTGTCCGTACACCAACCAACGTCAAGATTCTTTGAGTAATCATTACAGAAGACACGGTGACACTGATGTGATGAACGCCGGAAGTCATAAATGTTCCCATTGCGACCTAGTGGTTGTTCAGTCGCATTTCCTACGGGAACATCTGAAGACGCACTTCAATTACCACAAAACTCTTATTCCCGAATGTTTCGTGGCTAATGAAGCTGTTAGTTTTACAATAACCAAGTTGGATGAAGATAGTGAATCAGTTGATCTCAAATTAGACCTGCAGAACAAGAGTTTTGCATGTAATGATGAAAAAATATTTGTAAAAATTAAAACGGGAGAGCTATTGGTCGAATAAAATATTCGAATGATCTAAATAAGTTAATTATAATTAAGGTTAAGTAATTATATAAGATATTGTTAATAACAAGATGTTTGTAACAAGTATAGTTTTAGCCTAAGCCAAATGAAAAATGTTGATGTTCACCAAAGCATAGCTTGCCATATTAGATTATAACAATTCTGGCCATTTTTGGATTATTACGGAAATAAACAGAAAGGCAAAATTATAAAATGTTGCAATTGGGCTGCTATAGGTAACTGTAGACTGGGGCGTTTTTCCATTGGCCAAATACTTCCATAATTGTGCCGTAAAGTGCCGAATACCACATCAACCACTGGAAAAACCCTCAATAAATAGAAAATCGTACTTATAAAACAATTGATTAGAGAAATTATGTTTTTAAATGTTACCAACTAAGAGGGATTCCATTCAGTTTCTTCTTATTATGATTGTTCCAAAAACTAAAGTGTTATACAACTTTCATTGCCAACTGTTGCTTTAGGACGAAACAAATTCAAAAAGATTTTTAAATGAGGCCAATAAGGTATTTTACTGTCATTACCTTTGTAATACATACAATATTATCAGCCGTTCTGGTGTTTAGTAAGTGTGGAGACTCAATATTTTTATGCATCAATTGCTGATACTAACAATACTGAAACACGGAATAATAATATTTATAACAACCATATTTCTAATGATAATAAGTGTAATCATAGTTTATATTAGTGCCAGTTTTATATACTTTAGGTTTGTCCTAAAGGACACATTCCTGTTGTGCAAAATATTTTAAAAATATATGATTATTCAATAATTTAAAAAGCAGTTTAATTAGCTTCTTCAACCCATAATTTTAATAAGCCTATATTTACCACAAGGAAAGGCTTGGCTTTGGTCTTCCCGGTCGAATGCAATAACTGTTGAAAATATTTTACAAGTGAATCTATCATGGCTCATTCTATTCATGAGTTTATTTTCTCGAAACTCGTAACTGCATAATATCATTCATTAAAAGGCGAAACCACTTTATTTACCAATATCACTTCTGAATAAAATGTTAAACTCACTTACGCAGATTCATTTATTTAAGTTTTAAACTAAGATCACCTTAACTACTAAACATGATTTCTTAGTCAATGACTGTAGTAAGGTGTTATTAAAATAGCAAAAACAGAAACCATAATTCATAATAAAATGTAATGTTATACTGATACAAACAGTATCATATGTGTGGGTACACTAGTCACCTCAGGATGGTTAAAAGCAGTCTTAACAGAATTTCCAGCGATTGCCGCATTCATTACAAAGTACAAAGGTTGTCATAGGTTCATCAGAACTTCTGGTCTGCAGTTGGTTGTAGGTACAGTTCTTCTTTTTGCATTTGCCGCACTTGAGCATCTCAGTCTTTGTCCCTTGTACAGTAGCCAGCTGAGCATCATCAATAGCTTCCTTTATAAACTTCTCCCGAATTTTCTTCATCTCATCACTTGCCATTTCCTCTGGGGTCATCTTGGCAAGACGTGAAGCTGCGATACAACCATTGAGAAAGTTTGAACGCAGGGTTGGATTTTTAGGATCTTTTAGATTGGCCACTCTTGACCGTACCCTGTTCTTATATCTCATGTCAGTATTCTTAAACTCAACATAAATGCATTCTTCTAATTCTTCAGCGAGCTCTTCAGGGCTACCACATGCACTAGTAGGGTTCTCACCATCAACTTTAAGAGCTTGTGTAAGAAGTTCCCTACACTTCAGCCTCACAGCATCAGTAGTGTTGGTCGGTGGGAATGAAGTTGTCTCTCTCTGCTTCTTGTCTTTTTCCTTATCATCTTTTTTATCTTTATCCTTGCCTTCTTTTTTGGATTTTGATGAGCTGCCGTTATCTTTACCCGGTGTACCTGGGGTTGACAAGAACTTTTTCCAGTTTTTTATCAAAGTTTTGCATAGAGATATTACCTCTTCATCCTTGCTTGATTTACGAAGATTATTCACTGTCATGCCTATTCTTGTTTTAGTCAACACATCCAAGTTGATAGCCATGGTCTGTAGGGATTTCAGCAAGTCCAAAGCATCTTCTTGACCCTAAAACAAATAAACAAAATAAATATAACCCCGCCAATAATGTCTAATTATATCGGTAAGTAAGCATAGCGTCTGGTGCAACAAATTATAACAATAAATAAGTTGTATTAAATCGTAAACCAAGTATTTTATTAGCAATGATATTAGAACAGATTGGTTGCAGTTCTTTCTAGATAATTTCTAGGCGGAAAACGTCCTGAGCTCGATTATTTTCGTTCCCAAAATATTAGACCCACCGTGCCATCCGCTGAAATCATTTTTGTCAGTTTCTTTTGTATTTTCATAATATCTTCTTCCACGCTCATTGTGAATGAGTTTTATTGAAGACAACAGGTTCCCGCCTATATTCCGAAAACAAATTATAGGAAAAATATTGATAAATCGACCACCACACCGAAAATGTAACTAAAGCCATAGACTAATTAGGCCGCATTTTGAAGTATACAACGCGATATTGCCATGTAACAATAAATAAGAACTGCCTAACACGTTCCAGTTACCTAAAACACTTCAATAGCATCAATATTTCAAAAAATTTGGAAAAAAGCTAGCAATACGTGTGAATGTTAAGAACATATTGATGATCATCAATCAGTTCAATAATTTCGTTACAATCCTTTTTCAAATGATTTTTTTATTTTTTATTACATGTTACTTTAAGCAAACACTTTTTGCCGACAATGCTCAATATATTGCATCAAGAAACCGTAGCCATGGAACACGCTTTTCTTTTTTGTTACTGGCAAGTAATTGGATTGTCAAATCAAAATCGAAAAAATATTAATTTAGATTTTTTAATTACAAATAATGAACTTATAAACATTTAATTTTAGTAATAGGCAAGGTCACAACATAATTAAAATATAAATTGTTTTTTCTTATAATATCATAGACAACTTCTTTTTCTCGACGCCGTGATGTTTGGCGGTATTATTTAAACTTGGACCATTAATCGTCACATTCGTCACATTTTTTAAATTTAGATATACATTATACGTATACGATAACAGTTATAACAGTATGAACACCTTTGGTCATGTTCGCGATAAGCGCACGCCTAACTAATGTGTTAAACACTTTAAATTATGAACAACTTACCGCACCTGGCGTCGAAAGTTACGCTTTCATATGCATTCGAGGCATATATTAATTTATTCGAGGCGCGTACCTTGCAACGTTCGCGCTCATTTACGGTGCGGTGTGGACGGTGGACCTGTCTTTACAAACATCATCAATTTTACTTTTCTCGCTAGTTCTGTGATTCCTGCCCATCCTACCCTAACATAAAACACCGCCATGCACTCCATAACTCAAGTTGCAAAAAAGCAGATGTATAAAATCAGGCAGGTTAAAGTCTGTGGGAGTAATAACAAAGGGAAGGTCTTTGCCCAGCTGTAGGACACAATGTTCGCCAACTAAAACATGATCTCTGATGTTACTTTCGATCAATACTTAATTAATGAAATTTCTAACCGTTATGGTAAAAACTAGAGAGAGTTAATCGAGTTCGATTTGTGGCTCGTTCTGCTAAACCGTGGTGCAGCATATGATGCTCTGTGGTTTAAGCTCTGACTGGCTAACCCAGGCTCACCAAATAAATTTAGCTTATTAGACTAGAATAAACGTAAAACTGTGGTGACAAACTAGTTGTCTGTAAAAGTGACGGATGGCGCTTTCAATATCTGTTGTCAACTAGCTGACCCGCGGAACTTCGTCTGCGTCATATAAGAGGGACAGAGAGATGGTTAGAGAGAGTGTGAGACACCCTTAAAAGATAGACATAATAATGCTATCGCGGACTTTTTATAGAACTTTTTAAGAGGAACAATTCCGTCATACACGATTGTTGCGTAACTTTAACCGTTTACGCAGCGCACGCAAGAAAGATCTCAAAAGGAATATTATTTTAAAGGAACATTTTTCATTGATGCTCTGCTCCTATTTATCGTAGCGTGATGTTATATAAACGTTGTAACGTTGTTGTTCGTTGTTGCCTTCTCCGATAAATGGGCTATCCAACACTAATAGATACTTTCAACTCGAACCAGTAGTTCCTGAAATTAGCGTGTTCAACCAACCAAACAAACTCTTCAGCTTTATAATATTAGGTATAGTATAGAATCAAGTAGGTAACAATTTAATTTCTCTGAAATATTTGCATTAATCGCTAAATTATTTTGTTTTTCTAAATAAGGGCTTCCCTCGCCAGCCTCCTCAGCCTTACGTTAACATCCTTAGACACTTGATGACAGTCATACTCCAGCTAGGTCGAAAGTTCTCATCAAGGTGCATAAAATGAGCCCAAACACGATATATATGCTGTAAACTCTTGATGACCTCTTGCAACTGCCTTAAGTCTCCATCGTCAGACCTTCGATGTAAGTCATACTCTAGCTAAGTTTAAAGTTCTCATCAAGGTGCATAAAATGTACTTACGTCATGACTGAAACGTCAAACAATTAAAGTATACGGACATAATGCAAAATTGCCTACCCCCTTAAGGAAGTAGCGTGATAATATATCGCCTAAATATTGAAGAAGCCTATGTAGTAGTTTTGACGTGATGCGCGCACAAACATTTCGTACCAACTACTTATACCGAAGAAAGCTGATTTTCTTGAGTTCCGCTATTTTGCGCGTATTCACGTCAAAAACCAAATTTTAAGAAAACTGAGAAATTATATTTACCTATATTATAATTGGAGTATATGTAGCAACTTTAACTGGTTACACTTCATTGGTTTTGATTGTATAGGTGTTTGAAGTTTATTAATTTTAAACACAAAACCCTCTTTTTTGCGTCTGAATGAGATTTAAAAAAAATGCTAAAACAGTTATTTCGTTATTTTTATTAATAAGTATTTATTCTGAGTTTCACGATTCTAGAACAATCTAAAAATTTTTTTTCATACAAACTTTACCCCCCCTTTTCACCCCCTTTTTCCAAAAAAATCCAAAATTTCTATAGCCTAAATGTTATTCTGAATGTATTTAAATAGATTTGTGAACATTTCAACAATATCGGTTCAGTAGTTTTCACGTGATGCGCGGTCAAACAAACAAACGAAATTTTTTTAAATGGTTTTAATGTTCAGTTACTTATTAGTCGCCCTGGTCGGTTTTTTTTTTTAATCTTCAATGTACAGATTTTTTGGTCTCAACGATTTTATTATATGTATAGATAATGTCATCTCCGGGGGTCCAGATCATATATTTTTTTAGGGTTCCGTATCCAAAGGGTAAAAACAGATTTATTCTACTATTATTCTGAAGGTACCTAGAAATTCTTGTTTGTTGCAGGCACTCCTATCGTAACTATGTATTAATTTCTTACCTACTAACCTAGATCGAGAAACCTTAAGCTGACCCATTTCCGGTCTCTTTGTCAAGTCAAGATTTATCTAGGTACCATTATGGTTGCATTTCTTTTGAACATAATGTGGCCTATTTTATTATTATCTATCTATAGGTCTAAAATCCATTCTCTTCTGCAGGCAGCTCAAGAAATCAAGACCCTTCTAATGATAGGTACTCGAAAGAGATTCTTCGCTTTGTTTCCATTGCATGATGCCTTGCTTGTTTTGTTTCAACGAATTATCCCTCATTTTATTACCCTTCATTTAAATCCTTTCTGCGGGAAATATGCTGCCCATAGACTATTTTCAAATACAACTCTTATGCATGATGCATCCTCTCTGTGGGAAATAATGGTCTATATAACCATGGCCTCACGCTATTTTGGTTCATAATTATCCCATGAGTTAAACAATGGCGTCTCGACATAATTGGTTATTTGACAAATCTTGATTTAACTTTGAAATCCAAAAATAAGCCTGTTCAAGTCTTGAATCGTAATCTATCGTGATCTTCAACATTTTTTCTAATGAAAAACGATAAATGGTTCATTTGTTTTGTGTCGTAGGAAGAGATATTAGGGAAAGGGCAATGACTGTTATTGCGATCTTAACTGGCACCAACTATACAACATGTAACATAATTAACGCACATCCTGAAATTAGTTTGTTCAGAATCGTTTACTGAATCGATTTATATAATTTTTAATATATGTTATTTTTTATCCCAAAAATAATTAGAGACACGTAATTTATAGTCACACTACCCCTGTACAGTCAGAACAAACTGAATGGACCGTAACTCAAGGCAATAAGACTTTTAAAAGTTCCGTTTTATTTGTATTAATACAAATTCCGCCATTCAATACAAAATAAAGAAAAATGAACCTTATTTCAAGCAAGTTAAAGTCTTTACAAAAACAGTTGAAGTAAACTTAGCGATTTAGGTAACCGCACGCACACACTAACAGGCACTGGACATGAATACATGATTTGTCATACTTGTTTTCGTTCCCTTTCACGTGCAAAGCGAAGCGAGATAGCCACCATGACACCGGGCGGCGCGGGCGCTCGGGCGGCTACGATGAAAGCTAACTTAAATATTAGTCATGCGCGGACATTATTAGTGTTAAGTACTTCCGTATAGCTGCAACTCAGCGGCTTTGTGGCTACGGAACGTTCCGTCCGAACACGGCCATCGACAGGGGAGCCGATTGGCGTACACGTAAGTACTCGTTTTCAAAACGAAATACTGGACTATTTCGATGAGAATCCCCATGCCAGTACCCAAGAACAGGCCCGGACTGGCCATACGGGCAAATCGGGCAAATGCCCGATGGGCCGGTGTGGCCAATTGGCGGCCTTTTTTCTGCCTCTGGATTGGCTCTCCTATTGGATTTTCGCATGATCGACCGGTAGAGACAGAGGCTGAAATAAATTAGGAGCCTTTTGGCACGAGGCCTTTTTGTAATATCAGATAATATTACGTCCTGGCTGTGGTCTTTCTTATATGACGAAAAAAAAGACATCTGCAAATGGCGAAGGGAGTGTCAGACTTTTACTGACTAAAACCAATCCATGTTCCTTCTTAGCCCTTTGTGTTCCAGGGCCGCGGTATCTCTTTCGAACAGGCCCGCGCCAACGGTGGCCGGCTGGGACGAGAGGTTCTCTCCCTCTCACGTTCCGCCACCTCCTTCGCTAGCATGACTGCTTCGTAGAAGAAGGTGACGGCTTCCCATTCCCTCGCGCTCCGAACCATGGATTGAACCAGGGCCGGACGCGAGAGGTCGAATTTTTTTTTATCCACAACGTTGCAAAAAACGGAGCATGTGGACATTTTCACCTCAAATTACATATTAATAATATCTGAATTTATTCGAGGCAAGATTTAAAAATTTTCGACCAAATAACTCCAATCGAAACAATTCTAATCTGTCCAAGGCAAGGCATCAAACTCTTGATCGCAAATCGACCAAGTAACTCTTGTTTAAAAGGTCGAAACAATATTTCTAACCTGTCCAAGGTAGGGTGCTAAAATTTCCGAGCTCGCTTCGCTCGCTCTTGGAGCCTTAATTCTTTTTGTTTTAAAAATTGACTCCCTAAGTCGATTTTTTGTTCCTAGACATTTCAAATAACTTCTGTGCCACCCCCCTACTCCTGGCTCAAAAGCTGGAGACGCCCTTGTTAGACAGCGTCGCTATTCTTTTAGTTTCGAGTCTCTTCTTTATCAAAGTCGCAACTCAACATTTCAGCATATTAGGTATTCTATTTTAGATGGTTTCTTCGGTCAATTCAAAACTTACATTAGGTACCTAGTAGTTTTCCTTTCTCTTGATAGTGGAGGGCCGACCGTCTCTAAAATGCCCGGGCCGGTTTTGGGTCCCAGTCCGGGCCTGCCCAAGAATCAGCTGATTTGATGCCTCTTGACTTTTTTTTGTGGGGACGTATTATCGTTAGTTTATTTTAGTGCGACAACAAATGCCGAGGACCTACAAAATAGGATAGTGAGCGCTTTTGATGAAAAATGACGAAGTGCTTTCTAAATTAAAACATCAATTAAGAAAACGGGCATTAAAATGTATTGAACTTTTTTATTGAAGTTGTGTCGAGCGACGTCGTGTCGTCTCGAACGCGAGCGACTACCTACCTACTAGGCTAGCAAGACTCACACAGTCGCATACGTAGGAATGAGACCTACGTATGCGACTGTGTGCGTTCGTTGATTTGTAGTGTGACCACAACATTCTTCCGGAATTAGGATAACTAATTTATTAAATAATCATTGCATAAACATGTTTAATTAAAAATTCAGTGCGTGTATTATGATTACAACATAATATACTAATTAGGGTGTCTGAGGGTGTGCGTTAATTACGTTACATGTTGTATACATATAACCAAGACCTCAAAAAAAAAAACATGTATAAAAAAAATCAAACAAAGTAATATGTAAATGAGGACTACATGGAGATGGAACATCATTATAATCACCCTATCCCTAGGCCGCGTCACCACTTCACAACAGGCGAGTGGCGACCAAACGCAAGCCTATTTACTTAGTATTTAAAAAAAACGATTTAGTTTAGTTAGCTTTAACAATTGTCTAGCAGTTTGAGTAGTTACTTAACGCGGCCTACCCAAATAGCTTATATATTTTTATTGTTCGTGTTGGCAGTCGTTACAGGTAGACAGTGGCCCAAAAAGTCTGACAATCAGTCTTACCAAGGGGTATTGTATTACCCAGTACTAACTGACTGGGTTGTGGAGGTCAGACAGGCAGTCGCTCCATGTAAAATACTGTTATTTTGCTGCAACCGATTAGACTGGAAACCGACCCCAACATTGTTGGGAAAAGGCTATGCAGATGATGATGATGAGCTATATACGATTACTGACAAATACGTGCACCGCAGATCATAGAAACAACAGCGTGCACCGCAGATCATAGAAACAACAGCGTGCACTGACTGGACATGGCAGGGCCACTCTCTGAGGTTCTTTGTTCAAAAGACCACCTTAGACACTAATCTGCATGGTTTTCATTATGTTCTGACCAAGATTACACTGGATTTGAAAAGAACTTAACGAATGCACCTTTGAATTTAATAGTGTTTGTGTGTCTTCACAGAATACTATGATAGGAAAGACCAGCCACATCTAGTTTCAAAACATAATTTATTGTGAAGTGTAATAGTACATTGTTACCATAGGGGTGAAAGTAACTTATTTAGTCTCGTGACGGTGTTTGGTGCCCGAGCGCAGCGAGGGCGCTAATAGTTCGAGGGACTAAATAAATCTTTAACCCGAGGTAAACACTGTGCTTTTCATTACGAATACAAGGAAGGGAAAAAATAAAAACATGAATCAACTCGAAAAAAACAAATGAAGATCGGATTGCGGCTTTCCCGCCTATTTTTGTTTTTTTTTTCTGTGGCCGGCCAGCTATTCAGCCATTCGTCATTTCATTCGTCATTTTCATCATCGAAAAAATGTTTTGCCCAAATCTATGTTATTTTAAAGAAATAGTTGAAATTTAATAATAATAAAGTTATTTAAAAAATATAAAAAGTGGTTTTTTTAAGCAAACTTAGAAATAAATATAATTTACCTAGACTGCGACTACTAAGCATGAGGTTCTGGGTTCGATTCCCAGAAAGGGCAAAGTATAATTGGGTATTTTCATCAGGAATTTCTTAGTAGCAGCCACGGAGTCTGGATTTGCGCCCGGTAGATGGCAATAGGCTCGCCCCCTATTACATGGGACTTAAAAACATAACTGTCAAAATGTGGATGTAGGTACTTATTAGGTACCTCTGCCTAACCCGGCGTGGATTACAGGCGTGATGTTATGTGTTTATGTAAAAGTGTTTTAATTAAATAAACTGTCAAAGTAATATCATTTACCTAGACTACTGATTATTACCGACATCTCTCCGTTCTCATGGGCGGCAGAGAGACTGGCTACTGACACATCATCCCGCAGCCTTTATACCCTCATAATGGGGCAAGGGAATTTACCTATTAGTAGTATTAGTCGTAACCCTGACACATCTGTTATTGTTATAAATCATGCGCCTGCATTTACCCCAAGTACAAGAGACATTGTTTTTTGCTCTTATTTTCCTGAACACTTCAGATTGATGTAGGTACAGGAAATTGCACTTAGGTAGGTCCACCAATTGACCAATCGTGCAAGGAGTACTTGTTGATGCCTTTACTCATTCATGTTCTCAGGGAAAAACGTTAGTCAGAGGAAGGTGATGATTAACAAAGAGCTATTAAATTACAAGAATGCGTTAATGTATCAGGCAAAAGCTGCTGTAGGTATTGAGAAGTCATCGTAATAAATTAGTTTTCCTGCTTTGGAAACATCTGCATCCCTTAAACATTTGTTGTAAGTAAATAATGAAGATGATGTAACCAACTACTCGTATAAAGCAGTAGCGTCTCTTTGTTCTGCCGATAATTGCTGACGACGTGTATTTAAATGTAAAATGAGTCCACAGTATGAAAAAAAAATTGAAGACATGAATAAAATGATTAGAGCATAGCAGCAGCATAGCTGCGAGTGTAGCGGCGATGTAGCAGCGAGCGTAGCGGCGGCGTAGCAGCGAGCGTAGCAGCGACGTAGCAGCGAGCGTAGCGGGGGCGTAGCAACGAGCGTAGCGGCGACGTAGTAGCGAGCGTCGCGGCGACGTAGCAGCGAGCGTAGCGGTGCTGTAGCAGCGAGCGTAGCGTACCTTCGTCTACGCAACTTACGACGTTTCTTTCACTTACATTATAATAGGTCAGCTTTTTTCTGATATGGCTGCCTGAAAAACTCTTATATTGTACACTAGCACTACGCCCGCGACTTCGTCAGCAAAAAATATGATAGCTCGGCTAATATGCATGATAATATAATATAATTCACATCTTATACTATAAGACTTGTACAACAGTTACTTAGTTGTTTTAAGGTCAGTTGTTTACTAGATAAAGGAGAATGCTCAAGAAGTATGAAAAAAGAACCCAGACTCGGCGCAAATGAAACGTATCTCAGATTTTTAGTATAAGTGTGCCACATAAAATAGCATCATCGAAATCGATGGCTCAATGTGAGAAATTGCTATTTCTTTAGTGGCAGGGTTAACATTCAGGTATTTTAAAGTGTAATTAAAATATTTTCATTTTTTTTTTTTGTTAGCCTGTACTGTCCCACTGCTGGGCAAAGGCCTCCCCCAATTCCTTCCATTTGCTCTTTTCCCGTGCCTCCTCGGACCAACCCTCGCGGTACGCGTCCAAATCGTCTACAATTAGCGTAATTATATACTAAATAACAAAAAGAAACGCTTAACATTGAAAATGATGGCTGAATGTGAAAAATTGCCATTTATTTTATGGCATTTCATTTCACATCACTAAAAAAATAAGATATATTACGTTTGCGCCAAGCCTGGGTTTTTATTCAGCATTGTCGTTTAACATTTGTATGTAATAACAAGCGCTTCTCGCCAAATTAAACAGAATTTGACGTAATTGAGCATGAACGAAATTTAGGGATGAAATCGGGACGCTTTTCCAATTCAGCTTAGCGTATAAAGCATCGAGTGAGGTAAGATTCCACTTGCCTGCGCCTACGCAATGACATCTTTATTTCACGTCATGTCACTGTGTCCTTGTTTAGTATGAGCATCAAAATTAAGAATTCATACGAAAACGATTGGGTATCCTCAGAATGACGAGCTAAATAAAATGTTAACAGTGGCATAGGCATGAGGTAGTCTTGTTTGAGAATTAGTTGCCATACGTGAAAAGAATGACTTGACAACTTTGAAAATGTTAAAGTAGTTTGTCACAAAATTAACTATATGTATTTATTCAGCTGCCTCATACATTTTGATTGTATTGCGATTTTATATGAGACTGGCTGTTTTTTTGCTTTATCTGAATTGCGCATCACGAAGTCTGGTTCGAGGTGGCGCAGGAGAAGAGTATCTGGAAGGATATGGGGAGGCCTTTGCCCAGCAGTGGGACATACAAGGCTTTTCAAAATAATCTGGATGATGGTACTGCCTCGTGGGTCTAGTGGTCGCAATCGATCCCGATTGCTGAGCGTGAGGTCCTGGGTTTGATTCCCGGGTCGGGAAAATTATGACTTTGTTTTTCCGTCCGGAAATTCTCAGTAGCAGCCGCGGAGTCTAGATTTGTGCCCGATTGATGGCAATAGGCTCGCCCCCTATTACATGGAACTTAGACTTCACTGGCGAAATGTGGGTGTACTATTGGTACTATCGTGGACACTCCCGCCTGATCACCTCGTTGACTTTGTATATAAATAATGAATGAAAGCGAGCCAGTACCTGGGTTTTAGAGGTCAGATAGTCAGTCGCTCCATGTAAAATACGATTCAGCTGCATGTGGTAAGACTCGAAGGCGTCACCAACAAAGTTGGGAAAAGACCAGGCCGATGAAGTCCTTTAAGAAAAACGTAACCTATTGGAAAGTGTTTTCAGGTCTTTTCATCATTAATTTCTCAGTAGCAGCCACGGAGTCTTCATTTGTGCCCGGTTGATTGCAATAAGCTCAACCCCTATTACATGGGACGAAAACATAACTGGCGAAATGTGGGTGTACTATTATGTACTTTCGCGGACACTCCCGCCTGACCACCACTAAGCTAATTTTTGCTTGCAGTTACAATATAGAAACGCTCTCTAACCCCGCCCCGTTGTCTTTGTATAGAAATAATGAATGAAAAGATACCGACCAGCCGAGCGCACTGACGACGCACGACAAACGAGAGTTATTGTTATTTTGCGCGCCAAATTGACGCTTTCCTAATAGGCCTAAACTTTAAGGGGGCGTGGCTCGGCGCCGCATGATTTTTTTAACTGATCAGGCGGAAAAGAGCACGACTGTACACCTCTGCCTAACTCTTCGGGTGTCTTCAGGCGTGATGTTATGTTATGGAATATCGATTACCTGCTACTGAAATATGATGGGTCACAGCCTTTTTTTGCAGCTGTAGATCTCATCTAGAAATTAACAAAGAACATTCCACCATGTTAGCTGTACTATGCGACTAAGTTGATTATGGCAATTTCGTCACAAGTTTGCATAATGCTGTATGAGGAAGCCCTTGTACGATAATGGACATTTACGGGCTGCTATGTTTTGATAACGAAAATATGAGTGTTTTTCTTCATACTTACCTTTATCGTTTATACTTGTAAAATTGGTAGAATTTTTGGTATTTTCGAGTACAATTTTAATCAGCAGGTGGGGCTTTAAACTCATTTAATTCTTTTGGGGAAACATGTTCTATATCATAAGAGGACATAATACTGCAAAATTAAAACAAGTTTTTTCGATTAAAATTATAATTGATTAAAGATACATAGGTATTTAAAATGTAGATATACAAAAACTTTTTTAGTAAACATAAATTTTCATCAGCAGCAGCATTTTTTATACAACTTGAATATTTAAAAAAAAAACTATAGCACTTTACTTATGAGGAAAACATTACATAAACACCAATCTCATGATGCGGGTTTTATCTGATTTAGGTACCTATTTAAATATTTATTGACCATTTCGTATTTGTGGAAAATAACAAGAAAAACAATATTTACGACTTTTTCTCGACATTGAAAGATTTTAGAATTCACAAACTTGTAGGTGGAGTTTTAAAATTATACAGTATTGGTTATAACCAAAAAATTATACTTTTAGTATAAATTAAATAGGACACACCTATATGCAGGGCTTGAATTCATAATCTTAGTTGAATGTAAATCTACCAAAGAACAAAGAAAAACAGAAGTGTTTTGAGATTTCAAAATAATGTTACTGCATTTCGTTTTCTATTTTGCTTAGGTATAATGAAGACCGAGCTTTTCATTATTTATCTGCTTATTAAACCTTAATCTACCAATAATAATAATGTACGTCATCACTTCGTAAAATAAACACAATTCTGTTATTACTATTTTAGTTTACCTTCACGTAACCTAACAAGTCATATCTATGTAGTTATTAATAACAATAAAACCTTTATTTCCAGGCTACTTTGGCCCATAGATCATGTGTGTGTGTGTGTGTGTGTATCTCTGACACCAGGTTAAGCACGAACCACACGATAAAGAAAAGAAGACCTTAACAATATTTAAATGGCAAACTTAGTTCATTGTTTTATTTGGATGAGGGTATTTCATTATTACAATAATACATGTGATGGATACCCACTACCTACCTTTAATTATATCCTCATTGAAGATCATGCATAGCTAAAGCCAATATGCTAAAGATAAATTACTACAGTCCAAATCGAGAGGAAACTTTGAACACAGAGAACAAAAACACCTTCTGTCTCTTAGTCTTTGGCCTTCTGCCCTTCCATATCGACAGTGGTTGCGTTACCTATATAACTTGCAAGTGACCAAGTTTGCCGTTTGTAACCGTTCACACACTAGACGAAACACGCGGCGCTCGCTCTTTTGAACTAAATCAAAGGTAAATTAATTACAATTTATTTATTAATATTTCGTTATGGAACAATCACAATGAAACACGGTATTATTAAATTTTTAAATTAAATTACACCTTATAGTGATTTTATTGTAAACTTCTGAGGTCAATATTTTTTAAAGTGAAGGTAATCGTTTGTTTACTAGATACTTACGATTCAAATAAATATTTATGTGGTTTTTGACGTTCATGTTTGTGATGAAATGTTATTTCGAAATCTGCTTAATGACATCTAAAAATTTAATGTTTAAATGAAACCTTTCGATTTGGATAAATTAATTGATTAAACTCGTTTATTAAGTACGTTAAATAAGTAAACGAAACAAATAATGCTTACCCACTCGGAGATATTAAATTGTTTTGTTTTTCAAAGATTTTAATTGTTTTTTTAATCAAACTGCCTCAGCATTTCACGGCTTTATTGCATAAAGCTTGGTTTAGTACAAAAAATCTTGACCATAACAAAATAATATTTTTAAAAAACTGTTTGTTTGTCTGTGAGCTCACCGTCACTCATATTAGGTGTTTTACCTAGTGTCAAACCGAAAAGTAAATACCAATTATCAAGCAATATTTATATTTAACGCTTTGGTGCGCAATCACGTACGACAGTTTGTTTGATTTCATAGTTAGATAAATACTTAAGTAAGTCATATTGTCATGATAGTTCCAAAATATTATAACAACATGGAACCTAGTAGTTGTGGTAGTTTTCCTTATATATGTCATTGTTTAACCTAGGCCTTCTTGCTATGTTAAGGGGGTGGTATCTGCTAACGAGAGGTTTTCTCCACGTAACTCCTCTTTGATGAGTGAAGGTGCAAAAAAATGTTATTTATTAGACTTTAAACTTCAATTGAAATAATTCTTACTTTAATAATACTATATGAAAAAAATATTCAAAGAGAAGCATTGTTTCTTTGAATTTTTGTAACTGCTCCTAAACGGCATTAAGTTTTAGTACCTATTTTTTTTCACACAAATATTTGACACTTTTTTATTCACAAAGTGTACAATTGGCATTTCGATCTAATGATTTATTAGGCTACAATCAAATAAAAACCACTCATTTCGCACTATTCGGCCCGCAGCGACTGACGTAACAACCACTTTGTAGTGCAAACTGGTGAGAACTTTATTCTAACAGTATTTCAAACGAAGTTTGAATCACCACAAATAGAGTTGCTATCATTTAGCAGATACCCCAGCCTTAAATACTAAGTACAACTGGGGTCAGTCCTAATTGGATGATGTTGCACTGTACGTTTGTCGCAAAAGGTTAACTGTCTCCGTCTCTTTCCGTCTGTTTACTTTTAAAGACAGACAGGATCGTGCAGATTGACTTGCAAAATTATAAATATTTTGAATAAAAACGAGCAAGTTCAAATGTTTTGACTGTCGAGCCTTTGAACCAAGCATGGCGAATGTTTAATGTGCCTTCATACATGCTACACATTTTAAAAAGCAATAAAAAAAAACAAGTTCAAATGACAGTTTTTATTTAAAGTTACATTACTTTGTTCACTTCCGCAAGCATCTAACTACTTATCTTTCTCGTTACAAAGCCTTGAGTACCAAACACCCGGAACTATTGTACCTACTTAAAGTTTTGGTCCTTTGGGACTGCTTCACTTCTTTCCGCCTTCAAAGTTCCATCACTCTCACTTCCATGTTAAATTAAGTTGCAATAGTACATTATGATATAAGTGCGGTAAGTTGAAAATTACAGCCGAGGCGATATTGCTTGCCCGAGCCGTAGGCGAGGGTGATAAAAAAGCATAAATAGGGAAGATAAAAAGATAAAAAATAAATTAAATTAATATTTTTGTGTTTTTTTACAGATAAATGGTTGTAATTTATTGTCAAAATTAATTAAATTAAAGAATTAAATGTTCATTTATTATATTTCATCTCCCAAAGTTAATTTTATTCATAAAATGTTGATCACTTTTCTGACATAAAAACTCTTTGCTAAGATTTAAAAAAGTATAAGCCGTGCATTTTACTTTACAGCACAAGTAAGTTTACCAAAGTATAGTAAAAACGGTACCGGTTGTTTTTATTTATTTAACGATGTGTGCAAGCGTGCGACGGCAGAGTTTGTCGATCGTTAACGTTACATCACCACGTTTGTGGAGAACCTGTCCTCAGCGTCGTAGCTTTGCAAGAGCTTGGGTTCTGAAGAACCGAAAGGACCATGACCCGCTTTCGTTTACTTTGCATTTATTTCGACTTAGCATCGGATGAGATTCTACGATGTTTTGTATCTAAAATTATACACATCAATCATTATATTCGAGGCCCGAGCTTAATATTTACTCGGCAAATGTTAAAGTCTTAAGTGATATTTTGTCAATGAAAAACTTGTGTTAGGCAAGATAATGACTCATTATTAATACGTGTATAGTTTTGGACCTCTTGGGTTCTTTCCAATAGTGTTTATTGTTACCATACTACTTAGTTATATTTCAAGTTCATAATATCGAAACCGCAAAGTTACTTACCTACTCAACTCTTCCAAGAATTAAGTTCAATTATTTTTTTATATGACTCGCATAAATTAATCACTCCATTTGAAAGGTACTTAGGAACTAAATAAACAGCTAATAACTTAGGAAGCTATGTACGGTTTGGGTATCACATTTAGCCTTATTTTTCAGAAACAATCAAGATGTTGGCTTCATACGTAGTCCTCGCGGTGGCCCTGGTGGCAGCCGCTAACGCCTACTCCACTGGCGCCCCCGAGAGCGTGTGCGGAGACATGGTACCGAAGCACCCCGTACCCAAGCAGTCCTCCCCGCCTCCTTACACCATCACCACCAGCACCAAGGTACGTTGTTCTTTGAAGACAGAGCCGTATGGTCCAAATTCGTGGTCCATGCAGGGGAATAATTAAACCAATTTTATTCTTTTTTTAAAGAGGGATAGCGCTATTTACTATTATAACCCTGGCACTATTATCCTGTCTAGCGCCATCTCAGTCTCACATTGGAACAAGAATGACTTTGACACTTTCCTATAGGCTAATAAGCATCCTATGGCTCCAGGATTTGAAACGGCTATCCGCCTTCTTAATTCAAAATTTAAAAAAATGCTTTTTTTTAAATGGTAGGTAATGATCGCTATGAAACACGGTTACGTAGAGTTACGTTATACCTAAGTTATGCAAACGTAGTTAATATTATATCAGGGAAAAAGTAAACATTTAAAAAGATAACACACCATTTGAAATTTTGCATTTATTGGTTTGTGTAAACTAGTTCTTTTTTACTTCATTATTTATATTTTTCTTTGCATAACTCTAAGGTACTCATAGGTAGAGACCCTGACGTCCCAACTGACCTTTCTAATGCTAACTTATTGATTCACGCGCCTCAAAAAGCGTAGCCCGTAGGTTGTAGGTGTCTCAGGAAGCGCGTTTCGTAGATTTTCTAAAGTAAAATCACAGTGAGAGCTTTCTTATATGAATGAAACCTTTCACTGTGAATTTACGAAGTGATAATAAATATAAGCGATTATTTAGCGAAACGTAGCGTTTGTGTATCAAATTATCGATGTGCTTTAAATTAGGAATAGGATGCCTGTAGTGTTCTAACCGAAAGATAAATTATAGAAACTGAATTTCTTGTTGAATGCTGGGTTGCATTTAAAATATAAGTACCTAGATAAGTTTCTGTCAATCATTTGAAGATTGCAGAGACAGAATGATGTTTTGAATATGATTAGCGCTAAACGCTTTTTCCGTTTGATTTGTGGTGCAATCGGGCCTTAGACTAACTGACAAATAAATTATGTTTTGTAATTTTTGTCAATCACTTTAAATTAATTTCTTAGCAATAAATTACATGCCAAATTATTTTAAGAGTTGGTGTATTTTATATGTTTTTTTTTAGACCGTGAAAGCCGGTGAACCCATGGAAGTTGTAATCAGCGGCAAGAGTCCCTCGAACACTATCCGTGGTCTTCTGATGCAGACTCGTAATTCTGAGAACACGCCTATTGGCACGTACACTCTGAAGCCCAACGACAACTTCGCACAGCTCCTGAACTGCGGTCAACCTGGCGTAAGTACCTGAACCTTAACTTTAAAATAACATAAATTTATTTTGAACAGACTTTTTTGCGGTAAGTAAGTATAGTCAACAAAAGTATTACATATAAATGTCAGGCACTAAATGAGCAGAAGTTTTCACTACGTGGCCAGTTCTTTGAATGAAGATATTTGCGGTTGGCAAGTCAACGGGAGTCCATCATCAACAGTTTGTCATCCAATAAAACAAAAATAGTGGTTTATTAATTGCAAATACTGCAATACCTCGTTGGCCTAGTGGTCGCTAGCGCGATTGCTGAACAAGAGGACCTGGGTTCGATTCCCGGGTCGGGCAAAGTGTTATTGGATTTTTCCATCAGGAGTTTCTCGGTAGCAGCCCCGGAATCTGGATCTGTGTCCGATTGATGGTAATAGGGTCGCCCCCTATTACATGGGACTTTAACCTAACTGGGGAAATGTGGGTGTACTATTAAAATTTGAGTCATTTTGTGAGTGTGTGTGTGTGTGTGTAATGTGGGTGGATTATGTTACCTATCTAATATAATTATGTTATGTGTTAATTGCAAATATCTGTCAGGATGAGTGTAAATTCTTTTGCGGACAGTACAAGGGTACTGTCTGGAAAAGTTTGCGTCTGCGTATAGAAATCCATAAAGCCTTTTTTGTAGACGATTTTATTTGATGGAACTTTCCTGCACTCTTTAGATTATTCATAAAGTCTATTGATTTAATCAAGCTTCTTTCATTTTTTGTAAAGCAGAATGTGTAACTTAATAAATTACAGTAGGTATATAATAACTTCTAGATATTTCTGCGCGTCATAAATTAGTTGTTATTTGCATGAATCAGGTTATGCGTCCTTCAGAAGCTTCATAGCCTTACGGTTCGGTTAACATTTAGTTTTTGTTAGAATATGTAAACTTTATTGTGTTACTGTGTGATTTGGCAGCTGATTTAATGACCCTTAATCTTTATATTTTAAGAGGGCCCTTCCCGGCCCGCCTATCGTCAACGCGAGCATGGTCGAAAAGCTTGTTGTTTCATCCAGAGCCACAGCGGCGGTATTCTTTCAACTCCCCTGTCTTACCTAGCCCCGACCCCGCACTACTCGTCTCCCGCGCACGTCTTACCGCCTAACCCGAGGACATTGAACGAAAAATAGTGTTCGAAAATTTATAAAACTTGGTCCAGCAAATACGTGTTTTTGACTAAGTCTTACAACTATGTGAAAAAAATATATTCGTCATTTAGAATCTCCACTACATTTGCAAGGCTTCTATCAGGATGCTTTCTTTACTTTTACAATTTATGAGTACATTATAAACGGCCAAAGTTGAGGTAAAATTTGTGCAAACAGCAATTTTTGGAGGCTTATACTCAATTTGTTTCTACAAATTTTTAATTTCTGCTTCGATAGAAGCCTAGATATAGTGCACAAGATACCTATTAGTTCAAAAAATTCAAAGATATATGTGTAACAACGGCATAATCACGCACGAGCGTTTGTCAAAATTCTCGCGAAAAGCGGGGTGGCCGCTCTTAACTACCGCAATAGCATGTACAAGAATCCTTAAGGCGACTCCCGACCAAAATTAGCAACTCTATTTGTAGTGGTTCAAACTTCGTTTGAAACACTGTTAGAATAAAGTTCTAATCAGCTTGCACTACAAAGTGATTGTTACGTCTGTCACTGCGGGCCGAATAGTGTGAAATTAGTGGTTTTTATTCTTTATAAAATCAAATATTCGTCTTTTGGAAAAAAAAACGACCATTATGTTCATTATTGCCTATCCATTAATATAAGTAGCAAATCAAAATAATGGTTACTTTATGAGGAGTAGCATGTTATAAATCATTATTTCTCATTTCTGTGGTTTCGTTGTAAGGGGATATAATAAACAATAGGCTACTTAAAAAAAACGTCAATTTTGGAGTCAAGAATATGTAGAAATTTAATGTATTTTTTATTAGTTCGTTTTTCTTTTGAATAAAGAGGAGTAGGCTCCCAAAAACTGCTCGCTCAAGGTCATCTGCTCGGGGCCTCCCCGAGCAAATGACCTTGAGCGAGCAGTTTTTGTTAAGTTTGGTTAAGTGTCTTTCTTATGTAGGAACTTAAGTTGTACCTACAATCAATGAGCACAATCGTAATTATTTTTATTGCTACACGACAGCTGTTTCTTGTATAATAAACATTCGATTGAAATCTGTGTCTCTTTATTACAAAAGCAGGAAATGAAAAGTTTAATGATCCTATTACGGTTAAGTTACGTATTCATTAAATTGGTCCTTTCTACTTTTTTTTTTACAATAAAACAGGTTGACACAAAAAGTTTCAATCATACGCGCGAAAAAAAAGAACATTGGCCGATATATTTTAGGATCGTTACGAATTGTCACGTTATATACCTGTTAGGTAGTTACGGGTGTAAATAGGTGATTCATCAAATCGTGGTTTGAACTCGTGACAACAAACTTCCTTTAAAAGTCTAGTTTGCATTGCTACGAAGTTATTTCTTATTCTAAGGTAAAAATACTTAATGATTGTGAACATGAAGGCCTCCCATGTTCACAATAATAATAATAATAATAAAATACCAGCCTATTACTGTCCCACTGCTGGGCAAAGGCCTCTTCTCATACAGAGAAGGCACGAGCATTGATCACCACGCTTGCTCAAGACGGGTTGGCGATTTCAGACTTATATTAATTATAAGTCCAGGTTTCCTCACGATGTTTTCCTTCACCGATGTCTGTGATGTCCAAGATAAACTTAGAAAAGTACATATGAATTGAAAATGTCACATTGGTACTTGGCCTGGATTTGAACCCACAACCTCATACATGGGAGGCGAGGCCTTAACCTCTGGGCCATCACGACATGTTCACAATGATTAAGTATTTTTTTAACCACAACCGAATGAAAGAAATGTAACTCAACGATTATTTGAATTAGTTTTTCAACACCCTCGACTGCTTCGTTGGTCCTGTTGGTCCGATTCCCAGGTCGGGCAAAGTCGTGTTATTGAGTTTTCCTTCAGGAACTTCTCACTCTTCTCAGTAGCAGCCACGGAGTCTGGATTTGCGCCCTGATGATGGCAATAGGCTCGCCCCCTATTACATGGGACTTAAACATAACTGGCGAAATGTGGGTGTAGGTACTTTAGGTACACCTCAACTTATCCTTTCTAGGATTACAGGCGTGATGTAATGTTATGTTTTCAACACCCATTGATGTTTTTGTCGTAGATCTACTTATTTTGTTGAAAAGTCTTCCAAGTTTAAATAAATTTTGCAGTATGTCTGAAATGAACGCCCTTGAAGTATCCCTTGACAGTAGGTACAGGAACATACATATGTAAAGGACCTAACCTACGGGACCAGGTATAGAAGTGTATATATTTTACCTATCTACGATAAAATACCCTTTTTTTTGGGATGGGAAATCATCTAATGACTCCTCCCGCTCTGGGCGGAGCGGAAGGGAGTATCAGACTTTTACTGACTAAAACCCATCCATGTTCCTTCTTAGCCTTTTTTTTTTTCGGATAGGAAATCATCAAATGACTCCTCCCGCTCTGGGCGGAGCAGGAGGGAGTGTCAGACTTTTACTGACTAAAACCCATCCATGTTCCTTCATCGCCCTTTGTAATCCGGGGCCATGGTATCTCTTTCGAATAGTCCCGCAGCCCCGGCAGGCTTCGGCCCTTGCGGACCCCTTCCCTATTGCTGACTCTCTTTGAGGCGCGCGTGGAACACTCCTGCGCCGTCGACACGGCCTGTCGTCATGAGACGGACGGACGGCGAGCTAGCCCATAGGTCCCCGTCCACAGGCCCGCGCCTACGGTGGCCGGAAGCCACCACGTGGCCCCGACGCCCGGGGCGTCTCCCGCGGCGGCCGGGACGTGTGGATCTCTCCCTGTCCCGTTCCGCCACCTCCTTCGCTAGCATGACTGCTTCGCAGAAGGATTCCTTCTTAGCCTGAGTTAATGTTATAATATGTCGTCAATTACGTAATCATATAATGTTGCGATGTTTTAAACAGCCCTAATTTGAATTTTAATTGAGGAAGGTTTTTTTTGACGTTACTGCCTCAAGTGATGATGTTTTAAGTTTCATGTTTATTTATTTATTTAATTACAACGGTTGTATTTTTTAAACCAATTACAGTACTTGAACTAGAACTAAAGGAGTTATAACATAAAATTAAAATATACAAAATAACAAAGTAATGGTTCACACATTCATAAATTCCTCTCGCAATACTTCTGACTTGCCAATAAAATCTTCGTCCATCGATCAGCAAACAGGGGGTCTAAAATGGCCGCTTTATCAGAATCAAAATATGAATCACGTTAAAAATTATAAATTCTTAAAATAAACCTTATATTCATGACGTTAAAGTCCATTTTTTTTTAAATAACATTTTTAACGTGATTCTTATTATGATTCTGCTAAAGCGGCCATTTTAGGCCCCAAGTCGCCAATTCCTCGCACTCTGGCCGCGCTTAATGATCTCTTGGATTCTAATTTCTAATACAACGGACGATCAGGGGGTCTAAAATGGCCGCTTTTGCAGCATCATAATATGAATCACGTTAAAAATTATAAATTCTTAAAATAGACGCAGTGCGACATGGAGGCACGGCAAACAGCTGTGTTTTCTGCCCCGGCAGTATTTGTAATTCATGTTATCGCGCAGAATCGATAATAATGTAATGATGATAATGAATTAATTTTCTCTTCTGAATTTTCTCAATGCAGCATTATTATGTGGCAAGCTGCCAGACAAAAAACAGATCTTCTTTGGTCAGTCGATCGTATGACTTTGAATTTATGTAAAGTATAATAGGCATAAGTTATTAAAATGGCCTTTTCTTGAATATTAATCGTCATTATGCATTATATTTATTATGTAGCCTTATCGGTCAACGAATTCGGGGTCCTAAGCTTAAATATAACCAGACATAAAATATGATAGAATTCTCAAAGCTGTGTTGCATCATTCAAGGTTATTGTTCGATTTAAGAGGTCGCATAGATTTGGTTCGTTCGAGGTAGGATGGTATTGAATCAATACTTACACGTCGCCGATAATTCAATAAGATGTAATAATAATATTGCAATTAATAATTTACAATTCAACTAGGTACCTCGTTGGGCTAGAGGTCGCAATTGCGATTGCTGAGCGAGAGGTCCTGGGTTCGATTCCCGGGTCGAACAAATTGTTATTAGGTTTTTCCATCAGGAATGTCTCAGTAGCAGCTACGGACACTGGATTTGTGCCAAGTTGATGGTAAAAGGCTCGTAAAGAAAGGCTCGCCCCCTATTACATGGGACTTAAACATAACTGGCGAAATGTGGGTGTACTATTAGGTACCTCTGTCTAACCCTTTGGGGATTACAGGCGTGATGTTATGTTATGTATTAATTTACAATAGGGCAGATGGCCTACCATGACGTCTTAAAGCAGGATCGTTTTAATCGCGTTCCAGTGTGGGTAAGAGACGGAGCTATAGAGGACGTCTAGCGCCATCTCTTTCCCTCACTGGCACGCAATTAAAACGATCCTGCTTTAAGACGTCATGGTAGGCCCGCAGATGACAAAAAAAAAACTAATTAGTCCGTCAGATAGATTTA
Organism: Xestia rhomboidea; assembly: GCA_963853795.1. Taxonomy (NCBI): domain Eukaryota; kingdom Metazoa; phylum Arthropoda; class Insecta; order Lepidoptera; family Noctuidae; genus Xestia; species Xestia rhomboidea. The sequence goes on along the minus strand of OY970764.1, from coordinate 7,452,188 downwards.
CAAAAAATAATGGACACATATTTTTCTTTTTCCATGTAAACAAAAAATGAAGACGATACAGTGCGTCGAAGACTCGTGTGACGTCACATTTGAGTACATTTATTACTCAAATGTGACGTCATAAGCCCCACTCACGTCGTTTTATTTTCGTAAATTTTTGATAAAACAAAAAACACGTAGATATCCAATATTTTTCGATGATCTAACTGACGGACTAAACAGAATCATATTTTTTTAGTCAGTCATCATCCATATTCAGTGCACTCATTTCAATATTAAAAAGACGGTTCTGTTCCCCACCTGCATGCTACGCAATTCAGGTTGCATTGAAACAAATTACACGTTTTGCCAATGAGCTTTTCCGATTCCATTTTTTACAAACAAAATTGTCAAATCACAAACAACAATTCAAGTTGCATTTAAACGAATTACACGTTTGGCTAATGAGCTTTTCCGATTCCATTTTTACAAACAAAATTGTCAAATCACAAACAAATTGTTAACTTCCGAGGACATAAGATCCCTTCACTCAGGTTTAAACACAATTCGCGTCATTGCCAAACAACGGCACACCGCAGTTAGCAACTAAGTGTTTTGTCGGCATTTCCATGAACAAAAACATAGTCTAGGTATGCGCGCGGCGTATATGTATATGAATGGAAGGCTGTGCGTGTCCGTTAATTACGCGTGGATTGTGTTGGATTTTTAGATATTCGTCGTAAATCTTAGTACAGTCAACAAAACAAGCAATGTAATTGTAGGTACCTACCAATTTTGTTCCCTAAAATGCCAGTAAGTACTTAAATTACCTTATCAATTCATGTTCTTAATTTGTATTGAACAAAATCAACTCCATAATGTTTTTTTTTAAGCTTTCATTAGTTACCTGCCTGTACTATATTACAAAGAGGTAAAGTTTATAAGTCAGGATGTAAGAGAAAACTCCGAAACTACTCATCCTTTTTTTTTTTTTTTGCCGAGGAAACTACTCATCCTATTCCAAGAAATCTTTCACTGGTACATAGATTCGCTATTTCTAAGTGCCGAACAGAAGCTACTGAAGCTAGTAACAAATCAAGATCGATGTCAAAAACCCTTGTCTTCTCAACTAGGTTTGAAGTACCTACCTAGTAGAGTACCAATTTATCTCTAACAACAATGTCTCCACAATGTGTGTACAATGTCAGTGTGGAGCCCCTCTGCAGAATATGCTCCACCTCCCTTCTTGTCCATCCTGCACAGCCATCACCAACACCCAAAGTTGTGCAGGTGGCAACATAGGTCCCCACTGGGCCGGCAGTCTCGACAGAGATAACGACAAAATCGTTAACTTTCGTTTGCTAAGTACTAACGAATAAATTGGGTTGCAATAAAGATGCTTGCAAGAATCGCATCTTGGATGTAGAGACTTGCATTTCCCGCAAACATCGTTATTGCAACCGATTTTTTTTGTCAGTTATTAGCGATCGAAAAGCCCGGCCCAGGTCGGGTATTAATTGTGTCTATCGATACGCAAAGAAGAAGAATTTATCTCTTTTTTTACCGTACATTTATGTACAACGCATTGCTATTGATTATACCACACATAACTACTAGATACAGTAAACCGTTCGTGTCGTTGTGTACAGAACTATTACACAGTTCGATTCAGGCCTTGACCGGGCACACTTAGCAGGGTGTTCAATCTTTATAAGTATAAGCTGTGACAGAGCCGCACAAGTGCATTTATTCCTAATGAGGCATTAGATAGGTACCTACTCGTTCAGACCAAGTCGAGACTAAACTCAGCCACATGACATCACGCCTATCTCCTGAAGGAAAGGGCAGAGCCGCAGAGGCATACAGACCTACTTACTATGACTCAAGTGTTGAGTGACATTTCGTTAATGTCATAGGAAACGCGCCCGTTTTGACATTAGCCGGGCACATCAATCGGACTGTCAATCTCAGCAGGAGTGTTCCTAAAATAAACCCGATGGAAAAAGAGAATACTACTATACCCAACCCGAGCGTTTAACTCTAAAAATGACCTCACTATTTTAATACCTAGTTGTTCTTGATAATGAGTTCATGATCAAAACAGCAGTTAAAAAATACTAGGTACTGCACAACTAGGAACTAAATAGTGAAGGTAAACGTGCAAGATGCTGGGCGGGTCACTTGTCTGAATTATTGCATCTGTCTAGCTAGACTGGGGGCCGGTCGATTTTGTCCCAGATCGCCATAATAACGAGCGTGTTGTTGATAGCCCGTAGCTAGCAATTATTTGATCGAATTACACTATAATAATGAACATCATACAATAATTGGTTGTGATTACCTACCTATAATATATGCTGTTACGGCGCCAACTTTAATTTTCCCCACCCCATAGCAACGCTCAATTAAGTAACTACCCACGTACATTGAATTATTCACAAAAGAGGTTTTTATTTATTTGTACTTTAAGGTACATAAGTAGGATTAATATGTTATACCATCCGTAGCTGAGGCCCTACTCTCTAACGTTTCGTCCGTTTTTTTGGCTCTATCCGTCTCTCTCACTCGCACTCATCTGCAGACGTGCGCGAGAGAGACGGATAGATCCGAATTTACGGACGAAACGTTAGGGAGTAGGGCCCCTGGATTTGTTCGGACATGTTCGGCTTTTTGGCCCACAGTCCAGACTTTGCCTAACCTTGTAGTTTGTCTAGACTTTTAACAGGGTAGCCCGTGAAATTCAAAATGTCTAAGGTTTTTTGCTATTTGAAAGTCAGTGGTAGGCAAACTAGCAGCAAGGCTATGAATTTTAAGCTATAGAAAGATGATTTTACCTAACTATTTTCATTTATTTACAGAACGCAGTCACACACAAGAAACACGACGAGAAATTCGACAGCCAAACCCTCGCCTTCACATGGACGCCCCCAGCTGGCTTCAGCGGCGATGTTAAGTTCAGGTAAATACCTACATTAATTTCCTTTATTAGTCCATTATCGGGCTTCTTGCGGAACATGAAACGTTTGTACTTATATCCCATCGGAAGACTCATTCATAAGGCGATAATCAGATGAACCAATCACTATTTTAACTGAAACCATTCAACAGCGTTGTTAATACCAATCAATGATAAACAAAACCCTACAAAGACTGCCGCAATCGGGTGAAATGAAAAGCCTAAAAGATTACTAAAACAAAACAACAAAGTGATCAACGTCTATCTTGCCTTGGTTTCGCAAGTTTTCAAGCTTATCGTTGTTCTAAATGCATCAGAATAGAATGCATATCATAGTCTTAGGTAAGTCCTTAAAATAGTATAGACATGTAGTAGGTATCAAGGGACGTCCAGGGGTTGAACAGGTCAGGGGTTCATAACCTTTTGAAAGTCAACAGTGCAATGAAACACAAAGCGATTTCAATTAACAAGCTTAATTTTAGAAATTGCACGTGTAGGTGTTTTAAGTGAATCATGTGGCGAAGTTTCGTTCCTTTGTTCATAAATGAACGAATACGATCGAATCGATTTACCTTGATAGTCCAGGTCAATTAATGTCGATAGGTTACTGTTATTTTGTAACTGAGACAAAGAGACTAATCACAAAGAACACAACCCGAACCCTCTCTTTGCTGTCGCACAGTCGGGTAAAAATGAAGTACCTACCTACTTGCCTGCCTATTAATTCATTTATAAAAACAAAACATAGCGATTAATAAATCTAAGTACCTACTAGCTACTAATGAAAAATTTACCGAAATATGAGCCGGTACAAACCACCAATTTTTCGCAATTATTTAAAAGGTTCAAAAATAACAACATTTAAAGTCACACTCACGAGCACCAATACCTACATAAACACTTAACAACTTTACAAAGTGTTATTCTCCTAGGTACTGCATTAAAAATGTCATGTTGTTACGAACATAGTGTTTTGAAACTAAGATTTTTATGAAAAAGAACCTCGTTATTTCTCGTGAAAAATGTAGGAAAGTGTATACATACACAATGGTGCTCGTCACTGTACAATCCCGCTTTTCTTTGGTGAATCAGTAACCAATTATTGTTTTCATTTCCAGAGCCACCATCGCCCTGAACGGCGCCGTCTTCTGGGTGGGCGTTGAATCAGCTCCCGTCAAGGTCGTCAGCTAATTTTATTAAATTAAGAACAAAGAGTATTATTATTTGATAATTTAATTATGTCTCCTTACATTCCTGTATTTGTTTGTCTTCTTTCGACTCTGGATGTATTAGATATTTCTTAACATAAATAAATAATTTTATAAAACCTTTGTTTCTGTTTTTTTACAACATCAGCTGCCTAGCCTGTTCCCAACTATGTTTAGGCGAGACGACAAAAAAAATCTAATTAGTCCGTCACTTAGATTATCTAAAAATATTTGACCCGTGTTTTATCTTTTGTTACGTAAACCAAAATTGACGAAGATACGACGCTTTTAAAATTCTCAATACGTCACGCCATGGTATAATATTTAGCTAGTTCTGACGTCACTCCCGAGTTTTGATGCGTTTTATCTTTGTCTATATTCATTGATTTACAAAAACAAAAAATACGTGTCCATTAATTTCCAATACTCTAAACTGACGGACTAAATAGATTTGCAATTTTTTGATACTGTCGTCATGCCTATTGGTAAAGTACTTTTTAACTGCGCAAGATAATAAAACCAGCCTCGTTAGTCTAGTGGTCGCTGTCGCGACTGTTGAGCATGAGGTCCTGGTTTCAATTCCCGAGTGGACAAATTGATATTGGGTTTTATCATCAAGAATTTCTCAGTAGTAGTCACGGAGTCTGGAATTGTGCCCGGTTGACGGCAATATGGTTGTCCTCTATTACATGAAACATAAGGGCCGAGTCACACCGGAATGGCAGCAGCCGGCAGCGAAGCGGCGAGCACTTTCAGTGTGAAATAATTTTATACTTTATCTACATACTTATAAGACTGAAAAGGTCGCGAGGCCGCCCGCGGAAACGCGAGCGGTCGCGAGCCACGCGCTTCTTGTCGGTGGTTCTGCCAGCGGCGTCGTGAAGCCGCTTGCGGCAACGCGGGCGGCCGCGCGCTTTTTTTCCTTTGTTTGTTCTCCTTCTTCCGCAATAAGTGCTTTATTAACCAATTCCATCATGTTCACTCCAAACACACGAGTTTCCTTGCCGAATGTAAAAACTAAACTATAGTCAAGTGGAGACTAGGTAGGCGCGTGTGGTCTGGAGGTAGCGCGAGGCCACCAGCAGCCGCAGCATTGCAGCCGGCCGCTGCAATTCCGGTGTGACTCGGCCCTAACTGGCGAAATGTGGGTATACTATTAGGTAGTAGGTACCTAATAGTGTACCCACGTTTCGCCAGTCCTCTGCCTAACCCTACGGCCGGGGATTACAGGCGTGACGTTATATAAGACAATAAAAAAATCATTTAATAATTTTAACAAATACTTTATTTCAAACATAGCACCTAGAATTTTTGTCTTCGAGATCCATTTACAAAATACAAGTCTCAATAAAATACAAATAGAGTAGAGTAGGAACTAATAGCTTGTATCTACAGTACAGCAATAATAACTCATAAAAGATTCTTACTATCACTGGTAATTCGTTCAAAGAAAATTTTATTTTCATTTTTTTTACTTACTAATTAAATATTTAGGCATTTTTTATTATTGCAATTTATTACGTCGCGGCCATGCTAAAGGGTTTTCAATCATACCCTTGGCCCCTTGGGAAGACGAGGCAATACCATTTACGAGTTAGTGCTTTTAACACGCGATTAGTGAGCACTTTTCCTACAAGTAGGTAGGCAGAGACCATTTGGTATTTCGCTACAGCTAGTCTTAGGCCAAAACTTGAAATCGGCAGAGCGTTCTATAGAAGCAAATAATTTTTAAAATCTAATAATTTACATAAAAATCGACATCTAATCATATAAATAATAGGCTAAGATAGGCAGTCAATTCTAATCTGCTTTTCTACAAAAAGTTATAACTAATACTTTTTTTTTAATATCTAATATGCTCGTACTGTAGATACATGCATGAAGCTTTCAAAGACTTATAAATTTAATCCATATAGCTAGTAGAGAGTTGCTATTAGGAAAGTGGTTTCACAAGATATGCATCGATATTCGAGTACCTATCAACTATGTGCGAAATACGGAGTAGAAGGGGACGGACTTTTGGAATACAATGAGTTATCAGAGTTTTTTTTAATTCTTAGAGCGTTTTAGGTGACCTCAGATAATAAGCACAATTTCTCCCCATTCGCCCCTTCGCCTCCCAACTATTTTCGCCCACATATTGGGACTTTAATTTTAAAGTCTTTGAGCAAGCTTATATTAGGAGTAAAGCTCGAGTTCTATTCACATTGAAGCAATTCCGAGACAAACCGCTACACACGTTGATAAACAACTATTGTTACATTCACTCTCACAACATCTAAGTCTCAGTTGTGTAAACGCATTTCTTTGAAATTACAATTCAAAGGAAAATCCATTAGAGAACACATTTACAATTTAAAAAGCACATTTTGGTAAAAATACACAAGTTTTAATAATTTCATAAGTTTTAAATAATTTCATAAGTTTTAAATAATTTCATAAGTTTTAAATAATTTCATAAGTTTTAAAGCCTGCACAAGTTAAATTCATAAGAAGAAAACTTAAGTAAATAGTTGCTAATTGCTGCTATTTATCTGCAGTAATATGAAATGAGATCAAACTGCAAATAAGTAGATAAGTAACATTCATGACACAGTTGTAGAAGTACATAGATTCGATGTTTGCGTGACACTGAGACTTGCAACTTTACATAAATACTTGTCAACTACATCGGTACATATTCTAGCAACTAGGGAAGATGATATCTGGGGGTCTAACAAGGGCCGCTTTAGCAGAATCTTAAATGAATCACGTTAAAAATCATATTAAAATTCTTAAAATGGACTTTATTTTATGATTTTAGAGTCCATTTTAAGAATTTAAATTTTTATAGACCTGCTGATGAGTACTAATATTGAATGAGTGTTATGTAAATGTATAGAAAACCGTAATTGACAACTACACTAAACATGTAATTCCATTATTACAGCCACCAAGTTAAGTTATTATTATAAGATTGTTATTTAAGGTAAACTACATGTTGGAAGATTTAAATTGCAGACAATTCCCGTATTTAAATGGATATATGACATCTTATTACAGTACCACAGATGGGCGCTGCCACTGGTCATTATAATATCTATGGTGAATATCCTGTCAGATACAAACATACCTAGTTACAAACTGGCAAGACAAGGTCATATAAAATTTGTGTGTGTTATGTGTAAAAGGCAATTTTGGTGAGTGTTAACAACATAATACACACACATACAGACATTTTGACACACACAACAACCACCAACTCAGCCAGCAATCTCTATTCCTGTCACAACATAAATATTATCAGATTAGGTAACCTAAGTATTTATTATCAGAAGAGGTATCTGCTTGTTGAATACATTTAACAGCATTCATATTTACACAAATGCATATTTAAATGAAAGAAAATTTACCATCTCATGACGTTTTGAAACAATAATAAATACTTATGAATTAAATACACCTACTTCATAAATAACATATTTAAAATTGTAATCAGAAACTAAATTGTCATTGGTCTAAATTAAATGCACTTCAATTTAAAAGTCTTATACCTAAATATAAAACATCACAGTTAATACTGAATAAGTAGTAAATAAATACATAGAATTAAGTTGTTAATTTAGGTAGGCTATCATTGGTTCTGTATGAAATAGTTTTGTCTTTTGAGCTGTCTGTACAGTGAGATGTACTTCCCTGCGGCTGAAGTTCTTGGAACCACATATTGTTTGCAGAAAAGCTTGGGATCGCGAGCCTTCTCAGAAAGCTCTCCACAGTCAAGTGCTCGCAAGAACGCGAGTACAAATGTGAAGCAGTTGTGCCTCTCTTCATTGTACCTCTCAGCCTCCCATAGTGGGCTTTGACTCACCTGTAACAAGGAACAAAATGTTTAAGCAATAATTGGAATGATAACAACTTTGTTTACTGTCAACAAGCATAATATTGGCATACCTTGAGCAGAACACTATCCCAAATCTCATTCCACATCTCATCAAACTGCTCTAGCAGTAGGCACTGGTCCCAATCTGAGCTGGAGTCACAACCACTCCACTTCTTGGTCATTAGATCCACTCCACGGATCCCTTCCTCACTGAATTCCACAACACAACCCTGAGAGTTAGTTACCCCTATGTGCAAGTCTTTGGAATTATAGTAGTCGCTGTGAATAATGAAAAATCACGTAAGCATAAACGATTTGATAAGGTCGTGAATCATTCTGAGAGCTTTAACTTGAAACGAATCAAGGAATATGGCACGTAGCACCCAATATGACCACTTACTTGAGGAAATCGCCATGGGTAGGCTTCATCACAATAGCTCGCGGATGCTGAGATGCTTTGACGAAGGGGTAAGGAACCCTAAAACAAAAATAGGGCGCTTAGCAACAACCTTCAATAAACATGATAGTAGAAAAACCGTTACATAAACGTATCGTCACCTGAAGGGCAGTAGATTGTAGTCATATCTATCCAGTTTTTGATCACAAACCGGGCATTTCTCAGGTATTATGGTGCAAAATACTTTGTGATCACAATGGTGGAAACAAAGAATACCCGGATCCATTTTTGCACAAAGACTAAGGGAGAATTTTCAATGAAACTGTCACTTCTAGTAACTTTAACACAATCCTTAATTAATGCAGTTGATTTGACCAAACTAATCGAAAAGGAAATCAGAATAACTTATTGAACAAGCAAAAGCCTAATGAGAACCTCATAGGAACTCTGCCATTGTCCACCTTTCACAACTTGACTCGCTTGGAAACCTTTCGACAAAGCAGGGTAAGGGTACGTTCGTAAGTGCGACTAGTTTGGATAATTAAATCCAAATTAGAAAACTTATCATCCAAAATAGTACATTCAACATATATGATATTTTGAATAGAGTAATTGCAGTGACTTCTTTTTATTTGTAAAAATGCATCAAACGCTTTAATCAAGTTTTATTCATTTGCTGTGTAAAACCACATCATCATATTTTTGAATATTTTTATTTTTTGTTAGGTTCTGAACGGCCGTCTACGACTTCAACTGTGATTGGGCAAAACAACAGCTGTGAACAGATGATACAATAGTGCAATTCTATTGGTCGATTATTTGCTAGCTGTCAATTAGCTGTTTACTGGATTGGTCTATACTATTAACGTGTTCGGCGGTAAAATTTAAAGTTAGAAAAGTAAAACTTATGTTTATAGTTTTGAAGAAAAGCAATTAATGTTCATGAATCCTGCCCCTACCAGGAAATATTATTAAATTGCGTTGGTTTAATATTTTCACTATAATAAGTTGAATAACGTAATTAAATAAAGAAGGTGGGTAGGTCCTGATTTGTATTCTTTACTTCTTTTGACTTAAGTCATTTTGTATTTTTTTCACCATTCACAATAAAATTATGATAGTCAAAGAGATCTTGAGAAAAATGTTCTACATCTTTTCCTGTCTACCATAGAAGTTCTATTTAAAATTTGGTCCTTTATCAGTTCGTGAATTGTATTATTGTAATGCCCTATTTCATTACAATAGGTGTTTGGTCCATGGTGTCGAAATTTTATCAATAATCGTATGTCATGAAGCGTGGTATTGTGTGTTTTACCAGTTTCCATGGCAACGAGCGCTGGCGGTAAACCACACCTCGCCCATGAGACCCAGTTCTGGCGACAGTGCGCTGTAAACCGTGCGATCCTTTGTTAGGACATACTTCCCAATAATGTACTATTAAAGTTAAATAGACAGTTTCGAATAATGTGTGTGTGTGATTAGGAAACCAGTGTGCTCTTAGATTATTTTAGGAAATGAGTTAAAAATACGGTTTTAAAATTAAATATTTACTACAAAGTTATAAATCGTGTCATTGAACTTTATTTTTTTGATTGGATGCCGTTGACTTTGGAAAGCAGCATGAAAGTTGTTATGAATGTTTCAAATCCGTTAATTTAGATAATCATGATGTGTTTCAAGAAGGTGAAAGGTTTATTACAAACAGTTTGGTGGTTGCTAGCAGCAGCGCGGGTGGTGACCGCGGGGCTGTCTTGCCTCAGCAGCCCCTGCCTTCATGGTATATGTATAGATGACCTCAATACGTAAGTACATAGTCATGTTATTTATTATAAACATGCAATATGGTGCAGACTGCACGTGTACTATTATGTATAATGCAGATAGCAGTATTACACTCTTTCGGACATAGATTTAATTGATACTGGACATTCCATTTCCTCAAAATAAATAGTTAAACTATATAATTGCACCTCATGATACAAATCTTGCTAGCTATCTATATTAACAATTTTTAAATAAAAAATACCATTCGAACTAGGCTTTTTTATTTAATTGACCCTGGTGTGTTTTTCTGGTGTCAATCTCAATTTGATTTAATGAACCTTCAGTTTTGTATAATCGGAACCGATATTAAAATATCGGAGAGCACTCATAATAAATACCTAGATAAGTATAGGCACATATTTTAATTATGTAACTATATAATTATAATCTTTTTTAACCTATGTTTCCAGTACATACTCATGTTATTGTGTGGACGGATACACTGGCGTGCAGTGTCAGACGAACTGGGATGAATGCTGGTCCAGTCCATGTCAAAATGGAGGGACCTGCATCGATGGCATTGCTTCCTACAACTGCTCATGCCCTGACGGATTCATAGGTTCGTAAACAATTCGTTAAATAATGGTTTATTTTTTTTAGTGTTGCCAAACCGGCCGGCCGGTCATGTCTGCGGCGTGTTGGACTGATCATGGGCTAAAACAATGGCTAAATGGACCAAAATTTGGGTCCCGGAAAAGGTCTGGCGACATCGACACCGCGGCGCTTGACGCTTACTAAAGGATTGGTTCAATACTTGCTCAAAACAGATAATATTGGAAAGGAGGAAGGAAAGCCTTTGCCCTGCAGTGGGAAAACAAGCTGAAAATAAATAATAACTACTTTTCAATACTCATTAATGTAAAACGCATTCTCGTGTAATCTAACAAAAACATAAAATTATTCGATAGAGGACTATGAAATTTCTGTTCCTACTTATTTTGCAACACTGCGGTTCCGATGAGATGACCAGCTAATTACAGGATTTACGTTGTTATCGAACGTCAGTCTTGCGGTTGGTTGGATCCAGTTCCAGCTAGAGGTGGCTAAGTTTAAGCGCGAAATGCTTCCGTTCGAGTTTCGACGGACCGCAAGCCTGTCTGTGACCTGCCATCGTCAGCCTTGTGGTCGGTCACTCTGTCACTGTCAGTTTTGTAATCATTAACAGCAATACCTACAACATGTACTTAACTCCAGTATTCTACCTAATTTTAGTGCTGTTAATAGGTATTATACTTTAAAATTAGGTAAGTACCTATACTTAGCAGTATCTTTTTCTATCGGATTTCGTTTGTGGATACATATCTGCAGACTTTCGTGAACAAAAACAGTAATTTCATTGCTTTTTACATCCAAATTCCTCCAACTAATCAATTATAGGTTGGTACCTACTGTATTACAATAGGTAGTATTGTATATTCATTGGTAGGTCATGCGCCTGAAAGTTTTATTTAGTTGCTTGGTGGTCGACGATAAATGTACTTACTAGAGTTACACATTTTATGAAGATTATAATCTAAATTAACGTAAAAGTATTGATTGACCAACTTCCTTACACGTACTGTATATTTACCAATGTCCAACTTTAACACGGCATTCAATAAAGGCATAACAAAATTAGTCCACGTCAAATTAAATATGTATGACGTACAATGGAGCGCAGCATGTCACTATTACCAAACTTTCAATTAATTATTTTTAAACTGTAGGAAGCTAAGCTAAGGACCTACTTCTACTTCAAGGTCTATAAAAAATCTAGCAAGCCATAAATTACTAATTAGGAACGGTGGTGGCCTTGCCTTGATTCAAGTAAATTCACGCTTCAAAGGATATGAGGCGAATTTCCGTGACCAAACTAAAACCGGTATTGAAAGCAGTTTAAATATGTCCTTTCGGTTTTTTTTTCTATTAACTTAAAGTTCGTCTCTGAAACTTTAATTTAATTGAAATCAAAACCACAAGTCACAAAATCTGAAATGTGGTACTCGTACCCTGCAAAACCCTCCAGTGATTGATTACATGCGTGATGTTAATGATGGTGAAAGCGTCAGGCTAGCCCGCAGAATTCAAATTTTCTTACGTTTTTGCAATTTGTAGACCAGTGCCAGGTTTTAAGTTGGTTAAAATATTGTTCGCAAGTTCATAAAAGTCGAGGAACGACTTTTTCAAGGTCAAAATCATTCCTCGACCTTTATGAACTCGGAGGGTTGTATTGATGATTTTGATGATTATAATTCTGTAACTACATACGTCTTACAGCCGCGAACAATATTTTAATCAACATGCAACCTAGCACTGGTCTACAAATTGCAAAAAACGTAAGAAAAATTGAATTTCGCGGGCTACCCTGGAGCATCCACCTTAAGGTATCATCATAAGTATATGAATTTTATAGGCGACAACTGCGAGACGAACTACAATGAATGCGAATCTAATCCTTGCCTCAACAACGGCACATGCATTGACATGAACAACGGATACCTCTGCTCCTGCGTGCCAGGATTCTCTGGAGAACATTGTGAGATGGATGTAGCCGTCTGCAATTCTACTGAAGAAGTTCGTTGCTACAACGGAGGTCAATGCATCGAGGGACCTGGCTTTAAATTTTATTGCAAATGCTTACCCGGTAAGTAATGCTTTCAATTCGATGTTGATGGCGTATCATAATACAGTTATTGTGTCAGTCACGCGATTGTTGAATAAAGATGCTCTTTAAACGGAGTGACATTTTGTTTCCGACTAATTCTCATTCATCGTCGTGTAAAGCTGGTCTTATTTTACAGCTTATCAGATTACATTCATATTTATTTTTGATGATCACAAAAAAACATACTAATTTCAAAGAAGATGCTATAATTACTGGCAATTTTATGTTACTTAACCCCTTTTTCCTTAGGCTGGGCTGGACCGAAATGTGAAGATCAGATAGACGAATGTGAATCTAATCCGTGTCAGAACGGCGGTGTTTGCATTGATGTCCACGCAGATTACATGTGTGCTTGCGCTTTTGGTAATTAAATTAATATATTTTGCTCTAAGTACACTTACTAACTATAAAAATTCCCATTGGCGTACAGATAAATACAAAAAAAAAATAGCAAAATCCAGCCGCACTAGTCACTAGCATACTTGATAATTAGTAAAAAGAATGATACAAATGATGATGCAATTTCAGGATTTACGGGAAAAAGTTGCGAAGTCCAAATAGAGTTTTGCGACGATAACTCTTGCAGTAACAATGCGCTGTGCGTCGTAGAAGATGGCGCAAGAGTCTGTTATTGCGTGCCTGACTATCATGGAGAGCGATGCGAGCTGCAATACGATGAATGTTTACTAGGACCCAGGTATTATTTTCAACCGGTAAAAATGGCTGTAAACTTTATCCATTTTGCTACAACTATACCTATTTTCATTTATAGGTGCATGAACGGTGGCACATGTATCGACGGTGTCGATAATTTCACGTGCTCATGTCCACCCAAACTGACTGGGCCATTGTGTGAATGCCTAATACTTGAGGACGAGAGTTACGATTGTGAATATGTTAGTCCGACACCTTTAACAAGTTCCACTCAGTCGGTCTTAACAACATTGATGGAAGAAACTACGTCAGCCAAACCTTCTTTCCCAGACATGACTCCCACATACAGTTCGATTAATGACACAACTCCTGTTTTAACAACTGAACGTGAAACAATTTCTACTGATGGAGTCGGGAGCAGTACTGAAAAGGAAGCTGTAATAACAGTCGTAACAGAAGTCACTGGTCACACTACAGGCAAAGATACAGAAGTCACCACAATAATAGATACTGGTGTCACTACTATATCTCAAGAAACAACAATAACCAGCGAATCAACAACCACGAAAGCAGGAATTTCAGAAGCTCCAGAAATTGTAGAAACAAGACCAACTATGGAATCTGAAAATGCTAAAACCGAACCTACAACCGAATGTCAAGGAGTTTGTAACGATACTGTAACTAAACCACCAATAAGTACTGTGACTGATTCTACTACTAGTTCATCAGAAACTACTAAATATGATTTACCAACTACAACAGAGGAAACTACTTTGACTACACCACCTACCACCACATTGACAACTACAGAAGAAGCTACAGGGGAAATAACAACAACACCTAAAGTTGATGTTAGCACAGACAAAATGTTCACTGATATTCCTACTAATCACCCAGCAACTTATCTGCCAGGCTATTCGTCAACTACTGAAACTGTGGAAGTCACTAGTGCTGTTGATACAGAGATTTTGACTACAGCGCAGTCGGAATGCACTGATTCAATTTGCAATGATCATGGAAGCTGCATTAACACTCCTCATGGAATTCGGGTAAGAAAATAATATAAAAAACGATAGTGTAAAATATGAAGTAGATTATTTACCCATTTTTTTAATGATTTTAGTGCCATTGCAATTTTAATTACGGAGGAAGATTTTGCGAGGAACCGATATCAATTACATCCGCGGCTTTCGGAGGAAATTCTTTTATAGCTCACAAACTGAAAAACGCTACATCTATCAACATCGAATTCAATGCTAAAACGCTGATAACTGACGGACAAATATTGCATGCGGATATAGCAAAAGGGGTTTACATGCAGCTGTACATGAATTCTGGATTATTGAAATTCAAATTTTCGTGTGGTTATCAAACGATGCTATTGAGTGAGTTGAAGACTTTCGTCAATAAAGGTTATCCGATGAAAATTGAAACAAGGTAAGGGATAACATTATGTCGACTTTGTATGATTGTATTTTACATTCCTATATTAGTACATATTATCAAAACCCTATTCAAGAACATCGCAATTCCAATCAAATGACATGCTTGCTATTGTAACTAATGTCACGTTCATCTTGCAGGTTGGACCTATATCCAGAAGATCAACACTGCAATGCGACTCTACGCTTGAATGATACAGTGGCTATGAGTGGTGGTCAAGTGGCCAATATTACCACTCTGGATCATAACTCGACGTTGTACCTGGGAAACTCTAGAGACGTTAAAGATTATGAGAGCAAACCTTTCATTGGATGCATTAGGGATTTGATTGTAAGGTTTCTTATTACTACGCAATATTTAAAAGTACTAAAGACTGTGCCATCTCCTTTCTTTTTATGGAATCGTCCATCCCCTACAAAAGGAACTTAGGATGATACTTAATATACACCTTTACTCTTACCTTGACATTTTAAAGAGTTTTTTCGGCTCCGGAGAATAATTTGCATTGCTCAAGTCGTCAAAATGTATGGAACAGCTGTTTTTTTTTTTCAGTGTTTGGTCCCATTGTAAAAGTTGCTCATAATGATGAGTACAATGACCGGTCGAAGTTTATCGATAAATGAGTTTTGTAGAAAAGATTCGTGGTTTCATATTTCGTATTAAAAATGAACCATAAAATTGTTTATTCGGAAATTGGAATAGGTTTAATTAGTCTTAAAGGTGACTAAGTATTATTTTTAGACGAAGCCTCACACGGACACTTTGTTTTTTTTTAATCTAGGTAAACGGAGAAAAACGCCAAGTATTCGGCGATGCTCTCGACGCCGGCGAAGTCACCGAATGCTTCTCACTATCCTGTCTCTCCGGGCCCTGTCTTAATGGAGGCACTTGCAGCGACCACCATGATGGTGGATACACCTGCTCCTGTGCCAATGGGTAAGATATTAGCAGCAGGTTAAGCTTTGCGAAATAATTCAAGGGATATTATTATTAAAAAAAAGGACCTGGGACAAGCCACCAAACTTGAATTTTAAGGCAATTTGTTTTTTCCTGATTATTTATAAACACGAATAACAACAAAAAATGTGGCCCTAATTGCACCAAATAACGTAGTTTACTATAAAAAAATAAGAAACATCCTATCATTTTACACCATGATTCTCAACGCGGACACGTAAAATTTGCTGCTTTGATATTCACCCTTATAGGAAGAGAGTTTTATCTAAGATATACTATGTCAAATATTAATTATGTAAGTACCTAATCTACTTCTAATCAGTATAAGATTTCCAAGTGAAAAGCCAAAGCCTTCCTAAAAAGTCAGCCAGCAATTTTGATGTTTACTGCCTCAATGGTGCAGTGGTCGCAAACGCGACTGCTGAACGACCCGGGATTCGAACCCAAGATCCCTTGTCATGGGTTCGATATCCGGGTCGGGCAAAGCGTTATTGGGTTTTTCCATCAGAAATTTCTTAGTAGCGGTCTGGGCCGGCAGTCTCGACATAGCGACAAAATCGCTAACTTTCGAACGCAAATAACTCACGAAAAAATTCGGCTGCAATAACGATGCTTGCGGGAAATGCATCTTAGATGTAGAGAGTTGCGTTACTGGCAAGCATCATTATTGCAACTGAATTTATTAGTTAGTAATTAACTATCAAAAGTTAGCGATCGATTTTGTCGTTATCTCTGTCGAGACTGCCGGCCCTGGATCTGTGGCTGGTTGATGGCTTAAGAGGGCTATCACATATTTTCTTGTATTTGAGTGTTTTAACAGTCTAACACTCAAATACAAGAAAAAAAGATTTTTATTTCTTTAAATAAAAATTTCTCTATAAGTAGAGAAATAATCAAACTTTCTCGGGCATATTTTTATTTTATTTTGTGGCCATATCTAAACCATAATCACACATCTAAACTGAGATTTTTAATTTCTTTCAGGAGCGCTTTAAATAAAAATCATTTTTTTTCTTGTATTTGAGTGCTAGACTCTTAAAATACCCAAAAACAAGAAATCCTGTAATAGCCCTCTTAATAGACTGGCACCCTATTACATGTGACTTTGAAATGTGGGTCTACTATTAGATACACCTCTGCCTAACCCTTCAGTGATTACGATTAGCCGTGATGTTAGTGCAAATGTTACTCTGTGGTTTTCAGTTTTCTCGGAGAGCACTGCAACGAATCAGTCTGCGAGAACAACCCATGTCAGTCGGGCGGCAGCTGCGTCCGTCACCCCGGCAGTGGGTTCCTCTGCCTCTGTCCTTACGGGAAACACGGCATCTTGTGCGAATACAGTGAGTTTACCATCATCTGTCATTAAAGGAACCCATGACGTCAACCTTTGATAGAAACCACAGTCAGATTATAAACTCTTCAAAATCCTTCACTTTCTGCAAAGAGGACTGACGGCATGTAAACTTTTGGTATGAAAGTAATCACAACACAAATATCGCTCATAAGGTCTTTTTCTTTCGCATAAGTAAACGTTGGCGCCGGGAATTTCTCCTGTATTGTGGGTGCGTTTACAAACATTTTAACTCACACAAACAGCCAGACCCGGAACAACGATCTGTAGGCTTAGGCTATACAAATATTTGTTCTAAAAAGGGATCGAACCCGCAACACGCGACGGAGCAGTCACAGCGCCAACAGTACCGGTCAAGTCCAATTACCCATCATACACCGAAGTTCGTTGCAAAAACAATATTTCTAAGTTGTCCGACAATATTTGGTTGTTCGTCTTCCACATTCAGTCTTGTAATAGAAAATCATTGTAAGAAGTTGAAAGATGCTTTCTAAACTCAAACAGGCTCATTACTTTAACGATTTGTTTTTATAACTAACTAGCTGATGCTCGCGGCTTCGCCCGCCCGCAAATTATATACTAAAAACTTCCTCTTGAATCACTATCTATATAAAAACCCTCATCAAAATCCGTTGCGTAGTTTAAAAGTTCTAAGGAGCTTTGCACACAGGAAAGACGTAAGACGAGGACGGGGCACGGACAAGGCGCAGACGGGGCGCCGCGCCGTCGCGACTTTTTACCGCACATAGAAAAGACGAGGCGCGGGCGTGACGCCGGGCGCCACGAGAGAAAACAAGCGACGTGCGCGCAGCACTTGTCCCGGCACCCGCGCTCCACGTTCTCGCCCGTCTCTCGTCCGCTCGCGCCCGGCGGCGCCCGTGCGTCGCCTTTTCTATGTGCTTTATTTACAACAGGGCGTAGACGGGCAAACGTCGTTACCGCACCCGTCCGCGCCCTGCCTTTTCTGACTTTGTGTGCTTTGCGACGCGCCGCTTCTATACATTTTGTATGAAAAAGACGTGGACGAGACATATGTATGTGCCCCGTCTGCGTTTTATGTCTTTTCTGTGTGTCTTGCGCCTAAGCATACATAGGGACAGACGCGGCGGGTGACTTTGTTTCATAATATGTAGTGATAGTAACTAGCTTCATGCCTGCAGCTTCGTCCGCGTGGAGTTCGGTAACGTTCTCCCACGGGATCGTACCTACTACCGGGATAAAAAGTATCCTATGTGTTAATCCAGTTTATAATCTATCTGTGTGCTAAATTTCATCCAAATCCGGTCAGTAGTTTTTGCGTGAAAGAGATACATCCAGACATCCATACATCCTCACAAACTTTCGCATTTAAAATATTAGTAGGTTGTCTAGTCCATATCAATATGCCATTCGTTTATAAAGGTTACAAACATATGGCAAAGGTTAGATCGATTGGTGTTTTGTAATAGCACTCAAGTAAATTATATTTTAGCCACGATCGATAATGGAGTTCGAAATTACATTCACCGATGATTATAAATAACATAAAACAATGTCACTAAGCACCGATAAAGAGATAATCGATTTTATTATCCATAGTCCTCATAGTCGTAAAAAGTAACAGGTAATAATTATAGGTACCTTATCAAGTTGTGATTCCATAAGCTGAACAAGATTCTGTGAGTTATGATACTTACAGCTTTATCGATGTTTTGATTTTTATTAAATGCCATTTTATAGGGTTCCGTAGGTATTATGTCCTGACAAGGAACCCTTATAGTTTCGTCATGTCCGTCTGTCCGCCCGTCCGTCCGAGGTTATGATCAGAGACTGTTAGTACTAGAAAGCTGTAATTTTGTAAAGGTACTGTGTAATTGTGTATACCTATCAATTACGCCGACAAAATGGTAACAATAAATTTAGGGTGAAGTGGGGATGATTTTTTTTTTCGTCGTCTATCCCATTGTGTGGGATACCGTAATATGTCTTTTAAAATGACTTAGGGGTTGCTAATACTATTTTTCGATTTAATGCTCCATTTACGAAATATTAAATTTCAAAGTGCAAATATTTGTTCCAGTAGGAGTAAGTGAGGACCTCATAATATCTCCCACAACTGACTCAAGTGCAATTTATCGAGTTTGCTTGTCTACGTTCTATATCAACTCAACCGGAGACATGACCTGAACAATCCAGAGATGGACATTTCAACTCAACTGTCACGCACTGATCAATCACAACCTACCATGACGACTTAAAGCAGGATCGTTGTGGGTTAGAGACGGAGCTATAGAGGACGTCTAGCGCCATCTCTTTCCCTCACTGGCACGCAATTAAAACGATCCTGCTTTAAGGCGTCATGGTAGGCCCGCTGTTCGGTATATGTAACTAATGGATTCATTGGGTGTTCTTTTGTTTCCTCCACAGATGTAGAGATCACCCGTCCGTCGCTAGCCCCAATCAGCACCGGAGTGTCCTCCTACATAATGTACGCACTATCCCCTGCCGCAATGAACTCGGACCGCTTCGACCTGCGCCTGCGCTTCCAGACGACAGACATGGACCAAATAGCTCTGCTGGCGTTTGTGGGTCAAAGTGGGAGACACAACTCGAGGAGCCAACATCTGGCGTTGACGTTTGTGAAGGGATATATCATGCTGACTTGGAATATGGGTAGCGGTAAGTTTAAAACACAATCATTATGTTTCCGGAAAATAATGGGATGGGTGTAAAAGAACCTTTAACGAAGCCGACAGGCACTTGTTCTCCCCGTCATTGCGATATTTTTTTTGTTCTAGAGCAGTGTTTTTCAACGTGTGGGCCGGTATGGGTCGCCTCGTACTATAGGCGAGACGACAAAAAAAATCTAATTAGTCCGTCACTTAGATTATCAAAAAATATTTGACTCGTGTTTTTTCTTTTATTACGTAAACCAAAATTGACGAGGATACGACGGTTTTAAAATTCTCAATAATTCAGTCACGCCGTGGTATAATTTTTAGCTAGTTCTGACGTCACGAGCCCCCACTCCCGAGTTTTGATGCGTTTTATCTTTGTCAATATTCATTGATTTACAAAAACAAAAAATACGTATCCATTAATTTCCAATACTCTAACTGACGGACTAAATAGATTTGCAATTTTTTGATACTGTCGTCATGCCTATTCAATGCACCCATAATTATTTACAATAATAGGTTTTGAGTGCAAAACATTGAGTCGCACCGTAAAACGTATTTGTTTTCATTTCCGAGCAATAATTTTCACGTAGAGTTACTTAGTTTGATGTACAGAATGCTTGGTTGACGGCTTCGTGTGTGACCGAATGGTGTAGTACTTGGTGGTTGCAAGTGCGATTTGAAACTGCTGTGATGACGGTCGATTCCCAAATCGCGCCAAGTGTGCTAACAATAATGCAATGTGTGAATAGCAATTTCTCGGTAGGTAACCCGTAACCTGGATTTCTTTACCTTATTATTACCACGTTCACTGCGTTATTCAAATTTGATGACTTTCAGTGGGTGCGGCATGGGGTCTATTATATCCGGAGCACGATTAGTCCCCGGTGCGTTGTTAGGTCGAAAAGACCCGTTCGACTTCCATCTGTTTAGGAGGACTTATCTTTATAGGTATAATGATTAAAGCATATTCTTTTATAGCAATATATTGACAAATAAACACTCAGTAAAAGACTGAAATCGTAGGTAGACGCACTGAATGGTTTGTTAGTAAATAAAGGAATTGCCTGTCGGATCTTAACGACCCGTTATCCACACTGGTTAGTAAAAATGTCGATACATTTTTAGTGTTGTCGATGATAAAAAAAAACATCGAAAGCGATAGAATGTATAATTTTGTGTTCCATTTAAATTCGTTCACTATGAGCTGTACTGTAGCTGTGGTTGATGGTGTGGGTGAATCTGGATAGGAATTGATGGCTGCAGTCTGGATAGGAATTGATGGCTGCAGTTTGTAGGCCTTGGTAATGTGTGTCCAGTTGACGGGATAGTACTACATTATCATATATATTCCGCATACCCAATCTTATTTTTCTTGGAAAACTTAAATTTCGCTTACTTAATTTTTCGTTGGTTTATCACCCTCAAATGACATAAACAACATTTTCCTGGAACGCTTCATATTCCATTTACTTTCTCTTCTCATTTGCATAAAAAACTAATCGAACACGTCCTCACTGACTTAACTAGAACATGTACTCTAGTGTGGTTATCAGGTCATCGGGCACCGGGTCGTTTAGAACCGATAAATGCACTAGACGTAAAAAAAATTGCTTCCGATTTTTTTCGTATCTATGTTATCTATTTAACGAGGAAATCCCAAAACACTAACCGTCTCCTTCATAGGAAGACCAAATATATCTGTCCCGCACCAGCGGAAAGTACAGTAGTTTTTGTTCCGCTCCGGAAAAAAGTTTAGCTTCGGATATAATCAACCCGATACCACACCGAGAATCGCCCCCAATCGGAATTGAACTAGTATATTTGTGTCTGTGCCTACTTAATGCCTACCAATTTGACGAAAAGAGACGTAATATAATGTTGTAATGAGTCAGTGACAAAGTACCAAGCATTGGCAACTCGCCAAAGTAATTAACAGAATGCGATATCTCAAGAATGCATGTTTTTATAGTTGTTGCATTCACTACCAACGCGCAACGACGAAACGTGACTCATTCTATGTTTTGCGGGAAGTGAACTAAGTATCTAAAAGCCATAATCATACTTGGTTGGTACTCATTTTAAATCACTGAACTAATTTTCAAATCATAGTTCTAGCTTTGTCAAACGTTTAAAGATGACACAGCTACTGAATGATGATAAAAACCACGATAGTAGGTACATTAAAAGTAGGTACCTAAATACTTATTTCCTCTGGAAAGCTACATGTTCTAAAATGTATAGGTAAATACTTACAATACAAAATAAAAATACGTCAACAACAAGTGATGTCTAAAAATTTTGTGAGGGAATGTAAAAATCTTTCGCTTCTCGAAGATAAAAAATAATGACTACATCATTGTTTCTGGCAAAGATTGTATTTATTTATTTTTACATTTGATTTGATTGTATATTTATTTATATTTTATTTATTTATTTACAAAGTAAGTCAGTGCTGCTGCAAACCCAGCCTTGGTTGCGTTATTACAACGACTTAACGGCCTACTGAAAATTTTCATTTCTTTTGAAGGTCCTCGCCGTGTGTTCACGTCCCGAGCCCTGAGTCCCCGTCGCGGCGGCCACGCAGTGCGAGTATGGAGACGCGGCCGATCAGCAGGACTCAACGTGGATGGACGACACAATGTCTCCGGCAACGCGCCGGCGCATAGCAGCAAAATGACGCTGCTGCCTTATATTTTTATTGGTGAGCATTTTTGACTACCCTTTTGTATTAGGTATTGACGTTTTCAGAGAAAGACCTCGTTGATCAGTCACAGCTATAAGTAAGATTGAACCAATCGCCTGGGATAAAAAATTAGAGAGAAAAAGTTAGCTACTATTTATGTGTCTCTTCTGGTAAATCCTGATCATTCAGCACAGTCGGTATCGTAGCCTTACTGTTTATCCTTTCTCCACAGTCGTCTCCGGCTTACACAAGAGAAGATTCTTTATCTTATATCAAGAAGAATCTAACTACAAAACATAGAGGCGTTTATGATAGTCCAGTATTTTCTAACAATATTTTAAACAGAAAATCTTTTCTTCACACGGCCTGGAAGTTTTTCCAATAGTGTAACCCAATAACTAAATTGCCAGATCAGATAGGTCAATTTAAAATAGATGTCAGATGATATGCTTTTGCCTTCACATATCATTACTATTCATACATTTTTCATCCCATCTATTCGAAAAGGACGACTTGGTTCGCCTTTAAGTGCACTCAAAAGTGGTGTTTTCTATAAGACACTTTTAGCGGGCAGTAATGAGTTTTTAATCCTCTTTATAAGTGCGCCGCAATTATCTTTTCTTCCAACTATGCTTTAATTTCATCACAATCACACTAAAAACTCAGTACAAAGCGAGTCTTTAATGCTCTAGAGCAATAAAAATGTATGAAATTTCATTATTGCACAGTTTTTTTTTTAATCGCACCAAAAGGTGCCAATCTCAATGGATTAGCTCTATTCAGCCAGCCGATATCAATACTTTTTTTTTTACTATTCGTTATTATTATTCGTTTCTGTCCTACTTGTTCCAAATTTAAAAAATGATTGCTGCTAACTCTGATTTAAAAATGAAAGAAATTTAAAAAAGTGATTTGGTGAGAACTTTGATAATTTTGCTTGACAATATTTTTGGAAACGATAAAGTGTGAAACTATCTGATTTTGAGTGTTTCGGCTTCGAATTAAAATGGAATCATCTAGCGACACATTAACTCCGGAAAACATTCTAAATGAAGCCGACAGTGTTATAGAAAATCTTTTTTAACTGTTTGATATGAGTTTCTTTTATCTACTATTCCTATAGGTAATAGTTGAAAGAAAAGCAGATTATGCACCTCGCCTTAAGTAATTTATATTGCCCTCGTGCCTGTTAGATTAGAGCCCTCGCTGACGCTCGGGCTCTAAATCAGGCACTCGGTGCAATAATAAATTACTTTGTGCTCGATGCAATAATCTACTATTCCCACGCACTTTTTGAATTTCACATAAGAATCTTTTAGCGGGCAGTAATGAGTTTTTAATCGCGTACTTTTTGAATTTGGATCATCTTAGTGTTCAGCGCCAAAGAAATCGACGAACGCAATTATATTGTTTGAATAAAGACTGGCTGGTACGACGGCCTATAGTCGTACCGCCGGCTGAATAAAAAACAAATCAAATTATTTTAATTTGATTTTTTTTGCGCGAACTACAGCCCGCGTTTTCGTCAATTTTTTTTCGTCATTTTCTCATACTGGGTGATGAAAAGTAGAGTGTATCACTCGGGTGAAAAATATATTTTTGGCTCGGGCGACGTACTTTGAATCCCTCGCTACGTTCAAGATTCTACTCTACAATCCCTCACTTCGCTCTGGATTCAAAAAAGCGCCCTCGCCGTAACAATATTACTTTGCTTCCTTATGATACAATCTACTATTATTTTGACGACCCGAATGGCGCAGCGGCAGTGGGGCTACCTTACGTTCTTAAGGTCCCGGGTTCGAATACCGGTAGGAGCAAATGCTTGTGTGATGAGCATGGACATTTGTTTCCGAGTCATGGATGTTTATATGTATAAAACGAGTTTTATATAGTATAATAAGTATGTATTTACAAACAAAACGTATATGTGTAGTATATCAAGTATCTGGTGTCCACGACACAAGCCTCGTTGCTTAGTGTGGCACTAGATGGCGCTGTGTGTAATGTCCAGCGATATTTATTTATTTATCATATTCCACAGGCGGTCACCCATCCCCCGACTTCGTGGACCTCCCGCACGACCTGCCCCTGCACAGCGGCTGGCGCGGCTGCGTGTGGGAGCTGGGCGGGCAGGCCGCGGGCGCCGGCGCGCGGGCGGCGGGCGGGCGCGGGGTGGGGCAGTGCGGGGTCGCGCAGTGCACTGCCAAGTCCTGCAACGCACCGCGAGGTGTTTGTATACACTCACCTGCTACTTATGGGTATCTACTCAATTTTTTCTATGCCAGTTCATCCAAAGCAGACACGAGCGGAGTGGTGCGGAGATGTGCAAGATTCCACCAATCACTAGAGAGATGCTATTGTCTATGTAGATTACAATCAATGTCATTAGCCGATTCCCGCACTTCTCGTCTCCGCTCCGCTAGCCTCAAGTTTTGTGGAAACCGATTCGAAATAGTCCTTCATTAAAGTCTTCTTACTTAATCTTCGGTGGCACGTCTGTAATAACGGGTATCTTATTTCATTGACCTTTCATACTACGCTAGGCCAACTCCATCACCGACGTGTAGATACTTACTGCATAAATCTTTGAATGCACAATGTAAGACCGCTATGGAAAACTGTCCATAGTATGAAGACCATACAAAACAATGTTTACTTACTCAGTATGTATCCAATTTAATTCCACACAGTTGTATCTGCAACGAAGGCTGGTTCGGCGCCACATGCTCTAGTGACCGCAACCCCTGCGACCGAGTGTTCTCCAAATGTCAGGGACAATGCGTCATCACGACCGATGGGAATACGCAGTGCGACTGTCCTTATGGGAAGACTGGCCTATATTGTGATCAAGGTTAGTATTCGAAAAATTTAAGGTAAGTTAGAGAAAGATGCCGAAGAATTTGTTAGGCATATAGGATTCAGTTAATGCCGTCACAGACGGTCCAGTAGTTTAGACATTTGTATCTATCTTTGGCTTGTTAATCCGATAGCCATCTACCAAATTGCTTTTTGGGGAATTTATACCGCCACTTCTCGTTTGTGTATGTACAGTCGTGGTCTTTTCCGCCTGATCAGTTAAAAAATTTTTCGCTTAAATCATGCGGAGGCGCCGCCGAGCCACTCCACCTTAAACTTTAGGCGTATTAGGAAAGCGTTAACTTTGGTGCGCAAAATAACAATAACTCTCGTTTGGCATGTGTCGCCGATCGGTATTTTTTTCATTAATTATTTATTATAAAGTCAACGGGGCGGGGATAGAGAGCGTTTCTATGTTTTAAGTGCAAGCAAAAATAAGCTTAGTGGTGATCAGGCGGGAGTGTCCTCGATAGTACATCAGTACATCTCGATATTCAATTGCTAGCACACTTTTGAATCATCAAAATAACTTTGTTACATTAAGTTTCTTACTTTCTAGACTTACTTCCTACGGATGTGCTCTTCACCGGCACGAGGTCATACTTGAAGCTACATCCCAGCACAATATCCAGCGTGAGCCTATCCCTCGAGTCGGAGATCAAGCCAGCCAAAGAACGAGGACTAGTCATGTTTCTGGAGACGCCCCATTTCTACACTGCCTTGTCTTTGCAGGGAGGACTGTTGGAATATCGGTGGACAGGTATTTAAGTATCTAATTTTGAAAGTACCTACTTTTGTTTGTAAAACCTACATTTGTATCATACATATACATCTCAATAGTACTTTCTTTAATTTTTTGTCTACAGTTTTTGGTTCATCCATCAGAAATTACATTACCTGCCTAGCTTGAACTTTGAATAATAGATGATCTTTTCTCTTCTTAGATGAAAACTGCCAACAGCCAACCAACAGTAATTGAATGTCATTCAAGTGGACCAAATGATTTCATATGTACCTACTTATTAGGAAGAATCGAACTTTTGCTTAAAATTAAAGATTTTGATTCCCAACCACACATTGCAGTATTGACTCTCATTACAAGCTCAGCTGATAGGTAAAGAATTATTTATAAAAGAGCTCGTGGCTATACAATAACAGTATCACGGGTAGATCTTTAGTTTAACCTAGGCATGCGCATGCCTAGGTTGGAACGTTGATGGGTGATGGATGATGGATGATCTTTGACAGTCATTACAGGTAGCCCATAAGTCTAACAACCAGTATTACCTAGGGGTATTGTCTTACCCAGTACTTACTGTGTTGTGGAGATCAGATAGGCAGTCGGTCCATGAAAAATTCTGATTTTGATGACTCTTTAAAAAAAACCTCATACATTTTAGATCGCCTATCCGGTGTGACCTCCCTGGTCCGCAGCGGCGTTGTGGTCTCAATGTCACAGTGGCACAGCGTGAAGGCTGGTCGCTACGGCAGCAGGCTGTATGTGTGGGTGGACGGAGCTCTCAGCACGGAGGCCATGCTGGCACATGCATACCCTCACACTGCCGGCAATGCTTCTATACTTCTTGGTAAGTATTTTTAGGATCCTGGAACATATTTGCCGTTTGCGATGTGACTGAATGAAGGCGGTCATTTCTTACCTTTTCTGTTCTATTCCATGGTTATCAACCCATAGGGTCTTCTTAAGAAGTTTGTGTGAATTATTTTTCCTATGATTGTAGGAGGTGCAAAAGATTTGTCTACCCTTCCTTTCGATGCAATGTCTGGTGCACCAGCGCCCTACACCGGCTGTATCAAAAACTTCCACGTCAACAATATACTGCTGCCTTTGGAGCAACAGAACATACAAGGTACCAACTCATTAACACGTTCAATGCGGTATCGGGTTGATTATATCCGAAGCTAAACTTTTCTCCGGTTCGAGGCAAAAAATACTGTACTTTCCGCTTGTGCGGGACAGATATATTTGGTCTCCCTATGAATATGAATGAGACGGTTAGTGTTTTGGGATTGCCTCGTTAAATAGATAACATAGATACGAAAAAAAAAAACGGGTCCTTACGACCCGATGCCGACTGAAGCATTGTTTACGTCTAGTGCGTTTATCGGTTCTAAACGACCCGGTGCCCGATGACCCGATAGCCGGACTAGATTATATGCTAGTTGAGATAGTGAGTGTCCGATTAGTTTTCATGCAAATGAAAATAGAAAGTAAATGGAACATGAAGCAATCCAGGAAAATGTTGTTTATGTCATTTGAGGGTGATAAACCAACGTAAAATAAAGTAAGCGTAGGTTCTCCAAGACTAATAATATTGGGTATGCGGAATATATCTCATAATGTAGTACTATTCCGTCAACTGGACACACATTACCAAGGCCTACAAACTGCAGCCAACAATCCCCAGCCACCAGATTCACCAACACCATCGACCAGTACAGCTCATAGTGAACGAATTCAAATATTGGAACACAAAATTATGCATTTTATCGCTATCGATGTTTTTTTAAACATCCACAACACTAAAAATGTAGTGCGGATAACGGGTCGTTAAGATCCGACAGGCAATTCCTTTTATTTACAAACAAATCATTCAGAGCATCTACCTACGATTTCAGCCGTTTATTGAGTGTTTATTTGTCAACATATTGCTATAAAAGAATATGCTTTAAGTAATCATTATCCCTATAAAGATAAGTCCTCCTTCGTCGAACAGTCACGAACAGAAAGTCGAACGGGTCTTAACAACGCACCGGGGACTAATCGTGCTCCGGATTTATACCCCATGCCGCACCCACTGAAAGTCTCCAAATTTGACTAACGCAGTGAACGTTTTAATCGGTATTGTGTAGTCACAATAAATCTAGAGTATTTCACTTCTGATTTCGATCATATATAGACAGTGAGCAGATCCTGTGATTCCAGAAATACGTCTTTAGTTTGGATTTCGATTCCCATACCTCGTGCAAAGACCTCGTGCACTACGCGGCCACAACCAGCCGCCATCTTGAACAAAACTAGTCGGACGGCCCGATCGTGCAAAAAACTTTCCCGGTTTTGGACCTAAAGTCGCTTCTGCGGCCAAAAGTCGTGGTCGTGATCGAGTAGTACGAGAGGTCCTTAGCCCAGATGAACGACCATGAGTCATTGCCATCTGGTAGTTTGTCTGGAGGATGTTTATGTACTATCCAGGAGACTATACCTATTATTATGTCTGTTGGTATTCATTCTCAGAGGGTCGCAACCTAGCCGACTGCGACGGCACAGCGTGCGGCTCGGAAGCGTGCGGCGGCGGCGTGTGTGTGCTGGAGCAAGGCCGAGCGAGGTGTGCCTGTGGCGCCTCCTCCAACTATGTGGGCACCAACGGGCCCAGGTAAACAGTAAACTAACCAGACCTTTTTTTTTTTGTTTAATCCTTCATTGAGATCTTTGCTTTGAAATGAGCAACGACATTTCCTTCACAGTTTATGATGCCGTGTAGCTGGACTTTAGTGTCTATGTCAAGTCAAAAGTGGTCAATTTGAAATAAATGCTTCGAGTTTTGTGTAATCACTCCTAGGTACTAAACTAAACTTTTTATACACTCATGTATGATAAATATTATTCCGACAACTTATTCCTATTTTAATACTAATATTTACTGTGCCCAGGTGTAGGAGACATCTAGCCTGCGAGGCTAGCGTGTGTGTCCCGCCCAGGGGCGTCTGTAGAGCTGACCGATGTGTGTGTGCGGCAGGATATGCTGGCACCTTCTGTGACACCAGTCAGTATTGATTCTTTTGTTATGTTTTACCTTGGCTCAATCCATCAGATAGACAAAGTCTTATTAAGTTTTTCCCAATAAGCTAGAAATCTAAAGGTGTGGCCCCATTCACTGGCAAAATTACACAATCAATTTGCGAAATGAGAGTAGGTATACCCAATCTGGGTATTCAGGCGCGACGTATTAATTAAACTTAACTTTAATAAATCACAATTCTTCTATCATCGGAGTTTTAAATTCACCATCAACTTCCAGAGATCAACATAACAATTCCCCAATTCGATGGCACATCATTAGTGTCTCTGGGGCGGCTACCATCTGCGAGTCATACAAACCACCAACGCATCGCACCGTCACTCGCTCGGCCGAATTACATCGCACTCAACTTTACGACGGCTGAATCTAATGGTCTACTACTTTGGATTGTTATGGTAAGTAAGTCGTTTTAATTACTTAGTTGTATTATTTTTGTGGAAATTGATTAGGGCTAGACTACAACTTCAATCATGAAAGAACTTAAACTATAACTTCCAGCAGACTATTTATGATCGATTTACCAAAAGCCTTCAACAAGGTCTAGCACTATAGTTATCTAAACAGTATACTTACAACGTCAAAAATATTAGAGTGCTAGAGTTCCTCTTCATTAGCATTCAATTTCTAATCGGACCTTTGCTTCTGTTAGCATATCACGTCATGACATAATCGTGTTCGCAAAGGACTTCTTCAAGGCACAACGCTCGGACCATTTCTCTTTCGACATTATTATATTTCTTTCATTGAATGACCATGTTTCCTAATTAAAACTTCATTATTTTCAGGGCATTGATTACATTGGCTTAGGACTCGAGAACGGGTACCTAAGACTTGTATGGTCTTTCCATCATAACAATGCAAGAGCTGTCAGTACAAACCACGTCCCATTGGCAGGCCCTGCCAGAACCCTGACTAGGTTGATGCCTCATGCAGGGTTTCTTACTGATGCTGAATGGCATATTTTAGTATTGCAAATGGACAAGACAAATATTACTTTGACTGTAGATGGAACAGTAGTGTACACAGAAGAGCCTGGATTACGGAATGAAGCAGACTATGATGATGTTGATGTTTATATCGGTAAGACCTGTTTATCGCATTTTGTTTCTCTTTCTTCATGTTATTATACTTGGGTTGGTATGGATATTACAACTGACATTTATGTTACAGGTGGTATATCTGACCAAGACGATGCAACCGCGAAAATAATATTTCCCCAAAACTTCAAGGGCTGCATCGATCATATTTCTACAAGAGAGACATCTTTTATAACTAACTACACTGCAGTGTATAGTGAAAATGTAAAGTCGTGCCAACTGTTTCCACCAACCTAACCACTTGTGTAATGTTTGAAAACCCTAGGTACCTAAGTATGAAAATACTCATAGTACAAAAACTCTAGTCTTCTCATAGGACCAAAGTTGTGTCTTATTTATCGCAATGTTATAACATAGGTAATAAATATTTTCTAATTAAAATTAATTAAATATTCGAGTGCAATTTGACCCATTAGATATTAATTGTTCCATTATCTTAAGTATAAATGTAGTATGTGTAGAATATTGTTGTAAATCAAGGTTTGTGGTATGTTTTGTATGTAGAAAAACAAATTAAACATTCAATGTACACAAAATATAGTTTTATTGATATATTCATGTTTAATAAATTGTATACATAACATCATCAAATATTATATTAAAACATATACATTTTTCGTTATACGTTACATACTCAAACACAAATACAATATGAGATGTTATCCCCGTTATTCTCATTAATTTAAAAACGTTTAGTTCTCAACACAATGCAGTAATTTCAATTGGCATACATGTTCAGCATCTAAACATGCTCCTTACACGAAGCTCATGAACATCAGATTTATTTACATTTCATTATTAAAGCATGTACATTTATAAAAGTCATAGAATTCATTAGGCCTATTTACAAGTGGAATATAAAGTTGGAATGCTTGACCGTAGTACACAATTTAGTTTGCAATCGGTGTATTGTACAACAGTGTAAAACTTACTTAGGAACATCGATTCCTTCACTTGATAAACGATACTAATCAGATATAATTTCTAAAAAATAAATATTTATATTAAGCGATAAAGAATAAATAATTGTTAATTGCACATCGTCGTTATTATAAAATTTTCGAAAATAATATAATTTATAACAGAGTAAGCTGCGCTTACGATTTAAATTATGCCGTACGGAAATAGGCACGAAGTGAATTTCTTCTCTATTATAGAAATAACAAATTTAAAGAAAAGTTCTTTGAAATCCAAAAAGTAACACGTACCCTAGGAATGTTTCGGACAATAATATAAGATACTATAGAAAGAATAGAATAAGCTAATCACAGTAGAAGTAAATATTACATATTTACGATATATTTTATGCCTATTGGTGCGTAATTATATTTCACATAAATAATAATAAATAAATACACCAACATACATGGCCGCCGCCGACGATACTACAGGACGGCGACGAGCGCGCCAAGTAAACTCGAATACAATACGAAGCCTACGTAACAATGACAATATTCAATGTTATTTATTATGTACGACATTACCTCCACGAAACAACATTAATTCTGAATAATGATACTAAGAAACATCAAGTTCAAACCCCGTACAATGCTTTATTTAATCTTATTCTGAATTTAAATGATACTTAAATTCACTCTTTCTTATCTACAAGAAATTCGTTTATTAAAATTATATTTATAGGTATATGAACATCAGTTAACAATTTCCTAATAATGTTATTAAAGTAACAGACACCAGTAAGGGAATTTCATTTAAAAATATCATATTTGAAACATAATTTTCTAAAATTGAATTCCTGATCCTACTTTTATACCGGGTGGTAACAATCTCAATAATTCGTAATCTCTAAATTTAAAAACAAAATTAATCTATATTATATAATGTCATCAATAAAAGGTCATGTTCTGAGAATTAAAAAAAACAACAATATTATGAAGTTATCGATAATACAATATAATTAGGTACATCGATACTATCAAATAAGAAGCATTCGGAGCATATAAAATCGGATTGTTTCTGTGTTCCACGTCAGCTGTGTCATGGTTCTGTTCCATTCACACATCAAACAAAACACGGCATTATTCATATCATCACCATTAAAAAAAAACCACTTATGTGAATGGCGCAGACACAGTTTGCCATCAAAGGGAAAGCAGCATTTGATTCATTCTATAAACAAAGCTTTTACTTGTAAAATCAGTCTCATTCGCATAAGGAAGTGATCACAGCATACACACTGGAACTCGTTGCAGAGCGAGGGGCCACGTCCCTCTCAACAAAACTTTAATAATAATATAGAGCACCTCGTTTGCTATCTTCTTATAATTAAATCTGATAGAGTCATGCAACAGATCGTTCGATAATTCAATTTTATAAAAATATCAAATGTATGGAAAAAGTACAAAGAGGAAATACTAAATATCGGAAGTACGTGTCGTATCACCGTTAAAACAAATATTACGATTCGATATTCAAATAAAAGTATAAACAAGCAAAACAAATATTACGATTCGATATTCAAATAAAGTATAAACAAGCACAACGGTATTTCGCTAATACAGTAAATAAAATAATAAGTTACAAGCATAGACTAGATTTATGCAAATTTGTGAAAGTTTAGATACAACACATAGGAGACACGATAGAACGCGAGGCTCTCTCGCTCGACTGTAAAAAATATACACTCTGAATGGCAACCTCACATCGATGCAAAAAATGCAAAGCCGGTAATATTTTTGTAATCTAAATTAAAACATCGATCACGGACGCGGCTCGCGGACACCCCGCTCTCGTCCCGTCCGGCGCCAGTACCCGCTCATACACAACACGCGTCCGGCGTCCGGCGGCGTCCGGCGGCGTCCGGCGCCCGGCTACAGGCAGGCCAGCGCGCGCGGCGCCGCCACCGCGAGCTCGCGTCACGGGCGCGGCTCCACCAGGCGCTGCAGCAGCACGGCCACGCACACGGCCAGCAGCAGGAAGGCCGTCGCGATCATAATGGCCACGTGGCCGGGCTGCAGCGCGCGCGCGGGCCGGGCGCGGCGCGGGCGCGGGGCGGGCGCGGCCGGCGGCACGGCCAGGCGCGCGCCCGGCGACCAGGCGCCCGCCAGCCCGCCCCGCACCATGCACACGCGCACCACGTACTCCGCGCCCGCCTCCAGCTCCTCCAGCAGGAACTGAGTCTCGCGCCCCGAGTACACCTGCAAAACGAAACAAGAGTTTCTTAATTTTTATTGAGAGAGTCAAATTTTGCAGGCTGGACGATAATAGTGTAAAGGCAAAGTACGAATGTTTTGCGCCAAGAAAGTGATATAAAACATTACTGTCGTATTTTATGACAAAATATTTCCAACTCACCTCCTTGTAGACGTTGTCCCTGGTACGCGCGCACTGCAGCACATACTCGGCGTCGTCCAGCGCGTCCCACGACACGAGCGCGGCGCGCGGCACGGGCGCCTGCACAGCGGGCGCACGCGGCGCGGGCGGCGGCGCCGTCACCGTGGCGGCCTCCAGCGGCTCCGACCAGCTGCCGCGCCCGCCGCGCTCGTCGCTCGCGCGTATCCGGAACGCGTACGTGGTGGCCTCGCGCAGCTTCTTCACCTTGCACGAGCGCGCCGAGCCACGGTACACGGGTCGGAAGTCGCGGGCGTCGAGCGAGCGCATCTCCACGCAGTACTGCGCGCCCTCGCCGCCCGCGGCCGGCCACTCGAGCCGCAGGTGGTTGTGCTGCGCCTGCACGCAGCGCAGCGCGGGGGGCGCGGGCGGCGGGGGCCGCGTGGTGGCGCGCGCCTCGTCCGACCAGTCGCCCAGCCCCAGCTCGTTGAGCGCGGCCACGCGCACGCGGTACGTGGTGTCGGGCGCGAGCCCCTGTACGAGCCGCTCGGGCGCGGGCCCGTCCGTGTCGAAGGCGGCGTCGCCCACCTCCACGCGGTAGCGCAGCACGTCGGCGCCGTGCGCAGCGGGCGCGCGCCAGTGCAGGCGCAGGCTGTCTGCCGTGGCCTCGTGGCGCAGGCCGGAGGGCGGCCCGGGCGGCGCGCGCGGCGTCAGGACGTCGCGCACGCCCGACCAGGCGCCGCGCCCGGCCGCGTTGGTGGCGCACACCCTGAAGAAGTACGGCGAGAACGGTACGAGGCGTCCGACCAGGCAATTCATGTCCGCACCCCTATACACCTCTGAGAAGGCGTCGTCGACGTTAGTGGCACTCATTTCGAGACGGTAGTCGATCACGGGCGCGCCGTTGTCCCGCGGCACCGTCCACTCCAAGCGCGCGGCGCGGGCGCCGTCTAGCTGCGCGGTGGGCGTGTCCGGTGCGTCCGGCGCCGCCGGAGCTGTCGAGAACGTGAGAGCTGATGAGGCGGGGCCCGCGCCCACCTTGTTGTGCGCCGTGACCCACGTGCGGTACTCGCGGCCAGGCAGGAGGTCGCGCAGTACGCACTCGCAGTCGAGCCCCTGGAAGGCGAGACGCGCCGCGCCGTCGGTGTCGGCGGTGTCCGCGATCTCCACGCGGTACTCAGTGAGCGGCGCGCCGCCGGTGCAGTCGGGCGCACGCCAGCGCAGCGCCGCCAGCGTACTGCGCGGCTCGGCGCCGGGCTCGGGCGCGTCGGGCGCGGCGGGGACTGCGGCCTCGGTAGTGACGGTGTCGCCGGCGGACCACTCGCTGAGCCCGGCCTCGTTGCTGCAGCGCACGCGCGCCCTGTACGGCGTGCCCGGCAGCAGGCGGTCGCAGTGTGCTTCGCGCTCGGGGCCACGGTAGGCCGGTCGGTATCCATCGCCAGCGTCGAGCTCGAGGGTGTAACAGTCGACGGCTGCGCCGCCGTCTTCCACGGGGGGTTCCCAGCGAAGGCGGAAAGCACGCGAATGAATACGACCGCGCGGTGTCGGTCGTCCGGGTGGACCGGGACGCTCGGGCTGTGTTCGGTACGTGACTTCTACGGACCAGGGTCCTTGGCCGTCGACAGTCTCGCTGCGGAGACGGAAACGGTAGTCGGTAGCACGGTACAGCCCGGCGCACACGTAAGCGCGATCGGGGCCCGAGTACACAGGCAGAAACCCGTGGCCTCGCGCAGCATCGTCCATCTGCAACGTGAACTCCTCGTCCGCGCGGCGCTCCCAGCCCAGCACGAGCGAGTCGCTGCTGGAGGACGTGAGGGCGGGGGGCGCGGGCGCGGGAGGCGGGGAGCCTGTCGTCCAAGCCACCGTCTCCTCACTCCACTCGCCACGGCCGCAGTCGTTGACGGCGGCAATGCGGAAACGGTAGCGAGTCTGGGGCCGCAGGTTGTTGACGGTGTGCTGGCGCGTGCGCGGACGAGAGATCTCCACGAAACCGGCGCCGTCGTCCATCTCCAGCACGTAGTTGAGCAGGCGCGCGCCGTTGTCGGTGGCGGCGTTCCAGCGCAGCATCAGCGAGGTGCGCGCGCGCTGGTTGATGCGCGGCGGCGGCATCGGGTCGGGGCGCGCGGACGGCGCGCGGAACGTGGCCGACGCGCTTGTCGCGTCTAGCTTGCCGGCGCGGATTTGTAGGCATACTGAATATTCGTAGCCTGGCTTCAGATCCCTCACCCTACCAATAACAAGAAAAAACATTCAGATACGGTCATACAATTGAAGAGTCAAACTAATAAAACAAAACCACTGGTTAATATCTCACCGGCAAGTAAGACTTTGTCCACTATAAATAGCTTTGTATCGGCCTCCGCGGTCGGCTAGGAGCAGGTCGTATGTTAACTCGCCATTGGGAACTATGACGTCTTCCGGCACCGGCAGATTCCAAATCACTAGTGCGCTGGTCGACGATACGTCAGTAATCTATACAAATCGAATAGCAACATTAATCATTATGCACAACTTACTTGGAATAAAATAAAATGTTCACTGTGTTATTCTTCAGTGTGTCATATTTACCTGTGGTGTGCGTCTAGCAGCAAACATGTCGAGTATAGCTTGTGCGTCGGTTTCATCTTCAGGCTCACCATCGCCTTGCACTGAGGCTGCAGCTGACCCGTCGCCTTGCACGGAGGTTTCGGCTGAGGAGGCCTCTCCTTCTTCCGACCAAGCACCAGACGATGTGGTGCCACCACTGCCAGCACAGCCGGCGGTGCTGGCACCACTGCTTGGCCCACTGCTTGGCAGACTGCTGCCACTGCTGGCTCCACTGCCTCCACTGCTTGCGCCACTA
Organism: Xestia rhomboidea; assembly: GCA_963853795.1. Lineage (NCBI taxonomy): Eukaryota > Metazoa > Arthropoda > Insecta > Lepidoptera > Noctuidae > Xestia > Xestia rhomboidea. The sequence goes on along the minus strand of OY970764.1, from coordinate 7,415,669 downwards.
CTGCTGCCAGCGCGACCATTCAGTTCCTTACGTGGGGATAGTGACGGAGTACTGGCACCCGAGTTGGCATCTACATTAAAATGGAAACGAGTTTTTTAAGCAGATTTTTACTAATTATCTGTGGTAGTGTTTTTATAATATGTAAAATAACTTGATACGTTTTTTTTTTTTCGAAATGGCATCTCTCAGTTCGAGGTTGAGGTTGTCGTCTGCTTAACCGGACTCCAGCCAGGGCAAAAAACTTACAAACTAAGCGACTACATGCTAAGGGCTCCCCTGGGGGGTACGGGCCTCAGCTTAGGGCGTCGCTGGGAGAGGACAGTAAGGGGACAGGCTGGATCGGAGTGATGTCATTATTTACAGACTGACTTTGGATAACAGGCTCAGCAACGCCGGTTGGCATGAGCAAAGGACGGATAACATGATACTGGAAAGTATATGAATCTCCGATCTAGCCATTTATCGTCTCATTATTTATGAAGATTACTAGCATTAAATGTTTAATGGTTTTCGTATATCTCTTTGATTGAACTCACCAATGCCATTGTTCCGGTTTGTTTGTTTTCGTTCCAACTTTTGTTTTAATTTGGAGTACTGGCGTTGAGTCCTCTCATCCTTCTGGTAGACAGCCGGGGGTGGTGGAGAATGCTGCATGTGGTGGGGAACATGGTGGAAATGAGGTGGGTACCCAGCACTGTAGTAATGTTGTGGACCCCCTGTACCATTAGTAGGAGCCTGAAACAATAAAATAGTATTGATTGAATATTTAATTAATTAACTGCATGTTTCACAAAAATATGATGTGGAGTCAATATACAATCCAATAATAATTATAAAAAGCTTCTTTATTCCATTACAAAGTAATAGGTGTATACATTGTTATGTTAATCAAGTATTTCTTTGTTTTTTGCCCTTGTAATAGATCTCTTTTGGGTAAAAGCCTCCTCCATCCTCTTCCAGTCCTCTCCTTTTGCACCGAGATTCCACCAGTTCCTGCCTGCAACTTCTATGAAATTGTCTGCCCACCGCTTTTTTGGTCTTCCCACTTTTCTTTTTCCCAGTGACCCAGACCACTTTGTTGACTGTGAGGTCCACCTATTGTCTGTGTATCTTGTTACGTGGCCCGCCCATTGCCACTTCAGCTTCAAGGCTTGTTTATGGGCATCTGTCAGCTTTGTCTTCTTTCTTATATCTTCACTTTTTACTCTCTCTATTTTTCTGTTTCAAGATGCTCCTTTCCATAACTCGTTGGGTTGTAGTTATTTTATTTTTTATGTTATTTGTATAGACCCATGTCTGGCACCAGTATGTTAGGCTTGGAAAAATGCAGGTTTCTATTACCGTCTTTTTAGTGGCATGCTGTAGTACATACAATACAATACAATATTTCAAATATTTGGCCAAGTAATTTTAATTTAGAGTATCTATTTTATTCTTTATTACTAATATAGTCTAGAAAATAATTTAAAGTGCATCTTATGAGGTTACAGATAACAGATAAGACCTTATCAATAAAAATAGAAAGTAAGAAAAATAAAATCAATACACTGTAATATTAGGAGTTAATTATATAACCTTACCGAACACTAAGCAAACATGAAAATGTAGACTTTTTAAATCTAGAAATAAAATAGGGAAATAGAAATAAAACGAAGTAGTTACACAGAACAGTTAAACCAACCTGAAACTTTCCTTCTTGTGGAGTACTATTTTCTTTCTTTTGATCAGAAACACTCATTTTTCTCAGATTTTAATACGAATATTAATATTTTACTTTCATTCGGTGTAATAAACGTCAGTGCCACGTACTAACTACAGCCAACTGTTTTCGTGATAACACTTCACTACACAATCACACGCGAGTCGCAACTGTAGGTATAACTTCGCCACGATTAGATTAACGTCGCATACCCCGCAACTTTATTTAATCACCTACTCACTGAATATAGTCGGATAACTCGACACGCTTGTGCACAATTTTAAAAGCGAAATGTCCACATACATAATATACGCGGTTAAATTTACAAGCAAAACAATGATGTTTCTGCAGAAATGTTTACACAGAAGGTTCACGCATTTGTTCAGTTTGCGTCAAAGAAACTTTACATTTTCCCGTGTATTGTAACATAAGGCGTCCTTCATTAAATGCGCATGTAAACTTTATCAAGGAATTTGCTATACTTTGTTGATAAATAAAACTATCCTTTCTTCAACTCTGACAACATCATAACCAACCACCCAGTTAATCGTCAGCTAAATTATGTTTGATACATTGTTGATGGAACCTGGGGAGGCAATACTGTTCTACATGATCTAAATTTCTTAAAAAACTAACTTCATTCCATTTCCGTTGAATGTTGATCGCAATCTTTCAAAATGCATTATTTTCATCCTCAGAAATGGAATTACACAAACACACACACTTTGACACTGACATAGCACGTCAACTTTTGACTTGTAAATTTTGACACTGACAGTTGCATTCCGTTCAAAAATTAGTGAACGGTAACGTTCAAAATGCTTTCGTTTGGCCCCAACTCGATGTTTGTAGGGTGGAGCCCTTGGGTTGAGTGGAGCACGCTCAAAGAGTAGAATACCTTATACCTGAGCATGCATATTACAAAGAAACTATACGACACATCGAAATGCTCAGGTAGAATTATGTTGCCACAGGTGATTTACAAAATAATAATACTATACACTACTGCCACTCACTGACTGACTCACTCACTGACTTAATTGTTCTCCCAGATGGTGGATGGGGAGGGGGGTATATTTTGTCAGATTCGTAAACAAGTAACTCTCACGAGTATGGAAAAAGTGCCAAACCTCCCCTTTTCGCCCCCCTTCCCCCCCTCCCTATCGTATCTCGGAAACTAAGAGACCCGTGTTTTGTTTTTTTTTTACGGATTCGTATAGAGGAGACTGGGAAAAGTAAAAACATTTTACAAAGTTGCCCCCCTTTTCACCCCCTTTAGGCGGTTCTCGAAAGTTAAAGAGACCTGGATTTTTTTTTTTTTTTCAGATTCGTTTGGAGGGGCTCATTGTTGGTCAAAATCATTTTTCAAAACTCCCCTCTCTCCCCCCGTTCACCCCATCGTATCTCGGAAATCTAGGCGTCGACCGGTGGTAAGAAGGTCCTGAGTGGAGCGAACCTGCGAGACCGAGTGGAGCGAAGGGGGGAGGCGGTGAGCGAAGCGAGCCGGCGACCTCTGTAACGTAACGAAGGTGAACGAAGGGTGAAGCGTAACTCAGGGGCGACGAAAAGCAAACTAGAGGGTAATGTTTTTTTTTCAAAACTCCGCCTTCTCCCCCCCTTCACCCCTTTTTTTTCTACTGAAAAATCTTTTGATTCTTACCTAAAACTATTGAGGTGCGTTGAAATTTGTATACCCTCCTCTCCCCTCCCCAACCTCCCCTAAAATCGAAAGGGCTGTAACTTCATAACGGTTAGAGATAGCCATTAGGTGTTTGAACAAATATTATAGTAGGCGTCGAAACCTGTCCGGTGGTCTCGCAGGTTGAGTGGGTGAAGCGTAAGTCAGGGTATGTAACAAGAATTTATTCGCGGTTGAGTGAACGCGATTTTGAATTCTCTATTTTTTTGGCTATTCCATGTATAATTTGAATAAGTACTTCATTAAATCAACCACTCTCTTCTCGATAAAATTATAATATTCCTAATTCCAATATTTTATTGTAAGTTCATTGTACCTACACATAAAAAAACGATTAGTAGCCTAGAGCGGCCTTGATGGGGCAATGCACTGAATAAGGTATGCTGTGGACAGTTCAAGTAGGCGTATGATGACTACCTACCTACCTCATACACGCTAAGTTTATACCGCGTTATTAATCTTTGAATTTATTTAATCCTTTCTATCCAAGACCAGTATAAGTACGAAAAGCTGTGACAACACATACCTACTGAAAAAACTTACAAACACGTTTATCCCACAAGTAGCTAGCTTTACACAAGTGAGATTACGTTCTCATATTGGTACCTACATAAGTGCAACAATCTTATAGTTTGTAGTCTGTGAGACATTAGTCAAAAGCAGTACCTACAAAATGCTTCCAAAAACTCCCTTTCTTAGAAATCGCCCAGTTTGCAACTTTTGGTACTACTGCTGCACTGCACCTACATCTCCGGAATGCATACCTAGTTAATAAGAAATATACCTACATAATCTGCACGAGAAGTTCTTATATAACAGTGTGGCTGCAATTTGTTGGCGATTGGCTGTTGGAGGTGAAACTATCAAACGGATAACAAAAAGTTTATTAGATAACAAGAACCTACGAGTGCATGATAGAATTGCAAGATTGCGGGTCCACTGGATATTGCCCTGTATATTCACGATGAGTAGGTCGGAAATCCTAGCTACAATGCACCGAGTAGAATTCTTTCGATTATCCTGATGTGGACTCTAAACCATCCTATAGTCATAGCGTACAGTATAATCATTCTAGGACACTGATTTAATTTCGCAGTAGAATGCCAAAGTGTGCCGCCATGAATCCTGGTTACACATATGGCGTACATGACTCAGGATTCGTTAGAAGTAGTACTTTATGTAACTATAATATAGTCTAGAAAAACAAGGATTTAATAAATGAAGGAAATCGTATTAGCCCTATCCGGGATAGCACTAATTAGATTTCCTTTAGCCACGGTCTGTTATTTGTTTTATCTGCCGCGACACGACCCTGGACAGAGTGCCTTATATTACCTTCATGATAAATCGTTGTTTATGTACAATGTTCTCTCTGACGAGCATAATTTTTCATAGAATTCTTAGATAAACCAAACAACACACTTCATGCGATTCAGAGACGAAACGCTACAGGAAGATTTGAGGAAGATGAACAAAGATGTAGAAGATCGTGAAAAAAAAATCCTCATCTGAATTGAAGTCAACATGAATTTTTATGGCAGAAAATCTTCTGAGAGTCGATGGCAATCTAAATTGAGACCAGCAGGGCTATTACGTATCTTTCATGATATCCAGTGACTATCAAGCTTCGGTTGTACACCGAACTTTGATGACAACCGTGAATGTCATAATATTGGTATTACGTATCACACTGAGTGGATATCACTTTACGGTGACTAACAGGGTCATCTATACATATAATAAAATCGTTGAGACCAAAAAATCTGTACATTGATACTTAAAAAAGAAAACCAGCCAGGGTGACTTAAAATAAGTAACTGAAGATATTAAAACCATTTTAAAAATTTTGTTTGTTTGTTTGTTTGACCGCGCATCACGTAAAAACTACTGAACCGATATTGTTGAAATGTTCACAAATCTATTTAAATACATTCAGAATAACATATAGGCTATAAACATTTTGGATTTTTTTGGAAAAAGGGGGTGAAATGGGGGGGTAAAGTTTGTATGAAAAAAAAAACTTTAGATTGTTCTAGAATCATGAAACTTAGAATAAATACTTATTAATAAAAATAAAGAAATACCTGATCCAGCATTTTTTTAAAATCTCATCCAGAGACGCAAAAAAGAGGGTTTTGTGTTTAAAATTAATAAACTTCAAACACCTATACAATCAAATCCAATGAAGTGTAACCTTTTAAAGTTGCTACATATACTTCGTATCTAATACAGGTAAATATATTATTTCTCAATTTTCTTGAAATTTGATTTTTGACGTGAATACGCACAAAATAGCGGAACTCAAGAAAATCAGCTTTCTTCGGTATAAGTAGTTGGTACGAAATGTTTGTGCGCGCATCACGTCAAAATTACTGCATAGGCTTGCGCATCACGTCAAAATTACTGCATAGGCTTCTTTAATATTTAGACTACATATTATCACGCTACTTCCTTAAGGAGGTAGGCAATTTTGCATTATTTCCGTATACTTCAATTGTTTGACGTTTCAGTCATGACGTAAGTACATGAGAACGGCTATTTGTGGCTTATGTCAATGAAGTACCTCCGCTACCGCTCTGTAAACTACGGGGTTGCAGGTTCAAACCCTCCAACATTATTTTGACTTTTTGTGATTTGTTTAATTTTTTTTTTGATGCTGTGTGATTTCCTATATTTCATTTTGTATTTAAATTGTGTGCATTTCTATATATTTTTTTTTTTTCGTGAAATATTTTTCCAAAAAGTAATAGAGTAGTACTTATGGAAGAAGAATACAATCATGCTACCACCAAATAAATTGGGATAAGGGCAGGAGTATGATGATGAGGATGATTTCTCCAAAAAGTAGTATAGCGAACATCAGAAGCCTGATAAATCCACGTGTTCCTGCCGTGCAAGAACTGTGCTATGCTATTCGCAATAATCAATAATCCATACGCAGTTTACGTAGATTATATTTACAGCTAAATTGTTATTAGCCTCATATCGTATTTTCGGGCGAGAGGAAACGTCCGGGTGCTTCCATTGTGAGGATTGACCGGAGGACACGGTGGAGCACACTGTGGAGGTGTGCCCCACTTGGGCGGAGCACCGCCGTGTCCTCGAAACGGCGATCGGCGGCGGCGACCTCTCTCTCCCGGCCCTGGTTCAATACATGGTCCGGAGCGAGACGGAATGGGACGCCGTCACCTTCTTCTGCGAAGCAGTCATGTTAGCGAAGGAGGTGGCGGAACGTGAGAGGGAGAGATCCTTACGTCCCAGCCACCGCGGGAGACGCCCCGGGCGTCGCGAGCCACGTGGTGGCCCCCGGCCACCGTAGGCGCGGGCCTGTGGATGGGGAGCTATGGGCTAGCTCGCCGTCCGCCCGTCTCACGACGACAGGCCGTGTCGACGGCGCGTTCGTGTTATACGCGCGCCTCAAAGAGAGTCAGAAAAAAGAAGGGGTCCGCAAGGGCGGATGCCTGCCGGGGCTGCGGGACTATTCGAAAGAGATACCGTGGCCCCGGAACACAAAGGGCGATGAAGGAACATGGATGGGTTTTAGTCAGTAAAAGTCTGACACTTCCTCCTGCTCCGGGATTAGTCATTTGATGATTTCCCATCCGAAAAAAAAATAAGCTATAAGTATCGTGTTTGGGCTCAATTCATGCACCTTGATGAGAACTTTCGAGCTAGCTGGAGTATGACTGTCATCGAGTGTCTAAGGATGAAAACCTAAGGCTGTCGAGGGAAGCCCCAAATTGGAAAAACATAGTACAATATTTTAACGATGATTGCATATATTTCCGAGAAATTAAATTGTTACCTACTTGAATCTATACTTATTAAAAAGGAGAAAAGTTTGTTTGCTTGGTTGTTTGAACCATTGATTGAATCGGTTCCTAAAATTAGCGCGTTCAACCAACCAAACAAACAAACGTTTCTCCTTTTTAATAAGTATAGATTCAAGTAGGTAACAATTTAATTTCTCGGAAATATATGCAATCATCGTTAAAATATTGTACTATGTTTTCATTGATTGACTGATTCCAGTGAAAAACATCTTTTAGTGTTGGATAGCCCATTTATCGAGGAAGGCTATACGTTATATAACATCACGATACAATCAATAGGAGCGGAGCATCAATGAAAATTGTTGCAAATACAGCGAAAAACTATTCCGTTCCGTGCGCTGCGTAAATGGTTAAAGTTACTCAACTATCATACATGTATGACGGGATTGTTCCTCTTAAAAAGTCCGCTAAAGCATATTATCTGCTTTTCTTTTAGGTTGACTCACACTCCCTCTAAGCCTCTCTCTCTCTTACGTAACGCAGACGAAGTTGCGCGGGTCAGCTAGTACATAATAAGAAACTAACCTTTTGACAGTTAATTGATGGTACTATCATTAAGAGCTGTCAACAGAGAAACGTAATAGCCCTACAGGTCCGGCTACGATTTAGTACGTAGCGTCCATCGGTTCCAAGATGGCGGGACGAACTGGACAAAACTAACGCCAGTGAGAGTGACCCACGTTATTCTGGATCTTTAAAAGTGGAAGACGCCTTTGCTCAGCTGTGGGACGATGCAGGCTAGCACCAACAGTATGGCAATTAAATACTCACGTAATGGTGTGGAGGTTGGTGATGAGGTGGTGGTTGGTGGTGCTGCGGCTGATGATGCGGCGGCTGGTGGTGCGGGGCGTGATGCGGGTGCGCCTGCGCATGCACCAGGTAGTGTCGCATGTTCTCGTCGAGCACGGGCGGCATCATGGGCGGCATCATTGTGCCTGATGGCACTACTGGCATGCCACCTGAAAAATTAAAATGAAGGTCTGTTAATTGACTTTGACTGATGCGATGGCTAAATGGAAAAATAAGAGCGTGTGTCTGCTTAATTTGGGATATTATATTTAACGAAAATATTAAGTGGTGTGATTTGTTTGTATAAAATAAAACACAAAAGAGAGGTTGCTTCCTTTCCAGGCGCGGATTTCCTTTAGTTTAGAAAATTCATTAAAAAAAATTGATGAACTTTTGATAATAAATGGAATCAGGCTTCATATAGACAAAGTTAAGACTCTAGAAAAATTAGGCTGCAAGAGCAAGCGAAGCGAGCTCGAATTTTTTTACATAATTGCCTCAGATAATTGTGCTATAATTGCATTTATGGCCTCGGGGCAAGGGGCTCCTAATTTATTCAGGCTCTGTCTATATAGGTCGATCATGCAAAAATCCAATAGGAGTACCAATTAATCCAGAGGTAGAAAAAAGGAGCCTTTTTGATAAATGTTTTTCGCAGGGTTAAACAATAAATCTTAATTTGAGTGATTCCATTTTAAGCTACAATTTATTACATACAATAATGTATGCGGCAATATGGCATCAGGCAGGAAAAGCTATAACTTTTATAAATCCTGAGCCTCTAGGGGCAGCTGCCTCCTCCTAGCGACGCCCATGACAAGATATACAACTAGAATATTTAGTTTCAATTCCGTCAAACTAGTTCAAGCTTGGCTAATTTTGAATTTTATCCGGGGCTGGGGGGGGGGGGCAATTGCAACTATTGCCCCCCCCCCCCCCCCCTGTAACCGCGCCTGTTCCTCTCTGGTTCCAAATATTGTCTTTGCTCAGGGCATTCTGATGGGCTTCACCATAGAAAATTCAAAAATCTGTAGGTGGAAGTAGAACTTGTTAATTTTATGTGCACGATGACTAATTAATAATACTTTTATGACCAGGTAGTAACCTTTTCAAAATCAGACAATGTTGATGTCATCGTGACCTTTAAACCGTTATGAAAATGTCGAGGTGGCCATAGAGGACCAATTTTATCTAATGTGCGCTGAATTTATTATAATTTGAATCATACAATACAAAGAGTAGCCAATATATTAAAAATTTTCATTCATAAAACGACGTAATTTTTGCTTAGCTATTTTGCAGTTAGTACAGTCACGAACACCAATATGTATTTTATACACTTTTCTATATTAATTTAAAAGCAAATTTCGCGAGAAATAACGATCGAACTTGAAGTTAGGATCTTTTTCATAAAATATGAGTTCCAGAATATTATGTTCGTAACAACATGAAATTTTAATCAGAACAGTAGGAGAAAAACACTTTTATAGTGTTTTCATATTGGTGCTCGTGAATGTACCTACCTAATTTATTGGGAAAAATTAAGTCTAAAAACTGACGTCAATTGTTTGTCTGCATGGGCGGCCGGCAGGATTATTTCCAGGGGGGTGCATCTTTAGTTCCATGAAAACAGCTCGAATTGTTTTGCACTCCACCTATAAGATGTCTGAGCGAGCGAAGCGAACTCGAATATTTTAAGATATGCTCTGATAAGTTCAATTATTTTTAGTGAAAGATTTACCCTTAGGCTGAGTAGGCTGGAGCCTAGGGCGGCAGATTTTAGAGGCGGCAAATATGAACCAATTTTCTTTTTATGTGTTACAGAAATTACATTCATAATTATAACATACGCAAGGTTGCATAGCATGTGGATATTTTGATCTCGAACGTCCTAACTATCTGAATTTACTCGAGGCAAGATGTAAAAATTATCGAGCTCGCTTCGCTCTCTCTTGCAGTCTAGCTTCTCCTGAATCTTAATTTTGTCTATATGTCGCCCAGGTAACTCCGATAGGTCGAAACAATTGTAAGCTGTCCAAGATTTTCGAGCTCGCTCCACTCGCTCTTGCAGCCTACTTACTCTTGTCTTTGTCTGTAAGTCGATCAAGTAACTTATGTATCAGGATTGAAATCTAGCCAGTTCAGCGAAAATTTTAACACTACCTGTGCTAATATTTTCGCTTAGCTCAGGAATTTAACCCAAAAAATTTTGGGTTGTAAAAACAATCATATAGGAAGAGGAACTAACACATTATGTAGAGGTCAGTAGGGGCGGCAAAATTTGAAAAGCCTACTGGCGGCAAATGTATAAATCCGCCACCACACAAAAATTCTATTTGTACAAGTTAAAAATAACTTATTTTTAACTTGTACAAATAGAATTTTTGCTCTCCGCCTCGGATATTATTTGTCTGAATCTAAATCTTTTTTCTATGTATTTTCTTTTCAGACAGGGGGGTGCACCCTGCTGGCCGGCCCATGTTTGTCAGTGGAATAAAAAGTAGGTACCTACACGGGAACAATTATGTACTTACGTCAGAATGCGGGTGCACTTTTCAGATCAGCCTAAATTTATACGATAATCGTACCTCTCCTGAAAATCTGTGTACTTACACCCATACAATGATAATTTAAAAATTAGGTACACCCGCCATCCTGATGCCAGAACCGCGGGTGTACTGCTAACCAATATTTATGTAGCTATAAGTGAACTGTATAAGTAGATTTGGTACCTCTTGTGTGTTGAAGAGTCCGGATTGTTTATTGAAACGAAGATAGAAATCAATATAATGTTTCAATCAAATCAATATAATGTATTTTACTCAACGAAAAAACATGAGTGACACAGTCATAGTAACAGTTTTCAAAAATAAAATAAAAATTATAGTTTCAATATCAGCCTATGAAACCTAAGGAGGTTTCATAGGCTGATATTGAAACTATACTTTTTGTGTGTTTTTGTGGTACGATGTTGAAGGCAACATCTTGCCTTTTTGATATCACTGTTACTAATCAGTGCTCATCAGACCAATCTTCTTTAGAAGTACCAGAAGCCTTGGCCCACTTACTGGTTTTGTCAGCATATCTGCACATTGATACTCAGTTGGAGTATATTTCACTTGGACATCCTTGTCGGTCACCAATTCTCCGATGTAGAAGTGCCTAAGCGCTATATGCTTGGTTCTCCTGTGCAGTTCAGGATTTTGGGATATCTTTAACGCTGCATCATTGTCCACCAGAAGGCTTGGAGTCCCATTCAGTTGGGAGACTTCTATGATCAGGCTTTTTAACCAGATCATCTCCCTTGCAGTTTCACTGGCCGCTACTAGTTCGGCTCGAGATCGCTACGCAGGTCGGGCGCCTGCTGGCCCAGGATATAATTCCACCGGAGTACGTGCAGAGGATACCCGATGTAGAGCATCCTGTCTGTTTATCTCCTCCATGGTCAGAGTCACTGTAGCATAGTAGTCCTTTATTTCCTTTTCGGAAAATTAGACCATAGTCAATAGTACTTTTGTAACATCCTCCCTGCTGGGATTCACGAGATTGCGCGAAACAACACTGATGGCATAAGACAAGTCCGGTCTAGAACCAGTCATCAAATACATAAGTGCTCCAACTGCTTCTCTGTAAGGGAATTTAAGTTCCTCATCGGTTGCTGTTGGTTGTGCTGTAGCATCCTTGATAATAGGAGTGCTCACAGATATACATTCATACATCCCAAAACGTTCTAGCAATTTGCAGCATAATGCTTCTACGTAAGCTTGATACTGTTCTCATGTTTTAATATCTCCATACCTAAGTAGTATGACGCAGGTTTTACGGTTATTTTGAACCGTTTCTTCAATTCAGCTAAAAATCTTTCTGAATCTTTAAGGTTCGTGGCAGCGATCAAACCATCGTCCACATACAATGCAAGTATGATCTTGGCACCTTGTTTAACTCTCACAAATAAACAGGGATCATTTTGACATTGCTTAAATCCAATACTGATCAAGTAATCCACGATACATCTGTTCGAACATCGTGGGGCCTGCTTTAAGCCATACAGGCTTCTCAGAAGTTTACACACTTTGTTTGTTCCGTCACTATAACCTTCCGGATATTTACATGAACCAATCATGTAAATATCTTCATCAAGTGAACCATTGAGGAATGCCGTTGCAACATCAAACTGTGTTAGAGCAAAATCTTCATCAACTGCGATTTTTATGATCAGTTTGACTGTAGCTAACTTTGCCACAGGGCTGAAAGTTTCGTAGAAGTCACTCCTTCCTTTTGAGTGAACCCTCTAGCCACTAGCCTAGCTTTGAATTTGTCGAGGCTTCCATCCGCATTCGTCTTAACTTTATATATCCATTTACATGAAATTGGTTTTCGACCTTTGGGTAAGTCCACCAAAATCCAGGTCTTAGTTTCTGACAGCGATTTCATCTCACTTTCTATAGCTTTCAGCCATTTCTCCTTCTGTGGGCTTGTCAATGCTTCTTTGTAAGTCTTGGGTTCAACGAAGGAACTCAAATTTAAGACGAAGTCACCGTACCTCGCAGGACCCTATCTACACTTTCTTCTTCCTCAGAATCATATGGAGTATCGTAACTTTCCTGTACCTGAGTATCAATCTGAGGCACTTCATCCGTTTTCCGTCAGTCAGGAAAATCTTGGCTTGTCTGAGGCATACAGATAGATGGCCGATTGGCTTCATCTTGCTCATCCTCCCTTGCACCTGACATGTCAATAGGCGGTTGAATGGCCTCGTTAGGCTCATCCTCCCTTGCTCTTGAAACTTGACCGTTTTCTTTGATCGAGGGAAGTTTGTACTCGATTTCATTATCAGGTTCTGATTCAATCTCATCATTAATCCAATCGATTCTATGATGGATTCATTAAATATTACGTCCCTTGATCTGATGATCGTGGGCTTTCCACATTTGTCGAAGCTTACTAGACGGTACCCTTCTTCACATTCGTAACTGATTAGGATACATTTCTGAGCTTTCTTGGCAAGCTTCTTACGCTTCTGTTTGGTCACAAGGGCGTAGCATTGCTTTATTCCTGGTTTTTGACGATATCAAAGTTCGTATGGGGATTTGCCATCTATGCATGTGGGCCCTGTCCTATTCAGAACACATGCGGCTGTACTTATCAGCTCGCACCACAAGGCAATCGGAAATTCTTCGTGAGAGTGCATCAAACTGCGTGCGGCTTCTACAAGCATCCTATTTTCCCGTTCACTTGTTCCATTTTGCTCTGGGGTGTAGGGCATAGTCAGCCTTTGGGTAATACCAGCATTTAGCAAAATTTGCTTTACTCTAGCATTGTCAAACTCTCCGCCATTGTCACTGTAAATTTCTTTCACAATGTGACCCCTTCTTTTAATCTCTTTCAGAACTTGAACAAGTTTATCTGTAACTTCCGATTTATTTCTCATGAAATAGACGTAGCGATATTTGCTATAGTCATCTTTGAACAGGACAAAGTATCTGTTCTTGCCGAAAGAAGATAGGAATGGACCACAAACGTCGGTATGTAGTATTTCACCAGGTTCTTTTGCTTGAACCCTTGTCCCAAATTTTCTACGATGTGTCTTTCCATATACACAACCAGTACATAATTCGGAATCGAGCTTCATTTTGATACCGAGTTCCTTTTCGATGACCTTCTTTACATGTATTTGTTTTGGTGAGCAAATCTTTCGTGGTAAAGTTGTAGGTTGGTCATTACATTTGCTTCAATGTTGGAAGCAGCTTTATTGACTATTGTCTTCGCAAGTAGTTCATAGAGTCCTCCATTCTTTGAACGTTACCACTAGCAAGACCTTTCCTTATTCTTTTAACCAATAAGATTTTCTCTCAGATGTAAATTCACTATTTTCCAATGTGACTTGTGCTGCAAGTACCGAAAACTGGTTTTTAGTAACACCCGGTACATACCATACATTATTTAGTCGAATGTCTTGCTTTTCTTTATGCACATGGGCAATCAAGTCAACTGTACCTCTTCCAATCACTTTAACAACAGCACAGCAAAGTTGTGAAGTAGTCTCTACGACCTGTGACATGGACTATCGCATCATTGTCAACATACCAACTCTCGGTATTTGTTTTGGAAACAGCGGCTTTCTTTAACGCTTTCTGCTGTTATAATTGTCAGATTAGCTTTCCTTGTAGTAGAAGCTTTCGGTGGTCTTCCATCTGAGATCCACTTTTGACATCTCTTGACTTTATGGCTTGGTCTGCCACAATAACCACATTTTATCTTGGAAAAAAAAATTGGTTTGGTTGGACGGTCAATACATCTGAATTACCGTTACTATTACCGGCTAATGATTTTTCAAAATGGCACAATTGGGCAGTTAGATTCTCTATATTGCGATCTGACTTTGACATTAGCAACCATGTTGATTTGAAACTGAAGTAATCCTCGGGGAGTGTGTCGAGAATCTTGCAAATTAGGAGGCCATCCGGTAGGTCATACTTGTACTCCTTCATAAGCTCTGTTTTCAAATCATGCCATAGATTTTTCACCTTAGAGATAAATGTGTCGCCATATCATGTGTCGGATCTTTACAATAATGGTAGAAATCCAGCGAGTACGTGTACGTCCTGTCATCAGACGATGAGTTGAACAGGCGATGTAGCTCGTCCCAAATCTCTTGAGCATTTTAAAGCCTCATGTCATGTTGGCCGTTAACAACAGAACGATGCCGTTCTGTCGTTAACTGTCAACTTCGTTGTAGTGTTGAGTTTCCTTTTCATACGTAGCCACTTTCTCTGCAGTCGCTGCAGACCCTGGGTGGATAGGTTTTGAGAGTTTGCCCTTGACAGCACTCAACCCGCCTTGGCTGCCCCTTAGAATCTGAGTGACTTTGTAGCGCCATGTGGCCCAATTTTCTTTTCCTTTTTGTTGCCCAATGTCGATCTTACAGCTGGTTGAGCCTGATTATGACATTTTCGACAAAAAATTGGAAAATAGTTTTTACGTAAATAATTTTCGGAAATCTTACAACTTTATACTTTAGATCATTTCTATGATTTGGAACCACGCCCTGCTACCATGTTGAAGATTCCGTATTGTTTATTGAAACGAAGATAGAAACAAATCAATATAATGTATTTTATAACACATTTGCTTGTAAAGGGTCTCTTATTTCACCAATTTCAATATCGTAATGTATCTCATTACTTACTTGTGCTGTAAAGTAAAATGCACGGTTTATACTTTTTTAAATCTTAGCAAAGAGTTCTTATGTCAGAAAAGTGGTCAACATTTTATGAATAAAATTAACTTTGGGAGATGAAATATAATAAATAAACATTTAATTCCATAATTTAATTAATTTTGACAATAAATTACAACCATTTATCTGTAACAAAAACACAAAAATATTAATTTACTTTATTAGTAATACTGGCTGTTTTTTGTGTCTTTGCCTTAAAAAAGCGCTGATGCGCGCGCCTCGCTAATTTGTGAACAAGTAAATATTATTCCGCGCGCTTTTTCTTTTCGCTGTATTGTTTTTATTTGTTTTATTTATTTCCTTGCAAATATGTTATAAAACGTCGTATGACATACGTGCGCTTTGCTAATTACAGCCTCTGCTTTTTTATCGCTCTCGCCTACGGCTCGGGCTAGCAATATCGCCTCGGCTGTAATTTTAAAAAAAACGCGAGTGACACAGTCATAGTAACAGTTATCAAAATTAAAATAAAAAGTATAGTTTCAATATCAGCCTATAAAACCTCCTTCAACATTGTGTACCTGCAGAAACACGTATTTAATGAACAAAATACTGTTTGCTGCGAAAAATAAAAAAAAACGATTTTCTTTCGTTGAAGTCGTTATATTTTTTTTAGAGGGTAGGTGTGATTGATATAATAATGAATACGTCTACCTGCATTAAAAAATAGTGTGAAACGATAAACCAAATATAAAATATGTCAACAACAAAATTCAGTCTATATTCTGACATCAGAATGGCGGGTGTAACTAATTTAAAAAAATATATCATTGTAAGGGTGTAGGTACACAGATTTTCAGGAGAGGTACGTAAAGGTACACAGAAGGTACCAAATAACTGCAAAAAATTTAGGCTGATCTGAAAAGTACACCCGCGTTTCTGACGTACATGAATAATCATTGATAGGTACTTAGCTAAAGTCCGCGCGCGAGCTCCGAGGAATCGGTAGCTTGTTTTAAATCATCGGTGGTTTTATTTCAAGTACTCTAGAACCCTATTCTATAGCTACACATCTACTTAATAGATTAAAAAATAAGTGTCGTATCTACAAAGTCAAAGAATAAAGTAAATACAGAGATAGATAAGATAAAAAAATAAATAATGATCCGTACACAGACGTGATCCGTAGCAGTTCCTGTGACATAATAGGTCACATCACTATTGTGTGATTTAGTAATTGGTGAGCACAGCACTAGTCTCGCGCTCTTTGACTTATGGACAGCCATGATGTGAGGCATGTGAGCATTGTAATGATTTATAATAAAACATAATTGTGCATTTATAATAAAAAGCTGTTTAATTTACACGGCCCAAAACATAATATATTATGACAGTTCCAAAAAACTAACTTTCAACTTATTGAAAGGTACACGTATTTTTTTAATGTTTACATTCATGCTTGTTAAGATATAAATAATATTCAAAATCTTAATAGCTAGATATAATTTATGTATGTATTCAGTGTAATATAAACACAGCTGACGTTCGCATGTTTTCCAGCTCGCGTGCTGGGTTCGGAGCCGGTGCCACGTCACGGGTGGCTTAATTTCGCTTTATTTTGACATCGACGCCGTCGTCGTTCCGGCCCGTAACTCTGCGGTTATGAATGAACGTGTTTTGGGTGTTCGTAGAAAACGTTCTTTGTAGGATGATCCGCTTCAGTACGAGCCGCCCGCGGCGGAAACGTGCCGCATAGCTGAGGCGGGCTCGCACAGCCGTGAGCCGCGGCCCGCGATGCAACGCGACCGCAGTCTTAAGCAATGCCGTGCACTAGGAATCCCACGAGAGCCTTGAAGCTCTTTGTTTCGACTGACGGTAGAAGGGTTTTTTCCCAGTTTTAATTCGCTACGGTTACTTAACTTTCTGACACAACCACTAATTGAATGTGGTTTGGCGAGCTGCTATTTTTAGCCAACCCTAATTACTGTTTTAGAAAACAAAATTATGATAGTCAACAAATTCCAAATACGTGCCTTTGTTTCCATAATTAGAAAGTAATGACGATGGGTTTCTGGAAATAGATTGTTGGACCTATTTTTAAATAAATTCCTACCTCTCTAATAAGTACAACCCTATCCAATGTCTTGTAATCTTGTTATTTTACAGTCCTACTACAGTATACGAACCCTCCAGTAGAACTTTTAACACTAATAAGTATTTTATTGTATTGCAAAAAGTCAAATGAGCGACCAATTATCAAGCGAAAGCGATAGGGAAATAGTTTCAGTGAGTTTTCCTTGAAATTATTTTCTACATAGTTACTTGTCGTTGCGAGCTAATCGAGCAAACCGTTATTTACCTAGATGATAAAGTAGAAAATAAAATTCGCATTCCATGAGTATTCAGTGAACTGTAATAAAACATCATTAGAAACAATAAAACAACGGCATTTGACTACTTATCAATTGTATGAAAAATTCGCTTTTCAATAGTAGTAATACTAGTTTTTTTATTACTCGTGTTAATTACCTACCTGCACTAAATGAAGATTAATTAGGCGTTACTAAGTGACGAGGTGACCGACCTCTTGCATTTACAATTTACATAATATACAAGAAATATATTGATAAAGATACAATTGCTAGAGTCAAGGCAGTAAGGTAAGAATTTCTTCAATCTTCGTTTAGTACTAGTCTTAGGGGCCTCGCGCACTACGCCTGCCACGACCACGACTTTTGGTCACAGAAGCTTCGACCAGGAAGAAAGTTTTGTTCAAGATAAGACATCACATGATATATTACAAGTTATGAAGCTAAACGTCAATCCTGTTCAAAATCGTTGTAGAAAATCCAAGCGACAACCAAGCTTTGAAAGCGATGTCGATGGCCTAGGCCCTCCCTCAACCACTGTTTTGTTTCACCAGCACGTGATTTGCTCTAACTAAACTGCTGCCGAGTCATACCCAAAAGAAAGGCCAAACCGCTCTTTCGAGTTGTTGCTGGGATTACAAAGACCGTATCGTATCTTACGGCGATGATGTGTAATACAGACGATGAGACGACACTGACTCCACAGACAGGGTTCCTCATAAATTGTCTTCTATTCTTCTCTTCAATTCTGTTCTTACCAGCTCAGGAATTAGAAAACATCGTAGAAGGCATGCGAAAACAAGGGCCTTTTGCCGGGGATGCATGTGTGCTGATTCGTTGCTTTGTGAATGGCTTTTGCAGATCATCATTTCATACACATCAGGTCATTCATCTGCTTGTATTCCCTGAAGTGATGGGTAGACTGGCAGAGCAGACGTATACTTACCATAGTACTACACCAATCCTCGAGAGAGTTTTGTCCTCCGTGGACACTTATCCGTCGTCAGCGCAGGTATTTAAACAGAGGAAATGAACTCACCATATTCAGGAAGCACTGTACACATATGCGCGTGCTGCGGATGCTGCTGGGGGTGGGGACACATCTCCTGCGGCACGTAGTATTGCTCGGGAGGGTAGTACTCTCCATAGTAGCCGTCGCCGGGGCCGCCGCCGCCCCCGCCTCCCTCCGCGACGCCCACGCCCACCATGGTGGAGTCTAGCACAGCATGGCACGCTGGTGCCCGCGCCGCATCCGAATCACTCGACAACGATCTGGGAACAAGAGGAAGGCACTGTTAAATGACATATTTTGGGTGGCCATAGGTAAGACAGGCCGTCGTTCCATGTGAAATAGATGTCTGGTAGGACTGAAAGCCGACCTGAACGTACTTCGGAAAAGGCTAGGCAGACGTGTGGGTGGCCATAGTTTTCGCATATTTCAGTGAGTCGTAATCATTCTACTCTAAACCCAATTTATTTGGGGTAAATGCAGCATATCTTCTTCTTCCATAGCATTATCAGCCTCAACCGTTCCCATTGCTCGGGCACGGACCTTCTCTCTGTGTGAGGAGATGGGGGATAAACCACCTAGTCGGTCCAGACTTTACAATTAACTCCTAGTCGTCATTTCTGGTGTTAGCCTCTTTCTAGCAATACTATCATCTTTCGCACAGTTTATGCATATTTTCCCACGCCTTCTTTGTTTGTACGGCGCTCACTTTGATTATACCGGCTCAAAAGTTTGAGTTTCAGTTTCACACGACATTTTCCTTTCTCCGTATCACCGACCAACCGACTTCTTTTCAATCAGAACCAAATCATAACAACATGGCTGGCAGATCGCAGTTCTTAATAGATTCGTTAGTTTCCTAAATCTGTTTGATGATATATATAGTATAAATGCGTGACGTCTACGTAATTACTAATTATGTTATGTCTATCAAAGTTTTTGTGTTCAATGGTGTTATTAAAGTTCCGTAGTCGAACGTTCGTTCGACTATACGGTACAATTTGTCCGTTCACCCGATGTCATCGTCTTCGTCACGCTTTTTTACCTTAATGAGTGAGCAGTGCTGTAAGCGGTACTCAAATAAGGTGCTTCGATATTGTTTAGAGCCACTTAATAGCTGGGTTATTAGACAGCTAATCAGGCAGGCTGTACGTCATGTCTACAGACGTATTAGTGGATGTGGTTTAGGTCGTAGTTAGTAGTACTTAGTTTTCCTCCAATTCTATGATCAAATTCCCGACCCCAATGTTTTCATTACCACTAACATACTTACATTTCTAGTATCCTCCACGATGACCATATTCGGCAATTTACCGACACTTCAAAAATTCATCATTCTGTAACCAGTATGATGAATTCACATAGTTCTTGTTAAAAATATAAGAACTCTTATGAGTAGAACTTGACTCCCTGCTATGCGCTGTATTGCGCTAGGATAGTGTGAAAACACTATAAAATCCAGAATCAGTCCTATCTATATTTCATTGGTTTCCTATTCCTACAAGTATTGTGAGAAAAAGATAGCCCAGAAGTTGCATCACATTTCTAAAGTTGATTTTGTCTAGAGCATGCATTAGTGCTGCGAGTTGCACAAGGCACATCGTAACGATATCGACACATCCGTGTGAGCACGTCGTGACCGTATTTGCCTTTTAAATGGGGTGCTGTCATGGCACCTCACGAGTTCTGCGTGGATGAGCTCGCAAACTGTGTCAGTGATTGTGGCATGAGCGGAGCTCCTTGAAACAAACTCGTGCCAATTCGCTGCAAAAAGTGGTTTTAAAACTACGTGGCTAAAATATTGTAAGCCTCTTCAACCTTTAAATTTTCCTTGAGGTCGTCTTTGCTGTTGAACAGAGTTTTTTCTACTAGTTTATTTAGCTCGTCAGTAATATTACATTACCTATCTTTTGGCGTTCTTATTTTAACGATCTACTGACAGAACTCTGAAATTAGCTTATCAAAGCAAAAAGACATTTACGTTTTTTGCTTCGTTGAAAAAATACGTAAGTAAGTAAATTGATGTTCGTGTTACACAAATTACTATTTTAGATATCTTTTGGTGTATCCATTTAAGTATCACATTTCAAAGTAACATTTTTTGTATTAAGCACGATTAGAGCAGAAAATATAGTGGTGAATGGTGGCCTACCTGGATAGTGGCTCATGTGGTAGTGGCGTTGGGCACATTATACACAACTTTGAAACACTAATATACACTGAATATAAATCAAAGAACAATAAAGAACTGTTTATATTTATTTACGTCACCGGCTCATTAACATTAATCCCATGACAATCGCGCGCAAATTCACATTCACACACGTCGACGTGTATTCCCACACACATAATAATTTCAAGTAATTTGATCCTTTTAATATTTGTTTGAGTAATTGTTAAGGTTTTTGTGTGAATGCATGAATGAGTCGAGTGCGGCTGCGCTGTGCCGCGTACGGCGCCCGTTGACTGTTGGTTGACTCACCGAATCAACAATACGTGGAGTCATTCAT
The DNA here is from genome assembly GCA_963853795.1 of Xestia rhomboidea. Lineage (NCBI taxonomy): Eukaryota > Metazoa > Arthropoda > Insecta > Lepidoptera > Noctuidae > Xestia > Xestia rhomboidea. Next base: position 7,394,581 of record OY970764.1, on the reverse strand, counting down.
GTGCATGGAAGGGCACATTGCGGTTGCCTACTAGCTTAGTAAGCAATTTAAAAGTTGCTACAATTTAATTAATTATTAGGTGAAGCGATAACACCTATATTGCACACCATGTGTCATTGCTATCAAGTTTATTAATACATAAAACAACAATGTTATTAATAAGTCGGTATCCCAACGGAAAACGTCACAAGAACACTGATGTCATTCATTCATTTTAAATTGATGTTAGGAGGATGGGCAGCAGTTTCCTGAAATCCGCTCATTATGTACAGCAAAGCTGCAATTTCTGTCATTTGTTTACTGGGCATTAGTGATTATGACGATATCCTCAATCCACAGTCACTGTAGTTGTTTATTAGGTGACTAACTGCTTATTTGTGATTAACCCCTTCAAACAATAGTCTTTTACAAAAACACAAATTTGGCCGCGTTTGCGTCGGAATGTCATGCGTTGTATGAATTATGAGGACACAAAACGGCACAATTGAAAATTGGCTAGATTTTCCGCTGTGTTCAAACATCCAGAAAACAAATTTGACTAGGTAAATTAAGTAAAAGGACAACATAGGAACACCTTTCTTTAATATTTAATATAAAAATTTAAATCGGTCAATTTTTAGAGAATTATAAATCAGGACACTACAAAACGTTGTTTTTGTGTACTTTTATTGGTATTTTCTGCTGTTGTCCTTTCGCTCGCTGCGCGCGGCCGTTTGGGCACTGTGCGACAGCAATACATTTTACAAAAACCTATTTCTCAAGGAAAATTACTGAGTTAAGTGTAAGTAGGTATGTACAACATACGCTCATGCACGTCGTACGTTAATATATAGGGAACTTTATTCTTAACTACCTTTATTTATCTGTCGGTTGTGGATAATCAACATTTTGATGCATTATGCACATCAGTAGATGATTGATTACCGTTAATCAAAAGCCTTCATGCATTCCAAGGAAAATATTTTACATAATGCCTGCAGATTTATTGATCAGATGCATAGCAAGACTTAGGTAGTCACTACATAAGTCCTCCGCCGCGTCTGTCTGTCTGTTCGCGATAAACTCAAAAACTACTGCCCCGTTTTTCAAACTGTTTGGTAATGGTTAGAGTTGTTTTCGAGGAAGTTTTAGTACTTATATAATTTGTACATTACACATACATTAGCTAAAATATGTAAGTATAATGATATTTTTTGGAAGTGTCTGAACAAAATAAGCCGTCTGGGAGCTTTACTTTTTGGTCACGATAACCGACATCCACGCGGCCGAAGCCGCGGGCATCAGCTAGTATTAATTAAAATGCAAACAGAAATGAAATCTAATTTAAAATTTGATTGCAAAAAGTTCGTTTCATCCTTTTTTCTCCTGAAAGCAGAGGTTTAAGGCAAAGTAGAAAATTAAAAGAGAAACGATAACTTGATTTCAGTTTTAATCCTATTAAACATTCAATAAGAACCAATTAATTTATATTTTAAAAGGAAAGTAAAAGTCTTCAGCACCAGTAAACTTTTTAAGTACATTTATTGCCATTTTCCGGAATTACTTATTCGCAGCAGCTGTCCGAGAAAAGATTAGGAGTTCCCGGCGGCTTTAGCAGCGGATACCCATGATTAAATGATAACAAACATGTTATTCCTTATCGCTCGTACACGACATGCAACTCAATAGCTATTTGTGTCTGTTTAATAACTGTGTAATAGAAACCTTTGCATTTCCGCTGGACAATATTACACGCTACATAACTCTGTAATGGTACTTAATGGAGTAAACACTGTTCGATATTTATGAACGCCTAGTACTAAGACATTGATGGCTGATTGCTTACCATTACAACTATTACCGTTTATATACTATTGTAAGCGATATCTAATGGTGTAGGTACGTCTCAAAAAGGAAATGTCAAGTTAAGTTCAAGACTTTTTTATTTCTTTTTCAATGGCGAAATTGTGGTTTTGTGGTTGTAAAGGTTGATCAGATTAGAATGATAAAGCATGCTAACATATCTTTGATAAGGGACGACAGGATTGCTGAGACGTGTGTCAGATATATATATCTTCGATGACAATGGACAACAAAGGAAGGAACGAAGAACTATTTTAAGAACAATGCCTTGTCGAATTGCATTTTTTTAACGGAGCGTAGGTTACCTACGTTGAACAAACCTAACACAAAACCGTTGATGATGACGTCAACTGAAACAACTGAAAGTGAAGCGTCAAGCGAAATTTCATAATAATTTTAACGATAATAATAATTGGATACTTTATTAACTGTTACAGGTCAACTGTGTCCAAACAAGGCTACCGAACTAGTAGGTAATTCATTGAAAATGTGCTCATTATAATCAACCGATATTATAGTGAATAACCGAAAATTCGCTTGAAAACTTGAACCTGTTTTAATTATCCTCATTAATTTTCAGTAGGTAACATTTGCAGGAAGATTGTAAGTATTTAAATAAATAGGTAAATAGGTAAATTATACTTTTGTTAACGTCGTTAAAACTCTACTTAATTTCTTTAGTAGCTTTTGTAAGCAGCTACGACCATGTGAATATCAGACACTTCTGAAATGGGTAAAAAACAAATTGATTGGGCCACTCTAACATGATGCGTCATCAAACAACAAGTCCTTGGTGTACTTCAGAGATCCTCAGACATTTTACCAACAAGCTTGATTCTGGTAGCTCAAAATGGCAGCCTCAGCCTACAACAGATCATCATCATAAGCCTATTAATGTTCCCACTGCTGGGACACAGGCCTCCTCTCTATGAGAGGGAATGGGCTATTATCCACCACGCGGGCCCAGTGCGGATTTGTAGATCATGTCACATGTCTTCGAATTTTTTAGTTCTAGGACATGCCGGTTTCCTCACGATATTTTCCTTCACCGTTTTGAGAGCAGTGGTGATGAAATAAATTACACAAAGTAATGCGCCTGTCTGGGTTCGAACCCACGACTTACTGTTCGTAAGTCGGGGCCGCCACCACTGGGCCACCGCTGCTCATACGCTACAACAGACCACCAGCATGCATTATTTGTATCTCCACAAAATTGCTGATGTCCAACTATCAGAATTTCACTGAAGTGCGAAAATTGATACCGCAACTTGATTTCTGTACTTTTTGCTGCGTACACGTAGAATGGGTAAATCCCCTGGCAATATGACACTGCGATAGCATAAACGCAATGATGAAATATATTTGTTCACGGTGCGATGGTTAGGTACCTAGGTACTGTTACCTACTAGATAAATAGGTAGGTACTGTAGTGTGCGGGAAGTGCTAGCTACACTACTCAATAAGAATAGCTTTTTGGATATTATCACTATATTTTATAACCTTATAAAATTAACACATCTTTCATAGTAAGGTAATAATTATGTCAATTCTGTTTAATCTGTCCAATTCTTGTTTATTTTCTTTATTCCGATTAAATATTTAAATTTATCAAGTTGCCAGTGTTAATTATTAGCCAGGTGGCCTACCATGACGTCTTAAAGCAGGATCGTTTTAATCGCGTTCCAGTGTGGGTAAGAGACGGAGCTATAGAGGACGTCTAGCGCCATCTCTTTCCCTCACTGGCACGCAATTAAAACGATCCTGCTTTAAGAAGTCATGGTAGGCCCGCTGGATGATGTATCACCTTTGAACCTCCACAGTATCTTATAAACATAACATCACACCTGTTAACCCCGAAGACTTAGGCAGAGGTACACCCACACCCACATTTTGCCAGCTATGTAATAGGGGGCAAGCCATGTCGTCAAGTCCGTGATGGTGGATGTGGAGCTATGTGTGCCAGCTGTCCTTGCCCCAAAGAATGCAATCTCCTTTGCGCTGCCACCAACGATGCCGCGAAAGAAGTTTTGGGCCAACATATTTTAAAATACTGCCGAGTGTCCGTAGTTCCGTACTACCTTCACGAGAAAGAAGAAGGTCCCACTCCTTATTTCGGCTATTCTTCTCTGTTTCGGTTATTCTATGTTCATTACAATATATAAAAAAAAAATCCGTTACGTTTCCCTCTTATTCACCCACGCGACCAAAGTATTTAAATAATTTATTAAACCAATATGGCTAGGAAGCAGCGTTAATTGATCGTTTGCGTTATCGAGACAGCCTTGGCTCGAACGGCGACCGAATAGCACATGCATTCTTAACTAATTCGATATGATTACAATTCGCAGCCGAATACGCGAGCTAGCTGCCTGGCTGGCAGAGCTAACCTTGAAGGTTGCACATATGAATATTATTACTCTACTGTTCTGAGAAGCACACTTCCTCAGGGCAGGGTTGCCAGCTGCGCAGGCGATTGGAAAAACAAGTGACTCATAAACCATCTCCGCCATAAAAAAATCAACTTTATGTTCGAAAATAAATCTCTAAAATACATCTTGACCTGTTGGAATTTGGAAGATTCAGACCAACGTTCTATCATCGAGAGTTCGAGACTCTTTCATGGTTAGATCAATATACTGCAATTCTGTTTTCTTCCAATAATTAACTTCACAACTAATGTCATTCAGAGTAGAAACCGCAGCAGGCGACTCAGTACACAACTCGTAAACAAATACAAATCGTCGCAGTCGCAGCAGACAATTTCCCGTCCCCCTGAATTCTCAAGTCGTTCATCTATTGCTCTCGATCTTGTTCAATTGAATAAATGCAGGGAGGTGATGGTGGCGCGGCGATCGCTAGTAATGCCGGATCCTACGTGCGTTGTTATGTAAATGGGGTCGTGCCGACAGATGAGCTCGCCTCCGTGGAGGTGCCGCCAGGGTCACGGCCGAGCACACGCTCGATGCCCTCAGCCCTCGCTTATTATGCCACGTCATAACTTGCTATAATTACGTATTAGTAGCAGCTTAGCCGACTATTTATAGCGCACACGCTGACCGTATGTTAATGAGATCTAACAATAACAATCAATGAGTCAAGCGAAGTTAGAAAGCAAATAACAAATTATGTTGGTTCCTTTAATAGTCTCTGCCGTCAATAGTTGGACGTCAAGTTCTATCGAGTTCACGTTAGCTCATAGTCCTAGCCAATTTGGTGAATACATTTTATGATTTTCATATCAGTGTGTGGGTAATTGAAACGAAGCGTAATCTCGCCGCTGACGCACGTGCACACACGTCGTCGGCTATCGATCCGACAACAATTATAATTTACGATAAAAACCAGCTCCGCGAAAGAAACAACACAACAACAATTTGATTTTTCCTCTTAGCATCCTACGTGTAGGTACATAATAATATGTTACATAGGTAATGTATCTCTCCTCACTCGATATCTTGCGGTGGCAACTAAATGATTAATCATTGTTAATTTAGTTTGTGGTTTTCCTAGTTAACTGAAAAATCCTTTAACTGTTTAATTAAAATTACGTTATTTGTCATCTATAGTTACGTGCAGCATTATTTTGCAGTATGCATAGTGGTCTTTGAAAATATATTGGTTTATGAAAAAGCTTGACTAAATAAAATCTGAATTAATTTAATAAAATAAACAAAGTTGGTACAATGGCACTGCTCAAACCGCCTGCGCCAATATTGGTAAAACGGAACTACTGTAAAGTTATTGATATTCAGTGCATGTGCGATTCGCACGTATGACTCACAAAGGAATTGTATTCATTTTGTGTGAAATTACAATATCAGACTGACAATATAATTATAACATTTCACTAGTGCCGGATTAAGCAAGCGCGGGGGCCCGTAGCAAATTCTATCGAGAGGCCCTTGATCTGCCAGAGAGGGTACCGCCCAAAAAAAATTTTAGCAACTTCGTTCACAAATAATTTGTGGAATGCCCGGAGCTATCTGTCAGAAATATGTTAAAATTTATATTTATTGTAGTAGCTTTTAACCACAAACTATCCATTGGCTAGTTGACCATTGTAGGGATACGTGGTAGGTAGAGCCGTAGCCAGGAATTTGATTGGGGGGGGGGGGGGGGTTAAACAATGATTAAAACACTAAAACCTGCCAATTTATAAAATAAATCTCATGCAAAGATCATGTAGGTACGAACATTTTTACAATATACCTCAGTAGGTTATCTTTTCTTCTGACCATTCATGCTGAAGAATGGTGGAATGGTGGTAGAAAAAAACTTAAAGAAAATTTTCGTTTCACCATTTATGCGAGGACCAACTTTGTCGACATATACAGAAAAGCTTACAAATTGAGAAAATGTTGGATAGCATTCACCTCAAATTTGATGAGCTTTTTTTTGTCTTTTAATAAAAAAATAGAACTAATTCTGCCAATTTATAAAAAAAAAACTCGTGAAAGCAAATAACGTCTTGTCTCTCAAAAATCTTAGCGCTCCACTTGGGTAGGGTATATTTTCTTCTGACCTTTCATACTGAAATAGGATATTATGCAGATACTTTGTCGACCAATGCAAAGAAGATTCTAGAAACAAGAGAACGCAAGAGCGAGCGAAGCGTGCTCAAAAATTTTCACAATCCTTCTTTCTCGGATGAATTAGTTCTTTTTGCTCAATTATTTAGAAATGAGAATTGGAGTAAATCTGTCTACCTATATTCACCTAAAAATAAATAACCTAACCTAAAAATATAATGTATTAGCGAGCGTAGTGAGCTCGAAAATTGTAGTATTTGGCTTGGCCTTGGGATAGGTTGGTTTCTCTGTAGATGTCCGAGATTTTGCGCGGGGCCCCCGCGTAACCAAACTCGAATTGAGTACCCTTAGGTATAGGATGTAATAGCGAGCGAATCGAGCTCGACAATTGTAGTATTTCGCCTGGGATAGGTTGGTTTCTCTATAGTTGTCCGAGATTTCGGTGGGGTTTGAACCCCCAACGGCGGGCGGTAGGCGGGTTTGAATACGCGGGGTTTGCGCGGGCAAACGGGGTTTGCGCGGCGCCCGTATAATTTGCTGCTCCTGCTACTAGGTTAATCCGGCACTGCATTTAACACCAAATTAAAAGAAAATGGCAGTGGCTTCATCAAACATTCAAGTTAAGATCAAGAACCTTTAGAGAAGTAGGGTAGTGAATTACTAGGTATCTAATACGCATTTATGTTTGTGACATTATAAGCGATCGTCTAAGGGCCGAGTCACACCGGAATGGCAGCGGCCGGCAGCGGCCGGGTGCGACGCCAGCGGCCCCTGGCGCGGCGTCGTTGGCGGCCTCGCGCGGTTTCCAGACCCCACGTGCCTAGTCTCCTCTTGACTAGTTTAGTTTATACATTCGGCAAGGAAAGTCGTGTGTTTAGAGTGAACATGATGGAATTGGTTATTATAGCACTTATTCAAGCGGGCGCCTTTACAAGCGATACTGGTCTTTTAAGTATGTAGATAAAGTTTAAAATTATTTCACACTGAAAGCGCTCGCTGCCATTTCGGTGTGACTCGGCCCTAAACGAATTTTTGATTGAACTGTAATTGGCATGACAAACCGTGGGCGCTAAGCGTAAAGTAAATATGTTCGTTTTTTTTTTTACGAATATACCTACAATTTTCCTATAGATTGTTTGCGACACGCACTCGCACAATCAGTGTCATCCATAGTTATGAATATTTATTATTATTATCAGCCACTTGTGTTCCACTGCAGGGCAAAAGGCCTCGCTTCCCTCCTTACACTTATCCCTATCCAGTGCCGTTATTCGCCAATCCTCGTGAAATGAATCCAGTTCGTCCGCCATCTTCTGGGCCTACCTCTTTGCCGTTTGTTGTAGTTTGGGACCCATTGTGTGGTTACTTTATCTCGTGGCTCCTCCGGCATGCGACAGATTGTGGCCAGCCCAGTTCCATTTGAGCTTGGCAGCCGTGTGACCTACATCGGCAATTTGAGTTTTAGAACGCAGTTTCGAGTTCCTGATTCGTACGAGTTCGTTATGAAAAAAATCTTAAAATTAAGTATGAAAATATTGTGTTAGGTTACGCGCTCGTGCTAGGCTCTGGGCGTTTAAAACCTAACATAACGAGCTTAAAGAAAAGATGATAAATGATAAACCCTAAACGGATGCAAAAACACTTGGGCATTCATTTAAGTATAACCATTTGTTAGTGAAAACAAGCACAAATTGCTAGAGCCACGTAGAACTAAAGATTTAACTTGGTGTCGGCACGTATTGGCTATTAGCTAGGTAGGTACCAAACCTAGGTCAGTGTACGAATGACTATGACATATTGACGTTCTTTGTCTCGCAAATAGTTGTGTATGTGTCACAGTCACTATTCTATACAAATTGTTTTATCTTAAACGACTATTGCAAAATTGTGTTCGAGGAAACGTACAGTGGATGTGGAACAAGCTTTCTGGTGTACAGGCTAAAATAATTCTTATTTTCATTAAACTGCTAATATTCATTTTGAGTCCAGATAAAGATGTAAAGCTTAATCTTAATAATGAAAATCAAGAAAGTGATGTAAAAGAATTGACAAATCAGTAAGTTAACAGTAAGTATTGTTTAAAAAGATATAGCAAACAAACATCGTGAGGAAACCAGCATGCCTGAGAGATATTTCTCGACGGCATGTAACGCCAAGTCAGAGGCCCATGGGCGGCATTAAAACTCTGACACCAGGTTAGGCACTAATAACACGATAAAGAAGAAGATATTGCAAATTAGTCTCTGTGCCTACATTACACAAGGTGCAACGCAATGTAGCGCAATACCTCTCTCAGGTGGTGATTATGACCATCAAATAGGACCACTTTCCCTAAGGAAAAGAGGTCGACAAAAAAATGTGGACTTCCCATATAAAACATCGCATGGACTGACGAAATTAGGATGAATAGTCAATTTTTCGACTTTCCTTAGTTCAGTTTGATGATCTAAGTCAATGGAATCACCACCAAGAGGTAATTGCGCTTTAGCATTACACCCTGTATAGCTTGTCTGTTGTCCTACTGCACTACATCGTATCTAAAGTAAATCCCATTTTTTTCCTTATAACTAAAAAGTTAATTATTAAAACCCCATCAGCGAAGGTTGCAGCCGTTGACCGTTAAACATTCCCAGGCGGGAATCCCAAAAACCGTGCATTACAAAAGGACGAGCCAAGTGCGTCTCGACTCGAACTGCGAACGGCGGAGACGTTCCAAGAATTAATTTACATAGCAAATGTATACTGAGGCCGGTAGCGAGAACTCACTGTTATGATTGATCCGGCCCAACACGCTAGCCAGATCAAATACAATGAGTACAGTGTGAAGATCCGTGACCAAATGGGGATGGGGATGGGGGAACGGTAGGAACAATTTTAAGTCGGTGTTGAAAAATGAGAAGCGGGAAAAAGTAACCCTTGGAACTCCCACAGGCGAAGATGGCGAGATGAATCGGGCAGATTCATGTGGAACTGCCGGCAGCCGAGAGGGAGGAGAAGGCCAAAGATAGGTGGAATAATGTGAAGGAAGAAGTAAATGATAGCGTGATGATTGACACAGGAGACTGGAAGAAAAAAAGTGTTGCGCCGACCCCAAGTAACATGAAGGGACAAGGGAAGATGATGAGCCGTGCCATTGCTTGCCTAAACATGGTGATTGGTGAGTATGGGCTGATAACAATAATAAGGTATTGAGTAAGGCCCGGTATCCACCAAAGCGGAGCGGAGAGGAGATGTGCGAATCCCACCAATCACATGTAGTTGAAGTCTACATCGCCTCTCTCGTCTTTCCTGTGATTGGTCGAATCTTGCAAATCTCCTCTCCGCTCCGCGCTTCTCTGCTTTGGTGGATACCGGGCCTAAGTCTTGCAGTCATCTTGTTTCAGTTTGCTCTATTCTATGATCCTCGATCTGGCTACTTTCCACTGTTAAAATCTTAACAAAGTCTTAACAGAAAGCTAGACAACCTACATTGACAACAAAGTGCGCTGTCAGTCGCCAACTTCGAAGAAACGCTATAATAACGCTATAATATTGTTATTTTTCATTCGCTAGACAGGAACGATCAGATCAGTCTGTTACTAACGCCAATGAAGAGGCGTATTATACTCGGAACAAAAAGGTTTTTGCCTTACCGTACGGGCATGTACCTATAATGGGTAATTTTTCGCACAAGTGAGTGCCTACGCGTCACCTCCCACGCGCTAGGCTATCGTCTAGCCGTCATAAAGCTTTTACTACTATTATCCATACATCAACTTGGCAACAATAACAAGCCTCGGTCTGAGAAAGGCTATAATCAACTTTGATACCTGGAAACAGTGGATACCGTTTAACAAAATTATGATTTGGAAAAAATACAGAGTTAGGTACCTGAGTGGCCAACATCAACTGCAAGCCATTATAAGATAAACAAATCGACCGTGGTCGGATTATAAAAATAATACCATTTGCCTCTCGCGGGTTGAATCAATAAGGTTTCAATAATACGCCCACTTTGATGGAGATTATTCCGTCTGTAGCACAACTCACAAACAAACCATTAGGTACCCTTTGTAACACAGCCCCGATACATTATCAATATCATGCATATTTGAACGTTAGTCATCACTCAAGTCAACCCGATGGTCGGCAGACCACCACTCCGCCACTTGTGACTAAGCCTCTAACACCATTAGAGTACTGTCAAGTGTTTCTAACTAATTAACTTTTTCCTTGAAGAAAACATTTGAAATATGCCGACAGTACCTTTTTCTATCATTTCTTTTTCTACCCACATTTGAATCACTTTTTCCCCTTTAGAAATGTAGCCGTACTGGCCTTTGCCTTCGGAGATGAGTGAGGGGGTGATCGGAGGCTGCGGCGGTGGGGCGCCAGCGGTGGGCGGGCGCCCACGCATTGACGCACGACACTCAGCTTCAGCAGATTTTCATGAAATATAAAACCTCACAACAACCACCTAACAGTTACACCTACGAGTTTGGGAGTACATTTTATTAATATGTATGTAAATTGGGTGTCAAAACAATTACAATATGTCTTCACAGCCTTTGAGAATAGCGATGTGCAAGTGGACCATGACCGAATCCCTCTTCTAAAATATCTACAGAGATAGGTATAACTTTGTCTTGAAAATTATACACAACGGCATTTAAATCAAGCAGCACTTCGTTTCTGCTTTATGTGAAAGTGGGGCTTTGTTGTCAATTCTTCTTATTCGTAAACTTCTTAGGAGTAATATGAAGAGGTATTTGTGGGAGGAACATGGTTCATGGAAAACGTCTATTTCTGTGAAATTATGAAAACCTGAAGCACGCTTTCTGGAAGTTCCAATACTGAGTGGAATTATGAGAAAATTCCACTGAACATTTGGTTACTTATAATAAAAAAAGTTAGGTATGTACAGCCCACTACTCCACTTAAAATCGAAATCAATATCGGAGTAGTTGCACTAGCTTAAATTGAACTTAAATGTGCTACATACAACTGCATTACAGAACAGTAGTGCCGACAAACGGCCGGGCGTAAAACTATATGCCGGAAACGGAGTACACTTGAACTGTAGATGGCCTATTCCTGGATCGAGGCCAATGGTAGGCGACGTCGGGTAAATTAATTGTATCTAAATACTACGCCACGCCTCACGAGCTACGCGCGGACGAAGAAAAATAATCAGCATGTTAGAATAACGGTGGCTTTATAATTTTAAATGGCTAAGTTAAGACAGAGGGATGTAGTATAATTATGTATATTCTATCTGGCCCCTAATTCACAACGCTTCGATTCAATTTTCGATTCGGAAAGTCATATGACAATCTTTTTTTGACATTACGAAATCGAGCGAGATAGACATACGACTTTCCGAATCGAAAATCGAATCGAAGCGTTGTGAATAGCTATGCTGATCTAGAATATCGTGACAAGACAAAGTTTCAGTTACATACTCCTAGAAGAAAAAATGCAGATGCTAAACCGGGACAGATGCTACCTACTGCAACAAATAGTCTCTGTGTCGAACTGTTATAACAGGAACGACAAAAAAGTTATAAAAAACAGGTGCACAACGCACTTTGTACTATTCACTTGTTTTACCGTTTTGTCCTATAACAGTTGAAACGGTACTGCAACAAAGTTAAAAAGACACAACAGGAAAACCAATTAAAAATACAGACTGCTCAAAAAAGATAAAAACGTTCATACCTAGGTCCCGTACTTTGAGACTTGCAATAACTTATTCAAAGAATTAAATAAGCACAAACAAACAAGATCGGTCACAAGATGTCCTCGAAATGACAGCTTTTAATTTATGACACCCGTTTTAGGGCACCGCATCCAAATTGTAGAAAACATCCATCTTTTTGTAGACTTGAAATTTCATTGAATTATTTATACAATCCTTAAGTACCGATCACTAATAAACTTTAAATTCATTAGAATGATATATCAGAACACATTTCAGTCTCAGAAAAGTAAATTACAAGAATACATAGACGAGCATTAAAAAACCGGCGTCTCCAGTCGCAGTTACTAGCAACAGAAACGCGTAGATACACAGTATTTCTACGAATTCTGTGAATATTTAAATTTGCACAACAAAATGGACATAATGACGTACATACAGAAAGTAGCTTTAGTGCCTAACAAGGAAGGCAGACGTCGATGACTCATGGGCCTGTAATTTAGAAGGCCCAAGTCAGGGGCCCTGGTGACACGGTGACAAGCTCTTTTGTTTCGGGTACAACGCTTTTAGGATGCCGCCAGCCTTTTAACTTGTCTGGAGTTGAGCAGATTAAAAAATAAGTATTTAAATTTCAAAAAGTTAAATTATCGACTTGTCTTTATGTATATCTAAATCATTTTTGTTTTCTAATTTCGGGTTCTTAAGATCGTGGCCAGTATCATCAGAGTGAGATTTCGAAATAATAATTTAAAGAAGCTCTAATCATCATTAAGGTTAAAGTTTAACATCATTCAAAAGAGTAACGCCCTGTATTTATTACAAGTGATATGGATAAGTAATGTGACAATTGTTTTGATAATATGTCACATTAAGATTAAGAGATTGACGCAAACAGAAGCTAGATTAAAGTAACTGCCATATTTAATTTTCGCGCAGCCGGCACGAGTGGGCGATGCAGCGCACGACGATGTAGTTCCCATAGTAAAGTGCCAAATGTCAACAACTTCACACAATTTTCAAGTAGTTTATAGTCTATTCCACTATAATGATCTAACCAATTAAAAGGTACTTTATAATGTTGACGTACTTAATTCAGAATCTTGTTATAATGAAGTAGGCAAGCAAATCTACTGAGCAAAAGCTTAAAATTATGAATGAATTCACTTAACGATTTAATTCATACGTATTTAATAATTACTATTGTGCAATTAAGTGTAGGTATTCTGATACGTAAAACTGTAAAGATCCGTCTAATAATAGTAAATGATAACAGTCTGATAGTGAGTACAGCAATGAATGAACGATTTCTAACGATCAATGAAGCGAGAGCCGATGCATGCATAATAGACAATGTCGATAACTCTTGACTCTATTTAGAGACACCTACTGGAAAATGCGTCTGTCACGTGTCTGGAAACGTTAAAGTATCGAACATTCTGCTTTTCCATTCGTTGTTGTTATGTACCATTTTCTGCAACTGCTACTATCAGAATTATACTAGATAATCGGAATGCCGAACGAAAATCAATAACTAAAACCGCTTAATTTGGGTTATTTTTTGTTTGATCTGCTTCGGATGATAAACTTATCACAATAATTTAATTTTAGACGCTAGATATGGACAAAGCTTGTGTATCGCCTTGTTGGGAGGGGTCGTACGTCGACCTCCGAATCATTCGTGCACTAGAAGCCACGATTCGATCGTCGGGCAGCGACGCCCGGCATCATGTCTCGCTCCGCAGCTGAACTGAATAACAATCAAGCAAATGCTGTTCACACTAACATTGTGGACACAGACAGACGCACCATAAATACATATACGCGTAACGGTCGTTTGCACAGAATCATTCCACATTTATAAATACTAGAAACAATCGATGACACATATTGCCGTCGTGGGATAGCTATATTATCGCCACTTTGTAGAGACTATGTAATCATTAATTACAACATAAATGCTATAACTGATTCCTACGCAATATGAGGAAAACATAAACAAGATCAATTGGGAATTCCATATTTCATAATTAGTCGCATTCAAGCCCGATAGAGTGAAACGTTTAATGGGAGTGAGCAAGATATTATTTGTTCATTATCTTTGCAAAACAAGAAAGGCTGGTGAAGGGTCATCATTAAAATAATAACTAATAAATTACCTAATTGTTAAACGCGTACGCCATCTACCTATCTATTGGCAATCTCACACATGTAGTAAATTACGAACATAATTTAAATTTACCGCCGTGATAACGTAAATGGAGCACGAACTATGCCGCATACATTATTTACAATGTGCAGTATGGTATGCGCACACGCAATCACATACGAGCCAATGTGAAAAAATGTCATTAGCATCGAACGTACCTAGTTTTATGCATTACTAGCTCTTGCCCGCGATTCTGCTCGGTTAGAACTTGTGATTTTAACTTTGTCAAAACTACAGAATCAGCAAAGACAGCAAATCATGTGTGTGAGGCAGTCCATGCCTTTGATGGATTGATGGTGGAAAACACAACAAAATATTGATTGAAGATTAAAGAAGAAAGATTGCAAAATCTCTGTAGCAAATAAACCAGAATGCAGAAAAATAGAAACAGATAGGTCTAAAACCCGTGCTATGGAAACACTCGGAACGTGAATGGGCATATCAAACAGAAACGTTGTGAGACAAAGTACAATTTCATTTCTTAATTGGGTATACCGATACCATCATCAGAAGGTACAAACCTGGTTACGAAAATCACGGACAGAAACACAAAAGAAACATGTGTAAAGATAATAAAACGGACGCAGAAGTTTTGAAATTGATTTCTATTCTGAGTAACGAGCGGTATAAAAGTAGAAACAAACAATAGAATTAGCAGACCAATCATCTCCATTCAGAATCCAAATGATTTGGTCTCCGTTTATTATTGTTATCCTTGTGCGTTTTGAGAATGAAACCGATTACTTTTAGGGAAATAACATTGTGGTTGGTGGAGTCATTCATTTCGTTGTAAAGTTTTACGAGACAGTGAAGTGAAATCAGGGTGTGCCTCAGGGTACCTGTCTGAGTCCATCTATTATTCATCATTTTCTGATTTCAGACCCTGGTACAAATACCAAATATCTCATGTGTATTAATTAAATTGGTCTTGTGTCTCTCTTTTATTCTCCGGTTTTTTTTATATCAGTTTAAATTCTTGAAAGTACCTACTACATCGCTACACAAATCATGTTTTTGTTGCTGTATTGTATTTAATTAAGTCAAGCTTCCAGTATTTTCTTCTAATGATTACAACCGGATACACCGACAGCTTTAATCTCAATCGACATGGAAACACAAATCATTTTCAAAGCATTAATAATAATAAAGTTAACATAATTTTTTTCAGTACAATAAACATAACGAGATAATGTGCACTCATTTGTGGCAGTACGATTAGTAAACAAGTTCCGTATCGCTAGGAAATAATTACATTCAATGATTACGGGGGCCTCATTCATTAACCGTCAGTTTTGGTGATTGACATCAGAATACAATTGAATTTGTTTAGGATTTTCAAATTGATTTTCGACGCTGAAATTGGACACGTCGTTTATCGAATTTGGATATCCGGTACGGACTACGGATAAGCTGTCAGAGCCAATAGCTCGAGTAACATGTGCAAGATAAATTGAATGTGAACGATGATTGAATCCAAATCCAAAACAAATGAATGAATCCGTGGTACACAACAACGGTCGGTGTGACTGTGTCCACATAATTTCGACGTCAGCCGCGAAACAAAATTGTGTTAACTTTTGACGAAAACGAAAACGCAACTCTAATGTCCTCATTAACCAATTAGAATACTCGAAAACCACCTTTGATCAAAGGTACAATCCATTGGGGCCTCTTAAACAGTTTTTATAGAACAAAGGTTGGCTCATGGCGCTGCGACGGCGCCCATGGTAGATGAGCCTCGCGCTTATCTTCCGCAGGATACGGCGCCTTTTCCGTCGTGCAGATAGCCGCCCGCCGCCGCCGCCCACCCATCCCCCTGCCGATCCAACCCACCTCACCGTATTGTTATACGACGAAAATACTCGGTCCTACAGATCATACTACACTCCGGCTTTTGTAATTTCCATCCCGATTTTCGAGCCTCGATTTTCTGCTTAAGTTGCTTGTTGAAAACGTTAACGAGCGTGATGCATTATACAGCATATACCTGGGTTGCTGTTTGATGGACAAAATCTTTCTTTTTTTACCTTCTAACAGTAAATAAAATTTAACATGTTCAAAACTAAATTAAATGTAGTGTCTAATGCTTAATTGAAACTAAACAATGGCGATAACTAGAGTACGTAAACGTAATCTATTTACTTATACAAGTATCTAAAGCAGTGGCTCGCGCGTTGCGATGCTTTATCAACGGATTTTCCTGGAACTTTTCGTTTGAATATAGTTCACACGTTTTATTCTAGTTGTCGGATAGTTATAAAGCCGTTGTGTGTGAAATAACTGAACTGAAAATTCTACTTCAATTTTCGGGCTTCTATTTGACGTAGGCGTGAATTTAGACGAAAATAGAATAACGTTGGTTCTAAAAATAAATAAAAGTAGTAAATCACGTACACACTTAACTTTCGATATGAATAAAACCGCGATTACAAACAGGACATGCACACAATCTTAGATTCTCTCAAGAATATGTAAATTGCGTCAATTAGTAACGCAATCAAGGGAAAATTCCGTAACATATCTTTTACCATTTGTGGTTTGAGGCAATTTATGAAATCGTCGTAACAAATGACGTATTCAGTAATCTACAATAAATGTGTGGTTACAATGTATGACCGTAGGTAACGTATAGGTCGCGTGTACTTACTGCGTCCGTGCCGGTCAATTAGCTGGGCAGCCCTTAATGGACTCCATTCACGCGACGGACGTGAATGGAGTCGCCTTCATGAGGAATTATTAATAGTGGCGGTGGAGAAGTAAGCCACCATTGATGGACTGGTATCGACCCAGCGCGTGGGTAGCGGAAAACGATGGTTACTCCATTGTTTGTGATAATCAAGTATAGTTGCTAAAACTATTAATGCTGTAAAGTAACCTTTGTTGATCCGTGATGACGGGTAATACAGGGATCGTAAGATTTTTCTGTGATGTTGGTAAAACCGGAACGTTGTGAATCCTGCGTTGCGAGTGATCTTGGGTTGAAGAAGGAAACAAACAAAAGAAAATCAATTTAGTGTTCGTTTAGTCTGGCTAGCTATTCCCACTGCAGGACAGAGTCGTATGGTTTCTTGTTTTTTCCGACAATCATTATATGCCTCAATGTCACCAGCGTCATCATCATAATTTATTAATAGCGAAAGTAACTTTGCCCCTTCGTTTGTTAGGTACCTTATCGCGGCTAAACCACTGCACCGATCTTCATCTTCATGATATTTAGCACAGAGGTAGCCTAGGATCTGAATAAGGATAACGGCTACTTTTAATTTTGAAATATTTTTGTTGGTCAAATAAGTATTTGATTAACAAAAATATTAAACCTGGCAATAAGTAAGAGAAGCAAAGGGATAACATTTGTTTAGCTGCGGCATAGCAACATGAATGAACATTGTAACCACGCACTGATATCAGTTACGTTGCTCGATAACCTGTAACCTATGAGCACCATAGTAAACAATTTATCTCCATTCATTTTGAAACTGATACACATAAAATACTACACATAATAACTTGTGAAGATGTAACTCATTGATTGTGTCCAGTATTACCATGCAACTGAAAAGTGTCCTCGAATGTAACTGAATAATGTCTTTTTTTCAAGCATACGTCTGCATACGTAATTATTGGCAGGACCGTAGGGTAGACACCAAGTATAACATTTAAAGGCAGATGATGGATAATTTGTCCGCGGATGCACCAACCAATACACGTAAACCAATCCATGAAAAAAGCAACGCGACAAATGGACAAGAGACATTTATGCATGGTGCTGGCGGGAAAATAATCCATCGTCTGCCCGAACTTCAATAGAATTTTACAGCGCGTAACACTCTCCTTACAGTACAAACAAACCCTACGTGTCAGGGCACAAACCTCAGCCGATCTGTAATATTCGTCCCCACTTTAGCGCTCGACCGCCGACGATCCGTTATTCTGTGGACTGACAACCTAACGTACGGTGGCACTCGATTATAGTTTAATTTGGTTCTATTTCCGGGCCGTGTGTAAAAGCTCCGGCCGACGCACGCGCTGCGGTTACTCCGAGAGTGGAGCCGCACCGCATAGATAAAGTGCGGTTGACGTGCATTCAACCTATTTCGCTCCTCCTGTATCAATATCATTTGTTAGATACCCACTGACACTGCTACATACTACCTGACAATATGAAAGACTGCTTTTGCAAGGGAAGGCCCTTGCAGTGTTGCTAGAAATCAATAAAGGTCCCAAACATTCTAAATCAAGATTAACACTTGCGCAAATGAAGACCTTTCGGTGTTCCACTCACAATAGGCGCAAGTCGTGATGTGATAGCGCTGAGAATGCGCAATAAGCAAAAACACATACATAAGCATGTTAATTTATTGTAATTGTAGGTACGTCGTCTAAACAGAGACGAGGGCAGGTGCAGCTCCCACGCGAAAGCCGCGGATTACACGCTCCCCCCGTCTGCGCCGGCGCCGCCACTTCACTCACCACTGGTAGTGCGCCAGCATAATTAAACCAATACACTGTCCCCACTAGAATAATAGCTTTCGTGTAAAACAATTCCGTACATTTCTCATAAATAACCTGCAATTTCAGAAAAACTACAAAGAATTTACGGCTTGTCATCTTGAGAATGTGCGTGCCTAGGTTGCTCTACTAAGTAATCACCACGTACGCTCTTGTTATCCAGTGGTCAATGGTGCGGTAATCGGGGAGGTGTAATTACGGCACACACTAGTGAGGGTCGGGCCCGCAGCGGGAGCACGCCCCGACGGCAATGACCTTCCACAAGCCAACTATTGTACTCCTACGGGCACACGTCAGCCAGAAAGCTGAGCTTGGAATTCCCATAGCTCATGTTGTTAGCAAATTAAAAACAAGCAGTAATTGAATGTTTCGCGCATTTTAACTTTATTACTAACGTCAATCGTGGAAACTTTTACGGCCATTTGTGTACAACAAAACGTGATGATAAAATTTCTTGGTAACAAGAGTTGAGAAGCAGAGACTGCGACTTGTGGCTAAAGCATGCCGCGCCGTCGCCGAGTCAGCCGTGTAGCCAGAACTGATTTAAATTTCACACATAGTTAGATATCCAACTCGCCTTCTGTTTTATTCATCCGGTCAAAGAACATGATGTCACCAGCGGGACCTCCAGCAACCGACGCCGGAGAAAATCATGCACGCATTGTTTCTTTTTTTGGAACTCCAAAAGTTTCATCCGTCGACTTTAAATATGCTAAATCGGATGTAGATTTTGGCACACATTTTGGAACACTACTATTTACTGAAAATATACGTATGACGTATGTAATCAATGCGATTAGTACAAATCAAGATTCATTTCTGTGCGCGGTAGCTGAACTGAATATCAATAAACGAGTAGCGGACGATTCGGGCAAGTCTCCGTCCAGTTTGATTTAGAATTCAATAATGACAATTAATAACATCTACGACGTCTACCGAAAACGTACCATCGTTTGAGTGACTATGTAGTTAGTAAGACAGGAAGTATTTAGCAAATCATTACTTATTTACATTCAATAGTCCAGTCGAGACAATTTCGGTTTAGTTCGCTAGTAGTTTATTGCTTGCAGACAGTGCTTAATCATATTTCGAACGTGATACGGTAAAATTTATCATAGCATAAGTGGTAATCCACCCGATGATTTACATTTAATAGCGTCGCGACACGTAATTGCGGCTGAGTTTGTATACTTGGGGTTAACAACACAGACAGGGAAAAGTTTAAAGTCTGAATCTGTAATTCCGCATGCAATATTCCTTCTGGTATATTTAAAGTATTTTAAAGTGGTCAACCCGTGTGCAAACTCGATGAAGGTTCAGGTTATGTAACATCTAGTTTAGTGTAAAGCATATTTAGCACGAACATCGTTAGCCACGGGCATCTTGCGAGACCGCTCCGCAGCCTGACATAATGTGTGAATTTCTCTCATTGTTCTATAGCGCTCAACAATGCCCTATCGATGAAGCTTTTTAGAGTGTCAGAAACAGCATCGGCAATGTTAGGAAATATTGTACATGACAGATTTGTACAAATTCTCCAATCTTCAACATTTATGACGTAGGGCAGTATACGTGCTCACTGGTTGATCAGTTCTATGATATGACGTATTTCAGGTATCATCAAATTTTAATCTGTTGGTTCTGGCGTCATTAAAAAGCTATTGAGTTTTTCTTATGGTATTTTTACGACCTCATTACATTAAGTTAGACATGTTTATATTTTAGTAATAAAAATGACTCAATCAAAGGTTTAGGAGAACGTGTCGGTAGGTCACAACTCACAATATTTTCCACAATCATGTGGACCGAGCGTGTTGGCAACCGTGGCATGCAGGCCTATTGCGACATTATTATCTACTCGAGATAAACCCGCTTATTGCTAAATGTGTTATTTACATAAAAAATCAATAAAAGTAAATGAACTTATTACAAATAGGTACTTTTAATGTATAACTTACGTCAGTGGCTTGTAATCTTGTTATTTGTGTGTAAAGATAAATCCTAATGGAGTGGTTTGAACTGAAGCTAACATAACCTACTATAATAGTAGTTGCATGCAGTTGTTATCATTTACCTGGTACGATACTAGGCTAACTAATTTAACAATGGATATTTAAACCTTTACTTAAAACGAACCGCATGTCTGTGCTAACAATATAGTTTATGCTGGCCTCCTATTCTTTTGGAACTGCGTACTTTAATAGGCCAGTTCACCATCATCGTCCTGCCCTTTCCAGTCTATTAGGGGTCGGCGCAACACGTTTTCTTCTTCCATTCTCCCATGTCAGACAGCATAATTTACTCTCTCTACTCTCTTTCATGTTTCCTCACACAATCCATCCATCTTTTCTTTGTCCTTCATCTTCCATCCATCAACATTTATGTCCATCACTCTTTTAGTTACCTATAGCTAGTAATATATTTGAATGTCTTTGGTTACATACGTTTTGCTAGGCCAGTTCTAGGTAAAATTTTTACCAGTGTCCCGCGGTCCGTGGTCTACTGTACAAAGTAGGTACTTGCCGAAGATAATTATAGTATATTTTATATCGAGGGAATAAACGAAGCCATTATATACCAGAGGTGGTTTGAATTAAACCGAGGGTATATTAAGTTGGCGTTTAGTCTCAAGGTGCAAACTGTACTTTTCACTTTGAGTGCGAGAAAAATAGTCGATTTGGTACAAAAACATTTAATAAATATTACTTAATAAAATAAAAATCACAAAGATTATCTATTACGTCTTTTGCTTTTTGCTCGACGTCAAACTCTTCACTATCACTGGACATTCTTAATAATTTATTTTGAAAACCGAACAAATTTACACTCGACAAGAAATCTGAAATTTTCGCAGTCAGTTTTTTCGTCTAAGCCAGTCAT
Source organism: Xestia rhomboidea (assembly GCA_963853795.1). Classification (NCBI taxonomy): domain Eukaryota; kingdom Metazoa; phylum Arthropoda; class Insecta; order Lepidoptera; family Noctuidae; genus Xestia; species Xestia rhomboidea. The sequence continues at coordinate 7,372,938 of OY970764.1, read as the reverse complement.
AGATTAACAATTTAAAACACATGATGCCATCTTCTTTGCGGATAAACTATGGAACTAAAACTCTCAACATTTTCTCAATGAAGATGGTCCACACTCCATGACACAGATAGACGACACAGTATATTTACTGACTGTTTGAGTTTGTCTATGTCACATAGAGGAAATTAAAAAACGAATTACTTTTCACTCCCTAGGGACTAAAGTGGTCACTTTAGTCCCGCTTCGTATTTCGTAGGGCTATATTGGCGTACTTTTAGAGCATGAGAAGTGAAAAATGTGTTAATAACTTCTTGGAACTCATAGAGCTGGGCAAGTACGAGTATAGCGCAGTCATAATGGGAGCGTCCTACATAGAGAAATAGAAGCAGATCGGTTGACGGTACTTCGGTTTTATGATTAGACTGGCTCGGCTTGTAATGGACCACTTCATTATTCGTTTATTTGTATTGACTTAATGCATTCCTTTTAGCTTGTCTTTACACAGGGGTTATTATGGTGGTTGGTGGTGGTGGTGGTGTGGTGGTGGTGGTGGTGGTGGTGGTGGTGGTGGTGGTGGTGGTGGTGGTGGTATGTTGGTGGTGGTGGTGTGGTGGGGGTGGTGGTGGTGGTATTATGGTGGTGTGGTGGTGGTGGTGGTACAAGGTGTAAAGTTGTAAACGGACCCTTCACGAAGTCTTCAACCAAAGATTGTGTAAATCAAACCGCAAAAATAATTGGGTTGAAAAATTACGGTTTACGGTAGGACTCAAAACATTGCAGGATTGTGCTGGGGGTCTAAAATGACTGCTTTAGAAGGATCAGATTAGGATAATAATATGAATTGAATTAATATTTTAAAATGGTCCTAAATAATAATCCATAATATGAACTGTGTCCGTGACCATTTTAAAAATTTTAACGAAATTCATATTTGTATTATCATATTATTATTATGATTTTGCTAAAGCGGCTATTTTGCCTTTCGGGGACTTTCGGCTTCGTTGAGGGACTTTTTACAGCCATTATTATTATTTGGAAAATGTTTATAAATTAGGTGTAGGTATCTATTTTAAGTATCTTTTAACTACAATTAGTTAAATGGTCACAAATTGATAATCCTTATTATGCGTCTGTGACTATTTTAAGAATTTTAACTTTATTCGTAAAATTATAAGCCCGCTATGATTCTACTAAAGCGACCATTTAAGGCCCCCTGTTCTGTTTTTTATCGTTGTTAATTTTTGATTCCATTTCAGAAAAAAAACATACCTAGCACAAGCATGTTTTCACACAAGGTGGAATCCCGACATCGACACACGAACGAATACCACAACTTATGTACCTTGAGCATTCCGAACTCCATAAAAAAACTTTTCATCGCGCGTCCCCGTGTAAAACGCAGCGGTAGCCGAAGCCATTTTTTGTGCAGTATTTTGGAGCCAACATCTCTTTACCCAAAAGAAATACCAACTAAAAAAATACATTAAATTTCTACATAATCTTGACTTCAAAATGGTAGTTTTTTTTTAAGTAGTTTATTAATGTATAAATAATCTCCTCTCAGCGAAACCACAGAAATGAGTAATAATTATTTATAACATGCTTCTCCTCGTAAAGTAACCATTATTTTGATTTGCTTCTTATACTAATAGATAGGCAATTTATAAAAGAATATTATGCTAATTTTTTTTTTTTTCAAAAGACCAACAATTTGATTTTTAAAAGATTTTACTCTAAAATCTGAGCGTACTTAATCGCGACGTATCTCTTGGGGTGCGGCGAAGAGGGAATGTATGCTCAAGGTAAATTTGGTTAGGGTATCGCCTTAAAAAAAACTGATGTTTCCTACAAAAGTAAACCTATATAATTATAAGGAGTGTTTGTAAAAGATAATCGGGTTATTCAAAAGATTACTTTTATTGTTGTGTAGATACATGTGATTGTTTTGATTTGTTAGATAAAATAATAATTCTAGTGAAATACCTATTTGATTAATTGAATCGATTGGAATGTTATTTATTTACCTGATTAAATATTTATTTTGATGCTCTTCTTTGTCGGCCCATATTGATTAAGTATTGAAGAACTTAGCTAGGGTGTCGTGTTTATACCGGAGCTTTTTAGAGGTATTAAGAAATATAGTACTACTGAGAGGTCAAGATGCACCTGATGCACAATTAATCAAAATAACAATAGGATTTTTCATCGACTATTCGCTTAGATGAACATCAAAATGGCGGGGCCACCACTTTTTTTTTGTCACTTTGTACCATACCATACCGAACCATTAAAAAGTACGTACCTTACCTCAGTGTTAAGCAAAAACAAAGCAAACCAAGTGATTTTGTTTACCTATTCACAGTAAGTTTCTGAGCGTTTTTTAACGCCTGGTTTATTTTTTATTTTCAATTGACGATGACGGTTTAGACGGAAAGCATAGCCAATTTTTTTGATACGTAGACTGCCTCTAACTAAGCGCATAATTACTACGCCCACCATAAAAAAGTAGTGACGTAAACACGTCACAGGATGACGTGCCTCTTACGTAAAATATTGCGTAAGTGGCCTGTAAAATAGCCATGTTTGGCTAGTATCGCTTATCTCCCATCGAAATAAGCGATTTCGCATGCAGGTACCATTATCGTGTTCGTTATTACCTAATTCATTTTAAATGCGTTGTTTCTAAAATGTTCTTGGTGAAGGACATTATAATTTAGCTTATTTTGGATTTAGTTCTGCCAAAATGAGCCAATTGACACACAAACTCTTATTAGGTACTTAATTCGGTTGAAGACATCAAATTAATCCAACATAATTAAATGATGTAAATTATTATTCAGTGGTCCTATTACGTGAAAACTTATGCGTAGAACCGATTTTAAAATAATCAGCGTTATATATCCAAATCATTACTTAAAAAAATGGGAGAAAACTTAATGTGGGTTGGCACATTTTGGCAGAACTACTCTCAGTTTATAGCTCTTTAACCTAAATACTAATACATTTTCACAGATTTGAATCAAGGGGGTGAATGTATATTAGTGTACTTAATTATCATATCATGTGTTTGTCTAGTCAGTGAGAGGTGCGTGTTACGTGGGTGCAAGTCGTGTGTCACCTGTCGTGTGGCTGTTGTTACGCCATGACCCCGGAAGTCTCGGAGCATCATGCGGATCAGTGGGTCGAAACAACGCCGTTCATTCTATACGCCCTTCCCCAAGCTATAAATTGAACCAATTTACACTATTGGTAAACACCGTCACTTTTTATAGACAATTTGAGCAGGTGATCTATTCAGATATGTATATTTGACGACTTGAAAAAATGGCTATTGATAGCATGATGAATATTATAACAATCATACACCTCCAAGCTAAAGAGACATAACATAAACGGATAGGTAAGTAAGACATCTTGCAACGCAACTAGTGGTAGAATGAAGAGATCGATCACGTTCACGTTCCGAGGCTGAGAGTCGGGGAGCGTTGCATTGTTACATCACGCGCACTTTCTAACTGCCGACGACGTGCCATAGGATTTATATCGCCATAGACTTTAATTAAAGTACCCCTCTGACGGGAGTTGAGAACTGCGAATGAATTACATGATAACACTCCAGCGAGGTGAGGACAATGGAATTGTGCAACATCGTACACTTTCGATTTCGTTTAAATAATGATAGGTATTCTTTCGTTCGAACTATTTATCATCTTGCAAAATGCAATGCTTGTGCTAGGATCGTTATTACAGTTTCGATGTATTACAAAACTTCATCAGAACAAAGGGGGTCGGTGTAGTCAGCTCGAATCCTAAATACCTAACGCATCGGAGCACAATCGCGGATGACGCGCTGCTATCGGAATGCTGATGTAGAATGCATGCGCATGCACAGCACACACACTACGCTAGATAACTGGACCGCGGTGCGACGCCGACCAGAGAGAGGGACTGCATCCGCATACAATACGACATACTCCTAAACAGAAAACTTCGCATTGCAATCTGATAAGTTGAGTGGAAAGATGAGACTGGCGGAAAAGCGTGAAGGTAAAACGAAGCTCGGAAGCGTCGCGAGTGTGTAAGATATAGAAAGCACTTTAGAAAGGAATCGAAGGTACGCCGTGACCCGCAGACGGCGAGGTGAGCGGCCTGCCTGCGCCCGCGCTGCCGCACCGGTGCGCTGCGCGGTGTGGTGCGGCGCAGTTACGACACCACGCGGAACTGACGGCCTTCGCTGTCAACCTTTTAATTACTCACTTTTTACCATACTTCCATCTTAGTTGGGTGAATGCATTTTTTCCGCCGTTACGCTCCGACTTGCCGCTTTCATAGAAAATTGATAAAACACATTTATCACAAAGGATTAGACTGATGAGAGATACAGTCTTTCGGCCTGAACTTGAAAGATGTTAATCAATTCCATGTTGGCAGATAGGGCAAACTGAACGAATACAAACTCATTAAATTAAGCAAATACCATTAAGTAATCAATGTGATTTGCAAGAAGACTGCTGCCATTAATGCAATTCGAATAAAAAGAAAATTTGAAATGAGCAACTGGTAATTGCAACAGCCAGTTATTGAGACGAAACGTTCGTAGAATTTCATTAGATTGTGCGTCTCATACGTTCCAGAGGCGATCTCCAATCGGCGTGGCCCCTCAATTGTCGTGAACGCACGTCTGCTCGGCGCTCGGCAGCCCGTAGCCGGGAGCTTCAATAGCCTAGTCTATAATATACATACCTACGTAACGTGGATAGTTTAGGCGATGAACTCAGCCAACAGGGCGATATTTAGTTAAGCGTTGCGAGAGCGAGGCCGCGCCGCCAGCTGACGCTCAGCTGTTACGCTCATCAGCGCCAGCTCGTGTTTTGACAGTCACACTAAATCCTAGCACTGCTGCCATCGCAATCATTCTGCTCTTACATAATTATCTCTAGACAGATTTAGTTTGTCTAAAGCCATTCATTACAGCAACCGTTATAGAAGTGCTAATTTGGTAGTATCTTTCGAATACATTCGTGATCTCCGAACGAGCTAGAAAGCATGACTTGTTATTAATCACGTGGGGTGGCAACTGGCTACAAATGCTACAATCAGTGGATGGATACTAATAAATGATCGTTCGTTCACTCTCCCAACAAGGCTAATAAAAGTAACAATGAAGTCTGGCGCCGACAGTCGTCCACAAGCCGCGGACTCATCAAAGTCTCATTTAAATACTATATGCGTAATTGTACGTGAATCATTCTGAGGTCCTATGCTCCCATCGGGGTTTATTATAAATTTAATAGAAAAAAAAACTAAGTTCTTTAGATATCATAAAAATGCTCATACCCTAAGACAAATAAAAACTAGAACCCAGTCGGTCTTGGTCCTTACTAGGCCGTAATAGAATTTGCAGTGATGTACAGAGTACTGACCACAAACAAATCGACATCAAGTCACGCATTCATTCACATTTCACATACCCAAGGGCTGAATTCTCTACAATGCATGCGCCTGGGCAAGTGGGCAGTCGACCACAATGTGTATGTTATGAGCACAGGCACTAGGCAGCCGAGAAAACAAAGCTTGTAGATAGTCTTTGCGCTTTGTAATTTACTAGACATAACAAAGATCTATCTGTCTATCGTCGGCGTCGCCACATGAGATACGGTAATTTGGGAAACAACGAACTTTTAGTTTCGGTGATTGAACTTCGTATATGTATAATTAGTTAACATGCATGACACATACAGTATGTAAGCGTTTAAAAATAATTTTAGTTCAAAACTAAGAAATTTTTAGAAGTAATTTATAGTAAACATAAGAAAATAGTAGCATAATAAAGTTAGTCAACAGATATCTTAGAAAATTGGATTCTAGTCAACCGGCTGCGCTGGTGACGGATTTTCATACGAACTTTCAACCCCGATTTCTCCTGCCCAGGGGTTGAATTTTACAAAATTCTCTCTTAATATCTTAAGTAGCGGATGCCTCCTTAAATTATAAAGATCAGTATGCTAAATTGTAACCCAATTCATCCAGTGGCCTGAGCTGCACGTTGAAATTTACTCAAGATCAACGATTTTATAGGTATAGATATTATTTAGTACACAAGTCACATATTAATAATTATGTATATCCTCATTAATGTAACGACCGACATTGTTTTGTTATTTGCAAACTGGTATTTCTCGAGATCTAATACGTATTACTACATTTTTTTGAATTATCAAGTCAATTATAGTGTACATCAAGACGCCGTGCACACATGTCGTTTAACTACGCATCACAAATAGAAAAATCACTGAATATGGACAATTTGGTATTCAGGTGCATCCAGATAAGAGTGTTAGGACTGAATTCTGGAAGCGGACCCCAACAAAGTTGAGAAAAGGCTAGGCAGATGATCTGCTTGATGAACGATAGTAGGCTATGATAAGACAGGCTACAACGTTTGATCATAGTTTTGGCAAAATTTTGTGATGTTTTTGTAATGTAAACGCCGATTAATTTTAAATATTATCTTCTAACTGAATGAATAAAAGATTGTGGATGGGCTTATTATGGCAGTAGGTATTATGTCCGTTTCATAATATTGTACCTACTTTAAAAAAGACAGACAAAACGGATTTGTACTTGAAAAAGATGTCCTAAGTAAATATAAATAGAACACAGTTACATTTTTGCGTGTCGCGGCGTTCCTTCAAGTTGTTTTGAAAGCAGGTTGTTATTACAGATTCCGCAGATTACGGTGTAAGCTTAGACACAATGAGAGATATCAATCACCGCGGGTTTCGAGTATAATTGCGAACGTGTGTAATTTGTAATGTAGAGAGCTCGATAAGCACGCAATGTTGATTGTATCGTGTCGCACATATAGAAGTAATGTCCGATAGTTGTTTGTAGCATTGTGAGCGACACAGGAAAACATGAGCGCTGTATGATGCGCCCCGCGGCCGGTAACAATGAGAAGTTTTTTTAAACACTGCGAGACATTTCAATTGTGGGTACCTACTTACATTAGCATATACTAAATGGCTCCCAGTACCCGCCCATCTTGCCTTTTGTACGTACCTGCAAAAGTTAAAATAATGTTAGACTTAACTTTGATATTTTATGTCATGCCAATAACCACATAGTGCATAGTGCATTTAATTATGCTAATTTAAAAGTTCCTTATTATTAGGGTTCCATACCTACCTCAAAAGGAAAAAACGGAACCCTTATAAAATCACTTTCTTTTCCGTCTGTTTTTTTGGGCAGATGCAAATAATGTTTACAAAAGAGCTTAGTAGGAACATTCTAATCAAACCATAAAAGTAGGTAGGTACGTAATTACCCAATAAACAAACATGTGTGATAAATAAACAATTGGAGTAAATAAACATACTTAATCCATTTTGTGTAAACGATGAAACAGATCGTAAACATCCAAAAAGTCTGAAAAAGCCACAGCATCATTTGGCACGAGGTTTGAGATTGTTTTCGAGTGCAGGAGATACGGTTTCTGAGAATACTTACGCTTCAAACGATAAGAATAACAAGTAAATTGCTTTTAAAAACTAACGTAATCAGAAATCAAAACATTAAAAAACCCAGTTCACAAAAAATACCGTTAGTTGAAAAGATTTAGCTACGAATCGATTAGTGTTGGACGTGGTGGAGTAAAGATAACAATATGCAGTAAAGTTCAATTAACGACAACCGTTCCTCTTAATCAGTATTGGCATAACAATAATTCAGAGAATGGCTGTCAGACAGACGTACGTGTAAATTACGTCAGGGACACAAATCTCGAGCATTACTCACTCAGCAGTTACGTCATTTAAACGAATGAATAGAAAGCACAGATAAATTACAAAGACTTTCCCGCGTCGTTCACACAAATCGTCAGAAAATGTACCGCGGAAGTAGGTACCTACCTACAAAGTTTCAAAATAATGCTACAATTTTACACACATTTCACGTTTGCCTGATACCTATATATTTTGTTTTTGATCAAAAGTATTCGTGGGATTTTCCTAAAAGTAACTTATAGTTGTTAAAAAAATCAAGAAATTGTTCTATAAAAGCCACGTCTACTCATCCAAGGCGTAATTCGTAAACACACGTGGGATATTTTGTGGATGTGCGGTGCGTGTAGGGTTACCAGGGCCTAAAATCGGAAATCCGGTCTTGGAGGATGAAAAATCCTCATTTTCGACAAAAATGATTTTTTTTTTAAGTACGGTAAGTCTTGTACTTAAAAAAAAACTTTTCTGTCGAATTTCAGTCATACTGTTATTCAAAGTTATAAAAAAACAATAAATCATGTTCAAAGTACATTTTAGTTTAACTTTTGTTCAGTAAACAAAAGTTAAACTAAAAGTGTTAATTATATTTTTTATTACTAGAAATAGCTTTTAAAATTTGGTTTTGAACGCAAAAATTTGATTGAAGAATTGCTCACAACTATAATCTTTCCAATATTCGTAAGTACGATGGCTCTAATGGACTCCACTGATAGTCTGTTTTTTTCTTTCGTCCAGCATGAGTCGAAAAATCCGGTCTGGCATAAAATCCGGGCGAAGTCCGGTATTGGCAAATTGGCATTAAAAATCCGGTCAAGACCGGATTTATCCGGTCAGTTGGTAACCCTAGGTGCGTGCGAGCCACGTTTTGATTGATATTATGTACAAAAATAAATGTTTCGCCAGCCGAGGTTATATTTTACGAGAACTGAGACTTAACATCCGCCTAGACACAGGATCAACTATTGTTGTTAGAGCTCAATTTTATTAATAGTAGTTTATAATTAGAAGTATTATATTATCTGTGTCATTAGTATAGTTTTAACGGTGAATTGTTTATCACATGTTTTCGGTTAATTCATCAGGGATTAAAAACAATAAAAGGTCAGTTAATTTTAGCACCATGATTTACTTATATCTTATTAATCAACATCTAAACAATATTCATCCATCTTTGGCACCATCATAGCTATAAAAAAATTACTGAAAAGGCCACATTTCCATAGAAGCAAAGCCTGCAGTTCCGGTTTAACATTTTCAGAATCAAAATGACGTCGCGCCACGCCGCCCGCCGCCGCCGCCGCCCGCCACGGAAAACATTGAAACATCGAATAAAATCATAACGAATACCATGTAAAAAGAAACAATCAAGAAGTCTTACCTCTAATTTCAGCTTTGTTATAAAATATCCTTGGGTTCATTTATTTATAATAACGATAATATTATGAAAAACGTGCTCCGACGTAAACAGTGCTGCCTATCGATGCTATTTATGTCAGGTCTGGAGGCAGGCTGGCCGGGCTCCAGCTGACGTGGGAGGCGCCCCGCCGAGCGCCCCCGACGCCCACGAACCCCTATCGATCGCACCCCGACCCCCGTCGGTCGCATCCCCGATGCATCACTTGTTACATCTCGCGTCGCGCTAATCATACTTCGATTAAACCAGAACATTTCTATTGAAATAATCGCCGCAATGAACAGTGTTCAGTTGCGTGGACTGTTTCTACACATTATTAGCGATAATATGCATGTTAAAAACTACAAGAATGTAATAAAAGCCACTTGAGAAGCTGCCTACGTATTTTATTTTCGGAAAACAGATACTACATAGGTAGGTACTTTCGTAGACTGAAATCGCTACACGATTTGTAGGCGGAATCAGTTTAGGCTACAAAGTAGTTGAGAATCTGCGATCAATTTTTATTGCAACCTGGCAACCACACAGGCTTCAAAATTAAAGTATTTTCGGAGTAGAGATAGTATAGAAAGTGTAGGTACGCGGCTTGGCATTTGGCCAACCGTTTAAAAATAGCTGATTGTTTACTTTGATAAAGAAAGTAGTTCCAATATAGGTCTGCGTGTTATCAGTCATGTAATCCATGTCAATTGTCGTCTTTTCGACTATCTCAAGGATATTGCAACGTAAATGCGTTTGCAAATTGCGTAATACGAATTGTTGACATAACTACATGAGCAAGGCCACGGGGAAAACACCGGTATCGTGCAATTAACTCTTGAACCAACAAAATTTTAAAACGTTTATTTCAGTTCAAACAGTAACAGCAGTGTTTTGTTTATTAATAAACAAATTACAAATACTTAAAGAAAATACTTAAGAAAATAAAAGTCTGACAAACAACAATTTAATTAATATTGTGATAGTGATACCAAGTATTTCATTAATAATGTCAAACGGTACAGTTATTATAATCTAAATTACATAGTAAACTATTCTCGATATTAGTTCTCTAAATCTAATAGTAATAATTTAAAATATTTTTTTCCGACACCCGTGTTCTCCAGAAAGTACAATTTTAGAATAAAACATATTATACAATGAAATTAAACTCTTTATCCGAATCAGAATAACATAAAAAATCTTGTAGTGTACCTAATAGTAAAAATATTTTAGTAAATATGAATAACAAACAAAAAATCGGGAATCGGGACTTAATAAATATCGGGGACTCAAAACAATTAGTAAATATCCCGTTTTCAATGTTAATGATAAATAATTTGAACAAATTAAATTCATTATTTACGCCCGAGTTATTACTCACAAATCAAAACGTGGTCCTGCCAGCCTAACACACACGAAAGTGCAATATCCATAACTTATCATTGTTGTTATCACAAAGGCACGTCATGTGTGAACAGGATTCGATGGCGTTTTAGATAATTGTCAAACGTGCTGAGTGGCTTTCATGCAGTGCATGCGGGGAAAGTGTCATGTGGATGTGGTCGATGCGCCTCGTGATGCGCCCGATGCGGGGAGATCGTATCACACACATCTGCCTGTTTTGACGTTAAATCGTGCATTATTCCGCACCAGTTGACGTTTGCAGTGGTAAGCATGCATGACATCGATACCTAACGCAGGTGTATTCATGAATTTTTGCAAAAACCATTTCACTTTCACCATTTTTACATAGGACACTGAATTCTCGATGAAAGAGAACCCAGGTTATTAAACGGATATTACTCCGATTTGGTACCTTGCCTTGTTTTTAAATAGAAGCTGTGATTCATTCAACATAATATAAGGAAAATTGATAAACTTGGCTACACTAGAAAGCTGTTTACTTGCACACGTAAAATCCAGATTGGATAAAAATATTGTTTTCTAGAAATGTTTTCTGCTCATGCAAAGTAGATTATGGTAGGTTAACGGGCGATATATCGGACTTATTGCACACGTCATAATTATGTGGGTTTTTAAAATAGCCAAACGTCTCAACAGTTGGAGATGAGCAGACCACATTTTTTCATATAAAAATCAGGTTTAGACAACAGGTGCGTGCGATCGATAAATCGATTAATATTGCTAATAAATTTAACAAACAACACAACTGAAGCAATAAGAATAAAGTAATTGAAACACTTTTGCTTTGTAAAATAAAAATGTACGGACAGCAGAATCATCTTCATCCTTGGATATAATATTATTGTAATGCACATTCACACCGCATTCAGTCGCCATTGACGCACTCGCGACAATTGCACCTTTGAGTTGTTAACAATCTGTTCAATCACAACTGGCCTTTGTTGGATAATTTTCAAATCTGTCTGCAATTTTCTAGTTATTGGTCCTTCCTAGCGCAATAGAGGTTTTTATTAGCACAAGTAATCAATAAACTGGACTTAAAGATTTGCAGGATCTCAGAAGTCACTGTCTCTAACTTTTAAGATTGTTTGGAAATTACCGTTTTCTACTTACAAAAAAAATATTTATATGCAGATTTTTTTAAATAGATTTTTTTTTTATTTTAAAATATTTACTATAAATTATTAAAAAAGTGTGGATTATTTGTGAAATATGACTCGTTAGCGGTTTAGGTATAAATATGTTGACTTCATGTTTTTAATTGCAGACCCATACGTAAAAAGGAAGACAGAACCGTTTAATGATGATTTTAAGACCACTCTTTGCAAATATTTTCTATCGAGCCGATTTCGTCCAATTATGTATCGAGTCCGTCCACGGTTTTTGAAATATGATGAATATTAACAATTATGTATATTTTTTTATGTGCTAGAACAAATAGTTTTTCAAAAACTGCTTAAAAAACATCAATTAGGTGTTGTCAGCCTCTTAAATACATTAGTTGTAAGATTAAGGGCAAAACAACAACAAGTTCTCTCTCGTATCATTTACAATCGACAGGTAGGTATACCTAAGTATCTTGCAGTAATAACGCACAAGAACCCGTCCGACATCTCGCCTCTGAGCGAACGAGGAAAATCCTCCACATCCTGTTTGTATGCACGAATGCGTTCACATTTTCTGTTTAAACTTAAAGGAAGGCTCAAGATTACAGTGTCGACAATAAATCCGAAATGAAGTCGTCATAGTAAGTTTGCAATAAAGAAGCCGCGCCAACATTTTATTTCCTCACATGAACAGAATTCTAAAATATTCTGTTCCAAGATCCAATAGAGTTCGTATACCTCAAGAGTTTTAACGGATACATTGTCTGAAGAGGTTTGCTTGAAATAATATGTATTTTTCATTACTCATACTCTGAAAGTAGGTAGGTCTGAAGTTCCCTGAGGAGCGGGTTGAAAGTAATACTTTTCAGCCCTGGGGAGAATCGTTTTTAACTGTCAAATTATAAACAAAAAATAGTTCATTTTTCTATTGAACCATGTTCTAACTTTTTATACAGCCACGATGTAAAATTGAAATAACATAAAGTTAAGTATTAATTAAAGAATATATATTTTTTTAATAACTTTATTAAAATTTAGTTTCAACTATATCTTTAAAATAACAGATTTGGGCAAAATAATTATTTACCATTTTTTCGATGATGAAAATGAAAAATAGGTAATGGCTGAATAGCTGGCCGGCCACAGAAAAAAAAATAGGCGGTAAAGTGGCAATCCGATTTTCATTGGTTTTTTCAAGTTGATTCATGTTTTTATTTTTTCTTTCCTTGTATTCGTAATGAAAAACGCAGTCTTTACCTCGCGCTAATAGTTCGAGGAACTTATTTAGTCCCTCGAACTATTAGCGCCCTCGCTGCGCTTGGGCACTAAACCCCGTCTCGGGACTTAATAAGTTACTTTCACCCCTAGGGAAACAATGTACTATTTCATTACTCATACTCTGAAAGTAGCCAGTAGGTCTAAGGTGCCTGAGGAGCGGGTTGAAAGTAATACTTTTCAGCCCTAGGGAGAATCGTTTTCAACTGACAGCACTCAAATTATAAAAAAAAACTAGTTCTATTTTTACATTTATATTGGACCATGTTCCAACTTTCTTTACAGCCACTCAATTACAGCGCGATGTAAAATTATATTATAAAGAATATAACATATTTTTAAAATAACTTTATTATAATTTAGTTTCAACTATTTCTATAAAATAACAATATATTATAAACAAACAAACACAAACAACAACAATTTATTATTTATATCTGGGCAAAATATTTAAGTACCATTTTGATAATTAATGGCTGAATAGCTGGCCGGCCACAGAAAAAAAAAACCAAATAGGCGGGAAAGCGGCAATCCAATCTTCATTTGTTTTTTTGAGTTGTAGTTTTGTGAGTTCATCTGATTCAGATAATTATGGATTTAATTAACGCCTGATTTCATAAGAGAAGAGGCTAAAGCGGTAGTGGAAAATTAAATTACTCTTTTTTCTTTAGCTACTTAAGTCATGTTTTTATTTTTACTTTCCTTGTTTATGCACAGTGTTTACGTCGGGGAGCTTGAGTTAAAGACTTATTTAGTCCCTCGAACTATTGCCTCCCTCGCTACTCAGGACTAAATAAGTTACTTTCACTCCTAGGGTAACAATTACTATTGAGTTCTTCTGCAATTCACCGTTGACGTGATTATAATTATTACTTGTGTAGGTACTGGTGTACGACAACAACCTAGATTTGGTTTACAACAACTGTAAGAATTCTATATTTAGCAGCGTGTTGTTGTTTGTTTGGTTTGTGCGTATTATTGTATAACTATTCTATTACTCCCTTTCCACGTTTCTCTATATAGAGTTGCTAAAGGTCCAGTCCTGTAGGGCTATTACGTATCTCTGTTGACAGCTCGAAATGATAGTAACTGGGCTCAGTGTCCATCAATTAATTGTCAAAAGGTTAGTTTCGTATTATCTATGACCCTGTTAGTCACCGTAAAGTGATATCCACTCGTGATACGTAATACCAATATTATGACATTCACGGTTGTCATCGAAGTTCGGTGTACAACCGAAGCTTGATAGTCACTGGATGTCAGAAAGATACGTAATAGCCCTGCAGTTGTGGGAATTCTAAGGGATTTGAGCTCTCTCCCTAGCTTCATTATTTCTGTCTGCATATTTCGTAAAGCTCTTTTCTATTATTGACTACCCATATCTCCATTTCATTGTTTTTTTTTATTTTCACCAGAAGATCAAAAGCTGTTCACTGAATTAATATGTACCTATGTGATGTTTTTCTCGCCTCTGAGCAACAAGGACGGAACAGTGATGGTTTTATCAGCGTTACTTACTACAAATAAATGTGAATCATTTGTGTTTAGTTCATACAATCATTATCATAGTGACAGAACGACCCAAATAAACATATGTAATGTTGTTTATGCATTCGGAATGTCATTTTCTTTCATTGAGGGTTAGTTCTCGAGACCTATATCCAACATCGTTTATAATAAAGTAACGCAGATCCTCATTCATAAACAATATCAAACAAATCAATTTGTCATATACATGTATACACGACAGCAAAATAGTCGTATGTATATAAAATCGATTATCATTCACTAAAAGCGCTTTTAATCAGGAATATTATTTAATCAATTTAAGCAGTACTGAAGTTTTGCTGACCGTACACGCGCGGTCAATGTTCGCAGTGGCCAGCATCGCGCCCGGCCGGGCCCCACGCACACACTATTGCGAAAATAATGCAGCAAAATACTACGTCACGCACTGTTTTGGGTATATTTTTATAGTCTATTATGTTCGCATGCGTGTTACAAACGTGGAAACGCTTTTGTTTTGAATAGTTATGGCGGCCTTTATTGTAAGTTACACGATATACATTGTCGGCATAACGTAATAGATACCTCGTGACTGAGAAAACATCTGTTATGGTTAAGGTGGATTGTGAAATGAGATAAATAAATACAGATCGCGATAAGTATGATAAAGAGATTAGTGAACTCTAGTGAACGAGACAATGCTAATCGTTGAGAGAGATCGATGACATCTGTGTTGAGTTGTTTTTCGTAGTATTAATTTGAAGTTTAGAATACAAACGCGTTATTATTTTAACATTTGAAGCTTATAAAGTAGGGCATCACGGTCAGAGGTCTTTTAGAGAAAAATGATTAGAATAAGTACCTATTTAGAATACTGGCAGCTTCTCACTTTAATTTTTGAATATTTTCGAATAATCGTGTCGCAAACGAGTTGTGGTGTAGGGCTTGGGGCGGGGCGCGCGGGTTGCGGGGCGCGGCGTGCGCGGGACGAGGCGCGTTCAACGAACGTCCGCGGGCCGGCACGGGCCCAAGGTCGGCGCGTTCACTCGCCCGCCACACCACTCCGCCACCATCAACCGGCTGCCAACTGAGGGTTTTATTTTACCCAAGATTTTGCATTATTTTTAGCCTACAACCTTGTATGATTGCCCTGCGCTACTTGTCTTTAATCCTGAACGTGCATGCCAGCCAACATTCCGCACACGATTATTATTTTTATCATACAAACAATTCGTGCAAAAGCCAAGTAAACAATTCGTGCTTAATAACAATCAAACGATCAATATGAAATTTCATAGATTTACTGTAAACGATCCACCCGTGTTGCCAAATCTGCGCAGACATAGAAGCAGGTTTCGTTCAGGTTACAATAATAATATTATAATGTAATGGCCCCAGTTACCTGTTACACGTGTAAACTATTTTGTTTATCGGTTTTTAGCTGACCTATCGAATATATCGATTGTCATCTAAGTCAGTCAGTTGGTCTTTCGAGCCGGATGTTTGTGCAACGTGCAACTCATGCATAGTTTCGACACACTAAAAGTGAAGGCTGGTGACGCAATATTTTATTAGTAAGTTGCCGACGAAGCATTCACGTAAAAGTACAAGAATCTCAAATGGTAATTAAAAATTCGGTATGATAATGGCAAATAGCGTTATCCAACGAAGTTACGTAATGTTTTAGATGAACCGTCTTATTCGGCCGGTTTTCATTAGCATTTGTATTACTACTATATATAGGTACATTTACTACGAGCGGTACATAAGAGATCTCACATAGATAGCAAGCAGCAGCGGCAGCGGTTTGAGCAGCGAAAGTTTCTTGCGATTGGAAAATCGAACATAATCATGTGATTATTTACGACGCTAACTTTCAAGTAGGTATTTCTTTGAAATGCGAACATAAAAAGGTATAATTTTGATTGTGTTCAGTGGTCTATGTCACGTCACTCAAACTTTAATTTAGTAGATAAACACGTAAGTTTCAGTATGGTAACTAGACGAACCAGTGTTGTCGTTATCTGAGGATAAGATTATAAAGCTTACCTATCAGTTGTTTATCATCACACGCATGCTCTAGAAGCTAATGGAGGTAAATGATCAACATAGTGGCGATACTAGCTAGCCTGAAAAATGTGTAACCTAGTTACTACTAATGACCACCAAAAGATCCTGGATAAATACTGAACCAAACTACCATATTCCTTCAGCATAGACTGCTAGGTACTTCAGGACTTCGCTACTAACTATATTGAAGAGTTATGACAATTAATACACTTCATGACCTTACACGTCATGTACCTAAGTGCATGGATGTATAATCATAATTAATTGTTACGTCGTACAAGAACATTCTAGATTACGAGCGAGTCTCGAATGTCCTACTATGGAACTGATAGGACGATTCGAGTCTAGAATGTTCTACTATAGAAATAAATGTCTAGAAGATTCGAGAAAGTTGTGGAACCTTCTTGGAGGATAGTGTTTACAATGGGACTGTGAAGAAGGTTCGAGAAAGTCGTGGATCTTTCTCGAAGGCGTGTTTGCGAGAGCAGTCAGTCTGATTTTGGCTACAGAACGAAGCGAATCGAAGTGAACTAGAAATGCGATATCTAAACGAATAGTGATCAGTAGTGTATTTGTGATTGAGTTTTAAGTGTTTTGTATTTAAATAAAGATAATTAAGTACTTAATTGTTTAATCGGTAGTAATTAATTTATCCCATACCCTGCTCGTAACAATATCATGAATACCAAACTAGGTACCTACCTATATGGTTATAAGTTTACCAGTCCTTTTGAGAGCTTTTAGGGCTGCGGGACTGTTCGAAAGAGATACCGCGGCCCTGGAACACAAAGGGCAATGAAGGTAGGTACATGGATGGGTTTTAATCAGTAAAAGTCTGACACTCCCTTCTGCTCTGCCGAGCGGGTGGGGTCATTTAATAAATTCCCATCCGAAAAAAAAAGGCTGATAGTTACCAGGAAACGTACTACGAATTATTTAATTTTAAGAGATTTGTTAACCACATAAGGAAAACAGCACGATTACCTATTCAATAAACTATACCTACCTGTCTGTACACATTTACTAGTCACTTGCGTAAAATATAAATCGTATTATGTTTACGTAACCACAGAATAGATAATAGTACTAGCGTACAGAAGTTGCACTCCTTTGATCTTGAAGAAAGCCGACATTTTAAATACCTAAACTAGGCGCGCTCGATGTAAATTGTGCCTTGACGCCACGCGTTACCGTATGTTATTCGGCGTCTCGCTGCTTATCGGTAGGGTTGCCACAAGTACTAAAAATAAAATGCTACCAACATTTTTGTATTTTAATGTATTATTATTTCAATGTTAATTTAAGTTTTATATAATTACAATTGTTTTACTTTAATATAATATCTCATATATTTCTTGCCTTCTCGAAAATAACGATTATTACATTTTAGCAGCTTAAATGCGAAATCTAACAAATAATTTTAAAATAAACTCTGATGGGAAGGGAAGCATGGACATGGAGCAGTGAATTTAATATAAAAAGACAATTTTTTTTCTACATTTATTAAATGTAACACGCAACAGTTTATCCGGCTTGTCATTTTCAATAATAATGATTAATGATCAATAAATCAGTCAGTTAACAAACACGAAACACGAAATACGAGTAGGTACGCGACGCAAGCGACCAGTCGAAAGAGCGCGAAAAATTAACGCGACATACATACGCACGGCTGGAACGCGACAGCCCTAGAGAGCTTGCATATTCAATATGAGCGAAGCGGTACGTAATTATCTCATGCCTACACAGTACACACGGAGTGACAGAGCACAAAGATGTGCTAGAGATTAATTTTACTTTTTAACCGACTTAAAAAAAGGTTTCTCAATTCGATCGTATTTATATTTTTTTATGTGTGTTCGCGGATAACTAAGCTTCCTCGTTTATAAACCGATTTTGATGATTATTTTTTTTATTTGAAAGAGGTGATCCCATTTATAATATACATTTTTTTTTTTAAATAAATTTGGTGAAGATCTGATGCTGATCTGCGGAGATATATGTACAATGGAACTCTTTAAAAATAGACGGCAAATCTGCCGTAATTATTGCTGCAATCGCTTGGATGTTTATTGTTTATACAACATCATGACGTAACATCACGCCTGTATGCTCTGGGTGTATTGTACACATCAGCGTACCCCCGTACGCAGCGCAGATGTGTAGGTACAATACACCCAGATTTCGACAGTTAGGTAGGTATGTTAAGTTCCATTTATTGGGGATAAGCCGTGACCATGACATGTTTTGATAACAATAAATTTATGGCAAATATTTGTTTGGGAACTAAAAATGGAAAAATAAAAAACTTTTTGCAAAAAATAAAACCGACTTCAAGTAAAGCGAAAAATAACTTTAGCTTCAAGAGTCGGTGAAAAAAATCAAAATCAATCAAACAAAGGTCACAGACTTCTGAAGCTAAAGTTATTTTTCACCTCGTTTTGTGTTTTTCGTTGTCTTGATTATTGTCACGGTAGGAAATAAAATGACACGGAGTTGACGGAGCCAAGCAATTTGTGTGTGTGCTATTAAAATAACGAAAAAGCATTTTCTTCCCACTCTAAATAAAAACGTTGTTCAATATTAGTTTATGACCAATAGAAGATTTTTTCACTACTCATGCATGTAACACTGATAACTATGTCAATAACAAACGACTGAAGGACATGTATCCATATGGTCATGAATAAAGTTATTAAAAAAAAAGTGTCAATAACAACATGTTGACAGCTGTCACGTGAAATTTGGCGGGAAAACTTTTCAACGCGCTCGCCACGCTTAAATAATAAAAGAGAAAGAACAACTTTGTGTTATAATTATGTGTTCAATGGTCGACGCCATCTAGAATCAATGGAAATAAAAATAAACGGAAAAGTTGCATTTTTTTTCTACAAACGACCAGTGAACCAGTCTATCCAAATTATACAATGTTTGAACAATAAATGCAAAACAAACGTGTTTCAGACAACTAGACATAATCTCAGTGTTCACAATCGCTTCACTAATTGCTGTTCTATTGTCACATCTGTGTCTGTTACCCTCGGTCTGTTTTACTCATAAAAAATCATTAGTTACTAATTTAATATTAATATTTAAAACACACCGCTCGTTTATTACAAGAAGTTTTGTAGTTAAACTGTAACATAAATATATGTCACATAAAATTTATTCGCGTTTCGAGAGCCCATTGGCAGACCGCGCCCTGGCCCGGTATGCTATTGCGAGATCAGCTGCACACGTGTCTACGACAAATTGGTACTTACTAACACCTAAATTGTGGCTGTAGTAATAAGTGGTACAGCTGCGTCACTACAAATCATAGAGAACTGTGAACTACCCACAGACGACGTTAACCTTTGACGCGGGTCCATTTGTTGATTTTGAGAATAAGAAACACCAAACATTATTCAAAACTAGACGAAAAAATTGGACTGTTGGAAAGCAAAAATCGACAACATTCAGTTTTCAGGACACAGCAGTGCAATGAAACGTCCAACAAAATAACGCGTCTAACCAAACCAATCCATTTGTAGTCGTGCAAGCCTACCACCTGCGATAATTTACTTCTTCTGCAAAGCAAAGCGACTGCGGCGTTGGAGAAATTCCTCGAGTATTCGGTTCAACGGCCGCGCTACGCCGTGAGCGCTTTGCGCCTGTGTGACTGAGTGAGCGGCGCGGACGCACACACGGGCCCACACCCGTGCCTCTGCAAACATGACAGAACCGTTACCCGCTATCCTCTACCTATACAATCATCATCTAGCAATGGTCTAACCAGTCCTCACCATAGATAAGTCACAAATGTCTTTGACGATTAACCCGAAAATAATTGACTTCGTATTAAGGGACCAAAGAAGATGTTACCATATACAGTGGTATAGTGCCGTGGGGCAGCAATGTTGCTACTGAATTAAACAAAAGGATGGCAAGTAACTTGAAGTAGATGATCCACAACAACATCGCCGGTAAAGTGCAATGCAACCCACATAAGAGTGCGGCGACGTCGGTATGCAACACCGCGGCTCCGCCAGAGAGAGGGGAGGCTAGCCGCGGAATGTGATTATATCTCTTCAAGATTTCATCACTAACACTGACGATCATATCTTCATTCACCTTACAAAATTTAGCGCAACGCTATTAACAGCGGTGTTGATGAAATGCATTATGAAAGTTGCAGAGCAAAATTTTACTTTAAAAAGAATTTAAACTCTAACACTACCCGAGGTTATCTGGTACAACAGGAAAGACCGCATCTTGCATCGCAAGATGACATCCTAACCGATTTACGGGTAATTGAAAGTAATTCAATTTAGAATGAGTGTTTATTGCGGCTAATAGTGATGTCCGGTAAAACGAAAGGCGTCTACTGCGAGTGAATATCATATTTGTTACAAAACAGAGGAGGTTTTATCAGATTAAAAAGCCTTGTATCTACTTTCATTTTACAATAGTTACATTTGCCCGAGATAAACCAAACTTGATGGTAAAATCTGTGCCATTACAAGACTACCGGCCTAGATTACCAAGTTTAGGCTGACGCCTATTGTTATTCCTACTTCCTTATTCCATATTTAAATCGCAATGTTGAAATCAATCCGTCTACATAAGGAGTAGTATTATCTTATTGACGAGATATTTCGTAATGATCGCATGTTTGCGTTATTATCTATCTAATCTCGGTGCAGTATGCACAGAGTCATAACCGGTTGATTAACTCATGACTCGACTAGGTCTGGGAGTTTATCATAAAAATTGCAAACAGTTTTAAATAACAGTCGTAAGAACTAGACAATGTAATAGCAACACAATAATTATGTTTACCTATTTTTTATTTGACAAAGAAATCGTCACCCAATGCGACCTAAAACTTTGGCACGAGGAAGCAGAAATTAACGAAACTACCATTTTAATGTGATTTTCTAGACTGGCAACTCATGTGACATTTGGTTCAGAAATTAAAAGTTGTCTATAATGTCAAGGACCCGCGTGGATAACTACCTAGACTCGGCACTGGTTTGTAAATCGATTCGAAAAGGTTAAAAAAGTCGGCGTATTACTCGGTGTCTGCATGGTCTGAACTACTTACATAGAACATTTGTATTGATCTATTAGGAAAGATTTGTATTTTTGTATGTAACGAATAAACTTAAAGATTAATGGACTGATTTGAAAAATTCTTTCAGCAATGGATAGCTACATTATCAGCGAGTAACCTAGGCTACATTTTATCCCTGAACTTCCACGGGAACGGGAACTACGCGGGCGGAACCGCGTGACATCCGCTAGTTCAAACAAAATATATTTTTCACTTCTCATGCTCTAAAAGTACGCCAATATAGCCCTACGAAGCGGGAGTAAAGTGACCACTTTAGTCCCAAGGGAGTAAAAAGTAATTCGTTTTTTAATTTCCTTCATGTGACATAGACAAACTCAAACAGCCAAAATTTTTTCGAGCTAGGGGCGCGGGCGGGGTGTCCAGAGACGCGTCTCCGCGCGGGCTAGCTAAATATGGAATAAAAACGGGTAGGTGCCGAACAAAAATTTGGAGTTTTGGTCAAAAAACCAGTTTTTGAACCAAAAAATTTTGATTTTCACCCCACAATATACTACTATTATTTGTGGCGTGTGCACCATCTTCATTGCGAGAATGTTGAGAGTTTTAGTTCCATGGTTTTTCCGCAAGGAAGGTGGCGCCGCGTTTTAAATTCTTAATCTGTGACTGGTTTAGAAGAAAAAACTGACCGCGAAAATTTCAGAATTTTTGTCGAGTGTAAATTTGTTCGGTTTTAAATAAATTTATTAGGAATGTCCAGTGACAGTGAAGAGTTTGACGTCGAGATTAAGAGATTTACCTAAAAACTTACGAAAGTTCTATGGACTGGAGGAATAATTAATGTTTTAGTACTAAATTGGCTATTTTTCTCGCACTCAAAGTGAAAAGTACAGTTTGCACCTCGAGACTAAACGCCAACTTAATATACCCTCGGTTTCATTGACTCCCTCGCAAGCTCGGGAGTCAAACCACCTCTGGTATATTATGGCTTCGTTTAGTCCCTCGTTATAAAATATACTATTTCGTACCACTTGCTCAAAAAAGTGACATTCTATGCCACAAAAAGAGAACATAACAATAGTCATTTTTAATCTGTTAAAAACAGGGAAAGAAAATTGTACTGAATTTCATTCTGGGGAGAACTGAATGTGATTTAAATTTGGAATACTTATACTGAACTACATCTGTGTTTACACCATTGAGTTTGTATATAAAGCATTATACATCTTTTTGAAACAGGAATACGCATTTATTATGCAGTTATGATTATTAAATAAAATTACGAAAACCGACGAGGCCGTATGAGCTTGATGAGCCTTTGCTTTTCCGACAAAAAAATATTAGTCTAGGAATTTGCCGCGTTTTTGTTTTCTTCAAATACATAAACGTTCAGTTTATTTTAATTTCTTTTTATAAATAAGTTAATGTTCTAAAATGCTTATCTCATATTATTATTGTGTTAATTTTTTCGCAAATGGTATGAAAAGTAGAGTATTTTCCTCGGTGATAAAGCTGTCTTAGTCTTGGGTGAACTTAAATCCCTCGCTACACTCAGGACTCGTCTTAAATCCCTCGCTTTAACACCCTCGCTACGCTCGGGAGTAAACCTCGAGTCCTTCGTTACGCTCGCGATTTAAATCGTCACCCGCGACAGAAGACCCTTGGTTAATAATCTACTATATTGTAATTTTTACAAACTATTATTCAGTAACGAGATAATCTTTCTAAGTATCGGCGATTGGTTTACCAATAATAAAAAGGTCACGCAACTATCTATCGCTGCTGTATGTAAATAATAAGACATGATACCAATTCTGAGAATTTACACAAAGGAACGTGTTTTAGCTATCTGAAACGAGATTAAAGGTCACCATGATTGTGTGAATTTGAACCAAGAACCGGACACTACGCGATAATCAATTTGGTGGCCTAAGTATTGTTGCGAGCAATATGTGGTTTTAATTAATATTATTTGAATCAGCTAGCTGTTTGATTTGAAGAAAGTGTTTGGATTTTGAACAATAAATAACATGTTTGCGACAAACAGCCCTTTAAGCAGCTAGACAAAAACAAGTAGTCAAACTGTAGTCTACACTAGTCACGTTTCAAACGAAATTACCAAAATAAAAGTTCCACAAGGTAGGTACTTACCTGAAACTTGAAACCTAACCTTTTTGCAAAGTGTAAAGAAAATAAAATAATTCCTTGTGTTTGAAATTTTGCATTCCTACGTCGAGACAGATGAATCATTCTGTAAAGTACGGTTGGGTTAGATTTCCAACCTGCAACAGGTAATAATAAAACACGTCATGGATTAAAAATGTCAGGCCTCTGGTTTAAATGTATTACTTTATAGATACACCTAAAAAGTTTGTTGTAGATTGTGGGTCACACAGCGGAAACGACGACGGACGTGTTTCGAAATATAGCACGCACTATCGAACTCATTATACTCATTATGTGAGATCACGAGTAATGTCACTGAGATAATAATTTATCAAGGGTTTACAGGGCCCCTTGCGCGGGCCAAGGGACTGTTGCCAAACGCTGTGGGACTTTGCTTATCAATTGGTAATAGGTAGGTACAGAGTTCAGAATTCAGATTACTGAGTAACAAGCAAATTATGTTTCAACTATGATCATTAGAGATTTAACAAACAGCTAGTATTTTCCAATTGAACGTTTGTTACTTACAATTTATTACCATAGACTATAAGTAGAGTAAAATAAAGTCCTTAGACGAGATAATATACTACTCATAATCTAAATTGACTATTGGTCAAATTGTCAATTACTGGCAACCCTTTTTGATTTTTCTCGGGGCAGAACCAAACTTGTGCTTCTTATTGAGTCAAATGACATTCCCTTTAATTTATTTTGTAAAATTAATTAATTTCTACCCACTGAAAAATTACACATGACTATTTTGTATCCAAACAAAAACAAATAAATATTTCGCTAGGTTTTGTTCGTTGTCCGCCGCTTATTTAAAATCACAGTTTCTTATCAATATGTTATTGGGGAAAAATGGGTTGATTGTCAAACGGGTCGAAGTATCAACAGGGACATAAGTGTAGCATGGTGCTTACAGAAAGCCTTTAAAGAAATCGTTTTTCTAACACGCAATAAGTGTCATCTCGTTTGAAACGCACACGCTCATATTTCTTTATACATTAAACGAAGCTGGTTAAACATATTTACGTGTGGGCATAAAGGGACTTGCGCCGTAATGTCAATCAGCGGCGCAATTTATAGCACCGTCCCAGCGTAATTTCATGTATAAAATGTAGACTTCTGGTGGTTGACATAGTTGCAAATGTGCAATGGTCAGTGCAGTAGAGGTAGCAAGCTTCCAGTCACACTGACATTGCGTATAATCCGGCATTCCATATGGAATGCGGTCGCTCGACCGCTCGACCGGCCGCGCACCGCCCCGCGCCGCTTACCTCCATGATTTCTTACCCACTCGCTTCCGTCTACCATATGGTGTAGTGGGATAGGACCGAATCTAACAAGAATCTAATAAGTTTCAAAGCCTTGCAAACCCAAAAACAAACCAGATTATGCTCCTAATTGACTCACGTAGACATGTTTTGTAGAGTTCAAAGCGTGACTTCCTCAGAATTAAGTGCGTCGAAACAACAGGTTTTGTAACGTGACTAGGAAGTACATGCTCGAAAATAATTATGCAGAATTTGACGTGGCTTATAAAAAAGAAACGAATCTTCGTGGCCGACCACCTAACTACATTGTATACAATCCCTGATGTTCCGGAACGTATCGACAAGACGATCGCCACGTAGCGGCGAATCAAACAAACGTCCCATCAGTTGAACAATATTTGCAGAATCAGAAATTTCACTCACCTTTGCAAAAAGCCGTCGATCGTTAAAAATATCCACTTGACTCGATCGCACAGATAATACGGTTATCGTCCGTACAACACAAATATTCACCACACCAAAACGACAACATAAATAAACGCGGGAGGAGCCGCCGACACCGGCACGAATCGCTCGCAGCCGACGTACTCTTCGCACTGATCGAAATGCAACTCGGAAAAATGCACAGGGCGGGGTTGTCGAATGTCATAAACGGTCGGTTACAGAGGTCGGACACTCGCCGTTCGGGCTCGGGAACATGAAATACACCAGCGCATAACGCAACGCCGCTCAGCGGACTGACAGAGCTGCGGAGGGAGAGGCGCGGCGCGAGGAGAGCGGCGCGCGCCGGCCGCGACGTGGCCGCCCGCACCGCGGCACCCGCCCGGCCGCCCGGCGCTTAGCAACGCCAGCGCGACGACGCCGCGGTGCCGCTGCCGAGACACCCGTCGGCGACCTCATGTACGACATACCTCCTTGAACGATTCATCTTGTGTCACCCGCTTGTCTCACTTAGCTGGTATTACGAAGAAACTCCACTCCAAACTTATATAAAGGTTAAAAGAAAACAATACAGAACCTTGCCGATTATGGAGATAAAGAGACTGAAACTGTGATTGAAGGGATGAATATTGGAGACGTCGGGCGACAGCTGTAAAGACGTCGAAATCTCTCTAGATGATTAGCTTTCAACTACACGAACATTTAAAACATTTTAGACCCACACTGCTAAATATACTTTCTTCTGCATATTTACTTGATTTATTCATGTAGTGCCGGGAGTAGCAGGGTATCATATAGGTATGGTAACAATAACCAGTAGTGGAAAGCTACCAGTCATAGATGTCTAATAAACATGAACATTTATTCTCTCATTGTAATGGGCCGACTAGTTTCATGGGATGTTTACATGATACTAGAATATAAAGATCTTCTCTTCGAAAGTCATAGTACTTTTGAGTTTCTGTACAACCTCACGAAAATGGCGCTGAAATGACACTGCTTTTCAGGATAACATGCATGTGTGTTGTTCTCAAAGATCCTGAAGATAAATGGGCACCGAATAAACTATCTAATACCAAATGTTACAACAGAAACATTCGCGTAGCAGGCTATGTAAACAGTTCCTGTACTATCCTACAATTACAGCACTTTCTTTCCCATTGTTAGCGTGATGAAATCAGTTTTACTATCTCTAGCGATCGAGTGAGATTGGCGAGGCGCGGGGGCCAGCGGGGCGGGGGTATCCACGCTTATTAGTCGCGCACTTGATGCCGTCCCGGTACTTTCACCCATGCAGGTACTTAGCTGTCACTCATGCACCTGCAATCAGAACTTCTTTTCATGTACCTATGTCACCGTCATCAAACAGGTTTCATTGAGCCGGCAAAAATAAAACGACCAATCAGAATTTATCGTTCTTTTTTAATACTTCTCATCTTTAGAGATCACAGAACGGACTTCTTATCTTTATATCAACAACATGAGTCACTTACACCTAGCATTACAATTATTATTTACTCACAAAGGCTGCCTCTGTACACTGCACATGATTTTGTAAGTGATTGACATGGATTGGGCATGAACAGAGATCCAAGAGTTATTAAACATATTTTTTATGGATAAATACAAGTATGAGTATGATTGTTTGTGTTTTGACTGAGAACTACGCAGACAAAACCAATAATAGACAAAAATGCGGGTAAATCTTAATAAATCCAACAAAGTTCACGGTTAAAAATGTTCTATGGATTTTATTATAATAATAACATTACTATTTGCACATGTAGTACTTAAAATACTTGAAGACAATATTCAGATCTTCATATTAATTTTACAGTTTTAATTCATTGGTAATCGCACTTTCGGACATTACATAACTGTATGTGTATATTTGTTTGTCTAATCAGTACATTCACATCATAAAATCTAAATACACATTCATGAATGTAAAAACATAACCCTCCTTCTGGCGCAGTCGGGTAAAAAAGCTTTAAAATCTTCTTCAAATTTTGACGAAAATGAAACTTAAAATCGACGACTTAAAAACGTTTAAACGTAAGAAGGGGTGCTAAACAATTGTTCGGGGAAACATTTGCTCGGCAACAACAAACAATTACTTCAGCAAACTTCAGAATCTATATAGAGCTGAATCGAGTTCGGGTCAGCTTGACAGAAAGCGAGTTAAGCCAAGCGACTTTTTCCCGAAAGTATATTCTACATATCACATTAGATTTTGCCCGCTGTGTTGACTCAAAAATATGTGCAGCACCCCAACATATAACTTATCTTTAACATAATATAATTTGCAGCTTATAGCCATGGGTGCCACGCGGGGTCCATTCGACAAAGATTATCATGACTATTGGCTGCGGTCACTAGGGTCGCCACCTTACTATCCGGTCCATCGAAATTCGCCATAGAGTTAAGGCGGTTCATGATAACTGTGACTGCTTTGTTAACCATGTTGATAATGGTTTCGTTGTCCATTTCAACAGGTTTGTTCTGCTCTGTGGACGCCCCTGGTGTTGGTACTCCGGATTTGTCTTCTAGTCGTTTTCTGTAGCCGGTGACCATTTCGTCGCGCAGAATTGTGCGTAAGATGGATTGGATCTGGAAGGAAAACTTGGTAAAAATAGATTTCTTTCGGACCTTAGGTAAAGTCACTTAAAATTATCTGGCGGTACTTTACTATTTATATTTTTACAAACCTTTTAAATGTTACGATTCACTGACAGACAACGCATAGCCAAAAGTTAAGGCTGTATGGTTTAGACCCTTAAACCATTAGCTCTAGAATGCATGCAATTTTACACAGGGCTTCCTGTTATAACGAAAAAGAATAAAGTGAAAGGAATAAAAAAATCATCCTCTAAAGGGGGTTTCATAAGCAATAAAAGTTTTTATTTTTATGATGGAAATTGTCATCGGACACGCGGCTTGTGTGTGATGATAATAACAAAGCTAAAAAGTCCTTGTCTGTGGAGTTCCGCCAGTTAACTTGATCGTGTCGAGATCTTGGCTTGTACTTTACCTTAAAGTTGGGTGTGACAAGACATCTCGCCACGGATATAGCAGAAGCCGTCAGAGGTCCCGTGATGCCTATAGTAGTCACCAGCTCGGAGATATTCGGCGTTAGTCGGAACGGCACTGGCCGGTTGCAGTCCAATTCACCTGTAGGTACACAAGCTATGTTAGAAACCAATCAGAGAAAAATAACGAGGCCTATCAGTTACCAATACAGTTACTGAAACAGCGACACAAACAGTACATAATACAAATTCTTACCCCAACTTTTTCACAACTGAAATCCAACTGGAACTTTATTAACCAAAAAGCTAACACGAACAACACCAAAGGCCCCATGGAAAATCTAAAAGCCTCATACCTGTGGCATCATCAACGTCGAATTTATAGTAGGAGACGTTGAGTAGTCCTGAATCCTGATGGACATACATCATGTCAGGGTTCAACCTCGTGAGATGCAGGACATACTCCGCGAAGCTGGCCAGGGATAGTTGAAGAGTCAGCATCTTGCGGAATGTCCAGTAGTCCGTGGGCGCGGAGAATGTCGCTGCGGCCCATTCGCGCAGCATGCCCTTTGGCACCATTGTCGCTTGTACCTGGATTACGAAACGTTTGATTAAATTATTAAGTGCAGGTGCGCCGTGTCTAATTGCTTTATTGTCTGTTTAGAACAGTTTAGATTATGCGGAGACATGTTGTTTTAAGAGATTCATTGTTTTAATTATCATGTTGCTTTATCTTAGTAACAGTTAACAAATAGTGATACGGGACCCTCATGTCGTTATCCCTAGTTGTTAGGAGTCGCCATGGTGGAGGGCGGCATGATTTCTTCTTACACACATCTCTATTAGCCAATATCTCAACCATTTCACTTCTATTCGCACAAACACACCACACTTATATCACAAAACACACACACACATGCTAAAACCTAATTCTTAGCTAGCTAGACTTAGATTGAACTTTATTTTCCTTTTTTTTTCGGATGGGAAATCATCAAATGACTCCTCCCGCTCTGGGCGGAGCAGGAGGGAGTGTCAGACTTTTACTGACTAAAACCCATCCATGTTCCTTCATCGCCCTTTGTGTTCCGGGGCCACGGTATCTCTTTCGAATAGTACCGCAGCCCCGGAACTTTATTGTCCTAAACAGTCCTTGAATGTTTGTATTCTTTTGTGGGAATTTAGGCTTGATAGAACTATGTAACTTAGATTGAACGAACGCCAGTTTCACTACTGTGTTTGTTAAGTTTTTAGAGTTTACATTCCCAAATTATATAATTATAAAAAAATATATATATTTAATGTCAGACTGTAACATTAAAAAAAATGATAACGGTCTTAGTAGTCACTATCTTAGCCATGCCATCTACATCTACTACACTACTACTGTGTGTGTATTTATATGTACAGTTGTGGTCTTTTCCGCCTGATCATTTTTTCACTTAAATCAGCGGTTCATCGCCGAGCCACGCCCCCTTAAAGTTAAGGCTTATTAGGAAAGCGTCAACTTTGGCGCGCAAAATCGTTCTCGTTTGTCGTGCGTCGTCAGTGCGCTCGGCCGATCGGTATCTTTTTATTCATTATTTCTATACAAAGTCAACGGGGTGGGGCTAGAGAGCGTTTCTATGTTGTAAGTGCAAGCAAAAATTAGCTTAGTGGTGATCAGGCGGCAGTGACCTCGTTAGTACCTATATCAATTTATATTAACAAAATGGTATTTTTCTTATTTATTTTTTTGTACTCTATTAAAATGCTGTCCTATTTGACCCAAAAGTAGACTGGTAGAAAATGCCTTGTGGAATTAAATCCACCTATGTACCATTCTTGGTTATGAAGTTTAAATAAATAAAAGATCGAACTTACTTCACGTAAAATATCTCTTAAAACTTGATGCGAAGCTTGTGAGCCACGCGCTTGGACGGCCGCAAGACGTTCATAGTAGCGGGCGACAGGAGCATCGTATTCCACTCCCCTATAATCAAAGCAATAACATAGTATAGATACTACAATTAGCGCGCGTCATGAGGCTTATGTCATTGTTCATCACCTGCCTAGCCCTTTCCCAACAATGTTGGGGTCAGCTTCTTGTCTAACCAGATGCAGCTGAATACCAGTATTTTACATGGAGCGACTGCCTATCTTACCTCCACAACCCAGTTAGTACTAGGTAATACGATACCCCTTGGTAAGACTGGTTGTCAGACTTTCGGGGCAATGACTACCTGTAACGACTGTCGAAGATATACAAATGACAGCCGGGACCAAGAGCTTAACGTGCTTTCCGAGGCACGGAGGAAACTCTGTATGTAATGTGGTGGTCATATGTCATATCCACAGACCAAACAAGGCAAGCGCGGCTTAACCTGAAGATCGACTGTTATTATTTTGCCACGAGCTCTCCAGCTGGCTTATTGTCATTGTTATCTATACCATATTATAAAGAGGAAAGATTTGATTTTTCGTTTGTTTGTTTGTTACGATTTAATTTTAAAACTATTCGACCGATTTTAAGAATTCTTTTACCAATGGATAACTACATTATCGGCGAGTAACATAGGCTATATTTTATCCCCGTACTCCCACGGGAACGGGAACTACGCGGATGAAACTGCGTGACGTCCGCTAGTAAGGTATACATTGGAACGATCGATGCGTGTTCAGCGTTGTCATAGAACGGAAGATTCGATAATATGAATGTGTTATCTACCAAACCGCACTGAGCCTGCGTGGTGGATTACTGCCCACTCCCTCTCATAGAGACGAGGGCTGTGTCCCAGCCGTAGGAACATTATAAGATGATACTGATGCGCGCCCGTGATATAATTCACATATATTATGTTACATCAGTATTTGTTCTACAAGCTATGTCGTAAAGAACATACCTGTTAACGCATTCTGTCCGGTATATCTCCAGCAGTGATATCGAACTGGGGTTGTCTTCCACAAGACGCATCTGCGGCGATACGGATACGACTCGCGGTACAGTGAAGTGCAAAAATCTTCTCGAAGTCTCCTTTTGTTTGCCTAAATAATGGTTCAACATTCGAAGTAGCTGCAAGACTCGTTCTTCTCTCCTTGCGTCCCCTAGTCCCGAGTCGTTGACGACTAGGTACGGGTATATCTTGCCGTTGTGACCGCGAATGTACAGTCTGCGCGCGGAAGTGTTGTGCTTCTGTACAATTTCAACGCGCGGCATGAATCTTGCAATCCGAACGTGGTAGTGAGTATGTTTCGGCAGCAAAAACTCCCCAGGGAGTTCCACTTCTGCTGTCTTCAAGCTAAAGTTGGACAAGAACCTACACTTCTCTTCAATGAGGAATGATCTGCAAGAGTAAATAAGAACGATAAGTATTTAGCATTGATTCAGTCTCAACCTTTGTTAGTACATGATCGCTTGAAGTGTTATCATGAACCCGTAAGCCACTGAAGTGAAGAAAGCACTAAGCCAACCAAAACCCTTTCTAGAACTACGCGATGATGTTAGATCGAGCGTGAGTGTTGCTAGGACTAGATAAGATGGACGGCACAATCGTGATAAAAACTCCTCTTTATTTACCTTAGCGGGGAGTGGTCAATGCCTGACTGAACTACTTACTTGGGCAAAATCTTTGTCTTTGCCTCGAGTATCTTGACCCATTTTCTTAGTTTTTGTATAAGATTTTGTAATTTCATAGCGTTAGGCTGCGAAAAGTCGAAGTCTGCGGTGAACTGACTCTTCATCTTCTGGAAGACTGGGTCCTGCACCGTGGCCTGCGCGCGGCGAGCGAGACTCTCTGATGCAGCTGAAGAGAATGCACCACTTAGAGAACTTGTTGAAATACATTCTGTAGACATACAAAATGGAGTATCTGTATAAAGTGACGCTCGCTGGAGGCACAACATCAGTTATATATTCAGAAAAAACCCAAAATAAAATGAGATTAGTACAAACTACTAGTGAACTGTGAAGAATCAATAAATACGAGTATTGTTACCTGTTATGTCATGTCAAAGTTATAATCGCACAGCAATACACACTGTACTGTATGTTATTATATCTCTGAAATAAATTGTATGTTATTGTGTTTTTATGAGTGAATTATAACTGATGAAGAATGCTATCTCGTGATCCCATTGATTATGCGGATCGTGATCATTTACTTTGCTAATTTTGTAAAACTTATTTGTCACTTTTTTCAATACACCATCTTGAAAACTAGTGGATAGGACTGTTTGTCATGTTTATTTTAAGATTTATGCCCAAACGGCGTATCCAGACTGTATCGTTGTGTCTACGGTGTACCTAAAAATTCCTAGTCAACCATAGACAGAGAAAGTCAAAAACAAAAGTATAACGCCTAACTGTGACACACGCGGGTGGGTACTCACTTATACCAATGCCGATGCCGAAGGTGGAGACGACTTTCTTGATGAAGTTGAGCGTGTGCGGCGTGACGGTGGCGTCGGCCACGGCGGCGCGGTGGTGGAAGGCCACCACGTGGCACTTGGCCAGCCCCGCGCGCAGCTGACGCAGCACCTCCTCGTACCAGTTCTCGCGGAACCATACCATCTGGTACACGACGACGTTTTGTAAAAACAAAGTGAAATGTTTTCTTCTGGGTCGCTTTGGGGAATCTGATTATGATTTTGATGTTAGATTATAATTTAATTGGAGTTGGACATGCACTATATAATTGATGTATAGGAACTACAGATTTAAATAAGAATACTCGCACCGCACCGTCGGCGTCGAGAAAAAGCAATGAACATTTTTTTTTAAAATAGGCTAGTTTCCACCAAGAATAAATTGCAAATCTATTTAGTCCGTCAGTTAGAGTATTGAAAAATGATGGACACGTATTTTTTGTTTTTGTAAATCAATGAATATTGAAAAAGATAAAACGCATCAAATCTCGGGAGTGGGGGCTCGTGACGTCACAACGCACTAAAAATTATAGCGCGGCGTGACGTATTGAGAATTTGAAAAGCGTCGTATCTTCGTCAATTTTGGTTTACGTAACAAAAGAAAAAATACGTGTCAAATATTTTTTGATAATCTAACTGACGGACTATTTAGATTTTTTCAAGACACAAGCCTATTACGGCGCCAGCTGTATCCATGAGGATACCTTACTTAAAAATAAAGTTGGGGCAGCATTCCTTGCTGAACTGCCTAGTACGACAACTGACCTGATCGACGATGCCCTCGAGCGAGGAGAGCACGGTGGGATGTATCTCCCGCTGCATCTGCATGATCTTGGAGCAGCGCCACATGGGCAGAGTGGCCTTGATGGGGCCCGCCTCGCCCGTGGAGCCACTGCTCGATGACGATACACTTTCACTCACCTTACTGCCAGCCTATAAGGAGAAATTATTGAAAAAAAAAACTTGTCAATAATCTGGAACTTTCTGTAACTGGAATATTCCCAGGTATGGTCAAGAACAAAAAAAAAATTGCAGTGACGGGGAGAACAAGTGCCTAATTGCCTATTGGCTTCGTTAAGGGTCTTTTTAAACACATTATATTACGGGACAATAAAAATGTGCATTCGTAGTAAACTTACGGCAGAGGTGGTGGGCTGATGTGGTAGGTGCGCGGCGATCTCGGCAGTTTTGTGTCGTTCACGTTGTTCGATCTTCAGAGTCAAGTACAGTGTGCGGATGGGGAAGTATACCGCTTGTGGGAACAGACGACCGACCTGTGGAAATATTACCCTACAATTAGCAAAGCTGTACAGTCGTGGTCTTTTCAGCCTGATCAGTAAAAAAAAATCGCTTAAATCATGCGGAGGCTCCGAGCCACGCCCCCTTAAAGTTTAGGCCTATTAGGAAAGCGTCAACTTTGGCGCGCAAAATAACAATATCTCTCGTTTGGCGTGCGTCGTCAGTGCGCTCGGCCGATTGGTTTCTTTTCATTCATTATTTCTATACAAAGTCAACGGGGCGGAGCTAGAGAGCGTTTCTATGTTGTAAGTGCGAGCAAAAATTGGCTTAGTGGTGATTAGGCGGGAGTGTCCTCGATAGTTCATTTAATGAAATCTCCTAAATGATGCTATCCCACGTCGGTAGTCGTACCATCGACATGAAAGAAGAAGATGTCGGCACAATGGCATAAGAGATAAGATTTAATTATGTTTCACGATATAATTTTTGTATTTATACGGACAAGGTCTCTTTTTGCACTATCGTAGAATATTATGATAAATGAGTAACTCACATGGCTCAGAAGATTGAGTATAACATTCCCATCGTACTGAACAAGGCAGGCGAGTAGTTGTGGTATCCATGGCAACCATTGGACAGGTGGTACTCCCACTGAATACTTGTCTAGAGCTTCTGATAGGCTATTCTTTTCATCGTCGAAACTTAGCATCCAAAGAACCTGAAATTATGAATCATAGCCTAGTGATTTATGGCGCAAATTAAACAGATCTTTAAATCAGGGTGACCAGTTGAGAAGTTCACTTACCTTAGCACAGTATTTCCTCGATTTAGATTCGTTCTGATGACGACAAGCGTGTAAGAAGCAAGTCATAGCGGAGACCCCCACTTGGATCTGTCTCGGGTCCCTTATGAATATCTGCTCCAAATAGTCTCCCCATAAAGCCCACGCTTTGACAAGCGTATCGTGCAGCTGGACGGCCGCCGCGAACGCTTTATTCGCGTCCTCTGACCTTCCAAGCTGGGCTAGGAGTAAACCTTTGAACGCGTAAAACTCAGCCGTCATCTCTTTAGTGAAATACTTGAAGTTCGTCGACTCTATCATGTCTATGCCATCCTGTAACTCCTCCTTGCCCTCCGTCCACGACATTTGAATGTGACACTTGACTTGCTGCCTGATCTTTTGGAAGCAGTCCACGATCGGAACACTAGGTATTGTGTATATACGGTGTAGCGAGTCCAGGCACACGCCCGACAAATTGTGCTTCCTTGCAATCTTTGCGAAGTGTATTATTGCCTGAAAAGATGAGAGGTGACGTAATATCTACGACAACACAGAAGTTGGTGCTCTAATAAAATTGTCTACTACAGTGCTCTACTCTCGATACAATAAAGGCTTTTATCTATACCCATGCTATAAATCCTCTATAAAAGTATCTGAAACAGTTAGCTTATTGCCAACATTAAAACAACCAGTGTCATAGTAACCATAATATCATCCAAACGGGTGTTAGAATGTTGTTCTAAATTTCATTATGCAACTCATTTCAAGAAAAGAACATTGTCATGCACGTGCGTTTCACTACCACAGCGCCGTAATTAAAAAAAACTTATAGGTTAATTCAAATTCACGTCGTATCCCGCCATTTCTGTTCGATATTAGTATTGCATTTACGATCCAAAATGTAAATAATTATTATGATAAATAATTCTATTATTACCTATCATAGTTTGTTTGTATTCAATACTGAGCAATTAAACTTTCCATGAATTTACACAGACTTCTTACAACACTACAACAGCCTATGGTTTCAGAACCTTTTATAGAGGATTCATATCATGGATGTAGATAAAGTCTTGTATGTAACTGTACATACATAGGTATTAAAACACTCATGTGATACAATTATCAACCCACATTCGTGTTTTAATACCCCTTATTATACAACAGTTGCATAAATAACTAACTCATCACTATGGTATATAAGAGATGATGAGACGAGAGCCCCACTTGAGCGCACGGGGATATGAAAACAACCTGAAGATGGCGCCACGAGCGCGGACAGTGGTAGCGGAGCGGTACGATCAAGTGAGGCCAAAAAAACTTAAGAAAATACTTACATCAGAGCTCTGTATTGTGGCAGAGACCTGCGTAAAAACACCACACTGCATTTACCAATTATTCTACCAAGCATGGTGATTACGGCAATTCCTCAAGAATGATTGGTAGAGTAACATAGTACATGAAGTCAATAAGCTATATTTAAGCCTGTAAATGAACACTGCTGAACATGGGTCTCTAGACATCCCCCTCCCCCTCCCCCTAAATGCAGCGGTTGTGAAAATAGGATTGCCATAATCACCACGCCCGGCGAACGGACTGGTGATTGCAGTATGCTGTTATTACGTACAGAAGGCATCAGCTTTAACAAAGTTGCGAGCTATGTGCTTTGAACCCTAGTTAGAGACCCATGTGTTTGTGTGTTCAGCAGTGAATGTTTGCGGGCTTTAACATACATAAACTCACGCCTTTATATGTGCTGGCATAAACTACAGAACGCCACTTGCTATAATCCTTACATACTACTTTTGCCTCGTCCACGTTCATACATCTGGCCCCTTATTCACAACGCTTCGATTCGATTTTCGATTCGGAAAGTCGTATGTCTATCTTTTTTTGATATTACGAAATCGAGCGAGATAGACATACGACTTTCCGAATCGAAGCGTTGTGAATAGCTATGCTGGTCATACACGCACGATGGTTGCGTGTATTACGCACCTGACCTTAGAAAAGACCATCACGGAGTCAGTATGTCCTTATTGTCCTTCGGGTGTCCCACATAGAGCGTTACCACACACATCGGTCTTGTAATACCAAACCATCAAGCGTACTCTTTTAAATTTCTAACACCACATCTTTTAAACCGCAACATTGACATATCAAATTATTCAATCTTTCATTCCTTCGCAAGGAACGCATTTCCACGGCATTCATTCTACTTCCATGTCACTTTTGTCACACCCAACATTCACATCCATACATAAGTGTAGCCACAGAACATTGTGAACAGCCTGTCGAGCTTTTTTGGATATCGACTGGATCACAATCGCATGTATGGTATTAGCAGGGTCAGTTTCCAGTCTAACCGGATACAGCTGAATATCGTTATTTTACATGGAGCGGCTGCCTGTCTGACCTCCATAACGGAGTAACTTGGTAATTCCCGATACGCACCGCATGTATAGCATCATTCATTTTATTTCCCGCATTCACTCTGTTCACAATTTTTCTAGACAGACTCCCAAAATATACAAATTCCACACTCATATCTTGCGCGCTTTTATTTAAGTTCAATTTACCTGAGCGCTAGCATGTACACCCAGCATGCTATGATTAGAGGCGTGGTCGGATTGCGAGTCGTAGTGCGACGCGATGAACTGGTAGTGATGCTGGCGCCACGTGAAGATGGCGCCCCAGTGGGACAGCGGGTCGGCCACCACGGGCAAGCGGTTGCGCCACGTCTTCACTATGGCCTTCATGTCGTGCAGTGACGTCGGCCGGCTGTGCAGCAGGCCCTGTTTATGAAACGAGTACAGTTGCTTGTTTCGAGGGTGAGAGAATTTAGGTAGGAAGAAAAGAGAGTGGCACCCAGTTCGTTATTCTTTTTTATAACAATTATGAAAAAAAAAGTCTTTGATCAGTATCTGTTTGGAGTAGTCATGTTCATTTAGCAAAAACGGACACAGACCATTTCCCTGTGAGAAAGAGGCGGCAGAGCGCTCATTACATAATCATTTATAAATTCCTAGCAACCCGCCCCTGATTCGCGTTGATTTTACGGCTTGACAAAACATCGAGATTTTGTAAGTTTAATATTCTTGTTTTGTACACATAGGAAGGAATAAGTTATGAGTTTAAATGAATTAAAACCGCACCATAATTAATTGTGAAGGTTAGTAGAATTAAGCGGTTATACAGGGTGTAAAACACCTCATCACGAAGCCGTCAACCAAGCATTCTGTACATCAAACTAAGTAACTTTACGCAAAATATATTGCTGGGAAACTTTTTTTTTTGCGGTGAATGGTCATTTTTTGTGGTAGAACACAATGTAACGCACTCAAAACATTGTACGGGGAGGTGTTTAAAGTAAAAATCTTACATTACAAACTTGTATTTAAAAAAAACTTGTCAAAAAGTTGGAACTTTGACCCCCAATATCTCCGTAACTAAACAAAAAAATGATCGCAATGACGAGGAGGACATGTGCCTTTCGGCTTCGTTAAGAGGTGTTTTACACCCTTTACAGATAGACACGAAAAACGACGTTTTATAATATGTATAGACTAGCTGTTCCCTGCGACCATCGTTCTGCGGAATTTTTATTTCTAGCCTGCTCTGTCCCACTCCTGGGCAAAGGCCTCCCTCCACTCCTTCCACTTCTCGCGAAATTATTTTAAAATATTACTTCCCTTTTTGAATCGGGTTTTATGTTTTTGCCACGGAACCCTAATTATTTTTCTAAAATACAAGTAGCTTAAGTTAGTCCTTATAACATCAGCTATCTGCCAGTAAAAGTCCCGTAAAAACCGCTCCAGCCATTTCTGGCCGGAACAAACAGACAGACATTTTTTTTTATTAAATGTGTTTTGTTATATGTTTATATGCATTCAGTAAAATGCTGTTATTTTAATATTACAAACGGACACTTTAATTTTATTTATTTGTATAAAGGGTGTAAAAGACTCTTAACGAAGCCGAAAGGCACTTGTTCTCCCCGTCATTGCGATTATTTCTTTGTTCTACAACATACCTGGAAACCTTCTACTTACGGAGATATTGGGGGTCAAAATAGGCATGACGACAGTATCAAAAAATTGCAAATCTATTTAGTCCGTCAGTTAGAGTATTGGAAATTAATGGACACGTATTTTTTGTTTTTGTAAATCAATAAATATTGACAAAGATAAAACGCATCAAAACTCGGGAGTGGGGCTCGTGACGTCAGAACTAGCCAAAAAATTACACCATGGCGTGACGTATTGAGAATTTTAAAAGCGACGTATCTTCGTCAATTTTGGTTTACGTAACAAAAGAAAAAAAACGGGTCAAATATTTTTTGATAATCTAAGTGACGGACTAATTAGATTTTTTTGTCGTCTCGCCTATTCTAACTTTTTGCCAAGTTTTTTTAATTCAATTTTTTTACTTTAATCAACTCCACGACTCCCGTACTATTTCAATGCATCCATCAGCACAGCACAAATGTTTTGAGTGCGTTACTTTGAGTTCTACCACAAAACATGATATTTCACCCCAAAAAAAGTCGTTTCCAAGCAATATTTTTTGCGTAAAGTTACTTAGTTTGATGTACAGAATGCTTGGTTGACGGCTTCGTGATGAGTTTGTTTACACCCTGTAGATATTGGTATTAAGCAAAGAGTGACGAACTGCGTGCAAGTTAGAGTATTCGGGCGATAGTTTGCCCCAAGATAGCATAGACACTAGACAGGACACGTCAGAAATGTTTTTCTATACAACACAAACATGCTCGCAACTTCTTACATATTCATTATCGATACAATGTTACTTTCGGTCCACAGATGTTATACTCACGGCCTGAATCTGTGACGGCTCGGTTGATTCCATATGCTGCGTGGTAGCGTGTAACAGCGATAGATACGCATGTGAAACGATGCGTTGCAGCAACGTTAAGTATATAAAGCCTAATTTATCGACTCCTGTACACAATGGCCGATAGTGGCCGCATTTCTGACGTATATACTTATTTGTCACTTGCATTTTAGCAAAGCAGATTTACAAAAGGGAAATCGGTCATAGACATAATTTAAAAAATTGTAAAGATAGCATTTAGAAAGCATGCAGAAAAAGATGCTTATATAAATATTTTTAAACTATGCGTGAATGTGCTAGAGTGCAGCTAAGGTAAATGGGGTAGGGTGACTCTCTGCACAGGCGCGGTCCCAAGGGTGGAGGGGGATCACAGGGGCCGTGTTTTTGCATTAGTTAATCCAAAAAACGGTTAATATAATTCTTCTCCCCCCCCCCCCCCCCATCAAAATTCCTGACTGAATCAGTGGACTGTGATGTCGGAAGATAAGTCTTTTTCATAGGAAAATGAATAAAAAATTGCAATTATGCCTTTTTAAGGCCTAAGTATAAGCGTTAAATGTACCAATTTAACAAAAAGAAACTGTTCATGCTACAAAAAAATGTTCGTTATGTTGTTTTATACAAGGTGGAAGGGACACCGACGCTAAAACTGTTACCACGTATTAGTACATCATTCTGAACATAGAAATACCACGTCCACCAAGTATAAGACCAATTTATTTCGTCTGGTAGCATTCAAAATAATTGTCAGCGCAGGAGCGGCAGGTGCGGCAGGTGCGCGTGTGACACGAGGCGCGGCAGGCGGCGCCACTCGCGCAGCGCCTGCGCCGCCGCCGCCTCCGCGTGCCGCTCCACGTGTACAGGACGCTCACCTGGTGTATCTGCGCGGCCTCGCTGAGCTCCATGAGCTGCTGAGCGGCGCGCAGGAGCGGCAGGTGCGCGTGTGACACGAGGCGCGGCAGGCGGCGCCACTCGCGCAGCGCCTGCGCCGCCGCCGCCTCCGCGTGCCGCTCCACGTGTACAGGACGCTCACCTGGTGTATCTGCGCGGCCTCGCTGAGCTCCATGAGCTGCTGAGCGGCGCGTAGGAGCGGCAGGTGCGCGTGTGACACGAGGCGCGGCAGGCGGCGCCACTCGCGCAGCGCCTGCGCCGCCGCCGCCTCCGCGTGCCGCTCCACGTGTACAGGACGCTCACCTGGTGTATCTGCGCGGCCTCGCTGAGCTCCATGAGCTGCTGAGCGGCGCGCAGGAGCGGCAGGTGCGCGTGTGACACGAGGCGCGGCAGGCGGCGCCACTCGCGCAGCGCCTGCGCCGCCGCCGCCTCCGCGTGCCGCTCCACGTGTACAGGACGCTCACCTGGTGTATCTGCGCGGCCTCGCTGAGCTCCATGAGCTGCTGAGCGGCGCGCAGGAGCGGCAGGTGCGCGTGTGACACGAGGCGCGGCAGGCGGCGCCACTCGCGCAGCGCCTGCGCCGCCGCCGCCTCCGCGTGCCGCTCCACGTGTACAGGACGCTCACCTGGTGTATCTGCGCGGCCTCGCTGAGCTCCATGAGCTGCTGAGCGGCGCGCAGGAGCGGCAGGTGCGCGTGTGACACGAGGCGCGGCAGGCGGCGCCACTCGCGCAGCGCCTGCGCCG
Source organism: Xestia rhomboidea (assembly GCA_963853795.1). Classification (NCBI taxonomy): domain Eukaryota; kingdom Metazoa; phylum Arthropoda; class Insecta; order Lepidoptera; family Noctuidae; genus Xestia; species Xestia rhomboidea. The sequence goes on along the minus strand of OY970764.1, from coordinate 7,331,524 downwards.
CCGCCGCCTCCGCGTGCCGCTCCACGTGTACAGGACGCTCACCTGGTGTATCTGCGCGGCCTCGCTGAGCTCCATGAGCTGCTGAGCGGCGCGCAGGAGCGGCAGGTGCGCGTGTGACACGAGGCGCGGCAGGCGGCGCCACTCGCGCAGCGCCTGCGCCGCCGCCGCCTCCGCGTGCCGCTCCACGTGTACAGGACGCTCACCTGGTGTATCTGCGCGGCCTCGCTGAGCTCCATGAGCTGCTGAGCGGCGCGCAGGAGCGGCAGGTGCGCGTGTGACACGAGGCGCGGCAGGCGGCGCCACTCGCGCAGCGCCTGCGCCGCCGCCGCCTCCGCGTGCCGCTCCACGTGTACAGGACGCTCACCTGGTGTATCTGCGCGGCCTCGCTGAGCTCCATGAGCTGCTGAGCGGCGCGCAGGAGCGGCAGGTGCGCGTGTGACACGAGGCGCGGCAGGCGGCGCCACTCGCGCAGCGCCTGCGCCGCCGCCGCCTCCGCGTGCCGCTCCACGTGTACAGGACGCTCACCTGGTGTATCTGCGCGGCCTCGCTGAGCTCCATGAGCTGCTGAGCGGCGCGCAGGAGCGGCAGGTGCGCGTGTGACACGAGGCGCGGCAGGCGGCGCCACTCGCGCAGCGCCTGCGCCGCCGCCGCCTCTGCGTGCCGCTCGACACCCGGTAGCGACGCCTCGCCGCCCGCACAGATGCACAGATAGCCGCGGTACAGGTTCACGAGCCAAGCTGCAACAAGGACGGATGCTTGTAAACTTTTATTTAGTGTGCCAAATAAACTATAGTCGATTATACAACAAGTGAAAAAAATGGGAATTAAATTCGAGGGACTAAGTTGGATCCCGAGTACAGCGAAGGATTCTAGAGCAGAATCCCGAGGGTAGCAAGGGATTCTAGAGTAAAATCCTGAGCGGATTCTTTCATTTAATTTATAATGTTTGTTAGAGGGACTTGATCCATATGATAGACCCCATCGATTGATGTCAAAAAGGAATGAATACACAATGTTTTTTTTCGAACTTTAGTCGATACATCCCGGGTTGGATGCCCGAGTGTGGCAAGCGAATTTTAGACAAACTGTGAATACAGATTTGTTTTTTTTTTAAATAAAGGAATGTTTCCTTTGAGTAAAATTTGCTATCTCCAATATTTAGAGTACTTTTCCTCCAGGTGGCATTGAAAAATTCCACCTTGTATGTCATCTGGGAGTCTTATCGAACTAGGTTTAGTGTCGTGGGCTCTCTAACTATAAGCGCCGACAATTTCTGACAGCCAGCGTTCTACGTGTATACGCACTAAAGCCCTTGTTCCCGGCTGTCATTTGTAGTTCTTTGACAGTCGTAACAGGAAGCCAGTCACCTGAAAGTCTGACAACCAGTCTTCCCAAGGGGTACCGTATAACGCACCCAGTACTAACAGGGTTGTGAAGGTCAGATAGGTAGTCGCTCGCTAGTAAAATACTGATTAAAATTATAACAAAATTCGAAATTCAGTGTTATATTCTTGTCGGCACGTTTTATCTGTTCATAATTAGTCCTTGTTTCAAATTCAAAATGTCTTTATTCACTCAGTGAGTAAAAGAGCGTTTTATTCGCTGTTATCGACAGTGAGTAAAAGAGAGTTTTATTCTCTGTTGTCGATGAATAAAATGCCCATTTTCGAGTGGCGATGGTAAAATAGTTGATTATTGCATCGAGCACAAACTAATTTATTATTGCACCGAGTACCTGATTTGCCTGCTCTAATCTAACAGGCACGAGGGCAATATAAATTACTTAAGGCGAGGTGCATAATCTGCTTTTCTTTCAACTATTACCCATAGGAATAGTAGATAAAAGAAACTCATATCAAACAGTTAAAATAGAAGTTTAATTATTGAAATTAAAAGTTATACTTGAGCAATTATTAAACGTAAGGTTAAGAGCTTTGTTGGGCAAATTTATATTTGTTTGTTTAACTTGGGACTGAATAATATTATCAGACGAGGTAGATGGGCCTGGCTGATTTGTTACAATGAAGTCGTTATCACGGGAAGTAGATGGGCGCGGCGATGTCGATTGATTTAAATTTCTTTCATTTTTAAATCAGAGTTAGCAGCAATCATTTTTTAAATTTGGAACAAGTAGGATAGAAACGAATAATACGTACGTAAAAAAAAAGTATTGATATCGGCTGGCTGAATAGAGCTAATCCATTGAGATTGGCACCTTTTGGTGCGATTAAAAAAAAAACTGTGCAATAATGAAATTTCATACATTTTTATTGCTCTAGAGCATTAAAGACTCGCTTTGTACTAAGTTTTTAGTGTGATTGTGATTGGATGCATTTTTTAATGCTTTTTCTTCCAACTATGTTTTAATTTTTTAAGTTTTAATGTCATTCCAGTGTGGGAAAGAGACGGAGCTATAGAGGACGTCTAGCGCCATCTCTTTCTCACTCTGGAATAAGATTAAAATAATCCTGCTTTAAGACTTCATGGTAGGCCACAAGGTCTTCGACTTTAGCCGATTATCGAAAAGATATGAAAGTTGAATCTTAACAGTTCGTAAAATACTCGCATGTCGTAAAACGAAAACAATCTGATTTTAAAAAATAATCAACATCAGCGTATAATAATATCATCAGGCAAACTTCATAAGACACAATTTAAATCGCCTGGTGATTGTCACCTACTAGGCCTACTACAAGCGTCTCGCATGGATTTATTTTCCTCTCGGCGGTCGAAATTTTTTTTATGAAAGCAAAAATATTTTTCACAAAAATTTCAATTTTAAGTTTGACTCCAAGAAAACTTATGGATAATTACGTACCAAGTTCCTTAGGACAGTTATATTCCACCTCAGCAAGCGCTTCTTTCATGGTGGTCCAGTTAGGATTCCTCCACGAACTCTCCAGTATTAAGAAGGGGTCTCTCCCACTCCTGGTCAAACCAAGTTCTAGTAGAGAATCCCACTGGTTCAGTTCCTTGGCGCATTTGAGCCAATGTTGGGTCCAAAGTGTGCACTCTTTGTGCATGTTGTAGGAAGATGGGTTGGCGGTGTACTCCTGTTTAAGTTTAGCCATAGCGACGTCGTACGCAGCCTGGAGAAGAAAGAATGGAGAATATTTTTTGAAAATTTGTCTGTATCATTAAGGTGGAGGAATTTAAAGTAAAGTTAAAAATTAAAACTCGTATTTAAGAAAAATATTGTGAAGATGTTTGACCCCCAATATCTCCGTAACTAGAAAGTTCCCAGGTATAGTCTAGAACAAAAAAATAACGCAATACCGGGGAAGCAGTGCCTTTCGGTTTTGTTAAGGGTTAGCTTTAAGGTAACTTAAGCGGAACCCTAGGGCTCCGTGGAGCCTCTGTAGGGGCTCCACGAAAATACTGATCATAATTAAAAAATATACCAAAGTAGATTTAAGTAATTATTAAGACATGATTATTTGATTACTCATAAAGAATAAGTACACAATATAAACTTTTTTTTATTACTTTAGGCAACAAACGTATTTTAGGGCTCCGTAAAATATTTAGGTTTCCAAAAGAGTTCCGTTGCTAAAAAAACTTTGAGAACCGCTGCTATAGTGTATAAATGAATTCTTACATGCAATTCAAGTTCAAGAGACCGTAAGTATCCTGATATCAGTGTCAGTTTAAGGTGTATAGCAGCAACAGAAAAACTCCTAAGTTAATGTGTCTCATAAGAGTTCAGGGGTCTTTAATACTTGGACATAAATATCTAATGTGATACGTACTTGCGCCTGTTCGAAGAAGCCTTGTTGTTCGTACGCGATCGCGACGTTGGTCTCGCGATACCGCGCGTGTTTCTGCCACAGACCGGACCACATGTCCTCTTCTTGTAGCAGCTCGAACATGTCGCTCAACGAGTCTAGGACCTCCTGCGAATTATTAACATTGATTAGTGTCCAGCAAGGGGAAAATAACTTTATAAGAAAAGCGTTAAAGTTCATTTTACATTGAGAGTTTCTAGCTAGGGTTTGCAATCCTGCATTCCACGTGTCGTACGTTTAGTTAACATGGGTATAATTATACTACATACAGAGTGGAATTTTTCAATGCCACCTGGAGAGAAAGTACTCTAAATACTGGAGATAGCATATTTTCTCTCTTTTTTTGCCTTTCATTTAATTTACCATGTTCGATCAAGTATGATATACCCTATGAATACCCTACCATATGATTTACCCTATCGATTAATGTCAAAAAAGTACAGGATGTTATTTATTTTTGTTGTTGTTTTTTTTTAGTCTGTTCGATTCCCGAGTGTGGCAAGTAAATTTTCGCAAATCCGTGAATACAGATTTGTTTCTTTTAAAAAAATCAAGTAATTTTTCCTTTGAGTAAAATTTTCTATCTCCAGTATTTAGAGTACTTTCCTTCCAGGTGGCATTGAAATATTCCACCCTGTATATATTTTCATGATCATTCGGAAGCGAAAATCTCTCCATATAAACAAGCCTTTACAAAAGTGAGGTGTGCAGATTTACATCAAAATCTAATTTTGACTATGCTTGACGTTTTATCCACAAATTACAAACATGAACGCGGTGCAAAAGAAAACTTAAGAAGTGGAAGTGATTTTAGTATAAATCTGTGCGCCAGTTGAATGATTTACTAACATTCGCAAAAGCCTACGAAACTACAATAAAACACGTAAAGCATTTCACTAACTACACATCAAATAGCAATTTGTTACCTGTACTTGTAATGGGTAAGTTCCTTTAGTTAATGTGAATTGATAAGACTGTTTTCATTGTCTCTTCCAAAACTCTCCAGCTTTGTCCTCTATGTACATTATTTCTTATGTCCAGATCATTTCGGACAGTGCGTTCGTCCCGATATCTTTGACGCTTTCCTCATGTCAAATTTTCGTCGGCACACGTTCGAGATTAATAAACGTTACTTACTACGTTCTTTGGCTTAGCATGATTCCTATCACTGTCGCACAACTGTCAAATTACATGTGCAAGACAGAAACGGGAACATATCTCGGCCAAAATACAGATCTCCAAGGAATAGTATGCGCTTCGGGAATAGGGATGATGACTGACTAAAAAAATATGATTCTGTTTAGTCCGTCAGTTAGATTATCGAAAAATATTGGAAACGTGTTTTTTGTTTTATCAAATTAATAAAAATTGGCGACGATAAAACGTGTCAAAGATCATGAGTGGGGGGCTTGTGACGTCACATGTGAGTAAAAAATGTACTCAAATGTGACGTCACACGAGTTTTCGACGCACTGTATCGTCTTCATTTTTTGTTTACGTAAAAAAAGAAAAAATGTGTCCAATATTTTTTGGAAATCTATATGACTGACTAATTAGATTTTTTTGTCATCTACCCTATTATCTTCTAAATGCGAACTCATGATTAAATTAATGATCTCATATAGAGTTGTTATAACCATAGAAATGCCTGCCTTTACTGTATTGCTATAATCCCAAAATTATTGAGGAACTATGCAAAAAAAAAAAATTAAGTGACAGACGTCAATCTACAATCGGAGAAGGTAACCTGACCTGAGAAATATTCATACAAACATACAGTATGCAATTATAGTGCACTGCTACAAAGCGTGGGAGTACAACATTTAGATGCAAAGCCACTGTGGGGTGTTACTCTGAGGTGCGACATTGTGCTCATTCGGAAACACGAAGATTACCGAAGCGCACTCCTTTTCTGGTATAACTGTACGTGTCAAGTAACTTTTATTAATCACGACGAAGTAAGAGAACTAAAGTAAACAATACTTACTGTAGGTGTTGTAGTTTCAACTTCATAGTCGTATATTTCTAGCGGCTCCCGTTGTGCACGTCCGCTGGCCTGGTCGATGGCCATCTGCTCCAGGTTGAGGGTCATACGGTGCCATAGGTTGTGTGTCTTGCCCAGGTATTTCATCATAGGTCTGGGAACAAAGTAATTGTTGATTATAGGTATGGTAAACACGTGCGTCTCTCCTGCTACATTATTACAGTAGCGGTACCTCCAGTCGAGCTCAAAAGAGCGGCTCAACCCTATAAAAAACTTCACATTACATCATCAGTCTCTTGCTCTTGTCCCAATACATTTGGAGTCTCTTAATTTTTTGTTTACGTGAAAGAAGAAAAAACATGAATCCAAAATTTTTTGGAAATCTATCTGACGGACTAATTAGATTTTTTCGCCTTTCAGATCATATGATCAGAGATAGCAGTCTTTTGAATTGTTACGGAGTCGGTCAGTTCGTCAGAAAGTTGAAGTTAATTGTCCACACCAAAACGTAGATCTTTATGGAGAAGAATGGGCTAGAAACTTCATGGAGTCTAAAAAAAACATTAACAGGAACTTAAAACGAAGAATCATATAAAACAAATACTTACGGTTTTATACTGACGGGCGGGTTGCACCTCGCGAGAGCTTCTATAAAAGTGTTGAGAGCGCTGAGCGGCTGATCCCGCTGTATAACGTGTACGCCTGATATTATGAACGGGACTATCTCGTTCATTACAGTCTGGAAATTAAGAAATATTGCTCGTAATTATTATATAGTGTTCTTCAATGTGATCTCTTTTGAATTAGTTTACGAAACTTCATAGACCTGACGGTCGATTTTAAAAATTACTATTGCAAGAAACTGCATGGTACTTTGAGTTTTAAGAAATAATATTATCATCAAGCGACAAACGTGTGCGATAAAATAAAATATATTTGCAAAGTATTATAATGAACTCAGTTCAAATTCATAATTTCGTTCTGTCACTTGTCAAATGGTAATGAGCTATGGGAAACCACTTTTATACGGCATGTTAAATTCAGACTGAAATTAACGCTGGACTCCATGTATCTGCTCTAACATCATAAGAATTTACAAAAGTGTAGTTCGGCTCACCCCAAGTTGCCTCTCGTCCAGCGTATTCCAGAGCTTGGGGAACAGGCGCAGCCACGTGTGGTGCGCGAGCGCGTCGTCCATGTGGCACAGCTGCGCCGCCGCCACCACCAGCTGCTCCGTGCGCACGCGCCGCGCTAGCTCCAGGAACTCCGATTGTTTCGCTACTATCTGGTTTAGGGTGCGTAGTCTGTGAACCAGAGGAAAACAGAAGCATTTGTAAAAACAGCTGTCTTGCTTTTGTTATTGTTAATTGCCTAGAACACATGCATGTGCCATTACCCTCGGATTACGCTGTTTCTGTTTCTAAACACACTAGACACCTATCGTATTAATGTATTTAGAACAAAGTAATTACGAGCCTATTGATACAAATATTCAAAATTATTGTGAAATCTATATATTTTTCATTGTTCAGTTTACACAGTGATCTTCTTCTTATCGTATCGATTTTCCTTCCAAATACACGGTGTGGGCCCAGTAGGTGGCCACGTTTATTCCAGCGGTAGAGGCGCTGTACAGGTCGTCGAAGAGTGCAGGTAGACGGACACCTAGGATACTCCATCAGGCGGGGCATTGTTTGGTCCGGAGCGCCGCACTCGCACTCGGTGTTTGAAGAACCAATTATACCCCATTTTGCCAGGTTATGTTTGCAGCGGCCTACTTGGGTAAGCAATCGATTCAGAGCTTTCAAAATAGGCCACTCTTGTTCACTGCAATAAAATTAGTCTATGATACCTACCTGTTTTTTTCGGTAGCATACGGTCGGTCGCATACGTCAGCGAGAAATTTATAATAAAATACGGATGACTTCAACGGCGCGTAGCAGCGTACGCGCCGTTGAAGTCAGCGCCGCAGTGTGGTGCTATATAGAACACAACGTATACTCGTACGCGCGACCGACATCAGCGTAAGAGGAATTCAGGCCTTTGTTTGCAGGGCACGCCACAATAGTGGCGGTAAGTCCCCTCTTTGAAGAGTGGCTGGAGAAACGACACGGCGACCTCACCTTCCGCCTGACGCAGGTTCTTACCGGACACGGAAGTTTCGGTAAGTTCCTGCACCGAATCGGGCGGGAGGAGCGGTGGCCGGGGGCCACCACACGTGATGGCCCCCGGCCACCCTAGGCGCGGGCCTGTGGACCAGCTATGGGCTAGCTCGCCGTCCGTCCGTCTCATGACGACAGGCCGTGTCGACGGCGCAGGAGTGTTCCACGCGCGCCTCAAAGAGAGTCAACAATAAGGGAGGGGTCCGCAAGGGCCGAAGCTTGCGGGGGCTGCGGGACTATTCGAAAGAGATACCGTGGCCCCAGAACACAAAGGGCGATGAAGGAACATGGATGGGTTTTAGTCAGTAAAAGCCTGACACTCCCTCCTGCTCCGCCCAGAGAGGGAGGAGTCATTTGATGATTTCCCATCCGAAAAAAAAAGGCCTTTGTTTGCATCGAACTGTACGTTGCAAAGATGGATGTCGCTACAATTTCAATAGGAAAATAACACTTACCTATTTGTCACAGTCTTCGTGCAATCCTCTTTTTGAGTGGTACTGGAATCAAGATCCATATCAAGCACATCTTCCTTATCAGGATCTAATGAGTCACTGAACCCATCCGAAGATTCTTCCTTCACACTGCTGAATATGACGAACGATTTGCGATCTTCACTGTCCGCTGAGTTTATCACTGACGAAATGCTGGGCAGCAGGTATTTTGGGTTTGATAGGCGGATTTGTGTACCTAATAAAAACAGAGAAGAATTATTTGTACTGGATCTTTGGTATTGTGCTGCATCGGACTGTGTCAAACGTCAAACTGCAGGAGAGGGAAGTCACTCCGCATTAACGAGCATAATTATTTAGCCTGAAAGCTAACCAAATAACATTGCCAACCAAGTTACGTTGAACATGACCTACGTAACTTGATTTAAACATTTTGATAGCCAAATATTGGAATAAATATTTATATAGGCAGACACATAAATACATTCGAATTAAACACTGAAACCATATTTTTTCGCAGGAACAACTTACTTGGCACACAAGTTACTAGCAGGAGTTCAAGGCACTGATTGATCCAGAAGTGTTGCCCAATATGCTCCCAGTTCTGCGAGCATATGATATACAGCAGTCGGTCGAAGATGCGCCGGCGCACACTCTGGTCGTACACCTCGAAGAACTTGGCGCGGATTTTAGGTTGAGGGCAGCGAAGACCCGCAAGGAACGCTGGTTCTAGTTTCATCGATAGTTCTGTCATTTTTAGGTGGTCATCTCTGTTCGGAAAGGAAGTAGTTTTGTAACATGGTATGCTCATATAAAAATCGGGAGAGGTTTGTAGATAATTATAGTTAAAAGCTCATTCTAGTTTAATTATTGATGTCTGTTTCTTTGTTTTGATAATCGCGGGTAATTTTTAAGCTTCCTTACCTCAAAAGGTAAAAAAGGAACCCTTATAAGATCACTTTCTTGTCCGTCTGTCTGTCACCACCGATTTTCTCAGGAACGGGTGGACCTAGCCAGTTGAAATTTATACAAGATACTAAGGTCTATAGTCAACACGATAAAAGTAGTAAGGTAGTAAAGTAAGTACCAGAATTTACCTTAATTTATTTAACTTTTATTATTTTTATTAAGGCGTTATTTATGTTTTCCAAGACTGGTAAAACTTTGGTCCTAAAACGGTACAGAGAAAGTTTACAATTCTCGAGGGGGCTGACATGTAAGCTCTAGTCAAATAGAATGAGGCCGCTTGTGCTGTCAACCGTAAATTTTGACAGCAAATTCTAATCCAAGTTTACTTTCAATGGTGAAATCGACCTTTTCTTACATTTGATTACACTCCATAACCATAAAATATCACCCACATACCTGTACACATAGTTAATAAGCTCCAAGAACAGAGCATTAAGCTCCAGGTCATCAGGGAACCGTTTCTCCACATACTGCATGAGTTTGACAAGCAGTATCGACTTCTCTCGAAGTGAGGGCGCAGCCCCAGTGGGGGCGGAGGTCCCGGCCGCAGCGGGTACTGTTCCACGCCACTTGACCCATTCTTCTACCATACGGATTATGGCTTTCATCACCTATAATGGGAAAAAAGATACGGTAAATAATGTCGTTTTTCATTCCATTGAAAATGGACTTTAAAGTGAGACGCACAGAGTAAAGTTCCCTTTTACCTTTGCATCCGTAGTTTTCTCGATAAGTCCAACTAAAACAGTGCCAATGAAAGTCTTCCTTGTATCCACAGGCATTACAGACACGCGTGCTTTTAGTAGATCTAGTGCCAGAATCTGAAAGAGAACATTTAATTTTTATAATGGCTGGTTTACTTCGACATCTATCGATTAATTGATAATAAACATGTGACAGTTTTAAAACCGTTCCGACAGTGCGTTCGCTCTGGCGGTATATTCACATAAAAACTTGTTGTCTCATGATATAAATGGTTTCAACTAAGAGAAGAGAGAGAATAATTCTTGATAATAGTTTTTATGTGAATGTTTCGCCAGTGCGACGTACAAGAACAGTTGTAAAAGTAAAAAAGTACAAACACTCACAAGTAAATCAGCCAACGCGTGATCAGGACTGGGCGCGACATGGTCTCTTGCCATTCGTTGCAACACCCTCATCAGCGGCTGCAGCAGCCTATCGATGTACGATGGGCTAGACGCACAACATGCTTTAAGCATCATGAGTGGTCCTAGCAAAGCGCTCGCACCGCTCGGGGTTGTGGTTCCAGCGGCTGCAGCAGCGGTACCGCTTGCCGCTTGACCCCCAGCGGATTTCTCGTATGTCGCTAAGCCTTCGAACGCGTATTTGCTCACGCAGGCGTATAGGGTTTCTAGTTCTTCGTACTGTGGAATAAATAGAGAAAAGTTTAAATACAAGCGACACTTTAAAAATAAAAGAATATGTGAAAAAAAGTGCGTCTTCGCCGAACGGTTAGGCAGACATGCACCATAGTTACATCCTAAAGTCTTAAGAATATATTGAAAACTGACTAAAGAACTATTTGTAGCAAGATCTGACATACCTTAGACGCTTGCGCAGCTCCAGTGGGTTCAGTCGGGAATATCGCCGTCAGTTTAGCGAGTAAGTTATGCGTCAGTCTCACTATCTTGGGGTTGGTGGACGACACACAGGCCGCCAGTCCTCGTTGTAGCGGCTTCAAGGCCACTAGGATCTGTTCCCGGCGTAGCACTCCTAATAGGAAGACTAGCAGTTCTAGGGCCGTGCATGCGTTTGCGCAACCGCCTGCGTTGGCGTCTGCTGTTGAGAATACCTGTAAACAGAGTACAGACATTTTGACTTGGCTTTGGCTTGCTTGGTACAGGTACCAAGGCCTCGAACGAAATCTGCTCATATTTAAAATAAAATCCCGTGCACACGATGTCCACATCTGTTTACCACCCTTAACGAATCATCGACACGAAGAAGAAGAAGAACTTCTATTGGTCCGCACAAAGAGTGTGCGGACCAATAGTAGTAAAACAAAAAAAAATATGCGACTATTTTTTACGTTATCCTTTGTTTTACAAAAAATCTATTCTATTGTTTGACCACCTTTTTTTGACTAATAGGAATAAAACAAAAAAAAAGGACACGGAAGAGAAAGTTTAGCGCTTCAATAGCGGCCGGATGCTGCAAACAAAAAGAGCCGTATTGGTGGTGAGATTTCGTCCGTTGAGATAGTATATGCGAGTTAATTTATCTTCGAAACACCAAAAACGACCTACGATTTGGAATTGTTTACAAATTATTTCCTCAGACTAAGAGGGTACGCTAATCAAAACAGAATTGCTTAGTAGATACTCGACCGTTCATATGCTATGTCCAGCTTCAGATAAAGGACTATAAGACACGCAGGTATAAGTGACAAAGACTATGCAAAACCAAACTTTTCCTAAAACACCATTAGCCATAAAAAAAAACTCAAGTTTCGTTATTGATTGAGATTTTAGACTTACTTTATCCAACCACGGCAACTTAGGCTCGCACATGTGCGGCCAGACATCAGGCTTCAGCGCAGTCTTGAGCAGCAGGACACATCGTCTCGACAGCTGTTCGCCCGGCGACGCGGCCGCAGTCCCGCCCGCTACGGACCCTTCGTTGACCTGCACATGTGGGCATACGGGCTGTGATAATGGTATTCTTGTGAGGGAATATTAGTACTTGATTAAGATTAAGCATTTCATAATCATTTGGTTATAGGCTTCTTTGGCAATAGACAGACATCGACGGTGAGAATTTAAAATATCGATTGGATCAATGAGCGTGCTGCTGGATTTGCAACTTCTAACGCTGAGCCGAGAGTTGTAAATTCAACGCGCGCACGCGGTCCCTCCGGAGCCTTTCTTCACCCCGTCTAAAATGGCTGCTTTATCAGAATCATAATATGAATCACGTTAAAAATTTAAAATTTGAAATGGTCTTTATGGTCTAACCATAAAGACCATTTCAAAATTAAAAATTAAGAACAAATCCAACAACAACAACATTATTAGGATGCTGTGGGACCTTTGGCATTGTGGCATTATGCTGATATGGATTTTAAACTTTCAGCTTTAATTCTAATGTTGAAAATCCAATGGCTTAATGTCCTTTTCGATATTTCAGAGACGATTTGAAGCTGAATAATAATAGTGTTTCCTATAATTGACCAGGTAATAGAAAAACTAGAAAATAGACAAAACTCACACCTGCAGACGCCTTTTTCTCAACATTCTGCTTTCTAAATACAGCTAATAAGCTTTATTAGTACATATTTGGTAAAAGCTATAAATATGACATAGATATTTACTTGACAAGCGAGCTTTAGCAGCAGATTAACGACTACGTCAACGTGTTGCCTGTCCAGCGGCTTGGCTGCGTCGGGCTCCATGCGGGACGCACTGGCCTGCGGACTCGCCCAGCCAGTGTTGAGGGCTTTACGTCCTTCTGAGCTACTGTCGTCTGAAGATATGCGCTTCATTGCGCCGCTTGGTGATGTTGCAACCTGTGAACGAAACGTCGGTAATTAAAAAAATATTAATTAAGGTTTTTTTTTTTTTTTTCTTACCAATAAGGCAGTCAAATCGCAGGCTTAACTAAACAAAAGCCATTGCTCATGATAATAAGACAGTGTAAAAAAAACAGGATGTATTTTTTTTATCAACATTTCTTTTGCGAAAACTAATTATAGGCGTAATGCATACTTTCCAAGATCAAATCGCAGTTTTAACGAAGTTTCTTGTGAACCCGGTATTGATCTATTCTGCACCAATGCAGTACACACACACAGGACAGTTAGAAAACTATTGGCAAAGCCATTTTTTGTACAGGAGGCTTTTTGCTCTTGAACCGTTTATTTTACAAGTTAGCTTCACTACATAGTTTAAAACAAAGTCGCTTTCTCTGTCCCTATATCCCTATGTATGCTTAAATCTTTAAAACTACGCAACGGATTTTGATGCGGTTTGTTTTTAATAGATAGAGTGATTCAAGAGGAAGGTTTTAGTATATAGTTTGCGGGCGGGCGAAGCCGCGGGCATCAGCTAGTAAATTATAAACAATTAATAGTTATTTGTGCAACAAGAGAGCAAAGTGGGATTTTGATTTGAATTTATATTGTGTTGATTTTGAATTCCGAGTAAGCGAAGGATTCTATATGACTAGGTTAGAATCCTGAGCGTAGCGAGGGATTCAAAGACATGAGATGCAAATAACTTTGGTCTCGTGTAACACATACAACTTTTCACCTCAGCAGCGAGAACATATACCTACAGGTAAAAAAAACAACATGGTAAAAATTAAATCAGCACACCACATTAAGAGACTAGACACATGAGAGCAGCGGTGGCCCAGTGGTGGCGGCCCCGACTTACGAATAGTAAGTCGTGGGTTCGAACCTAGGCAAGCGCATGACTTTGTGTAATTTATTTCATCACCACTGCTCTCAAAACGGTAAAGGAAAACATCCTGAGGAAACCGGCATGTCCTACAACCAAAAATTCGAATACATGTGACATCTACCAATCCGCACTGGGCCTGCGTGGTGGATTATAGCCCATTCCCTCTCATTGAGAGGAGGCCGTGTCCCAGCAGTTAATAGGCTGATTATGATGACCACATTTAAACAATATCAAAAAATCAAAAGTAAAATGGTTGCAGTTTTGCAAATAAAAAGTAACACTGGAGACTTCCATTGCTTAAAAATATCATAAGTTTTTAGATATTTTTCGCGAGACTTTTCAGGCAGGAAACTTAATTTTGCATTTTTTACATTATGCTTCAATTCTTAGGGAGTTAAATAGCAGACTTCGTCACTGGACTCACTGATATTTATTTGTTATTATTACTTTATTATCCAAATTGTATTGTACTTTGTAGCTAGCGTAAATTTAATTAATCATTGCTCGCGTACAAAACAATAAAAATTTAAACCAACTTTTTTAAATTAATCAATAATTTGACAGTAATGTGGTGTTAGATTATTTTGTAAAAAATATTAGTTCCTACTAATATTCTCTTTTCTTCATAGCCAAAAAATCTCACCACATTATCCTCTCCCGAGTGGTCCCGTATCCTCTGCAGCTCCCACTTGAGCGCGACCTCGGCCAGGTCCACGGCCAAGCGCCGGTGCTCCAGCGACGCCGTGGCCGACAGCCCGAGGCGCTGCATGGCCGCCACCATGTGGCCCACGAGAGCGTGGCGGACTGGGAAGTACACCTGCGAGGAACGAAGTAGATTTGGTTAATACAAGTGATACATATGTATGCAAGAAATAGGGATTATTCCTGACTAAAAAAATATGATTCTGTTTAGTCAGTCAATTAGATTATCGAAAAATATTGGAAACGTGTTTTTTGTTTTATCAAATTAATAAAAATTGACGAAGAAAACGTGTCAAAGATCATCATGATCTTTATGATATTTATGTAAGTAGAAAAAAAAAATGTAATGTGTAAATGTATGTATAATATTTTCTGTTTACGTGAAAATTAAAAAATATGTGTCCATTATTTTTTTGGAAATCTATCTGACGGACTTATTAGATTTTTTTTATCATCTACCCTCTTTCGATTTCTCATGACAGACTGTGTGAATAAAATAATATTTTCCGTTCATTTTATTTGCAACCAGTTTATAACTCATAAACTCGTCGAAAGTATAAAAGTCTCGAAGCAGTCCAAAATAATACTAATATAGATAGATAGACTTTTATAATGTGTGTTAAAGTGCGTTTTGTATGCGTCACAGTGAGTCCCACCGTAAAACGTGGTTTTTCACCCCCAAAAAAATTGTCATTTCCCAGCAATATTTTTTGCGTAGTTACTTAGTTTGTTGTACAGAATAGTGATGTAAGGAATTTTAATTTTAGAACATACGCGGGTGCGAATGCGAATACGAATGTTCAGTTTTTGTTCAAATTTGGCGCCAAATGTCTATGTTTTGGTAGCAGTCTCGAGATGCGTTCCGTTTGTATTTTGTGGATACGAACTGTCATTCCGCTCGCGCCGGTGTTTTCGTAAACATAACAAGCGAATGACGAGGTTAAGTTACTTTCCCTTGCATTAAAAAAGCTACGAAATGAATGATTTTGATTTTATTAACCTACTATTATCTTCAAATTGTTTTTGTTCTGATATGCGCATTCGCAAAACATTCGCAGAAATTTTGCGTATGCAAATGCGAATATCCAAAAATATGGAATATCCGCGAATGCGAATGCGAACGCGAATATTCGTTACATCACTAGGACAGAACACTTGGTTGGCGGTTTCATGAAGGGTCCGTTTACACCTTGTATAGATAGATAGCTCAGTTGTATCAATATCCAGTCAGTTCGATAAATAGCTCAGTAACACCAACGCACCTTATAATGCCGAACAACAAGCTGTAGGATATGGAACAGCTGTTGTACAGAATGTCCGTCCTCGACTATGATCTTCTTGGTCCAGTGCGTGAGCATGGTGTTGCCATCCTCCATACGTTGCGGCATGGCCGGCGTCAGGATCTCTAGCGCCTGACGAACCACTGAACGGGCTTCCACTGCATGCGCTTTTAGAAGACTGTGGAATACTGGTGGAAGAAAAATACACTAAAATTGCAGATCAGCAGTGTACTTCCGTAACACACTACAAATATAAATGCCTGTCATTTTGATGTTGTTGAGCAGACGAAGTTTACTTAAGAAGCAAAGAATTAGAAATATCCTTCAAAATCTCTGGGATTGTGATGTGTGTTAGTAAATGGGGGCACTGAAGAATCTTTAAAAATGGATGTGTAAAATACGAAGGAAAATAAGTTCAAAATCAATTTAATTGAAGAGCAGACTTACCTTGCAACACAATCCGCTTGTGGATAGCGAATTTTGCTATGATGTGACTCAAAAGTAGATGTCCGTGATACCTGCACATAAAGACAACGCGTTATAAGCACAGAACACATAGAAATAATGATTAAAATAGGATTATTGATGGAAGAGTGAAAGAAAAATATATATGCGCCGTACGCTTGGTGTATGTTGTGTGATCAAGAGGTAAGGTGCAGTATGTGCAAAACTTAATATTTCTGGTATTCCTTAAGTAGAAATCTACCTTATATATCACTGGCTACTTTATATATCTTACCTAGTCGCAGGATCCACATAATTCTTGCCCAGCAAACACGGCCAGGCAAATGTCATGAGTCTCCGAAGTTTATTGCCTTGCTTCTTATTGTTCGCATCGTGTATATGCGCAGACGCCTGCTCCAGCAGTAGACACGCGAACTGCAGGAGGGAGATGCGAACCGCGTCCGAACACGCGAATGGATTCTCGGGGTCAATCACCTGTGTTAAAAACTGGTATTAATTAACGCGAGTATCGTATGATTGTTGTGAAGTGTAATGATAGCAATAAGCAAGGTTTGTTTTGATAGCGAGAAAGCTTTGTTAGTAAAAATTTATGTTTTAAGATGCGTCCACAGTGAAGTTACTTTTTGTCTTAATGGTGTGTTTAGTGCCTAACCTGGTGTCAGCGTTTTTAAGCTGCCCATGGTCCTCTGACTTGGCTTTACATGCCTTCGAGAAATATCTCTCAAGCATGCTGGTTTCCTCACGATATTTGCCTTCACTGCTTTGCACACACTTTATGTCATGCTCACTCCAATGTCTCGCTGATGGTGGCGTGCGTGTCCAATCATTTAGTTCCCTTCAAAATGGTTGAGTTGAATGGTGCTGATCCATGCGTCATGTTCGTGAACGGGCGCTATCAGTTGTGACTGGTCATCTCTCAGTTGCCATGGCTTATTTGAATGAATTATCTTGTTTTTTAATTGTATTTTTTTTTTGTTTTACTATGGACACTTTACCGTGCACATCTTGCTACATTGTTCTCACATAATATACCATCTTAACATGAATGATGTAACCAAGATTTTGTAACAATATTTCGATTTAAAAGAGTGTCCATGGAGTTTCTTGCCCGTTCTTCTCCATAGAGATCTACGCTAGGGAAAGGGCAACTACAGTACTTTGACAGTTTTTATGCCTTGTGACTGGGACTGTAGCTACATTTAATTTTCATCTTTGTTTCGACAATTCAAAAGTGCCTGTAACTGGCCTACTTGAAATAAATGCTTTTGATTTTGACTGAAGCAAGTGATAATTATACAATACGCACATGAATCATCGAAAAATCAAAGGTGCGTGTATTGGGTTGGAATTTGAGACCTATGATTTGGCAGTTAGACGGTCACACCACTAGGCTATCGCTACTTTTTACTTAGTTTTTAGTTACTTTGTGTAGAAGACGTTTGCGAGTGTTAGTAGGTAGCATCGGGTAATTATAGCAAAAGTTATTCGATGTTATCATACACTGTTTTGAGCTATCATGGTTCATAACTAAACTTAAAATGAAGAAATATCCCGTAAGTGACATTTAAGTTTGGATGTTATCATGTTGTAAAAAGATGTTCCATAAAAAGTAACTTCAGTGTGGATGCAGTTTTAGGACTCAAGAATGTAAAGCTATGTTAAAACCTTCAAATCACGCAAGTTTGAAGTAGGCTTTTATAGAAGAAAATTACTGTCATTGTATTTTAGTCAAATTAAGGTTCAATAGGTCCTGCACTAAAAAACATTGAAGCGTTTGATGTACTGAATCACTTTTGAAGCCAGTAATATTCTGTGATAAAAGCCCACCCTTATTCCAGCAAAGCATATCTTAATCATGCAACACTACTTTCTACATTAGAATAAAAACTTACGTTATTAATAAACACGGAGACGACATTGTCTGGGTTATCCTGATAGGGCGCCGGCGGGCCGCCCACGATCTTCTGCCCCTTGTCGAAGCTCACCGCGAAGCACGGGATCAGGATCATCTGCAGGACTTTGGCCTTCAGGTCTTGCGACATGGTATCACTGGAGAAATGCTCCACGAAGCGGAAGAATGCTGCGCGCTTCCACTCTATGTCGTATGTCTGCGCTACGGTGTGCTCCAGGAAATCTCGGAGGAACTGTGAAAAAGGAAAAATAATTTTATTTTCTTGATAAGGGTTGGTCCGAGGAGGCATGGGAATAGTGCACATGGAAGGAATTGGGGGGAGGCCTTTGCCGAGCAGTGGGACAGTACACACTAACAAAAAAAAGGAAAGAATAACGACATAACATGCATAACGACCGCTGGGCAAAGATCTTAACACGAGTGATGCCTGAGGATGGACGGCGCCGCCAAGGCCGATAGAAAGAGGTGGCGAGATGATCTAGACGCGCATCACGAAGGCTGGTCCGAGGTGGTGCAGGTGAAGAGTACCTGGAAGGATATGGGGGAGGCCTTTGTCCAGCAGTGGGACATTTAGGGGTAGTAAAAAAAAAGAATAATGCTACAAGTCGTAAGACGGCTTATTTATAGTTATTTTAAGTCACTATGAACATTGTGATTCTCTGGTTGTGTTTATGAAAAGTGCTCAAAAATAGAAAGAAAAGATATAATGTCGAAGCTTAATGCTTTAAATGCTTGAAGCTTTAATGAGACTTGAGTGAAAACCTAAAATTAGAACATTCCAAACAAAATAACAAGGAGACAATTTTGAATAACATGACAGAACAATTTCATCCAAACTAAAGGGACTAGCTGAGCTCAATTTAAATATTAAATAAGCTCTACAGTCAGTGCGCAGCATTACCAGACACCCGTTCCGTTATTCTTTATTATAAGACGGGTCAAATAATGCAGGGCACTGAGTGTACTAAGACTAAAGCATTCCAAGAACAAGAATTACCTGGAAGTCAGGTATGAAGCGGTCGCACAAGGCTCGCAGCAGCTGGAACAACAGGTCAATGTTGGACTTGTGTTGCACGAAGTAGTGTAGCAATATTTTCACTATCAGCTTCGGTTCCTTCCAGTGTGTGCAGTCCACTATCTCTACTTTCTTATGGATTTCCTGGAACAAATATCATTGGAATCAAAATACAACCATGTAAAAAGAAACTGGGAAATATTATGCACCATAAAATGTTGTACATTCAAAAATATCTTCTACAGGATTAAATTAACTATAGAAAGTTCGTAGATGAATTTGACCCTGTATATCTCAGAGATTACAAGTTCATGTAAATCACGATAGGCTTAAGAATCCGAAAATTTTTACTAACTAAACACATTACCTTCTTTCTGAGAGGTCGGGTAAAAATAACAAAACTAATACTCACATGATACTGGTCACTACACCAAATACGCTTCAACAACTCAATCAAATCCGGCTGACCCGACAGCCATTTTTCATCAAACTTGATCAACAGAGATATTACTCTTATAGCTTGGAACTGCATCTCAGCCCTATCAGCTGTTGGCAGGTTGGCCGCAGTACCGCCAGTATTGGCCGCCAACAATTGCATAAGGCGCGGCTTCTTGGTCGTTTGTAATGCCTCTCGGTATGGGGGACCAGCTTTCGGGTGTTTGATTAAAAAGACCAAGAATCGGCTCCATTGTTGGTCTTTTATGTTGTTATCACTTAGGATTAGGTCTAATGTTTCTTTTGGATACCTGAAAATGAAACACTCATATTGATATAGGGCTCAACAATGTTGGCTGACACACCTTTCCCACTCAACACCAACTTGGCTTTCATTGTATTTTGTATTTGTCACTATAAAGGGTGTAAAACACCACTTAACGAAGCCAAAAGGTACTTGTTCTCCTCGTCATTGCGATCATTTTTTTGTTCTACACCATACCTGGGAACCTTCTAGTTACGGAGATATTGGGGATCAAAGTTCCAACCATTTGACAAGTTTTTTTTAAAATACAAGTTTTTAATTTAAGATTTTTACTTTAACCTCATCCACGACCCCCGTACTATTCAATCCATCCATCAGCACATTGTTTTGAGTGCGTTACATTGAGTTCTACCACAAAACATGATTTTTCACCCCAAAAAAAAAAGTCGTTTCCCAGCAATAATTTTTGCGTAAAGTTACTTAGTTTGATGTACAGAATGCTTGATTGACGGCTTCGTGATAAGGTGGTTTACACCCTGTATATTTAACACTATATCGTTCAGATTTCAATTTTTTGTTTAAAATCTAGTCGGTGATGAGAGTACAAGCCATAAACTGGATTATGTTTATGAGTATTTCCTTGTTAATCCTACTAATATTATAAATGTGAAAGTTTGTGAGCATGGATGTTTGTTACTCTTTCATGCAAAAACTACAGAACGAATGTGGATGAAATTTAGAACACAGATAGCTTATAACCTGGATTAACACATAGGATACTTTTTATTCCAGTATTATGATACCGGGGGACAGTTATCAAACTCCACGCGGGCGAAGCCGCGGGCAAAACTGCTAGTCCACATACCTCATGAGGAATTTAACAAGCGGCTCCCTAAACGGTGATCCAGCTTCAATCATGAGTGACTTCTCAGTGTGGAATATAAGTCGGCACAATACATCGATGAAGCGCGGCGACGCAGCCGGAATTTGATGGAAGATACCGATCAAGATTATGATCTTCTGCTCGTTTTCCATGTTCTTTGATACGCTTTGGAGGAAGTTTCCACCTGGCGAGAAAAAGAAAATAGTTATGTAAGCAGAATACAGAAGTTACAAATGTACAAAAAACCACACAAAACACACAAATCATACCCAACACACAACACAACACTCAATCACATTACTCCGGTTGAAAAATTATCATCATCGTTGTAGCCCAAAGGCTGGAGAAAATAGACATATCCTTCCCAATGTTACGACTGGTACAGTGTCGTGTTCGTCAAAATTTAACTCTATCAATGGGGTGGGCAACTGGTGGAACTAATGGCGCTAGCATCGTATGAACCAAACATCGTCATTGGTTGAAAATCTGTCAATGTCATTTTATATTTCAAAATAGTTTGACCTCATTGGTCAGATTGGGTCGAAGCTATGGACGCGCCATCTACAATCAGCTTTGACCAGCCTTCCCCATTGTTGTGTAAGAAAGCATACTACATTAACTATCGCCCAAAGCTTTTGGGTTTCGTATTACCCAGTACTAACTAGGTTGTGGAGGTCAGATAAGCAGTCGCTCCATGTAAAATACTAGTATTCAGCTGCATCCAGTTAGACTGGAAGCCGTATTGTTGTGTTAGAAAACGTACTACATTAGATATGGCCCAAATCTTTTGGCAAATTTAATCACAAAACACAAACATCTAAGACACCAAACCACTAGAAGTCGGCAGTACTAAACCAATAATATTACCATGAAGCAAAACTATACATACCTCTGTTAGTCTGTATAGAATAATCCAGCAACTTCTTCAAGAGTTGCAGCAACTGTTCGCATAGTTTCTCACTGAACGTCGAAGGGAACAGCTGAGTCAAATACGAGAGCCTCTTGGCCCCGTTTACGCTCAAATGTCTATGGTCACCGAGAGTCAACAGAAGAGGTCGCATCACTGGGTGAACCATCTCCATGTCGATTTGGAAACCAGACAGGAACTTCTGCATGCACTCAAAGCCAACCTAAAAAGTTCAAATATTCGTTTTTGAACTGACATGGTCACTAACACTGTCATTAACAATACATTTAAATTGTTTTTTGACGTACTTATTAATTTTTACTGAGGCTCAAAAACATACAAGATTCACATTTAACTTTTCCAGAATATATGGACAACAGTTGCGTAAGGGGTTTCGATAAACTGATAAAAAACTTACTTGTTGCAATTCCTGGTCGTTCTTCTCAAGAGACTTGTAGAGCACTTGGAATATTTTCTCCCGGCAGTGTTTCTCCTGTATGTAATGACAGGAGGCGAGTGCCTTCAACGCTGAGCCTCGTAACGGGACTAGGTTCACGCCCTTATAACACGGCAGCTTCCCTAACATCGCGTCTTCAGCCTCGCATAGGGAGAGTAGCTCCCGGAAGAACACTTTGTGTTCGTTTATGTTTAGATCTAAAAGTTTTACAATAAATCGATGTAGTTTTGAAAGAAAAATAATACAAAAAGTTTGACAGCATAGATAACGCTATGGTGGAAAGAAAATACTGAGATGAATATAAATGTTGATGAAAGATGAAATGGAGAGGGAGAGGAAGACCTTAGAAAAGATGAATGGAGTGTGTGAGGAATGATATCAGTGAAAAAGGAGTAAATGATAGCACGACGATTGACAGGGGAGAATTTAAGAAAAAAAAAAACGTGTTGTTGAACCTTGTCCAGGTTAGAAAGATGATGACATTGCCCATATTCTACTGTCCTTTCAGTTAGCTGTTCAAAATTGATCCTTAATGCCGTTGCGATAAGGTTACTGTTGGTTTACTGCTGTCACGGGTCAAAAAAAAACTGTAAGGACTGTAAAATACTCACAGCTATCAATAGACAACTGCATTATTTAAATTTAGAAACAACAGCTAGAATAGTTGGTCCTGTGGTACCTTCAAGATATGATAAAGTGGCTCAGAGAAAGAAGAAAACCTCACCTATAGTAAACAGCCTAGGTTTCAATGTAGTACAGAAGGTGGTTCCATCCATGAGCCCCATCTGTGCATTGGCTGGTTGGTGTCGAAGTAAATGTTTCTTTGGTGGGATGATGTCCGCTAACACTTCCCTGTGTGGGTCCATTACTTCTGTCACAGTCTTCTTTTGTAGCTCTGCTATAAGCTCTAGAGATTTCATGGCCTAAAAATCGCATAGAAATTAACTGAGAATGTAGAGATAAAAATATAACAGTTGAGTTTTAATTTTTAAAAAAGATTATCATTTAAGTATGTACGAGTGACATTCCGGACGACAGACTAGCAAGCCGAATGATTTCTAAATCTTTACTAAGCGTGAAGTTTACGACCGTTTACTAAATAAAGCGTGTAAAAAGACTTAACGAAGCCACGACCCTCACACTATTGAATCCATCCAAACATAATTTTTCACCCCAAAAAAAAACAAGTTATTTCCCAGCAATATTTTTTGCGCAGGGTTACTTAGTTTGATGTACAAAATGCTTGGTTAACGGCTTCGTGAATGGTCTATTTACACCCTGTATAGAAGAAGAATCTTTACCTGCTGTCGCACAAGAAGATGTGGACTCGTCACTTGCAGAACAAGTTCTTGAAGCACGTCATGTAGTGCTCTAGCTTTCGCTGCAGCGACGTCACCTTCCGTCTCCAACAACTGTCCACAAGCACCCACCACGCAAACGCGAACAAGCCGCTCCAAGTTTACAGTAGCCATATCTATAGCCCCAGAAGACACTTCTCCAGTCAAATCCATCATAACGAACAGAACTGCCTTCAAGAATGTGAACACGTGTTTGTAAACCCATTCGGGTGCCATCTTTTCCACCATAAACTTGACTGCGATACAGCCACCAAGCTTGGCGTACCAAGCCCGTTCGTAACATAAGGCCGACATTCGTTCAGCAAGGTACTCCATCAAAGGCAGGCGGCAAGCCCGTTCTCTACTTCCCAGGACCGTTGCTGCAGTCTCTATCATAAGGACTAATGCAAGATGACCTGGCTTACATAACTCCTTCTCTTCATGACCCATTATCACGGCGATTGCGTCTACGAGGACCAAAGCATCGAGACCTTCTTTGGGTGAAGAGCTTTCGACGAACGGTCCCGCTTGCTGAGCTATCGCTACCATAGTGTAGTGTCTCACTAAGGACACCATCGTCGGCAGTACATGATGACGTAGTTCCTTGATAGCTGCAGCCACAAACATTCCTGTGAGAGCAGTGCGGTGTGTGTTACGTACAATACTGTTAGTACACTTGTAATAAGGCCCATTTTGTATCTGAATCTTGCCGTCGATGAAGCTTGGGTGGTTGAATAGCTTCTGTAACGTCGCCCTGTCGTCATCCAAATTTAGAGACGAAGCTAAATAACACCTAAGCACTTCCCAACATTGTCGTCTGTAGAATGGATCTGTCATGCTTGACTTTAGCGCAGAAAAGGCTGTCTCTATTACTTTATCTACTTCAAAATCGATAGGTTTCGATTGTTCTTGGAAGTACGCTTGCACGGCGGGCGGTGGCGCGTCTGTCTCACGGTACTCTAACCTTTGAGGTTCAATCATCATCTTACGGTTGCCACCGCCGAATTTTCCGAGAACTCTGAACGCGATTCTTGCCACTTCATTGTTCTGCAATGTCCTCCAAAGCGCTTGCATAAGGTCGGCCCTGACCGGCTGAATGTGTTCGTACAAAAAGTCGGGCTGCAAGTTATCCACGCAAAGCTCGAGAGTCCTCAAACCTTGTGATATTAACGTATGGGATCCGTTTAATGCAGACACCAAGGGATCCATGAGCATCGGTAAATAAGGCAATAGACTGCTTAGTCTAACGGGTACAGTCAAGCATAACTCGACGAATAGATCTTTCATGTGTTGCTTATGAAGGCCGCTCTGTAGGCGATTCAATCCTTCAAGTAAGTTTGGCAGAAGTGGTAAGAACTCTTGGTATAACAGGTCGTGACTGCCGCCGCCGATAGAGCGAAATAGCGCTCTCAAAAGTAAGAAGTAATTGTAGGGTTCCTTAGCTGTCATAGCATAATCCATGGCCTTGTTGACGATGCTATGCAAGTGTGGTCTCAGCATTTGTTCATTTTCAGTGGGGAACAGACTGACGGAACCAAAGACCAATTTGAAAAGTCTCAAGTAAAGGTTTGACCTCTCCACATTGGTTCCCATTTCCTCCATCCTTTGGAGGAGGTACTCAACTAGGACAGTCGCGAATATCGGGGACGTGGCAGGATTTGATAAGAACGTATTGGCAATTATTTGCAATGTCGTATTTTTGTTGATTCTTTCAACCATATGGGAAATTGTCGCGGTAAATATTTCTTGGAAAGTTTGTGGATTCATCATTGAAAACTGTAAAATAACAAACAACACTGTATTCACCCTCCAATTTAAAAAGATTTAAAATCATGGTTATTCAGAAGCTTTATTTAATATGCTTACCACTCCACTAAAATGCTCAAGCACTTCCTTCTCCTCCTTCGAACGTACATGTGGTTGCGCGGGCGGCTGCGCAGGCGCACGCGGTGCGGCCAACGTGTATATGTCAAGCGATTGCAGCCCCCATCGCACTAGACGTATAAACACTAACGTTTCGCGCGCACTGAACTGCTTCTGACCAGTTATGGTGGTAGTTGACGTGCCTTCAGTGTTTGTTGTTGTTTGCTGTGATAGAATAAAAAAAATAGACACTGAATTTTATTTTACTGTTCTAGTACATTTAAACAAGAAAAGCGATACAAGACACTTATAACCAGCCATAGGACACTAATGATAAAAAAAAATATATTATGGACAGTTTTTTTTTTATCCCTATTTGGCCGGAATCAAACCAAGTTAGGCCTAACTCAAAAACAGGCTATGTGATTTACACCATTACAATCTATATCTATAATATTATAAAGAGGAAAGATTTGTATCTGACGAATAAACTTAAAAACTATTGGACCAATTTGAAAAATTCTTTCAGGAATGGATAGCTACATTATCAGCAAGTAACATATATTTTATTCCCGTACTCCCACGGGAACGGGAACTACGCGAGTGAAACCGCGTGACGTCCGCTAGTAATTTACAACATAGTATTTTGAAGGCAAGTGTAAGAGGTTCTCAATAAAATCCTTTCTGCTAGCATGTTAATCCAACTAAAACCCAACTAAACAAATAAATGACCTTCAACTAACCTTGCAAGAAGCACAACCCCACGTAATCGTCTTGACACCACAGACCAGCGTCTTCACCAGCGTCCTATAGTCTCCTACATTCAGATTATTCATCTGAGATGACGGGAACCCTATCTTGGACTTCTCCTCAGCCTTAGACAGACTGTCTAGGAAGTCTGGTGCCAGTTTCTCTTCTTCCTTGTCTGTGGTGGTTGACGGGCCTGGGGTCGTGGGCGTACCAGGCGTGGTACCACCATTGGCTGATGGTGTCGTTGGTTTGCTGTAACACGTTTCATAATATTGTATAACGGGCTGGTGTCCGCAACTCCACGTCAAAGCGCGTATTTTGCGTGCGGACGTTTCATAATATTGGATTTAATCATTGGGGTAGTTATTTAGTTAATTTTGCGAATGCGAATGTCGCGAGTGATACAAAAACGTGACAGATTATTGGATGTCTAAAATAGCAAACAGTCAATATTTTTCTTGTTAATAAGGGGTGCTACACACTTGTTTTCAGAATCCGTGTGTTAGTGAAGTAAAACTTTTCAAACAGCTGTTCAGGTGTTCATTTCGCGAAAAGTGATATAAAAACGTGACAGATTATAAACAACTCTACTTCCAACAAAAAACAACAACACTTACCACTTATTCATCAACGCAGGTAGTTGCAACTTGGAAATTGTCTTGAATTTCAGCACAAACACCTCCAGTATGCGCATGAGCAACTGCCGGCCCTGCGGCTGTGTGCCGGCTGCGGCCGCGCCTTCGCTCTCCGACCGCTGACGAATGCAGTCCACCAGGTTCAGTAGCAACTTGCAGGACATTGTTTGGATGCTGGGTGGGAGTGGCATCAAAGCAAGTTATATTAGAATAGGCGAGACGACCAAAAAAAAATCGAATTAGTCCGTCACTTAGATTATCAAAAAATATTTGACCCGTGTTTTTTCTTTTGTTACGTAAACCAAAATTGACGAAGATAGCGCTTATATAATTCTCAATACGTCACGCCATGGTATAATTTTTAGCTACTTCTGACGTCACGAGCCCCCACTCCCGAGTTTGATGCGTTTTATCTTTGTCAATATTCAAAGATTTACAAAAACAAAAAATACGTGTCCATTAATTTCCATTACTCTAACTGACGGACTAAATAGATTTGCAACTTTTTGATACTGTCGTCATGCCTATGGTAGAGTCACACATCAACGCGCAAAATCTTACCATGATTTTGACGGTGACGGTAGATGTATGACGGTATTTGTTAACGACGCTGCTTACATCATGTATGTGTACCAATAGCAGAATGTAGAAATGTATTGTCAGCAGACCAGGGTGCCTAAAATGGCTGCTTTAGCAGAATCATAGGATAAATAGAGTTAATATTATGAATTGTTACTTTGTGACTATTTTACGAATTGATTCTGCTAAGGCGGTCATTTTAGGCCCCCAGAACAAATCTAAAAAGTTTCAACTTGATAGACCAATAAAAAGTACTCCAAAATCAGCTTGCAAGATGTGGCCGTAACTTAAGACTAAGCATAACCTTGTTGGCAGATATCTTGACAGATACATACCTTGTTGGCAGAGATTCATCATGCACATTCTTGGAGAACAAATGTGCTGCTATTGCCAGATCAGTCAGTGGCAGGAGTTGTCTGACATGATGGACTAGGTCTGCTAGCGTTGAATACGCTAGTGGACGTAGAGATTCGTGGACTGTCCACCCGCCTCCAAGGAGGACATCTTCGTCGAATAGGCGCTCCATGTATGGAACAAATTCTAGGAAGAAAATCACATTGAGATTTGTTAAGACGTGTCACTGGGGTTCACTGTATACCTAGCACAATACTGGTTAATGTTTGAACTCAAAAAGTTCCGACTTTAAGTTCAAATTGACAAGATTAAAATAAAACGTCGAGAGCTAAATTTAATAAACCAGTAAAGTTGTTTACTTGGAGTTTAATTTGAATACATCTTACCTCTGAAATAAAGGTTTTTTAACAAATAAATTAGTAAAACATAATAAAACAAAACATATTTTAACAACTTATCAAGTTATTATTGAGCAACTTACTCAGTCTCAAATCCGTAGCCAGGATATGTCGTGTCGCTATGACCAGCTCCTTTCTCAGATGCGCCACTTCCGGTGGACATAAAGTTAGCAGCCCTATGATGCCCTTCACCATCAAATTGGCGTGATTGGCAATTGTATCTTGATATATTCTAATAATGTAAGCCAAAAAGGCTAAAGTCTTGATTTGGGCACCCATAAAGTCTACAAAAACCTCCTTGTTGAATGAAGCTGATTGTCTGTAAGCAAATATAAATACTTGAAACGATACACCCACATTTCAATAATAGAAATTCTTGGGACATGTCTTACAGTCTTAATATTGTCTTGGCCTTTCATTTGGCTAAAAATTGATAAATGATTCTCTTAATTTAATGAACTAAAATATTTAAACAAATTACTGTTAAATGATTCACCAGTATATTTGCAAATCTGCTGGTAGATAAAATGTGATCACATGAAAGTTGCTGATTTAGTTTTAAGTCAAAATGAATGCAGGTGTAAAGAATTTTGGGCTTCCAACTGCTTAATTAGGCTATAAAATCTTTCTAATCTTACCTGTGTGTAACTGCAGGTTGCAATGTAATTGTCTCCATGATAAGAGGGATGAAGTTGCTGACCTCTTGATGAACATTTTGTTTGTACAATTGGTACATGAGGACCACTATGATGGGCAACTCCTGGATCACTTTCAAGGAGAGCACTGATCTTGGGATCAGGTTATACTGCAAGTTAAGACATAATATCAAACATCACACCTAGAATTCCTGAAGGGTTAGGCAGAGTTGTACCTAATAGTATGCCCACATTCCACCAGTTATGTATAGGACCCATGTAAAAGGGGACAACCTATTGTCATCAACCAGCTACAAGTCCAAAGTCTGGGCTACTACTGCGATGCTATGGATATTGAATAACACATAATAATATTACTTTGGCTAACCTGGGAATCAAATGCCGAACCTCATACTCAGCAATAAGTAAAAAGAATATAACTAGCAACATATTTTTAATGAAGTATCTGACTTCAGACTCCCAGTCTTTTCTCATAATTGCTGCTTTATCTTGACTAAAATAAACAGGCCTTCATTCCTATAGGATAGGCACCTTCTGTCTATAATTAGTACTCTGACATTTCCTCAGCTATGTTAAAAGTATTTTAAGTAATGTTTAAGTAAATGTGTGTTCTGATTAGTACTTACAGTAACAACACTGCCATCCAGTAATTTCTTCTCAGTGTGTATAGGTGTGGTTGTGTAGGTCTCCTGCAGGAGTTGATCAATGTTCACTTCTGATAAATCTTTCACCCTAATGGTGGGTTTGGGCTCAAATATTTTTGGCAAATGATTTGGCAAGTCAGAATATATCCCTTTTACCCACTGCAGGAACTTGTGAATCTAGATAAATAAAAACAAACACATGTTAATAAAATATATCATTTCTGAAGAGTCTCATTCGTGACAATATTTAAATGGAAAAATTGTGTACTTACATCCACCTCAGTACTGTAAGCTGGTCTGTATTGCTTGTGAAGTTCCATAAAGATCTTAAGGCATACTAAAACATTCTCTTCATTTTCTATTTCCATTAATTTCAGCATCAGTATTAAGATACTCCTCACATGTGTTCTTAAAGTCTCGCTGATTGGGAGACGGTGAATCATCTCAAGTATCAGTTTCCTCACTTGTTGGATATTGTACTCCGCAATGAAGTGTGGTTCCCCTTCTTGTAGTATTTTGAGGAATATTTTTAGGGAGTGTTCTAGGAATTGGGGATATTGAGGGGAACTGAGTATTACCTGGAAGAAAATGTCAGAAAAAGTCTAGTCAGGCAAAAAACACAGACATGGTCTAAGACTAGGAGGAGTCTGATTTATTAGGTAAGCTTAACAATTGCTATTAGATTATTTAATGGTGACATGTTATAGTTAATTAAGACATTCAATGATTTGTCCTATCAGGTCAACCAGCACGTTCAATTAGGCACCCATAATGGGCATAGTTTTTATCAATACTGGTTACCGTAATCGTTTAATAGTACATACCTCAAAGTTTTCGCTAAGTTCCTGTGCCGCTTTGAGCTTGATCTCATCCTTAGCGCCGGGGTCCGCCAACATAGTCACATAGCTTCTGTAGGTATTCATCTGGGTGTGCGGGTCCCCAGGACCGCCTGCAGCCATCGAAGCCATCATTGTGCACAGCAAATAGTCTCAAAGTTAAGTATTTTCACCAGCAAGTGAATTACCCAACATGTTGTTATAACAAAAAAATATACAAAGAAAATGGTCCTTCACACATTTACATCTTTCAATTATTTAATAACAGAGGTTAGATCAGTATTCTTTACATTAGTCACAAGTAATCTATACAATAAAAATATTAACCCAAACAACCGGACAAAACAAGCAATGCACGCAACAAGAGAGCTCAACACGACATTGAAGATTTTTAATCTGTGGCTAATGATTATTTTTGATTGATTTTACGCATAGACCATAGAATGAATTGAACGAAAAAAAAGCAAAAAATAAAATAAAGGCTGGAACAGATGCGACTTCTTCTTCTAATTGGATTTTGAAAGGATTTGGATAATAAATCATTGAAAACAGTTTTATCAGTTCAATGTGGCCCCTGGTTCTTCTCCATCATTATTACTGCAATCCAAGTAAGTCATAGTGATTGTACCTGAAGAAAAAGTTCAATAAAGTATACTTGAAAAACCGGTTATTTATGGTGAACCTTAAGCGGCGTCCCCACTATGAGCCGCGAGGCTTTTTGGGCCGCGCGGCCTCATTCTATATATATTAGTCTATGCGCGCGGCCTGGCCGCGCGGGCCTATTGTGCTTTTTTGCAACGCGTCCACACATAGAGCCGCGCGGCACACCTTACACAGATTCCACAGACTTTATAGAGATATTACAGGCAGTTTCTCTCCCATATTATTATTATACTCTTTGCAGTTTCTTTTGAGATGTACGAAGAAGAGGACGTGCTCTTAGCTTCAGGTCTATTATAAAATATGAAAAATGTTTATTACATGTTTTTATCTATAAAAAAATTACTCCAAGAGTCCTATAACAAACGGCGCTCCTGGTACAATTCAACTTAAATAAAAAGTGTTTTCTCGTCCATCCAATTCATTGGCGCGAACAAAAACACAATTTGATGTAGTGGCGGTCACTAGCTATTATATTACCTGTGCTAGCACACTGACAGGCCGCGCAGCCCGTCCCCACTACCTAGAACCACGCGGCTTCCTTTGAAGTAGACCGACAAACGTCGCGTTGCGCGAGGCCGGCCGCGCGGCCTTGTTGAGCCTCGCGGCTCAGGCCTCGCTCTCGTCCACACTCACGAGGCTCGGCCTCACGGAGCCGCGTGGCTCTAGTGGGGACGCTGCTTTAGAGCGTCTTGATTTCTTGAATCAAATAAACTGAGATGAGTAAAGTAAACTGAAGTTTTTTTTTTAAATGACTAACTTTTTGTTCCGTAAAAAGTTGCAAAACTACTAAAGACCATCCTTACCCATTTTTAGTAGTTTTGCGGTTTTCTAGTACCCGCCTCGCGGCAGGAAATATTTCAAGGGGGTGTTGTAGAGAGGTGATAGAATTTGTTTCTCTATGGTTAAATAGAATGGTGTAAAACTCTATTGTTTATTCCGTGTCATCGGCATCGATGGATGCTTTACAAGTTACATTACATTTTTGTAATGGGATAAAAATGGGTTGAAAATGAAATAAAAACAACGTACAGGTTGTGAAAAAGTGAAATTAACAACTCAAATACAACTTAAAATGTGATCATGGCTACTTCTACAACAGTGTTAGTCATAACATTTTGGCTTCGGTGCACAATAGTGTACGGTTACGAATTCATATCACAATATCCAAATCAGCCTAACGAAACATACCACTTCTATCATCTCGCCGTAGATAGAGTCAGTGGCCAAGTATACGCTGGTTCGTTGAACTGGATTCACCAGTTAAGCCCTGACTTAAAACCAATCCATGTTATAGGCACGGGTCCGATACTAGACAACCCAATGTGTCATGCAAGTGGCTGCCCTTCAGCTGACATACAGACTACGCGGACTGATAACGTGAACAAAATATTAGTGATAGATCAAGAATCCGGGAGAGTGATCGCGTGCGGTTCAGTGGCGCAGGGTTCCTGTTCCAAGTACAAGCTCGGAGACCTCTCTGCGAAGCCCGAGTTCGTTCCTGTTAGTGTGGCAGCTAATGATGCTGAAGCGTCTACCTACGCTTTTATCGGGCCTGAAAGGTATAATTCATGGGAACGCTCCAATGTGCTTTATGTGGGGACTACATTCACAAACAATGGAGAGTACAGGCACGATGTTCCCGCGATCTCCAGCCGCGACCTTATGACTCTCGACACCGCACAATTAACTTTTAACAAACAAAGTTCAATACAAATAGATGTTAAATACAGAGATAACTTCTTAGTGCAGTATGTGTATGGCTTTAATGCTAGTGACTATGCATATTTTTTGATAATCCAGAAGCATTCCCACCTTGCCGGTAATGAGGAACTGGGGTATGTGTCCCGCCTAGCTCGCACATGTGTTAATGATGACAACTATAACAGCTACACGGAAGTGACCCTGGAGTGCCATGTTCGAGAAGAAACTGTTAGTGGTAAGAGTGAAGTGGTCAATTATAATTTAGTTCAAGATGCTAAGATTGCAAAGGCTGGTGCAAACCTAGCAGCCCAGCTGGGTATAGAGACAGGAGATCCTGTTCTTATTGCTATTTTTAGTCCATCAAAAAGTATTTCTAATGAACCTATGGCTAAGTCAGCTATTTGTGTATTTTCTTTACAAGAAATAGAAATTAAGTTTAATGAAAATGTTCACATGTGTTTCAATGGCAGCACTAAGGCACGCAACATGGGCTACATATCAGGCATGATATCTGATGGGAAATGTCCCAGTGTTGGTTCAACTGGAAATATACTTAACTTTTGTGAGGTAGGTCTTAAAATTAGTGGACTTTATCCTATAAAAACAATGTCTATTATTAACTGGAATGATACTTTGATTACATCTGTCACTATGTCTGTAACTGGTTTGCATACTGTAGCATTTCTCGGCACCAATCATGGTATTCTGAAGAAAGTCCTGATTGATGCTGATAAGGCATTAGAATATTCAAGTGAAGCTATTTTGCCTGGTGAGAGAATTCTACCTGACACAACACTATCACCATATCAGAAAACACTTTATGTTTTGGCAAGAAATTCAATAGTGCAAATACCGACTGAAAGATGTGCAGAACATGGAAATTGTTCTTCTTGTCTAGAATCAAATGATCCCCACTGTGGATGGTGTTCGTTAGAAAAACGCTGCACAGTTCAAAACATGTGTCAAAAAGGAACCCAAAGTGCACCAAGATGGCTGTCTCAATACATTGGGCAGCAGTGCATTGATTTTGAACAGATTCAACCTGACAGAATATCTATGAATGAAGTAACAACAGTGCAGCTTATCATTAGAACTTTACCAGAATTGCCCTTTGAAGCCAAATACAAGTGTGTGTTTGGAAATGCCCCAGCTATAGATGCCGCTGTTACATCAAATGGCCTAGCCTGCCCTACACCAGATGTGAAGCACAGACCTAAAATACCACAAAATCAAGATCATGTGTATGTTTCACTTTCTGTTCACTCGTCAGAAACAAATAAGGACTTTGTTTCCAGAAACTTTGCTTTCTATGATTGTTCAAGACATACAACATGTCACTCTTGCATATTAAGTGAGTGGGCTTGTAATTGGTGCATATATGACAACAGGTGCACCCATGATACGTCTGTTTGTCAAAGGACCATAATAAGTGGTGAAAATAATCCTACAAAACTGCTAAATCATGGTATTGGGCACTGTCCTAGAATAAGACAATACAAGAAACCTATTTTACTACCAAATAATGTGCCTAAAGAATTAGAACTTGAAGTTGAAAATCTACCTCACTTACAACCAGGACACACTGGATTTCAGTGTATAGTGAGTATTGAACTAGCTAACATGATACTCCCAGCTAGAGTTGAATCTAATCACTACATTGTGTGTGACAAAACAACCTATTCATATGAAGAAGATGTGGGAGAATACAATGTGAGTGTTAAAATTGTCTGGAATCATAAACATTACATAGACACTATCAACATCACTTTGTACAAATGTGAAATTCTAGGATCACATAGAGAACATGCTGATTGTTCTCTTTGTATAACACGAAACTCTATCTATAAATGCACATGGTGTGGCAACTCTTGTTCTTACAGTGAAACATGCTTGGAAAATCCAGTTACTGAATGTCCTAAACCTAGAATTGATATGATCAAACCACTAAGTGGACCGATAGAAGGAGGTACCATTGTAACCATTGAAGGCAGTAACCTTGGCTTAAGAGTTGAAGAAGTATCTGGTAAAGTTCGCATTGGAGAAGTTCCATGCGAAATAGTAGACTTCGAAGTTTCTGTAAGCATCACATGTCGCACAGGACCCGCCAATGGCTCTGCTGTAGCACCTGTTATTGTGGAAAATGATTCTGGACACACAGAATCATCTGTTTTGTTCAGTTACAAAAATATAAAACTACAGGGTCTCTATCCAACACTAGGACCAGTTGCAGGAGGCACCCAGTTAGCTATAGGGGGGCAGCATTTGAACATTGGTTCATCCATATCAGCTTTCCTGGATGAACTGCCATGTTCTGTCAATACTACACAGACATCAAACAGCAGATTAATATGCATAACTCCAAAGGCAAATGGACCCAGAGTGATTCACACATTGACTGTGGGCATAGATAATGCAAATCGAACTTTGTATGGTGATTTGTTTAATTATACAGCAGACCCAACAATTATGGAGATAAAACCATTGAAAAGTTTTGTATCTGGAGGCAGAATGATAACAGTTCATGGTACAAACTTGCACACAATCCAGAAACCACTTATGAAATTGTATTTTGCCAATGAAGTGCTACCTGTGAACCATACAGCTTGTACTGTGCTCAATGAACATCAGATGGAGTGTCCCAGTCCTGCAGTCAATAAAAAATATTTCGACATTTTGCAAGCAACAAAAACTCAGACCAGTACTCCACAAATAGCAATGAAAGTTGGTTTTGTTTTGGACAATGTGGAAACAATGCATGAAAAACACTTCAATCCCCCTCGAACTCATATGGTTTTTGTTGAAGATCCCCATGTGTATCAATTCCCTAATAACGGTATAAAATCTTACAAAGGAGATCCATTGGTAATAGAAGGGGAAAATTTAATAAGGGCAAGTGATGAAACTGACGTAATTGTTACAATTGGAACAGAACCTTGCAATGTTACGAGCCTAACAATGCAACAACTTTTATGTACGCCTCCTGAATTACAACCTGCTAATACTGATGAAAATGGTGTACAGATAGCAGAAATAAATTTACCTTTAGTGGTTGTAAAAGTTGGGAAAAACTTACGATTCCCTATTGGCTACCTACATTACGAATTACTTAGAAACTATAATTTTCCGCCGGAAGTTATTGCAGGAATCGCTGGTGGCACTTTCTTTCTAGTGCTTATATTCATGATTGTATTAGTGATGTACAGACGGCGTAGCACAAAAGCGGAAAGAGAATATAAAAGAATACAAATTCAGATGGATACTTTAGAGAGCAATGTTAGATTAGAATGTAAACTGGCTTTTGCCGAGTTGCAAACTGATATGTCTGATTTGGCAGCTGATTTGGAACATTCAGGTATACCGACGTTAGATCACGTCAACTACGTCATGAAGGTGTTCTTCCCAGGAGTATCAGACCACCCTATATTGAATGTACAACGTCAAT
Source organism: Xestia rhomboidea (assembly GCA_963853795.1). Taxonomy (NCBI): domain Eukaryota; kingdom Metazoa; phylum Arthropoda; class Insecta; order Lepidoptera; family Noctuidae; genus Xestia; species Xestia rhomboidea. The sequence continues at coordinate 7,295,575 of OY970764.1, read as the reverse complement.
TATTTATTAATGCTCCCAGAACCAACTACGATGCAGCTATGATTCAATTTGAGCAGCTTTTGAACAACAAATGTTTCCTTTTGTCATTTATAGATACATTAGAATCACAAAAGTCGTTTAACATTCGAGATAAAGTAAACGTGGCTTCTTTGCTGATGATAATACTCATGGGGAAGATGGAATATGCAACAGATATTTTAAAATCTCTGCTATTACGACTTATTGATAAATCTATTTGTAATAAGCATCCTCAACTAATGTTAAGAAGAACTGAAAGCGTGGTTGAAAAAATGTTAACGAATTGGATGGCTTTATGTATGTATTATTATCTCAAAGACTATGCAGGTTCGTCGCTGTTTTTGCTTTTCAAAGCAATAAAGCATCAAATCGAAAAAGGAGTTGTTGATGCAATAACTCACGAAGCTCGGTACTCTTTGTCAGAAGAGAAGCTTTTGAAGGAACAGATTGACCACCAGACCATAACACTGCATATAGTCCAAGATGATTTCGATGAAAAAGTTCAATGTAAAGTTTTAGATTGTGATAGTATTTCACAAGTAAAAGCTAAGATATTAGACGCACTGTTTAAAAATACCCCGTTCTCTATGAGACCATCCGTCCATGAAGTTGATTTAGAATGGCGACACGGAAGAGGAGGACATGTTACGCTTCAAGATGAAGATGTTACCACAAAGACGATAAATGGCTGGCGGAAATTAAATACGCTAGCTCATTACGGCGTCAAAGAATCCGCCGTCATGTCCTTGATATCACGTCAAAACGACAGTTTTAACACTCCGTATAAAATACCCTGTAAGAATTGCACAGGAATATACTGTTCTAATTCCCACATAAGAGTGTATAACAGTGACATCACAGACCAAAATGTACATTACTATCACTTGGTGAAACCTATAGAGTACCAGCACATTATCAACAAGTCGTCGGAACATAGTCACAAAGCTATTCCAGAGATATTCCTCACCCGGCTCTTGTCTACGAAAGGCACAGTCCACAAGTTCGTTGACGACTTCTTCAGCACTATACTCACTGTCAACGAAGTGTTGCCACCAGCAGTCAAGTGGCTGTTCGATCTGTTTGATGACGCGGCGCGGACACACGGTATCATGAATCCTGAAGTAGTCCATGCTTGGAAGTCCAATAGTTTACCTCTTAGATTTTGGGTGAATCTCATAAAAAATCCAGATTTTATATTTGATATAAATAAAACAGCAACGGTTGACTCTTCATTGTCAGTTATCGCTCAGACTTTTATGGATGCTTGTTCATTAACAGAACACCGATTATGTAAAGATTCTCCTTCTAACAAATTACTTTTTGCTAAAGACTTGCCAACCTATAGAGATATGGTTATAAGATTTTATCAATCTGTATCTCAATTACCTCAAGTAACAGACCAAGAGCTAAGTACTTCTATGCAGCAACTCTCGGTGGAACAGTTGAATGAATTCGACACGCTGTCTGCCTTAAAAGAGTTGTATATCTATGTCAGTAAATATAGAGAACAAATTATATTAGGACTAGAAAACAAAATGCACTTAGCTCATAAATTAGATAATATAGCATGCACTATGGAAGGGGATCCTACATCTATATGCTGACTATATGACACCAGTCACGATTTGATTGCATTTACGTAATTTATTTATATAATACCTACTTTGTAAAAAGAAGCTTTAATTTATTCTGAAAATACTCAGATCTAATAAAACTGATATGTAAAAAGACTGTAAAATATCAGTTTCATAACTCTAGTTAGAAAGTAAAAATATTTTTTTCAATGGATCATGATGAAATACTTAATAGCTGTGGACTTATTTTTTGTCGAAATACCTATGTAATAAGTGTAAAAGTATCTTTTGTAAGTACTAAGTGAAATTATTATAACTATATTGGCATTTTTTACTCAGCATTACGATATGGGACTATTTGAACATATTTATTTTTATTTTCTTTTTTGGATATTGATACTGTAAAAGGTAAAATATTTACTTAACAATATTTAAAACTACCCGTTACAAAAACATTGCCAGGGTCCCGATTTTGGTAGAACAATTTCCATGAAATTTTATAGAAATTGTTCTACTATAGTAGCGTCGCGCCTGTATTCAAAAGTATGTTTGTTTAGTTTAGTTTATTAAAATTACATTTTTTTTTTTGTGAAATCCCTCCCAAATGTTAGGTTATTCGAGAAGTTCAAATGGTCGCATAGAACTAAACTTGGAATATTTGTAATGCATTTCTCCCAGTGGCCATGCTATTTTTATAATTTTAATATAAAGCGAATTAATGCTCTCTTTTAAGAACGACAAATATGATTTTATAAGGATGATAATATAAAACTGGCACTGAAATTATTTTCTAATGTAAATGTTCGTAATTGTATTATATCTAAATTACTTAATTATTGATGTGTAATAAGCTAAGATGTATGTGTAAAGAGAAATAAGAATTAATTAAGGAAAATGTTGTGATATTTGTATTTGGAATATTGATAGTATTAATTTATCATGATAAATACTCTAATTTGTTCAGCAGCTAAATTGTTTTATAAATATTTATAGGCATTTTATTGTCTTGCCGCAGAAGCTAAGAAGAGCTATTTGTTACTTTTCTGTAAAGACACAAAGCACCACTACCTTTTAATGATTTTATGATCTCATTATGATTTTGCTCAACTATCTTTTATATATTGTCAATTTGTATAAAGAAACCCCAGTTTAATCTTATCTATATAAATCTCAAATGTATTGTAAAAAAAAGCAAAATATGTCGTAATAATATTCCATTTACAAAATATGTTTAAATTAGAATTAGTTAGATATAATAACTTGCTAGAATTTAAGACAGCGTAAATTCACCCGTCTTTGAAATTTTATATTATTGACTTAGAAATATACTTATTTATCAATCCTTTTGTAATGAATAATTTCAATATGAATGGGTTAAAACAAAAAAAACGAGTATTATTCATTTTAACGTTTATTACATGTAGGTACATAAATAAAACATAGAACTTTTAGGCAATTCAGACATATACCAAAAGTCATATAAATTAGGTACATAATCCTTATTGATTAAAAAATAAAGAAAATGTACTACCAGCAAAATAACAATACATTTTTTTACTAACAGCATTGGTGTGATCCAACTTTTTTAAACTTTTGTACTGTTTAATCTCGACATATTAATAATTAGTTAAATTGACAACAATTACATATTTAGCAATTCTATTATTTGAATCTATCACATAGAAAGCTATTAAACATTTACGTCATATTCTATTTGCCGTATTTAGTTGCTTCGTACAAAGCCTGTTCGCGATAAAAAAAAAAGTAAAGAAGCAGTTCTTTCAATTGAGATTTTAGAAAGAAATATAAATAATGAACAGAGTACTGACTCCCCGATGGAAGAGTTGAAAATGCAGGATGAATACTTATAAAAATATATGACATTTTGACAAGTATGATTGCATACTTGTATCTTATCACGTTATGCCTACAGAATCTCGACTGGTTTGAATATAAATACATTGTCCAGCGAATACAAACTCGATTATCTAAAAAGATACTTTCCTACAATCGTTTTCCCAACTCTCGCTCTTCCTACCTAAACACTCATTTAAAACACGTTTAGTTCTGTGGAATTACTTGGAAGTATTACATTCTAAGTCTATAAATGCTCGTTTTTACTCGTTGATGTTTCTACGCGTAAAGCCGATCCCATAAGGAGTGACCGAAATCATCATGACATAACCACATACTAAAATTAGCACCGTTTACCCGTAGCAATTTAATTTAATTGCACAGTATTTAAATGTCTCTGGCGGGCTTAGTGAAAAATATCTAACTGACTGGGGCAAATCAATTAGCCTTATTTATTCTTCAATCCTTCATACAACGAATTTCGGTGAGATCATAAACCACCATTGGAATATTCTGTGCAAGAACTTGTAACAACATAATATTGATTGTTATCAAGCATTTTCAATATAAACCTACTTTCAATGTTTTGAAGTCTGACTAGGCCTTAGAAACGGAAAGCCTATTAATAAAATATAGTTTCATTACACTTATATTGTGCAGGCCTTTAAATTCGCAAACGTCTTAGAACGATTGCTGTTACACTCCTTTCCACACACCACACGAGGCTTTGCATTTGTGCAAGTGGGCGCGCGTAGAGACGCTTCAACACGATTGGTCCAAATCCTGCAAACATTACGGTAAGACTTAGGCGACTTCTTACACAGATGCAAAGACTTTACAAACACTAACATCGACATACCCGGCAGTCATATAGCTACACATTGAAGTTGCTCGCAGTACACACCTGTGCGCACGCAACGATCCAATCGGACGTAACTATTATAAAAGATTGTTATCATCGCATATTTCTGCTACATCTTGATTTCAGGGCGTACGCTAAAACCGCACTGCCCGCTCCGGACGTGCTGTTAAATTTTTTCAATACATAAACGTCAGCGTGTGACCCGCGCGAGTTTCAGCGTACGCCGGGCTCATAGTTGCACGCAGTACAAAGATTCTTACAATAGAAATGGGTTTCTAATATTACTGTACATGTACAAAACCTCGTCTACCCTGAATCTTAGACAGGATTTCGACCTCCTCGACTTATGAACATTAGTTTGGACGGAAGTTAAGTTAGCCCGGAATAAAGCTCACAAAACATCGCTAAGCGACCAATTCCAAAACGTTTAAAGTTTCTTAGGAACAGCACAAACTTTATTACAATGTATAAAGTTAAAAACCCATTTCCAGTCATACATTTGCAAAAACCAACTGAACAATATCTTTCTCAATATAAATTCGTACTAACTAATACCGTAGTATTTATTGCAGTGATGTGGTATTCAATTAAAAAGAGATATATGTAATTTATTTTCTACCGCCTACTCGTATAAATATTCTTTGCAAATATATAATATAATAACTGGAATCAAATAGGTATATATTTCTTGTGAAATTGACAGTACACAAAATTATGTATAATTTGCATTGAATACCATCTGCTACTTAGGAACATTAAAGGAATCCAATGCACGGGAATGAAACGTATGTTAATACTTCGTCAGTAAAGTATTAATTTGACAGTGTACTGTTAATTGTGCAAATTAGTATTTGTACTATTTTATATAAATTAAATATCAACAAATATTTTACAGTCAGAATTCTTATGAAATTATTATTATTCGATAAATATATAAACTTCATGTACTCGTTAGTTTGTAAATGATTCTCACTCATAGTATCAAACAACGTTACATATAATACATAATATACTTGACTTAACCGGGAATAGAACCCAGGGCCGTTGAACATGCCGGGGCTGCGGGACTATTCGATGCCGGGGCTGCGGGACTATTCGAAAGAGATACCGTGGCCCCGGAACACAAAGGGCGATGAAGGAACATGGATGGGTTTTAGTCAGTAAAAGTCTGACACTCCCTCCTGCTCAGCCCAGAGCGGGAGAAGTCATTTGATGATTTCCCATCCTAAAAAAAAAAAAAAAAAAAAGGGCCGTTGAACAGAAGTAGCTGTTTGCACGGCCGTCATCATTTTCACACAAGTGCACATCAGTTAAAATGTAACAATACATAAATAATCGGCTATAATATATCACAATGTCAAAAATAACTAAAAGCCCGTGTGTCCTCTGCGTGCATTCGAATAATATTAGCGAAATAAGGCGTGGCATAGACCGTACGACGAACGATTCAAAACTGCGGATGGCAGTATTATAAATGCAAAAATGTTTTGTGCAGGTTACAACATACAGCGTGTTAAAGCCGCATGATGACACTTATTTAGATGACAAAATACTGATAAAAAAGCTTTGATGAAATTATGAATTATATTACAATATTCTCAACTACTGAATTGTTATTAACGCCACGCCTAATCGCTTAACTAGTCACAACATAAAATAATAAACATTAATTCACATATGTTTTGACATATAAAACATTTAAAACGAGTTCACAATAAATATTTACAAAAAGCTCATGTGCTATAATAAATTGCCTCTTAGGTCCTGCCTAATATCTTACTTAGGGCACTGGAACGACGCGTTCCCTTAATAGGTTTTGGTAAATACGGTTTTGCCTACATATCAATATAGCAACACTATTTATTAAGACGTATAAAACGTGGTGGAGAATCGTTACCTCCAAAAGATGTACTTACAACACAATTTAAGTACTTTATAAAACGTTACTGCTGTTGATGAAATGAACTGCAGTAATTTATTAGTTTTTCTAATAAACATTAGACATATAAGTATACCAAAGAGCTCTACGAGCCACGAGTTAATTTTATAATAAATATCTAGTATGCTTTTATGGATGATTTTTCTAAAGGATCACGATAGACGATGGTGGCTGATTTGATGAGGTCAGGTTCTTCTTCGGTGGAGAAGCACTCGACGGAGGTGTCGACGTCTTTGTGCGAGCACTTGTTGTGCGCCATGAGCAGGCCCCCGGCCAGCCCCACCAGTGCGCGGTCCAGCCAGTTCACCGGGTTGGCGTACACAAGACCTCCTTCGTAGAAACCCAAGTGACCACCGTGTGCCAATTCGAGAAACATCGCCTTGTCGTGCGAGCCTGCAAACACAATAGTACATTTTGATATTAATAAATAAATATCGCTGGACCATTACACACACCATTAATTTGCTTTCGCCAGGTTGAAGGAGAAGCAAAGTTAAGAAGCCGCTTAATTAACAACATAATAAAAAATAAAATAATGAAAAAAAAATATAAATAATTTTGAATTTAGAACAAAAAAATTTAATTTGTACATAGTGAATATTTTTAAATAATCATGTTTATTTATAATATTCTATTAAACACAATTTAAATATTAAAAAAATATTTACGCCATAAAAGCGCATATCGCATTGCCGAGATTAAATAAAAAAACAAATACCGCCGACTGTATGAATTGAACCAATTTGGACTTAGAATAAGTATAGTTAGTTAGTTAGTTCCACAGATAACTATCTGTGGAAAATTTCATAGCCGCACTAGTTGTGATAAATGAAAAAAAATCTACGAGTGTCAAATACAATTGAACCTAATCGTAGTGCAATAAGAACCAGTTTTGTTCGTAAGTGTATTGAAAAAATATTTATGATACATCAGATAGATACCTACTGTGGCAAATTCAATAGGACGCAAAAGTTGTAGGAGATAACCTCAGCCTACATAAACATTTTTTTTTTCAAGTTTTCTTTATCAGCCTATCTGTCACGCCACTACATCATGCAAATATTTTACAAGGGTACTCTTTTTAGGGTTCCGTAGTCCTGACAAGGAACCCTTATAGTTTCGCCATGTCCGTCTGTCTGTCTGTCCGAGGTTTTACTAAGAGACCGTGAGTGGGGATGATTTTTTTTTTCGTCGTCTACCGCATCGTGTGGGGTATCGTTGAATAGGTCTTTTAAAATGACTTAGGGGTTGCAAGTGTTACTTTTCGATTTAATGCTCCATTTACGAAATATCAAACTCTAAAGTGCACATTTTTGTTCCAGTAGGGCGTCCCCCCCCCCTCTAAAAGCTAAACTGCGGGCTTGAAAGATCTGGAAAAATTCATGATGATAGTGTATTTCATGAACTTTAAAGGAAAACTATGACGGTTAAGATAACTTTATTAGTTTAGTAGTAATAGTCGTTGAACTAGGGTGTTGGATAATTTTGTACCAAATACAAAATCCTTAGAATAAATCCTATAAAATGACTAAGATGAAGTGGTTGCTTGTTTATAACGGGTGAAAACTTGCATTGTAAAACAAAATGTAAAATGACTACTACGGAACCCTACACTGCGCGTGGCCCGACACGCACTTGGCCGGTTTTTTTTTTTAATTTAGAGCTATCATATATCGATCTGTGGCACGCAGAAACCATTCCTCTCTAACTACTGGTTGGTCAAAGCAAGCAGTGACAGAAATTGTCTATGTCCAACAATTCAACTTGCGAACAGCTTCTAAACTCAAACGGAAATTTCTGATGAAACGTTAGCCTTGAAATCCGAATAAACTTAAGACATGTATACAAAATATGGAGATTTACAATCAAGTTCCACTGGTTTGGTTCACATGTAGGTACAATGATAATGACCTGATTTCTGTTGCGCAATGTTTTCATTGACATTCGTTAACATACAAATTAGCAGAAATTGAATGGAGGAAGCCCACGCACTATGAATGATAAACAACAACAAAGCCACGCCTATATAATCTGTATTACATGCAAGACCTTTGTATGTACTCTGCCATTCGGGAACGAACCTATTGCTATTAAGACTGGGCTGCTGGTACTGAGAAATTCAAATTGAAATAAAAAATTCCTATTCCATATAGGGACTTGGATTGACCTCCGACCCTCACTGGTAGCAGTCGTGTTTGCTTGTTGACTAATATACCAGATCAATAAAGCAGTGAAAGCTTGGTAATAGGCAAGTCATAATATACAAAAAAATATGTAACAAACCATAATATTTAATGAACGTGTCATATTTCACAAGCAGACGACAGGCAACACCGTCATTCATCATCTGCCTAGCCTTTTGCCAGTTGGGAACACCTTCATTAATTATGTAAATGAATTACCAAAATACCGGTGACGCGAACATTACCAAATATTGCCACGGTGTTTGTTCACTATGGAACATACCTCTTAAATAAATAACTGTCGAACCACTAATGGACAGACTGTTTTAACAAAGACAAGTCGCCTGAAAACACCTAACAACAGGTTTGACCTTGCAACAGCAGTATACAGTACACTACATAACTTGTTGGCTTTATAAAGTCATTGTGACAAAAAAAGCTGATAATTAGACTCACATAATTTGTATAGTGAACCAAACATAGTTCACTGCATGATTGAAAGCATTCGATGTGTTACCTAGAAATGTCGCGAGAGGATTTATGAGACTGAATGTTATCTGTATAGCTACAAATGCTACAATAACAGGAAGATCAAGGTTTCAATGGAAAGTTTTTTGGGTGGTATTGAAATTACGGCTGATGAAGATTTATGAACGGAATTTTGCGCTGACTTTAGATAAACAAATTGTGATAAGTGCAGGAGGTCATGTATGAAAAAAAAATCTGTGTTATGATAATATTTCTAGAAAGTACTACTACTTACTGACAAATTCCCTGACGATTGGTAAAAGGGGCTCAGGAACTATGGGGTCATCGCGCGCATTGATGAATATCATCGGGGTTTTAATATTCTTGAGGTAGAATGCCGAAGAACTCCATTTGTAGAGATCTGCCACGGATTCGAAGCCGTAAACCCTCCTGAAAAGATAACAAAATTGTATTAAGTCTCGCGCTTGGTAACAAGTTGCGAATGTCATGATCGCCATTCATTAGCACCTGTTTGCTCATAAAAATTCCGGTGATCTTCCAAACATGAGCTGTGTATAAATGTAAGCTGAATTGCGGTCAAGATATCTCGAGGGATTTCTTTCAAGATTCCTTGAGATATCCCCTTGCTTGTGCTGAAGGTTGGTACTACCGTGCAAACGCCAATCAGCAAAAGCTGTCAGTATCATATCATCATTGTTGTGGAATATTGACAATGATAACTCTTGAACGCAGTTTGGTCGGTTTAGTTGGTGAAAACCAGGCTTATTTGCAGTTGCTAGGAACGTTTACTTCTCTAGTAGTACCTAGCAACCTGATCTACTAAGCGGTAGGGCTACTGCACACTATGTATATACAAGACTGTCTTTAGACAGACTATTTCTCTACTAGTGCGAGCGAGACAGACTATTTATCCCTCGCTCGCACTAGTAGGGAAATAGTCTGTCTAAAGACAGTCTTGTCTATAGTGTGCGGTAGAGCCCTTATCGGCACTGACCCGTCGTAGGTCAATCGTAAAAGTGCGTTGACACGTGTAAAGTAAAAAACTTTAAAACCACAACAAATATTGCAGATGGCGTGATCGGTCAAAGATCATAAGAACGATAAAAATGGTGTAGGAGCACCGCAATTACTTATTTACCCCAATTTACTGTTTCAATATGTATGGAAATTACACAAAGGGTATTCTAAGTTCTTTGTACAATATTGGCAACAAAAGATTGCTACCATTATGATTTTATGTAAATCGATTACATACAAGATTTAAAAAAAAAATAGGTCAGATCTCAGGTCCAAAAGACGACGTTCCTGCTTTTGATAAAATCCTTTATGTTACTAATATTCGATTTTACACGTGTAAAGAAATCCTCTATCTTTTATTTGCCGGAAACTACACGGTTATACCAATTTAATACGTTTTAATTACGTAAAATGATCGCGAAAGTAATCAGCATTATGTAGGTAAGTTATACTAGAAATTTAATGTCTAACATTTTTTTGTGGGCCAGACTTACTTTCACTGTTAGTAAATCCATTATTTTTCATGGATGCTAAACCAGAAGTAGCAATTACTATAGTTTTTTTATAATGCATTTAGTTTATCGATGATTTCTTAAGACGAGTGTTGTTAAGATTTTGTAGTAGTACAAAAATAGACCGAATTGCAAAGGCATTGTTGAAAAATCTGCAATTATTTCCGGTTTGCCTATCCTGAACAATAAGGTGTTGTAGGTCTAGGCGAAAAGCGAAAGGTCGATAAGTTTAAGGATATTTATACAATAATGCGGAAGAGCATATTGCTTAATTGAATCATTAATTGTTTATGACGATATCAACTAGATATGTCAACAGGTGTTCAAAACTGTGATCTTTACCAAACCGCCCTTAGATACTGCTACTGCCACGTGTTACATACAAACTGTATCAATTCCACAGTATTTGTTGATAAACAACGCCGGTCCGAATTCATTCCGAAACATCTTCAGCTTTCATTCGGCTTGTGCTGATAGGCAAACTTCGTTTCTTTTGTTTCGTTTCGTTCGACATCCCTAGCGAGCGAGCGAGCCGCTTTCACACTGATTCACACCGCGAACTACCAAAAAAGCCGAAACGAAGTATGAAATGAAAAGAGGCTCGCTCGCTATGCTGCGCTTTACCACAGGCTTTACGTTCGGAGCGGCTCTGCACTATTCGAGCTAACTCGTGCAGCTTTTCCTGAACGTACTCTATACGTGTTAGTTTTTATTTATTTTGGACTTTGACGCCTGGTTTTCGCAGATCATGCCAAACCAAACATTTGTGTGCTGCACACATGTATGTTCAAGTGACGCTAGTCGCTGCGTCGTCGTCGTTTCCAGTTATCAATAATTCAAGGATTAATTAAAATATTTCGTCTTACCTGGAATATGCGTCGTCGAGATCAGGCAGTGTTCCAGCCGACACTATCAACTTTTCGTCCAACTGGTATTTCTTCTTCATTTCGGGGCTCAGCAGCGTTCTTTTGTGTCGCGTTATGATATTGCGGTAGTTGTCCGTCATTATGTACAGGTAGAAGCGCCGGAAATTCTGCCATTGCAGAAGGTACACCATAGTGCTAGAAGTAATAACAATAAGGCTATATTACATGTTCAGAGGTAATTGAGTGTGGTTGAATGTTGAGTGAAGCCAATTGGCGCCAAACCAGTTGATCTTTTAATTAAATAGTCCTCTTGATCACTATCGGCCATGGCGGCCAAACTCAGCGGAGACTAAATACCTAGACATCGACGTAGGAAATAATATTATAGTGACCTTAGTGCGTCCGAGAAAACTGGTGCACTCTCCTCTCTCAAGCGTGTGCCAGACTGTTGTAAACAAGCCCTCCACAAACCTCGACATCGGTCTCCACCGGCGGTTTACAACAGTGCGTCAACAGTGCGTGCTGTTGTAAACCGCCGGTGGATACCGATGTGGAGGTGTGTGTGGAGGGTTTGTTTACAACAGTCTGGCACACGCTTTACTCTCATGGTCCGATGAAACGGCAATACGACTCGACCGCAGAGATATAGGACCGCAGGACCAATGGCTTAATTTCCTTTTCGAGACATGATGATTTTGTACCTTCCAAAAAGTTCCAAACACCACTTTTTAGACACACAGCTACATTTATGCTGTCGGTATCATATAAATTTCTACCAAGAGCCTGATTGAGCTGCAGCCCGAAAACTTATGAATAATAATTTTAATTTTGACAGAATATAACATTCACTTTTATAAAAGTGTCAGAGGTCAGACTCAGGCGGATATTGCCTAGTAAAATACTGATATTCAGCATGAAAGTAGATATAATAAATAAGTAGTCCAACTGTTCCGACCTCGATTTGCTCTGAAGAGACAAGGTGTGTCAGTTATAATAAACTGCTGATTTGTACCCAGTCCTAGCTAAGCAACGGGATATTTAGGTCAAGCCACGTGTAAGATAAAAGTCACCATTCGCGAAATGTTATTCTGCGAAATTGAAATAATAACAAGATAAGTAATAAATAAAAATACTTTTACGAGTTTGGCAACCAAGTTCCTTCTTTACAAGAAATTCTTCTGAAGGTTATTTTTTGCAATAGCCAGCCTAATATGTGTATTGAAAAGACATTGAAATTTAACAAGTTTCTACGTAATAGATACATTTAGCATATTGCAAAATGCCTCGTATTTTAGCCTCTCCAATTATAATCAAGTCCATACTTGGTTGAAGACGTCATAATTTACATACATATTTTTGGACTAAACGGCCCATTCCCCGTTCGTTATGTCCAAAAATAATCACTGCTAACCCAATTTACATAATAAGTATCCAAATTCTAAAATCATGACCATTTTATATTCACGTAACATTTTCCCTTAGGTAATGTTTAATCGGTGTACGTTCAACAAAGAGATTGAATGCGGTGTTCGACAATGATGATAACCTCGACCTCTCGCCGGACAAATTGTTATAAAAACTTGATTATACAATTGAAGACTTCATTCAGTACTTACTCAATAGCGTTGTATCCCTGGCATATTGAAATCCCGCCAATTATATTGGTGGGTCTCTTCCTGTCCTCTCCCAGGTACTTGGCAATTAGGTTGCCACCGAGACTGAATCCGACTAGAATTAGCTTCGTGTTTGGATACCTCTCCATGAGGTTCTCCACCATATAGTTGTAGTCATCCGTGTGCCCTGGAAATAAGAACTATATTACTAAAAGAATAGAAGCCTCAATTACATGTTATCAGCTCGATCGTCAGTCAATATTTGAATGATTGCATCGATGTCCTAGTTTTAAATAGTGACGTAGATAAAGGTAATTAGGGTTAACGAGTACTGTTTGTATCTTGTGGCAATCAATAAGTTGTCACGCTGTGTTATTGTCATTCCCTCACGCCTGTATCACCCGCAGGGCTTGGCAGGGCACTCCCATACATAGCGCTAGTTAATTTTTAAGTCATTCATTTTAATAGGGGGCCACCCTAAAACCAGACTCCTGAATAACACTTAGCGAGCGAGAATACATAGTCTGTCTTGCTCGCACTAGTAGGGTAATTGTCTGTCTAAAGACAGTCTTGTCTATAGTGTGCGGTAAGCTGTTACCCATCAAACTAGGAATCAAAATAATGCAAGACTTCGTGCTCGGCTGTAGCTAGACTAAACAAACAAAGCAGCTATTTGTTTAATAATAAGCATTGATATTATACTATATAAAGCTGAATTACCACTGACTCACTGACAGAATTGTTCTCCCAGATGGTGGATGGGGAGGTGGGTATATTTTGACAGATTCGTAAACAACTAACTCTGAAACCTATGGGAAAAATCCCAAACCTCCCCTTTTCGCCCCCCTTCTCACCCCTCCCTATCGTATCTCGGAAACCAAAAGACTTGGAACATTTTTTTTTTTCAGATTCGTATAGAGGAGGCTGGGAAAAGTAAAAACCACTTTTCAGAGTTGTCCCCCTTGTCCCCCTTCTCCCCCCCTTTAGGCGGATCTCGGAAGTTAAGAGACTTGGAACATTTTTTTTTTCAGATTCGTATAAAGGGGCAATGCATTAGTCGAAATCATTTTTCAAAACTCCCCACTCTCCCCCCCTTCACCCCTCCCCCCATTGTATCTCGGAAACTAAGAGACCCGTATTTTGTGTTTTTTACGGATTCGTATAGAGGAGGCTAGGAAAAGTAAAAACCGGTTTTAAAAGTTGCTCCCCTTTCCCCCCTTCTCCCCCCCTTTAGGCAGATCTCGGAGGTTAAGAGACTTGGAACATTTTTTTTTTCAGATTCGTAAGAAGGGGCAAAAAGTTGGTCAAAATCATTTTTCAAAACTCCCCCCTCTCCCCCCCTTCACCTCTCCCCCCATCGTATCTCGGAAACTAGGACACGTAGCGGCATTTTGATTTTGATTATGCTTTATTATTGAGGAGCGTTAAAATTTTCATACCCTCCCCTCCCCAACCTCCCCTTTCCGGTGGTAGGTAGGTCCTGAGTGGAGCGAACCTGCGACACCGAGTGGAGCGAAGGGGGGAGGTGGCGAGCAAAGCGAGCCGGCGACCTCCGTAGCGTAACGAAGGTTGAGTGGGTGAAGCTCCCCTCCCCAACCTCCCCTAAAATTGAAAGGGCTGTAACTTCATAACGGTTAGAGATAGCCATCAGGTGTTTGAACAAATATTATAGTAGGTGTCGAAACCTGTCCGGTGGTAGGTAGGTCCTGAGTGGAGCGAAGGGGGGAGGTGGCGAGCGAAGCGAGCCGGCGACCTCCGTAGCTTAACGATGGTTGAGTGGGTGAAGCGTAACTCAGCAAACTTTAGGGTAATATTTTGTATGGAAAAAGGTCTCAGTTTTTAAATAAGCTTTTATTAGGGGTCCGTAGGGGTTTTCATACTGTTTTAGGGGTAATTCTAACGGATTTTTCAATTCATTTAGGGTTGCCTATAGATTCTCAAAATTTTATAAGGGTAAGTAATACTTCTCAAAAACACCAAACACGCGAGCTGCGCGCAGCTCGCGCACCCAAGCAAACTAGTTATATTATATAAAGCTGAATTACCACTGACTCACTGATTGACAGAATTGTTCTCCGAGATGGTGGATGGGGAGGTGGGTATATTTTTGCAGATTCGTAAACAACTAACTCTGAAACTTATGGGAAAAGTGCCAAACCTCCCCTTTTCACCCCCCTTCTCACCCCTCCCTATTGTATCTCGGAAACCAAGAGACTTGGAACATTTTTTTTTTCAGATTCGTATAGAGGAGGCTAGGAAAAGTAAAAATCATTTTTCAAAGTTGTCCCCCTTTCTCCCCTTCTCCCCCCCTTTAGGCGAATCTCGGAAGTTAAGAGACTTCGAACATTTTTTTTTCAGATTCGTATAAAGGGGCCGATTTTTAGTTAAATTCTCATTTCAAAACTCCCCCCTCTCCCCCCCCTTCACCCCTCCCCCAATCGTATCTCGGAAACTAGGACACGTAGCGGAATTTTGATTTTTACTATACTTTATTATTGGAGGGCGTTGAAATTTTTATACCCTCCCCTCCCCTCCCCAACCTCCCCTTTCCGGCGGTAGGTAGGTCCTGAGTGGAGCGAACCTGCGAGACCGAGTTAAGCGAAGGGGGGAGGTGGCGAGCGAAGCGAGCCGGCGACCTCCGTAGCGTAACGAAGGTTGAGTTGGTGAAGCTCTCCTCCCCAACCTCCCCTATAATTGAAAACGGCTGTAACTTAATAACGGTTAGAGATAACTATCAGGTGTTTGAACAAATATTATAGTAGGTGTCGAAACCTGTCCGGTGGTAGGTAGGTCCTGAGTGGAGCGAAGGGGGGAGGTGGCGAGCGAAGCGAGCCGGCGACCTCCTTAGCGTTACGATGGTTGAGTTGGTGAAGCGTAACTCAGCAAACTTTAGGGTAATGTTTTTTATGGGAAAAGGTCTCAGTTTTTAAATAAAGTTTTATTAGGGGTCCGTAGGGGTTTTCATACTGTTTTAGGGGTAATTCTAACGGATTTTCCAATTCATTTAGGGGTGCCTATAGATTCTCAAAATTTTATAAGGGTAAGTAATACTTCTCAAAAACACCAAACACGCGAGCTGCGCGCAGCTCGCGCACCCAAGCAAACTAGTCAAAACTATAAAACTATTCTCAGAACAAGATGAAATCATAAAACCGGTCAGCTGTATGATTTATGCCTGAATATTTATTTATTCCCAGTTCGAACATTCTCGAACCAATAGCGTCTTTAATTGTTAACATTCACCGTATCGTACCCATATCAAATGAACTTGACCATTTTGAAGGCCATCTCCAATGTGTTCAATGTTTTTATCCAAGTCGCAATTGGCATGCAGAACGAGTTAGATTGCACGCAAAGGAATATAATTTGGTACGAGATTTTGACTATAGATCCTCCAAGAAAGAATTAGATGCTTGAGGATTTAGGACCAGGAAATTATAATTAAGTAGGAATCCTCCCTTCCCTCTCTCCACATTTCTTGACCAATTGCGATTTATGATGTATTCCGTGATTATAGGGCAATCGGTTGGATTGATAAATATTTGGGTACACAATAAATAACTTATTATCACCAATTTTTCCTACTGTATTTTTCACTATCAAAACATTGGAGCCTGCCTCGTGTAAAGATAAGCAAACAATTACGTCATAATTAGTTTGAATCAGAAAATGTACTTATTTAAGGTGAAATTGCAATTACACATCGCTTAGGATGGAAAATTAATGTTTATAGCTAATTGTTCTTTAAAACAGCTGCATATATTTATTTTACCTTGTAAGGTACCTAATCTACACGAGCAGTTCATAATCATGTACTTTCAAATACAATAACGTCACCTTGAAAAAATGCTGTATTGATTGAAGTTCAATTAAATTGCTCCTTGCAATCAATATTTCTCACGGTATGACTGCGAAAATTGTGGGAAATAGAAAGTGTTGTCAATGTCTACGACATATTCTAATGATGCACTAGAACCTATGTTTTACTGACGAGGGACGGTAGTTTCTAGGAAACCGACGATTTTGTTTTGACGCTAATGCCTTTTTCCGTGCTTATAAATAACACGGAAAGAAGTATACCGGTCTTGTTTTGCGGAAAAGTCACGCACGTAGTTTGTCGTATTCCTTTTCTTGATGTACGTACTTTTATGCTTACATTGCCTTACGTATGCCTATGAGTAATTTGACTCATAGTCATAGTTACTGAAACAGAGAGCAGATGACTAATTTCTTATGCTAAAGAGGCTTCCCTCAGAATTCTTTTATAGCTAGCAAGGAGATAAAAAAAAAACAGTAAATTACTTCATTCTTAGTTTTTTGGTCATGACTTGTGTATGACGTAATATATTTTATTTATTTTTATAAAGGGGTTTCCCGCTACAACGGTTCAAAGAATCTAGCGTTAATTAATTTATAATTGTTTCTTCTACTTATGTATGATGTAATGCAACTTAGGGCCACCGCACACTATAGACAAGACTGTCTTAAGGTGGAATTCGAATTTTCTTACGTTTTTTGCAATTTGCAGGCCAGTGCTAGGTTGTATGTTGATTAAAATATTGCTCGCGACTGTGCAGGAATTACTTTTTCAAGGTCAAAGTCATTCCTGCACCTTTATGCGCTTGGAGGGTTGTATTGATGATTTTGATGATTTTTTATAATTCTATAACAACATACGTCTTACAGTCGCGAGCAATATTTTAATCAACATACATCCTAGCACTGGCCTGCAAATTGAATTTCGCGGGCTACCCTGGAGCATCCACCTTAAGACAGACAATAGGCGAAACGACAAAAAAAAAACTAATTAGTCCTTCACATATATTATCAAAAAATATTTGACCCGTGTTTTTTTTTTGTTACGTAAACCAAAATTGACGAAGATACGACGCTTTTAAAATTGTCAATACGTCACGCCATGGTATAATTTTTAGCTAGTTCTGACGTCACGAGCCCCCACTAACGTATTTTAATGCGTTTTATCTTTGTCAATAGTCATTAATTTACAAAAACAATAAATACGTGTCAATTAATTTCCAATACTCTTAACTGTCGGACTAAATAGATTTGCAATTTTTTGATACTGTCGTCATGCCTATTACCCTACTAGTGCAAGCGACACAGACTATGTATTCTCGCTCGCACTAGTAGGGTTGTCTGTCTTAAGACAGTCTTGTCTATAGTGTGCGGTAGGCCTTAGTTGTATCGAAGTACAAAGTAATATAATAGTAGATAGCAATGACCTCGACGTGAAAGTGGCAACATTATAATGTATGCCCAGGTAGATCTAGACTGCAGATAGTGTGGTAGGTATAGTGCCGTAGACCTAGAGTACCGAATGTAAAAAATGGCAGTCTCAACATTTTGCAATCAATTTTCACAAGTGGCAGTCGTTCTACGTAAAATAGGGGTTAGTAGGCTAGGCGAATGATCTATATGAATCATTTCATAAGCGAAATTAGGTCTGGTTCTGTTTGCCTAGTACAACCAGCGAATCCCGCTTCCATTAATAGTTAACTGGACTGGAAAATAACTTACCATCAAAGAATGAATATGGTAGGCCATTTTTAACCGACTTCAAAAAGAAGGAGGTTCCCAATTCGTCGGAATCTTTTTATTTATTTTTATGTAAGTATGTTCTCCGATTACTCGAAGATAGCTGGACCGATTTAGTTGTTTTTTTTGTTTGAACGGGTATAGGTAATTAGGTACTTCCTAGGCCCAGGATCACCAAGTCAGGATCTGATTATGGGATCCTGGAGAAATAGAGAGAACTCTATAGATTTTATAGGCACACTTGAAGCGATTTGGGTAGTTTTTGGAAGAGTACTTTCTCGGAGTGGTCCCATTTCAATTTGGTGAAGATCTGATGAAGAACTTCGGAGATAGGCAACGGAACTCTATAATGATATCAAATGGACTGGGATTCCTGAAATCTCATGTATGTCTATTGTTTACACCAGTAATTCGTAACATAACATCACATCACGCCGGTACGCTGTGAAGGGGTAAGCACATGTGAACCACTAAAAAGAGAAAAATAAAAAACTGTTTGCAAAAAATAAAACTGACTCCAGGTTCTGACACTTCAAAAAACACAAAAAAGTGAAAAATAACTTTAGCTTTAAAGTTATTTTTCACTTTTTTGTGTTTTTTGAAGACGGTTTTATTTTTTGCAAAAATGGTTTTTGTTTTAAAAGACGTGGTAAACATTTTCGGTCCCTGACCATATCACGCCTAGAGCCCGTGCACTACACGGAAGACTTGATTAAGAACTTCTTTTATCGCATTTTAATAACCTCGTTCGTGCTATAAAATCATAACAAGAATAATGGGGTAGATGACACACCAATCAATTGAGATACATACTTTTTAAGAGCTGTCAAAACGCGATTCTCTCATAGATTTTGTACGGCAATAGCAAACTGTGACGTAACTGTTTAGTCAATTTAATGACTCAACCACTTATTTATAAAATCGATTGAAAATAAATCGGGTTTTCAGGCCCAAAATAAAGTGTTATTTTTAGAGATTGGTGTCTTGGAATTATTATTTTTATGGTGTCATCTATCCTGTTTAATTGTTGTGTGTAAAATATTGTTTAGACTGCAATAGTATCCTTCTACACCCACTATGGCCGGAAGTTGCAAGATGGTCTACATAAAGTGTGAAAACGTTGAAGGAATTCTATACTGAAGCACGAATCCACGAACAAACCCGTTTTTATTTCTACATAATAACATAATTTAATTATAGGTATTGTAGTACCTTAAGGTAAAAAAGGAACCCTTTTAAGACAACTTTCTTGTCCGTCTGTCACCACCGATTTTCTCAGGAACGGGTGGACCTAGCAAGTTAAAATTTATAGCAGATACTGAGGTCTATAGTCCCTATTAGGTGTATACATATTATATTGTGGTGGTTTTGGGTCGAAAACCTATAAGTATGGTAGTTTCCGTTGACCTAGAATCACGAAATTTGGCAAAAAGCAAGGCTTTTCAGCACATGTAAGGTAAAAATCTGTTAACCGTAAATATGTAGTTTAATAACAAAGAATAAAGCGATTTTACTATTAAAAACTTATTATTTGCGGTGGGTGCAATAGCCGTTTCTAGGGATCGAACACCAAAGTTAAGTTTGTTCTTTAAAAAGTTTGTACGGAACCCTCGGTGCGCGAGTCCGACTCGCTCTTGGCCGTTTTTTTTTTCTGTTTACAAATCAAGGAGGTGGTCCTCAATGGCTATTTTTTCGGCTCAACAATAGAGCAGCTTTGTTTAGCGTATTGTCCATTACTTCGGAACATGAAAAACGTTTATGAACTTGTATTGTATTGTATTGTATAACGGGCTGGTGTCCGCAACTCCACGTCAAAGCGCGTATTTTGCGTGCGGGTGGGAAATTATTCTATCCATCCCAAATCCCCGAGAAAGGCCAGCAGCGCCCCGATGTTGCTGACTATCTCGCGGAGAGTACCTGGGTTACCGAAGTACTTTGCCCTGTATGTTGCAACCACTGGGCAGTGCAGAAGCACGTGGGCTGCTGTCTCGTCTTCCTCCATGCAGGCACGGCACAGGGGGCTGTCTGTGACTCCTAAGACAAAGAGGTGTTTATTAAAAGAGCCGTGTCCGGTAATGGCGGCTGTAACTGTGCGCAGCTGTGGTTTTGTCAACCGAAGCGCGCGTTTGGTGAAGCGGCCGTTGATTGTAGGAAGTGCTTCCTTGGCCTGCCTGCACTCGCCGTGGTCCAGCCACAGCTTGTGGTGTTGTTCACTAGTTCGTTTCCTTACCAGTGTGCGTAGGTATCCGAAAGGGAGTGGTACGATAGGTTCGGGTCCCACCGCTTCCGTGCTCGATCCCCTTCTAGCGAGTTCGTCCGCCGCGTCATTGCCACGGGAGTCGCTGTGTCCTTTGATCCATTGGATGGTTATATTATTGAGATTACCAACCTGGTTCAGGCGTTGGTGACACTCGTGTATTAACCCTGAGTTCACTGTGTGGTTGTTTAGCGCTAGCAGTACAGCCATGCTGTCTGAGAGTATACGAATTGAGTGGTCCACAACCTCCCTGGCTAGGATGGCAGATGCCGCCAGGGAAATGCCCATGCATTCTGCCTGAAATACCGTGTTGTGGGCCCCCAGAGGTTTGGCTATGTGGATGTTGAGATCCTCCGAGAAGACTCCAGCCCCAGTGCCAGTACCTGTTTTAGATCCGTCCGTGAAGATCCGTAGTTCCGCGGGGTTTAATCCCTCGCAGCGGTGATCCTCGTGGAGCTGGATTTTGTATTTCTTATCGAATACGAATTGTTTTGGTATCCGATCGTTTACTGCTTTCGCCAGGGGGAACTCGTTATAGAATCCCTCCAGTGCGGCGGTGTGCTGTGTTTCTTTCTTACCCCAGAGTTGAAGTGTTTTGAGGCGTACGGCCGTCATTGTCGCTTCCTGCTGTATGAACAGATGGAGCGGTGGGAGCCCCAACATGGCTTCGAGGGCCGCAGTCGGAGTGGTCCTCATGCAGCCTGTGATCGCCATGCAGGCCAGCCTTTGCAAGCGTTGCAGTTTGATGGAGGCTGTAGTTAGTTTGGTGCGGGGCCACCAGACCACTGCCCCATAAGTGATCATAGGTCGGATTACCGCGCAGTATAACCAAAGTATAATTTTAGGGGATAGGCCCCACTTCTTACCTATCATCCTCCTGCATTGCCAGAAGGTAATGCAGGCCCTGTTTGTTTTGTTGTCTAAGTGGCTACTCCAGTTTAACTTGCTGTCTAGGATGACCCCCAGATACTTGACCTCATTGGCTAACTGGAGTTCCGTGTCGAAAAGTTTGGGTAGGCGATGAGGGCCTAGTATTCGTTTTTGGGTAAACATGACTAGCTCAGTCTTCGTGGGGTTCACTGAGAGGTCGAACTCTCTGCACCATCGTTCAACGATGCGTAGTGCCTGTTGAGTTAGGTCGCAGATTGTCCCTGTCACTTTCCCCGAAATGAGGATAGCTAGGTCGTCGGCATACCCTATAGTGTAGAAATGGTTCGCGTTGAGTTTCGTGATGAGGTCATTTATCACCAGATTCCAGAGAAGCGGGGATAGTACACCACCTTGAGGGCAGCCTCTGGCTATCATGGCCATCTGCTGTTCCACTTCAAGTCGAACCACTCGTTTACTTAGCATATTAGTAATCCAGTCTATCATTACCTGTTCTACTCCGTGACGAGAGAGCGCGGTGTTGATGCTGGAGAAGTTTGTTTTATCGAAGGCTCCCTCGATGTCTATGAAAGTGCCCAGGCAAGTGCCCTTCTGATGAATCGCCTCTTCTATCCGGCCGACCACCAGATGGAGGGCGGATTCCGTGGACTTACCCGAGCTGTATGCGTGTTGGTTAGTATGGAGTGGGATAGTTTTCAAAGCGCCGTCCCTCAGCTCTCTCTCGCACATTCTCTCCATGGTTTTAAGGAGAAAGGAGGTCAGGCTGATTGGTCGGTGGGATTTGGCGTTGGTATAGTCACTCTTACCTGGCTTAGGAATGAATATGACTTTCACTTCCCTCCATCCTTTTGGAACGTATCTGAAGGCCAGACACGCTCTCATTATGGTTACCAGTCTGCTGGCGACAGAGATCCCACCCCACTGCAGTAAGGCAGGAAAGATCCCGTCCAGACCAGCCGCCTTGAAAGGATGGAAGCACCGGATCGCCCACTGGAGTTTTCCCAGCGTTATGACTTTGTTTGCGTAGCGCCAGTCGTTTTCTGACGGTGTTTGAGTTACCTCTGTCCAGTCGATAGCCTGTGTGAAAGCGCAGCCTGGGAAGTGAGTTTCAATGAGGACGCGCATCGCCTCTACTGGTGAGGTGGTAAGTGTGTTGTCGGGTTTGCGGAGAACAGCGGGCCCAGTCGGGTTCTGCTGAGCCAGGATCTTCCTTACCCTGTTTGCTTGTTGGCAGGATTCGATGTTGCCACAGTATTTTCGCCATCCAGTGGAGCTCCTGTATCTGATGCATTTTTTTTGTAGCATTTTTTGGCCGCGTAATACGCGTCCCAATCTCTATCAGCACAGGTGTTCATGGCTCTGTTTAGTGCTGACCTTACCTTCCCGCGCTTGCGTTCCAGATCCGCTCCCCACCATGGTTGCTTCCCTGGTGTTGTGGGCGGAGTGGTCTCCGGGCAGGATGAGTGGTAGCTGTCTAGCATAGATTTCGTGAGATGACTTACACGCTCGTCGATCTGCGGCGTGTCCTCGTAGGTCATCCCGTAGTTTGTTGACGCAAGTTTGGTTTCGAGGGTGCGTGTGTAAGCAGCACGGTCAGTGTTACGCGGGTTTCGCCGTGGCAGTATTGGTATTACACAGACCTGAATGTCGAAGCGGATCCACCGGTGGTCCGAGCAGGAGGCCTCCTTGGAGACCTGCCAGCCAGTGGTGATGGCCGCTGCACCTTCCGATGCCAGAGTGAGGTCTATGATTGTTTGGCTACGTCTGTTTACGAAGGTTGGTTCAGAACCTGTGTTCAGTAGGGTCAGGTTTGTTGTAAATAAGTAATCTACTAAAGCCTTACCCCTTGCATTATGTGTGTCCATGCCCCACAGAGGATGATGAGCGTTCGCGTCCGCGCCTATGACGACTTCTAGCCCTGTGCTCTCGCAGTAAGTCACGAGGCGGGCGAGGTCATGCGGCGGCGGCTCCTCTTCCTCGGGCATGTAAGCGGAGGCGAAGACCACAGTTGCTACTGTGTCCCCCCGCTGTATCAGTAGCCTAGCTGCAGAGACATCCCTGCAACAGAAATCTATTAGTGGCTGTGTTTTTATGTTACGTGTAACATAGATGCACGATCTGGGCTTATCGTGATCTGTACTAACTAGGAGCTTACCGCCAAGATTGGAGAGTCCTTGTATTTGGCCCGCCCTAATCCACGGCTCTTGGATCAAGGCAATGGCCGTATGTTGAACCTCCAGCCACTTCCGCAGCTGAGCCGTCGCGGTCTGGCTGTGGTGGAGGTTGGCCTGCAGGACCTTACAGGTCGACGAAGGGGACGCCATCACTGGACGTACCTTCCTCGTCTCCTGCTAGCCGCAGCCCGGCAAACAGGTCGCCCGCGTCGAAGCCGTCCCCCTCTAGGTCAGAGGCCGAGGACAAGATGATGTCCTCGAGCTCCTCACCCGAGAGGACGGCGCCCACGCTAGCGGCTGTAGGGGCGGCTGGCGCTGCTTCTGCAGGCTCAACCGCGGGTGTTTCCGCGGTGTTTGTTGGAGGTGGAGTTGCCTCCACCACCTGTGTGTCGGCGCTGGCTTCAGCGGTTGGATAGCCCTGAGGGACGTCGACAAATTTGCCGTTCGGACCCTGGAATTTCACGTACACCGTCCCTACACAAAATGAGAGACGGCGTTCGGCCTTCATCAGGGTCGGTATTTGGTCCTCAGGGACCCCGACCACCACATACCAAGCGTCGGCCTGTTTATAGGCGCCCAGCATCACCCACTCCTTGACGCCAACCCAAGGGTTCTGGTAACACAGAGTGCGCCCAATACTGGACGGCTCCGTGAAGATCCCCTGCTCGTCAGGGATGGAGATTCCGCATCTTACCCTGCGCCTGATGTCCACCTGCCTCCTGACCACTAGCGTGGTGCTAGTAGGGGGAGGCACCTCGGAGATTAATGTCCTTAGCCATGCTAAGGTGTGGTCGTTACCGCACCACAGTCTAAGGGCCCCGCTGCTGAACACCGGCTTCGCTCTGAAGGTCGGTGCAGGTGAGTCCTGTGTAGAGGAATCGGCCTCGGCAACTATCTTTCTCTGGATAGCCGCGAGTACCTGATTCGACACCTCCTTACTGATGTGCCCCGTCCGGTCGCAGGTAACTGCGACATCCAGGTCGGAGCTTGCAGCTTGGGCGTAACTGCGGTTTGCGTCCCGTTTGGATTTATCAAGACACGGCCGCTTGCGCTCTCCTCGAGGTGATGAAGTCTCGTTGAGGGCTCGCTTGGCCGCGGCCTGACCCATCCGAACGGGTTGCGGTGCAGTTTTGGTGGCTGGTCCCTTCGCGTCGCTGGCTGCTGGTTGGCTAGGTCCCGGTCGGCTAGTGCCGGCCTCGGCCTGCGACCGCTTGCCTGCGGAGAAGTTGACATTGCCAGGGGTCGGTTTTGCCCGGCCCGCGGCGTTAGCCTGTTTAGTTTGTGGAGACTTACCCGTCCACAGTGTCTGCCGCTGCCTCTGGGACGGCCTGTTCTTCCTTCTCGGTTTACCCGTCGAAGGGGCCGGGGCAGCCTGCGCTGAACGTTCAGCGCAGTGGCGTTGTTTGCTGGAGTCCTCCTTCCTGCCTTTGTGCCTGCTCCTCTGCACCTGCCAGGCGAGCGCGAACGCATCACCCGTGGTGCTGGTCTCCGCCGGTTGACCAGTGACGGCCACCGGGGGGGGAGCAGTAGGCGGAGGAGGATGTATGAGGGGAGCCCGGCCAGAGGAATTAACCGTCGTGGCGGGCCCCACGCCTGAAAAGGAGGGAGGAGCGGTACTGGTCCCGAGCAGCGCCGTCGTCCTCCGTTTATTACGGGACCTGGTTTTGGTCCTGGCAGCGGTTCTCGCCACTGCCGGACCTGTACCCGCACTGGAGCTCGCTGCGTTAGCAGCGGAGCATCCGGGGGCTAGAGAGGTGCTGCTAGCACCCCTCTTGGGAGAATTGGCTTTTGCCTCCTCTCCGGTGTGTTTTTGTGCAGTATGTGCGTGTGAGTGTGTGTGGGGTGTGTGAGTTTGTGTGGTTGTTGTGTGTGTGTGTGGTGTGTGTTTCGGTGTGGTGTCGTATGGTCTTTGGGTATCCATAGTTTAAAATGATAATGATGTTTATGAACTTTAAACATACTCATATCTGAGTATTAGTTTGAAGTAGTAGTAGTTATATACCTATGGATGCAAACAATGTATGTATCCATATACTTGTACAATCGCTAATTAACGAAGAATTTAGAACGGTGCTCCTGAAGCATATCCATGCGATGACGCAGCGTATTCGTAACTCCTTAAGGTGAATGCGCCAGGGTGGCCCGCGAAATTCAAATTTTCTTACGTTTTTTGCAATTTGCAGGTCAGTGCCAGGTTGTATGTTGATTAAACTATGAATCGCGGCTGTAAGACGTATGTAGTTACAGAATTATAATCATCAATACAACCCTCCAAGCTCATAAAGGTGTATGAATTTACTTTTTCAAGGTCAAAGTCCCAGTTCAAGTTCCATTTATAGACACATTTTTATTTTGTGTTTGACAGTCGTTTCGGGCCTTCCAACTTATTCCTGCTGGCGAAAATAACGTCCCTTGGCTGTCACTATGATCAAAAAATATAAAAGATTTATCTTACCGTACGAAAATATCCGATTGCCAGTAACTGGGACGCTATTGAGAGCCCCTATATGGTTGAGGACAGCGCACCGGTACCCGTGGCATTGTGAGTAGTGCACATAGGTTCTGATGTACACGCTCTCCGATGTGTTGCCGATGCCGGGACAGATCGCGACCGTCACGTCATCTGTGAGGGGAAAAATTATGTTATTGTTAGGGAAAATGTAGGACAACAAATAAAGCAGCTGCTGTCCTATTATTTTTTCGGCTTAATGTAAATAATGATGTATTAAACAGTTGTTTCTTTACGATTTCAGATTTGGTTCATAATGATCTAAAGGTGAACGCACACTTATCAGAGCCAAAGGAAGCGAAGCGAAAGAGCCGAAAGAATTTTAGATTTGTTTGTATGAAATCCTATAAAACCTCGCACACTTATCCGCGTAGAATCGGACGAATGGATAACGTTATACGGATTAGAAAATGTTTCTTTCGGCGCGGTCGGTTCTTTCGGCGCAGATAAGTGTGATGACAGGAGCTAGATTTTGCGCCATTGCTGCATTTGCATTTGCTAATAATTGGAGTGCTTTTGCTTCAATATTTTTTACACAGTTCTTGAAACTCCTCAATGTATGAGGGGGTGATGAATACTTATCTGAGAACAACAGGCATGTAATCTTGACAACTATTGAGGAAACCAGCATCATGAAATCATTCTCTAAATCAGATATTATGACGTTTAGCAATTAGGTGACCAATCGAGGCCAACAAGTTAGAAGGTCCTCTAAAAGGGCGATCCCTTCGGAGATTGTTGCGTAATAATAGTTTATAAATAAATAAGCCAATTAAAGACAGAGTAAATTTGACACAACGTGAATCTTTAATGTTCTTCAAATAACTTCCTTACTAACGTGACTTGAATTCTAAGTTGTGTCAAGGCTCATCGGCAATCCGTGCCATTGGCAAACTTATAGTCAGCACTCAGGATATAAACAAGTTATAATTTTCAAACTTGAGTTTCATTAATATTTTAAGTAATAAAAACAATCTTGTAGTCAGTAGCCCGAAAGTCTGACAACCAGTCTTACCTAGGGGTATCGTATGTACTAACTGGGTTGTGGAGGTCAGATAGGCAGTCGCTCCATGTAAAATACTGGTACCTATGCAGCTGCTGGAAGCCGACCCCAACATAGTTCGGAAAAGGCTACTACTTGATCTTATCAGTATTACCTATATTATGATAATTTAATTTCATATCGATTCCAATAAGCTATTACTACACAATAAAACATTTCAAACAATCATTGACCTAATGATGTTGATTGAACATCAGTGCCAAATTCCTGGTACTTAGCTAAATGTGGCAATAGCCGACTGGATGTGCAAAAATAATCACCGGCCTGGCCACAGTGGCCACTATCCCCCCGCCTAGAGTGACCAGAATCACCTGTTTCCGCCACTTGGTTCTTTCAACTTCCGTAGGATGGCGACCAACTGATTCATGCTTTGTTTTTCCTTTACGACTGCATAGAAACAACATTCGCAAACAGTTACATTACTAAACAATGCATAGTTATCAGTCGTGTACTTATCGATTACTTATAAGAAAACATACGACATCGATTAATAAGTTTAAAGATTATTTTTGTGCTGGTCACTCTGACGTGCAAAAAATATCTAGTGTAGGTTACTGGGTACATCATCGGTGAAATTGGACGATACCACCTGTGCAAACTCAAACTCACCTTGACTGAGGTAACCGTTTGAGATGAGGAGTAAAATTGCAACTATGAATCAGGTGCGTATACAAGATTTTCTTTAGGGGGGGCAATTTTTGTTTGATTTTACCTATCTTACGGTAAATTCATAAAAAAATTGGTTTAATTAATCGACATAGGTCGTCAATTTTACCTACAAAATGAACTAAGGCTTCAAGAACGAGTGAAAGGAGCTTGAAAATTTTAACACTACCTTGGGCAGGTTAAAATTGTATAGACCCTTCATACAGAAGTTACTAGATCGACTCTCAGACAAAGCCAACATTCAAGAGGAAGTAGGCTGCAAGAGCGAGCGTAGCGAGCTCGTAATTTTTATGACACCTTGCCTTGGACAATGGACAGGTTAGAATGGATTCGATCCTTCATATAGGAGTTACTTGGTCGACTTTTAGATAAATTCAAGAGAAATTAGTCTGTAGAGCGAACAAAGCGAGTTCGAAAATTTTAACTCTTTACCTACCTTGAACAGGTTAGAATAGTTTCCACCTACTGGAGTTACCTGGGCCTGTTATAGACAAAGTCAAAACTCAAAAAAAACTAGGCTGCAAGAGCGAGCGAAGCGAGCTCGCAATATTTTTACATCATTGCCTAAGATAATTATGCCATAATTGCATATAAGGCCTCGGGGCAAGGGGCTCCTAATTTATTTCAGGCTCTGTTTATACCGGTCGATCATGCAAAAATCCAATAGCAGTGCCAATGCAGAGGTAGCAAAAGGAGCTTTTTTGACAAATGTTTTTCCGCAGGGTTAAATAATATTTCAATTTGAGTGATTCCATTTTACGACAATTTATTACGTACAATATCATTCTATGGCATCATTTAAAAATCCTGAGCCTCTTGGGGCAGCTGCCTCCTCCTGGCGACGCCCATGACAAAGAATATTTAGTTTCAATTACGTCAAACTAGTTCAAGCTTGGCTAATGACGTATTCGGTCCGGTTCAGGGGGGGGCAATTGCACCCATTCCCCCCCCCCCATGTATCCGCGCCTGCTATGAATATGAAGCCACCAAAGACCAAAGTGAGGTTTTGACTTAGTATTTTGGTATCAGACTTTGATTTTACAATGTCGGGTCCGTGTGTCCCGGGCCATTTCCGGCTCTGGATTTCCCATCAGATATTTTTCATTAGCAGCACGGAGCAGATTTGTGGCCGGTTTGATGTCAATAGGCTCGCTCTCTATTATATGGGACTTAAACGTAACTAATTGGTTTGGTCAAGGCAGATGTGACTGGCAACGCGGAGGGGCGCCCTAGAAGAGCATATCCTGAGCTTATTGAGGTTGAGGTTCTTCAGAAAGGTCAGGCGCGTACTACTCGCAACCGGCGTGCTACTGCGTTTATGACCTGTAGGACTATTACGTATCTCTGTTTCTGTAACTGGGCTCAGTCTCAGTGTCCATGAATTAACTGTCAAAAGGTTAGTTTCGTACTATGTATGACCATGTTAGTCACCGTAAAGTGATATCCACTCAGTGTGATACGTAATACTAATATTTTGACATTCACGGTTGTCATCAAAGTTCAGTGTACAACCGAAGCTTGATAGTCACTGGATATCAGAAAGATACATAATACCCCTGCAGATGTTTGACCGTGGACGAGGCAAAAGGAGTATGTAAGGATTGTAGCAGGTTCTGTGGTTTCTGCCTATCCCATGGGAAAAAGGCGCGAGTTTAAGTACATAGATGTTATACTAGGGAAATGTGGATGTGACCTCTACTGAAACATTCAGGGAGTACATACTACATACATGCGTGATGTGCATGGTCGATCTGAATGTTGAAAAGGCTGCGAATGGGTAAATTGTGTTGCCGTTACGGCAATCTTCCAAGTTGCACATTTTACCTCGCGTGACTAGAAAAGTGTCCATTACATTACAATAAAAGGTTTATGATTTCTATGGAATTACTGGCGGTGGTACATACTGTTCCATTACTATTATACTCTAAGTAAATATTCCTCTTTGTTTCTGAGGTAAAACAGTGCACGCTCTTTGTCTTATTTTCGTTAGAACCATAATTATCATTATGATCGTCAGTCTACATCAGTCCTCAGCTGGACAAAAAACTCTTGAAACGCCATTCAACTCATCACCACCTTATGCAGTGATGTTATCTGAATGTGACTTAAAATAATATAGGTCACATTGCTATTAAAATTCCTGAAAGCCACAATTGTTCTGAATGTTGGATTATCAACTGAAAATTTCTCTCAGTTGTACTGCTGACTCAATTTAAAACTTCCTGCTATGATAAAGAGTTGATAACGCGCTAATAACGCTCGGTACAATTTGAAATTATGACTAAGTCGCTTTGATGTTTCATGACAGGTTTATCAACATTATAATACATGTTAGAGTATAGTAGGTATGCGAATTTGTTTGCTATTATCTCTGGGGACTGAAAACCGATACGGCCATGCTACTGATATAAATAATTAGGTACCTATGTAATACAATATGACATGTTAAGATATGATGCAATATCATTAACCGACTTAAAAAAGGAGGAGGTTCTCAATTCGTCGGAACCTTTTTTTTTTTATGTATGTTCCCCGATTACTCGAAGATGGCTGCACCGATTTGGATCTTTTTTGTTTTGTTTGAAAGGGTATACTTCCCAGGTGGTCCCATGATCATCAAGTCAGGTTCTGATGATGGGATCCTGGAGAAATAGAGAGAACTCTTCAAATTTTTTAGGCACATTTGCAGCGATTTGAGTAGTTTTTGAAAGAATACTTTCTTGGAGTGGTTCCATTTCAATTTGGTGAAGATCTGATGAAGAACTTCGGAGATAGGCAACGGAACTCCTCAATAAATGATAGCAAATGGACTGGGTTTGCTGAAATCTCATGTCTGTCTATTGTTTACACCAGTTCATAACATAACATCACGCCGGTACGCTCTGAAGGGGTAAGCACATGTGAACCACTAAAAAGTGAAAAATAACTTTAGCTTCAGAAGTCGGTGACAAAAAAACTAAATCAATCAAACAAAGGTCACCGACTTCTGAAGCTAAAGTTATATTTCACTTTTTTGTGTTTGTTGAAGTCGGTTTTATTTTTTGCAAAAAAGTTTTTTTAGCAAGAGTTCTAAAATTTATTGGCAGTTTTGATTGTCCAATGGTCGCAAGTTCGGCTAATGAGTAATGAGCACGAGGTCCTGTATTTGAAACCAAATCGTGATCGTAAATCAGATGAAATTGGTTTATGGCCAGTATATGGCAAAAGGCTCGCCCCTATCTATCCCCTATCACATGGGCCATAAAAATTATCTGCGAGATGCAAGTCAGTCATTTTCTAATACGCCTGGACACATTGGTAAATAGAGGCGTGCGTACCGGTATTTTCCAAAACGGAACCACATCACCAGGTACAATCAAAAGAGTATAATTATAATAAACCAGTTTGACAAGTTAAACTAAGCCCAACAATACTTCGTGTTGCAAGAGATGAACCAATCGAGTGGAAAGACAGTCGACTCGCGAGTTACCTACCTATATGACCTTGCACCGTGTTCATTTACTCAGGCTTTATAATTTGTATTGTTGTGACGCAGACAGATCAGCCGGTACGGTAATGTTATTGTCACGATGTCACGCCAACGATTCCCAGTGGAAAGGTGCCCACCTACTTTCGAACACCTACGCACACAGCGCACACTACGATTCAGTTATCTACACTTAATACAGTTGCCAATGCGATAGGATTCACACAAAACAAACCATTTTATGATTTCTCAGAAAAATAAACAGGACCTACGGATTTTATGTACTTGAGCCAGGGGGTTAAATTTATAGTGCTTGCCCTAGCCTGTGATGAGATGAATTATAATTTATTATCGTCAATCAAAGCAATGATCAAAGCGCAGAACTTAAAGGTGATGTAATTGCAGGACGGACCTCATTCGCCTAACCTTATCCCAGCTATGTTGGTGTTCGGTTGTGTCGGCTTCGAGCGGCTGAATGCACATGCAAGCGACTGCCTATCCGACCTCTATTCTCCGCCTATTCGCTGCAGGACAAGAATTGCCAGTAATCGCACCAAATAGGGTGGAAATTGGGAGACCTTCGCTTTAATAAATAAATATACATGACGTGTTTTCTTTCAAGAAAGTCCAAAGACTTAATGATAAAGGGATATTCAAGTCTTGAAAAGCTGAAAAAAAAAAACTTACCTTCATGCTCATTTCCAACCGGTTCGTACAGGTCATAGGTGAGGGTGGACTTGTCAGGCAGCACCAGAGAGACCCGGCCACCAATAGGCCAGGGGCAACGGACACGCCCGATTAGACTATGTAGTATCGTCTGAACGTGGCCGCTGAAACCCCACAGCCGAGTCGGTATGTATCTGAAATTAAAAAGTTTAGTAAACAACCTGTTGGACTAATTATAAACCATTTTTATGGAAAGTTTTTGCTGTTTTGTTGTGACGGGCGCGGGCGGGGCGCGG
This sequence comes from Xestia rhomboidea, assembly GCA_963853795.1. NCBI lineage: Eukaryota > Metazoa > Arthropoda > Insecta > Lepidoptera > Noctuidae > Xestia > Xestia rhomboidea. Next base: position 7,263,107 of record OY970764.1, on the reverse strand, counting down.
GCGCTCGAATTCTTCATAGAATATTTCTGTTTTTATTATTAATTATGTTGCCCTTCTGTGTAAGTAGGAATCTTGTTCGGCTTTTCTAAGAATGGGAATTTGTAGGGGTCGAATATCTATCTATGCAGTCTTTCACGTAAAGTGACCGTATTTTCGGATTAATCTGATTATCTGAGAATTCGATTAGGATGAGCATTTAGCGAGAGTAGTGCGGTTTCGCGGAAAGTATCTTATTTAAATCAGTGACTCAACCGTACATAGATTTACTTTTGCTGAGTCTAGCATGAATCATTCTTTTACGTAGGTACAAAGCAAGGAGTTTTTATTCCATGTGCGGCAACCTTATGCTGCGCTAAACGTGGATTGATCGACCTGTTGTTATGTCGCATGATTCCATACCCTAGATTCTAGTTTATATAACACATATTTATTTGTTATTTATTTGTTTTTCCTTTAGGTTCTAGTTAGGAGCAGAGTGTGATATATTCAAAAATTCATTAGGTCGACTGATCCCGCGGGATCAGCCTGTGTGGGATCAGTTTAATAAAGACCTCAAATTTTTATGTTTGTAGACAAGCATCTTCATTGGGATTATTCTGTGAATCATATCGAGTGTAGTTCAATGCCATTGGTATCAGTCATGTATAATTGTATACATTGTTATTTATAAAGTAGGTACCTATTGCATCAATTGTTTCATATCAGGATAAAAAGTACCTAAAATTAATCAACGACGCCAATGACGCCTAACAGTGCCTATGAGAATGTGTTGCTGAAGGTCTTATAATTATAATTAATTACGTAGATATGTAGGTAACTATGCGGAGCCAGCTCTTTTAAAGTTATATTTTTTTTTTACACTTTTAGAGACATCTAATTCAAGAACATTTACAAGGAACTCTATTTAAATTATTATTAAATTAATACCTAATATTACACAGCATATGAACAAAACATACATAATGACAAAAAATACATTATCATAATTAGTTGATACAAAACAAATAACAGGTGTTTTTTTTTTTTAATTAGGAAATAATTTGTATTTACTTGGCTTCTAATGAACTGCTACAAGTAGGTTGTACCTACTGTATATTTAAAGTAACCAAAAGATAATGCAATGCATGTAGATCAATAATTGACTAAAACAATGCTATTACAATTTCAATGAAGCAATACTGATATTCAAGGTTGAGCTAGTGAATGAGTCAAGATTGTTTTAAATACCCATTGACATCAGGGTTAATTTGTTAATAGACGCCAGTAGCATTTTTTACAAAAACTAAAAATGTACATAGGTACATGGTATTTATGTTTGAAGATGTTTTTATTTGTGATAGATCATGTAAATTTTGTTTAAAGAACATAGTTTTTTTTTTATTTGTCTAGCATGAGTCAGTATGTATAGGAATTTGGGAATTTGAACCTTATGAAGGCTTAACAAGATTTCATATGAGCTGAAATCTGTTCTAGATGATAGGCAGAGCTGTTTGCAGATTTTTCCATGAGACATTTCAATGATACTATGTTACTTGATTGCCATAAATTGTTTGCAATCAATACTTACTGTGACTATATCTTTTGCTCAAGATATGAGCAAGTTATTGTCAAAAATAAATAAACATAATAAGTACTGAATATAAATTAAACAAATAGTTCTAAGTGTGACACTCTAATTATTACTTCATGACCTTGTTCTTAGCATCAAATAGGTGTGTACCAATTTCAATGTATGTGGCATGTGTTGTCTGTTAACATAAGTATGTAGACAATACACATCAACCATCAACACAATGTATGGACAGGCTTTCATGAATATTAAACTACCCATTCTACTCAAGTTAATGAACTGTTGACACAAAATTAAAAAAAAATGTTTGTAAACAAAAGAGGAAATTAGATGGGAATTTCCTTTTTTAGCTTATCGTTTCATATAATTGAGCAGGTAGCGAAGTGTGGGAGTATTTCCTGACCAATTAATATAAAGGTAGTCCTGACATCATGCCTATTGAGGCAGAGAGACAAGTTATGGAGTCATCTGTGACTCACCAATACAAAAAAAAAACTTACTTTAACTTGTATTGATACAAGTATAGATGTGAGATTCTTTATTAGATACTATAAATCTAATTAGGATTCTGAAGTAACAATGCCTACACACTACACAAGGAGTTTTATGCAACCAAATAAGGCAAACACAAAAAAAAAAATGATTTGAGCAGTCTATGTCAGCATGTTTGTAACATACCCTAGATTCTACCCTATGGCCTAAACTACTGAATTGGTTTTATTATGTGTGGTTTCAGTTAATTTATTTGAAACAAAATAAATCAATATGATAACTGTTACATCCAAGTGTCTGTCTTTTTTTATTTTGGTATGCATTCTTTGGAGTATTATACATTAAAAAGAGATCTTTGCTCTGCAGTGTACAGTAAATAGGAGGTAATAAAATCTTATTCTCTTGCCGACACTGAGGTATTTATTTATAAAGGTTTGAAAGTAATAAGATCAAAAGAGAAGTTAGCAGTAGTTTAAAAAAAAAAAAAAAAACAGGAACATGTATGAGAGAGATACACAACAAAACCATGATTCATTTGGGTTAAAACCTAGGTATTGTTATTTCTAGCTGGTGCCGTATCCGGCATCAAATAGTTTTATCAAACTTACAATAACACCACCAATAAATAGCAGTAAAAGTGGATATCATATCACTATTTTTATTATTGATTATAAGTTCAAACTCTAGTAAAACGAAAAGCTATATTATTACAATGTTATCGAGATAAAAAACCGTGACACAAAATTGACGACTCCCGTGGTAATGACATCATCAAGCTAGCCTCATGCATGAACACAGGGATGTAAATAAACGAAACTATAAATGAAAACAATACAAACTGGAGCAGGAATACTTACGGTTCATTTAGGAATGGTGATATAAACAAGATGTTCTCAATAAAACTCCTATCTCTCCCATAGATCACAGGTTTTTGGGGCTGACTGTTAACGTTCAATATTCTGAAAAGTACACACAGGATGACCGCGATAACTGCTAGCAGGACTGTCGACATTTTGATGTATGTTTATCGGAATCAGATCGTGGCGTTCGATATTAGGAAGAGAATTTTACATAATAACGACTAAACCGTATTCCTCGTTACGCGCGAGGAAATAACAAACGTCCACCCCGCCGCACAACACACCAGACTAAAAAAAAATCACTATCAACATCATTGACAACATCTCACGAGTGAAGAACCACAATTCAAAGAAATTACCATTGGTCGAACTTTAACTGTCATTCTATGATTGGCCTAAAACGTTCACGCCATGTCGGCATTGGTTTAATATATGTCACTTTGAGCGTAAAAACCAATCAAGACATCCGAATAAAATAGTGATGAAAATTAATTGATAACTAACTCTATGACTAAGCAATAGACTAGCTAGAACGTCCAGAGTCTAAAACCTCTAAAACAGAGAGTTTCCACTTTCTTGTGATACATAGAATTGTTATTTACGTATCATCCTTGGTATAGTGCAGCAATTTGTTTATATTGGCGCTGGCAATGCCAGGAAGGCGCTCATAGTAAAAAAATGTGAAATTGTAAAAAAAAAACCGGCCAAGTGCGTGTCGGGCCACGTGCAGTGTAGGGTTCCGTAGTAGCCCGTTATCACAAAATAGAACCCGTTGGTGCAGCGCCATCTAGCGGCAGCTTTGTGAAACTTATGATAATTGGTTTTTTTATTTTACATTTTGTTTTTCAATGCAAGTCTTTACCCGTTTTTAACCGACTTCAAAAAGGAGGAGGTTCTCAATTCGTCGGAACCTTTTTTTTTTTTTTTTATGTCTATTCCCCGATTACTCGAAGATTGATTTAGCTAGTTATGCATGTAATTGTGTGTGTGTACAGACCCCAAACTATCAAAACTTTTCCTTATTTGAATCAATAATGGAAGATGTCCTGGCAAAACTTGCAGCCAGTAATAAATCTACAATTATTTGTGGGGATTTCAATATCAATATTTTAGAAGAAAGTTCAAATAGCAGTCGGTTATTAAATCTTTTTAAGTCATTTGACTTGACCAACACTTTTAAAGAACCTACTAGAGTCACTCCTTCTACTGCTACTTGCATAGATAATGTTTTCTGCGATTGTGATTACTTAGATAAGGCCATAGTAAATTGTCTGCCTTCTGACCATAGCGGACAAACTGTAACTTTTAGGTGTAATACACCCCCATTGCAAAAAGTTCAAAATTAAATTTAGACCTATAACTTCTAGCAGATTAAATAGGTTTAATATTTCGCTACAGAACAAGTTAAGTGCTATGAGCCTTGACGATATTAATATAAATCAATTGTATGATCGTTTCTTTTCGTAGGGAAAGACTATTTGAGCTTTATGGCCTTAAGCCTTTTATAAACACTGAAACTTTTAACAAATATGTTGCTAAGTATTCAATTTTTTTTAGAAATACATGCAAGGTTGCCAAAGCCCTGCACATTAGCAACAAGATCAAAACAGCAGAAAATAAAATAAAGACAGTTTGGAAAGTCATAAATAACGAGACTAACAGGAAGAAAATACGTAACACTAGCTACACATTAGATACAGCATGTGGTCCTAAAAGCTCTGATCAGGAAGTAGCTCAAGAATTTGTAAATTTCTTTACCGATGTACCATTAAAAACTACAGAGGCTCTTATTTCCTCACCTGAACTCTCAATTGGTTTATTAAAGGCGAAGGTGTCTGGCTGCCTGGCTGAATTTAAATTTAAACACATTAACCCTATGATAGTTATTAAAGCTTTCCGGCAAATAAAAATCAAACTGACCGAAGATCTATGGGGAATGTCTATCAAAGTTTGTACATCCATACTTGAGACTATAGCCCCTTACCTAGCTTTAATTTTTAATTTATGTGTAGACCAAGGAGTTTTCCCTGATTTAATGAAATACAGTAAAGTCATACCTCTTTTCAAATCCGGGAACAGTAAAGACACTAATAATTATAGACCTGTATCGGTTTCACCAGCTTTTAGCAAGGTTTTTGAAAAGGTAATGCTTAATCAAATGCTCTATCATTTTAACACCAACAGAATCTTATATGATCAACAGTATGGTTTCACCAAGGGACGTTGTACAACTGACGCCGGTGTAACCTTATTAAAGCACATATTTACTGCGTGGGAAGAGTCTCAAGACGCCATTGGAATTTTTTGTGACCTCTCCAAAGCGTTCGATTGTGTAAATCACGACACATTACTTTTGAAACTTGAGCATTACGGACTGGGTAAACTTGCACTTAGTTTGGTAAAATCTTATTTGAATGATAGACAACAACATGTTCAAATAAATGGTGTTAATTCACATGGTTTAAAAGTAAAAATGGGGGTTCCACAAGGCTCAATATTGGGTCCTTTCCTTTTTCTAGTATATATAAATGATCTACCCTATTTATTGAAAAACCAACCTCAAAATATGGTGTTATTTGCTGATGAAAAACCAATCTCAAAATATGGTGTTATTTGCTGATGACACTTCCTTAATTTTTAAGATAAATAGGCGGGCCCAAAATCTAGATGACGTAAATAATGCCCTACTTCAGGTCCAAAATGGGTTCACAGCAAACAATTTGGTATTAAATGAAAAAAAAAACAAATGCATAAGATTTGCTTTACCGAATGTTAAAAGTAGTGATTGTGATATAGTACTGAATAAAGAGAAACTTGAATTCGTAGATAAAACGGTTTTCCTGGGGATTACGCTTGATTCAAGGCTACAATGGGGTTCTCATTTAACATCTCTTGCGGGGCGGCTAAGTTCAGCAGCATATGCCATTAGAAAAATCCGTCAATATACTGATGTAGATACCGCTAGACTGGTTTATTTTAGTTACTTTCATAGTATAATGTCTTATGGCATTTTGCTATGGGGATGGGCTGCAGATATTGAGTCTATATTTATTCTGCAGAAAAGAGCCATCAGAGCCATATATAATCTTCGTAGGCGCGATTCTCTAAGGGAACTGTTTAAGGATATTGGCATCATGACAGTACATTGTCAATACATCTACGAAAACATAATGTACGTCAGAAAAAATCTGCACCTTTTTGGTAAAAGGGGTGACAGACATAATTACAGTACTAGAAATAGGCACCAACTAGTTCAGCCAGGCTTCAGACTCGCTAAAGTAGACTCATCTTTCATGGGGTACTGTTTGAGATGCTATAATAAAATTCCACAAAGTATTCTTGAACTGAATGAGACGAAATTTAAAACATGTATTAAACGCACACTATGTAAGCAAGCATATTACAAGTTGAGCGATTATATCGCTGATAAAAATGCTTGGCTCAATGCTGGTCCTGCTCCACAAGGACAGGGGCGCTTAAATTGATAGCATTAAATGGTATTGTTGGAGCTGCTGAAGATTGTACAACTATATTTGCATTGTATAGATTCAATCTCTTTAGTATTATTTAATCGCATGGTAGGAATGACTTTGACCTTGAAAAAGTAAATTCATACACCTTTATGAGCTTGGAGGGTTGTATTGATGATTTTGATGAGTATAATTCTGTAACTACATACGTCTTACAGTCGCGAACAATATTTTAATCAACATACAACCTAGCACTGGTCTACAAATTGCAAAAAACGTAAGAAAATTTGAATTTCGCGGGCCACCCTGACGCATTCACCTTAACACATCTTTCTTCTGCTACCATCTCCAACTCTGCCTTTGACTCCGATTCCGGTTCCGGTTCCGACTCCGAAAAACCAAAATTAAAAACTCCGACTCCGACTTCGGTTCCTCCACCACCTCCGTAACATCTATAGTATACACACCTCTACAAAATTACAGCTTTCTAATACTAACAGTCTCTTAGCAAAACCTCGGACAGACGGACATGACGAAACTATAAGGGTTCCTTGTCAGGCCTACGGAACCAATAAAAACCAGATGGCGGGCTGGCAACGTTAGTCCAGATTACGGCCACGCGTAAAAGCAAGCAGCACTTTACACCGTATCGGAACCTAATCAGCCATAATGAATGAAGGTCTCCCTCAGTTAGAGTGTCCGCTAAAACTCGCACAGGTGCACGCTGACAAAATTAATATCAAACATAGTAGTAGCTAGTGGTGATTTTGGTATTGTCATTTTACAAACTCACCAAGAAAATGGGAAGTAAAACACAAGGCAGTCTTTCAAGTCCGTCTTTAAATATCATTAGAATTTAATATTAAAATACGAGTCTAGCTATGAACTGTAGTAAGTAATTAAATAAATAAAAGAAAAAGTGCGGAATTATAGAATTTTCATTTATATTTTGTAAAAATAATCGTGGTCATGGTTTCAGAGTTGGCCGCACTAAGGGAATTCCAGTCGTAATCGATGTTCTCGAGCCATCTGCAGATTGCCTCAATTATTCATATTTTGTCACTCTATAATTTATTGAATAGTGGGTGATTTAATTTTCCACATGTGGCATCACTGACTTGTCACAGCCGCACCGCGGATTGGCAGCGGCATGACGTTCTTAAAATGACGGCTGTAGTTCCAATTTTGTCCGGGTGCACAGCTAAGTTGGTGGCACTATACGTGAGAGAGTGCAAGATTCGACCAATCACAGTAGAGAAGTAGATTCCAACCAATGTGATTGGTCCGCACGTCTCCTCTCCGCTCCGCTCTGGTAGAGTCCGGGCCTTAGGGTCAGCTTCCACCAAGCGGATAAATCCTCGTGCAGTTTTCTATTGGCATTTTCGAGCCCTAAAGGGCGCTGTAACCGGCATGGAACATAGGGTGCGAGATTATGTCTAAGAAATAAAATATCATATCTTAGAAGAACATAATTTTATTAGAGAAAAAATGTTCATGAGCATAAAATAACTAATTACCAATAAATAACAATAATGCGACAATTCCACGACAAAAAAGAAATTCGCAATAATCATGAAAAAAGAAAAACAGAGTCACTGTATAAAGTCGTTGGTAGTTCCTAAACATATGCAAATATACCAATATAACTTTTCATATTCAATATTTTATTCGAACACTTAAATTATTGCGTACCGAGATTATGCAAATCTTAAACTAAGTACACTCTAAAGAATTACAATTCTTCCATACATTTCTAAAAGTCCCAATAGTTTTCTATAAATCATCCATGAAACGTCTCGAAAACCTAGTGTATCTAGTTTTTGTGACATGTATACATAGATTTTTTTTTTAACATTTTATCGATATAATAATAAGCTAAAATATACAGATATACATTTGTGATTCAAACATAGTGAGCAACACTTGTATTATTAATTATCTATTTCTATTAGAATATATAATCGTAACTTATAGCATCTGTACGTCGTCATGTAAGGCATTGCTATGTCAATAGGCATTGCTGGAGCAGCGTCGTCAACTATCTAAACGTTATTTGTTGATAATCAGTTATTTACGTTATAATAAAACTATGTTATTATAACCATTGTACACTACACCCAATACGCAATAAAAAGGTCCATAGTACATTAGTGGGACATAAAACAAGAGATCAGAAGGAGATTATATGGACAATTTGGATTTTGTTTGGATACCTTATGAAGTCTTAAATTAGCAAAAAGCTAGTTCTCAATTTGTAAAAGATTCTTATAAAAATATTATAGACAACTATAAATATATTGCATAACTTAGTGTCGCCATAATGAAAAACTTAAATATACCTACAATAAGAGTCCATCCGAAGTTCTACCCACCCGCCCTCGCGTATCAATAAATATCTGTACATACTCTTAATTATAAATGTTATAAATAGATGGGATATCAGATGGTGCACAAGTATTTTAATTACTATGCCAATACTAAGCTTTTATTGACAAACTACATACAAAATAAAGTCACGAAATGGTAAAATAACACTAAAATTAATATAACAGTAGCATAAAATTAAATTGTGATGATATCCTAATACTAAAATATAATGGCAAAAATGAAATCCTCAGCCCTGCGAGTACTCTCTCATGTACTGTATTCTTAACAACATCGTTACTATATTATTTGTATCAAATAAATGTTAACAAATGCTACCAAGTTATCTGCTATATTTCGACAATAATTTAAAATATTTATTCGTAAGATCTAAATAAAGTACGAGCTATAGAATGGATAATAATATTGTGCTGTGTACTAGTTTCATCTGCATTCTTAAAATATGAAGTATTATTTTCAACGTATGATCTGTAAATATATTTGCTGTTTGAAGAATAACTAACATTTTAACAAGAAAATCACTAACATGCATCGCCACTGCCGCCATTCAAATTAAACATTTTACAACTTTAGGACAGGAAATGGATAATTCTGCCTTTTATTTTTATTAGACAGGAATGGATTTGAAGTACGAGTCTGAAACTAATTTTGTTACTTACAACGTTCATATGCAAACGAATTGCGAACTATCACATCAGTAAGTTGACTAACTTAAGTACAGCGATGATGAATGATTCGGTAAATTTGACCTTAGCGTGACTTCCATCCAACAAACTTACTTATTATTAAAATCTGCAAAAGATTTTAATGTGAAGCTTTATTTGTGAAGTACAAAATATTGTCAATATTCGTACACAGATAACAAACTAAATATTTTTGTTTATTGATACATTCAAACAGATAGCACCACCATTCCTAACAACCATTTACTTTGTTCATACATACCTCAATCCCGAATTTACTTGATTTCAATCTATTAGCTACGCTGAACTAAAGGTACAAAATATTATGATTAGGGCTGTAGCTAAATTCGATCTATATAAAAGTTACTTGTAAGGTTAATGCTAGCGAGATAGCAATGGCCGCGCGTAATGGGCCGTAGAGAAACCGAAGAGGTAGTGTCAGCGTATAAGACAGGTGAGACACAGCTCTGCTGATCCGATGCAGTCGTCGTGGCAGAAGGCACCGCATTTCTTGCACAGTATCATGGCGCGCAGGTTGCACACGCACGCGTCGTCTGCGCCCACGCTGCGGCACCGCGCAACACTCTAAAAATAATATGTACTGATTAAAATGGGCCATAGCTTGTTCATTTGGGTAAGAAATAGGTAGAATGCATGTTCTACGACGCTTTGTTGAAATCAATGAAGTCATAAGACATGTCTAAGATAATATTGCCGTGAGGCGCGGACACATTGACTGATCAGTAATCATCAATTTGCAAAAGAGTTTTTAATAGCAAAATATAATAACAATCAATACTAACCACATTAGAATTCTGGTTAGCAGGTGGGGCACTAGACGCCCGCGGCGCCACGTTAGGAGTCCTTTGTACTAGAATGTACTGGCCCACGTTATTAGACCGATTCTCGTTCATCTGAGAAACAGCAAGTTTTGTTAATTTATTATATTACAGCCCTGCATCTTACGAACTAAGGGGAGATGCCTTTGAGAGCAGTGGGCTGCTTTGTCCACAGGCTAACAGTATACTATCAGCTGTATGTTTTCTTTGTGTTTTTGAGCATATACGTCACATGAACGTGCACAAGAAGAACGCATGTTCTACGTCACGGTATGTTGAACTAAACCCGGCGATACGCTTAGCTGACATAACGAAATGCGAGTAGCATAGTTTTTTGTGAATTAATTCTTATGCTTATTCAATTGAATTATGTAGACAAAGAAAAATCAAGTCTTCTAAAAAAGGAGTAATATTTTTATGCATAACCTTCTCTTATATGTATTTATTAAATGCATAGATCGAAAGGGTGGACAAGTAAAAGTATGTACAGTGCCCTGGCGTTAAAACGTAAATCTAAAATAGGAGATAAATAGCGAAAATGCGCTCTACAAAACCGAAACTTTTGTAGAACTAATCAATAACCGTGTACTGTGTTACAAAAAGTAAGACATTAAATAAGGATGCATACTTCATTATGAGGCATCATAGAGACCGGCATTTGCCTCACGAGTACGGGAGGCGGAGGAGGTGGCGGTCTCACAGACCGCGCGGGCCGCGTCAGCAAGGCGGGCGGCGGTCGCAGCTGACCGCGCAACGCGTCGCGGTTTGGACTATTCTGGATCGCTGCCTGGCATATCTGGTAGCTGCGTTCTAGGTTCACCGTGCCAGGCGGGACTTTGTTTGAACTTCGACTTCTGGAATGCAATAAATATTTATGATTAAGGCGACTACAGGAGCTAAATTAGCAACTCTCATTGAGGTGGTTCAAACTTCGTTTGAAATTTTGTTAGAATATAGTTGCTTGCACTACAAAGTGGTTGTTACGTCAATCACTGCGGGCCGAATAGTGCAAAATGAGTGGTTTTTTGCGATTTACAAAAAATCTATTGATTGGACTAAAAAAATAAAACACTATCATGCTAATATGTTGCTTATAGAATTATTTGCCAAAAAATCAGAATGATCGCATGCAGTATTTGAGTATGGTTTTCACTCGTTAAAAGAAATTTTTAGAGATAAGTTCGTGATTTTTTTTTATCTAATAAAATTTGTTGTACTAAGTTTTCAAAACGCTATCTATACATATAATAAAATCGTTGAGACCAAAAAATCTGTTCATTGAAGATTTAAAAAAAAAACCAGCCAGGGTGACTTAAAATAAGTAACTGAAGATATTAAAACCATTTTAAAAATTTTTGTTTGTTTGACCGCGCATCACGTAAGAACTACTGAACCGATATTGTTGAAATGTTCACAAATCTATTTAAATACATTCAGAATAACATATAGGCTATAGAAATTTTGGAATTTTTTGGAAAAAGGGGGTGAAATGGGGGGGTAAAGTTTGTATGAAAAAAAAAAAATGTAGATTGTTCTAGAATCATGAAACTTAGAATAAATACTTATTAATAAAAATAAAGAAATACCTGTTTCAGCATTTTAAAATCTCATCCAGAGACGCAAAAAAGAGGGTTTTGTGTTTAAAATTAATAAACTTCAAACACCTATACAATCAAATCCAATGAAGTGTAACCTTTTAAAGTTGCTACATATACTTCGTATCTAATACAGGTAAATATAATTTCTAAATTTTCTTGAAATTTGATTTTTGAGGTGAATACGCATAAAATAGCAGAACTCAAGAAAATCAGCTTTCCTCGGTTTAAGTAGTTGGTACGAAATGTTTGTGCGCGCATCACGTCAAAATTACTGCATAGGCTTGCGCATCACGTCAAAATTACTGCATAGGCTTCTTTAATATTTAGACTACATATTATCACGCTACTTCCTTAGGGGGGGTAGGCAATTTTGCATTATTTCCGTATACTTAAATTGTTTGACGTTTCAGTCATGACGTAAGTACATGAGAACGGCTATTTGTGGCTTATGTCAATGAAGTAAATAGCCTCCGCTACCGCTCTGTAAACTACGGGGTTGCAGGTTCAAACCCTCCAACATTATTTTCACTTTTTGTGATTTGTTTAATTTTTTCCGTCCGTCTCATGACGACAGGCCGTGTCGACGGCGCGTTCGTGTTCTACGCGCGCCGCAAGGGCTGCAAGGGCCGATGCCTGCCGGGGCTGCGGGACTATTCGAAAGAGATACCGTGTCCCCGGAACACAAAGGGCGATGAAGGAACATGGATGGGTTTTAGTCAGTAAAAGTCTGACACTTCCTCCTGCTCCGGGATTAGTCATTTGATGATTTCCCATCCGAAAAAAAAATAAGCTATAAGTATCGTGTTTGGGCTCAATTCATGCACCTTGATGAGAACTTTCGACCTAGCTGGAGTATGACTGTCATCGAGTGTCTAAGAATGAAAACCTAAGGCTGTCGAGGGAAGTCCCAAATTGGAAAAACATAGTACAATATTTTAACGATGATTGCATATATTTCCGAGAAATTAAATTGTTACCTACTTGAATCTATACTTATTATAAAGGAGAAAAGTTTGTTTGTTTGGTTGGTTGAACGCGCTAATTTTAGGAACGACTGATTCCAGTGAAAAACATCTTTTAGTGTTGGATAGCCCATTTATCGAGGAAGGCTATACGTTATATAACATCACGATACAATCAATAGGAGCGGAGCATCAATGAAAATTGTTGCAAATACAGCGAAAAACTATTGCTTTTGAGAGCTTCCGTTCCGTGCGCTGCGTAAACGGTTAAAGTAACTCAACAATCATACATGTATGACGGGATTGTTCCTCTTAAAAAGTCCGCTAAAGCATATTATCTGCATTTTTTTTAGGTTGACTCACACTCTCTCTAAGCCTCTCTCTCTCTTACGTAACGCAGACGAAGTTGCGCGGGTCAGCTAGTACTAGCATATATCTTGATATTTTTCTGGTTTTGTTTATTGCAGTGAATCTTATGCTTTTTTGTATTATAAAACTCGCGTTTAGCTCCTGTAGTCCCCTTAATAATATTCTTCTTTAAAACTTTAAAAACTATGTGAGGAACACTACAAACCTAAATAAATAAAGCTTGGTGTAATGAAGGAAAATACAAAAAAAAACACGTATCATTTATGAGTTTAAAAGGAGTAGCATGGTGCAGAATGCATCACATAAGCAGCTGTAGAGTTAATTCTATACAGAATCAGTACACACCTGTTAGAATCTTTTCCCAACTTTGATTTTTTCCCTCGAGCCCACATACCCTGTGCAATTGTTGTAGTATTCAGAGATGGGTTTACAGCAGTGCTAGATATTAAACTGGATGCTGCATCTATCTCTTGCTTCACAGACGAGTCCTTTATTGACTGACAGCTTTCAGATGAGTTAGAGGATTCCATATTAAAATTAGCATCTCTATCTTCTTTGTACATACAGTTTTCATCATTCATGTTTATATCTTCCATGCTCGTTTTGGAGTCTTCACTAACATATTTAGCGCTTTCTGTACTTAAGTTTGAAAATGGGTGTAATGTCATAACATTCTCGTTGTTTGCCCAGTCACTATCAGTCTTCCATGATACTGCAGATGCTTTGGGTTTAGCTGCATCTTTCATGTTGTCATCCGGGTAAGAAACAATCTGGAATAAGTTATAAGTTTTGGAATAAAAAAGTTTACCAAGCGATTATTGGATTTGTGTAAATCATAGTAAATTAACTTACAGATGTATTTGTGACTTCCATCATTGGTATTGATGAATTGTGAGTTAAAGGCATTGTAACAACAGCAGTAACATCTGGAACAGTTTACAAAATAAAAAAAAATAATTACATTGGTATGTTCGGGTAGGTTTTTAGAATAATTAGTAAGTCGTAAAATGTCAATATTATAGTTTGATACTACCCTCAGTTTGGATTATAAAAACAAGCATACTAACTTGTTTCACTCATGTAAGATGACAGCTCCATCAAGTTAGGATGTGGTGTATATCTGACATCTTCATTCTCTGTGAAAGCAAGTAGAAATATCATTATTTATTATGAACAGAGATCAGAATGGGTAGAGTATGAGAGTATATATATTATATATATATATATACTAGCTGATGCCCGCGGCTTCGCCCGCCCGCAAATTATATACTAAAACCTTCCTCTTGAATCACTCTATCTATTAAAAAAACCCGCAACAAAATCCGTGGCGTAGTTTTAAAGATTTAAGCATACATAGGGATATAGGGACAGAGAAAGCGACTTTGTTTTACACTATGTAGTGATAGTGATGATATTATAGTATGTTTGAATAAACTTCCAGGAAATAAGTAACATGTGGCTTATACCTCCTCAATCCTTTGATATTATCAGAATTTAAGTTCCCTATTAAAATTAAAGGAAGCTATTTTCCACTTGTTGCTTATTTTATTGAAGTCTAGGCATATATACCTACTTCCTCTACTTATTTAAATGTGATCTTTAGTTATGAAAATCAAAGAAATAAAAATAAATTGGTTTTAAAAAGTTGGTATGCTCTTTCATTAGTAAAAGAACTGGTATTACAACAATGATGACACAAAATATTACTGTAGTTTTACTATAAAAACTTTACAGGCAGAATAAAATCAAGTTTACACTCACGAGAAGTAAGTATTGAGAGGCTTGTCTCCAATATAAAAGACTCGGCATCCTTGAAGTGCTCATCATAATAGTTTTGTGCCATGTTTTGGGGCAGGCTTTCTTTCTCACATTTCTCAGGACTGGTTACATCATCACTCTTTAGATGGGGCTGGTCAGGCTGTGTTACTGGACACTCAACCTCTTGGTTATAGCTCTGACATACATCCTGTTCAACAACAACCTCTTTGCTTTGCTGAGGTGATCCTACATCAGTGTCAGACTTAGCACATTCCTGATATTGCTCTGATACATATTCTTCTTGAGTCTCCTGTGTTATTACATTTGGAGTACTGTCTTTATCAACTTCAGGACTTTCCTCCAGTTCTGTGACTGTGGTATCATAACGAACTGACTCAGTAGCACCTGTAGACTCATTTTCAGTCGTGTTTTTTACACTCATATCTATCTTCAGACTGGATACTGAGGATTCACTTCTTGCATCATATTCATACACAGATGCAGTTGCTTTACTGTCTTCACTGTTTGTGTCTCCATGATCTTGTCCAGAATACAGCAACTCATCATTAGGACAAACCTGCTCATGCTCACCAGTGTAATTAGTCTCAACATCTGAATAATTATTAGCAGTATCTGCATTATGTACCAAGTAACTTGAATCATGTATTTCATAATCATCTTCAAATTTAATTCGCTTAGCCATTGAATATTCTTCATTTATTTCATTACTTGACCTCTTAGAACATTCAAGTAGATTACAATCAGAATCTGTTGCTTTATCTTCTTCTCCATCTTTTGAAGTCTCTTCTATAGTAACAACAGTGAGATCTAGTTCTTGCTTTACATCACCGCGTTCAGACTCCCCATCAGGCAGCAGGAGTGGATCAACAGGTGTTGTAGATAGTGATTCATCCATCCTCTGAGTTGAAGATGAATCAGAGAAACTAAAGTCCACTGGATATTCCTCATAGTTGGGATGACTGTGACTTTTTGTGTGTTTCAGAGGCAGTAAGTCTGGCACTGGTGCAGACTGTTTACTGCTTACACCGACAGGTTCTTCTATTACATCATCAGCTCTAGCTGACGATCTTGTCACTGCACCTACTGATCGCATTCTTTTACTAGTACTAGATTTATTTTTTTTAATTTTAGGAACAGTACTACTGCTTGTTATTGAGGCTGTTGGTCTTAACTTTATTGTGGTCTTAAGAGAAGGTCTATCTGAATTTAAACTGATGGAAGATTTTTCCTTTCTTGACTTCTCTCCCCAAATAGGTTCAAAATGTTTCAATTTCCATGGATCTATTTTACTTTTTTCTTTTTCAGCTTCAGTCTTCATTTTCTGTTGGTTTTCTGGGGTTAATTCCCCACCAGAGAGGCTGTCTTGCCATTGTAAGCAGGCACGAGCAAAAAATTCATTATTCAGACTAGAAGAATTTAAGCGACCTGAAGGACTTAACCTATCCACACTTGGAAGTAGCTGCCCAAGCTTATATTGGTATAAAGGTGGAAGAAGTGAAAATGTATGTTTATTTAGTAATGCCCTAATATTTGTATTTACTAGTATTGAATCTGGTGTCTCTAAGTCAATGCACCCTTCTCTAGTTTGTTGTAACTGTGCTGCTGTTGATAATTTTTTACCACTTCGTTTTCGAGGTTTCAAACTAAACCCTGGAATGCTTGCCAATACCTCTCGCATGGTAGATGGTCTGTTAGTGCTAGAATTAGTTTCTGTGTAGGATGTAGCTGCTGTCCATTCTCTGTTCTCAGGAGGAGGCGGTGGTGGCAAGGGCTTCACTATAATCCTAGGAAGAGGCCGTGAATGATTAGAATTCTTCTTTCTTCTCTTTGACTGTTTTCTTGAGGAGTGCTTACTTGACTTTTCACCATCTTCGGGAATGCGTATGATCGAGTACTGGTCATTTTTACATGGCGTGTATTTACTGTCTGTTGAATTATCTGAATATTCCATATCGTTGTCTATTTTATCCGCAGGTGATACGTCTAGTTCCATTGTTATGTTAGAGTGTGTGTTTTAAAACCAACTAATGAAATGAGAATGATAAACTGTTGCCGATAGTGATCACTATTTCAACCCATCGTGCGTTTCTTCGCGATGCAAAAGTGCCTTAGTTTTATGATTAACAATACAAAAAAATATCATCACATAATTGATAGCGCAATTTTCAATAGCATGACAATATTCATACAATACAACTCTTTTTTTCTCAAGAATAGTTGGCTGGGTGAAGAGCAAAACGCAAAATGTCACAACAACGCAGAAAATGGATTCCGACACAGATAAAAAATGAATTGAAATTAAAACACCGAAAACGTGAACCGATTTTTTAAATTAAAAACCGAAACCTTTCAGGCAATAAGTTTTTATTTTATATGGTAAACAGAGGTACCCAAAGAATAAAACAAGTATATTTTCCGGTAAGGACTCCGCTGTCAGCGAGACTCACAGGAATGGTTCTGAAATGGCAAAACAATGGCGTAAGGTCTAAACCTAAACATCTATCAAAATACACGAGTTTCTTGTAGTTTACGATTATTTTTTCATTTAATTATCTTTTAAATCAATAATGAAATGCCTCACTGTTGTGCCGCTTAGGTTACCTTTCAGCAATGTGGCCACTTAGGTTAAGTTTCATTAAGTTTTTCATTGTACCACTGACTTTTGCTTTAGGCTTAATCTTTAGTTCAGCTACTTTTCTTTGTCCGTAATCCATATTCGTATTGTAAAACAGTGCAAATACGATGAAGTTTCGGTAAAAGTTTTACTAGCATACAATTCAGTACCATTTGACAGTTGTTTAGACCAGACGCTTACGTAGCGACATCTGGTGTCAGATAAAATCAGAAAAACCTTCAATCCTGTCCATGGTAATAATACACTAAGGCATCACCAACCTTTGGCCCAAGGGCGAGGGGGGGAGGACAGAAGAATGAATCTCTATCGGCTTTGGTCTAAACTGAAAGTAAAAACCGTCTTACTTAAAAGACAAGAGGTCGAAATTCAGGAATTAACTTGAAAAAACTAAATCTCTCTTTTTGGTAATGCCGCTAACTTGCTTCCGCGGACGCCATCTTGTTTTATTCCAGATGAATGGCGTAGTGCTTGCTTGCGCGAATTGTAAAAATTGAAGTGGTTACTGTGTGATTGTTATATTGTGAGTGATTTGTTAGAATTAAAAGTTTCTATTATATAAAAAGCTTTCCTACCAATAGTTTAAAGTTCAATCATGGGTCGAGGAAGGTAAATATAAATTGAATTACACAGCACATTGTTAGATAAAAAATATGGTATTTTCTCATTAGCACATTTTATTCCATTCTTAGAGATCGAAGTCGTGATAATAGACGTCGCAGTCGCACTCGAAGCAGGAGTAGGAGCCGTAGTCGTAGTCCTCGCTATGGTCTCGGATCAGGCGGTGGCGGAGGCGGAGGCGGCGGCGGCGGCGGCGGCGGTGGCGGCGGTGGCGGTGCTTACGGCGGCGGGCGTAGGAGTAACCCAGGTGCAAACTTGCGGAAACCGAAATGGGATCTAAGCAGGTTGAAACCATTCAAGAAAGACTTTTATGTACCACATAATGAAGTAGAAGACAGACCAGAATCTGAAGTTGAAGCTTGGAGGAGTGACAATGAGATTACTCTGAAAGGGCGCAACATACCTAAACCGACAATGACATTTGAGGAAGCCGGTTTCCCAGATTATGTTATGGATGAGATTGAAAAAATGGGATTCTCTAAACCAACTCCAATCCAGGCTCAGGGTTGGCCTATTGCTCTGAGTGGATGTGATATGGTTGGCATTGCTTCTACTGGTTCCGGAAAAACTCTTTCTTATATTTTGCCAGCTATTGTGCACATTAACAACCAGCCAAAGTCTAGTCGAGGTGATGGTCCAATAGCTCTTGTACTGGCACCAACTAGAGAGTTAGCGCAACAAATTCAAGAAGTCTGTGACAAATTTGCTAACACATCCAAAATTCACAACACTTGTTTGTTTGGTGGAGCTCCAAAGGGACCTCAAGCTAGAGATTTAGATGCTGGTGTTGAAATTGTTATTGCTACCCCTGGACGACTTCTTGATTTTCTGGAAAGTGGAAGAACTAATTTAAAAAGAACTACATATTTAGTACTTGATGAAGCTGACAGAATGTTGGATATGGGATTTGAGCCACAAATTAGAAAGATCATTGAACAAATCAGACCAGATCGTCAAACTCTTATGTGGTCTGCAACTTGGCCTAGAGAAGTCCAAAGTTTGGCTGCAGAGTTCTTAAAAGATTACCTTCAAATTAATGTTGGTTCCTTGCAATTGGCTGCTAACCACAACATCTTGCAAATTATTGATGTCTGTATGGAATATGAAAAAGAAACTAAACTGAGCACACTCCTGAAAGAAATCATGGCAGAAAAAGAAAATAAAACTATAATTTTTATTGAAACTAAGCGTCGAGTTGATGATATAACAAGAAAAATGAAGCGAGATGGGTATGTCAACCTCAATTGTTTAGATATGCTGTGCTATCACAAAAATAATATTCAATAACTAACATTCTAATTTTATCTATACATTTCTAACTTTGGGAACAAATTAGTGTTTATTTTAATTTAAAGGAAACCTTTTCTTTCCATGTGGTATTTAAATAATTTTTCAACCGAATGAAACATTTGACTTGTGTTTTTGATGGAATGTTTGTTCTTCTTATAGGTGGCCTGCAGTGTGTATTCATGGAGACAAATCACAAAATGAACGTGATTGGGTCTTACAAGGTAACGTTGATACAAAACATACTTTGTTGATATCTTATGATGATTTGATATTTAATTTATGATTTTGACAGTAATTTATATTATACTAGCTCCACAATAATAGCAAAACTGATTTCATATATCGAACTGGTGCTGTATAATAATATGCATAAAAAATAGCACGAGTGGTTGCCGAGAAGCGGTGTCGGACATAAGACGCGAGCGCGTTGGGTGTAGCGCAGCCAGTAAACATTTTCTGAACCCGTGTCTGCATGTGCAGGCTGTGGAGAGCTGCGGCCGTGCGGCGGGGCGGCAGCGCGCGGCTCGTCGCCGCCAAGCCGCTCGCGGCGGCGACAGGCCCGCACCGCGCCCGCCTCTCGTTGTCGGGGCTAAGCCCTATGCACTCTGACTCGCTCCCGCGGCTAGTCTGAGCCGCTTCTCGCCGGCGCGGCGGCTGGCATCTCGCGGCGCACGTGTAGGCGCGGCCCGCGGGTGTCGCCGCCGGCGCTCGCACGCGCCCGACCACGGTGGTCGGCACTCGGTTCTCGCCCTCGTGCTGATGGGCGACCTCTCACCTCTCGCTCTCAATTTTTATTTTTTGTGCGATATATGACAGACGGAGTCGATATTATTAGTAAGTTTACTAATACAATAGTGAATGGAATAAAATTATATTTACGTCTCTCATTAAACCTCCTAAGGTTGCCCTCAATATTTGCATTTAGTTACATTTGTCATGTCATTTTCTTATTCTACACCTTATCCTTTGATTTTATTATTATTTTCTTTCTATTATTCTATGTAATTACATTGCCTATGCATATACATTTTTGTTTTCCATATTAATTTAATTTATTCACTATCAAACATAACACAATCATTACTGTATCTACATAAACATAATTGGTGGCCTAGAAGGGGTGCAATGTGAGATGAGTGGTAATTGAGTTGAGCAAGATACATTAAAAAGCTTGGATTGACACTTTGGGAATATTTATTTGTTGTAAGAAGCTTTGCCGACATTATTGTGGAAGCGAAAATACCTGCAATGGAATATGTTTCTTTATTGAAATAATCATAACTCTTCTGAAATATTTGTGCAACATATCTTCTGAAGCTTGTTGATTAAGGTTTTCTTCATTGTCTCATAAATCTGCAATGGTTTGGACATGGGTAAGGATTTAGTAAGAAATGTCATACAATGTGAACATAATAATTAAAATGATTTTCTAGTTAATTATTATATACAAAATAACAAACAGTCAAAACTTACAACTACGATTTTCAATATTTCAAGTGTAATATTGACAATATTTCAAGTGTCTACAAGCAACATTGTTTTTAATGTTGAATGAAACAATGAATGATAATGTGCGTTGAAGGTGCTTATACATATAATTTCTTACAGATTTTCGTAGTGGGAAAGCTCCCATTCTAGTAGCTACGGATGTTGCTGCTAGAGGTTTAGGTATGTATTTTGTAAAACAAAAACAAATTCCATATACTCAGCTTTATATACACACTCTTCAAATTCATAATTTCTCATTTCAGATGTTGATGATGTTAAATTCGTCATCAATTTCGATTACCCAAGCAATTCAGAAGATTATGTGCATCGTATTGGAAGAACTGGACGAACAAATAAAACTGGAACAGCGTATACATTCTTCACGCCTTCTAACGCAGCCAAGGCCGCTGACCTTGTAGCTGTATTGAAAGAAGCCAAACAAGTAGTGAATCCTAAACTACAAGAACTAGCTGAACGAGGTGGTGGCGGTGGAAGACGTAAGTACAAAATTAATAAAAAATAAAAACAGGTTTCACAAATTCATACCAATTAATTCTTTAGTCAGATAAATAATAAACAAGACAATGATTTTACAAATTTGCAAGCAGGTCACCGAGGCCGCGGCGGCAGATATCGTCGCGGGCGCCGCTCTCGCTCCCGCTCCCGCTCGCGCCGCCGCCGCTCACGCACGCGCTCTCGCTCCCGTGACCGTCGTCGTAGACGCCACAGCTCCTCCAGATCATCGCGAAGCCGGTCGTCGAGGTCTTCCAGAAGTCATTCGCGCTCCCGTTCCCGTTCGCGAAGCCGATCTCGCTCAGGCAAGTGCAGCCCCCAGAAGAATACTACGGATTCGGGCCAACAACAGGCGCCCCAAGCTCTTCTTCCAACGCCGAAACCCCTTCTGCCGACTCCCATCGGCCCCCAACTCCCCTCTCACGTCGGCAAAGGACCCTCCACTCCTCCTATAGAAAAAAAAGTCACTCTCCCTGATAGAAATATTATTCAAAATCAAAATAATCCCCCAAATAACAGTAATGCAAATTATTTACAGCAACCTAATCAAATACCGCCTCTGATGGCTCTTAATCCCCAAATGAATATGTGCGCTCCTCCTCCCCCAATAAATGGGCAAGGCTTCGCTCTGCCTCCCTACTTCCCTGCCGACCAGTACGGCATGATGATGCCGACCTTCACCGCGGCCATGCTCCCCCCGGGCGGCTGGGCAGCTCCGCCGCCTCCCCCGCCACCTCCTCCGCCCTCCGAGTCCCCGGCTAATGGAAGTCACGAGCAAAGGGGCCCTGGACAAAGTGGCCTCGAGTCAGATTCCAGAAAACGCGGGGCTCGCTCTGGCGGGCTCGGTGGCTCAAGCGGCTATGCACCCGCTGCGGGCGGGCTCGGCTCCAGCGGCGGCGGGCTCGGGGCCGGCAGCGGCGGGCTCGGCTCCAGCGCCGCGCTCGGAGCGGGCGGCGGGCTGGGCTCCGGCGGCGGGCTGGGCTCGTCCGGTGGGCTCGGTTCCTCTGGCGGCCTAGGCTCTGATGGCCCGGCCGGCAACCGCTCGCGTGGCCGCGACCGACGACGCCGCGGCAGAGGACGCGATCACGACGACTTAGACTCGGCCGGCTCGGGCTCGGGAGGACTCGGCTCGTCTGGGCTCGGTGGAGGCCCCGATGGCGGCGGACTGGGTCAACCGCCCGGCGGCTACAGTTCTGGCGGTCTCGGCGTACCTCACGGGAGCCTCTTGCCGCGCATGCTTCCTCCGGCAAGCGGCGGCGACGGTGTTGCACCTCAGGGCGCTAATTTTACTGCGTTCGGGTCGTATGGATCTAAGAGTATTAAACAGAATAGTAATATGCAAGGAAACGAAAGTAGTGAGGGTTACAACAACCCTGCTGGTAGAATGGAATTTTATGACCCGCAAAATATGGGACCTGGCCGGCCATACGGTCTTGGTATGGATCAGATGGGTTGCAATGGTGCGCTGGCGAATGGCTCCGTGGGGTACAATAACGACCGCCAGAGGAATCGCCGGCGATGATTACGACTGAGGTTTGTTACATTCAAACCAATGCCAACTCACCTATTTTAACCACTCCATTACTCCACTATACATTACACTGAGACTAGCTGCTTTGGTGGCCTCTCAATTGATGATTTTTATTATACGACTGTATAATATACACCTGCATTATGGTTGTTATATTATAGTAATCTGTGCTCTATAAAACTGCGTCACAAGAAAATAATATGTAAAGCGCGTTTTAAAAATCTTTGTCTTTTTTTTCCAGAAAACGGATACAATGGGGACTCTCGTCGACGCAGGAGACGTTAAACGCAACTGGAACACAAGGAGTAAGCAACTTAGTTACATAAGATTTGACACAGACTATTTGATTTCCATTCCATGTTGTATTTATTGAATGTGTGACCATTAGTGCAGTATCACACAACACATGTTTTAAGTATTTTCCTAATTCTCACAGTAGACCGTACTCCTTTTTAATAATAATAATGCATTGTAAATAAACATTCATTAAATTGATGTTTTAGATTAAATAATTACTTAATATATCTCATCTGATATTTAGCTGCATATAAAGTGCCAGTATATTCATTAGAACAAGACTATTTTTCGATACGCAATATATGTACTACAACACAAGCTTCGAGGCAGTCACCTAATTTGTACATAATTAAATGTCGAATATTTAGTCACTATTTTGTCTTATATAAGAATATAGCATCAAATGTTTAAATATCTTCAATATTAAGCCCTTCAACTAACTAAAGCAACATAAACGTAGGTATGTAATAATATTGTGTACTGATAGGCCCTTTTTTACCTACAAGTGTGAAGAAAATGAAATCTAATGGCTCAGTACTGTCATTCAAGTATATCTCTACTTGTTCAAGAGATGACAGCTGTGCTAACTAATAAATTATCTTAGTTAAACATAAGTAACCTAATAAGCTCCCTTGGATTTGGTTTTTGTGTTAAGTGCAGTTGTGATCAATATAAGTTCTTAGCAGGATATTAGATTATGTTAAGTATGTAAAACAAAGCAATTACTTTAGGTATTCTATTCCCATGAATCTTTGACTAGTGAATTGTATCTTGTAATATCTACACTGTATGTGAACGAAATTAAAGTTTTTCACTAATAAATTGACTTTTGTTTATTTTATCAACACTGCCCATTCCTCAGACAAGTGGCTTGTGAGTTGTGACCCCAGAGCTGCAGGTCTATTGACTGTATTTTTCATTATTTGCCAGTGGCTAAAAGGCTTCAGTTGTACACTGAACTTTGATGACAACTAAGAATTTCCTGGGCATCATCATCAGGCAACCAATCGCTGGAATTTGGGCGTCCGCTCACACTCAAAACCGTGTCACTGACACTGGTTTAGCCACCATCAGGGATTTTAATTTTGATAACACAAAAATATATTCGCTAATTAGTAGAAATTTGTAGCCAAATATCAGAATTTGTCGGTAACTGGTTCAAAAGAAATAGGTAATAATCTTTTTAATTACACACCGGCTGAATCTGTAACTTGGCGACGCATTGCGACTTTAGAACGATTAAATTTGAAACAAAACAGTATCTTCGCTAGGTGCCCCAGTTTTTGAGAAATAAATGTGGCCAAGCTGGGGAGACTCCAGACCGCCCCTAAAAACCCTTATATCTTTGAACCAGTGACCGACAGATTAATGTAAGGGATATGCAATTAAACGTTCTCTTTGTGCACTGAAATGTTTTTTAATGAACTCAATTGATCAATAACACAATTTGTCTTTTAACGTTTTTACCGCCGGAGCATAAACACACGCGCGTGTCCTACGCCAAGCTACAATTTCACTTACCATTCCTGTCACATATTTGTGTCGTTTGGCGTACGAGGCACGCGCTTGCTTGTCACGTATACATATTTGTGTCGTTTGGCGTACGAGGCACGCGCTTGCTTGTCACGTATATGTGACCATGGCGGTCAAAGGGTTAATCCACATTCACTCACGAAAATGATCGTACTAGGAACAAGCCCAGAACAATGGAAGGCGGGCTATATATATAGGCTGGCTTGTCACTACCCCACTCTGGACTTGGCTTGATGACGTGCATGACTGGATTGGCAGGCAACTATGGCATGTGGAGTAGTGACGTGGCTCTTCGCATCCCCGGCTCGCTAGCTGATGGCAGTGGTTTTGGCGACAAATTTTTAGGGTTCAGTACCTGGGGTGCGAAGTCAGAAGTCCTCCACGTGTGTCCGGCGGCTGCTCGTCCCTCTCGATACGTCTGGAGGGAAGAGCAGCTGCTGGGCCGGTGCACCCCGGGCGCGGCAGTATCCTTCTCCGGGGAATGAGGGGAAATGAGAATTTCCTCTTATCCCTCGGGGAGTGGTACTGCCGCGGCCAATTATTCTGACATGGGTGGGGTCCGACCTGGACCAAAGGTGCGTTCCTTTGCGAGAGGAGTGAGGGCGGGCTCGGTGTGCACTTACCCTGCCTCCGAGCAGACAGAGAAGGATCGTCCTCCTCTGTCACCGCCGGTCTCGTAATCCCACCGTCGAAGTGTCGTGGATCAAGTCTCGCGGCTTCGACAGGGACCGAGGGTCTTGGCTTAACCGCCCGGACCGCGAGGTAGACAACCTCTATAAAAAGCTCACAAAGGAGGTGGAAGCCGCAATTAGGGGCGTGGCCTTGAAGATGAAGACATCTTCAAAACTCAAGGCCATACCCGCGGCTTCTGCCTCCATAATGGCGGCAGCGGAGGCCAACTTTTGCGGACCTCCTCCTCCTCCTCCCCCTCCTACGACGGATGGAGAGTAGCTGGCCAAGCTGCGGGCGGAGGTGACCCGCCTGTCGGCCGCCACGGAGGCTCTCCAAAAGGAGAATGCCAGGCTTCTAGCAGACCTGACCAGTCTGAGAGAGTCTGGCTCCTGCGTGGCGTCTCAAAAGGGGGGCCAGGCGCAGCGACCCAGCCAGCCCGAGCCGGTGGAGAACCAGGTACTGAACCTGGTTCGGAAGGAGCTGGCTTCCTTCCAGGCGCGGTTCTCCGTCCTGGAGGGAATTGTCCTGCGCCCCCCCCTGGCGGCAAGTAAGGGAGCCCCGGGTTCGAGGGCAGCCTCATATGCGGCTGCTACGGCTGCCGCACCCGGACCGGGGCCGTCCAGCCAGCCATCCGGCAGGGCAGTGGCGGCCCCTCCCCCAAAGCCGGCTCCGGCGAAACCGGTGCCGGCTAAAAAGGCGCCCAAGGGGAGAAAGGGCAAGGCGGCTGCACAGGCGTCGGCTGTGCCGGCGCCAGTGCCAGCAGCGAGTGGGCCAGCGCCGGCAGTACGTAAGCCGCCGCCACCGCCACCGCCCCCCCAGCAGCCCCCTACACCTCCTGCAGCTGAAGCCGGATGGCAGGTGGCCGGGGAGAAGAAGAAGGGGCGGAAGGCGGCCAAAAAGGCCCGAAACCAAGAGCGGCAGCGCCAGTTTAGGGAGCGCAAGATCGCGGCTAGGCTCCGCGCCCCTAAGACCGCGGCTGTAGTGATCACACTGCAGCCGGAAGCGGAACAGAGGGGCGTGTCCTACCGCGACCTGCTGGCGAAGGCGAAGGCGACGGTGAACCTTGGTGAGCTGGAGATCACCGGGGGCCTCCGGCTTAAAGTCTCCGCAACGGGGGCTCGACTGCTGGAGATCCCTGGTGAAACCAGCGGCTCGTCCGCCGACGCTCTGGCTGAAAAGCTCAGAGCGTCCCTTAATGCGGATGAGGCCCGAGTGTCCAGGCCCGTCAAATGCGCAGACCTGCGCATCCTGGGTCTGGACGACTCGGTGACCGAGGACGAGGTGGTGGCCGCCGTCGCTAGGTCCGGAGGGTGCCCTGCCGATCAGGTTAGGGCGGGCGCCCTTCGCCCGGACCCCACGGGCATGCGGACCGTAATGGTAAGCTGCCCTGTGACGGCAGCCAGGGCAATTGTGGAGGGCCGTAGGCTACTGGTGGGCTGGGTCTCAGCGCAGGTGAAGCTGCTGGAGCCCAGACCTCTGAGGTGCTACCGATGCCTCGTGGGACACCATGTATCGGTGCAATGCGCCTCGGAGGTCGACCGCAGCGGCCTCTGCTTCCGCTGCAGCCAGCCCGGTCACACATCCGCGGCTTGCTGCGCCGCCGCGCCGCACTGCGCTGCATGTGCGGCGGCTGGCAAGCCTGCCGATCACCGGGCTGGGGGCAAGGCCTGCGCTCCGCCCACCAGGGCCACTAGAGGCAAGGACAGGCCCTCCGCCGCCACCGCCACCGTCGCCACCGCCGCAGCCGCAACTGCCGCCGCTGCCGCTCCCTCTGTCGCCGCCACAGAGGGGCCCTCACAGGGGGCCAGGTTGGAGGAAGCGGTAATGGAGTGCCAATAACGGCCCCATTACGCTTCCTCCAGGCGAATATCAACCACTGCGCCTGCGCTCAGGATCTCTTGCTTCAGAGCATGGCGCAGTGGTTGATTAACATCGCTGTGGTCGCTGAGCCGGATTTCGTCTGGCCCAGGGAAGACTGGGTGGCGGACCTAAGCGGCTCAGTGACCATAGTGTCGTCGGCCGCCGCCGGCACCCCGACCCTTGAAAGTGTCAGGAGGGGTCGGGGGTGCGTAGCTGCCCGGTTCGGGGAGATCGTCGTAGTGGGTGTCTACTTCTCCCCGAGCCGAACTCTCGCCGAGTTCCACAACTCTCTCGCAGAGTTGAGTGTCGTCGTCGGAAACCATTCCCTCCCCGTGCTTGTCCTCGGGGACTTCAATGCCAAGAACTTGGCTTGGGGTTCCCGTTGCACAGACGTGCGGGGAAGGATGGTAGAGGACTGGGCCCTGGAGAAGGGCCTGGTCGTCCTAAATCGGGGTTCTGTCGCCACGTGCGTGAGGATGCGGGGCGAGTCGGTGGTGGACATTTCGTTCGCCAGCCCCGCCCTGTCACCGCGTGTCGTTGACTGGCGCGTCATGGAGGGGGTGGAGACCTATTCCGACCACCGGCACATCCGGTTCGACGTCTCCACCCAGACCTCAAGCGCGCCGGTCCAACAGGCCCCGAGTGGTCCGCGTTGGGCGCTGAAGCAGCTGGACCGGGAGCTCCTCCTGGAAGCCTCGATCGTGCAGGCCTGGGTGACATCACCGGACAGGCCTGCCGACGTTAACGATGAGGCAGGGTGGTTCCAGGAGGCCATGTCCGACATATGTGACGTGGCAATGCCCCGAGCCCGGCCAGGAAGCGCCCGGCGTCAGGTGTACTGGTGGTCGCGAGAGCTGACGTCCCTACGGGAGGCGTGCGTGGCAGCGCGACACCTGTACGCCAGGCACCGCAGGCTCCGCATTCGCCCACCGAATGCGGAAGCCATTGAGGCGGAGCTTTATGAGGGCTACAGAGCGGCGAAGACCGCCCTCCGCGAGGCTGTCCTGCGGGCCAGGGATCTGGCCCGCGAGGAGATGCTGGGGACTCTCGACAGAGATCCGTGGGGGCGCCCTTACAAGATGGTGCGGGATAAACTCCGCACCTGGGCCTCCCCGCTGACGCAGATTCTCCGGCCTCAGCTCGTGGAGGACGTGGTGAGCGCTCTGTTCCCCTCGCGAGGGGAACACCCGCCCCCGCCTATGGCTCCGCCGGTTGCGGTGCCGGAAGCGGACCACGAAAGTGACGACGACGACGCTCCGGAAGTGACCGGGGTAGACATGAGAGTGGCGGTACGCAGGCTCAGTGCCAAAAATACCGCCCCGGGACCCGACGGCTTGCCTGGCAAAGCCTGGGTCCTGGCCTCGGAGGCTCTCGGTCCCCGACTGGAGGGGCTCCTAAGCGCATGTTTGGAGAGAGGCCAGTTACCGCTTCGTTGGAAGACGGGGAAGCTGGTCCTCATCCGGAAGCTGGGGCGCCCGGCGGACTCTCCGTCCGCCTACCGGCCCGCGGTGCTGCTCGACGAGGTGGGCAAGCTCTTTGAAAGAGTGATTGCAAACCGCCTCGCCGAGCACCTTGCGAGGACTGGGCCGGATCTTGCGGAACACCAGTTTGGTTTCCGCAAGGGGCGCTCTACGGTGGACGCCATCATGCGCGTGAGAGCCCTCACGACGGGGGATGCGGTGTCCCGGGGTGGGGTTGTCTTGGCGGTGTCTCTCGACATCGCCAACGCCTTCAACTCCATGCCCTGGAGCTGCATAAGGGAGGCACTCCGGTATCACCGGGTGCCGACCTACCTCCGTCGTGTGGTCGGGGACTACCTGACGGACAGAGCCGTCATCTACCCCGGTCGCAGCGGAGAATGGAACCGGCGAGAGATGTCGTGCGGTGTTCCGCAGGGATCGGTTCTAGGCCCGTCCTTGTGGAACATCGGTTACGACTGGGTGCTGCGCGCCGACCTCCCTAGCGGCGTCAGCGTTGTCTGCTATGCAGACGACACGCTGGTGCTGGCACAGGGGAGGTCACACGAGGCGGCGGCCGAAAACATGACACGCGGGGTTGCGATAGTCGTGGAGAGGATCCGGCAAGTGGGTCTCGAGGTGGCACTGCACAAGTCCGAGGCCATGTGCTTTCATGGGCCTCGGAATGCGCCACCTCCGGGATCCGCAGTGATGACAGGAGGGGTTTCCATCGGCGTCGAGTCGACGCTGAAGTACCTGGGACTTGTCCTCGACAGCCGGTGGAACTTCGTGGAGCATTTCCGACGTTTGGCCCCCAAACTGGAGCGGACAGGGGCTGCCTTCAGGCGGCTCCTACCCAACCTGGGGGGGCCAAACGCCTCCTGCCGGAGGCTCTACGCGGGAGTCGTGCGGTCCATGGCCCTTTACGGGGCCTCGGTGTGGGCGCGTTCATTGAGGCAGCGAGCCGCCAACTATTTGAACGCGCCCCAAAAGGTGGTGGCCGTAAGGCTAATCCGGAGGTACCGCACGATCTCCCGCGAGGCGCGAGCCTCCTTGCCGGATTGCCGCCATGGGATCTGGAGGCGATAGTTGTCTACGACACATTCCCTCAGTCATTCAATCTTCATTCAATGTCATTTTTAATCTATGTTCAGCATTCACTCCATACATTCATTCATCATCTTGAAACACTCTCCGTCGTAAAGAAATCCTTTTTATTTTGAGTTATATTTGTAAAGGTTTATTAAACCTGTAAAACCGAAATATCTTTGTTTGATTTATCGCAAACAAAATTGGCGACCGTGACAGGACAAAAAATTAAATATTAAATAAATTAAAAAAAATTAAAAAAATTAAATATTCATGGATTTCAGTTAGCAGATCCCACTTTAAATGAACCATCCCCAGTAAACATTTTGATTGGTGCTGACTTATTCTGGGACATCATTAGTGCCCAGCAGCATTCGTTAGGATCTGGTTATCCTAAACTTCAGGCGTCAAAGTTAGGATGGCTCGTTACGGGATCACTGCCTTGTTTTAATGAAAATAAAACCAACTCAGTCATGGTCAATTTGGTCTCAAATGGTGACACTTCTAGTAACATACATGACGAGCTGTCTAAATTCTGGGAACTTGAAAATTTTCCTCAAAAAAGGCCCCGGAGTAGTGAAGAAAAGTTGTGTGAGAAACATTATCTCGTCAACACTACTCGCACTAGTAATGGTCAATTTTGTGTAGGGTTGCCTCTTCGTGATAGCATAGACTGTTTGGGCAACTCCTATAATCTAGCCAAGAAGAGGTTTTTTAATTTAGAGGCTCGTTTCCGGAAACAACCAGAATTAAAGCAACAATATTGTCAATTCATAAACGAATACGAAGCATTAGGCCACCTATCTGAATCTCCTGAGTCTAGGCCGTTAAATGCCTATTTCTTGCCTCACCACCCTGTGATACGGGAACAAAGCGAGTCGACTAAGTTACGCGTCGTTTTTGACGCCTCGGCCCGTACTTCTTCTGGTGTTTCTGTTAACGACCTACAAATGGTGGGACCAGTAGTGCAAGAACCTTTGTTTAATATATTAGTTCGTTTCAGACAACATAAGTATGTTTTGACAGGGGACATAGAGAAAATGTTTCGCTCAGTGCTTCTCAAGGAATCTGATCGCAATCTTCAACTGATACTGTGGCGGGATAGTGAAGACAAGCCTTTAAGGACACTTCGTCTAAATACGGTTACTTACGGGTTCGCTAGTGCCTCTTTTCTCACTACTCGTTCTCTTTGGCAGATAGGTGAGGAGTGTTCAGATCAGAAGGTCAAAACTATAATACAAAATGATCTATATTGTGATGATCTACTTACCGGTGCAAACAGTGAGGAAGAGTTACGTCACATCCAGGTTTCAGTCTCTTCTGAATTAGCAAAGGGAAGTTTTCATCTGCGTAAATACCGTTCAAACTTACCCGAGTTACTTGCAGACTCCGTTAACCTGGAAAGCGGCAATCTCATGATTAGTAATGCGACTAGTACGCTAGGTATAGATTGGACGCCGTCTTCGGAAGAACTTCATTTTCAGCATGGTGTTTCGGCTTCTGAAAATGTCACGAAGAGAACTATACTTTCCACAACATTTAAAATATTTGATCGACTTGGTCTTCTGTCAATTTTCACAATTAAACCTAAAATTATGCTACAAGAACTATGGAGTCACAAAATTGATTGGGACGAACCTGTTCCTCCAGAAATAAGGTCCTCCTGGTTAAGGTTTTCTACTAAATCTTCATGTTTGTCTTCTCTAAGAATTCCTAGATACATTTTAATTGATAATTATTCCACTGTAGAAATACATTGTTTTTCTGACGCTTCGCAGCGTGCCTACGGCAGCTGTATATATTTGAGGTCTGTTTCTACTAGCGGCGACATACAAGTTAGCCTGGTATGTGCAAAATCACGCGTGGCACCTATTAAACCCACGACAATACCACGGCTCGAACTCTGCGCTGCCCTATTAGGAGCTCAACTAACTACTACAGTTTTATCCACATTACGTTGCCCTATTAAACGTCAGGTGTATTGGACAGACTCCAAAGTTGTATTAGGTTGGCTTAACTCTAATAAAACTAAAACCTTTGTTGCCCACAGAGTAGCTGCTATAAATGAGCTAACAAATCCCACAGATTGGCGTTATGTTCCTACTTCCATCAACCCCGCTGATTTAGTGTCCCGTGGTGTCGACCCAGACCAGGTAGATCTCTCTATATGGTGGAAAGGTCCATCATTTCTTTCAGAACCCGAAGATTCCTGGCCCGCCTGCACTGCGGAATCTATTATTATAGAATTGCCAGAGCTTAAGACACATCATACTTTAGGGGGGGACGATGCATCTTCCATGCCAGATTTATCTGTGAATTTAGCGAAATATTCTAATTTAACTACGCTTATTCGAGTTCTAGCTAGAGTTTTAAGGTTCGTCAACAATTGTAGGTCACACAGAAAGGCGGATAGAGTACAAGGCCCACTTAAAGTTTCCGAGTTAGAAAGCGCTCACAACGTTTCCATGAAGTTAGCCCAGAAAGATTCCTTTCCTATAGAATTAGGACTACTACAAAAGGGTAAATCTTTAAATTCTAAAGCCGCTCTTTCGTCTCTTAATCCATTTTTAGATGGAAATGGCATCATTAGAGTCGGAGGGCGCATCCATTCATCTACTTACCAGTACGACAAACGTCATCCTATCTTATTGTGTTCCAGTCATTATATAACAAAGTTGTTATTCAAACAGGAGCATCTACGCTTGTTGCACGCAGGTCCTCAGCATCTCCTGGCATCTATAAGGGAGCGTTATTGGCCCGTAGGTGGTAGGGCTCTAGCTAGGCGTGCAGCGCGCGAGTGCGTTACCTGTCGTCGTTTCAATGCTCGTACTATGGATAACATTATGGGAAACTTGCCTGCAGATCGCGTTGAAGCCGGCTTTTCTTTCTCCACGATAGGTACTGACTTTGCCGGTCCATTTCTTATTACGGACCGCAAGGGACGAGGCTGTAAGATAACTAAAAGTTATCTGTGTATTTTTATTTGCTTTCGGTACAAATGCGTTCATTTAGAGTTAGTCAGTGATTTGACAATGAATGCATTTGTCTTAACATTAAAAAGATTTATAGCCCGCAGGGGTAAACCAAAGGTCATCTACTGCGACAATGGTAGAAATTTCGTTGCAGCATCCAAAGAAATAAATTGCTTTCTAAAGTCCAACAGCGATGCTATTATTGACTCTGCATCTCGCGAAGGCGTTGAATTCCGCTTCTCACCAGCATACGCTCCTCACTTTGGTGGTCTGTGGGAGGCCGGGGTTGTCTGCGAAATTCCACTTATACAGAGTGCTTAAAAATATTCACTTGACGTTCGAGGAGCTGAGTTCGTTGTTCGCTCAGATCGAGGCGATACTTAATAGCCGTCCCTTATGCCCATTAAGTCCTTCACCACAAGATCTATCTCCACTCACCCCGAGCCACTTTATAATTGGTAGGCCGCTGACGTCTTTGCCATCGCCGTACCTGCTGGACTATAGCACAAACCGTCTTGACCGTTTTCAGAGATTAGAGCAAGCTCGCCAGCACTTCTGGAAGCGGTGGTCGACAGAGTACGTCACGGAGCTCCAGCAGCGCACAAAGTGGAAGGTGCGGTGCCGTGAATTAAAGGTAGACGACCTAGTCCTAATCAAGGATGATAGGAGTCCTCCACTATGCTGGCGCCTTGGAAGAATCTCGAAGCTATTTCCCGGCGCTGATGGTGTGCCACGAGTCGCCGACGTATCTACCTCACAAGGCACCATACGAAGAGCCATCAACAGATTGTGTCTGCTGCCATCACCAGATCATACAAATAATTAAGAATCTTGAAAGCTTCACCTTTCAAGGCCCCCGAGGATGTCTACGACACATTCCCTCAGTCATTCAATCTTCATTCAATGTCATTTTTAATCTATGTTCAGCATTCACTCCATACATTCATTCATCATCTTGAAACACTCTCCGTCGTAAAGAAATCCTTTTTATTTTGAGTTATATTTGTAAAGGTTTATTAAACCTGTAAAACCGAAATATCTTTGTTTGATTTATCGCAAACAATAGTCCTCGCGCGCCTACATGAGTGGCGCGCGGAGGCGCTACGCCGGGGGGAAACTCCGCTGCCGCGGCAAATTGTCGCTCAGCGGACGGACTTCCGGCGTGATCTCATGGCGACATGGAGAGAGCGACTTTCGCAACCCCGTGCAGGGCACGCCACAATAGTGGCGGTAAGTCCCCTCTTTGAGGAGTGGCTGGAGAGACGCCACGGCGTCCTCACCTTCCGCCTGACGCAGGTTCTTACCGGACACGGTTGTTTCGGTAAGTTCCTGCACCGAATCGGGCGGGAGGAAACGTCCGGGTGTCACCATTGTGAGGATCGACCGGAGGACACGGTGGAGCACACGGTGGAGGTGTGCCCCGCTTGGGCGGAGCACCGCCGTCTCCTCGTAACGGCGATTGGCGGCGGCGACCTCTCGCTCCCGGCCTTGGTTCAATCCATGGTCCGGAGCGAGACGGAATGGGACGCCGTCACCTCCTTCTGCGAAGCAGTCATGCTAGCGAAGGAGGTGGCGGAACAGGACAGGGAGAGATCCTCACGTCCCGGCCGCCGCGGGAGACGCCCCGGGCGTCGGGGGCCACGTAGTGGCTTCCGGCCACCGTAGGCGCGGGCCTGTGGACGGGGAGCTATGGGTTAACCTTTTTTTTTACAATACAGACGGGAAGGGCAGGAAAATAGCACGCGATCGTGCACCCGCGTGTTTTGCGGTCATGTTCTTTGTATAGAAAGTCACACAAGTGCGTCCACTGATCCGCGCCCCGGCCGGGCGGCGCCTACGGATCGCTCGAATTTGTTCATACTACGATCCGTTTGAAGCGATGCGGACATGTGGACGCTTACCTTAATACTACCCGAATCGGAAAGCAAACATAAGATGAGGTCCTCAGTGCTCAGTAGGGCTATTACGTATCTCTGTTGACAGCTCGAAATGATAGTAACTGGGCTCAGTGTCCATCAATTAACGGTCAAAAGGTTAGTTTCGTATTATGTATGACGGTACCCTGTTAATCACCGTAAAGTGATATCCACTCGTGTTTCACGGTTGTCATCAAAGTTCGGTGTACCAACCGAAGCTTGATAGTCACTGGATATCAAAAAGACACGTACTTAATAGCCCTGCAGGAGACGTACTTGCGGTAGTTCAACGACATCAATCATTCAAATTGAAGAATTGTTATATTTTGTTGTTAGGGTAACAAAAGTAAACAAATTCTTGCCAGAATTTTAAGTCAAATTATTTTTGTTGTGAAAATAAAGTAATTATTATTTCGGTCATTTCAATTTGTATTAAACACAAGCGATAGTTTTAGTTCAAGTATAAAAAAAATTGGTCGTTAAAAATGAGTTTTTGTGTGGATCTTGTATCTGAAGATTCTTTTTATGAAAATGTTACTTTGGGAGTGACAAAACTATTAGGTACGTATGGTAAGGTTTGTAATAAAATAACTGTTTATTTTAGAGATATTGCCTTTAAAGCTTACTTATTTATGTAACTTCATAATAGAACAAATAATATCTCTGACATATGGTATTTTTTGGTAATCTTAGTCTTAGATGATCAAAAAATAACATAGTAGAGTAGCAATCAGTATAAGACACTCACCTTCTACCCTTTATAAGTGTACAATGGTAGCTTCTCAGGTTTTACACAGTTACCCATTTGATCATCTCCTCCGATAGCCTGGAGGCTATCGGAGGAGATGATCAGTCTAAGTGTGAAGTGACTGTTTCAATTCTAGCATTAGGGGATATTTCTTCGGTACTATGAAGTGCCTTGAGTAAAAGAATTACCAGCTTGTAATGTTTTTCTAATCATTTATTTACTTAGCACAGTATTCCTACAACAAATTAATATTATAAATAAATATTCCTTAATATGAATTAGCTCTATGTTTTGGTAAGAAGTTAAATCCATCAGGTACTGGTCCTAATAACATTTCACTGATTTTTATCCAGTCAGAACAGTTGCCTGATGCCATCAATGTCTCTAAGTCATCTCGACCAAAATATGCAGGTGGTCTTTCATTAATTTTTTGAGGTGGTTGTTCCAGCAACCCCACAGGTACATATCTGTACAAAAAGGATAGCCATTCAAGTAAAAATCTGCGTGTGTTCTCCACACCTTGCATGTCTGAGCCCCAGTGCTCCAAACCATAGTTTGCGTATTTCTTTATTATTTCAAATCTTTCGCTACTTCTTATGTCCCAAATTCGCTGCTCTTTAATCTCAGTAAATATCCAGGGTTTGATAAGTGCCCCCCTTCCGATCATTACCCCCTGTACTGTGGGAGCAATTGCTCTTTTCTCTGCATAGTCCTGATAGCTCAAAATATCACCATTTCCATATACTGCACAAGGTGCAGCTGCTTTTGCACAATTTTCGATATATTCCCAGTCAGAAGACCTAGTGTATCTTGCTTCTCTTGACCTACCATGCACTGTAATGAGTGATGCACCCCATTCCGACACTTTGGGTACTATTGTATGAGTAATTTTTTTATCTTGATATACACCTGTCCTCATTTTAATAGTAAAAGGTATGCTTAGTATTTTGGAAGCACATCTCACTGATGACTCCAGTGTATTCAATCTGTGCATCATACCACAGCCTCCACCCTTTTTGTATATCAAATCAATAGGACATCCTAGATTTAAATCAATAAAATCAAGGTCAGTGTTCTCTTGTAGCAATTGTGCTACCTTTGTGATTGTATAAATATTAGTTCCACATATTTGTGCTCCGAATAAGTCTTCTGATTCATGTCTTTTAACTAAAGCCCATTCTTGTTTTATTCCTTTGAGTAAAGATTCACATAAGGCCATTTCTCCACATGTTATGTCTGCCCCATACTGCTTACAGATTCTCCTGAATGGTAGATTTCCAACTGTAGTCAAAGGGCTAAGATATAGTTTATCTCTCCAGTCTATAGTTTTCTTTTCTCTTGGTAACAGCTTAATAAAGTCTTCATCAGTGATAGCACCGCTATTGGTAACTTTTGTTCCATCATTGTTAGTGGTCTCTTTTTGTTTTTCATCATCATCTATAGGTCCTTCAGTGCTTTCAGTAGGCTCCTTATTAACTAGTTTCTTCCTTTTGTCCATATGTTTTATAAGATTTTCAGAAAGACTAAAATCATACTTTTTTTTCTGAAGTGATATTTGAAGCATTGGGGAAAGAGTGTTTTTAACATCATCTTTCCATTGCTTCCATTTATCTGAGTCAACTTTATTGTAGCCTTCATCACTGATATGAATTGATCCAAAGCGACAACCAATACCCCTAGGACATTTCCCACGGGTATCATACAAGTGGCATGTTTCACCCAAATCCTTGGGTTTTGATTTTATATAATCAAGTGGGCTATGAATATATTTACAGTTACTGTATTGACATGGATTTACGAACTCAGGTGCTTCCGCGTTGATGATAGAAGGGCATGGTTTACTTTCTTTTTCATCTTGATACGTTCTTGGTCGCGCTTTATTTTGACCTCTTTTCCTAGTCTTTTTGGATTTCTTTTCATCATCGTCATTAGTTCTAGATTTCTTATTGTCTACAGAACTTTCTTCTTCGTTGTTATCATCTAACTTACGTTTATTAGGGGAATCAACGCCGTCTTCAGCACTGCTGCTTAGAACCGGTCGCTGAATCACAAATTCTTCTTTTATGGCACAAACACCAGCCATTGACTTCGTCATGTTTCCAGAAATATACTATACGAAACTTAATCTCATTAAGAGTGGTTTGAACTGTATTTTATTGAGTGTAATTAATAAGTTGGGTGCTCTAAGAGAGGTTATGTTGAAGTGAAGGTGAAAGATGGGCGGATAATCAGCATTGACAGTAGAGATGGGTCTAAAATTAATAAGCTGCTAAATTAACACTGCTAAATTTTTTTAGTGTCAACACCTGTTAAATAAGTTCTGAGATAGCTGTTAAATTTAGCAGCCACAACTCAGTACTCAACTACTCACAACAAAACAATAATGGTCGTGCTGGCTAGACCAGTGCTCCCACCCGCACCAAACACGGACGCCGGATATATATTTGTCTCGCTTTATCCCATTACTGCAGGCTGCAGGCTGACGCGACGGCAACAACCAAGAAAAGGACACACGATACACGTGTTCCGTTTCCGTCTTTATTGAATTGTTTTCAACATAGCGATTTATTTAGCAACTACTAATTTTGTGTTTAGTGTTCAGTCACAGTTAGAATGTTAAATTGTTAAGGTCGAGCGAGTTCATTTAATTAACTGCTAAGTGCGAACTGTTGAATTTGGAAATAGTTTAGTATAATATTTAACTAGTGTTAAATAAAGACTGATTTTCGTTACGAAGGTTTACGCGAGTTTGTTATCTAGGTAGTAGGTAGTTAGTGTTGTGAGTGAAAATTCCAATTGTTTGACTGTTTGTGTAGTGTTGTTTGCGTTTGAAACAGAATACTTACAAATTGGAAGAAAACAACTAAAAAGTTGACAGTCCTAAGCCTGTAAAAAGTATGAAGGAAATGAGAATTAATTATGTTAAAAATCTGTCTCTGACTAAATTTAACAGTCGCTAAAAATAACTGCTAATTTTAACTGTTAATTATTTTTAGCATTAGCATTTAGCAGTGTTATTATTTTTTAACGTTTAAGCCCATCTCTAATTGACAGAAGCATGACATTGACGTTATCTTATCTGTCACTTTTGCTTTAATCAAAATTGATTAGCTAGGCACCGATCCGAATCATTCATCCTTATTGTAAAAAAGTATAAAAATTTTACACCACTGGCGGCATCAACTTCAGCAGCTTCTATCTTTACTATTTACGCTGGCTTCCTTGTGTTTTGAATGCATGGTGTATGAGAGAGAGAGAGCGCAATTTTATCACGCGTTTTTTTTTAATTTAGCTGCTACACACACTCAGAGCATGATGAGTTGATTGAACTTGATGATGATGAGCCATTTTGAACCAGTGACCACACCTCGTGTGAAATTGCTTTCAAACCACCCGTTCAATATGTAGTCGGATACATAACAGTATTTTTGGACCTATTTTCATGTTGCAGAATCGGACCCAAGAATATGCAATGTTAGTGTCGAACGTAGAGCTCCTTGTGACCGTGTAGCTATCTCTACATGGGAGCAGAGGCATTCTGCTGTACTTCCTGAGGACCTCCGCAATTTATATGCTTCCACCGATGGATTTCAATTAACTTGGCATTATAAGTATTCAGGTGGGCATATAAAGAGATCAAAGTTATTATAATGGCTATGCTTCTATTTTCTCATTGAAGAGAGAATTTCAAACATAAATAATAGGGCATAAACAATTAAATAATACATAAACAATTAAATAATACATTCGTATCTATTCTATTTATTTTAAAAATTAACGAGTTGTCATCAGCAAATAGAATTATATTCGATAATTTGGCCATCATCTAAGGGAGATCATTAATGTAAACAAGAAATGGATGATCAATAAAGTGTTTTTTACAAGCTTTCTTTATAATTACAGCCGATGAAATCTTACCAGTTGGATCAATACGCGTGAATTCCTTGAACGAGTTGTGTCTTACCCCGGCTTTGAAAGACTTGTTAGATTTTTCACTTACACGGCAAGAAAGTGGATCCCGCCCGATGCTAAATACCAAGAGCAAAGTATTTGAGTTGGATTCCTGCAGGACTATTGGAAAGGTAAAGCTATTGTTAAGGGTCCTACACACTATACCGCCCGCCTACTGTCATTAGATGATTAGAGATAGAGATAGCTCCGTACCATTACCTAGCCGCCAGGAATGCTGCTTAGTAGAGTGGCAGGTTGATTTGTGGATTGGCTTTTTTATATTTTGAACCAAGATATTACGTAATTAGTCCATAACGTGAGATTGAGTGGTACACGCCGTGTCACTGCAAATGCTATAATTAATTACCCCTAACTTGTTGTAATAAATAACCTAACTTGTTGTAATAAATAACCTAACTTGTTGAATAAACTCCCTAGGCAACTTATTAATAAATTAAAATCAAAGACAACTTTGCAAATTAAACGACTAATCAAATATTACCTCACAGTTGAGCAATACAAAGTTCCTCCAGATCTTTCACAAATAAATAAATAATTTAATTATGATTTTTTCTTTGACAATATTTTTTTAAAGTAAACAAGCGAGACGCCTCGTTCGCACATAATCTTTCAAAATTAAGATTAAGCGATGTGGTTAACCAAAATTAATGTTATGTTTTTTTTTTTTAAATAAAAAGTTTTACTTAAAAAAAAAAAATATGTTATTTTATTTTTTTCAGATATGCCTGGTGTACACAGGAGGGTTGTGGTCAGTATGGCTGGCAACTCGAGAAGGTGCCTGGGGCTGGCTTGCGGATTCCTTTACGCACTATTTTAGAATGGCCCTCGTGCATTTAGGTCTTCCGGGGTGGCAAGCAGCCTTTGCCAATCTACCACTAATACCTTGGGCTGAAGTAAGAAATTTATTCAACGTTTTTTATAGAGGTACAGACGGCTAGCACATCAAGCTACCCGAAACTGTCAAATTTTCCCAATCAACTTTGAACCTAATGATTTCTGCGGGACTGTTCGAAAGAGTTACCGTGGCCCCGGAACACAAAGGGCGGTGAAGGAACATGGATGGGTTTTAGTCAGTAAAAGTCTGACATTCCCTCCTGCTCCGCCCAGAGCGGGAGAAGTAGGGTAGTTTGATGATTTCCCATCCGAAAAAAAAAACCTAATGATTTAGCCATAAAGTTGAAAATCTATAAAATAAATTTGACAGATTGTAGTAGCTTGATGTGCTGCGTCTGTACAAAAGAAAACGTTAAACACACAATTTTTTTATTGCAGCAATTGTTCCTGTTACTTGCGCCACATTTATTAGAGAACTCTGATATCCAGCCCGGTTTAGCGACAATACAAAGTGAAACTGGATTAAATCATATTGATCCTAATATATTCAAGACATCGGTACGCCATTACAAAAATAATACGCGGCAAGCTAACCCGTAAAACGTTATAGTAAATGTAGTCTAGTGCAATTAGACAATAAGGTGGAACGAAGTTTATAGTGGTCGGATTTTCATGGGACTTTTTTATTGAGTTCCTAGAGTGGAGACAAAAGTTAGAAAAAATTTCGCCGCTCGCAACTTTTTTTTTTAGAAATAATTGCAGAAAATCGGAAATTTCCAAAAAGTACTTGAAATATGCATTACATGGACAACAATGAACGTAGAAACAGACCAAATTGGCGTTTAATGGATGCATGAAGGTCACACTATTACGACACAATATGAATTTGTCGAATTTCAAGTTATTCATAAACGAAAACAAAAAATATTCCAAAGGCAACTCAAAAAAAGGCCCGACCGCGAATTTTTTTTTAACTTTCTTCTCCACTCCTCTAGGAACTGAACAAAAAACAATCCATGAAAATCCAACCTTTATAAACATCGTTCCTTTTGAGTATTTTTTTTGTCTAATTTCACTCGGCTAATGAGTAGAAACTGTAGAACTAATAAAATATTCAAATATCCATGTGCAGAGTTTTTATTGAAATATTAAAGCATTGAAATAAAATAAAGCAATGTAGTTACATAATGTATATTGAATAATTCTTGACACAATAAAATTTACAGCTAAATAACAAAATAAAATGGACGGAATGTGAGATTCATAATTAAGTACAAGCTAGGTTCTCAGTAAAATGTAGCTTAAATAAGTGATACAATACTATGTAAGCAAATATTGAAGCTGCCTTGTTTCGGCGCCATAATATATAATGTGATATACTTCTGAACCAGCTGTCTTATTTCCTTCTTCACAGAAATATACATACACTTGACATTTAAAAAATAAATCTTAAAACTAATATTACTATCTATTTAGCAGTTACATTAACGTAAATTGATTTATAAGTTTCTCAATATTAGAAACTAGGTACATAATTTCACTAGTGAATATAGTCTGCCTGCAAAAATAACATAACAGAAGTGGTATAAGTTCCTTTATTTCATTATGAATATAATACTTGAGTTCGAAATGTGATGTGTTTTCATGTGATGCAATAATTTCCAGCGTTATAAAAGTTCACTAAGAAATATGTGGTAATAATTTCTTACATAATTTTACCGGCAGTGTTATATAGTATAAGAGAAACGCATCTATCTTACACTAACTAAAAGCGAAAGTGTTAACTACTACATTCGTCCATCGATTCGTACAAAATATACTCAATACTTATAATTTAGGCCATACAGCTGCACAAATTACTTTAACTAATACTAATACCTTAATACGATGCTCGATACCTCAGGTGGGAATATAATTGAATGATTTCTTTATTACATATTATGTATGATACTTCATTGCGTTCCTAAGTCTTTAGTCCCTCGACTGATGAGCAGGTTTTACAATTCGTTACAATATTTAATCTATATTTGAAGAAACGATAATGTTGGTATAAGAATTCGAATACTATCTAGGACTGTAACCACCTCTTATACCACCATATAACTTTAATTTTACTTGAATGTGTGAAAGAGATGGA
Organism: Xestia rhomboidea; assembly: GCA_963853795.1. NCBI lineage: Eukaryota > Metazoa > Arthropoda > Insecta > Lepidoptera > Noctuidae > Xestia > Xestia rhomboidea. Next base: position 7,220,538 of record OY970764.1, on the reverse strand, counting down.
AGTATACGGGACGTCTAGCTTCTTCTCTTTCGCACACTGAAGTAAAATTACAATATACTGCTATGAATTGGTGGTAGGCCTCACGACATTATTATTTGCCATTATCTGTACACTAATGGTAAAATGGCGTATTTTATATTAATTGGAATGCCTTGTTTAAATAAATAGCAACCGTGTTTTGTCAGCAAAGTTCATAATGTGGCACATTGTTTCAACATATTCCATTTTAATACATCCGCACTTAAGTTACGTTTAGGCTACATTCATTTACATAACATTTTTAGATCAAAATATTAATTTAATAAGCAATACAACCATGTGATGTTTGTTTAATCTTATTATTAAAAAGGTTCCAAGTTCAAAATTGTAGCAATGCCATTACAAATGCATTATTTATTTAGAGAAAAGTGATGTAAATGTGATTTGATAAAGCTTTAATTTGCCTGATTTTTTCACCGTAGTAATACATTTTATTATTGTCTTATCGACTCGATATTAAACATTATTCAAGTGTTTATTTATTAAGTCCACTTTTATGACACAATTATCGGAGTTCGTATGTTTTAGTTGAAAAGCTTAGATATGTTAAAACGTTTTCATGCTAAATTTAAGGGCGGATTTCACCAAAAACTAATCGTGACCAGCACACGGTGTTCAACTCAAACAATTTATTTCAAATAGACCCGTGACAGGTACTTTTGAATAGTCAAAAATAAGCTAAATAAGTTAACCCACAGTCTAGGCACTCGTAGGCACAGGCATAATAACTGTGAATGAACTGCATTTGTCAACAGCTGTATACCAAAGCATGACACTGACGGCTTTTAAACGCGGTTTTGATGAACTGATCGCGTTCAGTTTCTTTTGAAATCCGCTCTAAGTCAGTGCGGGAAGACGCATGTACAATGGCGGCGCTAGCGTATCCGAAGCCACAAGCGCAAACTGGAATGCGCCTTTAGTACTGGCAGCCTATCATGACGTTTTTAAGCAGTAATGTTTCAACGTTACTTTGGAGTGCGAAAGAGATGGAGCTACAGGTCCTGTATAGCGCCATCATACTCCCACACTCAAGTGACATTAAAATAAACTGCTAAAATAGGTGGCCCTGAACGTTAGCAATGCTAGTAAATCCAACTGACCGGCACCCACTGATGGTCAGTCGACAGCGAATGCAAGGCGTCCATGATTTTAGAATAAGTCGTATCGGCATTATTGTTGGTGATGACGAGATCTATGTACTTTTCGTGTTGTCGCTGGATGCGGGCGCTGTCTTCAAGAGTTTGTTTCATGTCTTCTTCCTGTAAGTTATCATGGGGTATTTTTAATGAGAAACTAACACCGGAATTTCATCACAATGAGGAGGCATAATTATCAACACTGTCTTCTTGCATGCATATCTATTAGCCGCATCTCTGCTTGCCAGTAGTCATCCTATTCATCAATAGGGTATGAAATAAAAAATCAAATTAATCCGTCAGACAAATTCCAGAAAATATTGGACACAATATTTTCTTTTTATACGTAAACAAAAAATGAAGACGATACAGTGCGTCGAAAACTCGTGTGACGTCACATTTGAGTACATTTTTTACTCAAATGTGACGTCACAAGCCCCCACTCATGATCTTTGACGCGTTTTAACTTTATTAATTTGATATAACAAAAAACACGTATCCAATAGTTTTCGATAATCTAACTGACGGACTAAACAGAATCATATTTTGTCAGTCATCATCCCTATTATACTAAGCATAGCACTATTACTAATTTACTAAGCATTTTGGCAATGGGTTCGCTCCCTATTACATGAGACAAATATAACTGGCGAAATGGGAATGTACTATGGTAGTTATGGTACACCTGTCTTATCTTCTTCTTCGTCGTTCCCTCACTGCTGAGGATCGCGACCACATATGACACGTTTCCAAGCCATGTGGTCTGCTGCAGTGTGAACACTCACCACTGGCTACCTCCCAGCCTTGTTGATTACATCTAACCATCTTGCCGGTGCTCTGCCTTGCGCGCGTTTACCTTCTACCCGGCCCAGTATCATAAGCCTTTCCAGACAATGCCTAAGCGAACGCATAATATGTCCGAAAAAGCTGAGGGCACGCTCCAAATTGTGGAAAGCTGTTTGGCGATGTTGGTATCATAGACATTTACATATATTTGCCTTTGAATGTAAAATAACCAAAGGAACATTCAAACTTACCTCGTAAAGCGACGCAAGAGACTCGAGGGTGCGCGCGCGCCGCGAACTGTAGCGGATGGAGCTCTGCCTGTCGAACTACGGAACCCATGCGCAACAAACGTCAATGCATATCAAAATATTCGGAAAACAGAACAGAGAAATACATGCTCTATGAAAACAAAGAGGATTTTTGAAAAAAAAAAACTTGTAAAGTAATTAGAGGACTTATTTGCAAGCCAGGGACTAAACTAAAAACATGTTTGAAAAATCATACTCTAATGGGTACATAAACTCTAATACTGTTTAAAAAGAATCAATAATTTATTTATTTATTTATTTATTTATTTATTGACACACCAACGACTTATTCACTAAATCATGATGTACATTTAAATATATTCAATTTTAACAACTTTGCGGTGAATTCGTCACTTATAGGTGTGCACAGCACTTGTATAATCAATAATAAAAATTGAAATGGAAATATAATTATATGATACTAACAAAATTTAAATTTACAAGGTTTACATTGAATTTAAAATGTCAAGTTAAATAAAATAAAATTACAGTATAATTCAAAAATTCAAAAAAAAAAACATCAATTAAATTGGATTATAAAAACAATAAATTAAAACTATTAAAATCAAAAATAAATAAGCACATAATTATTATATTCAATAAAATTAAAATTAAAAGAATAGATTAAAAATTTGAGTTCAGAAATAAAATAAAATAAAATAATACAGTATTAAAAACATTGGATAGAGTCACACAAATACACAGATTAACATTTTGTAAAAGAACCAAACAAACAAATCGATCAAGAACTGAGGACGAATCGTCTGAATTCATTCAGACTGTTCGAGAATATGTCCAAGTTGTTAGTACGCGTGCTAAGCTTATTGTAGCTGGACAAAAATCGGTATAAAGGAGCTGAACGGCCAAGATTAGTTCTATTTTTAGGCATTTGAAATGTTTCTGTTTTAAAATTGGATCTGTATGAGATACGGCGGGACACATTTAGACCGATCTCCGAAACCAACTCCGGTACATTCGCCAAATTGTGGAGGGCCTTATAAAGGAAAATTAAATCTGAGCAACTTCTTCGTTGCTCCAAGGAGCTCATCTTGAAATGACAGAGCCTTTGAGTATAATCGGCTTCGCGATCACAAGTCTGTGATCTGTAGCGGAGGTATCTCGTAAACTTTTTTTACGAGATACCTCCGCTACAATATATAGCATAGCATATATAGCTATAGAGCATTTTGAGTGTTTAATAGAGTGTATGATGTCGTTCACAAATACCAGGAAAAGAATAGGACCAAGATGCGATCCCTGTGGCACCCCAGATGTTGAGTGATAAAGTGGCGACTGATAACCCTTTATAATAACTCTCTGTTGTCGTTCTGAAAGATATGATTCGAACCAGCGCAGCAAATGACCATGTATACCATAGTTCTCCAGTTTTTGAAGTAGAATCACATGATTTACTTTGTCGAAAGCGCTACTGAAGTCAGTGTAAATTGAGTCCACTTGCACACCGGAGTCTACGGATCTGCTGATATCATTAATGTAGTGAACTAAGTTGGTGGTAGTGGATTTATTGGTACAGAAACCGTGCTGTTGCGTAGCCAATTGAGTTTTAACGAGCGAAGTTAACACAGGACAAACTAATGATTCGAACAATTTCGAGAAAATTGAAAGAAGAGATATGGGCCGATAATTTTTAACATCATTATGCTCCCCTTTTTTAAATATTGGGACTATGTGTGCGATTTTCCACTGCGTGGGAAACTTAGAAGACATAAGGGACTTATTAAAAATAAGTTTGAGCGGTAATGATAAATATTTGGCACATTGCCTTATGAAATGCGGCGGTAGGCCGTCAGGCCCTGGACCTTTGCAGGTATTTAGTTTTTTTAGTTCTTTGAGTACGTCTCGCTCTGTGAAATAATGGCTTCCTAGCGCGAGCTGAGGGTACTCTTCTGACTTTGTTTGTCCAGCGATTGTACCAGATGGGGATGCAAAGGTGGCAGAAAAATGTGAGGAAAACAGTTTACTCACTTCTTCTCCAGAACTTGCCACCTTCCCGCTCAAATACATCTCACATGGAATGTCATTAGACTTGGCTTTTTTGGCCTTAACGAATGACCAAAATGCCTTCGGATTCAGTCTGATGTTATCTTCAGTATTATTGAGGTATGTGCTGTAGCACGCTTTGATCATGTTTTTAGAACGTTCCTCCAATATTCGGTATTCGTATTTGTCCCTGGGATTTTTGTATTTCTTAAAACGAACTCTTAATTTTTCCTTTTCGTTGAGGAGTCTGATCAAACATTTTGAGAACCATATAGGAAATTTGTTATTGCGTCTATTGTGTTTAGGAACACATTCGTCCACTATTTGATTCAGTTGTGCGTAAAACGTGTCTACCATTAAGTCCACATCCGCCAGGTCCGAAAACAAACGCCCCCAATCGATGCTCCTCAACCTCTCATTTACGAGTGCATAGTTGGCTTTCCAGAAGTTATATTTGAGAGAACTCTTACTTTTTAATATTGCGGGTGAAACCTTCTTGATGGTGATGTCAAGAGGAGGGTGATGAACATCGACCAGCGACATTGGATTTTTACATACACTGACAGATCCACCGTGGAAGTTACATAAAATAAGGTCTAAAGTTCTGTTGTAACAGTTCCTAACAGTGTTAATTTGCTTAATGCTATTTGACGACATAAAATCAACCAGTGAGTAGCCTAACCTGTTCGCAAAGTTCCTAGGAGTTGTACACGGTGAGCTAGAGGGAGTATTGTCCGTGCTCCAGTCGATGAACCCGAGATTGAAGTCCCCAGCAATTATTACATCTCCTCCCGTTGATTCAATCACTGCATCCACGTTGTCCAAGATCAAGTTAAGTGGGGCATGTTGCACAGGTGGTGGCAAATAGGCCGCACAGATGTATAGGTTGCCCTTTCCGCTATCGGTTTTGAGCTTGACCCACAGATCTTCAGCATCTGATTCCCATTTTGTTACGCGTGTTGAGTCTATCGCCCTAGAAACAGCGATCAGTACACCTCCGCCCTTTTTGCTGCCAAGAGGAGTAGAAGCTCTGTCTCTACGATAAATGATATATCGGGAGTCGAATAATTCGCCATCATTTACGCTGTCGTCAAGCCATGTCTCTGTTCCAATCACCACATCATAGTTATTAAGTTGTGCGGCTAGCCTGAGATTATGCAATTTAGTCTTAAGACCTCTGAAGTTCTGATAATAGATGGTGAATTCTGATAGCAAGATCACAGTCTTTGTGCGTGTTTGATCCCTGTTATAGTAAAGAGACAGCCTCTAGGCTTTTTATTTGCTTAGCCTGTTGTCCATCCTCCTTCCTTATCAAGATTTTGCCATCTCGAACCCAAACATATTTGTATCCTTTTACTTTCGCGACTTTTCTGGCAGCCGCATGAATTTTTTTGTTTAGGGGTGACAGGTGTTCCGATACGAAGACAGGCTTAACTAAGTTGCCGTACCCAAGGTGTTGCGAGTTAAGTTTTTTGTCGGGGTGCGCTTTGTTATAATTCATCACTGAGGTTAGAATGGTATCCCTCAGCAGCATGCTACGCAGCTTGACAACTACAGCTCTGGGGTTATTGCTTTCTGAGTCCAGTTTCCTTACCCGTACTACAGACAGGATGTCGTCTTCTTTGACGGGACAAGAGACTACATTTCCAATTTGCTGAACAGTCTTGACCAGATTTTCTGCTTTGCTTTCCGGTATGCCGTTGATTTCTAAATTCTGTTGACGTGCATGCTGTTCAATCAAGTTTACTCTTGATGAAAGTTCAGAGACTGTGTGCCTGAGAGAATCGTTCTCCTTGTGAAGAATTTTATTGCCATTCCTGCAGGTCTCAAGTTCAGCTTTCATCCGATCAAACTCTTCACTTATAAAGTCGACTGACTGCTTGAGTTCATGGAACAATGATTTTATATCACCTAGTTCGTTAGTGACACTTTTTTTGATGTTGGCTGATATTTCCAATGACAGGACACTCCGTATTTCTTGACGAATACAGTCGATCAGTTCACTTTTTGAGCATTGAAATTCTGGATCAGGTGAGCCATCAATGCGTGGACGTTTTGGTCTAACACCTACATATGTTAATTCAGGTGTACTGGCAGCAGGTATGTTAGGTTCAGAGGATGCCTGAGTTATGTTACTCCCACCGGATTCTTTAGGCGGGGTACGCGCTTGTCGTGGCATTTTATTTAAATTATGTTGCGCACTTTTCTCAGTCATAAGCACGTTAGCTGGATCGGTTTCCCGGTATGCAAACACACGGTTAACTTTATGACAACAAAAAAAAACGATTAGAAGTTTAGTCGATTTTTTTAATTTATGCCCTTCCCGAAAGCCCAGTGTCCAAAATTATGATAAAAAACACCGCTGCGTTCCCGAACGAGAATGTATGTGTCAGAAACTGTAGTCGTGTTTTGATTGGTGGATTAACTTGGCGTGACTCAGCTGCTGTTTGTTTACATTATTTTTTTTGAAAAATTAACTGGCTTGAAAGTAAAAGCATGTATTTCTCACAGTATTTGCATTATTTCGCGCACAACTAGGTAGTGACAATTCCTGTGTGCAAAATGTTTGCCGAAATTCACTATGTTCGTAAATAACTGATGGATGTGTCCGTACTTACTATTTTATCACAGTACACTTAAGGGTCCACTAGAACTTTGGTTTGTTTTTACACTTATTCTTTGGATGTCACTCCGATAACACTTGTGCACGTTCGTTGGGCTATTATGATAATATAACTTTGTTAGTCTGATGTTATAATGCGTTTCAAATAATTTAATTGATTAAAATGCGCGGAGCTGAAGTGAAGCGTGGCTAGGGTTGCCGCCGAGATAATACTACGAGGCATTAATAAAATGAAATAAATACAGTACACTCGGCGTAAAAACTGCACATCGAGTTTTAGAAAAAGCTCCGCTTTATGATAGCGTCATCTCTGTCACACTCTGAGTGATTTCTTTCTAACACTCGATGGGCCATACGTCCAAGTACAGTCATTGTAAACCACGAGCGAGCGTCATGTGACTTTTATATCGTTGACATAAGGTTTAAATTGCAATGACTGATGCTCGCTGGTGAAATGCAACAACTTGACTGTTTAGTTGTTCGTTTTCTCACCGTCAAGTTACGATTGGAGGCGTAAGTGAGGTTCCTCAGCTGTTCGATGCCTGGCGCTCCTATCATCACGACGAATGGGAGGAATTCGCCGCTATTGTGTAGCAGCTTTAAAGATTGCGGGGCGCAGTCCAATACGCACATTTTACCTGGAAAATGATGTAATATCATAATGAATAATGACATATAGGAATAGCCATTCTCGCGTGTACATAACATAAAACCGGGTTGAGCCATTGTCATCAACCGGACGCATAACCAAGCTCGGTGCTGTTACTGAGAAGGTTGTACTGAGAAATTCTTAATAGATATCCTATATGAAAAATCCATTAAAAATTGCCTGATCTGTGGATTGGATCCAGGACCCCAGGGGTAAAGCTTAGCTTGTTGTTTTTGCGCAATCACTTAGGCTTCGTTCACGGCCTTGGACGTTGCGACGTAGCAAGTCGCGTCTCGGTGACTCGTGGCATGCTCTTAAGGTGACACTAGTCACGGGCTCGAATTCATTGGTGGGCGTGGCCAAAAAGCATGCTGTCTCACCTGACATAGTGGCCGACAGAGTGAGTTCAGTGAGATGCACGATAATTCAAAGTAAAAAGCGCGCGTAAAAAAATACTAAAAGGCCTTTGGAAAATCGAGTTTTATGAAAAAACCAATGCATAAATCAATTACAAGTACAATTTATTGGCTTTGTCGATAGTTGTGCTTTGTCGGTACCGACTTCGTTTTGGAAATTTGACACTTCTTTTATTACTAATTTACGCCCAAAGTTGCGTTAAAATTGGCAATAAAAACGAATCTTTGGTAGCTCGTAACTTTTTAATGGCTTTTTATTTTACTATTCTGTTTCCGCACAGACAAAGTTAATAATGAGAAAAAACGATATCATGTTCAACTTTGGATGTACAGTGTCAAACAGTGGAGTAATACCCCCCCGAAATTTCTATGGACAAAATGTCGACTAGTGTCACCTTAAGGGGGAAGCACCAGGGTAGCCAAGAGGGTAGCCCACAAAATTCACAATTTTCTTGCATTTTTTGCAATTTGTAGGTCAGTGTCAGGCTGTATATTGAATAAAATATGATTCGCGACCGAAACACATAAGGTATTTACAAAATCATTAACAATAAAATCATCAATACAACCCTTTAAGTTCATTTAATCCCAATGGGTATGGCCGGTGAAAGCTGAAAGCAGATGGCGCTAGCATAGTTTGTTCCCAATCTGACCAATGAGGTCAAAATTACATTACCAGATTTTCTACCAATGACGATGCTTTGAACAAACTATTCTAGCACCATTAGTTTCACAGTTGCCATCCCCATTGAATGACGTTTTTCACGAAATAGTCATTCAATGGAATTCAAAAAACGAAAGAAAATTTAAAGCCGACCACAGGACGTGCTCCTTAACAACTTTTTTAATTTGTTTTCTCGGCAGTTGCTGTCACAGGATGCGTGTAGCTTTAGCGTGTGGCCAGGAGGTTGTAGATTCTACAATAATGATCAATTTATCACTCACCTTCCTTCATAACAGCCCTGATAGAATCAAGATGGGTCCCATATAGATGTCCGTTATGCTCTCCGTACTCGAGGAACCGGCCGGCGTGTGCGTCGCGCTCCATCTCTTCGCGAGACACGAACCAGTACGATTGGCCGTTCTCTTCCATTGGCCGAGCGGGACGGGACGTGTCTGTGAAGTACACATGAGTAAGTCCAGAAAACTGCTGTTACCAGTGGCAGATGGATTTTATATTCATGAATCTATCTGCCACTTTTAATAGTGGTATGTATTTCACGAGACAGACAAAGTTTTAATATGGTTCAAAAATGATTTGTTTAGGCCTGGAATCTTAAAACTATTATGTGTCGAAATCACCAAAACATTTTTTGTCCACGCGTCTGTACAAAGTCAACAACAACAAGTCACGTCGTAATTGAGAATACTCTTGAGGAATGGTCAAAACTTTTTTGTTTTTATAGAAATAACCATTGCTGTATAAAGTCAGAAAGAAAACGTTTTTATTGGGGACAATAATTACGTGAAACACTCGTATTCGTTGGTCCTGTCACGGACGCCACTTGTCTGTGCGCGCCATCAGCGACCGGTCGACGAAACCAACGAATAGACTTAGAGAATCTTGTACTGAATACTTTGATTGAATAATAGTCAGTTTGGCTTTGTAAATCAGTATTTTATTTGATCCAACTTTAACCCCACGCAAGCGCGCGAACAAGAAACAAAAAGGTGAAAAGAACTTACGAGGCACGACAACACCAAATCTATCAGGATGTTCGGCAATCATTCGGTTCTTGATAGTCCGCCTGCCCACGCCCCTCGTCCCCACCAATGCCAGCACGCGGCGCAAGAAGGGCGGCGTACGCGCAACCTCTTCGTACAGCGCTAACTCAGCGCCCTCTAGCTTCACGCTCGAACGGGACTCGTATACGAACTTCTTTTTCTTCTTTGATATCTATGATTTAAAATAATTAAAAGGGTAAGTGAAAGTATTCACCAGTGCTTTAAACCAACTGACCAAAAACTATATAGTGGTCACTATATAGTTTTTAGGTCAGGCTACATTTTTCCTTTTCATCTTTTTAATTTAAATGTGTCTATTATAGCCGGTATTGAGCAGCTTATATTACACGGAGTGATAAGTGGGGTTAAACTAATACCTACAATACTATTGGAAATGTCGACTTTATGTCCTGAGCTTCTACGCCATTTAATGACCCGGCTTTGAAATGAAGGAGAGCCGTTTAAATTCATCCTTAAGTATACCGTTTATCAACGTCAATACGAAAAGCAGAAAAAGAAGTGAATCAAAGATCTATGTGTAAGGATTGTATAGCAAGTGGCGTCCTGTCGTTTCTGCCTTATCGGCCTACCTCCATTCTACCGATACCGAGTGCGTTGACATCAGGCGATGACCTAACCACAACAAAATACAGGTAGTCCATAACCAAAACCTATGTCCACAATAAGAACCGTGCGCAGTGGGCGGTCTTGTTTAACAATAAAGTGAAATCGTTAACCCCGAGCCTTACTAATCGATCGATCGCCACGGATGACAGATTCTCAACAACTGTTAACTTGTTTAGATGATACGGTAAAAACTTAACTAGGACTGAGATTTACTCGATTTATTTAGCATTTTTCTTATGGAAAACGAAAGTATCATTTTAGAAGCTGGTTGGTTTGGACAATAGGCTGGTTAGTTTTGGTAAGATAAAGACTAAGATGGCCGCATGTTACTAAAAAAGTGATAGACACTAATGTTAATGGAAGGAGAGGGAGAGGATGGCTAAAGAAAATATGGATGTATTGTGTGAGGAATGAAATGAATGAGAAAGGAGTAAATGATAGCGTGACGTTTGACAGGGGAGAATGGAAGAAGACAAAGTGTTGCGCCGACGCCAAGAAGAATGGGACTAGGACAGGAACATGATGTTGGATGAAAGATTAAGATTACCGAGGGTTGTAAGGCACGTATCCAGGGGGGGGATAGTTGGAATTTATCCCCCCCCCCGAAATCAGACTAAAAATAAACGGGATCTTATACTACGGTACTTTAAGTTATTAAAAATTATAGTACAACGATTTTTTACACAGTTCACATAGTTGTTTCAATGTTTGTCCCCCCCCCCGAACCAAAAGTTTGGATAAATGTGCTTGCTGAGTGGAATAGAAAAAGACGATTGAAAGGCTGTAGGGACAGGTGAACCACTTTGGTGATCCATGGGTCAAAAAGGATCGCAATAAGGTTTAGACCTATTTTTAACTGGGAACTTAAATTCAGCGGAATTTGTCACCTAGAGAATAATAACAAAGACACTACAAAGTATTAGTCATCTGAATATTTTAAAGCAATCCGAAAACACGTGGGTAGAAAGTGGGCGCTGTCTCGTTCCTAATAAGAATCTTCAGCTCAGTACTTTCATGTCTAGACAACTATGTAATTAGAGATCTCGAAGACATACTAAGTGACTCATAATGACTGTATTTCATCAAAATGCCGGAACAATAAGTGTTTTGTTAACACGACACGTCTGTGAATCATAACAATGAAACTAAAATCGCTGACGTGAAATGTTCGTGAGAATCCCTTGATTCATAAATTGACAATGAAATGTAATATTATAAACAATGTGTATTATAATCGTTTAGTCATAAAAATGTGCTGATGTGGACAGTTCCGGGTACATTGACTGTGGTCTACAGTTTACGAAACGTCGATTAATTGATAGGAATTGGATGCTTCCGTTGGTCACTCTTTGAATGGTTTTTGGCAAACAGCTGAAGACCCTGATTCTTTTTCCTAGTTATCTCTTAAATGTAGGGTCTATGTATTTCATATAGCCATTTTTTTTTTTTTTTTTTTTTTTCTCTTAAGTTAACACTTATTTTTGTGAATGCTGGTTAACCTGTAATTGGCGACTGTGTAAGTCCAAGACTGTAAAACCTATGTATACCTAAATGCTGTACACAGAAGCTGTTGGTGAACCTATATAAATAAATAAATAAATAAATACTACTGTTAGAATCATTATTACTACATCAAGCGGCGATCATGGCAAGCATAACGACTAATAACGAGGAACGCACCTCTACCCTCACCTTGTTAGACTACGTCCATAAATAATCCCTCCTTTTTTAGCAGTCGGTTAAAAAGGATGCTGGGACCAATGGGACCTCAGAATCAATAATATTAGTCTTGCGTTTGTCATGTTACACCCTGTATAAATAGCAGGTTTACTTCACTACATAGTACAAAACAAAGTCGCTTTCTCTGTCCCTATATCCCTATGTATGCTTAAATCTTTAAAACTACGCAACGGATTTTGATGCGGGTTTTTTTAATAGATAGAGTGATTCAAGAGGAAGGTTTTAGTATATAATTTGCGGGCGGGCGAAGCCGCGGGCATCAGCTAGTGAAAAATAAAATGAACTTACCCTTGCACCGCAGATACTGATTTTATGCACGAAGTCAGCTTCGGGCGCGACATACGCCTTACGTCTCTCCTCTAACTCTGGCGAAGGTATCAACCCCACGGTTTCCGGGTTCTCTACATGACTTGCTTGCCACCAGTTGGGATCCTTTCTGTCTGATACCTGAAGAGAGATAGCATATACGGATTTAAGAGGACAATGTCAGGCAGGGATTTCCCATTGAATTTACAACAAAATTATGTCAATCAAGGTATTCTTTTGTATGAATGGACTTGATCAAGAAGTCTAAGAACCAGTCTTCATCATCATTATCAGCCTATTAATGTTCCCACTGCTGGGACACAGGCCTCCTCTCTAAGAGAGGGAATGGCCTATAATCCACCACGCGGGCCCAGTGCGGATCGGTAGATGTCACAAGTCTTCGAATTTTTTGGTTCTAGGACATGCCGGTTTCCTCACGATGTTTTCCTTCACCGTTTTGAGAGCAGTGGTCATGAAATAAATTACACAAAGTAATGCGCCTGCCTGGAATCGAACCCATGACTTACTGTTCGTAAGTCAGGGCCGCCACCTCTGGGTCACCGCTACTCCAACCAGTCCAGTGCTGAACCAGTCTTACTAAGGGGTATTGTATTATACAATATACCCAGTACTAACTGGGTTGTGGAGGTCAGATAGGCAGTTGTTCCATGTAAAATACTGATATTCAGCTTGATCCGGTCAGACTGGAAGCCGACCCCAACATAATTGGAAAAAGGCTAGGCAGATGATGATGATGATGTTGATCAAAAGAATGTCAGATCTGGATTGGATGTCTTGGAGAGGTGTTACAGAAATTGCTTCAAGATCTCATGACCTTGGCCATTTGCCAGGTGGTTAAGCCAAAAGATGCTTGTAACATTACCATAATTGTTCTCGAGTATTGACGGATAGCAGAGAGTTAGAGCAGCGGTGGCCCAGTGGTGGCGGCCCCGACTTACGAAAGTCGTAGGTTCGAACCCAGACAGGCGCATTACTTTGTGCAAATTGTTTCATCACCACTGCTCTCAAAACAGTGAAGGAAAACATCGTGAGGAAACCGACATGTCCTAGAACCAAAAATTTGAAGGCATGTGACATCTACCAATCCGCACTGGGCCCGCGTGGTGGATTATAGCCCATTCCTTCTCATTGAACGAACATTAAAGGCTGATGATAATGATTGACCAAAAGTGGATGAAGAAAACTTACTTGTAAAATGTCTCCTCTTTTGAACTCTAGACCAATTTCCTTGCATGGCAATAGCGTGTCTTCCTTGGGGTCATAGTCAAACAGGGCTCTCATGTAGCACTGAAATGAAAATAGACAATGAATCTTACATTCTTTGTTATTACCAAAGTGTTATTGTGTTTTCCATGAGGAATTTTTCAGTAACAGCCACGGAGTCTGGATTTGTGCCCGGTTGATGGCAATAGGCTCGTCCCTATTACATGGGACTTAAACATAACTGGCGAAATGTGGGTGTACTATTAGGAACTTAAACATAACTGGCGAAATGTGGGTGTACTATTAGGACCTTAAACATAACTGGCGAAATGTGGGTGTACTATTAGGTACACCTCTGTCTAACCCTTTGGGGATTACAGGCGTGTTGTTATGTTCTTTAACATTTCAGTCTAGTTGATGTTGAAATGAAGTATAATAGATGTTGTAATCATAACATAATACATGTTACAATAACTACATGACATATTTTAATAATCTTTCTTTGTTGGTTGATTATTTTATAATGACTGCATAATTATATGAAAAGTCTCACATGTGATAACATGATTTCTACAATAATTATATGAAATATATGTTTGAGATAATTATTATAAATTAATAACATAATCAGTATAACTTTCTAGTTATTTACAGAACAAATTGAAGTTATTTTCTTGTAATTATCTTTTTTAAATAATGTATTTATACTCACACTAAGCTTATTTGATAACTGAGCAGTCTTCTCTTTAAGATTAGGCCCAACTTTAAGTGTGATCCTGTCATTGGGCTTCGCTACGGCTTCCTTGAGCTGGTCTTCAGAGTCTATGTGGACGCCATCTACTTCTAATAATACATCTCCTATGGACACCAATGCCTGCTTTGCGGCAGCACTTCCTGCTAATATCCTAGCTACTATGAGCTGTCCATGCTCATCTGTTGTTACCTGATATGATAAAAAGGTGCATAAAAAATGGTTAATAATTTTGTGGTAGAGAAAGCCTTTTACTAAAATAAAGGATTATTCCATTGATACAGGGTCAAATTCTTGCCAAAAAGGCTATATTAAGATACATGGTATTGTTCTATATTTGGAGTGAGTCAAATTGCACACAAATGTTGAATATTCTTATTGGACTGAAAATTACAAGGCCAGAATATTAATGTTGTTGTTTTGTAAAACTAAAAACAGATATAAGTAAAGTGATTGACTTATTACTGTCCAATTGTCTTGTACTGTATGAAAACCGTGAAAAATAATATTGTAGCAGTGGCTTGTGATACATGATGTTTTGATACTGAATGTTTTGATAATACATGTTACTGGCACAAAACAAAACTTGTTATGCCCAAATAAGGTTCAATATTACCATAGATTAAAGGAATTAATAAACTATTTTTATTATCATACTTACAGTTAATCCTAAAGGCTGGCCAGGCACTTTTCTGAGCCCCACAACTTTCACAGTCTCAACAGGCATGTCACCGTTTTCGTCTGTGGTTCCGTCAGCACCCTCAGCACTGTCCTTGTTTCCTTCTAATTCTGGCAGCAGTGGCTTTTCTTCTATACCAGAACCTCGTTCTACCCAAATTGCACCTATTTGGTCATGAGCATCTATTAAAGCCTGTAAAAATAGGTTTAGTTAGTATGTAGATCCTTAACATATTATAAAGAGTACTGGCTGCTTTGGGCAGCCCAGGTTTTGTTATTTACTTGGTATCTATGGTAACTGTTTACTCTAAAGCAATATGTTTTGGATGTTCTAATATTCATTAGCAATAATAACAAATGCAGTTTAACTGCTGAAGAACTCATTAAACTGGCGTTTACTAGTAACAAGCCATGCAGTAAATATTTGTGTTACTTTGTAAACAAGTCGCTGAAGGCTGGCTAATATTGGAAGGGGCGTACCTACCTTAAAGTGTGCCCTGGACACAATAATAGCGAGTTCGGCTTGTTCAATAGTCCGTATATTGTTGCCACGGTACTCGCTTAGTAAGCGTATTATGTTTACGTTGCCCAACGAGACTGGTTTTACGATCAAGTCCTCCTCCGAATCGATAGACTGTAATAACAACACTCACCAGTAATTAAAATAGAACCCAGGAACGTCTATTGGCACTCCAGAATTCGCGCTACGAGCATTTATAGGCGTGGCACTTGTTGTCGTTAAATTGTTGAATGAAAACTACAATATTAGCGTGCAGACACTACGTTGCATTTCCAATAACAACTAAATAAACTATTTACGAGCTAATACTGGGGACAGTAGCTGAAAACAGCTACATTTATGTACGAAATCTGTTTTTGTTGTAATAAAAGAACACACCCAAACGAACACTGGCACGATTTCGCTAACACCTTGTTTTCCAACTGCGAGTTTTTGACAGTTATTAGTGGGAACTGCATGCAATTTTTAACTTTATGTGACTGACTTAAAGTTGATAGTTATGTCATATTTTATCGATTCACCGTGGCTGTGTCGCGGTAACACTGTGTCTGTCAATGGTCTGTCAGTACAAAGAGAATGGAAGCGTTCTTTGTTCCGAAACGACTTAGATTAAAGCATTAGAAAAGGATAGCAAATAGTATGACGCTGTTATCTTTATTTCATGTCTAAGATCTATAGGTCATGTCAGACACGTTCTGAAAATTCCCAAGTTTTAAATACTTCTTTGTGATTAAATGTGTAATGATTGAAAAAAATACAAAGAATTTGACAGCGGAAATGCAGAAGCAGAATATTTCCCTAGATCACAGATACGGCGGAACCGGATAATACTCTTTTTGGGTTATATTTACACATTCTAGGGACAAATCATTATAAAAAAACTTATTATCGGTGGGGCAGCTCGAAACAAATACTTAACAACATGTTTATAATGCTAAATATTAATAAAATCGTAATGTTAGAATATTTACCTCGCACTTTCTTCCGAAATCAGGACTCTCAACTATACTTTTTAAAAATATTAATTCATGATTAGCCAAATCTTGTTCAGGTTTCTGCTCCTCCTTTTCTAAAATGAAATAAATCTGTTTTAGGAACACATAACCACACCTGTGATTCCCGAAGAGTTAGGCAGAGGTGTACCCATTACCTACATCTACATTTCGCCAGTTATGTATGTTTGTCACATTGTAATAGGGGGCGAGCCTGTAAAGAAATACCTATACAATAAATTATCATTGAACCCAGAACCAATTTAAATAATTGCAGTTGGTTCCCAATCTGGAATCGAATTCAGGAGATCGTGCTCAGCAGTAGAGCTTGCGATCACTAGACGAACGAACGCACACTTTACAATATTATGCAGGCTTTATTTTGTAGAAACACACATGGTCACTAATAAATGACGACCCAAATGGCGCAGCGGTACTGAGGCTGCCTTACGTTCTTAGGGTCCCGGGTTCGAATCCCGGTAGGAGCAAATGTTTGTGTGATGACCATGGATATTTGTTTCCGAGTCATGGATGTTTATATGTATAATAAGTATGTATTTACAAACAAAAAGTATCTATGTAGTATATCAACTATCTGGTGTCCACGACACAAGCCTCGTTGCTTAGTGTGGCACTAGATGGCGCTGTGTGTAATGTCCAGCGATAGTTATTTAAATAACGCTACTTGCACACTTGTTTATTATGCATGGTAAATATCCTGTTAGGAGTGGCATTCAAAACCCTGCTCAGTGATCTGTTTCACCTAATTGGAAACGAAGACGCCGCCGTGGCATTTCATAACGGTAACGGTAATTTATCATTGATTTTTCTGTAGGTATGAACTTTATTGACTTATGGACACACGCAAACATGTATGTTATCAATAACAAGTGTAGGTAGGGGATTTCATTTGTATTCCACCCCAAAATGAACGTTATGTGTCACAGTAGGGTGTTTGTTACTGTCCAGAATACCCGCAACCTAAATGTAGGCATTCGATTTAATCAATGGAACTAGCTGTGCTCTGCGGTTTCACCCACGTTCGAACTTATTTATTATGCTACGATGATGTCAAAAAGCCTATTAATTATAGATAACTTTTCTCAAGAATTGGGCTATCGAATGTGAAAAGAATTTTCTAGCATACCTACTGGTAGTTCCAGGGATTAGTGCGTTCAAGCAAAAAAACAAACTTTTCAGTTTTATTGTATTAGTATGGATAAACGAAAAAAACAAACGTGTTGAGGTTACTAGACAACGCTGTTTATTTAATTGTCTGTCTTCTAATTTTCTAATGCTGTCACCTACACGGATCGGAGTGCCTTGAAAAAAGATGTTTTGCTAACGTTTCCTTCCAGGAAATATTTACCTACGTTAAGGTGAGACGACTGAAAAAAAATAGTTTCTCTTTCCGGGTCGTGGTGTTTACGTAGATTTGAATCGCACTCAAACCGCATCCATTTGAATAAGGTCTATCGAGATATTGCTCGACGGCATGTAAAGCTGTCAGAGGCTCATGGGCGGCATAAAAACTCTGACACCAGGTTAGGCTTAACAACATGTTAAAGAAGAAGAAGAGGTCTTTCGAATTAGGACTTATTATATGTTCGGTGAACATTAGGGCAAGCTATCTTCTATCGTGGGAAATTATCAAATCAATGTGCATACCCAATGCCTAAATTCAAGTGCGCTATTAGATTTACAACTTCCCAAAACCCAAAGGCGAGCTTTTATTAAGGCATTCATATAAGTGACCGCCAAGATTTGTGAAAATGGGCATAAGCTAACATCACCCTGTCTAAGTACGACATACATTGCAGGAATTACCTATATCGAAAATAAGACGCGGACACAGCTACATATAGCTTGTTTGCACTCTTGCACTTAGCTTGCAATGTCGTGCTGGGATGAAGTTTGAGTAGGCATACAGTGTATTATTGGACGGCAAATATGGGGTGGCGCCAGTTTGAGCCATAATATGTGGACCAATGTACCCTTAATTAAAGGCAACAGATGGGATAGATTGTATACGTGGAAGACAGATAAATAAGTGATGCAGCGCAACGTTGCAGAGGCCTATTTACCGCAGTGGACCACGACAGGCAGATTTAATTAAGAGGTAGGTTTTACAGGTCATCCTGCAGTTCTAAAGAAGCCCCGTATCATTATTTCTGAGGACCAAAGGAAACTTCATAATGGAGAGAGGAATGCATTTGATAATAAAATTACAGTAAATTTAATAATGTATACATACAATAGGGTGTTAAAGTAGTCGCGTGCCATAGCTTAGGGGTGAGTTCACCGCGGGCCTGTGGACGGGGAGCTATGGGCTAGCTCGCCGTCCGTCCGTCTCATGACGACAGGCCGTGTCGACGGCGCGTTCGTGTTCCACGCGCGCCTCAAAGAGAGTCAGCAACAGTGAAGGGGTCCGCAAGGGCCGAAGCCTGCCGGGGCTGCGGGACTATTCGAAAGAGATACCGTGGCCCCGGAACACAAAGGGCGAAGAAGGAACATGGATGGGTTTTAGTCAGTAAAAGTCTGACACTCCCTCCTGCTCCGCCCAGAGCGGGAGAAGTCATTCGATATTTCCCATCCTAAAACAAAAAAAAGGGGTGAGTTCACAGTATCCATAAAGGAACCCGAAAAAAAAAGAAATTTAAAAAAAAAAAAAAAAATATTGAAAGATCAACCTAATTTAGTACCTACTAACTTCAAATAGCAATATAACATAATTGTTAGTTCTAAACGATTGCTATTTTAAGTTAGTAGGTACTAAATTAGGTTGATTTTAAAAAAAAAAATTGTTTTTAATTTTTTAAATATTTTTTTTGGATTTATTTTTTTCGGGTTCCTTTATCGATACTGAACTCACCGCTAAGCCATTAACATCCTGTATATATATGGTAAAAATTGTTTAATAAGTACTTTGAAAATAAATTAAATGGTTAATTTCTATGCATGGACCCTTCTCGGGTGAAAGCCTCCTCCAAAGAGTGCCAAACATCCCTGTCCCTCGCTTTCTCAATCCAATTCTTGCCCGCAATTTCCTTTATTTCATCTTACCACCTGGGGCATGGTCGACCTCTACTTCTGGTTCCCTGTGGTCCCTTCCATGTATAGTAATTGTTAATGTTCATCTATCGTCAGCAAACCTTGCTACATGGCCAGCCCATTTCCATTTTAGTCTCTACATACTCTGTGTCTTTACTTGCAAAAGTTCTGGCTTTTTCGATCAACCAATCAACTCAGTCGACTGACGAAGAAGACAGGACATACGCCTGAAACAATCCGCGCCAGAACATCCTGTTCTCCACATCCAGTCTAACTTAGCTACCTTTTAAAAGCCGGTCCATATAACTGGGGGGACAACGCTGTGCTTGCCGATACGCGGTCTCCACTCCAGGACTCGTAGCCTTCTAGTTAAGAAATATTTATTATCATAGTGAAATGAAGACTAATAATCACATACAAGAAATCGGAGCACCTAGGTGTTTAGATTTACATTGTTGATTGCGATGGAGTTGAGCTGGCCAGTGGCCGGACAACACGCAATGTTGCCGTAAAACACGTTCCCTAGGTACTCGTATTATTCATACGCCGTGAACAAATGTATACTTGGTCTAAAAAAGGAAATCTGAACATCTGACATAAATTATGTCTACGAAAACCAAAATGTAACATCAATAATTTGTGTAAATTGTGCATTAATTACGCGTGGTACCAATGGTTTACCTATCAACTACCATAGAAGATGCCGCCGGTTACAAAAATTGTTTTGTTAAGAGCTTTAACTGGCGCGGTTGATTGAATTTGATAGCAGACCGTTTTTTTTATTTTTTTATTTCGGATGGGAAATCATCAAATGACTCCTCCCGCTCTGGGCGGAGCAGGAGGGAGTGTCAGACTTTTACTGACTAAAACCCATCCATGTTCCTTCATCGCCATTTGTGTTCCGGGGCCACGGTATCTCTTTCGAATAGTCCCGCAGTCC
The DNA here is from genome assembly GCA_963853795.1 of Xestia rhomboidea. Lineage (NCBI taxonomy): Eukaryota > Metazoa > Arthropoda > Insecta > Lepidoptera > Noctuidae > Xestia > Xestia rhomboidea. The sequence goes on along the minus strand of OY970764.1, from coordinate 7,200,026 downwards.
CGGCAGGCATCGGCCCTTGCGGACCCCTTCTTTTTTGCTGACTGATAGCAGACCCATGAAGTAGGATCTTCGAGGACGAAGTGATTCGACTAATAGTCGATATTCTGTACCCTCTGCCGAGGACGACCTTGATTTGAAGGTCACTAGCTACTGACTGCATAAAGCTGGGGTTTATGACCCGTTATTAATGGTGTCGAAGAGGTATTAAAAGCTATAAGAAAGGACTTGAAAGGACCTTTGGACCTTTAATCACTACAAAAGCATTGCTGTGAAAATATCCAGATGGTGCGACAATAGTACTTATGATATCAGCCATAATTTAATAAGTATTATGTAGACATTCGAGATATAAGGCCCACGACGTCGCTAGAATAGATATAAACACTCCTAAAGATGCTGTTCGGAAACTTCAGAAACGTAACTGTATAATGGCGAAAGTGGTAGAACAATTGACGAGATTGATTTTCGTTCACCAAAATCACTCATGTAGTGCGCTATTGTTCGATAAAGACTTTAGTCGAACAATGCAGTGCTTATGCAATGTCCATCTGCATCAGCAATTCAGCATATGACACCATACTTTTTTTTCTGTATGAGTTAAGCAATGAGCAGTGCAAGCGTTCCAGCTCGCATAACGACGAATGACGACCCGAATGGCGCAGCGGTAGAGAGGCTGCCTTACGTTCTCGTACTCGGAAACAAAATTTAATTCGAACCCGGGACCCTATGTCCCGGGTTCGAATTAAATTTTGTTTCCGAGTCATGGATGTATTTCCAAACAAAAAGTATCTATGTAGTATATCAACTATCTGGTGTCAACGACACAAGCCTCGTTGCTTAGTGTGGCACTAGATGGCGCTGTGTGTAGTGTCCAGCGATATTATTTATTTATTTCATAAGCAAAATGGTCAGAAGCTGGCAACGTGTATTGAGCAAGCTTTGTGAATTCTTTCGTTCTTCGTTTTCTGTAAGTCTTTCAGTGCCTTACAGTGAGTTACCGGTTTATTAGGTAAAATTCCAACGGCTTATAACTAAGAATCTAATTAAAACTATAGTATACCGGTTTTAGGCTTTGCTCTATCGTGACAGAAGATGGCGACGCGACAACGAAGTTTAGCGCAGTGGCAATATTATGAGCCCAGCCTATTTTTCTGCGCCAAAAGATAAGAGTTTGTTCTAAATAAAGTTGGTATGGCCTAGCCTAGACACATTATATAGTACCCATCCAGTCTGGGGGTTTGGCCAAGTTAGGCTTGTATCTGTAATTTCGCCGACAAGAAATGTTTCGTTTTTTTTTTCTTATATGATAGAGCAGCTGTTTTCTGAAAATAACTCAATTGAATTATGATTTTATTTACACATACTAAGTAATTACATATAAACCAACCAGAAAATAAATATAGGTTATGAAAACTCTGAAAACTACATCGATGCCTTATCAAAAGTGAATGTATTATGTGATATTGATCACTTGCTTCGTAATGGTTGTTTTCGTAGGTTACAAAATAAAATGAATGTCTTCTGAGGCCTAAATACAAGTGTTGTTACTGCAAGTACGGTATAAATACTTTTATTAAATGCAACCAGCACTAAAGTGATTCACGCTCATGTTATGCAGGATTTTCGCTTCGAAGTAAAGTACCTACTTGACCTACATAGTGAAGACTTTTCAAGAAAATGTTTCTCTTTTAAATTTTTCGAAAAGAGAATGATGAAACTTGGCCGCGAATTTATGATCCATTCAACGCAGCGATGAATATTAATGGGCTGGTATTAACATTGTGGGTAATATGCAAGCAGTTTATTACTCAGTACATATTATTACGTTTGTTGTAGTTATTTACTCTGATGAAAACAAATTAACCGAATACTCAGATAGTATGGGTAGGTGCCAGGTTTATAGAGTTAATACTGACGTTTATTATGCTCAAGTGTTGATCGTAGTTCATGAAAACGTAATGTTCGTTTTGTGCATGATTTCAGTTCAGTCGGCACTATTATTTAGTAGTAAACTGATCGTGTAGAGAATTCCATTTCGATACCGGGTTAACAGTTTCAGGAAAATATGTACTTAGGTACTATAAGTTTCGCACAACCGGCAGAATATTATCGTAATTTTCTCCGCCCAGTACACAATTTTACGAGGTTATACGCGATTTCAACTCTCAAGAATTTCAGACTGTTGCAATTGTTTGCCATATTACACACACCGAAACTCTCTTTGAGGTTATGCCGTGTATAATATTCAGATTTTCACCGATTCAAATCCGACGTACGCCTACAGGCTGAAACTCACCTTCGTCGGGAGGTTTATTTCCGAATGCGAAATCCTTAAATCCTCGCCAGTTAACAGTGTACCGTCCGCTGCGTCGCACCATCATTATTTAGGTAAACACGGCACGAAGCGTGCACTCCCGAGCGGATAACACGTTGTTCACTAGCGGTGGACAGCGTTCCCGGCACCGGCAGATATTCGCAACAGACGTGCGGGGTCGATGCGTGCCGGCGACGCGTCACCGCCGAGCCGCGGCGTCAGCTGAGCCGCACGTCACGGCGGCGCCGCCCGCCCGACCCGCCGCGCTTGCGCAAACCCGCCCGCCCTGCATTCGCCGCCCGCCCGCTCACAGTTGGCATGTCGTCTACGACGCTACGGCTCGCTTTTAAACACGATTAAGCAGTCGCCACTTCCTTCAATGATCGCTCACTGAACAAAGATGCGGAATGAGAGTAAATGATGACTGATGCTGGACGGATTTAGTCATTGAGGCCGACGTTCTTTCGCAAATAATACGTTGGCGCCAAGCGTTGCGGTGGAATGTTTACACGCTTCTTGAGTGGTAGACTAAAGTTTACTCGCACGCGATGTCTACCGACAATAGCACTCACTACACAGATTTAGACTTTTATTGCGAGCCTAAAATAAAAATTACGGAAGTTGGCTTCACACTTTATTGAAGCTCTAGGAAACGTGGCGTATAACATCCTCGCTCATAAAAAATACTCTTAGGTATTTATTGAGAATGAAAGTTCTTTGCACTATTATATACCTACGATGTATGTACATATACCTATAAAGATGTCTTATTAAAAGCTATGAATATATAGCCATAAAGCTAGGAAACATAAAATATTACGATCGAACTATAAAAATTGCGTGCCACTCACATTCGATACTTCACGTACATTTAAACGTTAATGTTACGTCGTCCTTATTTTTAGAACAAACGGGATATGAGAGGAGGCCCGTATCATAAAGTGTCGGTACATAGTACATACCTAACATGCGAGTAATTATTATCTTCGTTCCATACACATGTCTATGTCTGATGACATATATGAAAACTTTCCTGATTTTTTATTCACGAGTTCACGTGATGCGTATTTTCTACATAACATATTATCATTGTGTAGCTGTTGCCATATACTGTTTCATCAGTAAAGTAAATAAAATATTTCATGTATGTACCTATATCGGGGAAAGATTAAATCTGCGATGTCCTATTAACCTCGTTTCTTATTTATATTTGGGTGCGAAAAAAACAGGCTGTGCGTCATTTTAGCAACTTTTTGTTAAAGTCGCGTCATTGTTTTTCAGTCTTTATCATTCGCAGTCTTTTTATGACTAATGATAATATTATTGAAATTTTGTATGGCTGATTCGAGGCATTCATTCGAGGCGCTTCTGAACTGCAGTGCATCTCAAATGTTCGCAGAAGCCCACGTTGATAATTTCTACGGCGTCATCAGGAAGAGAGTTGGTTTTGGACAGTTGAGGCTAGGCAGGTTGCGTGGGAGCACTAATCCTTATAATTTTAGTTGATAAATTTGAAAATTCATTGTTGGGCACTGGGTAGATTTACATGTGTCGACCCGTTGCCTAAAACCAGCAAAATACGCCAAATAACATGTAGGTATATACTAACACATTTTTTTTTGTTTTTTAGCCAAAATAAACACTTATTAGATAAATTAAAACTTAAGCAAAATCATTTTTCAAGACATACCTACTCAAATCAGTTTATTTTTACGATATTTAGATGAGAATTGTTGTTGCTAGATCAACTGTGATACATCATCGTCACCAAAAATAGCCCCCGTGGCTTATAAAACCCGAAATCACATTTTTTGTTCTTTAGGCACTTGATTTTTAAGTTTACAGTACTTTCTGCAATATTTTTGCCATAGTGATAAGTCCGAAAATGAGATAACCATTATCTAAGTATTTGCACAGCTTCCAGTTGAAGATTAAGAGACCTCTCACGCTATTTCTGCGTGTTGCCAAACGTGTCAAATATGTGACCTGTGACAATGTGTAAAAGCATGACCTGTCTTTGTTGCCGCTCAGTTGGGTATAAAAAAAAAAACGTTATTTCAAAAAACACTACATTAATTTTGGTTAAAAGAGATTCCGGGGGTGACTGCTATCGCAAACCGTAACCGAAAAGCCTGGCTTCTAAGTATCTGTATGAAAATGGGAACAGTAGCGGCAATGTCGTTATCTAGATAAGCATTTTCATAGAGACTAACCGCCTCGCTGTGATTTGGCATCGCGATATGGATCGGCTGCTGCAGTTTGCAGTTGTAGTTGGAAGTATACCTTCATACTCACTGGAGTGGCTTGTTTTTTTTTTACCTCAATTTTTGACACCTCGACTGCTTGACAGGTTGTGAGACAGTCGAGGTAGTGCCGGACTCTAAACGGCTAAAACCACATTCCTGCTCCACCAGTGTCCCTGTGACGTGATCAGAGACCTATTTGCTAATTTTATGTCTTTTGTTTAGCGACTAATTATTAGAAGGCCGAAGAGATCACGCTCTATGCGCAAAATTTTGAAGATTTGGTTTTACAACTGGAGTGGCTTTTTAAGTCAAGAAGATGAGCAGCGTTCCCTTCAGAAAACAATTACGATCGCCAATCCGTCTACCAACTCAGCCAGTCGTGGTGGCTCCGGTATGAGATCTTCTTTCTAAAGAAACACATAGGTACAGCGATCGCCAATTTGTCTGTGAACTCTGCCAAGCGTGGTGATTTAGCTGTAGGTGATTCCCGCTGACCGTTTATTACGGCAGTCATTAGCTGTTAAGGCGACTACAGGAGCTAAATTAGCAATTCTATTTGTGGTGGTTCAAACTTCGTTTGAAATTCTGTTAGAATAAAGTTCTAATCAGCTTGCAGTACAAAGTGGTTGTTACGTCAGTCACTGCGGGCCGAATAGTGTGAAATGAGTGGTTTTTTGCGATTAACATAAAATCTATTGATTGGACTAAAAAAATAAAACACTATCATGCTAATATATTGCTTGTAGAATTATTTGCCAAATAATCAGAATGATCGCATGTATTATAGTATGGTTATTACTTGTTAAAATATTTTTTTAGAGATAAGTTGGTGTTTTTTTTTATCGGGTAAAAATAGTTGTATCATGTTTTCAAAACATAAGCAAATGTCCTGAAGAACAAGAATAAGAATAAGAAACTCAAACACATCACAACAACAACATCGTATATTTTTCTGGTTTTGTTTATTGCAGTGAATCATATGCTTTTTTGCATTATTAAACTTGCGTTTAGCTCATGTAGTCGCCTTAAGCAGTAGATTAGAACTGACTGATATAATGGTAGCTACTTATCTTTTCGCTCGTTTCTCTTCATGAGGTTAACATCGCTCACAGCGATATCACTGAAGAGTACGTTGGCACCGGCTGAAACTTCGTGCAACAGTTTACTTGTTGGGTTTTTCACGTTTTTCATGTTCTATCGTGTTTAAGTAATGGGAACTCGTTATCTCTTCTGTTGAAAGTAGTAGTACAGTAATTTATTTCCTTAGGCAGTTACTGGCACGGAAAACAACGGCAATTTTTCCTAATGGAGCTCTTTTTTTTTCGTGGCTAAATAATAACAGCCGCTCGGGTCGATCTTTAGGTTAAGCCGTGCTTGCCTAGGTTGGTCTGTGAATGGGTGACCACACATTACATACCGAGTTTCCTCCGCGCCTCTTGGCCCCGGCTGTCATTTGTAGATCTTTGACAGTCGTTACAGGTAGTCAGTGGCCCAAAAAGTCTGACAACCAGTCTTACCAAGTGGTATCGTATTACCCAGTACTAAGCTGGGTTGTGGAGGTCAGATAGGCAGTCGTCCCATGTAATATACTGGTATTCAATGGTTAGACTGGAAGCCGACCCCAACATAGTTGGGAAAAGGTTAGGCAGGTGATGGAGCTCCTTTTATTGTTTTTGTTATAGGTACGAAGGACCTGTTATTTACATGATTCTAGAATTCAAGATAGGTTTATTTAAACAGCATACAATGTAGTTTAGTTAATTATGCCTATTTTGCTTATTATCTTCCTAATTAATAGTTAAAACAAATTCTAAATATGTTTTTCGCTACTAAGCACAAAGACCTGGTTTAATAGTTGATTGTATAAAAAAATATTCTAAAATACAGATAACCTTTTACTTATCCATGTTTTAGAAGTCATTCGATAATTTACGATTATAATTAGAATGTGAGTTGTTATGAGAAAAAAATATAAAAATATTATTTTGCCGTATCTCCCCTAAAAATGTAGTCAATCAAATCGTTTGCCAGGTTGCTATGCAATCATCCCCTGGTGAATTTTGACCTCCTACGTCAGAATGTCAAGGTGCCATTTACAAAATCAGGGATTTACCAGTTCATCAAAGACAGTTCTAAAGTCCCTAGTGTGTAAGGAAAGTAAGCGAGTGTGTCCACGCTTCATGTATAACACGGTATAGTTATAAACACTTGATAAATAGCACCAGGGCCGTATTCAGCTTGCTCAGGGCCATAGAAAATAACACACAATAAATCCAGAAATGATTAAAACGACTGCTTCAAGACTAATTAACGATATGGTGTAGCAATGCGACTGTTAAAAGAGCATTGAAAAAAAAGTTTTCAGATTGACCCTTCTTGCCCTTTTCCTAGTAAGCCCTAAACCAAAGACCCTTACTATTTGTTATTTAATTGTGTCGTCAAATCCGGCGCTGGAGCGCATTAGATAATTAATGAGTGTTACAATATCGCGGCGGCGCGGGCGCGTGCTGGCTGCTGATAACGCAGGTCACAGGTTACTCTTATAAGTGAGGGCAGCATCTCTGCCGGAACAGTCAGTACGTTGGGCTATGCGGCGACGCGGCTTCCTACACTCTCTCAAAATTAAGTGATTTAATTGATTTATTTGCTTGAACCAAAATGCCGTGGGCAAGCATCAACAGGTAATTTACTTTGTGATCGTCAAGTTACTATTAATGTGTCATTTTGTTCGTGTACGTGCTCTTAAATACGCAAAACATCCATTTGTTTGTTAACAATAAATCAACCCAGAATCGTTATCTACTGATGGTTCTCAATCCCAAAATAGACTATTACGATTAATTAATGTTTAAATTAAACATGTTTTCAGAATTTACGCGAAACCATCCAACACGAGTTCCATGGAAACTCCGGGGACCAGCAGCATCACCGCTGGTCCGGCTTTGACAGCCTCTGCAGACTCCGGTGGTCGCTTTGAACTGAGCGACCACGGGTACGGCAAGTGCTCTGTCAAACTACTCCATGTTCAACGAGATGCAGAATACCATTCCATTCGAGAGTTCGAAGTGTTCACGGAATTAAAATTGCACTCTGAAAGCGCCTACGTGATCGGAGACAATAAAGACGTGGTAGCGACGGACTCCCAGAAGAACACGGTGTATCTGTTGGCGAAGAAGCATGGAGTGAAGACGCCCGAAGAGTTCGGGGCGGTAGTAGTGGGCCACTTCTTGTACATGTACAAGCAAGTAGTAGAGGCCAAATGTAGAGTCGTCGAGTACCCTTGGGAGCGACTCCAGGCGGGCGCGCCTCATAACCACGCTTTCGTATTTTCGCCGACTGCGACCAGATGGTGCCAAGTGAGCCAAGCTCGACACGGTTAGTTGTGCTTACAAGTATTAGTTTATGTGATTGTTTTAGTTATAATTTCAGACTTTTTATTAATATTTGTTTCCTTTGTTGAACAGAGGCAGTGACTGTGAAATCCGGTTTAAGTGGCCTCCGTGTTCTTAAAACTACACAGTCAGCATTCGTGGATTTCGTACAAGACGAGTATACTACGCTTTCCGATGCTGCCGAAAGAATATTCAGGTAATTGTTTGTTTATTTCTATCTGCATTTATTTATTGATTCCGACCTTGTTATCTTGTTCTTGGTCAGAGGTCTTACATTCCTCCTTTTGTAATCATTCAATTACTTGGTGCATACAATATGTCGAAGATTGGCATATATTGCGATGTATGTCTTTATCCAGCAAGTTCTTATCTTTTTTTTCTTCTTCATCAGTACTGTGGTGGAAGCAGAATGGATATACGACAACATGCGGACAGCAGACTTCGACAACGCCTGGCTAACTGTCAAAGACGCCATTTTGGACAAATTCGCCGGCCCCGCAGATATCGGCGTTTACTCGCCATCAGTGCAGCACACGTTGTACCAAGCACAGAAGACTGTGCTGGAGAAAGTTGCAGAGGTAAGATTATTTATTTATTCTTCTTCTTTCAGCGAAGTAAGATACATGAGAATATCCTTTATGGTGTGATAAAAAGAATAACCAGCCAGAAAATTCACTATAGGGTGTAAACTCGTGATACAAACTATTACCATGGTGACGCTGACTGCCAAGTGCTTAGAGTGAGCTAATTGTAGCTTTGAATAGTATCCGAGGTAGGGTTCACCTATAGCTTTTCATCATCACACCCTCTTTAAAGACCCCTGCTGTGCAGTGTGCAATTCACCTTCAGCATCTGACCCCGTATTTGTATTCCGATTACCATTGCTGAATATTTGCACACGCCCATATGTTGAAAATATATGCTAAATATTGTTATCAATAACCCTGATAACATTTGCCATTTAGGTAGCTAGTCTGTTTATCTATGCTGGGGTTGATAGCGAAACTTACGCTAGTTTGAAGTTTGTATTAATTCACCCTATTTTAATTAGACAACTACCTAATTTTCGAGGCAAGCTTACAATGTCAACAATTTGCTTAATAGCTGTATTTACTACAAATATGATGTATCCTACTTAATATTGTAAAAGCGAAAGTTTGTGAGGATGGATGGATGTTTGTTCCTCTTTCACGCAGAAACTACCGACCGGATTTGGAAGAAATTTGGCACACAGATAGTCTATAACCTGGATTAACACATAGGTACACGATCCCATGGGTCAATTACCGAACTTCACACGGCCGAAACCGCGGGCATAAACTAGTAATTAATAAATTTTCGCTTAAGTACCGGTATCAAATAATGTTTCTTTTGATACGCAATCATACGGAACAATTAAGGAATCTAATTTAGGTTTGTTTTTTTAACATTAGCGGTGACCCCTGTGATTACTTATCAAAACTGTTTCTGAGGCTATTATTTTTGTCTGAGTTATCAACATGAAATAGATTCAAAAAGCGACCAAAACCTGATGTTTTATCTTAGTGTTGTTTAAAAACACTTTCTGTTTTAAGGAAACCTCTTTTCCCTCTTTTATAACGGCTCACACGGACGTGAAATGTCTTTTGAGTAGTACAGAAATAAATATTGCAAGTTTCTATGTTTAGCTGCGGCGGTCAATAGCCCGCAGTGTTCCCGCAGTCATGATTTCTCTTGGGAACCTTTTCTCCGGATAATATAACGTAGCCACGTTAGATATTTGTAAAAAATCACATATCAAAAATGTCGTTTATAGGTTACATTCATTTCAAAAATAGAGGATAAGGAAGTAGCTTTCTTTACGGCTTAGTTATTAAAAGCAATTTTATGACTTTCCGATGTTTCTTAGAGTAGCTCATTTGTATATCCTATACTACTCGAAAACGGCTCTAACGATTTCGATGAAAGTTGCAATATGGCGGGGTTACGGGGGCAAAAAATCGATTTAGCTAGGTCTCATATTTGGGAAAATTCGTTTTCTCTATGTTCACCCGAGCAGAGCTCGGTCGCCCAAGTACTTTTTTTTTATAAATAATTAAAAATATGCAAGTCATCTACTCTATTTTATAAGTTATGTATGTATAAGTTCCTTAATACAATCCTATATTAGTATGAAACTGATAAGGGAACATGTTATTTTTCTACTAGTTATTGGGCATGGCACGTGCCAAGATATTATTATTTATATTCACTACTTATCAATCATGACCAGTCGACCATAATCATTGTCATTATGTTCAATAACGTTTTATATCACTACCCTAATTTAAGGGCCTTGTTCCAATTAGCCATATTTTAAAAGAGTTCCTACGCGGAAACGAATACGAATACTAACATTCTGGTAACAATGTGATATGAACGATATCGCTGATGACGTCATGTTGGGCTGTACATGTTTTCGAGCCACAGTCACGTGAGGCAAAGGCCAAAAGATATCGAGTTCAATTAAAACCTTAGTGGGGGCCCCTATTCGATTTATTTTATCATTTTTTTTTGGTTTTAGAATTATGTGGCCTTATTGTTTCTATATTTCTCTCTAAATGCATTACTTGAAAATCAAAGTGTTTAATATCAGTGTAGTAATGAACAGATACTGGATCATTTAATAAATAATATAGCTTATTAAAAACGCTGTTATAAGCTGCGTGATCAATCAACAGCTGATAAAAATAATGTCATTGTTGCAAGTATAGTTTCCAAGGTAAAAATAATAATTGGCTATATCGATCCACACAACACAATCCACAAGTACATTTCTCTGCATTCAAGGCATTCAATTAGTGATATCGATTTAACGAGTACATACGAGTCTTCATGAGATAAAACGTATATACATAAATGTATGATAATAGGTTAACAATAACAAAAAACTGCAATCTCGTGAAATCGTTAACAACAAACCTATGAATTCCACGTATTTCTGTCATGTGATGTATCTGCCCGGATTTGATCTCGCGACATCGTGACGTCATTGCAGATAATAGGTATGGTTACGAGCATCAATATTTCATGAGACAGTTTAATTTTTTTATTTTCGTTGTTCACAGATCAATTGGATCAAAATGACGATGCCGAACAAGCACTACCTCAACATCGATATGTCTAAATTCCCCGCAAACGTGACAAAGGGCGACCCTCGGCACGTGATCTACCAACCCATCGACAAGCCAGCCGGCCTTATCTACGCGCAGCTACGCCGTAGACCCAAAAGTCACTTGTGACACCGCGCCGCTACGCCTCGTAGCGTTACGATTTTTTAGTTCTATATAATCGTTCCACCATTATTATCCTAGTTGTAATAAACCAGGGGACGTTTCTGTTAATCACCCCTAACTCATCTTTATACAGAACACTCAGGATTATAGACAAATATCGCCATTGTAAGTTCATTATTTCATAAAAAAACGTTAATTAATTATATCTAAATTTAAATTACTCGTTATATCTAGTCAAGTTCTTATTATAATAATTTGATTAACTGTACTAAATATATGTTGGCTACAGTTTCAATGCGGTTTCTAACCATATAAGATTGTTACAAATAATCTAATAAGTATGACTAAGTTAAATAAACATTCAAAGTATTAAAGTGGTGTTTGAATTTATCGTGTCTATGAGTCACTGAAAGACAATACATTTTTATGCACATTTATTACATCATACAAAATGCATATTGCTTACTTTCACTATGTTGAAGTTTACAATGTTTTTAATTCTCGTAAAGAGACATAAATGGTTTGATAATATAATATACGAGGACTGACCAACGACATATTATTACGTATATATTGATTTCAGGTACATCACGCTAATAAATTATTACGTTATTCTTAAAAATAAAAAATCCTTTTACAGACGTTTGTGTCCGATGATCTTGTCTGCCAAAGCGTAAAGCTCCTCGACCGTCTGTAAAAGATAGAAATGTTGTTTAGTAATGAATCCTTAATAAAAGACACGTCTTGTTATGCTAATAAATACAAATGACAAGCATTTTCTTAAGAATCTACTAATCGTCGAGTTCCGACGTAAAACTGATTGTATAATCAAGTTTTGCAGTTAGTTTTGTAAACACAAAACTGTAATAATAATATCTAAAAAAATTATATGAAAAATGAGCGTAGTCCGTGCGTGTAAGATAAAAGAAGCCTTTGGCTTTGACCTTCGTATATATAATCAAGACGTATGCAGTTGCGTGTGCACAAATCGACCTATAGACAAATATCAAGAAACTTGACAGCTGGCGAAGAATGTTATATAGGGAAGTGGTAGACATTGAGCAGGAATGTACCTACCCACGTATGACATCATATCCTATTAGATAATCACGCAATATGATGTGATGCAGTAGGTCTGAAAACGTAAACAATATCTAGTTACATGAATGATACGGAAGTGAGTCGAAGGAAGGAACTTTTTGTTTTTGGACATTATCATAAAAGAAACAACCTATTATTTCCTACTCTTCCTCCTTATTTATCCCTAAAGAAATATTGATATTGTTTTAACCAATATATTTTTATTATCCAAAGTTTTCGTGACACAAAACAACTCATTTGTCACAGACTACGGCAAGGGAGGTTTGAAATGTCTCAATAGTGCGATTCACCATCATTTTGAGTGAGTAAACAAAATACTGTAACAGTTATGATGAACAGGACTCATTGTTATGTAAATATAATATCCTAGTGTACACAAACAATGTACATTAAATATGTGTATACTTACCTAAGTAGAGTAAGTATAGTATTTAGTGTTACCCACGAAGTGGTTTGTTTAAACATTACGTAACGAATAAATAAGCCAGTTAATTATTAACTAATCGTGTAACTAGTTCGGTGCTAAAACTATTTATAGAAGAATACTTTTGGGATACGTGTTTTTATGAACTTTGTACCTAATGAAGTTAATTTATAAATTTTAAAAAATGACACAATTTTACGTCGTTGGATATTAATATCTCATAAACCATTGGCTTAAGAAAAAAAGTATTTTTGAAAACTCGATATCATTTTTAAAAGCTGGTCGACAAACAGTTTTATACGTATATGTTGATTTATTTGCATGTATAGTGGGCCACTCCTATTTTTTGTTTATTCGTATTTTTACATCACTTTTGTGTAGTAGTTAATAGAAAACACATCCTCTCCAAATTTTAACTGTGTGGTGCCAATAGTCTCGGAGTAAAACGGCTGTGATATACGGATGGACAGAAAGACGGACAGGACGAATCTAGAGGGGTTCCGTTCATTGTCATTAGGCAATGGAACCCTGAAAACGAATAATTCTTGTAAAGTTTTTATTGTATGATGCAGTAGGCCACAGGTCAGTGGTAGGACTGGTAGGGCGCCAGAAAACCTGGGTTTTTTTATTATTCCACTGAAACTAAACGTAAAAAACGTAGTACGGATGTTAGGTCAGCTGTAGGTCAAAGACTTAAGTACCAAAGACGAGCGATCGACTTACAATTTGTCTTTCTGTATGACCTAGAACTAGTTCCTTGATATAGTATTTCCTTATAAAAGTATGAAACTGAATCCGCCAATAAATCATTCAATGGTAGAAAAAACTTCAAAGCGTTGAAATTAAATTACGGTATTTTTAACCCTATAGTATATGATTTCATTTTTGTTATGATTCTGGTTAAACATCGATAATATTCTATGAGTAACAAACGTTTGGATAGCACGAGTGAGTGGCGAGGTTAGGTCATTACTTATCAATCGTGTTCTAACGTGATTCATGTCCAGTTTTAAACTGGTTTGAGCCGAATTTATTAAAGGCCCTGATAGACGATTCGTTAAATGCGTGAGTATTCGTTGGCTGATCAATAGTTACGACGTGTCTGCTGCAGCCTTAACAATTTTAAAGACCAGAGAGAACTAGTTCATTGATTATTTCCTAATGTACAGTAATTTCTTCATCGACTCAAATCAGTGGTGTGCATTAGCTCTAAAAGGGATTTTAATTAATCATTTAGGCGTATTTACGTTAGCTCCGGAACAGTTAATGGACAAAGTTTGAAGTTCAATGCACCAGGATCACGCGATTTTGTATTAAAAGTTTACAGGGTATTTCAAGAAATCATTTTAATTTGCGAAAGGAAAGGGGAATATTGGAAGTTTTTATCACCTTTTCATGGCTTGAAAAATTTATGAGAATTTTTGTGGAGAGCATTTCAAGTTCAATTTGATTTATATTCAACCTCATAACCTTTTAAGTTGGGTTGCCACTAGGATTTTTGAAAATTCCGGATAAAACGACAGACATTTTTTTTCAATTTTTATTTTTTCAATATTAAATTCGTTAAATTTTACAGTGTAGCATGAGTATTTAAAGTTAAATCATGACAGGCTATTTGGGACCTATGTACAGTTAAACTAGAAAAGGAATGCGCTTCGGTAATTTCCGTATCTCCGAATCTGCCTGAACGTCGCGCCGCAGAGTGATCCCTACCGAGGCAAGTTTCTAACTAACTTTTATCGAGACGCGGTTTGTAGTAGTGCAGGTCACCCAATCCTGTCGTAGATAATTATGTTATGTAAGAGTTTGAATAAAGAAGGAAATGGAAGGAGTAATTGTTTATTTATAATTTTGTTGTGGTGGTAATTGAAAATTGTAGGCAAGTTCGATGAAACCTAAAATTAGAATTAATAATTAGGTCTCATCATCAAGCGATCATATTTCCAAAGATGGACGATGATTCCCTAAGTGCATAGGGACGTTTCCTGTTTTTGAAGTCTGTAGTTAGAGGCTATAGTTGCTGCCTGTTAAGATGTCAATAGCGGTCATTGACTCACATACATTTATTAAAGTTCTTAACTTTATAAACCAAAAATAAGCCTGTATGAGTCTTGAATCGTCATCTATCGTGATCTTCAATATTTTTTCTAATGAAAAGCGATACATGACATGGTTCATTGTTTTGGTTCGTACGAAGAGATATTAGGGAAAGGACAATGACCGCTATTAACAAGCTAAAACGCAACAATTATAGTAAAATAATGTCCCCATCTATAAGGTCGAATTTTTATGAAAATCTAGATACTAACGAAATGTTTCATAAAACAATTTTATGCGTCCAACATTAAATATTGCCAACAAATATCGAACTCAATTTCAATAAATGGGACTTTGTCCTACTTAGAGGTATTGTGTAAGAACAAACTATTGGAACAAAGTATTAGGCAGCTAGACTCACGCCAGCCGAGCTACGCATCTGATAAGAAATAACGCGAATCCCTACAATAATGTGTGCTCAACACGCACTTACCAACCAAAGGGTAATATAAATAAAGCAACATCAGGCGTACATTGTGTGCATACGTATGTCTACCTACGTTCGTTATTATTTTCGGTAGTAGGTACTTCGACTACAAAATAGCACTCCGTAATAAACCTAAAGTTGTAAGATAAGTCTGATTAAAAGAAATAAACTCGAGTCTTTTCCTAGTAAGATTATGAGTCGAGATAGCGGTGGGCTGATTGAGTTGTGACTACAAGGTCTGGAAGTGTGTCTGTGTGCAGCTGCACCGGTTAATGACTGTTACACGAGCGCAAGATGAGTCCATAGGTCGAATATATCACGGGAGGGCCCCAGGTCAGGATAAGCTGGAGTCAATCCACTTCAAACCGGTTCACCACGAGCTATCACTCCTGCACTAGACTATAAACAAACTATTATGAGATAGCAACCTTAAGACCCGATGACACGGTGATATCCACGCATTCAGACTATTGTAGGTGGTAACTAACATCCTACAATGTTTTAATGGTTCGACAGATTTCACATCTTTTTCCTAATAGAAATTTCCCAGCACAGCAGTCATGGGGCGTGCAAGGGCGCGCTTTCCGCGCCCCATCGAGTTGCGCGGCGCTTGGAACTATGCTCAAGTCGTTAGCTGCAGATGCATGCGGTGATGTAACAAAAAGATCAACAATCATACGTTAACGAATCATATGTAACGTTCTTTCCCTGCAGACATCTGGCTGTTGGTACCATACAATAAAACAAAACAAATTATCTTATTACCGTGAGGGCCTTCAGGTGTTTGATCTCGTTTGTCTCGTATTTGAGCTGCGCGAACTGCTCGTCCGTGAAGCGTACACCTTTCTCGAGGTCAAGCTGCTTTTGTTCTTCCAGTTCTGCACGACATCTCGCTAGCAGTTCTGCGGGTGTTAGCTTATCGCCTTCACCCTCCATTTCTTCTTCTGGCATCTGTTCTTCTCCAATGGCCTATAAAATAAGTCATACTTTAAAGACTGAAGTTTCAATTAAATGTTTGTCTATTTTTAATCAAAACTGTCGTTACCAGGTCCGATTTCTGTGAAGCTTTCAGTTTTCTGTAGTAAGCTTCAGCACGTTTCATGGACGCACGGTTAACCTCGCGGTTGACCATCCGCCAGAACACGAAGACTGGGTGATGGAACAGTTCTGGAGGACATTCTGACAGCGGCGTCTTCCCCACTAGGATTAGTCGTTTCAGCCTTTCCATCTCATCCATCTGTCAATAAAACATGACCTACTGTTTAAGAAAAAAACCCGACTGCGTAAAAAATAACAAATAACTATAAATAACAACTAAAAAGAAAAAAAACAAGAACAAATAATAAATTCTGATGACGGAACATATTGACTGCAACAGTCGAATCTAGATTAAACTCTAGACTAAATTCCATCCAATATGGGTCCCCACTGTTGTTGACTGTTTTTTGTTTCTTTTCAGTTTTAATTTAAAGTTATTAGTTATTTTTTACACAGTCAGGTTTTTTATTTTTATTTTACCCTTTTTAGTTTAAAACAAAAAATGTTTTAAATTTGTCACTAGGTACGTTACCCAGGGCAACAAGGATTCTAACGATACCACGTACATCGAAATCGGTTTAGGCGTTTAGAAGTTATGGTGGAATAAAGAAACTCACAAACATGCATACATACATACATGAACCCTGAAAACATAACACACCTTTTTTTGGGCAGTTGTGTAATTATAAAATGTACACGTTTAAAAAGATACCTACATAACGTAAGCAGCTCTATACGGTTATAAAAGTTATATTGATTAGGGAAGTACTTTAGGGGTAATTGTTGCTCGTCGCAGGTACGAAATGAAATCGTAAAGTTCATAAACCAATCTTTGACTGATGGGTGGGTAATTAGTTTCACTTTGAATGGCGTTTAATAAGCGAAAGACACGAAAGGCGTACTCGGTACTGTCAGTGATGATTGATTGGTACTAGGTTATTTATTTTGTCCCTGAAAAGAGTATTTAGAACCTGCATTATTTTGTAGAAACGTGGTCATGCCTGTGCTCGATTAATGTGCTGGCTGAAAGACCAGATTATTGTTATTTTAGTAATAAAAACCACTCATAATTTACCTAGCCTTTTCCCAACTATGTTGGGGTCGGCTTCCAGTCTAACCTGATGCAGCTGAATACCAGTACTTTACATGGAGCGACTGCCTGACTTCAACCCAGTTAGTAGGTACTGGGCAATACGTTACCCTTTGGTAAGACTGCTAACAACAACCACACTAAAGCGGAAACCTGAGAAGAAGATCTGGTATTCGAGAACGACGCCAAGTCAATTATAATCGATAACTGCTTAATTTTAAAATTAGTGTTATAAAACCTTAAAGGAGCGGGCACGAAACCAGTGGCTAAGTGTGGTGGCCGAGTGGGGGCGTTGAAACATCACATCGTGTTTCTCGTCCTCCAGTGATTGGTCAAATATTGTTCGTCCCCTCACCGCTCGTCTCCACGTTGGTGGAAACCGGGCCTCACCGTTGGTTTCGCGCCTGTAGGCTTAACTCATCTACTCACAACACGCGAGGTGATCCTCCTGTTGAGGGTCTCCTCATTGACCGCCCGGATCCTGTCCTCGAGTTCGTTCATGAAGGCTTTGTCCGTGAGCCGCACCAAGTTGGAGCCCATGTGCTTCTCCAGCCGGGCGCGGACATGCGGGTGCGAGAAGCTGAACAAGAAGAAAGAAGGTTTTAAAAAAAAGGAACCTCTTTTGCTTTGTACCTTGCCCGTAAGGGCAATAAATTGGCCATGTGAAGAAATGTAAGTAAGTACCTTATCTTCAGCAGTACAATTATCTAACACGGATTTTCTAAATAAACTTTTTTGATAACAGAAATTGTGTTTAATTAAATTGTAGTATTTTTAAACTAACATCAATTTAGTCATATTTACAGACTTTCGAAAACCAGAGATAAAATGATTCGGACTCTGAACGAAAGCTAACTACAATCATGCTACAATCAAAATAATTTTCATAGAATATTCGAAAATCTCCAAATTAATCAATAAAAAAACTCTATAAAATATTACATTTGCCTAAAGGTAACACCAAGTTGATAAAAATTGCTAATAATTAAAAATAATATAACAACACACAGCGCAATTTTGGCGCCAATTCACCATCAAATAACCTCACTTTTACAAATCACTCACACGTAAAATAAAACCAAATACCAATAAAATGAGGTGAATACGAAAGGTAACGTGCGAAAACAAAAAAAGAAATGTAACACTTGATATAAACAAAGCGTACGTGAGCATTAAAAATTACTTAAGTTTTTTTTATAGCCCACTTACGTACCAGAGCCGCGAGGACTCGGTGGAACCTCTTTCAGCACCCGTTTTGGCGGTGGCTCAGGCAGAATGGGTGAACCCACCGGAGCCGGCCAGACGTCTCGACGTTGCCGTAAAGTTTTAGTAGTTTTGACGCTACATGCTCAGTGTCATAGTTGAGACCTTTATCGTGGTGTACGATGGGCCTGGCACGGTATGGCACGGCCCCCACCGACACCACATGTTGGTACAAAATTCGTGTTAAGAAGTGTTCACACCTTTATTTACGCTGGTGTTAGACGGGCTGTATTTTTTTTTATGTATTACTTTCGTAGATAATAGCCGTGAGCTATTTTATTATTTTCTACTAAGAAAACAAAGAATTGATCAAGAAGACTTATACTATAAGGAGTCCAGGAGAATCCTGCTCAGAAATATCATCGATTTTTTTGAGAAACGGGCATTTTCACGGGTTGTTGTGAAGCATCCAAGTAATAGGCATAGACGACAGTATCAAAAAATTTAAAATCTATTTAGTCCGTCAGTTAGTCCGTCCGTATTGGAAAGTAATGGACACGTATTTTTTGTAAATCAATGAATATTGACAAAGATAAAACGCATCAAAACTCGGGAATGGGGGCTCGTGACGTCAGAACTAGCTAAATTATAACTTATTTTTTGCTTAATAGCTTATTTTTTGATAATCTAAGCGACGGACTAATTAGTTTTTTTTGTCGTCTCACCATCATCTCGCTATCAACTTTAATTTATACTTAGTTAAAATGATTAGGGGTCAAGGGTGACAAATATTGGTTAATTTATTTGTTAGCTTCTTTGAGATTAAAGAGTATAAGTAGTATGCATATATTATCCCTTTAAGTTGATGTCAATAGAACAGATGAAGTAAAGATCAACGTGGCAAGGTTAATTGATTGCCATGTACTCGTATGTGAAGACATACTACTGTATGATTAAACATTAATATTTGAGATAAGATCTTTTAAAATACCACCCAAACACTATTATTATTATCATAGTCCGGTTAAACAGAAGCCCGCTGGCTTCTGTTTAACCGGACTATGGTCTATGACGCTTCATGGACATGCGAGATGTCACTAAAAAAAAATGCCTTAATTTTCGTGGAAGAGAGTGCGAAAGCTTTCCCACTCTCCTTCCACTTTTCTCTATGGACTTTTTAGGACTAGTCTTTGAAAAAAAAACCAATGGTTAAATTTTGAAGTACATCGAAAGAAGATTTAAGTAATTTTCTATTAAAAAAAAAAGTTCGTTCTACAAGGTTCTTAATCTCACGTGACTGTGAAAAGTTTAACTCAACGCCATACATGGCACCGGAATGGCAATTTTGACTTACTGTTTATCGAATGCATAAAGTTGCATAAATCTAAACGTCTCGCGTCTATTTGTTTCCAAATAGTATTAACCTATATACGATATTAGCACATTTATGCAAGCAAGGATGATTCGGTCGGTGGAACCATGGAATAAATCACTTTATTTTGCAACCTTATACTAGGGAGGGCGCGAAGCGAAACACATAAAAGCACCATTATGTAGGCAAAGCAAATAATTACTTAGAGGCCTTCTAAACAGACAGACGAGACACTTAATTTAAAACTTACCTAATTTGTCTGCAAGTTATGTGGGTGTAGTAAAAGTGAAGCAAAAGGTGTGTATGAGGATCGTAGCAGCAGCATGTAGGGCTTATAGTTTCTGCCTGTACCCATGGGGAAAGGGGCATTTTATTTTATTGTGTCATTGACACTAGCTCGGCCACGATCAGGGATTTTAATTTTGATAACACAAAAAATTACTCGCTAATTAGTCGAAATTTGTCGCCAAATATCAGAATTTGTCGGTCACTGGTTCAAAAGAGCTAGATCGAAAGAATTTAGAGAGTTTATTCGATGTAGCTCTTGGACAATATCTTACTAATTGAACTCATTATATCTTCTAAACTAAGACCCGATTAAATCTGTGACTTGGCGACAAATTCCGACAAATTGACGAGAAAATATGGGAGAAAACAGATCTTCACTAGGTGCCCTAGTTTTTGAGCTATAAATCTGGCCAAGCTGGGGAGACTCTCTCCAGATCGGCCACCTATAAACCCTTATATCTTTTTATGTTATCAAAATTAAAATCCCTGATGGTGGCCGAGCCAGTGACAATGACAGTATTTTATTTCTTTCATAAGGGAAAAACTTTGTGACGACCTGATCTCGTTTGCGGGGCGAATATGGCCAGATATCGCACAGGACAGAGAGGTTTGGAAGAAGAAAGGGGAGGCCTTGGCCCAGCAGTGGGACACTCAAACAGGCTAAAAAAAAGGTAAAACCACTATGTTGAAATGGTTATGGTAATGTGGTATGGTATGTATGTCAAAGCGAAATTACCCAAGAAGTACGAACAATTCAGAGATGTCATCCGCAAAGTACCTATGGCTTATCATCAAAGATAGCGGCTAACAGGAAAATGATTTATCGCTGTAAGGGCAAATAACCCGGATTATATTTTATTACGTAGGCTGTGTGTGTATGCTGACCTGGGTTTACACATTACGCTTATAGATAAGGTCATATGTTTTAAAATTTGATTCTTCCGTTACAGAAATAAGAGTGAAGCGGTTTAAAACTAAAATTATAGTGTCACTTACGGGATATCTGGATATCTTCCGTGATTATTTATTGTATTCTCCAGTCAACTCGCGATCAGGGCGCTTACAACAACGTCGAAATATCGGGAGCTCAAAACAATAAAAAATCACTGAAGATATCCCGTAAGTGAGAATATGACATAAAACGAAGCTCGACTAGTCCCGGAAAATGATGCAACTGTCTTGGATTGGAAAGTTAATCTGAAAAAAAAAGCCGTTGAGTATGAAAAATAAAATTTCCACTTCCTCTGTAACAAGCTTTGCAAGATTGGAAATTATAATAAACATAAATGTGTCGTCCGTTAGCTTTCCATGTTCTATGGTGTAGGGTACACAGTTGCTAGGTAACGGTCCACCCTGTTTCCGAGTGTTTCCGGTGAGTCGGTGGATGGTGACACGTAGACACGGCTCCGAGGCAGACTAGGTAAACATGTTGCTGCCTAAATGAAGGGTGTGTTTATCTAGTACTAGCTTATGTCCGCGGTTTCGCCCGCGCTGTTTTCGGTAATTATCCCACGGGATCCTTCTACTGCCATAAAAGTATACTATGCTTAATGTTAATCCAAGTTTTAGAGTAGGTATAGATCTGTGTGCCTTTCACTGAAATCCGTTCAACCGTTTTTCCGTGTGAAAGAGGAACAAACATCCATACACTATCCGCATAAACTTTCGCATATATAATAGTCGTAAGATTGGCTAAAAATATCATTTTAGATATTAATAAAACAGGATCTTACAAAAGCTATCACGTTGAAGCTTTTAAGAGAATGGAGTAATTAGGAAACTGCAAGACAAGTATTGTGTTTCTCAGAAAAACGTGACACTACTAACCGATTTCTGAATCAGTCCAGTCGCGATAAAACTGCACAAAGTGCATTTTTAAAAACTGCCTTGTAAAACACGCAATGGAACTTTTTTGTCAAAACAAACAACAAAACTAAAGTACCCAGCCTAAGCTACGGTTTATACAAACGGTACCCAATCGAGTATTTATCTGAAGTTCCTACAAATTACCATAAGTTATCTTCGTATATCTTGAATCTATGACTTTGTGCGCTCATTTGAATTCATATCGATATCGATACGGACGGTTGGGCTCAGCAATAACTAAGAGCATCGTAAGTTCATGACAGTATTACCTACTAAACTTTTATTTAACAATAAACAGTGGTAAATACTACGAAACAGTAACAGCCGCTGGG
This sequence comes from Xestia rhomboidea, assembly GCA_963853795.1. Classification (NCBI taxonomy): domain Eukaryota; kingdom Metazoa; phylum Arthropoda; class Insecta; order Lepidoptera; family Noctuidae; genus Xestia; species Xestia rhomboidea. The sequence continues at coordinate 7,177,582 of OY970764.1, read as the reverse complement.
GTCGAACTTCAGGTTAAGCCGCGTTTGCCTGGGTTGGTTCGAGAATAGGTGACCACCCATTAAATACCGAGTTTCCTTCGTGCCTCGGAAAGCTCGTTAAGCCGTTGGTCCCTGCTATCAATTTTAGATCCATGACAGTCGTTACAGAGAAAGTCGAAAGTCGAAAGCCGAAAGTCTGACAACCAGTCTTACCAGGGGGTGTCGTATTACCCAGTACTGACTGGGTTGTAGAAGTCAGATAAGCAGTCGCTCCATGTAAAATCCTGGTATTCAGCTGCATACCGTTGGACAGGAAGCTGACGCCAACATAGTTGGGAAAAGGCTAGTGTTGTTTTTTCTATTTCTATCGGTAACCGGTAGCCAAACACACTGTATATATAGCTTTGACCGAAGCTTCGCCAGTTCGCCCGCGTGACGGATAGATATTGTCCCACGGGTACGTGTTACCGGGGTAAAAGTATCGGGGCTACCTGTGTGTGTGCTAAATTTTATTAAAATTCGTGAATTGTAACAGACTGACAGAATTACATTCGCATTTATTAGTGTGGAGTATGGAAGGGTCACGCACGTTTCTACCTTTTGAACTCTACGACTTTGAGATTGTCTAAAGATATAGGTTGAATGTGACTAGATTTAAACTCATGAATAATAAAATCTAGGTTTCGTGACTACGTTTCAAACTTTCAGGTCTGATTTGGTAATTAGTTTAATAGACTTAAATTTAGTTAGGTTATTTTCCATCACAACGACTTATTATATGGTTTTATGAGATGCACTTTGGCAAGTTAATTACAAAATACAACTGCAAGATATGGCTGTTAAAATTATTTTTGTGTAGAAACGTGGACGTAGATTAGTAAAGTTCTTTGAATCCAACCATGGTAAAAACTGTTAAAAACAGCCATTTTTATTTTAGTTCTGTTTAGACATTGTAGGCATTGTATTTATTATTTGACAAGTTTTAGAGCTATCCAAACCAGCTATCCAGACCCATAAAATAAATGGAAGACAATAAATACAAATACTGTGCTGTCTAACAGACGATTTAACTTTTACTATTTGTATCACCTTCAGTTATGTAACTAGGACTTGTGGATAATACCATGTCTAGTCTAGTCTATACATAATTATTATCGTTCTAGATCAGTGGTTCCCAACCTTTCTTGGACCAGGGACCACTTTGGTGTCTTTATTCTTAGCAGGGGCCATAAGGTCCTAGATAAACACAAACTCATGGACACCGACAGGATTATATCTAGGGGGGTGAATATTTAACTCACATAATGCAAAAATTGGAAAATGGGATGAAAAACTTTAGAATTAAAATAGTGAAGGATACAAAAGCGATGGAAGGGAGCTCGAAAAATGTAGCAATAATTCATACGGAAATAGGAATAAGTTAGTCGATTCTCAAAACAATGTAGCACCTCGCCTCTGATAGGTTCAATTAGGTTGGGTTGAGTTTGCATCTTCAGTGCAAGTTAAAAAGTACGAATAACATTTTAACCTTTCGCAGACCATATTCTAGGCTCCTGCGGACCACCAGTGGTCCGCGGACCCTAGGTTAGGAACCACTGTTCTAGATAAACCGATACTTCTTCTTCATAGGAATTAACTGCTTAGCTACCCGCTCCTGCTTCGTAAGGTTTTTACGACTTGATAAAACATCCAATATTTCTTCTAAATATGTAAGTGGTTTATCAATATTAAACACACAAAAACCTACCGAAATATATTTCCTAAATGACAGTGAAAATTGCATCAAAATGAGATATTGCTACTCGTATCAGCAATAAGAGCGCCGCCGCCGCCGCGCCCTTGTATCCATAGAATTAGAAATATTAAATCTATTTTGGTGTACAATAAAGTAATTCTATTTTATTCTAACAATACGGCCACGCTAGTAGATTCGAAAAATACTTTAATTTTTAATATGCAGTTATGGAAAGTAGAACGAGATCTCATCTATACTTCAGTTACCATCAGATTAGTGTCAAAATGGATGATGACTGTAGAATCTGTAATACATCAAGTAAAACCTTCATGTGTAATGTTTAATACATGAGCCATGCTGTCTGGCTATTAATACCGATCATATAATTATACAACTAAAACCCAGTCACACGCAGTCTGATTTTCAGCACGATTAAGTAAACATTGCATCTCGGTAATATAACAAACCATAACAGAAAATAGTTCTTAGTTATCTGTGCCATAACGTAATGCCGCCGTCACGTCAATGTTTACGAAGCCCAAATTACGAGTGACGATAAATTTACTCGTCACTTCGGTTTTCAGTTTCAGTGTAAACGCCAAAAAAACCGACCAGAGTGTATGAATGTACGTTTTTAGAATGTATTACATGTGATTAATGCCAAGTGTGAGTCATATATGTGACTCAGTATTTCAAAAAGATTTTCCAACTTATGGTTGTTTAAAATATAAGCTAAGCTTTCATGAAACCGACGGCCGATACTGCTAAAAAAACTTGAGGGTCTTGGTATAAGGGGCTTGACTTTGGACTGGTTTCGGTATTATCTAGAAGAGCGAAAACAGCGAGTTCGCTTTGGTGAACATGTCAGTGACTTTGCATATGTCGATTACGGTGTAGCGCAAGGCAGTGTTTTGGGCCCCACATTATTCCTGATCTACCGAAACGACCTAATGCTCTCTCGAACTCTGTAATGCTAGTATTTTTACATTCGCGGATGATACCGCAGTAATTTTCCATGAGAAAAAATGGAGCGATGTCATTTTTGTAGCCCAGGAGGGGCTCAAAAAGGTTGCTACCTGGCTGCTAGACAATTTATTGACCTTAAATGTCGGAAAAACGAAGTCAGTGCGGCTTAGCATTTCTGCCCGGTCTGCACCTGACAAAGAGCTACCAGTTTAAACTTCACACTTGTGGCAGTGTCAGTAGCAAAAGATGTCTCTGCTCACCTATTGAACAGATTCCTTGTATAAAATACTTAGGAATCCTAATCGATGAACATCTGACATGGAAAGGTCAAATTGATGCACTTGTGAAACGTACTAGAAAACTCTCGCACATTTAAAAAAAACTAAGTCCATCGCAAAACCCGAGCTGATTCGCATTGTGTACTTAACCTTGTGACAGTCAATATTAGGTTACTGTGTATCGGTCTGGGGAGCAACAAATAAAACCGTCTTGTTACGGCTGGAACGAGCTCAACGAGTTAGTCTAAAAATAGCTTACAAAAAAGCGTGGCGTTACTCTACTGATGCTTTGTAGGTACTCAAGAGTGTAGCGTACCTCGTGTGAGGCAGTTGTTTGTCGTTTCTCCACATTGCTGCGTTTCCATAGACATGCTAGAGAGTTGGCCATTCACTCATTCAAAGCATTAATGGTATCGACCAAGAGTACACTCATGTTTTGCACGCAGATCTTTTGCATTTCTTTGGCCCTACCTTTATTCCAAATTCTACTCTTACAATAAAACTATACTCACCCTAGCTAATACTAACCCTGCTCTTGTAAAAATATTATATTTAAATGGCTGCATCCCAAAAACTATGACCAAACAGAACACCTTTTGTATATACAGTCGTAATATTGTAACAAAAAAAAAACAAAATCACAACCATGCACACGTACTCACCCACCATACACACCACACCCACTCATCCCACCATACACACCACACCCACCCATATACGCCATACATATCCTAACAACCACCACACTTCACCCACACACGCACACACACACAGACACACTTCCAAAAACATCAAACATCTTGTCCTTACATTTTTCGTTTTAAAAATATTGATATATATTATAATAGTTTTTAGTTTGTTCATTTAATTATCATAATTTAACAAAACATTTTCTATTTCCTTTGTAATTACCCTTACTTGGGAAGAGACTAATTCCTGGTATCCTAGTGTGGAGTCCAGGGAATTTGTAAAAATCTATCGCTTAAGTTAGTTTTGTAATATTGTACCTTGTTATGCAAACTGAATAAATTTTTTATGATTAATTATTTAGTAAAAAAAATATTATTTATTATTATGAAACAGCCAATTTGCTAGTCCGATTTATAGGTATCATTTTACTAAATCTTATAAGTTAAAGATATTAAATATTTAGCTACGTTTAGTACCTATAAAATTCGTACTTTCTAACGAAGAACAATATAATTTTTATCGTTACTCAAAGTTTAACCTTATTTTACGTTTCTAGACAAAAACTTTGTCGGCCACCAACAGTAGTAATAGTCCCCTAAAGTTCTGCTTTTGTGGTTTTGTATACTAACAAATAAACACTAAAACATCATGATTATGTACCATGGGAGCGCTTACAATAAAATTTTATTTTCCCCCTTTATTATACCCTCGAACTGTAGCGGCGTGACTTCATGCTAGATATGGCGTAAAAGCTTGCAAATGTACATTAACTTCTTAAGGGGACTACAGGAGCGAAACGCGAGTTTTATAATGGGATAAAGCATTATATGATTCACTGCAATAAACAAAACCAGAAAAATATATGATATTCTTCAGGATATATGCTAGTATGATAGTGTTTTGAAAACAAAATATAAATTTACTCGATAAAAATAATCACGAACTTATCTCTAAAAAATTCTTTTAACGAGTAAAAACCATACTCAAATACATGCGATCATTCTGATTTTTGGCAAATCTTTCTACAGGCAACATATTAGCATGATAGTGTTTTATTTTTTTAGTCCAATCAATAGATTTTTTGGAAATCGCAAAAATCCACCCATTTCGCACTATTCGGCCCGCAGTGACTGACGTAACAACACTTTGTAGTGAAAGCTGATTAGAACTTTATTCTGACAGTATTTCAAACGAAGTTTGAACCACCACAATTAGAGTTGCTAATTTAGCTCCTATAGTCGCCTTAATTGTTTCTCTGGAAATCGATATACTGAGTCATATTGAACTGTCTATATTGCACATTTTTCAAGTGCTTTTCACACAATGTATACTCGTATTTTAAGTTGTATTTTTATTGTTAAGGCTGTACGCATAATGACTATACTGATTCACGTTAATTTTACCGAGTATAATAACGAAAAAATACGGAAAATTCTGTTTCGGCTCTGAAAAACTGACCAGTATATAGACAACTTCTCTGTTTCTTAATGCGCATTTATCTTAAAGTTAAGAGTTCAATAAATGAAGTTTTTAATTACTAATAGGTACTGAAAGGCGAGAATTTACCACCAATCGAACAAATTGTTGGCTACAAGTTGTACACGAAATCGCGGCAGTAAAGCCGTAAGCGTGATATTTTTACAACCAGTAAACGTCACGGACAATGAACGATTTTAGAATTTATATACTTCACGGTTCTAATCTTCATGAGGATTAGATTTTATGTTTTATGCATAAAAATGGATGATGTTATTCCAAGTGTGAATGGGCGAGAGTCCAAGGTGTCGTCAATGTTATTTATGTTATTGTGATATGTAGTTTCAGCGGAGATGTGTAATATCCTGTGAACAGATGTGTGGTGTATGGTCGCTCGGTCAGTACACTGGGAATTCTGAAAACTGGGAATGTTCCCGTGAACTGCGGCTTTGTTTGCTCGGTTGCGTTGTACATAATTAAGTGTCAATGTTTACTGGAGAGAGCCGACCACTCTCCATCTGCTCCATTTATATATTGGGTTTTGTCAATGCAGACTTAGAATTAGTACTCATTATTTAACGAGGCTTCCTGACATTTTAAACTTTGTAAAGTCATTATCCAAACTATTTTTTCAATTCGACGCAGCATTGTGCGGTAGTATCGCTAAAATCCTGAAATTAATGATAATGGATTGTAAAAAAAATCTTTAGTAGTAAGTGTAGGTAATTTAACGTCTTTATTCGTAGAAAAACAGAAGATTTAGGAAATAGTTCACCGACTGACAATTCCAGATGTGAGTCTACAAATTAATGACACAAAATTAATACTAACCAGGTGAGTGTTTCCCGGATCACTCGTGATTTATACCTTAGGAGATTCATCCGCCACGTTTTCTGTGAACGATTCATCAGCTAGGACCATAAATTAGGTGTTAGTCATCAGACAGAATCTTGGCTCACGGTAGAGTGATTCTTCAAGTGTTTGTGGCGCTACACGCTCTGTCATTCTTCGGAGCATTCGGGCTATATGCAAATAGTTTTCCCTTTCTTGGGCTAAGGGTCATAATAGGAGGTAAGAGCATTATAAATAAATAAAAATAAATTATTGTTTCATAAAAAGTGTTACAATAAGATATGACACTGGAACTGGATCCTGCACTAGGATACCCTGTGTCGCAGGAACCAGTCTCTCTCGACAAAATGGTTGATGAAAGAAAACTAAAACTAAAACATTGATTACAACGATTGCTTGGCAATTTTAAAACGTTACGAGATGATTCGAGGGTTTAGAAAAAAATTAAAGATGCAGCTCGCTGGTACTTTGACGCATTCAAATGTCTTAAAAAATATGGTAAAATATAATGCTGTTTCATAGAGAGGAGGCCTGTGTCCCAGCAGTGGGAATACTAATAGGCTGATGATGATGATGACGATGATAATGCTGTTTAAACTCTCCACAGTTGTGTTATGAAAATCTTAGCAGAACGTCGTTTCCTGTTTTAACCGCGTTTAAGTGATGCGTGTCCTCAAACCTCCGGTTCACTACGACCACAACATTTTATCGTAATATTACGCATCTGTATACAATTTTGAACGTGTGTGACCTCTGTATTTTCATGAAACCTTTTTTGGATTAATTGGGCACGGGTTGGAGACCGTGAAATAGAGATCCGTTGAGCTATCACGACTACTTCTGGAGATAAAACAATGCTTAATTTGATAACGACGACTGAAGAATTAAAACTTATTAGCTATTAAAAGGTCGAAGAACTGAGATTATTCAAAGTACCTACCGATTTTTATGAAGATGTAGGTATCAACGACACTTATTTCTTGAAAACGTCTGAAAAATAAAACACCGGCTTACCGTATTGTCTTTGACGCTGGGTTTCCGACTAAAAAGTTTAAAAAACAAAAATATAGTTGGACCAAATTGAAAAAGAAATTCGGAAGAAGTTTTATACACTATGTTTGTTTTTAAGTTTGCGTCATTTAAAGTATACGTGTTGCTTGACTCTTGACTTGAACTAATTAAAACTTGCGTACCTACCAATAATATTTTTGGGTTTTCCCTGTGCGTACGCGATTGTACGATACTTAGAAATTTAATTTTATATTTTTAGATGAGTTGGCATGAATAATATCGTTGAACTTTTTCCTCGATCTTCTGAATTTCAGTTCTCTTGAAAAACACGGAACGGATTTATCACGATATGTAATATGTAAACAAGGAAAACAAAGATTTATATATATATTTGATAAGCTAGCAATCAGTACGCGCAGTTATTTAATATGGAATTTGATGTCGATTTTACTCTAATTATTATTGTTGTCTGATGTTTATTATTTTATTGCCGACAGATGACCCCTTGACTATTATGGTTTTATGTAAACATTATTATTTCCAATAATAATCGGGACACGAATTTTAGATATTAAAGCGAACAATTTAAAACTTTATAATTTAAAACTGGAAACATAACATCTGTAAAATCCGTCTATGATCAAAATAATTAAAGTGATTAAAGGAATCTTGTTTCTGATGTCTACCTAGCTAGTTCAAACTACATAGTGAAAACTTCAGGCTTCAATTTTAATACTATTTATAGAATTTAAATATTCTCAGGTGCCATCTAAGCACATAAATTATTATGTCTAAAAACTTATATTAATAGTACATTACGATATTAGTGCGTAAAGACGGTTATAACATGCGAGGCGGAATTTCAGCCCGAGCCGAAGGCGAGGGCGTAATAGAGCCGAGCATGTTATAACCAATACGCACGTATATCGTACGACGTTTTTTAACACATTTGCGAGGAAACAGAAAAAAAAATATTCATACGTGGTTATGTATCTGTCCTTGGATATTGACGGCAGCAAGCTGTCGCATGCGGTTCGCGCTTCTGTTAGTATATCCGGTGGAGTTGAAGTAATATATTGCTCATCTTCATTATTGAAAGTTGTCATTTTTAGATATTCACAATACAAGTACAAAGAAAAGAAAATTTGAGAAAAATGGCGCGAGGATTATTTTCTGCCGTGGCTGCGTGAAAATGTTGGCAAAGACGCTAGAGCATGCAGCCAAGTTTTTAAATTACCGAATAAACTGTTTTTTTTTTAAATAAACTCAATCTGTGAATGCACACTGTTGCTTTCCCGCCATTTTAACAGCGCGCTAGCGCTGCCTACTGACTGGCGCCGTGCGGTGATTAGTTCGAAATTTGAATAGCAACAGCGCGCTGCTCACTAGCTGGAGTCGTGCGGCGGCGATCAGTTCCATGTTTGAAATGGCAAATAATACTGTTATGGAATTTGTATGGACTATAACTTAACTATTTGCTTTGATATCACACACGTTTTTTATGACCCGCTTTACATATTTAAAACCGGTGGAATTACATCAGCTTTACGAGCAAGGGTGTTAAAAAATATTTTTACGTCCGTTTCCATTGATTTCCTAATCAAAATTTACTATATTTTAAATACGTGAAATAATCAAATTAGTACGTTACAAAAGTTCAAAGCTATTAACAAATGATAAAGCCGAATTATCAGTTTTAAACATAACGCAATTATATGACTTCCAAAAATCAAAACCTAATACAAAAAATGGCCTCCGATATCTCAGGAATCCAATAAAATGTTTACGTTAAATCAATATAATAGGGTGCGAATGACGCAAAATACTTGGTGATACGCAATATTATCATCCGAGTACTTTGAACCATAACAATAGCGTGTCTCGCCGCCCCATCCTGCCAGATAGCACGCTAAAACTTGCTACAATGATTTATTATCCCTGTAAAATTGGTCCCAGTTATGCCAAAACATACCAACCCAAAATATTTCAAATATTCAGCTCATTAAGTTTTACTAATCCAATATTTCAAATGTAGTATTTTATTATCCAGCAAAAAAGACCCAATAAACATACACAAATTTGGCTTAAAATGAAACAATTTTAACTTTTCAAAAACATTAGAATACTTTGGAAAATTGAGAAAATGCGTGCTGTTGTTTTCGGCATAACAAGCTCCAATTACCGGTTATAAACAAACTTGAAATTCATCTCTTGTTATGATTCGCTGTGAGAAGTGCAAATATTTTACGAACATGATTTATTAATATCGTCGTTATATGACGCCCTTAGTGAAACAACTAAAATAGCACCGAGAGGATTCATTGATATCAAATTATACGATTATAAACAGATTGTGTGTTTACTTCAAAGCTATTGTGTGTGGGTGTAATTTGATTTATTCCGCGACTGTGCTACTGCATGCGATGTTGATATCCGGTGCGGTGATAATTGTAACTGTAATTGTTGACATCCTCAACAGCTAATAGTTATCAACAATACCTACTTTTGTTGTGCAAATGAGAAAATTAACAAAGTTTTTTGAAAAGATAAGAGAGGTGCTTTTGTTAAAGTGGTAATACAATCTCAACCTGAGCGTAGATGTTCTTCTGGACGGGACATCGAGGTGAGTATAGTCTTCGGCATCAGCAGCGGATCGTCTCCGGCCACGACCAGCGAGGAGTTCTATGGTCGTCCAAAATGAGCCTTCGGAGGCACTCGACGGCGTTCGCTGCATCTTGGACTGGTAATGATCACAGTTGCATGTTGCCCGAGCCGCGGCTTAAGGTGCAATGACTGCCGCCGCCATCATAGTTTCCCGGCCACCCCCTTCCCCCATAGATTCGACACCCGACGTGTGCCACACGCGAACATTAATCTCCCGCCTCGACACCTTTCATGGCTAATTCCCCGCGTAGTCACTGATGTCTATAGACACTTACAAGACTTTTTAATAGTTCTTTTACAAAGTTAATGGTTAATTTGCTAGTCAATGCAAAGTGGAGAATTTGTTTTTACGTTTACTTTAAAAGCTGGATAAGGCGCGAGCTTTACAAGGTTTTCTTTACGATACAGAAACATATAAATAGGTGTGCCTATATCATTGTTTTTTTTTGTTCTAGGCACCTTATTATAGGTTGATTTCCCGTCAAAAATCGTGTATAACTAGTGGACACTCGGTTTAACTGCGGCACATTTGCAGAGCCGGTTCATCCGGAGGTGACCCGGATAGCACCAACGTCGCCGGTCGCGACCGGGTCAGCCGGATGCCTCAGCGGCGGCCTTCGCAGACTCACGACAATAATGTGGCTTTTAGGTTAACGTAAAATTTCCTATAGGTACCTAAAAGTTGGAATTTAGAAATCAAATGCTGAAATAATAACTGCAGGAAATCGTTAATGACAAACAACTACGATGACTGGAAGTTTGGATTAGTTAGTCACTAGCTAAGTACTTTAACATAGTTTATGGGTATCGGATAAACAAGGTGTAAGCGGACCCTTCAAAAGGCCGTCAACCAAGCATTTTATACATCAAACTAAGTAACTCTTTCATGAAAATACGACGGGGACGGGGAGACCAACTGCCTTTCGGCTTCGTTAAGGGTTATTTTACACCCATAGTTAGATACTTTGTCATTGCTCCATCAAATCATTATTCCGATTATCAATCACATCTTGTTCAGATATCAAAACCCATAGAACCTGTCGAGTTTCGCTAACTAATTTAACTTCACCCTGTATTATAAGTATACTTTCACAGACAGAAGCGGAGTCATGTGAGCTTCTAATACCGTCGTATGTTTCAAAACACGTTTGATTTATGAAAGCAATTGCCATGTGATAGGTGGCAGGTAATGTCGTTTGTTTTGTGACACAGTCATGTGAAATAAAGATGTTACGATACTGAAACTGTGGGAGGTCACGTCAACTACCGGCACGTGCTTTATATCTCTGTTTACTTTATACCACTAGTGTTATAAAAACATATGATTAGGCAGTAGGCTGACGTCAAGCCATTTGGAGGTCTAATGAACTAGTTGAATTTATTGATAAAAGACAAAGGTTCGTATCTGTTGCTAAGAATGATAGTAGTAAATATGGGACGTTAAGAGTATAAAAATAACAATGTTTATGTTCTATTACACGGTGTGTGACTTGTGAGGGGACGTTTTGTCGTAGTGAAAAACTTTTACCATCAATGATATTCTTTTACCATGGATTCAGAACACGACTTTTCTTTTTGTAGGTAAGAACTTACATTATTAAAAAAAACTTTTTTCACCAAATTAAAACGGGACCACTGCGAAGTAATTTTCTTCCAAACAAAAAAGAATCATCGAAATCGGTTCACAATTGGCGAAAATATCGCAGAACATACTCCTCTTTGTGGAAGTCGGTTAAAAAATAGCTATATAAATAGCTATATACCGTAAAATTGAAAATACCGTTAGATTCAGATCTTGTAATGTATTTTTTTTATCTATCGTTTTTACATTATCTGTTACTGGCTCTTGTGATACAGGAAGTCCTAGTACAAGAGCCAGGGCTACATTGATATTTGAGAAATCATTTGTCAATAAAGTTGTATTATTATTCGTTTATTCATTTTACAACATATCGTTACATGTTTTAATATTCCTAATATAAAATAATACAAATAAAAACGTATAAAAATACAAAAATAGTAGCCCACCAGCGCTGGGAACAGGGTCTGAGCTGCCGGTGGTCAGGGCTCTTGAGAGAGGAACCTCCTAACAATACGTGCCGTGTCCAGAAGTACTGCTTTCTGAATCAAGCCCTTGATCCAGCTGCCAAGCGTATTATTATTATTGATTTTAATCCATCGCGCGAGATTTTAAACTCTCGAAAGATTGTGAACCAGTCCCTGATTGGTCGGTGTTACAGTAGGCCGTTCTGATTGTTTCTTTGATTAATCACAGTTTCATTTATCTAATTTCTAACTATATAAAGCTCGATTACCACTGACTGACTGACTGATTGACAGAATTGTTCTCCCAGATGGTGGATGGGGAGGGGGGTATTTTTTGACAGATTCGTAAACAAGTAACTCTCGTGAGTATGGGAAAAGTCCCAAACCTCCCCTTTTTGCTCTCCTTCCTCCCCCTCCCTATCGTATCTCGGAAACTAAGAGACCCGTATTTTGTGTTTTTTACGGATTCGTATAGAGGAGGCTCGGAAAAGTAAAAACCAGTTTTCAAAGTTGTCCCCCTTTCCCCCCTTCTCCGCCCCTTTAGGCGGATCTCGGAAGTTAAGAGACTTGGAACATTTTTTTTTTCAGATTTTAAGAACTGGCAAAAAGTTGGTCAAAATCAGTTTTCAAAAATCCCCCCTCTCCCCACTTTCACCCCTCCCCCCATCGTATCTCGGAAAGTAGGACACGTAGCGGCATTTTGATTTTAATTATTATTTATTATTGAGAGGCGTTGAAATTTTCATACCCTCCCCTCCCCAACCTCCCCTTTCCGGTGGTAGGTAGCTCCCCTCCCCAACCTCCCCTATAATTGAAAAGGCTGTAACTTCATAACGGTTAGAGATAGCCATCAGGTGTTTGAACAAATATTATAGTAGGCGTCGAAACCTGTCCGGGGGTAGGTAGGTCCTGAGCGGAGCGAACCTGCGAGACCGAGTGGAGCGAAGGGGGGAGGTGGCGAGCAAAGCGAGCCGCCGACCTCCGTAGCGTAACGAAGGTTGAGTGGGTGAAGCGTAACTCAGGGACGACGCCAAGCAAACCTTAGGGTAATGTTTTTTTTATACTTCTTAAATGTTTCAGGGGTTCTTAAGGGTTTTCATACTGTTTTAGGGGTAATTCTAACTGATTTTCCAATTCATTTAAGGATGCCTATGGATTCCCAAAATTTTATAGGGGTAAGGAATACTTCTCAAAAACACGAAACCCGCGAGCTGCGTGCAGCTCGCGCACCCAAGCAAACTAGTCTAATTCTAAAGCTGTGAGTTATTTACAACACGAAATCTTTTACAATCACCAAAACATTGTTCGTTTACATTCGACAACAAACGAATTAACCAAACAAATATGGCGGCGCGGGACACGACGTTCAACCAATCAGCGCGCAAGGTGCGTTCCGTGTTCTAAATCTTTCGAGAGTTTATAACAATCTCACGAGATAGATTATAATCTAACGGTATTTACAATTTTATGGTGACAGATACATTACGACCCTGTATTGCACTTTTGTATGGTAGGTACAGCTGTTTTTTTTTGTTTTAATGATTAACTATGAAATTCAGCTCACATTGACACCTACTGTATTTTTCGAAGGCGCTAAAGCCAACCCAATTAGATTTTATCGAAACTTCGGATCCCAATTATAACTCCAACTAAGTAATTAACATAAACTCGTTCACCGCATTGTTAGTAATATCTTCACTAATTATGTAATATTTAGTGAAGCATTTAGAAACGATTTAGTTTTCATTAGGTAATGCATAAAAAAGAGGTTAAGTGAGCAAAGAGGTCGCGCTCCTGATGGACGTCCAATAAAAAGAAAACCAGATCACTTCCAATGTGTTTAAATGAGATAAATAGAAATAAATCAATTGGATTCACTCTTCACCTACGGAAAAGCTTTTCGACATTGATAGATGTATCTTACGATGAGACAAAGATTTTAATTGTTAGATGTGCTCTCTCGCGTCAAAAAATTATCACGTTTCCGTTGTGTTGACAACGTTGTTAACAGCTGTCAAGCAGGTATTAAAAGGGCTTTGAATTATTTGCCTTGTATAATTTCCGCCACTTTATTTTATTTTCAAAGAGCAGTACGTGTTATACCTGTCTGCTTTTGATGATACACGTTTTTGTCGGTCGCTACTTTGAAAATAAAATAAAACGGCGGAAGTTGGGCAGTTCACCCTTAAGGCGACTACAGGAGCTAAACGCGAGTTTTATAATGCAAAAAAGCATATTATTCATTGCAATAAACAAAACCAGAAAAATATATGATATTCTTCAGGATATATGCTAGTATGATAGTGTTTCGAAAACATAATACAACTAATTTGACTCGATAGAAAAAAATCACGACCTTATCTCTAAAATTTTTTTTCAACGAGTTAAAACCATACTAAAATACATGCGATCATTCTGATTCTTTGGCAAATAGTTCTACAAGCAACATAATTATTAGCATGATAGTGTTTTTTTTAGTCCAATCAATAGATTTTATGTAAATCGCAAAAAAACCCTCATTTCGCACTATTCGGCCCGCAGTGACTGACGTAACAACCACTGTGTAGTGCAAGCTGATTAGAACTTTATTCTAAAAGAATTTCAAACGAAGTTTGAACCACCACAAATAGAGTTGCTAATTTAGCCCCTGTAGTCGTCTTAATACAAAAATCTTCCAACCTTGTGTATGGGATAGCTGATTATATTTTCGGGATAACGATGTTGGCCCCATACAGAAAGTTGAACACTTTGATGGTCTTTACCAGACCCTTGAATATGATGACACCTTTCTGATACATGCTGTATTTACCTATAGTTGCTCGCAATAGCGGTCACTGACCCATCTACATTTATGAAAGTTCTTAATTTTGAAATCCAAAAATAAGCCTGTTCAAATCTTGAATCGTCATCTATCGTGATCTTCAACATTTTTTTAATGAAAAACGAAACATGGTTCATTTGTTTTGGTTCGTACCAAGAGATATTATGGAAAGAGCAATGACCGCTATTGCGATCTTAACTGGCAGCAACTATATAAATAATATAAATTATCTCATATGTGCAAAGTTCTGCATGCCTATATAGAAAAGGGAGGAAACTCCGACCAGACGAGTGTTGTGTCTGGTGATATTTGATGTCAGTTTTTTATTTATGTGCAAAGACATTCAAATATTTATGAGCGTTAGACGGGACAAGACGAAGAAAATTGTAATCCAATACTTGTTACTACTTGGTAACAAATAGTTCTGTCTAGTGTCATATGCCCGTTTATCAGGTAGCATTCGTGTGTCAAAATCGAAAATGTTCGGGATCAAAATTTTTGTATGAAAATATTCCCAATGTCCGATCTAAAAGTCTTTTAAATATATTTTTGTTTGTGTCGTGGACTTTTTGTACTATGTTACTGTAGTACTTTTTGTAATGTCGCTACACACTCTTCTCAGTGTAGGTAAACATTTTTCCGCGCGATCGAGAACCGCGTACGGGGAGAGCACATTTTACGATATAAATCTTTGCGAATAGGTACAGTAAATATAAATCAGTTCTACTCACGCATATTGAATGATAACAGCTTGCCACCATCGCGGTAGATTTGGCAGTTGAAATCTTTTCATTTGTTTTCGACCCATTTCATTTTCCCCCCCTTCCTCCGCTTCACCTTCAACCTGGAATCATAATATTGTGACTTTACGTGTTTCACCAAGGTTTCACCAATTGCGAGTATATTTAGAGGTGTTAACAAGTGGCTAAATGTTTACTCGTTTTTTGATCAAGTAGTGTACACTGTACATTAGACAAAATGGTTTTTGATAAACAACTCGTGTGAACAAATTGAATCGAGTAAATGTGTGAGCAACAGACGAGGGTTATCGTATTTTCAAGCAAATCCGTAGAAAGCTTAGTCAATTCCTACTTAGTGTTTGTCAAAACACAGCATATTCGAGCGACGGTGACAAATTGTATGTAGGCACACGATACGCCTCGCACTGTCTGGACAGGACACACTATTAGCAGGGACCGGGTGAAATGATTAACCTTTCCACCACAATTTCACCTACAAAATTTTGTCACAAATTTGGGTCGTTTGGCGTACAGGGCACACGATTGCTTGTCACGTATATGTGACAATGGCCTATAACTCTTATCACTTGTTGGTCTAGTTGTCGCAAGCCCGATTGCTGAGCATGAGGTTCTGGGTTCGATTTCCCGGTTGGGCAAAGTGTTATTGGGTTTTCCCATCAGGAATTTTGCAGTAGCCGCCACGGAGTCTGGATTTGTGCCCAATTGATGGCAATAGGCTCGCCGCCTATTACATGTAATTTATACATAACTGGCGAAATGTGGGTGTAATTGTTAGGTACACCTCGACCTAACCCTTCAGTGATTACAAGGCGTGATGTTATGTTTCAAACATATCATGCTCATCAGTAGTGCTTGACACAGACACATATACCGGGAGCGGGCGGCAAGTGGCGTACGAGCGGTGTGCCAATCTAGCGGTGCACGCGCGTCTGCATTGACGTAGTCGTAGTGTTTTAGTATTTCGTCATATTCTTTCCACACAATAAATCGAACTTTAGGAAGGAATTAGTAACAAAAAGATGTTGTCGTCGCTGTTTAGACATTTCGTTCGCGAAGAAAGATACTAATTTCTCGTAACACAACCGAACACTACGCTGCTCTAGCGCCGTGCGGTCTGCCCGCTATGGGCGCTGGCTTCGAGAACGGGTGCAGCGTTACCGCGCCGCCGCCGCCGCCGCTCCGCTTCCGCTGACTTTGTGACCCAGGTCTAAGGCAGAGGCGGCGAGCGGCGACCCTTGTCTTAAAGTACTTACATTAATTTTGACTCTTTTGTCTTTATCTTCATCATTGGTAGCGTTTTCAGCTGGGCTGGTGTTTGGGACGTCAGTCATATTTACAAAAAAAATCTTCAAAAAATATAAGTATATAACGAAGTACTAAGAATTTAAATCGCGGAATATCAAACAATCACATAATAATTTTAACTAGAGACCACCATGTTATTTTACAGTAATTTAATTTTCGTAAATATTTTTTAATTCGAATTTGGGTAGGCCACGACAAAAATGACAGTTATAATGTCAAGGCATGTGTTTTTTTTTAATCTTTCTTTTTTGCCAGTAGAATGGCCTGTGTCATTTCCAAAGAGGTTTTCTACCGTTCTTAATTTTGTTGTTACAATCTTATTTTTATCACGTTAATAATAGCTTCATCTGTAACTTTATGTAATAAATCAGAAGTTAAATCACCAACTTGTTTCACCAGTGGCACGAGAAGAAATAGGCCAGTTTCCACCATCAACAAATTGCAATTATACAACATGTAACATAATTAACGCACATCCTGAAATTACTTTGTTCAGAATCGTTTACTGAATCGATTTCTATGATTTTTAATATAGGTAATTTTTTATCCCAAAAATAATTAAAGCTACTTAATTTATAGTCACACTACCCCTGTATAGTCCAAGCAAACTGAAATGGACCGTAACTCAAGGCAATAAGACTTTTAAAAGTGCAGTTTTATTTGTATTAATACAAATTCCACCATTCAATACAAAATAAAGAAAAATGAACCGTATTTCAAGCAAGTTAAGTCTTTACAAAAACAGTTGAAGTAAACTTGGCGATTTAACCGCACGCACACACTTACAGACACTGGATACAAAGGAAACAATAGTTACCCATACCAACAAAATGCAAAATATGTCGTACCAGTTTTCGTTCCCTTTCTCGTGCAAATTAAAAACGTGGGATAGAGCGAGATAGCCATCATGACAACGGGCGGCGCGGGCGATGAAAGCTAACTTAAATAAATGTAAACAATATTTAGTCTCGCGCTACCTTCCGTACAGTGTATGCAAATATCGTTATGTCTTTCGAATAATTGACACAAAATGTTCAGTGAAATGGTGACTAATAGTGAGGCCTGTGGCACGGTGGTGGTTCTAGCTGGCAGAACATTCAAGTCAACCAAAGGTATGGTACAAGAGTAGACCGCAGGGTAGGACTATGTTAGCTGCTACTTCGTGGCCATGGAACGTTCCGTCCGAACACAGCCATCGACAGGGGAGCCGATTGGCGTACACGTACTCGTTTTCAAAACGAAATATGGGATTAATTCGATGAGAATCCCCAATCAGCTGATTTGACGACTTTTTTTGTGGGGACGTATTAAATGGTTGGTTTATTTTAAAAAATTGGATAGTGAACGCTTTTGATAAAAAATGACGAAGTGCTTTCTAAATTAAAACATCAATTAAGAAAACAGGCATTAAAATGTATTGAAGTTTTCTATTGAAGTTGAGTCGAGCGACGACGCGACGTTAACAGCTGTCTCGAACGCGAGCGAATACCTACAAGGCTAGCAAGACTCACACAGTCGCATACGTAGGTATGAGACCTACGTATGCGACTGTGTGCGTTCGTTGATTTGTACTGTGACTACAACATTCTTCCGGAATTAGGAAAACTAATTTATTAAATAATCATTGCTTATACATGTTTAATTAAAAATTCAGTGCATGTATTATGATTATAACATAATAAACTAATTGGGGTGTCTGAGGGTGTGCGTTAATTACGTTATATGTTATATTTAGTCCGTCAGTTAGAGTATTGGAAAATAATGGACATGTATTTTTTGTTTGTGTAAATCAATGAATATTGACAAAGATAAAACTCAGGAGTGGGGGCTCGTGACGTCAGACCGCACTAAAATTATACCCCGGCGTGACGTATTGAGAATTTTAAAAGCGTCGTATCTTCGTCAATTTTGGTTTATGTAACAAAATAAAAAATACGGGTCAAATATTTTGATAATCGACTAACTAGATTTTTTTTGTTGACATGCCTATTGTCATTCCTCGACGTCCACTGAATGATTGTTGCTCTACTAGTAATAAAAAAAATCTAAAGACAAATTCAAATACAAAATCATATGTGACGACCCCGAATAGCGCAGCGGTAGTGAGGCTGCCTTACGTTCTTAGGGTCCCAGGTTCGAATCCAGGTAGGAGCAAATGTTTGTGTGATGAGCATCCAGGACATTTGTTTCCGAGTCATGGATGTTTATATGTAGGTATATTATGTATGTATTTACAAACAAAAAGTATCTATATCAACTATCTGGTGTCTACGACACGACATAAGCCTCATTAGCCGCTTAGTGAGGCACTAGATGGCGCTGTGTGTAATGTCCAGCGATATTTATTTATTTATAACAACAAAATCATATCCTCTACATCAGCGGTCGGCAACCTTTTGGCAGGCAAGGGCCACAAGGTGGCAAAATAAACTAAAGGCGGGCCGCACTTGTGATATTAACCCTAGAAGCCAGATATACTTACGTATAATTGGTCATATCCCAATTATCCCATAGAAAAAATGAAAAGCGCGTTCCTAAGGTTGCACTAGTCGCGGGCTCGAACTCACTGGTGGGCGTGGCCAAAAAGAAAGCTCTTACCTGATATTGTGCCTGACTGAGTGAGTTCAGTGATATGTACGATAATTCATAGTTAAAGACGCGCGCCAAAAAAATTACGAAAAGGCTTATGGAAAATCGAGCTTTATGTAAAAACCACTGCATAAATCAATTACAAATTAAATTTATTGAATTCTTCGATAGTTGTGCTTTGTCGGTACCGACTTTGATTTGGAAATTTGACACTTCTTTTATTACAAATTTACGCCCAAAGTTGCTTTAAAATTGGCAATAAAAACGAATCTTTGGTAGTTCGTTACTTTTTAATGGCTTTTTATTTTACTATTCTGTTTCCGCACAGACAAAAGTAATTAATGAGATAAAACGATATCATATTTAACTTTGGATGTACAGTGTCAAACAGTGGAGTAATTCCCCGCAATTTCTATGTAATGTCGACTAGGCACCACAGGCGCACAATACACGATGTGTGGCTGGATCCACACTATACGGTCGATTGCGGTTCGTTCATGCAATTATTTTGATAATTATAACTTATTTACAAAACATTCACGGGCCGCGTGTTGCCGACCGCTGCTCTACATCAACAAAATCATAACTTCCATAAAATATTATTTTTTTCAAAAGACCGATACTAATTACGTGGTTTACTAATTCCATTTGCGTTTGTAAAAGAGTAAAGTTATTTTATTATAATAAAAACTATTGCAGGTACCATAGAGTTTGAATAATATAAAATACGAGTAAGTAGGTACTATCGAGGACACTCCCGCCTGATCACCACTAAGCTAATTTTTGCTTGCACTTACAACATAGAAACGCTCTCTAACCCCGCCCCGATGACTTTGTATAGAAATAATGAATGAAAAGATACCGATCGAGCGCACAGACGACACACACCAAACGAGAGTTGTTGTTATTTTGCGCGCCAAAGTTGACGCTTTCCTAATAGGCCTAAACTTTAAGGGGGCGTGGCTCGGCACCTCCGCATGATTTAAGCGAAAAAAAATTTAACTGATCGGGTGGAAAAGACCACGACTGTACATCTACTAAAGTTGCAGTTACAGCAAACAACAATTATTTATAGAGTGATATCTAAAGGGAAATTAAGTAGCTCACAATAATGGCAATTCCTTCTCGTGCCACTGGTGGAAAAAGTTGGTGGCACGACAAGGAAGAAGGGAAATTTTGCATACAATTCTAGTTTGAATGATGACAATACATGGTTACTAGTTACGTGACGTTATTCGAAATCCAATATGGCGGACTAGTTATTTTTTATGCACCCCGATATTATGGTTTGCTGAGAAGAATACGTTAAAAAGAAACTTGTTTGCAAAAGAGCTTTGTTGAGCATTTTAGACCAAGATCTGCTTACTTTCAAGCTGCCAACCCGATCGTCGCTCATCTACTTGGCATCAGCAACACAACAGCACACAATCATATTGAAACAAGAATAGCGATAACTGTGACTGCCACAATCCAACTGCAGCCATAAGCAAATGAAAATAAAACTCATTTTGATATTGACAGTGACAGAAATAACGGTGAAACCAGGACTAGTTTTCTTGTAAAAAGAGTCATTCAGATTATAGTCAAGGTAGGAAAAGGTTAACAAAACAAAACAACTGTAATGTTATAAACAAAATATTTTAATGTTAGGATTTATCAAGATTATTTAGTTTCATGTCTTTATTATTTTGTTTGTTGATTGCAGCTTTCCACAGGTGACGCATTTCAGGATCTGCCGGACCCCAGTCATTGCTTGGACGACAGCTGTCTCGAACGCGCTACGAAAGAAATTAAATACAGATACATTTTCATTATATGGAACAAAACAGACAATTTTGAACTTTAAAACATCTACGATTAATTAAGTAGATGATAGCTTAATGGTGTGATCATCGGACTGCCAAGTTATAGGTCTCGAGTTCGAACCCAAGACACATGCCTCTGATTTTTTCAGATTCATGTGTGTATTATTCGTTAGGAAACCAGCATGCCTGAGAGATACTTCTCGACGGCAAATAAAGCCAAGTAAGAGGCCCATGGGCAGCATAAAAACTCTGACACCAGGTTAAGCACTAACCACACGATAAACAAGAAGAAGAAAGTAAATCTCCGTAGTTTAAACCTATACACAAGTACATCGGCCGTTCACATGGCAGCGCTGACGT
This sequence comes from Xestia rhomboidea, assembly GCA_963853795.1. Taxonomy (NCBI): domain Eukaryota; kingdom Metazoa; phylum Arthropoda; class Insecta; order Lepidoptera; family Noctuidae; genus Xestia; species Xestia rhomboidea. The sequence goes on along the minus strand of OY970764.1, from coordinate 7,156,244 downwards.
GCATGATATTATGCGGAACCAAGCTAAGATCATACGTTAACTTCCCAATACTCATAAGGTTACAAACAAATGCCGTATGAAAATATTGTGTGATGCCAACATTATACGGCGAATAATGGTGCAGTTTGACTCCGTTTGAATGTAGGTTTACAGTAGGCACCTGGATTCGAATACATTCCCGATTTTACGTAAGTCGAGAGCAGCGGTGGCTCAGTGGACTTACGAGCAGTAAGTCGTGGGTTCGAAGCCAGGAACCTTACTTTGTGTAATTTCTTCATCACCACTGCTCTCGAAACGGTCAAGGAAAAATCGGTACGAAACCGGCATGTCCTAGAATCAAAGTTCGAAGACATTAACAACTCGCCCTGGGCCCGCGTGGTGGATTATAGTCAATTCTCTCTCATAGAGTCCTCTCATTCTAGTCTCATTATAGGTTGATCATGCTTTATGTTTATGCAGAGACCGTTACCAGTAGGCCATCGGACCCTTAATATGATTGAGCTAAAAGTCATTGTGACACAAGAATGAGTGACTAAGATGATGATTTTACAAAACTGAACTTTAAAATAATTGGATGTGCAAAATGAACAACCGATCGGTAAAATTACGAACAAGCCAAATCACATGTGACTCACACGAATATCCGAATTACTAGGAATAAATATTATAATATTAATGATTTCATGTAAATATTTTGCACCTGCATATTCAGCGATTGCGATTTTATCGTAGCATATTTCTTATTTTGAGTAGGTTTATTTTCTTGTTAAGTTTATTAGTGGCGTGTTTGTACAGGTAACAGAGCCAACTTATGGTCGTGGCTTCGAACCAGGCAAGTGCGTTTCTTAGTGTAATTGATTGCATCACCACTGCTCTCAAAACGGTGAAAGATAACTTTTCGAGGGAACCGAGAACCGTCCTAGAAGCAAAACATCGAAGACATGCGTCATCTACCAACCCGAATTGTTAGATATAAACTTCAGTTACTTTCAGATAAAAATATATTTAAGAAAATAAGATGGGCAACGATCGTCGACGACTTACTGGAGGCCTGTCGGAGGAAATCGCCGTCGCGGCAGACCGCGACGAAGGTGGTGTGACGATGTGATCTCGTTTGCGGGGCGAACCTAGCCAGATATTGCACAGGACAGAGAGGTTTGGAAGGAGAAAGGCCTTTGCACAGCAGTGGGACATTCAAACAGGCTAACAAAAGAAAAAAAACACAGGGACGTATGTAGCCCACACGAAGTTCCGACAGACTGTCGAACCAAAAACCCATTAGAGCAGGGACACGTGTGTCGATTCCCGGCGAGTAGTGTTAGACCAGCCGTGTGATTCTGTAAGATCTCATTCTAAACTTCGAATTGGTTGGTAACGGCTCGCCGCGAGCTTTCATAGAAAGGAAGCCTGTGCCCCAGCAGTGGGATCAAAATGAACTAAACATAAATGTACCTGTGTGAGTGTGCCTTTCGCTCTGATGAGCAGTTGAAGAGCGTATATTGGTATACAAAGAACCGATACGAGAGCGACACACCAGCCAGCCAATCCTGTAGCTTCTCTAAGGCAATATACTGTTATAACCTGGAAATGGAAAAACATATTTTATTTTAAAACCAGCCAAGGGGGTCCCTGGCTAATACATCCATCGACCAATGAGGGTACACTTGCGTTGGCCACACATATTCTTCTAAAGATCAAACTAATGATTCCTCGGTGATATTTTTTTGTATGAAATCCGATATTGTGTAGATTGTGTTTTCCTGAGCTTTAAACAGTACCACACAGTACATTCTTATTTTGTTCGTTATTATTGTTAATTACTAGGTACTTGTACGTGCCATTTCATACAACTGTCAATGAATGTCAGTTGAGAATGTTTGAGAGTGTGAGTTTATGCCACCCATAGGCCTGTGACTTGGCTTTAGAGAGAAATTTCTATAGTAGGTACCAGGTTAGGCACTAATCACAAAAAAGAGTTCTTGAGAATATTGAGAACGGGCCTTTTAAATTAAATAGGTAGTCAATTTGTCAATCAATTATTTTCACTGACGTTACTAATGTTATTCGTCGAAAGTGGATTTTGCTGTGCTTTGTCTTTAAAACTATTCATTACAATCAACTTTATTAGTATAGATGCCTAGCTAGCTAGCGGATACTATAGTAGCAGGGAGTGTCCCTCGTCAAGAAACAATAGACAATCGATAAGTAAATTGAACGATAACTAAAACGGTAAATGCCTGTTGCCAAACACGTGAAATTGAAACAAGTGTATCTGTCCAATAGACGGACAACAGTACCTTTACTATGCAGAAAATAATTAGGTCATAAAATATCAATGAGTCGACTCATTTCCCATCGTATAATAATGTTGTAGTTCATCAACTAATATCGCCGTCTGGAAATTGCAGAGACAATAAATGGAGACACTGTGTAATTACTGGAGTGCCTTAGACAAGGTTTACTATTCATTTTACTGCTTTATAGACTAGCGAGCCCCGTGGATCTACCTACGTGCTACGCAACTATTTTATGTCTCACAACTTCTTGTAAACGCCTCAAGGTTTTTCTTCTATTGTCAGAAATAAACTAAGAACTTCTTGCGTCATCTACCTTGTCAAAAACATTGATAGGCACTGTAATTTATCTCTCGTTTCATCGTCGATATCATCTCTGTCCTTAGGACAAGATGGAGGTCAAGAATGGGCCCACATAATATAAAAAAATTGTCATATTTTAGGATTTCATCAGGTTGATGCTGACTGAATATTGAGTTTAAAAATATATTTGACCAACTTATGACCGCGGTTTCGCCCGCGTGTAGTTCGGTATGCATGTATGTATGTGTTAAACCAGGTTATTAACTATTTGTGTGCCAAATTTCATCCAAATCAGATCAGTAATTTTGCGTGAAAGAATAACAAACATCCATCCATCCTCACAAACTTTCGCAATTAGAATATGATTAGGAAAATAGTAGGATGTACTGTCACTGCGGATGGACTGACGAGTGACATAGGTATGTACTTATGAATATTATTCTGTTTACTACATTATCAACAAGGCCTATTTATGACTCTACTCATATCCTGTAACAAATTGGGTGTATGTACCTTGCTATTAGGTATAATAAAGTCTTTCTATGACAATCATCGGTCCACACATAGGTACTATCGAGGACATTCCCGCCTGATCACCACTAAGCTAAGTTTTGCTTACACTTACAACATAGAAATGCTCTCTAGCCCCGGCCTGTTGACTTTGTATAAAAATAATGAATGAAAAGATACCGATCGGCCGAGCGCACTGACGACGCACGAGAAACGAGAGTTATTGTTATTTTGCGCGCCAAAGTTGACGTTTTCCTAATAGGCCTAAACTTTAAAAGGTCGAGGCTCGGCCCCTCTGCATGATTTAAGCGAAAAAAAAATTATCTGATCAGGCGGAATAGACCACGACTGTACGTACATTTATACAGACATTTAAAGTCCCAGCCCTTTCGAAAATAGTCCTTATAACCACAAAAATAAAGTCGTACCACTAGTATAGCAGGAACGATATATCTCCACAAGATCAGCCATATTCTTCCCAAAGGTTTGCCAGTCATGAACAGGATATCAGCGGATAGCCTCTTTGGTCCATAAGTATATACTGCGGCAATAATCTCGAGGGCGCAGACGAGCGGGATACAGGCGATGGCCACGTGAGCGTCTAGTAAGCCAATCACGTGTAGTCCTCCCTGTTGACGACAGAAATTGATTAAAAGCTGGGACTTCCTGGGAAAAACACGTGTCAAAAATGCGAGGCCGGAGGCGGTCATAGGGTTGCTTCCGGAAAGAGTAAAAGAAATCACAGTCAGACCCAAGTTTAAGGGCTACCGAACACTATAGACAAGACTGTCTTTATACAGACAATAGGCGAGACGACAAAAAAAAACTAATTAGTCCGTCACTTAGATTATCAAAAAATATTTGACCCGTGTTTTTTCTTTTGTTACGTAAACCAAAATTGACGAAGATACGACGCTTTTAAAATTCTCAATACGTCACGCCATGGTATAATTTTTAGATAGTTCTGACGTCACGAGCCCCCACTCCCGAGTTTTGATGCGTTTTATCTTTGTCAATATTCATTGATTTACAAAAACAAAAAATACGTGTCCATTAATTTCCAATACTCTAACTGACGGACTAAATAGATTTGCAATTTTTTTATACTGTCGTCATGCCTATTGCCCTACTAGTGCGAGCGAGAATACATAGTCTGTCTTGCTCGCACTAGTAGGGTAATTGTCTGTCTAAAGACAGTCTTGTCTATAGTGTGCTCTTAGTTTAATAATAAACAAAGATTCAATAAGCAAAATTAATCTACCATTTAAGGTAGAATGAATTAGACTTTAGAGAAATCAAAAATATACAATAGTAAGCAGTCGCCTGAAAAACCATGTTGAAAGTTTCATGGCGCCCCATCGAACAAAATGATTCATTCGTAGGCATTGCAACCTTGTACCCCCACATATCGTGAAACCTAATCGTAAACACTACTCCAATTAATTAAACCATTATTGCTAACAATCCGTTGTTATCATAGGTACCTACTTAACGAGTTCGCAGTCATGCATGTGAAACTTTCAACGTTTCCGTAGTCACGCGAACGCGTCATTCAATTGCAACTTGTATGTACCAAGAACTAGCAAACCATTTGCTGGATAACAATTTGTATGTATTTTTTAGTGTGTTTTGGATGCAAACCTCTGTATTGCAGATGATTGAAATGGCGAAAAGCACCACACATGTGAGGAAGGTGATGAGTCTTTTTCGTGCACGAAATGCTGGAAATTCGTCGACTAGACCTGCTATTATTGCTTCTATGGTGACAAACTGTGAACAGTGAAAGATTGTTAACACGACACAAGTAAATAAAACATCCGTTATATCTCATAGAGACAAACCAGAACAGACCCTTCACGAAGCCGTCAACCAAGCATTCTCTTCATCAAACTGAGTAACTTTACGCGATAATTACTTCTAGGAAATAACCTTTTATTTTGGGGTGGAAAATCACGTTAGACGGTTGGACTCAATGTAAAACACTCAAAACATTGTGCTTATGGATAGATTGAATAGTATGTGGGTCTATTTAAAAAAAAAACTTCTAAAAATGTTGGAACTTTGACCCCCATAATCTTCGTAACTAGAAGGTTCCCAGGTACGGACTAAAACAAAAAAAATATTGCAGTAACGGTGAGAACAAGTGCCTTTCGGCTTCGTTAAGGGTCTTGTTACACCCTTTATAATAAGGACGTTTTTTAAAGTTTTTCTCAATATCGATACGTAACATCAGCAGTATCTTTCAATAGCTTTTTTTTTCTCGGAATTCGTTTTCTGTAGACACAGCAAGATTTAACTTTTCTTATTTTGTTGAATCAGAATCAGAATGCTTTATTTGTAAACATAGGTCAAATTACAATGGCGGTGTTACAGACAGGGAGATCCTCTATGTTTTGCCCAGAGGCGTACAAATATATTTAATTAACTTTGTCTCTACTTTTAACAACAATTTAACTTTTGAAATAATTATCATAAAGTGGTAGAATTATATCAAATTATGTAGACTTTCTCATTGCTAATAAAATCAATTAGTAGATAGGTACATGAATATCAATATTAATAGAGAATATAATCAATTTCAATAAAAATGTCAAATAGATTATGTAGTCAGTATAAATAGAGAATTTCGATTTCAATAAAAATGTCAAATAGATGAGGTTACATGTATTAATATTGATGCTAATGTCAAAAAAGATTCTAAATCGTCAAAATAGGTGAGGTGATGTACAATTTTCTGAAGCAGAAATTATAGAATTTCCAAATATTCCTGTAATGAGTAATATCATTTATTTGTCAATATTTTTAATAATTGTGTTTTGAAATTGTCCAGATTTAAAGTTTTTATTTTTTCAGGTAGATTGTTAAATATTTTTAATAAATTATATTTTTATAAATTTAAATATTTGAAAGCCTTTATACGTAGAATGTCAAGAAGGTAAGAAAATTGTAGTTAAAGTGTTTTACCATTGAATCAATTCCCAGGAAAAACAACATGACAAAGAAAGTAACTGCCCAAAAATTGGGTGCAGGCATCATAGTGACTGCTGCAGGGTAGGTGACGAAGGCAAGGCCAGGTCCTGCAGTGGCAACTTCACCCACGGGCACACCTGACCGATCAGCTGCAAAACCCAGTACGGAGAACACCACGAAACCGGCCCAAATACTTGTTCCACTGTTCACTAGGGGAATAATTACTGAAGACCTGGAACAATCCAATACTCATACTAATAGTTGTCTTCGCAAATATCATTCATCCTAACAAATGAGAAAAAAAAACAAACCTTAGATTCCTATAGTGGAATTTATTGAAACTAGCCATACTGATCAAACCACCCCATCCAGGACCTAATGAATAAAAAATCTGCGTAGCTGCGTCTGCCCATACCTGTGAAGAGCGTTTTTTAAAATTAAAGTATACCGTACCAAGAATCAAATCAGAAAGTAATGTAGGTGAGAAATTGTTGAACTTGGCCTCATTGCTACTTATAGACACTTACTTTTGGCTTCTTCAATTGCCCCCAATCGGGGAGGATATAGAACAGTATGCCCTTCCAAGCGCCAGGCAAAGTGACGCCGCGAACAAATAACACGCAGAGCACCACGTAAGGAAACAAAACCGTGAAGTACACGATCTGCGAACAAAAATACACAACAATTCAAAGAACTGAAGGCTTGAGGAAAAAAAAGTATTAAACCTATATTTATTTTGTGACTGACAAGACGGCAACGTGCCAAGAAAGATCAATCGGGAAATATTGGAAAGCTCACCTTTCCGACGCTCTTGACACCGTTACAGATGCAGAGATACACGATGATCCAACAGATGACGTTACACCAGAACACAGGCCACACGATGCCGCCGATATGGCTGATGCTAGGAGACATTCGTAACAGACGAATGCTGGAATCCATAAAAAAAATGAATAAACAAACGCACATGGAGTACCGGATAAGTTATAAGATACCTACTGTAAAGTATACTTACTGAAAAAACTCATCCTCCGGCGTAGTGATAGTTCCATTCGAAGTAAAGAAACTAGAGTTACCGCTTATCTGGAAATAATTCCTACATCAGTAAGATACGGTCATATAAACAAAATGCTTAATCCATAAAGCTAAAATTACCCAACCTCGGTGCACTTGTCCGTATTCCAGGAATTGCCACAATTTTGCCAAGGCAAAGGTGAGCTCATTGAGTGATAAATGTACAGCACTGGGTATGACATGATGGCCGAGAAGTACGTTACACCTATTACGTTCGCTATTACGGCCGCATAACCCGCTCCTGTCGAGGAAGAACTAAACATAGATATTGGAATCGTAATCAAACTCAATGCAATGGCAAATGTTACCTTTAAACAACGGGTTAATGTTGAAAACTGAAATGCAGCCAGCGCTAGCGAATTGTCCTAGCGTGGTTTCTAAATAAACAAGCGGTATGCCGCATATTACTAAAGTGAGGAAGTATGGGATGAGGAACGCTCCTGAAACAGAAACAAATATTGTTATTGTGATGACATGAACATGATTGTTGGCTTTCGTATGCCCAACGAAACTAGAAAAATGAGCGGTGAAGTATATAAATTTGCACAACTTTCTAGTTTTATTTTTACTGAATTTGATTGAGTTTTCTGCTTTACCTATTATACAATTATGCAAAACATTGTTAAAAGTGAAATTCGTACCATTTGCCAGAGTCTTTGGCAAACTAATAAGTTTTGTTAAAAGACTGCAGTTTCGAAATATAGTACTTTAGTTTGAGGTGGTAACAACAAGCACTACATAAGAATTTCAACTAACATAAATAAAGGATAACAATATACTTACCTCCGCCATTCCGGTAACATAAGTATGGAAATCTCCAAAGGTTGCCAATGCCAACCGCATAGCCGAGACATGACAGCAAATATTCGGTCTGGCTGCCCCAACGCTCGTGAGGAACCCCAGCCATTAACACAGACAATCGACCGCTAGATCCTTCAACTGATGTCGTACTGGGACTCCCGACTACCATACGCAAATTGAGGATATGAATACTTACTACGAAACACTTCAATCCGATTAACATGGGTCCTTAAAAACAAGGATTTGATTCGTCACTGGCCAAGCCAGAGCCAGCCGATTTGTTGGGGGTCTCAATACACGTTTAAGCAATTTAAGCGGCTGACAATAGGATAATGGATTCTATAAATGGTGCAGTTCAACGAATTGGATTAAGGGTTCGAAACCAACCATGTTGAACCCAGAACTAACACCGTGTAAAGATTGTTGACATAATTCTGCATGAGTTGAGGTGAACTATAATTGAATAAAATGTATACTTAGGTACTAAAGGAACAAATGTAGGTACAAAATTCTTTGGCAAAAAACGCATTTATTTCAATATTTCAAAAGCTATAGTGTAGGTGCACTATATTTACCTATATTTGTTTTGGGTTTAGTGCATTAAAGTATCTATTCCGAAACCAAAATGGCAAGTTAAATTATCCGGTACTATTTGACGAGAACTGGTTTCCGCTCCCTCCGCTTTTCCTTTAGGGTTTCTTTTTGCGGAATCTAACTGACTGTACTGAAGTATCTGTGGGATTAAAATGACGTATATATAAAACAACGTTGTGGCAAAATATTTACTTTCAGCCTATTTCGTCCCGCTGGCCTCCCCTTGGCCTTTCCATTTCACATTACTGTGAATCATTTCATCTCCCTTTCAAACATAGTTGGTTAATTGGTTTATTTACGTATTTTCTTTTCGGACCACAAAGTTTTTTTATAGAATAGAATATATAGAATCATCATATTATTTATGTTAAACATTGGCCTACTATTACTACTATATTTAATTTGATGAGTACTTTAAAATTGTTATAGGCATTTAAGATACCTTTATTATGGGTTAAGAATCGACTTCTACGATCTTGTTGGAAATTGATTCATGACTATAAATCATTGGATACTAAATGATGCGTAAATAAGTGCGCACTCTTTTAGTACAGATTCTTTTACTTACGGGATGATATCCGTGATTTTCTTTAGGTTCTATGAGCTATGCATATGTTTAAAACCGTCCTCACGAGGTTCAACATGAGGTTCAACGTGAGGACGGTTTTAAACTATCAAGTACGTGGAATCCAGTGGTAAACCTAATAAAAAAAACATGCTTCTCCATTATCAAGAAAAACCTAGTGAGTGTTTTTTGTCGTGAGTTACAATCGAGTTCCAGTAGTGCGCGTAATAAAAGACTAAGAAAGAGGGTAAACAGATTTGTCTGCTTAAATAATTTTCGTCCCACCCGCATACCTCTTCAGTATTCCCGCGATCATGACGCTGCAACAGCGTCGAAATATCGGGAGCTTAGAACCTAAAGAAAATCACGGATATCATCCCGTAAGTACTTTAAGTGTAGTGAAAAACCGTGAAAGTCTAAAACAGATTCTTTAATCTTGTGTATCAAGTGTCTCATATAATAAAGAACAAAAAACGAGTTTCTTTCATTCATTATGTAGCACACAAAATTTCGCTTACAATAAACAGTAACACTCAAAACTTTTCTCTCATTTCGCTACAATTGTACATTTATAAACCTACTAGCTGACCCGCGCAACTTCGTCTGCGTCACATAAGAAAGAGAGAGATGGTTAGAGACAGTGTGAGACACCCTTAAAAGATAAACATAATAATGCTATCGCGGATTTTTATAGAACTTTTTAAGAGGAACAATTCCGTCATACACGATTGTTGCGTAACTTTAACCGTTTACGCAGCGCACGCAACGAAAGATCTCAAAAGGAATATTTTGTTCCTTTTTTTGCAACATTTTTCATTGATTCTCTGCTCCTATTGATTGTAGCGTGATTTTATATAAACTTTGCAACGTTGTTGTTCGTTGTTGCCTTCCCCGATAAATGGGCTATCCAACACTAATAGATACTTTCAACTCGAACCAGTAGTTTCTGAAATTAGCGCGTTCAACCAACCAAACAAACACTTCAGCTTTATAATATTAGGTATAGTATAGAATCAAGTGGGTAACAATTTAATTTCTCTGAAATATTGGCATTATTCGCTAAAATATTCTGTTTTTCCAAATAAGGGCTTCTTTCGACAGTCTTTCGTTATCATTCTTAGACACTCGATGACAGTCATACTCCAGCTAGGACGAAAGTTCTGATCAAGGTGGATAAAATGAGCCCAGACACGATATAGATGCTGTAAACTCTTGATGACCTATTGCAACTGCCTTCTGTCTCTATCGTCAGACCTTCAATGAAAGTCATACTCTAGCTAAGTTTAAAGTTCTCATCAAGGTCCATGAAATGAGCCCAAACACGATATAGCTGCAAACTGTTGCGGACCTCTTGCAACTGACTTTTGTCTGCATCGTCAGACCTTCGATGGCAGTCCAGGCAGGTCTTAAATTCTCACCAAGGTGCATGAAATGAAGAGAATAGCAATATAGCTGTACCTAAATATAATCTACGTAAACTGCGTATGGATTATTGCGAATAGCACACCACAGTTTTTGCATGGCAAGAACACGTGAATTTACCAGGCTACTGATGTTCGCTATACTACTTTTTGGAGAAATCATCATACTCCTGCCCTTATCCCAATTTATTTGGGAGTAGCATGATTGTATTTTTCTTCCATACTACTCTATTACTTTTTGGAAAAATATTTCACGAAAAAAAATAAGAAATATAGAAATGCAAACAATTTAAATACAAAATGAAATATAGGAAATCTCACAGCATCAAAAAAAAATTAAACAAAACACAAAAAGTGAAAATAATATTGGGGGTTTGAACCTGCAACCCCGTAGTTTACAGAGCGGTCATGAAACCGCTAGGCTATTTACTTCGTTGACAGCTACAAATAGCCGTTCTCATATACTTATACGTCATGACTGAAACGCCAAACAATTGAAGTATACGGACATAATGCAAAATTGCCTACCCCCTTAAGGAAGTAGCGTGATAATAAATAAATAAATATTATTATTATTCCTAAATATTGAAGAAGCCTTTAAATAAATCTATGCAGTAGTTTTGACGTGATGCGCGCACAAATATTTCGTACCAACTACTTATACCGAGGAAAGTTGATTTTCTTGAGTTCCGCTATTTGGTGCGTATTCACGTCAAAAATCAAATTTCAAGAAAACTGAGAAAATGTATTTACCTGTATTAGATATGAAGTATATGTAGCAACTTTAAAAGGTTAAACTTCATTGGTTTTGATTGTATAGGTGTTTGAAGTTTATTAATTTTAAACACAAAACCCTCTTTTTTGCGTCTCTGGATAAGATTTAAAAAAATGCTAAAACAGGTATTTCTTTATTTTTATTAATAAGTATTTATTCTGAGTTTCATGATTCTAGAACAACCTAAAAATTTTTTTTCATACAAATTTCATCCCCCCTTTTCACCACCTTTTAAAAAAAAAAAACAAAATTTCTATAGCCTAAATGTTATTCTGAATTTATTTAAATAGATTTGTGAAGATTTCAACAATATCGGTTCAGTAGTTTTTACGTGATGCGCGGTCAAACAAACAAACAAACAAACATTTTTAAAATGGTTTTAATATGTTCAGTTACTTATTTTAAGTCACCCTGGCTGGTTTTTTTTTTTAATCTTCAATGTACAGATTTTTGGTCTCAACGATTTTATTATATGTATACAGGGTGTCCCAGAACTCAACGTCAAGCCGAAATGGGGTGACAGGATTGATTATAACCATCACTATCTGTCTCGATCTGTCTATCTGTGTCTTGTGTAAGATGTCCTATACCATCATTGAAAATGTCCTTATTACGTATGATAGCGAACATTTCACTCACAGAAAGGTCTCCATCGCCCCAATGCAATGCCTCGTTGGTACCGAGGGTTTCATCCCAGTGGAAGTGTTGGCTGGGCTGGCTCCAGTCTGGGTTCTTTAGAGCACATCTGATCGTTGCCAAGGTCACTCTCGTCTCTCCTGGTACTTGTAGTACCTGCTGACTCTTTTGCTTGGTTTGTTTTTGGGCACTATGAGTCTATACGAAAGGGTGAGCGTTGAAGTGACTAATAACTGCTTAGATTCCGAGATCCCGTGTAAGATCGACTTTTACCCATCTGTTTACCGAATTAAAAATACTTTTTAGTAATCTTATGACAAGAATAAGCATATTGCGAAACATATTTTTTATTCGGTAAACAGAGGAGTGAAGGTCGGCCTCAGGCGGGATCTAGATCTAGACTATTATGAAATACTTATGGTTAAGGTTTCAAGACTAATATGCGTGAATCAAACTGTTTAAATCGAACCCTTCCAATCGCAAACATTCCTTACCAACCTGGGAGTATTAGTTTAGAGACTGATACTGTTAGCCTGCATCATCCCACGCCTCACCCATGACTTCCAGGCCCTTATTTTAGACACCACATTTTTTCTGGTAATCTATATCGTGGACCAATGCTGGGCCAAAGACTTACCAGCTTCCACATGACTCAAACTCAAAGCATTTATTTCAAATAGATCCGCGTGACATGACCTTTGCATTGACAGTCAAAAATCTTTAAGTCTTCTTGTGAGCTCAACATATTTTTTTTTTAAAAGACAAGATTAGGATAAGCCCTACTAACGTTTAAGTATTCAAACATGGGTTTACATAGTCATTATAATGTTGCCATAATAGCGATGCCTGCTGAAAGACAAATTGAGTGGGTACATAGAGGTTTGACATTTCCCGGGAACCAAGCAATCATGTTACTATTGTCCGAGTCATACAAAATCTATACCCAAAACTTACAACTGTATAAATCAGTCTGACGGTGATAGCTGTTTGGAAAGTGTTTCTCAAGGCGGTCAGGTCTGGACAGAAGATCTTCAATGTCGGCTCTTGGAAGTTCATCATTTTGTTCCACTGCACCTTGTTGCTCTCAAATGTGGTGAAATTGTGAATCTCTCGAGGATTCTTCGGTACCATGTTATTGTAGATGTCCGGTTCAAGCGACGATGCTTCTTCAATAGCTAAAATTATTGTGGTTTACTTCCATTATAACTTCGTCAGAGGCACATGGGCGGCATGAAACTCTGACAGTAGGTTAGGCATTAGCACACGATAAAGAAGAATAACCTTGTAGTGGTCAAACGTTTACATTTAATTTCATTATCATGATGGTGGGTCGTACTTGTACCTAAGAAGATAACTATAATAATTCTGTTTTCTGCCTGGGAAACTGATTAAACCTGTTAGCGACGCGCTCATGTTCTTTACGAGTACATACATACATAGATTAGTTAGTAAGTAGTAATAACATAATTATAAGAACATATATGTAAGTATAGATGTACGGGCCGCTGCGCGCTGGACCCCCACCTAAGACGCCGGCAGTTCAGTCCGTGCGAGCACTGCAAGCGGGTGCGCTTGTATGTTATTTTACCTCGTTTGTCAATTTTTCCGTGTCCTTTGAAAATATAAGTTTCATATGCCACTAAATCGTTTAACTTCGCCGATTACCACCCACAACATCTACAAAACGGATCCTAGTTTGTCTCATAAATTACTTGGGTTTTTTATATATCAATGCATTGTATACATAAATAAGAGTAGGTAGAATCGATAGAATCTGTCTCGTCAAGCAATAACTGCAGTAGGTAGGTCGCGACATGACATAGAAAATATGAACTGCATGGGAAACCCAGTAAGGAATCTTAAAAGTAATCTAATAGTAATAAATTCGATGCAAGAGAAACTTACATGGTGTAGGTTTACTAAGAATGGGCTGCGACTGTATTGGCCATAATTCATCTTCGGGTGGAGGTAAAAATTCTATGAGTGACTCATTTCTTCGAAACATCAGGAATTTCCTCCTTTCTACATCTAATAATGGTATCTCCATCTCAAGATGGAAGCTTGTGAGTACTCCCTGGCAAAATGAGGAAAATTAAATCTAACGTAAGAGTCGAAAAACTACCCGTATAAAGTTGTAGTTAGACGAACAACATAGTGCACCTGTGCACTAGGTATGTTGTTCGTCATGAGAATCAAGTTTAAGTACATCATTATGATTGGAGCCTCTATAACACCGGGTCTTTCTTAAATGTAACCAATGCAACCTATCCTTGAAGGAACCAAGTTACCTTTTCAACCTTTGGCGGTTGGGGGGTGGCCATAACCCGAAAAACAGTGAAGTGAAAGTATGCCGACCGTAAATCATCTGGGTGTATTTCTACGGGAAGTTCTGGTCGGTCATTCTCAAGAACTTCGCGGCAATCGAGCCATCTTAAACGAGGTAATCTCGTCAAAGTAGCAAGAGAATATCCAGCACAAACCTAGAAAAAATAACCATGTTGATGTTTGTGACAGCGCCATCTATGTTTATCATCACGTACTATTAGTACTCGTGTAGCCCACCGAGCATGGGTTTCCCGATAGCTGCAGCCCATTAAGATTTGGCAGTCGTGACACAGCTCTTAGTACTGCTTCCAAATTATAGATGTCGTTGTCTGACAAATCTAACACCGTCAACTTGAAAGGCAGCAATCCTATTCCTTCGATGGTATCTGGAAATCAAGATAAGTTTTAGCACTTTACCCGATTTTTTTGTCACTTATTGATTTAGTAAATGATAATAATAATAATATTATACCCGAGGTTAAAAAATTCTTGGACAAGCCCAAGTATAGCAGTTCCACGGGTAAACTTTCAGAAAACTTTGAAACATCGCAGAAACGATTTGTTTGAAGTTCAAGGCTCTTGATAGATGGTGGAATAAAATTTGTATTGATATCATCTAAGAAATTTCCACACAAATTAAGTGATATCAATTTGTTATACTCAGTTAATCCATTATCTAATTCCGTCATCTGAAAAAAAAGGAGAGAAAGGAAAACTAAGTACATTATATTATGTTGCGTCGAATAACTGCACCCAAAAGGTAGTGAAAACTTAGGTCTCATGGACTCATGGATGATCAGTTTGTCACCAAACCTTTTTTGAATTTCTAAAGTAAAGCAAAGCATAGTTAAAGTTCCGCATAGTTTTCTTTAGCATAACGTTTATCTAGAGCTATGATTATTTTTTCTATAAATTAGCATTTTTAAGCTTATTAAAATTAAACTTTTTTTTTGCTATAAAAGTTGCAAAACGAATCGATGCAAAACTGACTCCACGTAGTCTTGTGTGCCCTACCCTTTTTCTTCCGGATGGGAAATCATCAAATGAGCTCTGGGCTCTGAGCCCGCTCTGGGCGGAGCAAGAGGGAGTGTCAGGCTTTTACGGACTAAAACCCATCCATGTTCCTTCATCGCCCATTGTGTTCCGGGGCCACGGTATCTCTTTCGAATAGTCCCGCAGCCCCGCAAGCATTGGCCCTTGCGGACCCCTTCTTTTTTGCTGACTCTCTTTAAGGCGCGCGTGGAACACGAACGCGCCGTCGACACGGCCTGTCGTCATGAGACGGACGGACGGCGAGCTAGCCCATAGCTCCCCGTCCACTATGCTAGCGTCATCTGCTTTCAGCTTTACCGGCCAAACCCATTGGTAAGTGCAGCCTGGTTTTCACCTTTATCCAAACTTTTGCGAGTTTTTAACATAGCTCTCACTTTGCTGTGACTTTGACTTCAATCGTTGGTCAAAATTACCTACGTAGGCGTCATCTTTGCCCTTTTCCTGAACAGTATCAAAGAAAAAAAAAGAAAACAATAGCCCTGAAAAAATATTTCAGTCACCAGTTAAAAGTGCCCGTGGTGATAGTTCCATTCAAATCTTGATCAAAGGTTTGTGGAAAAGTACAATACAAGACAAGTTTGATCATGACTACATGTATATCTACGGGTTGATAGGTACGTATTGTTAAGACAATACACAATGGATGCTACAGAATCTTTAAATCTTTGGGAAAAAAAAAAAACTACAGACTAGTTGAACTTCAGCATTACCTCCGAATCATTCACTCGTAACACTTTCACCTGTTTCATGGAATCTTTAAAGCTATTACGATCTCCTTTTTTCACTGCCATTTTAATCATTGTTACCAAGTCGTCTGTTATACAGTTCGCATTGTTAAAACATATCTTCCCTTCTTCATTTGCGAATTTCTCAATGTCCCATAGTGTTGCTGGCAGCAAGAAGTCCCAGTGCTGCTCCAAGGTTAGTCCGGACTTCTCGTCAAGGAAACCGTATAAAATGCTCTTGCTTATTTTATTATCTAAAGCTTCAGAAAAGGAGACCTTTGGTATGTCTTCTCTATTACAAAGGGCCTTATGATTGCGTACTCCGCAAGCGATAAGTGTCCAATCTACGTCCGTTTCTAAACGCGTATCAAACCCTAGTCAGAAAAATAAAAACGTTGATTAAATACTTGAACATTTTTAGGTTATCTGGTGTGTTGGACTAGCTTTTTAAGGTATTTTTTAATGTGTGGGCTTTGTACTTAAACTGAATAAATTTTCCTGAAAAGCAAAGCAAGAATACGTGGGAAGTATGGAACGTAGAGCTTCATGAACACGGGAGTTTTTTTGAAGGATACGGTCCAAAATTTAATAATGCAGAAAAGAACTGGGGTCACCAACACCGGCGGCACTTGCTGACTCTGCAAGCTGACAGAGTTAAGCTATAGTGGCAATGGGCCGGACACGTTCGTCAAAGGCCCGATGGCCCATAGAGCCAACATATCCTGCCCCTTTATTCACAACGCTTCGATTCGATTTTCGATTCGGAAAGTCGTATGTCTATCTCGCTCGATTTGGTTATGTCAATAAAAGATAGACATACGACTTTTGTGAATAGCTATGCTGGAGTGGCGACCGCTTATCGGTAAAGTAGTATGGAACGCTCCCGTTTAGTTAGATGGACCGACTATCGTAAATGACAGTCAGACTAGTTGCGGAAGGTATAGAACAGGGTATTGTTGCGGAGATTAGCTAGAGTTAATTGGTTGTTAATTTGTGATGGTTCAGAAGATATAGCTCCTGAAACAGTAGTCAGTTCAGCGGGCCTTTAAAAGTAAACTTGCTAACAAAACGGTGAACAATCTTTGTTTAAAATAGCGCCATTTAAAAGACTTTCCTAGGTATTCCGTACATGGTTTAAAGGCCCGGTCACACTGGATGCGTAGCGTGACGTGACGCGTGCACGCATCAGTTGTAATGTATGAAACTGTAAGAAAGATGCCAGACCAGATGCGTGACGTGTGCACGTGCGTCACTCACGCACGCAGAGCCGCATCTACTGACAAACCGAGTCCGCGCGCGTGTGTAGAGGAACGGCAACGTCGCACACGCGAATGCAGTGATGACGTTGTATTATATGGCGCTCCCTGTTAAATGCCAGACCGGGTACCTACGCACACGCATCGGTCATTGCTGCACGTACGCACGCACGGCAATTTGTATTTATTTACAAACAGAGTCCAGTTTACGAGTGTTTTTTTTCGCAACTGAGACAATTTTAAAGGAAAAACTCATAGAAATAGTTTGCAAATATGAGTGTCTCTACAACACCAAAAGTACAAAAATAAAAGTTATAAATTATTGTTATGGGAGAGAATCGGGACCAAAGTCTTTTTGTAGCAGCAGAAGATTCTTGGCATAGTAGCAACAATAACGCTTCTTCATCAGAAGAACTGCTGTTGTCTAACATCTTTTCGCCAAATGCTCTCAACTCAATATGGCTGACAATTGTGGCTCGTACGCGCGTGTTGCAGTTACCTGCGTGACGTGATGCGTGCGCGCGCGACGTGTGCTGCACCGTTCTTGGCCGGTGTGACAGGGCTAGCACGCGCGTGCGACCATCACGTCGCACGTCACGTCACGCTACGCATCCGGTGTGACTCGGCCTTAAGGGTATTCAAAGTTTTTAGAGAACTAGATATTACCTACCCTCTACAACATCTTCAGGAATATACACGAGACTAGAACTACTGATTGGCTGCCGAACAATTGTAGGAGTTGCTTTTTTAGTTGGTGTCTCCTTAGCCTTCGGCGGCATATTTTATTTTAAATTTGTTTTAGTCTAATTCTAAAGTGTATTGAAAGAAATGGCTTCCTTATTACTTATTTTTCCTTCCCTGTTTGGGGAAAATATTTGCTTGCGCAATATAGACAACTCACAGCAAGCTGGTTAAATTAAATTTATAAAAACATATTTACAAAAATATTGTTAATTTCTGGCAGTTGAAATCACAGATAAATGATAAAAAAACTGAATTGAAATGTTAAAAAAAGTTTTCACACGTTTTTCCTTTAGCAAAGGTAAATGTCGATAAAACAGTAGGCCTGTGTTGCTGAACCTTTAATCGTGCACGCTAGATGTCGCTAGCTAGAACAAGTAGGAACTATTTCAATTTCCTTCCATGTGGTTCCCCGTATAAATAAATGATGCTCTATGGGTTTCATTTAATCTGTGGCACGGTTTGGCGACCGACAGCTGCGGTTAAAAAATATTTTGTTATTTAATGGAATGAAAACAGTACGCTAAATGATACAAAAGATAGTTATTGAATTGTTAAATCAAAGTCATCTGAGGAAATAAATGTGCCGCGGGTGATAATGTAATTATGATTTCTTCTTAGTGCAAATTCTTAAAAATGGTTTGATTTATGAAGTGACATTGACATGCGATTGCGCGGGAATTTCGAATTTTGCGGTAACCGAAGACTCTTTGGAGTATTCGTCGTCGCGGTCGGTGTTTTCTGAAGTTATGTTGAGTGAAAATAAACTGTGCAATGCGGTTGTGTAGCTTTGATGACGCGTTACGTTGTACCAGTTGTACTTGCCAATATTGTGCATGCATGGGCCTTGCGAGGTTGGCAAGATCCCATAAATGACGACTATTCCTTTTGTTTACTTCCGTCACTAGTTATGTAACTAAGAATATTTTCCTTTTACGTAAAAGTTAAGGTAAGTCAATAAAACAATATTTTAATAAAAGTTAAGAAAAATAAATTTCACACAATATCTGCATAACACCGAGTTATGAAATATTTTAGCAGTAGGTACTACCTAACGTTAAACCACAACTTATTAAATAGGTAATTGTTTGACCGAGGTTAATAAATAATTATTGTAGGTACCTACCTAGTTACTCAGACCAAATAAAAAGGTAAAGTCGGAACTCTGCGAACAGCAAAGTGAGGCCCGTCAAATTACGTCTCGCCGCGCCGTGTACGATCAGACCAACAAAAAGTTAAGACGGAACTCGGCGAACAGAGAAGTGAGGCCGGTTTCGTAAACATGTTGTGCACTTATTGAGGCATAGTTTAATTGTAGTTTGATGTAAATGTGTGCGTGTGATGTGAGCGTGTATGAACAGAGCTAGACGTAATTTGACTGACCATGGGACTTTAACCATAACAGGTGAAATCTAAGGGTAACACTGAGGTAATCACCTCAGTGTTACCCTTAGATTTCACCTGTTGTACAACTACAGTACACTGAGGTGATTACCTCGGTGTACTGTTCGCAAGCATTATTATTACCTATATTATTTTCAGAGGTCGGCCAATCAAAATGCAGCCTGTATTCACAATGCAAGAAGGTGGATTCGGGGTCGGTGACTACATAGTCTTCTGCGTGCTATGCGCATCGTCATGCCTCGGAGGGCTCTGGTATAGTGCCGTGGGGTCCAAGGCTGAAAAGGTGGCGGATGTGAAAGACTACCTCCTTGGTGGGAGAACACTGTCCACCTTCCCTGTTGCTATGTCACTTATTGCCAGGTGAGAAGTTTGATTAGAGTTGGTTGACATTTAGTTTAAACATGAATAAGAACACGTAAACACGTTGCAAATTAAACAAAACAGTACAAGTAAACAGACCTATTGCAAGCCTGGCTTGCATTTTTTTAGTGTACTCGTTTCATCGTACCCGCGTCCTAATCAAAGCGATAGGTCGTGAGAGTATGCGATCGTCGCGTTCATGTCACTCGTTTGATCGAAAACCCGGAAGACTGCCGGCAGTCTTCCGGCGCGACCACGCGTTCGGTTCGGGTTCACCGAACAAAATGAACGTGAAGCTGCGTCTATGCTAGGCGAGCCGAACATAAGCAGACCACAAGCGGACCACAAATTCCCTTGGCGGGAGTGCTCGGTCGAGGCTTCTGAGTCCGTCTACGCTAAGCGAATCCGGCCTTCGCTCGTGTTCAGCTCGCCTGGCGTAGACGCAGCTTGACAGTCGCGTGTTCGCACGACGATCGCTTGGCTAGAATGATGTTAAGAACGAAGCCTTAATTATTAAAATAAAATAACGAAAAAAAAACAATCACCGCCGATTATAGGCATTGAACCAATTTGGACTAAGTATAGGTATAGTTTTATCTGTGGCAATTTTCCAACAACCGCGTGTTGTGCCGCGTGCGGGAATGGTGGGAAAATGAAAAAGATCTAGGTACGTGTGTGAAATACATTGCATGTTGAACCTAATCGTACCTAGTGCGTTAAGAACCCGTTTTCGGTGAAGTGTACCTATTGAAATAGTGCATTTTGATACAAGTGGAGAAAGTTTGTTATTGCATTCGAGGCTTAATTAACGAGGGTGTTTTTGAGCCGAGAACTACAATAATAAATGTCCACGTGTATCAAACGACGTTTTTCAATACACTTTTGAAGAAACAAAATAATAAAAAAATAATAATTAAAACAGTCGGGACCCATATTGGATAATTATATTGATTTTAGTCTAGATTATTTAATGGGTTCCGACTGTTGCAGTCAATATGTCCAGTTTCTTGAACTTGTTTTTATCTTTTCAGTTTTTATTTAAAGTCATTAGTTATTTTTTATGCAGTCGGGTTTTTTTATTTTTTTTTCATTTTACACTTTTTAGTTACTTAGATATACCATTTTAAAATCCTCATGATGAGCCCTTTATCGAGCCGTTCAGGCTGCAGAGCGAGCCAAACATTTGAATTTGACGCCAAAAATCTTTCATTTTTTTTCTTTTTTATTTTGATATACCCAGTGTCACTCTCACAGTAAATACGAATCTAACGACACCTCTCAAGCTAAAATCCACCGAGTCGTTCAGGCCACAGAGCGTGCCAAACATTTGAATTTGGCGCCAAAAATCCGCCATTTTGTTTTTTTTTTATTTTATTTTGATATACCCAGTGTCACTCTCACAGTAAATACGAATCTAACGACACCTCTCAAGCTAAAATCCATCGAGCCGTTCAGGCCACAGAGCGTGCCAAACAATTATACATACATGCATACTCTCGAAAAACATAACCCTCCTTCTGGCGCAGTCGGGTAAAAAAACAATCACCGCCGACTATAGGCATTGCACCAATTTGTACTTAGTATAGGCATAGTTTTATCTGAGGCAATTTTCCAACACCCGCGTGCTGCGCCGCGTGCGAAAATGGCTCCTTTCTGCACGCGGCACAGCACGCGGTGATGGAAAATTAAGAAAATCCACGTGTGTGAAATACATGGCATGTTGAACCTAATCGTAGTGCGATAAGAACCCGTTTTCGAGGAATTGCCTTCATCGGCATCAATGCCTCAATTGGTATTAGGTATTGAACAGTTGGAATTTCAAGTCTGGAAAAATGAAAATCCTACACCTACAGATTGTTTTTATTTAGGCATATAGGTGTCACCTGATGTTAGTAAAAACGAGCAAATGAAGAATGTAAAAAAGTCCACGTCTGATGAAATGTTTTGTTTCAGCTACGTCTCTGGGGTGACGATATTAGGCACGCCGGCAGAGATATACAACTATGGTACTCAATACTGGCTAATAGTCGTAGGAGTGACCTTGAGTTGTATGATAGTAGCTACGGTATACTTGCCAGTCTTCTACACACTCAGGCTGTCTTCATCTTATGAGGTATGTTTTTTATTTGTGCAGTTTTATTTTTAGCCTAGCGTTTATATTTTTGAACGCCTTGTTCTTAGTCTATCATTGGAACTCTTTTCTGTATTGTTTTATGCTTTATACCTACTATTTCATAATTATGTCTATTTACCGTACGCATGTCTATCTTTTGGTTCAGGACCAATTTAGTGTTTTTTTCACATTGTTATTTTCATTTCTTTCTTGTTATTTTTTTTTTGTTAGCCTGTACTGTCCCACTGCAAACGCCTCTCCCAATTCCTTCCATGTGCTCTTTTCCCGTGCCTCCTCGGACCAGCCGTCGTCAAATCGTCGTCGGACACGTCGTCTCGCCACCTTGTTATTTTAATTTTATTATTTCAGTCTTATTGTTTTTCTGGTATTCATCTGCATCCTGTTAGACTGGAAGCCGACCGGCGACCCCAATATATAAGTTGGGGATAGGCTAGGCAGATGATGATGATGATGTTTGTCTTTTGTCTTGTGTGAGTCCAATACATGTATTCCTTTCTTTCTTTTGGGCTCTTGTCTATGCTCTCTGGCCTATATTATATGGGCCAACTTTGTCATCAGTTTAGCTAGCTATATTATTTTGTAAAACAACTCAATCATTAATGTGTCGGTATTAATGATAAGCATAGTAAGCCTATTAATCTGAATTAAGATTGATGATTGATTTGAGGATGATTAAGTTAGTACAGTCACTCGTTCTGGGCTAGTCAACGATTGGCCCAGATTTAGAAATCCAATGCACTTTGCAATAAACACTACGAAAACAATCAAACAATGTTCAGTTTAACTTGTGCTGGGGATCTTACAATATACATATTAATTTGGTTCTAATTTCTTATATTTTAGGCGTTGGGCACACAGAAAAGACGTAAGACGAGGACGGGGCACGGAAGAGACGCAGACGGGGCGCCGCCGTCGCGATTTTTTAACGCACATAGAAAAGACGAGGCAGGGGCGAGGCGCGGGCGTGACGCCGCCGCCGGGCGCCACGAGAGAAAAATAGCGACGCACGCGCCAGTGCCTTTCTATCTGTTTTTGTGTAACCAACCAACTTCATTCAGCCGTCCGATTTTCGTTCGACACGATAACATGTTTTAACATTTTTTTTTGACGCGCGCGCACCACTTGTCCTGGAAACCGCGCCCCACCCCGCCCGCACCCCCGTTCTCGCCCGTCCCTCGTCCGCTTGCGTCCGGCGGCGCCCATGCCTCGTCTTAAATCGTCTTTTCTATGTGCTTTACAACAGGGCGTAGGGGCAGACGTAGGCGTAGAAGGGCAAACGTCGTTTCCGCGCCCGTCCGCGCCCTGCTTTTTCTGTGTGCTTTCCGATGCGACGCTTCTATACATTTTGTTTGAAAAAGACGCGGAAGAGACATAATTATGTCTGTGCCCCGTCTGCGTCTTACGTCTTTTCTGTGTGTCTTGCGCCTTACAGAGAAGAATTAAAAAAAACCGGCCAAGTGCGTATCGGACTCGCGCACGAAGGGTTCCCTACTCAAATATTTATTTAATTCTGTTTTTAGTATTTGTTGTTAAAGAGGCAACAGAAATACACCATCTGTGAAAATTCAACAGTCTAGCTATACAGACACAGCGTGGTGACAGACAGACGGACGGACAGTGGAGTCTTAGTAATAGGGTTCTGTTTTTACCCTTTGGGTACGAAACCCAAAAACCATGGCATAATAACAACCATATGAACTATAACTGTTTGGGGCTATAATATGATAATTTCAATACCACAAACTTATATCATTGAAATCATTAACTGCCTGAGATTTTTTTTTAAGCCTGCTCTGTCCCACTCCTGGGCAAAGGCCTCCCTCCACTCCTTCCACTTCTCGCGAACCCGCGCGTCCTCCTTCCAGTTCGGACGGAACCTTTTTAGTTCGACCCGCCAAATCCTTTGTGGCCTGCCGCGACCCCGCCTTACTGTGTCAAGGCACCAGTTTCCTGTTATTTCGGTCCACAGTTGGTCGGCAGACATGTCCTGGCCAGTCCCATTTCAGTTGGGCAGCCTTTTGAGCCACGTCAGCTATATTTGTTTTGGAGCGCAGTATTGTGTTTCGAACTCGATCCGTTAATTGAACACTTACAGTTTTGTCGCCGAGAGAATGCGTTCCTGACGTCTGTCAAGTTGGTACATAAATTTAGCGCGAAATTATAACATTTATTGTTACTTGATTTAATAATATCGCTTTTAATAATATAACAAATAATATTATTAAAAGCGATAGAAGCGAAGAATATAGCAAAACGGGCAAAAAGGGTAATAATAGGTATAAGTTATATGTATATAAGATCACCAATAATACTAATACTCGCGACCTGTAGTAACGCATTCTCGCAGCGGTCAAACTGTAGTAAGTATACTGCGTTCCATTGCTCGTTGGCAAACCTTTATTGAAATTGCCAATAAAATGTTGAGACCGTCAAACAATCATCTCTAAATAAATAATCGTCGTTGCGAATTTAAGACCTCTTATGTGTCACTTATGGCAATATCACTTTTTTACGCTAGCCTTTTTCGCATTTTGAAGCTCTATCGAATTCAAAAACTCTCATGTGTATACGACAATTTAATCGTCATTTGTTTACCAATTTCAAGATCTTACAATGTGATTCGCAATAAAATGTTGTTGCTTAAAATTATTACTAAAAATTACGCCTTTTTAGTTCTATGTCATACCCCGTGTATGACATAGAACTAAAAACTCGTATATGCCTTAGGGCCTAGGCAATTATTAGATCAAAACATCTAATGTGTATCAGGACGAGAAAGGCGGGTATTTTTTTAATTATTTGCCTGGGTCACTTTAGAGTTTAGACCAATAATATCACGGGGATGAGCGAGACAGATAAATCGTGTGATTACTCTCCAATCGTAGATGATATATGTCGCTCGTTAGGTATTTAATGCATTTTGTCAGTGCGTTGCAGGCCTAGTCGTTACTTGATTCGCGTCGCGTAGAATGAAACTTTATTCGATTTGAGAGGGTAACAAAATAAACAAGAATTGTCAATTTTAGTTAAAAGCAAGGTCCTTACAGCAGAAGTAAAGGGAAAAGTCCGAAAAATAAAAAAAAGTTAAAAATTAAGGTACATTTTGGTACTTACAAGTTTTCGCGAAAATCTAAATTTGCCCATATCTTTTTATCGTGTTGACTCAGGACCTTGATTTTTATACATCTAATAGGGACTATAGATTTCAGTATTTGGTATACATTTCAACTTGCTAGGTCCACCCGTTCCTGAGAAAATTGGTGGTGACAGACGGACAAGAAACTAATCTTATAAGGCTTCTTTTTTACCTTTTGAGGTACGGAACCCTAAAAATGAGTAAACCGCTCTGTCCAAGTGAGATTGAGTTATTAGTTAATCAGCAAAATGCAGGTGATTCTGAATCAAGTATTTGGCCATTCCTAAGCTGTCTGTTCTGTAAGATTCTTCACCGATCCTGAAATGCTATTGTTTGTTGCAGTACCTAGAGCTACGGTTCAACAAGGATGTCCGAGCGTGTGCCTCTTTTCTATTTCTACTCGACGAGGTAAGTTCATTTGATTAATTAATTTATTTTACTCTTGTAACAGATTTATGCTTAGGTAAATAGCGTTTGACATTGTATGTGTATTGATTGAATTTTTTAAGTTTACTTCGTGGCGTTAATCTTCAAATAGTTATATAACAAAACCGGCTCGATAGAAAACAATTGCAAAGAGTGGTCTTAGAAGGGATCCCTTCTTTCCACATAATGTTCTTTTTCCTAATACACTTTGGCATAACCATTTTGGTATAATTTGCTTTGCCATAATAATACTTTGCTATATTTTTTAGGCATACAGTTTATGTTGGCATAATTTATCTTGAAGGCTAATTTGTTTTGGCATACATTTTCGAGGAGGGGCGAGGCGGTCTGCGAGTTGAGGAGCAGGTGGTTGCAAAACTCGCCGCCGCGGCTGAGGCTGGCCGGCCAAGCCTGCCAGCAAGCCGAAGCTGCTGTGGTGAGCGTAGAACACATCTGCGACGATAAGCTCGCGTAGGACCGCCGGAGACCTGCAGCGCCGGAACCGTGACAGAAACCATGCCTGCTTCCTTGCATGCTGCATGCTTGCTGCATGCTTCCTGTATGCTCGCTGCATGCTTCCAGCATGCTTGCTATATGCTTGCTTGCATGCTTGCTGCATGCATGGTGTATGCTTGCTGTATGAATGGCGTTTGCTTGTTCGCATGTTTCTTACAGTGAAAAACCCCACATATCTTCACAATCAACTATGTTCAAAACAAATATGTTAAATATTACCTGCTTCAGGAGATATCGTTTTTTTTTTTCAGTCGTCGAAATAAATTGTTATATCCAATCAGGGTATGTCTTACATTTTAGGAGTTAATTATTATGCTTCTTTGTTATGCCTATAAAAATATGTTTTAACATCATTATGCGTAAATAAATTTATGCCTAAGAATGTTATGCTTAATCATTATTATGATTAGAGAAATTATGCTTAAAAAAATTATGCGTAAATAATGTTATGCGAAAATATAATTAGGAGTAACAAAAGTATGCCAAGTTATATTAGGTCTTAAAATTTTATGCAAATGGATAGGGAACCATATTATAAATGCAAAAGTTTGTGAGTATGGATGGATGGATGTTTGTTACTCTTTTACGCAAAAACTGCTTAACGGGTTTGAATGAATTTTTGCACACAGATAGTTTATCACCTGGATTGACACATAGGATACTTTTTATCCCGGTAGTAAGGTTCCATGGGAATGTTTGTTTTTAAACGAATCTGATGTCGAAAACTATAATAAGTAGGTCGTTTTTTGTTTGCTAGTTTGTTATTTTCTTTGGTTCAACCTATCACAACGGTAGTCTACTGTGCTACTGTTAAGAGTGTGGACGGCGTGTTGGTTTGTTTTTTTTCATTTGTTACTTTTTTTTTTCAGGTACTTTTCCTGCCGTTGGTCATATATGTTCCTGCATTAGCGTTTAATCAATGTAAGTCCAAATTCAAATGGGTTTTCGTATAATTTTCGGTCGCTGTCTAACTTTTATTTTTTAAATTCCGTTTCAATTATTTTATTTTCAGTGACGGGTTTCAGTGTATTCGTCGTAGCTGGTGGCATGGTTGTAATATGTGGCTTGTATACAGCATTAGTGAGTAAAATTTACTTTGTTTTGTATTGCTTTTTCGCTGTCATGATACGTTTTCCACAGCTTAAGTTATTTATCGTACTTATTATACATGTGTGTGTGTGGCTCATTGTGTGTGGCTAACGAAAAAAAAACACAAGAGAAGGTAGATATTTGGAAAGTTAATCTCCTTTTATTTTTAGCACTAACATAAGTCGTGATGGCCCAGAGGTTAAGGCCTCGCCTCTCATGCATGAGGTTGTGGGTTCAAATGCGAGCAAGTACTAATGTGACTATTTCAATTCATATGTACTTTCTAACTTTACCTTGGACATCAAAGACATCGGTGAAGGAAAACAACGTGAGGAAACCTGGACTTTGGGTCTGAAATCGCCACCTTGAGCAAGCGTGGTGATCAATGCTCTTGCCTTCTTTGAATGAGAAGAGGCCTTTGGCTAGCAGTGGGACGGTAATATACTGGTATTATTATTTATTGAATGTACGGATTTAACGTGTATGTGTATTTTTCATTTTATTTTTTAGTTCGTCTTTAACATCTGTTTCCCACTATTTAGTGGTGATTTCATTTTTTTACTATTTTCTAGTTTTGATCTATATTTTAAATCCATTTATTTAAATACAGTTTTATTAACATCATGAAACTTCTCTATTGTGAATTTAATTTGTTTCCGATGACCTATTCCGAGATATTTATTTCTTTATTGACTGAAACCACAGAATAAATACCTACTAGCTAGTTTACTGAGCTAGCAGTTAGCAGTTCAGTTGATATGAGAACAATAACACGGTAACAAGAGCCTATCTTACGTTGTTAAGAGCCGAACTTTGACAGAATCATATTAGAATTATAACGTGATTCATTCAAGTTACAATTCTTAAAATGGTCACAAATTGACAATTCATAATATTAACTGCGTGCACCACGAATCACTAAATACGTTGAGCGTATTAGTACCAATTGGCGTAGTTAAGATTACAGCGACAAAATTGCGTTTTAAACATATTGTTAAGAGTATTACGCATTTCGTGTATTTTTGATGCAAACGGGCCTTAATTTTCCACTGTTGGAGTTCCTTAATACCTAATTATAGGACATGTGAACTTAATTGTGATATTCTGTCTTCGTAGGGTGGACTAAAAGCCGTGGTATGGACGGATACGGCGCAGACAGCCATAATGTTCATTGGATTGCTCTTTGTCGCGGTCGCCGGGACGATAGCCGTCGGCGGGCCGCGAGCGATCATCTATATAGCCAACCAAACTGGAAGATTTCAAATAGATAAGTAAGTCCAGATTATGCAGATATCTTTGTTAATTACAATTCGTGTTAGTATTTACTAAGGAGCTTTAATTAAATTGGTTAGAATTAGAAATATGTATGGAAGAAGAAGACATGCTGCGCCGACCCCGAATGAATTGGGATAAGGGCTAGAGAATCATGAATAAAATTGGTTAGATAAGTCTTTTCAGTAAAATAGGGCTATTTTGCCATATAGGTACTCTCTCTCTTTAACTTAAAAAATAAAGAACTTTAATTAAAAAACAAAATTTCATCCCCCTTTTCACCCTCTCAAGGATTGAAATTCAAACAACACCGTTGCGTTAGTTTCCAACCATACGCCTTTACTTCGAAAATTAAGGACTTTCCATACAAAACCTCATTCCCCTTTTTAACCCTTCGGGGGTAGAATTATCAAAAACGCTGAGACACGTATAAATTAATTTTTAATCATCAGCCTAATCACAAAATTTGAAGATCCTAACTTTAAAACTGACGATTATTCAATCCAAAATTTCATCCCCTATTTAACTCCCGTAGGGGTTGAATTTCTAAAAATCCTTCCTTATTCCTTGTCTACATTATAAAGGGAACCTCTGTGCAAAATTTCAGCTTTCTAAGTCCAAGGGTTTGGGCTGGGCGTTGATGAGTCAGTCAGTCAGTCAGACTTTTTGTTTTTATTTATATATACATCAGAAACGCCACGTCTACAGATTTATTATATGTATAGATTACATAATACCATGGGTATTCATCTGAATGACGACAATGTTGATGAATTTATTGGACTTCTGCCCAAAATAAGAGAAAATACTGAAACAAATGACTGAAATGAGCACGTTAAACTAAATTTAATGTGACTTTTCCTATAATTGGAAATCCTGCTGAATAGGGAGGATGACTAACCAAGAAAAAGTATGATTCTGTTTAGTCCGCAGTTAGATTATCGAAAAATATTGGACACAGCTTCGAGTTTCTTTGACCAGCTGTTCTTTTGTTGTCAGTTGGAGTTTTTCTCCCTACGAGCGTCAGACTGGGTGGGGTGCAGTTGTCGGCGGGTTCCTCTACTGGACGTGCTTCAATTCTGTGAACCAGACTATGGTACAGAGGTACATAGCTCTGCCGACCCAGCGGAAAGCTAGGGCGTGAGTATTATTTTATTTCATAGTCATTCTGGGTTAGGTTGAAATAATTGGCACCCTTCTTGGGTTGAAAGTTGTGCTAGAATATGGGACCAAATCTGCAATAGTGCGAGAAAGACCAAGTGTGGGACTAGCCTGTACCGCAAAATAGAGCAAGAACATAATTTATTTTATTTAGATAAGCACACTAACAGCACAGTCACTTACAATTCAAATTAAATAACAACTAAAATTAACATTTCAGTAACCATGCAAATAACAGGTATGCATGACATTGATACATGAATATTAGAGACAAGGAGAACAATAAAAAGTGTCTAGTAGGGATCCCTTCTTTTTGCATAGTGTTCTTTTTCCTTATATTATAATAAATACATAAAATATAAAAGAAGAAACTGACTGACTGACTGACTCATCTATCAACGCACAACCCAAACCGCTGGGTCTACAGATTCCAAATTTGGCAAGTAGGTTCCTTATGTGGTCTAGGGGTGCACTAAGAAAGGATTTTTCAAAATTCAACCCCTAAGAGGGTTAAACGGGGCTCCAAAGTTTGTATTGGAAAACCAGATTAGTTAGACTATTTAATTCGAAACTTCGCAGGAGTGCTCCTATTGATAAATGAGTAAAAACTGGTTTCAGGTTTTTTCAGAATTCAACCCTTAAGAGGGGGAAATGGGGTGACAAAGTTTAAAAATCACAGCATAGCCTAAACCACTGGGTCTACAGATTCCAAATTTGGCAAGTAGGTTACTTATGTGGTCTATGGGTGCACTAAGAAAAAATTTCTTCAAAATTCTACCCTAAGGGGGGGAAATGGGGTGACAAAGTCTGAAAAATATGGGTGTCGATACCGAGATTATCAAGGGTGCTGATTACGATTATGGCATTTATTTTGAGATCCAGAATATGGTGGATTTGACTTCTATACAGGGTTATTTTAGATTTATTGTGATGATTGTGATAACGATGATGTTGATTGTGATAGTGATTGTGATTGTGACAGTGATTGTGACAGTGATTGTGACAGTGATTGTGACAGTGATTGTGACAGTGATTGTGACAGTGATTGTGACAGTGATTGAAAAACTATTTATCCCTTTATTTTGATCCAGTGGGACAGTAACCGAACTTCACGCGGGTGAAGCCGCGGGCAACAGCTAGTACATAAAATAAAAAGCCTGTATTCGCTGACCAAATTACAGTACATTTTACACTCTAGTTGGTAAAGGAATAAAAATAAAAAATACTTAATTCTATTAGGTAAGTTATATTATAATCTTCAGCAACCAGTTTGTTGGTCAGGTTGTCCTTCGATATAGGCCTCTTCTAGTTTCTATCACTTATCTCTGTCGCGAGCTAATTTTCTCCATCCTTTTGGTAAGTCATCTTCTCATCTCTTAATTTGGCGTCCTTTTTGTCTCTTTCCGTCTCTAGGATACCATTCCATTACGTCTCTCGTCCATTTTTCTCTGTCCGTTCTTATAATGTGACCTGTCCAGTTCCATTTGAGTTCTTTACTTTCGGTAAGACATCGCTTAGTTTTGTTCTTTTTCTTATTTTTGACGTCGTCCACCTATCACGTAGCCTTATATTTAGCATGCTTCGCTCCATATTATGTTGGCAAAC
This sequence comes from Xestia rhomboidea, assembly GCA_963853795.1. Taxonomy (NCBI): domain Eukaryota; kingdom Metazoa; phylum Arthropoda; class Insecta; order Lepidoptera; family Noctuidae; genus Xestia; species Xestia rhomboidea. The sequence goes on along the minus strand of OY970764.1, from coordinate 7,125,098 downwards.
TATAAGTTTTTTTATTTTTGACTGGTTTTGCTCGTAGCTGGCCAAGCTTGACACCCATACGTGAGGCATGGGAGGATGCACGTGTTATAAAGTTTGCGTTTTATTGACATTGGTATTGTTTCGTTTTTAACAATTTCTTTTAGCGACCAGTACCGTTTCCAGCAGGCCTAGCCAAGTTACAAACGATTCGTATCGATTCTCTTTCTACAATCGTAAACGTTAAGTCACGTGGTCAAAACAAGCGAATTTAAACTTTCGTAGACAAGTTTACATCGATCAAGATGATAGAATGATATGTATTCGTTTCTACAATCGTGATCCCTACATCCCATATAAATCGTAGCCAACTTACAGTTTTAACTAAACTTTAAAGTTTCCATTCGTTTATTTTGACCACGTGACTTATCGTTGATAGATGTCATTCCCATACATTTGGTTAGTTTTCTATTAGCGTTAACGATTGTAGATTGTCAACTTGGCTAAGCCTACAGGTGTTGCTTATTCTCCTATCAATTTCTTTGGAATGCTGATCTTTAATTGATATTACCTGTCCCAAATATATATATTTATCTACATATTCGATAGCCTCCTGCCCTGTGTCTATCTCTATTTTTTCCTTAATTGCATGCGCCATCAATTTAGTCTTCGCTGGATTCATAGATAAACCTGTTTTCTTGCTTTCTTTGTCTAATTGCTGTAACACGGTTTGTAGTATGTCTGGTCTCTCTGCGAATATCACTATATCGTCTGCAAATCTTAGGTGATTCAGGTTTGATCCATTATGTTTATTCCACAATCTTCCCAGTCTATATGTCTTAATATATTTTCTAACACTGCCGTGAAAAGTTTTGGGGAAAGTGGATCACCTTGCCTGACGCCTCTTTGGATACTAAATTTTTCTCCTTGGAGTTCAAGTTAATCTTCGCTGTGGAGTTTTTGTATATTTCTTTTACGATTTTAATGTATTTGCTTTCTACACCCTGGTTTTTTAACGTCTTCCAGATATAGCTATGACTCAGAGAATCGAAAGCCTTATTGTAATCGACGAATGCCATGTAGTAGTGCTGGCCATATTCATTAAGTTTTTCGATGACATGTTTCATCACGTATATATGATCGATAGTAGAATAGTAGTCGCGAAATCCCGCTTGTTCTCTTGGTTGGTTTTCTTCAAGGTGTTTCGTTATTCGGCCAAGTATTATTTTGGAAAACACTTTATATTAAATCATGATTTCATTAAGTTTTTCGATGACATGTTTCATCACGTATATATGATCGATAGTAGAATAGTAGGCGCGAAATCCCGCTTGTTCTCTTGGTTGGTTTTCTTCAAGGTGTTTCGTTATTCGGCCAAGTATTATTTTGGAAAACACTTTATATTAAATCATGATCTGTCAACGGACCGATTGGTCCGAGACACAATTGAGAGGTCTGTAGTTATTTATTTGAAAGAAAGAAAGAAAGAAAGAAAAATATTTATTTGACGTCAGTTATTAAAGCACACACACAATAAAAATAAAGATACAAAATAAGGAGGAAAACAATAAGTGCTGTGTGCCTCTCGGCTGCGCCAAAAAGGTCCATTTCAGCATTCATGCCAGACAGGTGATGGTGAAGCTGTCTGACGCTGGTCTTCCAATGAACCTTGAGGGGGTAGGTAAGTGACGGAAAAACAGTTTCAAACAAAATGTATAAAAAATAGTTATAAATAAATAGATAGCAAGTAAATTTATTAAATGTGTATTAATGAGTTCGGATAAAGAAGAATGTAAGTAGGTTTAATAAGTATTTTATTGTGTTAGATAGTAACACTGGTAACAATAAATAAAAACAGAAATATGCTTCTTGGCTTAAATAGTTTTAAACTTAGGCATACAGTATTTTAATTTTAACATATAACAACTACCTATATGAAATATAATATGAACTACAAAGTAAATATATACGTGTACCTATGTGTGCAGGCCAAACAAAATGAACCTATATTAGTACAAAATTAGGACATGGCGTGTTTTTGTCTGACTTCCACCCCACCCTCCCGCCGCCGCCGCGCGCCCTCGCCTGCGCGCGCGCCGGTGAACATAATACGATACGACCACATTTCTCCCGTGCACCTGTTAGCGCGGTGACGTACTAAGCGTCAAAAAGTCAGAGCGGTGGTGGCGCGGCGCCGCCGCACGAGTCTCAGTGCTCACGCGACGCGTCCCGCGTGATTATTTCGTTTTTATCTCCTTTTATATGTAACAAGACAATAGTGGACGTCGTCCATTAAGTTGGTATTGGTTCAGTGGCCAGTATTTCGTTAAATACATATGTCACAGGTTTGGATGTAACGGTTAAAGTGTCTTTCAGTAGCTCATTCGAAATTTTATCGTCTCCAGGTGCTTTGCCGGTTTTCTGTGTGTTTATAGCTCTTATGACTTCAGCTTCCAGTATGCAAGGCATTTCCTCTTCATAAGTGTTTGTTTCTATGTATGTGGGTATTGTTATGTCTGTCACTGTGTATAGTGTCTTATAGAATTATGTCGCTGTTTTAGCTATTAATTATCTTTTTTTTGCCAGTTTCTCAGTTTTCTTCCTATTTTTGGTTTTCATGTTAGGTATCCATTGCGTGTACTCTTTCAGTTGCTTAAGACCATTTTTAATTCCACCTGTTTTCTTAATACTTCCAGTCTCTCAGCTTTCCTGTGTTTTCTTACCCATGCTTGAATTTTTTTGCTAATATTCGCAATGCTTTGACGGTTTTCTTTTCGTTTCTCTAACATTATGCTCCATCTCCATCTCCAGCTGGCTCATCAATATTATGGTTTCTTCTCCTAATTTATTTTTCCTCTCTTTTTTAGTTCGCAGTTTTTTAACATTCATCCTTGCTTTCTCCAGAAAATCATACTTGTCTTGCAGTGTTTTGTGTCTTTCCATTTCTTCTAGTAAATTTCCTAGTTCATTTGACAGAAACCGTGCCTGCTGCATGTTGCATACTGCATGCTTGCTTGCATGCTACATGATTGCTACAAGCATGGTGTATGCTTGTTTGCATGCCGCATGCATGGTGTGCTTGTTTACATGTTTGCATGCTTGCTGCATGCATGGTGTATGTTTGTTTATATGTTTGCATGCTGCATGCATGGTGTATGCTTGTTTGCATGCCGCATGCATGGTGTATGCTTGTTTACATGTTTGCATGCTTGCTGCATGCATGGTGTATGTTTGTTTATATGTTTGCATGCTGCATGTATGGTGTATGCTTGTTTGCATGCTTCTTACAGGGAAAAAAACCCACATATCTTCACAATCAACTATGTTCAAAACAAATATGTTAAATATTACCTGCTTCAGGAGATTTTTTTTTTTCATTCGTCGAAATAAATTGGTATATCCAATTATGGTATGTCTAACATTTTGGGAGTTAATTATAATGCTTCCTTGTTATACCTATAAAAATATATTTTAATATCATTATGCGTAAATAAATTTATGCTTAAGAATGTTGTAATAATAATAATAAATAATAATAATTTATTTATTGGCGTAAACAAGACATTACAAGGTCGTGAATCACTGGTGCCTGTGGTAGGTAGTGAAACACCTGTATTACAAGTCACCAGGTTTCCACTCAGACAGCAATTTACAGAAATCATTGTTTAGTACCAATGCTAAAAGTTGGTTTACAATTTAAAAAAATATTAAAAAATATAGGTATAACAAAGAGAAATAAAAGTGTAAAGTATTATAATAACAACAAAACTATTTAGTATAATTACTTACGTGGTGTAGGTGTGTGTGTATGAGAAAGTGTGCGTGTGCTTGCGCGTGTGGGATTTGCATGAGTGTGTGTAAGTGTGTAAGAGTGTGTATGTGTATGATGTGCCAGTAAGTTTGGGGTCAGTTAAGCCAAAACCTGCAACAGACCCTCTGTTGCAGTATATGACTGCTGAAGTAGCCAATTTTGCACAGTTATCTTAAGGTCGTGTTGGTTTAGTTGATGCACGGATAGTATTTTGTGAATTTTATTGTAGAGGTATGGGCCGAGGAAAATAAAGAAGCGACGGGTGAATGATGTTTTGGTTGGGAAAGATGTGGCAACAAGGCGGTTTCGACGCACTGGTCCCTGTGTGTACTGTGACAGTTATGAAACAGCACTGTTTCATAACTGTGGCCAGGATAAATAATTGCCTTACAGTTAGTACTTGGCAGTATTCGTACAGTTCGATTGTGGGAAATAGGCGGGGTTTGAAACAACAAACTTTAAGGACCGCTCTTTGGGCGCGTTCGACTTTTATCAGGTTAGATTTGGCGGCACCTCCCCAGGTCGTGTTGCAATAGTTTAAAATCGATTGACACAGCGCTTGATAGACCATCTTCATAATGTCTGCACCTGCGGATTCGCGCAATTGCTTAAATATATAAATGAGCTTCCGTACGCGGTTAGAGAGGTGGTCGATGTAATTTTTGAATGACAGATGACTGTCTATCACGACGCCGAGATATTTGATGTGTGTGACTTTATCTATACTAGAGGTGTTATCAGTAGTTGTAATTTGAAGGAGTACATCAGATGGAATTGCGGTATTGCGAATGGAGAAGTTGAGTAACTTGGTTTTGGAGACGTTCAGGGTGAGTAATTTTTTTTAAGCCATTCACTAACAGCATTAAAGCCTCTCTGTGCAAGGCGATATGTTTCAGCCCAATTGTTCGAGGAAAATACGAGTGCTGTATCATCCGCATAAGAAAATATCGCCCCGTTTTCAATTATAAGGTAACATAAATCATTTATATAGCATAAGAAAAGGCTCGGTCCAAGAATGCTGCCCTGGGGCACCCCGTAAATAATTGGCATCTCAGAACTAGTATGCGGCCCTATTTTTACACATTGGGTTCTTTCGCTGAGATAGCTCTGGAGTAGGGACAACTGAGTACCTCTAATCCCCATAGTCTCCAGCTTTTTTAACAGGATTGGGATCGAAACCGTATCGAATGCCTTTGCAAGATCCAGGAATAGAGCGACACATTTTTGGTTTTTGTCAAGCTTTCTGACTATGTGGTCAACCAGGTGATGTACTGCATCAGCCGTTGATGTTTTTTTGCGGAAACCAAATTGGTTATTTGAGAGGAGTTTACGTGATTCTAAATAATCTACAAGTCTAATATTGATAATTTTTTCTAAAATTTTTGACAAAGCTGGTAAAACTGAGATAGGCCTGTAATTTTCAACACGGTTTCGATCCCCTGATTTAAAAATAGGGTGAAGGAGGGCTCTTTTAAAGGCATCGGGAAAGATACCAGTCTTCAGACTTAAATTGCAGATGTAGGTGAGCGGGGGCACAATAATCGAGCAATACCTCTTTAGGAATCCTGAGGAGATGCCGTCATAACCAACTGCACAGTCGTTTTTCAGTGACATCAAACACGAATTTACCTCTGCGTCATCTGTTTCCAACATTACAAAAGAATCCGTCACAGAATCCACTGAAGTATGGGGACAGGGAGTTTTATTAATCTTTTCCGCTAGCTGTCTTCCTACATTAGCAAAATACGAGTTAATGTTATTCACCGCGTCCTGTTTATCCAGATTGGATTCTAATAAAGCAGACGCAGTGTCCTTAGGTTTATTAGTATTTGCAACAGATTTAATGACCTTCCATAACCGTTTGGAGTTTTTGCCAGCTCAAATTCCCTTCTCTCATGATCTTTTTTGGCCTTTCGCAAAGGAGAAATGCAGTAGTTATTATACCGTTTATAAGAAACCTTGATGACATCATTTTTAGGGTTTTTTATGAATAACTTATTGAGATTATCTCTATGGCGCATACATTTTAGTAACCCCGGGGTGATCCACGCTTTAATAGGCCTACGTCTACGTGATAGTGCGATAGTGCAGGTATTGGCAGATAGAGTAAAAATAATAGGCTCAATTAACAATTTAGCAGCAGTATTGGGGTCCTGTGCTGTGAAGACATGATCAAAATTCAATTTTTCCATGTCAATTTTTAAGTTATCTTCATTGACCCTGGTAATAAAAGAGCGCTGGGCAGCAGTGGATTTCCTCATTGATATAGCCACCAGAACTGCATAATGATGAATGTGCTTAATCATTATTATGATTAGGGAAATTATGCTTAAAAAAATATGCGTAAGCTGTTTTGCGTAAATAATGTTATGCGAAAATATAATTAGGAGTAACAAAAGTATGCCAATATATTATAAAAAAAATAAGACCTATTAACTTAGGACTTAAAATTTTATGTAAATGGATAGGGAAACGTCTACTACCTTGATCTCGAACACTACAAAACAAACCAATTTGATCTACTTCGGGCCATGTTCACCAACAGTAAAATAACCGAATGTTTCGTAATCGGCCCGCTAAACGTAAACAGTTGTTTAAACATGAGGCGGGAATTTTGGTGTTCACCACAACTTATGCTAGCTCGGTTAGGTAAACGAGCATTTTAGGAATGAAAGACCGAATGATTATAATACAGTCAAATAGGGTGGGTAACTTAACACCAAAAACCGTACAAATGCGAAACATCTTAAAATGGTTGCATTATACCTGAGATGACAGTTCTATATAACCATCAAATTATCTGTCGTGTTTGAACTTTTGAAGTTCTGTTTGTTTGAAATAGTTTTTAAATTAAATATAATGGATAGTACAAAGAAGTGCATTACTAATTTTACGCATGACGAAAATACAAACGGGGAGTTCGCAAAAGTCTTTCAACGGTTTCAAACTCGTCCAAAACGTCATCCTCTTCCAAAATATAATTCAAAGCAGCTGCATGTTAAATTCTCACAATAATATCTGGATGTAACCTTAAAATTTGTTATATTTGCAATGTGCAAACGTCAACATACACCGATTAACTACTAACCGGGACTTTAAACGACCTCTCCCACCTCGGTTAGAGAAAACAGTTGATTAGCGTGTTTAATCGGTTGATTTACTTGGTGAAAATGAAAATGTGTTTTAAACAGCTGTTTTTAGATAACCAGACCGTTATCTTTTCGGTGAACATGGCCCTTACATAATTAACATTGCTTCACTGTCATGACCTACACAAAGACGTGATAAAGAACAAGTTTGCGATACACGTGTAGCGAATATTAAGAACAAGTTCTAAAGTTGGACTGGGAAAACTAGTTCATAGGAATATTTTTAAACTATCAAATAAACTAAAACATCATCATCATCTGCATTAGCCTTTTCCCAACTATGTTGGGGTCGGCTTCCAGTCTTACCGAATGCAGCTGAATACCATTATTTTACATGGAGCGACTGCCTATCTGACCTCCACAACCCAGATAAATTATAACATCGATATTAAAAAAAATATTTTGTCAAGCAAACTACATAGTTTATAACTGTTACCGTAAAAACTTCCAGAGCTCTATTCATATTCTGCGTGGGCGCGTTACTGGCGATATCCCTCTGCGTGTGGTGTGGCCTGGCTGCATGGGCCTCTTGGGTGCAAGGAGGCTGCGACCCTGGCGGCAAGCCCCTGGTGGACGACAGGCTTCTACCGGCCTTCGTCACCTACGTGTCCAAGGTGAAGAACCTACCCGGTCTGCCCGGCGTGTTCTTAGCTGGAGTGTTCGGAGCTGGACTTAGGTAAGTTCTGTCAAAAAAGGTAGACATCGGAAAATGTGTATTTCTTGTTTTAATTTGTCGGATCCGGGCATGAGTACGGACGGGCGAATGGATCGAAAGCGCGCCAGTGGTGACATCACGCGACCTACTTACCAGTCTACCCCACCATGGCGTGCTTGTACAGAGTCTTGATGTTAACAGCTCGTGGCGAGGAAGAAATTCTGGGTCTGATCGCAGCGGAGTTGAGACGTCTTGAAACTGTAGCCGATTCATTGTGCCTAGTGTTATTGTGTGAAAGTGTAATGTCAAGTAATTTGTTAGTTTACTCAGTGTATCTGTTTGAAAAGAGTAACCATGGAGTTTCTTGCCGGATCTGCTCCATGGAAACGACCACCCCGAACCGTGCACCATTAGGCCTATGTGAAATAAAATACTTTGATAGTTAGTGTATCGCATCCTGTGTGTTTTCATTTAACGAAACCCATCTTCCGCCCACGTTATGCTTGAGCCTATCGAAATAAAATCCTGACAACCCGACAAATTTAATTGTGTAGTTATTACTTATTTATTCAGTAGTATACCTACATACATTTAATTAATTTAAGTTGGTGCCAACATAAACTCATTAGAGTTTTACCGTGCACCAACAACATCGACTACATCATTTAGAATTAGATCCACTTAAGTTGGTACTTAATTAAACTTAGATCTTCAAGTGGTAATTTAGAGAATCATTTATTAAACAAAAGTCTTTATCTAGAACTACAGTTAAAATTAAGCTAAGCAAATATTTTATGACAATTGGGATTTTACCAATTTGTTATTGCTCTTTTGGCACTATGATTGGTTTGTATGGCAACATTCCAGTGTTGTGGAATGTGGCGCCAAGTACGATTTTAATGGTCAATAACTGGTGATGCGATGCGGTAAAATAAAAAGAAATTAGCGAAATTGCGTGAGATTCTATAGGAGAAAATGCGGAGGTTATAATATGAGCGGGAGAAGCTATGGTATGCCAAATTAACCCAACCAGACGAGAGCTAGAGAGAAGCAATTCACTCACCATGCATGAAGCAGCCACGCGGTCCTGGTCATTTCTTCTTGGAGACACTTGAAGCAGGCAAGCAAGCGATAAATATAGTCGCGTCAAGTTGAACGGATTTACGATGATGGTCGCGAAGGTGGCGAGCATGCAAGCGAGGTTTTTAGCAGGTTTTATTGGCGCGTTAGAATAAAATATGGCGGCGGCGGCTCAGCGCGAGCGCAGCGACCTCACGGAGCGGTGATTTTTGGACGACTGAATGATGGCCGGCTCCCACCCATATACGCGCGAGCGATGAGTGAATGCATTCTCCAATCACTCGCTGACTGAATGAGTTCGGCGCAACCAATAACTCAATTTCTAATTTCAAACTACAACTAAATAAGTTTTCCTAAAATAACTACAATCCAAAAAGTAACAAGATTATTTACAAAACATTTTATTAGTGAAAGCCCTGTTCTTTAAATTAATTAGTCCTGTCCTTCGATCTGCCGGAAATGGTTTTAAAAACACTTTAAACACTTTAAATTAATATTTCATTTTATAGGGAGCACCGATTACAATGAAACAAAACTAAAACACAGACATACAGTGACAGACACACAGACAGAAAATCTAATAAAAATGGTAGAAATGGGTTCTGTTACTGATCCTTTAGCACCCCTACTATTTTTTTCCAAATATTTTCAAAGTACTGAAACGCCACGTCTACAGAATTATTGTAAGTGTAAGTACCTAATAGATAATAGATAGATAGATTTGGTCCAAAAATAATTACAAACCCCCGATTTCTGAAAGCCTGTTATTTTGATCAGTACTGAAATCTGCTGTAATACTTTTTGAAACTTGAGACATTGACAACATTAAACTGATTAAGTGGAAAAGCTTTCCGGAAACTGGCGGTTTATACTTCTTTAAATTTATTTTTTCTTTGAATAGTTCACTTTCAAGTGTGTTAAACGCGTGCGCCCTGGTGGTGGTTGAAGACATCATGCACGGCTGGTTGAATGTGAAACTGAAGCCTTGGACTGAAGGTATCCTGGCGAGAGGGGTCACAGCTCTTCTTGCTATCATATCTGTTGGCATGGTGCTTATTGTTGAGAAACTGGGAGGCGTGCTTAGTAAGTAAACTGCCAAGACCTTACATACATAAAACTATATAATTTTTTTCACAAATCTCAAGTTCATTGTCACGATTAGTTTTATTTAAAAAACTTGGTCAACGCGGGAACTACCATATAGGTTTGCGACCCAAAATCTATAGGGTACTTCTGGTTGATCTAGAATTGTCAATGTTGGTTAAAAGCAAAGACTTACAGCACAAGTAAAGGGAAAATTCCGAAAAATAAAAAAACGTTGAAAAATTATTTTTTTTTTTTGGTTTGGCATCAGTTGTACTTTGTGTTATTTCAACGTTGAAAATTAGGGATTTAAAAAAAAAAATTGCGAGCGCGCGACATGGAGTCCTAACAGTCGTAAAAGTCTTGCTGGCTGGAATGAGGGGCGTAGGCCGAAGGCCGGTGGAGTGACGACGACATTTGTGACAGAATGTGGGTGTGTAATAGGAAATTTTGGTACTTACAAGTTTTCGCGGAAATCTAAATTTGTCCATATCTTTTTGTGTTTACTCAGAACCTTGATTTTTATACACTTAGTAGGGACTATAGACCCCAGTATCTGGAATAAAAAATATTCTTGACAGTTACATGAACTTGGAGGGTTGTATTGATGATTTTAATGAATATAATTCTGTAACTACATACGTCTTACAGCCGCGAATCATATTTTAATCAACATACAACCTGACACTGACCTGCAAATTGCAAAAAACGTAAGAAAATTTAAATTTCGCGGGCTACCCTGGAGCATCCACCTAACGAAGCCGAAAGGCACTTGTTCTCCCCATAATTACGATCTTTTTTTTGGTCATACCTGTGAACCTTCTAGTTCCGGAGATATCCCCAATATCTCCGTATCTGTTAAAGTTCTAACCGTCAAAGTTATAACTTTTTTTAATACATGTTTGTAATGTATGATTTTTACTTTATACACCTTCACGACCCCCGTACTGTACCATACATCCACCAGCACAATGTTTTAAGTGCGTTACATTGAGTCCTACCGAAAAACGTGATTTTGCACCCAAAACAAAAAGTCATTTCCCAGCAAAAAAAATTGCATAAAGTTACTTAGTTTGATGTAACTACAGAAAGCTTGATTGACGGCTTCGTGATGAGTCTGTTTACACCCTGTATGTATGGATACTTTCACATTCAGTAAAAAGCTATTATTTTGTTTGTATAGATTTTATTTATTTGTATAGATTGGAATTTGATGGTTGACCACCACAACAAAAAGCCAAAGTTACACTCAATTTTTTATTTTTACTAGCTATTTTCAATCTATCGAATACTTACAAAAAATCACGTCTGTTTCCATAGGGGGTTTCTTTCTTTTAAGGCAATTTTGTTCATACAACTGTACAAAAAAAATGAAGACTCTGTTTAACCCTAAAACATTACCACACTTTGTATCATCATCAGGTGTAGCAACTGCTCTATCAGCCATCGCAGCAAGCGCAACATGCGGTGTGTTCACTCTGGGCATGGTGTGCTGGTGGGTGGGGCCCCGGGGCGCACTGGCGGGGGCCATAGCCGGGGGCCTCATGGCCGGTACCGTGTCGCTCGGCTCACAGGCGGCTGCAGCCCACGGGTTGAAATACCCGCCGCTCAGTATGACCAAGGAGTGTGCTCGGAATGCCTCTTATTTAAACCTGATTGATCCTTTAGTAAGTATGTTCTGTTATTGGTAGTTAAGTTGTTATAAAGACTCAGATCTGTGTAACTCATGTCACCTTAACGTCTAATCAGCTTTTTAAGGTTCTCAATATTTTGGTTTAGGTTGTGCCACAATTTAAAGTATCCATTGATTCATGTATGTGAGACTCAACTAATTTATTTTATCTGATTCGACTGATTTGATACCAAAAGATACCAGACAGATATTTGTTTACTTTACGGCGTCTTATAATTAATCTCTTCTGTCTTCGTGTCTCACAGCTCTTGCCCGAGGGCTCTAGACCACCCCGCACTTTCCCGCGCAGTGCTTAACCAGCGACGACAGAATATGGCATAGATTCAAAACTAGTTGATTGTATTGACACACTACACCCCTTAAACCAAAACTAGTTGATTTGTATTGACACACTACACACACTAAATGAGTGGGGTCAGCAATAGTAGATTATGCACTAAGGGGATAAATTAGTGTCTTATGTAGCGGGCGCCGAATTTAATTCCGAGCAAAACGAAGGATTCTAGCGTTAACTCCCGAGTGGAGCGAAGGACCTGAGTTTAGAGTTAAAAAAAGTTGAAGGTAAGGTTTAATATATTAGACCAGTTGTGGAAAGACGAAGTTGTTTTTACTCGGTACATTTGTTGAATTTGAGGTAGAGTTTATTTGAGTATTACTGTCAGTCAAGTAAAGTTTCAGAAACTTGAGTCGGCTGAGAACCATTTTAGATCGTCAAAGTTGGTGAAGGTGGTGCTTGAGGCAGCGGACTAGATGAATAGTGTTTTGATGTGGAAGGTTGTGGTGACAAAGGTGTCCAAGGATCATCAACGGTGTTTTTAGTTTGAGGTTGTCACTAATGCGACAGCATATTTAATCCTTATTTTGTATAGAATTTTCAATGTAGCCCTCTGCTACTACATCAGATTTCCAGCCACCGTGTCTTTTAATCTGGGTCATGTCTGCTCCTGAATCCGCCAATAGAGTAGCCGATGTTCTCCTGAAACAATGGCCCGTGTAGAGTTCGGAATTTGTCCATTTCAGGTATTTCGCAATTTCTTTCGCTGCTGCAATCTTATTTTTTTCAATGACTTGCCTGGTGCACTTGTCATTATTAAAAGCTACGACAAATCTGTTAGTGTTTATATTGGAGGGGCGTAGAGCTTGGTACTTTTCGGTATTCTCCACGGACTACGAATTATCGTTCTTTCTTTGATTTTGTAGATTGCAAATTTACCAGCAAAAAATCTGAATGTTTTTCGATATCTTCAATTTTAATATACATATACGAGTTCATTTCCACGACAAGCGCCATTCACTCCAAAAATCAATGCCACCTGTAACAAAAATAGGTAGGGAGGTTAGTATTTAAGTAGGAAGGTAACTTATTTATAGTAAAAATTTTACTTATAATATCATTGTAATACAGGGTTAGTTTTCAATGACCAGCCAAAATTAAAATTAAGACCTAGATGTCAAACCAAAATTGCAATATATTATTGTCGAATAAAATAAATTAAAATAATAGCATTCATTTGAAAATGTCCTAAAAATTTCTTATACAATAAACACGCGATAAGTTCAACGACATCGCTCGCGCGACATGCCAGTGCCCCGCGCTCTGCGCCCGGTGCGCGCGCGCCACTTTAACTGGGTACCTAGGTATTTTAATTTTGGCGCCAGTATTATTAATACTTATCCTCCTCCTCAAGTCGTGCTCCTCATTACTGAGGGTCGTGAAGGAAATAATTGAAATAATTTTGAAATAATTTTTTCCCTGACGATGTTTCGCCACCTCCGTCTATCCTTGGCCAAGTGAAGCGCATCGTGAAGTTTCGTTTCGAGAGAAGAGCTTATCTGGTCGGACCATCGCAAAGGGTTGCGACCTCTTGGTCGTTTACCATCTACCTTGCCGGTAACCATCAGTTGTTCGAGGTTATTGCCATCTTTCCTCGCTATATGGCCGAAAAATTCCAAAACTCTGCGAAGGCAGGTCGTAGAGAGTCTGGTCTTTATTTTGAGCTCGCGTAGAATGCCGTCCAGGGTATCTGAAGCATCTTCCTCCAACACCACATCTCGAAGGCGTCTATACGAACCCGGTCGGCCTTTCTCAAGGTCCAAGTTTCAGCTCCGTATCCAAAAATTGAAAAGACCAGCGTGTTCACCAATTTCACTTTGGTATTTCGCGAAATGTTGCGATCTCTCCATATTTTTTGAAGCTGAGACATAGCATTCCTGGCCATACCTATGCGTCTACGGATTTCTTTTTCCCATGACCCTGTGTTGGATATGTTAGAGCCCAGGTAAATGAAGTCATCGACCGTTTCGAGATTAAGAGCGCCAGTAAGCTCCAAATTATGTGCTCGGTCTACCACCATTAGTTTAGTTTTAGCGTGGTTGATTTGTAGGCCCAGTTCCATGCTGATACGTTCCATCCTTGCAAAGAGTTCTACCATTTCCGACTCTGAGGCTGCTAGGAGAGTAGTGTCATCAGCGTAGCGGAGATTTGTTAGCTTGGTTCCGCCTATCGTCACACCACCTACCCAGTTTTCACAGGTACGTCTGATAATATATTCTCCATATGCGTTAAAGAGGATGGGAGATAAAATGCATCCTTGCCTTACGCCTTTTCCGAAACTGAAGCTGCTAGAGTTGGTTTGGTTGACCTTCACACAGCCTTTATTTTGAGAGTATAGGGCTTGAATTAGGGATACCAGATGTTGCGGTAGTCCAAGCTCCAAAAGTACCTTCCACAGGCTTTGCCAGACTACGCAGTCGAAGGCTTTACTGTAGTCTATAAAACACATGATGAGAGGTGTGTTAAACTCATATGCCTTCTCTATCAGGTGGCGGACGTTGAAGATCTGCTCACGCGTTCCCTTGCCTTTTACGAAACCAGCCTGTTCTTGAGGGATCTGCCAATCCAGAAAGTGACGAATTCTGTTGTTTATAATATGTAACAGTACCTTGCTGGCATGAGATATTAGAGCCAAGGTTCGATAGTTGTCACATTTCGAAGTAGAGCCTTTCTTATGTAATGGCAGGATGACTGATTTTGTCCAATCGCTTGGCCACTCACCAGTACGCCATACCTCATTACAAATTTTGTGGAGGGCATTTATGCCCGCCCGACCTGAAGCTTTTAATATCTCCGCTGTGATTTGGTCCGGCCTCGGTGCTTTTTTGGTCTTAAGTGAGGCTATGGCAGCTACAATCTCCGAGCACATAATAGAAGGTTCCTTCGAAATCCAATCCCACTTATTAATTGGAGCATCACCTGCCGCATTAGGATTTCTGTACAACTTTTCGCAGTATTTCCGCCATCTTACTGAGATTGCGTTCAGATCTTGGAGTGGGGTGCCATCTTCGTCTTCGATTACCCAAGTTTTGGGTTTGAACTGGTTGGTTAGAAGTCGCACTTTCTTAAAAAGGTCAGCAGTTTGGATTTTGAGCGCGTGTGCTTCAATGTCTTGGCAGATACGCTCCACGAAATTGTTTTTGTCGCGACGACATTTCAACTGAATGAGGCGGCTGAGCTCCGAGTATTTGTCTCTTCCCTCTTGGTTTGACAATCCTTGGGCTTTAAGGTCTTTCCTGTACGTAATCATTTGCCAGGTATCCGCCGAGATCCACGACTGCTTGCAGATGTTCGGTGTATGGTTAATGGGGATTTAGTCAACTGCCTTCCATATATTGTTTTTAAAATGCTCCCACTGTTCCTCTGCACTACAGTTATTAGGCTCTGGATGTTCCGCCATAACAGACTCTAGTGCATTTTGAAATTGTGTACTTTCCGCTGGTGAAAGAATCCGTGTTCTTTGTGGTGGTCGTTTTTTGACTGCTTTTAAACGGAGAGCAAAGTTTGCCACCAAAAGACAGTGATCAGATCCGCAGTCGGCACCCGGGTAAGTCTTAACATTGGTGATTGAAGATCTACAACGACTATTTATTATGACATAGTCAATCTGATTGCGAAATCGGTCGCCAGGAGAGCTCCAGGTGTAAAGTCGGTGGGGATGGTGTTGAAAGCATGTGTTCATGATTGTGAGCTTCCTTCCGATACAGAATTCCAGAAGTTTGGTTCCTCTGTCATTACGAACCCCTAGTCCATATTTCCCGACAGTGCCTCTTATATGACTATCTTCCGTCGTTTTTCCTATTTTTGCGTTCCAATCACCGATGACAAAAGTTATCTCTCGATTTGGTATTTTGGACAGGGTTGTTTCGAGCTCCGAGTAGAATCCCTCAATAATGTCGTCCTTGGCACAAGCTGTAGGGGCATATACCACAACGATATTCAGGGTTAATACTTATACATGTAACAATTAACTTACAAAGTAGTGATAATAAGTGAAATTCAGTAAAATATTAATGCCCTGCTAGACCTCAGGTCTTAAATGACTTACAATAGGTTAGGTTTGCATGACATATAAATTGACATTGTCGAGCAGGTGGTGTGAAATAGTACATTGTACATCAAGTGCATAAAACGCACCATTTTACGCGAGATGTTTATTTATCCATCCGAGCGACCTTGCGAGCGAGGATGGATATAAAGTAGAGTGTAAAATGGGTTTTATGGACGAGTTGTACACTCTACTTTTCACTGCGAATTTGATTGATTGCGAGGAAATGAAACAGCAACATGTAAAATAATAAATGGCAGAAATAAAAAATATAAGTTTATTTCATGAAGTTTTACTGTGTTCTTTGGCTGTTGGTATCCTTGCCTTCTTAGAAAACTAACGAAACGAATTAAAATAAAGAGGTTATTCTATAAAGTTGAAGTTGTTCGTGTGGCTGTTGGACCGATTGCCTTGGTCTTCGACGAAGATTTCAGCCCGTGGGCCGCGTGTTGCCGACCGCTGCGCTAGAGGATAAAGTAAATTGAATTTAGAACATCGTGTGCACTAAGTTACTGAATTCAAAACATCATTAAACCTATTTACTTTACCTCTATGGTGCCGAATTTATCATACAACCTTTTTTAATTTGTTAAAACTCAGACTCCGAACCTTCTTGGTGTACTTTACAGTAGGTACCTAACCTAATATTACACTCAACTTATGTAACTGTAGCAACGTTACTTTAAATTTTTCTTAATTATACCTACTTAGGTATTATTTGTTATAATTTAAAGATTATTCTGTAATACTTACCCAACATAATTTAGTATACCTAAGCTGAAATAAAAGTATTTTGTGATTGTAATGGGATGAAAAGTTACGTGTTGCACTCGATTGCAAAGATTTTTCACCTCGTGCTCTTTGGATTCCCTCGCTAACGCTCAGGATTCTAATTTTTGAATCCTTCGCTTGCTCGGTCATCAAAATTGAGCACGTGGTTAAAAAGCAACTTTACACTCTTGTACCACGTAACCACGTAGTAATGTTATCATTAATCACTACAAAACCGATCACAAAGGACGTATTTTTTGCTTAGAACTAAAACATTGTTGCACAGTTTTTCATTAATGCACTGTTTTTTATTTAGATATTAATTTACCACAGAGTAGTTATATTTTTATCACGGTAGGTAGATTGGTAGTTGAAAGAAAAGTAGATTACGCACCTTGCTTAGGTGAGTAATTAATGCACTCGTGTTAATTTAGTGCCCTCGCGTGCGCTCGGGCACCAACATAACACTCGTGCATTAATAACTCAGTTTTTTTCCGGTTTGCCCAAACAGTACCCAGAAACAGTGTTCCCACTATTCCGGTTATCGTACCACTGGATAGCACCTTTGGGTCTCTTCACGACGCTCTCAGTTGGGATGATCGTGGGCTGGCTGTTCGACGCGAAAGAAACCTTGACGATGGACGCTGAGCTGTTCACTCCCCGCATATGGCGCTTCTTGCCACAGGAGGCGATGGACCGGAGAGGCTCCACTATACGAGCACACTCGGAAAGGCGACTGACGCGCGCACATTCTGCGCCTCTCATACTAGCTTCGCTTGATAAGGTATAAACTATTAACATAAACTAATATTATAAATGCGAAAGTTTGTGAGGATGGATGGATGGATGGATGGATGGATGGATGGATGGATGGATGGATGCATGTTTGTCACTCTTTCACGGAAAAACTACTGAACCGATTTGGATGTTTGGCATACAGATAGTTTATAACCTGGATTAACATCGAATTCAACTCTTACGTCATTTGTGACGTCGATTGAGTACTGGATATTCATAAATCCCTGTCTACTCGAGACACTGGAGCTTGGTGTTCAATAAAACGACGATGTTTTTACGATAACAATGAATTTAATCCTAAAAGACAATGACACAACGTAACTGCGTTCTATTCTTCAATCAATAATAGTACTATTATTGATCGAAGGTTCTATTATAATTTTAGACAATGCCAAGCTCATATTTAAAATAATATAATGTGGACTGATGCTCGTCCGTTTTCGAATCTAGTTGAATTGATTTATCCAAAATGTCAGGTAGAAGTTTTTTCTTAAGAATTTATATTTTGTGCGTAAACCACCAAAATTTTTGAGCGCCTGGTCAAAACAGTTAGCAGCAACTTGAAACGGATCAAAACACAAATTTTAGGCGCAAACATCTTCCCCGCAGCTCGCAGTTAAAGATACAATGAATATGCGATGCATTGATCATTGATCAAACAGACATTCGATATTTTGAACACTGTGTATTGGTGTACGATATATTATTATGTTCGATTTATTAACCATTCGATATTATGAAAGTTCGAGTATTTAGACGTTTTATTTCGATTGGTCGATCAATTGATATCCGATTATTTGGCATTCGTTATGATATAGTATACTCAAATGAAATAGCTGAAGCATCCAGCCGGCCTCCTACTCGTATCAACCCATTTACGTCCATGAAAGGTGTAAGCCCTATGATGGGTGATTTTGTACTAATTGATTTTTCTTTGGATAGCAAATCGTACAATCGTGGAATTTTGTAATTCTTCTAAATTAAGGGCGTCGGCGCCTAGATTTATGATTGCGTAAATTATAAAAATGTCATAGTGTTCGATGCAATAATTGCAATCGACCACGTTTTGCTGACCTAGCGATACGATGCGGCCGCACTAAGTGCCCCGCGAGCTCAGTGCATAACGGACAGCAACCGGGTGCATTCGTTTCCATCATTTTAGCAATAACTTAGCCTAGGTACCTCAATAAACCCGTTAAAGTTGTTTGAGTGTTTAACTGAGCAGCGTAGCGATTCCCAATAGGTACCACCTAGTCACGTCCCCTACATTTTGGTCCTTCGAGCCTCTGAACAGGGCTTCGCGGTCGGACTTTGGTTTTTCGGAACCGACGGCGCGTGAAGTGAACTTAAACAGAACTAGTGACACTTTGGATTGCAGTAGTTTAAAGCTTAGCAGTGACAGTGGTGGTAACCTTAGCACCGAGACTTTAGTGGGAGTATATTGAGTTGGAGTGCCCAATATATTCTCTCAGCGGTAGCAGCAAAAGCGGTACTCGGAGAGTGCCCTTCCAGCAGCAGTGAGTTCATAGCTCGCATTAGCGGCAACAGCGGATCACTGGTGAGGGAGACAAACCCCATCAGGTTAGCAGCGGCAAAGGATTTTTCCTAGTAAGATCGTTCAATATTTCTTACACCAGCAGCGAGATGGAGAGCCTTTATTTTATTCAATCTGAGATTGCGGAGAGCATTAGAAAACTCATCGTCAATTTTAAAAAGGATAGCGTAGAGCGTAAATCTTTAGATTACTGTAAGCGTAAAATCGAGTTACTTGAGAAGTACTGGGAGGATTTCCAAGTAAATCATGAAAATACCCTTCCTTTTGAGCAGACAAATCATAAATATTTTACCTAGTCTGAATTTGAGAGCACGAAACAGCTTTACTTAACAGCAAAAGAGCTTATCAATCAATGTAAAGAACAGTCGATGCAGCAAGCTCAGAAGGCACCGTGTCTTCCTCAAACAGCACAGCTAAAGGCGCCCGGAACTTCAGAGAGTCAGCCGGGCCCGCCAGCAACAGCAACTCCGACCTTCGAGTCAAGAGGGTCCAACAGCAAGCTTGACGAAATGCTTCATAAGCAGTCGGTCAATTTTAAAGCGTTTCTTAGAGCAGTCAACAATATTGATGTCGAAACTATCGTTGACAAGTGGGAGTTCGAAGACGCCCTTCGAACCCTCCACAATCAGTGGACTACTATTGATAACCTTCATTGGGAGATTATTAGTGAAATGGGGGAAGATCTAGCAGAAGACTATGAGTATTTCTTCAGCAAACACGAGCGTACTTTCAATAGCTTGAAAAAAGCTATTAACTCCAAGATGTGGTCAACATCATATCGCGAGAAATACACTCCTCAAATGGACATTCCTGTATTTACAGGCCATTACCAGCAGTGGATGCCTTTTAAAGATCTATTTAGCGAAGCAATCCACAAGAACAACGCATTGTCAAACGCCCAAAAAATGCAGTACCTGAAAGGAAAATAAAAAGGTGAAGCAGAGCGTTTGATTCAGCACCTCCCAATCAGTGCCGATAACTATAACGTTTGTTGGGAGATTCTAAATCATCGATTTGATAACAAGAAGATTATCTTTACAGCGCACGTCAATGTGTTCCTTAATGTGCCTAATATACAGCAGCAATCATTTTCAGCCTTTAAAAAATTGCATGACGTCACGTTAGAGAGTCGTCACGCCATCAAAAACCTAGGCGCAGATATTAGCTCGTGGGACCCTCTAATTGTACATATCTTATCGCAAAAGCTGGATAGTGAATCTTATTCCGAGTACATAGAGTCGTTAAAAACCCTAGAGAACTACCAATCCTACAAGACTTCTTAGAGTTTTTAGAAAATAAATTCACTAGCCTAGAAACATCTCGTCGACGACAAGACACCATGCAAAAGTCGGCACAATCTCAGCAGCAAGCGAGTTCATCAAAATCATTACCAAACAGCCGCAAATTTAACAATAATTATAAATCGAACGATTATAATTCGAAGAACTCAAAAGCCATGCACGTGCTGGAAATCAAATGTCCTCATTGTTTTGCTGAGCATAAATTACACAATTGCGAAAGGTTTCTGCAAATGCCGAAGGAAATGAAACTTAAAACCGTCAAACAACTGAAATGTTGTATTCATTGCGTTTTTAATCATAATGGAAATAAATGCCATTCCAAGAAACGCTGCCTCACGTGTTCTGGCAGGCATCATACTTTATTGCATGATTGTTTTGCTGAGGGCAAGCAAAATTATACCAACGACGAAGATCTTAAGCAAGGAGAGAATTCAAAGCAAAGCAGCGGCAATGGTGTTCACGCATCTCAGCAAAATCTCACTCAGATTCTTTTAGCTACAGCGTTAATAAGGGTGACAGCAGCAGATAGCACGCAGCTGGTCCTGAGAGCTCTCATCGATCAGGGCTCACAGGTTTCCTTGATTACGGAGAAGGCAGCTCAGCAGTTGGGTTTAAAACGACAGCAATTTGATGGAGCAGTTTGCGGAATAGGAGAAAAGGAATCTAACTGTACGGGCAAGCTAAGCATTACATGCCAGTCTATGTATACTAGCTTTAAATTCCACACGGATGTTTCGATTATGAAAAATCTTATCAAAAACTTACCAAATCGATCGTTCGAAAAGCCTTCGTGGTCGCATTTGGAACATATTAATTTAGCCGATCCAGAGTTTAATACAAGTCGTCCGGTTGATTTGTTACTCGGGGCAGACGCCTATGCTCTTATCATGCTAGACGGTTTGATAAGAGGTCCTGATTCGTCTTCGCCCTTAGCTGAGCAAACCCAGCTAGGATGGGTAATATGCGGAACTGTAAAGCCACAATTCCATTGTAACGTCATAGCAAATAATACAGCGGATATTCGGAAGCGGAATTTGTGGATATTCACGAGCAAAATGAAATATCAGCGGAAGATCAGCAATGCGTCGAGTATTACCTGTCAACGACAAAACGTCTTGAGAGCGGTCGTTACGAAGTTAGGTTGCCGATGAAGCAGCAAGCGAACGATAAGCTGGGATCGTCAAAGGAAATAGCACTATCGCAATTTAAAAATCTAGAGAAAAAGCTTAATAAGCAAGAAGCTTTAGCTCAGCAATATAAGCAATTTCTAAGCGAATATGAAGAGTTGGGGCATATGAAATTAGTGACCTATACAAGCGATGAAATAGAGTGTTTTTTACCTCATCATGGGGTTCAGCGAGCGGAATCCTCCACTACAAAGTTACGTGTCGTATTTAATGCGTCCGCAAAAACTTCTTCGGGACTAAGTCTCAATGATGTCATGCATCGAGGACCTAACTTGCAGCAAGATCTGCAGGCACTGTTACTTAAGTGGAGACAATATCGATACGTATTCACCGCCGATATCGAAAAAATGTATCGGCAGATATTAGTAAACGAATCGGATCAAAAACTCCAGAAAATCTTTTGGAGAGCTCAAACTGGACAACCTGTTACGGCGTACCAGTTAACGACGGTTACATATGGCATGAATTCAGCTCCTCTTTTAGCGATGATGACCCTCCGAAAATTAGCAGCGGACGAGAAGCATAACTTTCCTACAGCAGCAAGAATAATGCAGGAAGATTTCTACATGGATGATCTAGTATCGGGGGCTCATACTCTCGATGAAGGGAAAAGCAGCATAGCAGAACTTAATTCGTGCCTAAGCAGCGGCAGTCAGCAAATGAGAAAAGACTATTGGAAGATATAAATTCATCGCAGCAAAATAATCAAGTACCATCATTCATTTTCAAAACTGAAAACACACCAAAAACTCTGGGCTTGAGATGGGATCCAGAAACAGATGAATTCACTTTCAAATATACTTCAACAGTGAATACTTCAAAGCTTATAAAAAGACTGCTTCTATCGGAAATATCCCGGTTTTTTGACCCTCTAGGTTGGCTAGCGCCGCTCACTACAAAGTTCAAATTATTGTTTCAAAAAGTTTGGCTAGATGAAATTCAATGGAGCGATGAAGTTTCAGCCAAGATCAACAATGAGTGGGTCAAATTAACCAAAGATCTGGGATGGATTAGCAGATTCAAAATTCCACGATGGTTGCAAAGCAAACGAGACGACCATATCCAGTTGCACGGATTTTCTGATGCGTCGCTTAAAGCGTACGCATGTGTCGTATATGCCAGAATTGTATCAAAAAATGGAGTATCGGTAGTTCTAGTTGCAGCTAAAACAAGATTAGTACCAAACAGCAAGACCGTTACGCTTCCAAGATTGGAATTATGTGCAGCGGAGCTATTAACCAGACTACTAACAAAGGTAGTCACTAGCATGAGTAGCATGGATTACGGAATCGTATGCTTGGAGCGACTCCAAGATCGTCCTTAGCTGGATACATGGCTATCCGGAACGTTGGAAGCCGTTCGTAGCGAATAGGGTGATGAAAATTATTAGCGTGGCCTCACCTGACGTTTGGCATTACGTATCAACTAAAGAAAATCCAGCTGATTCAGCGAGCAGAGGACAATCCGTAACACAATTAATAGAGCATGCGTTGTGGTGGCGAGGCCCAGCTTGGCTATCGACCCCCGACTTTAAGCCAAAGCGAGAGCAAGCAGAGTATTCGACGGAAGAGGAGGTCCGGAAGCAAGTTATAACCGTCCAAAATAGCAAACCAGAAGACAGCGTAATTGAAGATTTACTGAATCGCCACAGCTCATTCGATAAAATAAATCGCATGGTAGCATGGTTATTACGTGCACTTCCACGGCCAAGTAAACAAAAGCCGCCGTATCTCACATTACAAGAGCTAAGGAAAGCAAAATTAATTATAATTAAATATATACAGCGCAGTGAATTTACATCGAGAGTTTAATGCATAGTAAACTTAATTCCAATAGTAAATTATTAAATCTACAGCCATTTAGATGAAAGCGGCATATTAAGAGTCGGGGGACGTCTTAAAAATGCCAACATTAGCTCTGATATGATACATCCAATAATAATCCCATATAACGGGAGATTAACGGAACTTCCTATCCAGCAAGCACATGAACACACCTTCCATGGCGGAGCTCGACTTACCTTGTCTTTACTGAGACAGCAATATTGGATAATTCAAGGAAATAGAGCTACCAAAAAACAGCTTCGTAAATGTGTGACCTGTAAAAAACAAGAACCTAGAAAGCTACTGCAAATAATGGGAGACCTGCCTGAATGTCGATCTAATCCAGCACCTCCATTTTATCATACTGGAATAGATTATACGGGGTTTATTCGAGTAAAAGCAAATAAAGGGAAAGGCATTAAAACAACTAAGGGGTATATCGCCTTGTTTATTTGCATGGTCACAAAAGCGGTCCATATAGAGCTGGTCTCCGACTTAAGCAGTTCGTCATTCTTAGCAGCGTTACGTCGCATGGTGGCACGACGAGGGACCCCAAAGCACATCTATTCGGACAATGGAACAAACTTTGTAGGTGCTAACAAGATCCTTCAGGAAGAACAGCAACACTTTGAGCGAATTTTTTGCGACACATTTTACAGAGAAATAGTCGAGATGAGCTTAGAATGGCATTGGAACTGCCCTTCTTGGCCAAGTGCTGGAGGGATCTGGGAGCGATCTATTCGGAGTCTAAAACAACATCTGAAAAGAGTAATAGGAGAACAAGCTCTTACATTCGAAGAATACAGCACAATCTTGGCTCAAATTGAAGCGAGCCTAAACTCAAGACCACTGTGCCCAATATCCGAGGATATCGATGACATCGATTTTCTCACTCCAGCGCATTTCTTAACTACTCGTGCCGGTCTTACTGTCATAGATACGGCACAAGATGCGAGGACAAGATGGTATTTAGTGAATAAAACGTTCCAAGATATATGGAAGGGATGGAAAGTGGAGTATCTCAGCCTGTAAGATCCCGTAGTAGTCGGCACCTTACACTTGCAGTTTATGTAAGAAGTGGCAAGTAAGTAAGTACTTGGAGTTAAGTGAGTTGACGTAAACACACACAGATTTGGTAACACTAAAAGTTTATTAGAGTATATACCGATCACAACAAAGTAAAAGTGGGTTGGATGCTAATCCGCGGTGTTCGCGTAAGTATGTAATTTGTCAACTAACTTAAAATTATATTAAACATGGTTTTAAATACGAAAGATAAATGTAGGTTGCTGCGTTTGCAGCCTGACGGTATGTACGTAAACCGTACACAGCCAGTTGTCGATACGCAGCAAGTGGTTAAAGGCACAGAAGAATATAGAAATTGGAGATTTGGTTACCATTCATGATGATAACCTACCGGGGAGATGGCCTGTTGGTCGGGTGGTTGAGGTCCACCCAGGAAAAGATGGAACTGTCCGGGTGGTGACCTTAAAAACAAAAAACAATTTCATAAAGTGGCCCATTATCAAGCTTTCCATCTTACCTATAGCGGAAAACGAAGCAAAAAAGCAGCACCAGCCAAACAATGAAGCAAAAGCGGAAGAGAAAGCGAGCAAGCAGTCCAGTAATGGCCCTAAAATCTATAGGATAGCATTATCATTGCTATTTTTATGAGCCTTATACTGACCACTCAAGCATCATACAAATTAACAGCATTCGATATCAATCAAACATTATATTTTGATCCATTAGGACAAATGCATCTTATTCGTGATCAGTGGAAAATCGTAACTTATTATAATATGTCTCCTTACTGGCAAGGAGACAAAGCGGTCACACAATTTTCTCAATATCTCGAGCAAACATGCGAGAAAATTCAAAAGCAGAGCCATTGTAAAATTATCATCCTACTAATACAACACGAGTACGATGAACTACAATACTATAATCAGCTGTTGCTCAATCAGCACTTTGGAGCGCGCTCGCGAACTCGACGCGGGTTTATCAACGCTGTCGGCTCCATAGCGAATTCATTGATAGGAGTACTGGATCAGGAATTCGCAGAAAAATACAAGCGTGACATTGAACTTGTACACAGGAATATAAACCACCTTAGTCAGTTGTACAGGAATCAGACATCGGTCATAGAAGCGGAGTATAATATCTTAAAGCGAACAGAAGACTATTGAAAAGCAGCATAAGATAATTAATAACCATTTGAATCATTTAGACAGCATCACCAACACATTGCAGCAAGAGATCGACGTAATGTCTATTCAGCAAGATTTCTCTTTAGCTACGTTAGCGACCATAAATATGATTCAGAATTTAAAGCGGATTCAGGACACTTTTCTTGATACTATGACTGAGATCTATCATGGTCAGATCAATCTGCATCTCTTGACTCCATAACAACTCCGTGCGGAGTTACAGATTGTATCTAGTCAAATATCGAAAGAGCTAGCATTACCCATAGATGACATTCAGTTCAACCTGTATGAGATCTACAAATTGTTACAAGTTAAGGCAAGGATGACGGACGAATATTTCATTTTTGAAATTAACTTACCGTTAATTAGCAGAGATACGTTCCAGCTATATAATTTGATACCAGTTCCGGTTCAAATTAATAAAAGTATGATCAGCATCAAGCCAGCGTCAGAATACGTAGCGATTAACTTAAGAAGAGATTCATACTTAACAGCCAGCGTCAGCGATCTTCAAGGTTGTGAACATCAAGCGGTAAACTATCTTTGTCGTCTTCGAGGGCCAATCCAGAGTTTAGGTCCCGATGAACAATTCTGTGAAAAGGAGAAGCTATCCACTTGCAGGATCATCAAATCTAGCTGTGAAAACAAATGGGTTCCATTACACGACTTTTCTACCTATTTGTATTTCTGTTGTGACTCATACTCTTTGAGAGTCATATGCGACGACGACCTACAAGCGAGCGAAGTCAGCAAGACTGAACTTATTCAACTATCTAAGCAATGCATTGTGAAGGGTCATGATATAACACTTTATTCTCATCAGCAATTAGAGAATACGCTTAATCTTAAGCCACATATACTCGAGATCAAATTAACTCCCATAAATCGTATCATCAGTAATCTTACGCTACCTACCCAAAATTTCCAAGACGATAAGGTCGACGAAGATACCACACCGATACGCGTATCTTTAAAGCAACTCGGTGAACAAATTAAATCGATGAAAAAATCAGCCGAACAGAGAGAAGTTTTAACGACACATGACATACATCAGTATGCGTTGTTGTATGGCCTATTAGCAGCAGCTATCGCAGCGATCCTGTGGTTCCTAAGGAGGAGGTGTCGGCGGGCCAGTGGTCCGCCCGCCCAAGGGTGAATCGAGAGCGTACCAGCGAGTGTGAGTGTGTGTATAAACCAATCTGAGCAAGAGCAAGGCTCTAGTGCAAGTGCGCGAAATCAACCCCTGTCCGAACAGGGGCCAAGTGTCAGTGATAGTGCGCGCGTATCTAATTTTTCTAAACGGTGGTCTAGTTTGCTTTCAAAGAGGCGAGACATGTCGATCATGATATGATTGTTCCATCACCTTGTCAATCATTTTTCATCTAATATTGTTTTAATTCCTTAGCATTTTAAGCTCACACTCACGTAACTCTTTATTTTTGTATTAGCTTATCTCATTATCTCATCTATTCCCCTCGGGAGCATGTTCGATGCAGTAATTGCAATCGACCACGTTTTGCTGACCTAGCGATACGATGCGGCCGCACTAAGTGCCCCGCGAGCTCAGTGCATAACGGACAGCAACCGGGTGCATTCGTTTCCATCATTTTAGCTATAACTTAGCCTAGTTACCTCAATAAACCCGTTAAAGTTGTTTGAGTGTTTAACTGAGTAGCGTAGCGATTCCCAATAGGTATCACCTAGTCACGCCCCCTACACATAGTTAGAAATAACGTTGAATGGTGTATTTAAAGATTTGAATTGAACAATGCAATGTTCAGTTATCGTACCTTTTTTTTTTTTCGGATGGGATATCATCAAATGACTCCTCCCGCTCTGGGCGGAGCAGGAGGGAGTGTCAGACTTTTACTGACTAAAACCCATCCATGTTCCTTCAACGCCCTTTGTGTTCAGGCGCCACGGTATCTCTTTCGAATAGTCCCGCAGCCCCAGTTATCGTACCTGCATCATTGTTGCCAAAACCTACCTTTGTAGCATTGATAGGGCAGTCCTCTGATGAAAACCTTTGTTTCAGGCTTAGACTTATGAAAGAGGATTGGCTGCCACAATCAAGCAGGGCGCGTACTGCTTCACATTTATTAGTCTTAGGATTTACTATATCAATCAAGGCAGTACAAAGAAGAGCGTTCTTGTTACCTTGATTGTTGCAGTTAGCCAACGTCTCAGGACAACTATCGATGCTTGTACTAAATAAACTGTCACCAGTAGGAAGTTGCATAATAGAATTGTGTCTCTTGTTGCATTCACGACAACGGCCTAAACGATATCTAAATGTGGGGTGACCTGACCTTAAACAATTAAGACGCAATTTCAATTTATGTATGGGGAAACAAGATTAGTTAGACTATTTTATTAGAAACTTCACAGGAGTACTCCTATTGATAAATGAGTAGAAACGGGTTCCAGGTTTTTTCAGAATTCTATATAGGGTGACAAAGTCTGAAAATCAACATGGTTATTGTTTGTATGGTGTATCGGGTCGGGAGTATTACAAAAACAACAATTATAAATCAATGTCGATTCCGAGATTATCAGGGGTGCTGATTACGAATATGATATTTATTTTGACATTCAGAAGATGACGGATTCGACTTATAAACAGGGTTATTATTGATTTATTGTGATTACGATGATAATGATTGTGATTACGATGATGATGATTGTGATAATGATGATGACGATTGTGATTAGGATGATAATGATTGTGATAACGATTATGGTGATTGTGATAGTGATGGTGATAGTAATGGTGACAGTGATGGTGATAGTGATGGTGATAGTAATGGTGATAGTGATAGTAATGGTGATAGTAATGGTGATAGTGATAGTGATGGTGATAGTGATGGTGATAGTGTTAGTGGTAGTTTAATATTATTTTTGTGCGGCAAGCAGTAGTTGAACTTAATTTTAATACGTTTCTTGGGTTGCTAGTACTGTATTGCGAAGAAAAAGTTACGTGCATTCCCTATTATTTTTATTTTTGAATTCATAAAGAATACTTTCATGATCTGACATTGCTGCATTATTAGAATTAATGGATTATTTGTCGTTATATCCTGTTTCATTGTAATTTAATATCCGTTGATATTTTGTTGTCTTATTTATCCATATCACTATTTGAACAGCTGGTAAGAAAATGCTGTTTAAAGTCAGGATACATTTGCAATAATACGCCTGTACGTTCGCCTTCAACCGTCAAGTTCATTTATTTACATTTTTCTAATTTTTTTTTTCAGATCGAAACAAAAGGCGAACCGAGTAGGTGATTCATGCAGATACAACGTTTTTTGTATTGTTTTATTCATCTTGACAAAGATACTTTTCTAGCCACATAGTGATTTTTGAATCGGAAATAACACGTAATAAAAGCGTTTTTCTGACTTAGTAAAACATATGTGCCAGTAAAATAATTGTTGCACGTACTAAAAAATGTGGCTTAAAGTGTATTTAAGTACTTACCTAAACCATTTTTATTTGTGAAAACGTTGAGTATAAAATCATTCCGTGTTTAAAAGTGTTGAAACGATATAGTGATGATACCTATAGTGCCATAAGTATAAGTAATGTACAGACGCCAGCATTATTATTTGTGACAGTTTGGCGCGATCATTATTTGTGATATTTTCCATAAAACGATGGATGGATTGCCTGAAAGATGATATGAGTAGAAATGGTGTGACTACCTACTGTAATGAAGGCTACGGACATGACAGTCATGATGACAGTCTACATATAAACTGCGATAAGAGCGGGAGGATGACACGCACATCACGTCATCCGCACTGCTCAGTAGGCTAATTCACGTAACTAAAGAAGTGCTGTTGCAGTGCAGTTGCAGTTAAGCTTCGATCAAAACAACGCTTTTCGTATTCTCTACCGCTGTCAGACACGCTCGCGTCAAGTCACGCGAGCAAATAGCGGCATTCTACTGTTGCGCGTCTTTGGTGCGTGCTTCGGAACGCAACATGATCGGTATTCTACTAAGTAAGAAAAAGCACTAAAATCTGTACTGGGGTATTATTTTAAGAACGTCATATTCATTGAAATGTAATCGATTCTATTCGATTATTTAGTGAGTGATATTTTTTCTCTCATATGGCCACACCCTATGTAAGTTTGGTAGAGTTTGGTTGTCGTACAGTTGACGTGCAGTTCACGCGCAGCTTAAGCGCAGTTCAAAGAATACAAGAATACCGTTTATCACTCGAACTTGAATTTAACTGCAACTGCACTACAACTTCATCGGCGTGTCATAAAATTACGTGAATTAGCCCTCAGGCCGTAGCAGCAGTACGATAGGTACCAACCGTCTACACATTGAGGGCGCATTAGGGTAGATGACTAAAAATCTAATTAGTCCGTCAGGCAGATTTCCAAAAAATATTGGACACATTTTGTCTTTTTCACGTAAACAAAAAATTAAGACGTTAAAGTGCGTCGAAAACTCGTGTGACGTCACATTTGAATACATTTTTACTCAACTGTGACGTCACAAGCCCCCAGTCCTGATCTTTGACACGTTTGATCTTCGTCAATTTTTATTAATTTGATAAAACGAAAAAACACGTATCCAATATTTTTCAATAATCTAACTGACGGACTAAACAGAATCATATTTTTTTTTAGTCAGTCATCATCCCTTTTATTGATATTGTACATATAATATAATGTCTACCGGTAGAAGACTAGTTTGCTATTAATAATAGTAATCTGTGTAGAAGACGTCAAATTATTATCATGCTTGTGTAAATATTAATGGGCGAACCAAATCTGAATTAATCTGTTGAAAGTGTAATCTAATAAGTTCATTATGAAATGATTTATATAACATCTGGTTAGATGTAATAAAAAAAACAACATTTTGATTAATATATTTATTCCTCTTCCACAAAAACATCATGTAAATGCTGAGCTGGTAGTCAAATGTTATCCTAATACCTTGGCCATCCCAAATACCAAACAACTGTCATTACATGAGCACAACAACCGAGCGTTCGGGGACCAACTATGCATTTACGGCAGTAATCTAGGATGTCACTTCGCCCGGATAAATTCGTTGTAGTCAATATATAAATAATACGTTTTTCTTTTCACATGCCGTGAACGACGTATTTTGCCCCTTAACAATGAAACGCCCTCATTTTCTCTGACATTCATTTGGGATAGATTGATGTAATTGGGCAATTCAGGACCATTTGTTAGCATAAGGACAGATTCGCTTTACGCCAGATTCGCGTTAAGACAGATTCGCTTAAAGACAGAAGCACAGTCGGATGAAAAGTATAAGTAAATTTTACGAAACATCAGAGAAAACAAAAAAAAAAACCTTACAGACATCTTTACTTACCAAAAATTAATTCTCTGGGCCGAGTCATAGATAGCGACAAAATCGCTAACTTTCGATCGCTAATTAATAACTCACGAAAAAATTCGGTTGCAATAACGATGCTTGCGGGAATTGCAAGTCTCTCATCCAAGATGCGATTCTTGCAAGCATCGTTATTGCAACCGAATTTATTCGTTAGTAATCAGCGATCGAAAGTTAGCGATTTTGTCGTTATCTCTGTCGAATCCTGTACCAATTTTTAATCCTAATATTTTACGTGAAAATGTCTTGTAAATCTATGAACACCGGGTGCACGCACGAAAAAGTGTCACACCGTTCCGCGCACCAGTCGATTAACGCTCAGCCCAAACCCTTGGACCTAGAACACTGATTTTTTTTCACAGTGGATCCCTTTATAATGTAGACAAGGAATAAGGAAAGATTTTTCGAAATTCAACCCCTAAGGGAGTTAAATAGGGGATGAAAGTTTGTATGAAAGTCCGTCAGTTTTAAAGTTAGGATCTTAAAATTTTGCGTTTAGGCTGACGATTGAAAATTAATAACTTAAAAATAAAACATGTCATACCCCTTTTCACCCCCTTAGGGATTGAAATTCTAACAACATCGTTGCGTTAGCTTCCAACCATACGCCTAGGTAATAAATTTTGTGATTTTGACTTTGAAAATTAAGGGAACTTTTATGTTGCGGTCTGTACTGATTCTGTCTTTAAGCGAATCTGTCCTAACGCGAATCTGGCGTAAAGCGAATCCGTCCATAAGCTAACAAATGTTCAAGACATACTTCAATTAAATAGGTGCCGTTAATTTTAGTATGTTCACTATAATAAGAGTTAGCCTGACGTATTTGGTAAGTAGGTACTTACCCAAGAAAAATAATATCAAATCATCTTATGCTAATCGGGGGAAGAATTATACACTATCCCAATCAGCTGTGATACTTATAAAGTTAGATGAGCGCCTATTAAGGTTTAATGAGACCACCACATCTGACAAATTACTTATTGTGCAACTGAGATCGTTAATTTATTACATTTAAAATATTTTGTGCATCACTACGATCCTACGAGCCGCATGCACACGCAAACCTATTGTACAAAGCCGCTGCTATCTTGAAATCCTGCGGTAGATGTGGCAGAGCTTTATTATTAAATTCATGCCTGAATAATTTATAGTCTCTTATTTGCATATTCCTCATCATTTAGGTCATCCACTGGCAAGAAAAGTGCCCGTGGTCGACCCAGGTGAACTAAGCAGGTGGATTACGACCGAATCCCGCTCTTTTCATGTGACTATTCACCACCTCTACCACCCAGCGACAAACAGTGATAAATAAATATATTCCTTGGAACCAGGTCCAATAAATTTAAAAAGTTAGGTTTTCGCCCGTGGTCCCGGTCCCTTGGTCCCTGGAACGAGTATTTTTTTTGCCCGTAGTTCTTTCAAGAAATAATACTGCCGAATTAAATTGTACTTAGATATTTGAAATGCAGTCAATTTAGAACCTGATACGACTCCATGACGCGCGCTCGCTACGCTCGCATTTTACATTACACATCCACTTTCTGTCACAAAAGTCGTCGTACCTCCTCGGCCTTCGGCCTACGGTCGTCATGCCAGCTAGCAAGACTTTCCGAGATATAAGCAAATCAAGTCGTAGCAGGTTCTTAACCTGCTACGACTCCGTGACGCGCGCTCGTTTCGTTCGCATATTAAATAACATTCTTTAATTTCTGTCCCCGAAGTGCCGGGCCTCCGCTGGCCTCTTCGTCGACCTACGGCCCGGTGCCCATGTTAAAAAAAAATACACCCATTTCTGTCACAAATGTAACTCCGTTGTCCTTTCCAGGGAGTATGAGAAGGGACCACGGAACTATCCAAGTATTATTTATAAGGACCACGAAGAAAAAAAGCTCCGTGGTATTCCAGGGACTAAGGGACCGGGGAAGCACGGGCGAAAAAGGGTGATGATCTGGATGCGTACCGCAAGGGCTGGTTCAAGGAGGCACGGGAAAAGAGCACATGGAAGGAATTGGTGGAGGCCTTTGTCCAGCAGTGGGGCAGTACAGGCTAATTTTAAAAAAGGAAAGAACTATACAGACGAGGAGGCATATTGTTTGTGATTAATATTTGTTGTTGCCTTGCAGTTGGGTTTGTACGCACTATCAATTCACTTGGTCCTCAAAACAGCTAGCGCCCACATGTAACGCAGTCTCTTAGAGTGTCCAAAAACTCTTTGTGGCTGGTTTACATTGCTGGAGCTAGCTTCAGATGGATGATTGTCACTAGCAGTTTCCATCATCATCATCAGCCTACACCGTCCCACAGCTGGGACACAGCCTCCTCTCAATGGGATTGAATGGACTATAATCCACCACGCGGGCCCAGTGCGGATGGTAGATGTCACACGTCTTCGAATTTTTTATTCTAGGACATGCCGGTTTCCTCATGATGTTTTACTTCACCGTTTTGAGAGCAGTGGTGTTGAAATAAATTACACAAAGTAATGCGCCTGTCTGGGTTCGCACCCACGACTGTTCGTAAGTCGGTGCCGCCACCACGGGCCACCGCTGCTTCTGCAGTTTCCATAGTATTAAACGATTCATTGATAGCCCTCATAGCTGCTTACAAGCACTGAACCCATATGTAGTCAATATGTAGTCCGTTTCAGTTACCTGCAACTTAACAACAATTATAACAATACTAGCCTAGTATTATCCCACTGAAGGGCAAAGCCTTTACAAAGAACGCATGGGCATTAATCACCACGCTTGCTCAAGGCGGGTTTAGGATTTCAGATTAACCTATATTCTAGACTAGAAATATTTGTGGTTAATGGTTTCAAGACTAATATGCGTGAATCAAACTGATTTAATCGAACCCTTCCAATCGCAAACCTTCTTTACCAACCTGGACGTATCGTGTGCCACTGCTGGGCCAAAGTCTTTCCAGATACCACATGACTCATTATGATTGGAGCCTCTATAACACCGGGTCTTTCTTACAGTTAGCCAATGCAACCTATGCTTGAAGGAAATAAATTACCTTTTCGACCTTTGGCGGTTGGGGGCTGGCCAATGGGTGGCCATAACTCGAAAATCGAAAAACAGTGATTTGAATGTATGCCACCCGTTAATCATCTGGGTGTACCTATTTCTACGGGATGTTCTGGTCAGTCATTCTCAAGAACTTCGCGGCAATCGAGCCATCTTATTTAAACGAGGCAATCTCGTCAAAGTAGCAAGAGAATATACAGCTGAAACCTAGAAAAAAAATAACCATGTTCAAGTGTTTTTGACAGCGCCATCTATGTTCATCATTACGTACAGTGCCACCAACTTATCTGTCGCTAGTGGTGATTTAAGTATTGCCATTTTAGAAACTCACCAAGACAAAATGGAAGTGAAACATAAGGCAGTCTTTCAAGTCCGTCTTTTATGTAATGTAATATTAGTAAAGTAGGTAGTAGTAGGTACAAACATTTCAATTAGTATGTACGAAAAGTAAATAACGGGAGTACGAAACTAATTAAATATCAATCATAAAAGTCTAACTAGCATAGTGATAATTATAACTCAGCCATACTGACTATGGCTTAGTTATAATAGGGTAGATGACAAAAAAAAATCTAATTATAGTCTGTCGGATAGATTTCCAAAAAAATTTGGACACATTTTTTATTTTTTCACGTAAACAAAAAAAGAAGACGATACAGTGCGTCGAAAACTCTTGTAACGTCACATTTGAGTTCATTTTTACTCAAATGTGACGTCACAAGCCCCCACTCAAGATCTTTGACACGTTTTATCCTCGTCAATTTTTATTAATTTTATAAAACAAAGAACATGGATCCAATATTTTTCGATATTTTATTTTAGTCATTCTTCATCCCTATTACAATACATACTAAAATATTAAAAAGTGCATGAATTTTAGTAAGTGAATAAATAAAACAAAAAGTGCTGGATTCAATTTTATATTTTGTAGAAATATTTTATCATCTCTCTAAGTTCGAGCGGCCCCACTAAAGGAATTCCTGTCGTAATCGATGTTCTCGAGCCATCTGCTGATTACCTCGGGCATTTCATCTTCTGAGTCACTCGAATCGCATTCACTGTCAGTCTGTAATTTATTTAATAGTGGGTGATTTAATTTTCGAAATGTGGCATCACTGACCTGTCGCAGCTGCAACGCGGATTGGCGGACACTGACAGCGACATGACGTTCATAAAATGGTGGCTGTAGTTCCAATTTTGTCCGCGTGCACAGCTAAGTTGGTGGCACTATACTATTTAGTACTCGTGTAGCCCATAGACTAATATATATAGAATGAGAGTGTAGCCCACCGAGCTTGGGTTTCCCGATAGCTGCGATTTGGCAGTCGTGACTGGTCGTGACACAGCTCTTAGTACTGGTTCCAAATGATAGATGTCACTGTCTGACAAATCTAACACCGTCATCTTGAAAGGCAGCAATCCTATAATTTAGTCGAGTGCAATTAGACAATAAGGTGGAACGAAAATTATAGTGGTCGGATTATCATGGGACTTTTTTTATTGAGTTTCTAGAAGAGTGGAGAAGAAAGTAAAAAAAAATTTCGTCACTTTCGACTGTTTTTTTTTAATTCCTTTAAAATTTTTTTTTTCATTCTTCAAATTCGACGAATTCATATTGTAGTGTAATAGTGTGACCTGCGTGCATCCATTAAACGCTAATTTGGTCTGTTTCTTTGTTCATTGTTGTCGATGTAATATTTCAAGTATTCAAAAAAAAAAAACCAATTCAATATTTTTACATCCAGTTATCTGTGAAAAAGTATCAGTTACCAAATTTTTCAAAAGTAATGTTGTTCTTAAAATTCGATATTTTAGAAATAATTGCAGAAAATAGGAAAGTTTAAAAAAATACTTGAAATAAGTTTGTTATGCGTACATAACTTCGATTACAATGAACAAAGAAACAGACCAAATTAGCGTTTAATGGATTGCACGTAGGTCACACTATTACGCTACAATATGAATTCGTCGAATTTGAAGATATTTATAAACGAAAAACATTATTCCAAAGGAAATTAATAAAAAAAAAGTGGCGAGCGATGAATTTTTTTTGCCGCTCCTCTTGGAACTCATTAAAAAAAGTCCCATGAAAATCCAACTACTATAATTTTCGTTCCACCTATTGAGTATTTTTTTAATTCGTTCGTGGCATCTGGTAATCAGGATAAGTTTTAGCACATTATCCGATTTTTTTTTGCTCAAACACATAATTACTAATTAAATTATTGTATTTGCGCCGTTTGAGGTTTTCAGCACCAGCAGCAGCCGCCCCAGCGCTGTGCTAGGAAGATGGGATGGCGCAAGGGTGTGGACCCAAGTTGCGTCCCATACCAAAGGCCCATGGCATTATGGCCATACCATCTGGTCTCTTCCCATCGACGCGTGCCAAGCCAGTGGGTTTTAATACAGGTTAACATAATTGTAGTATTATTAACGATCGAGATAATTTTATTTTCATCATGCAAAATTAATATATATAATTTATTATACAATTTAACATTATTTTATAAGATTTCATTCATTCAAAATTAGCATAGTATATCATTAATTATTATTTATTATCATGAAAATAATTTTAATATTATTAATTATTCGGCGGTCCTTACATTTAAGGACCGCATAGAGCGGTAAAAGCCTCCTCCATTATTTTTCATCTCGCTCTGGAAGGTGTTATATCTGATAGACTCTATCATATATAGATAGACCATGTTCAAGCTCTATGATTCTTGATTCGCTTGTTAATGATCGTTCATTGAAAGTTACTATATTATTATAGTATTTGTTCAGTTTAAGAGGTTTGCAGTCCAATATTATGTACCCGAGGTTAAAAAAATCGGTTAGTGGGTCGTCTTGGGGCATTATGAAAAAATACTTTTTAATTTTGCGACCAATTTCGAGGGCGAGGCGTAGTTGGTCACAGTTCTAACCTAACCTAACCTATGGATCCCTTCGACATCGTTTTTACGACAAACGGTTAGTCGGAGACAAAAAACACCACGAAACTTTTAGCCTTATATTTAGGTGTTTTATACGATAGAATCGACGAAATAAACGATTTGCGAAAATAACACTTTTTGCCTAATTTTTTTTAAATTCCTCGCGCCGTAGCGCCCATAAGGCTACAACCAGTTTCCACACAAATTGAGTGATATCAATTTCTTATACTCAGTTAATCCTTTATCTATTTCTGTAATCTGAAAAAAAAGAAAGAAATAACTGCATCCAGAAGGTAGTGAAAACTTAGATAATTTTGAATTTATAAAAATAAATAAGTAAATAAAGCACAGCATCTACTAATTTTACGGATTGAATAAACAATAACAAAAACTGTTAACTGTGTGTGAATTCACGACAATGACTAGGTATAACCACACGTTAAATTGCTTGTAACTTCAAAATACATTACAGGTTGTTAGAAACTCATTTACAAAGAAGCATTACCCAGTAATTTATAAAATAGTTTGCAGCTACTAATCACTTCGCTGCATACGACGGATCACATCAGTTAACTGCATCTGGAGATTTGCTTAGTGTTTTGAAAAATGTTTGACAGCGCCATATATAGTGGTAAGTGCAGCCTGCTTTTTCAACTTTAGTCAAACTTTTGCGATTTTTTTCACATAGCTCTCACTGTGCTGGGACTTTGACTTCAATCGTTGGTCGAAATTACTAACGTACGCGTCTTCTTCGGCTTTTCCTGAGCAGTCTCAAAGAAAAAAACAAGAAAACAGATAGCCCTGATAACTATTTCAGTCACCAGTTAAAAGTGCACGTGGTAATAGTTCCATTTAAATCTTGATCAAAGCTTTGTGGAAAAGTACAATACAAGACAAGTTTGATCATTACCTACCCCATCTACGAGTTGCTTGGATGCTTCAGAATCTTTAAATCTTTGAAAAAATCTACAGACTATTTGAACTTCAGCATTACTTCCGAATCATTCACTCCTTACAGTTTCACCAGTTTCATGGAATCTTTAAAGCTATTTCGATCTCCTTTTTTCACTGCTTTTTTAATCATTGTTACCAAGTCGTCTGATAAACAGTTCTCATTGTTAAAACATATCTTCCCTTCTTCATTTGCGAACTTCTCAACGTCCCATAGTGTTGCTGGCAGCAAGAAGTCCCAGTGCTGCTCCAAGGTCAGTCCGGACTCCTCGTCAAGGAAACCGTTTATAATGCTCTTGCTTATTTTACTTTCTAAAGCTTCAGAAAAGGTTACCTTTGGTATGTCTTCTCTATTACATGTAAAGGGCCTTATGATTAGCGTATTCCACAAGCGATAAGTGTCCAATCTACGTCCGTTTCTAAACGCGTATCAAAACCTAGTCGGAAAAAGAAAAACGTTGATTAAAATCGGTAGCGTAGCGTAGAACGTTCCCCAGTTAGATGGGACCGACGATTTTAAAGTCAGACCAGTTGCAGAAGGTAAAGAACAGGGTATTGTGGCGGAAGATTAGCTAGAGTTGATTGATTGCGATGATTCATAAGATATAGCTCCTGTAACAGTGGTTAGTTCGGCGGGTGAAAGTAAACTTGCTTGCCAACAAATTCTAATTATATTACGGTGGGCAATCTTTGCATACAATAGCGCCATTCAAAAGACTTTCATAGGTATTCCGTACATAGGCTTAAAGGTATTCAAAGATTTAGAGAACTAGATATTATCTACCCTCTACAACATCTTCAGGAATATACCTACATGAAACCAGAACTACTGATTGTCTGCCGAACAAATTGTAGGAGTTGCTTTTTTAGTTGGTGGCTCCTTATGCTTCGGCGGCATATTTTATTTTAATTTGTTTTAGTATTTTAAAGTTTGAGACTAATTCTAAAGTGTTTTGAAAGAAATGGCTTCCTTTATTGCTTATTTTTCCTTCCCTGTTTGGGGAAAATATTTGCCTACGGAATATAGACAGCTCACAACATGCTGGTAAAATGATTTTTTTTAAATTGTGATTTAATATATCTACAAACATATTGCTAATTTGTGGCATTTGAAATCATAGATAAATTATACAAATCTGAATTGAAATGTTCAAAAAAGTTTTCATACGATTATCCTCTAGCAAAAGTGAATCACAGAGTGCATTTTTAAAAGGTGAATGTCGATAAAACAGTAGGCTTGTGTTGCTGAACCTTTAATCGTGCGCGCTAGATGTCGCTAGCTAGCACAAGTAGGAACTATTTCAATTTCCTTTCAAAACCATGTGGTTTCATTCAATCTGTGGCACGGTTTCGCGACCGACAGCTGTGATTAAAAACTGTTTTGTTATTTTACGGAATGACAACTTTATTATAGTACGTTATATGATACAAAAGTTAGTTATTGAGTTGTTGAATCATAGTTAACATCTGAGGAAATAAATGTGCCGCGTGTGATAATGTAAATATTAATTCTTTCTAGTGCAAATTCTTAAAAATGTTTTGAATTATGAAGTGACATTGACACGCGATTGCGCGGGAATTTCGAATTTTGCGGTGACCGAAGACTCCTTGGAGTATTCGCATCGCGGTTGGTGTTTTCTGAAGTTATGTTGAGTGAAAGTAAACTGTGCAATGCGGTTGTGTAGTTTTGGTGACGCGTGACGTTGTACTTGCCAATATCACATCAATATTGTGCATGGATGCCCTTGCGAGGTTGGCAAGATCCCATATGCGGACTATTCCTTTTGTTTACTTCCGCCACTAGATAAGTAACAAAGAATATTTTCCTTTTACGTAAAAGTTAAGGTAAGTCAATAAATTAATATTTAATTAGACGTTAATAAAAATAAAATTTCACATTGGTGCTATCTGAATAACACCGAGTTATGAAATTAGCAGTAGGTAGGTACTACCTAACGAAACCACAACTTAATAAATATTGTTTGGCCGAGGTTAATAAATAATTATTGTACCTAGTTGGCATTGATGTCAACTTAGGTTAGTTTTCATGCTAGGTGTGATCGCCACAGTGTATTAAGTAAGTATGTTGTAAGTATGGTCAGCAAAGAAAGTCGGCTAGCACTGTTTCTTTTACTTATAATAGTTATTCGTCGTCCTATTTTTCATCGGAATAGGTATTTATTTTATGAGGCATTTGTGATTTTAATGATTTATTATTTTTGATGAAAGTTGATTGATTAATTCAAAATGTGGTATTTTTTGTACTTAAGTGTTTTAAGGTCGTAACCTAACATAAGGTCGAGTATTTTGGTAAGGCGATCTGCCCATACCTACATTCTGAGACGATATAATATCATCAACTAGCTTTATGCACGCGGCTTCGCCCGCGTGGAGTTCGATAATTGTCCCACGAGATCATACTATCGGGATAAAAAGTATACTTTGTGTTAATCCAGGTTATAAACTATCTGTGTGCTAAATTTCATCCAAATCCGTTCGGTAGTTTTTCCATGAAAGAGTAACAGACATCCGTACATCCAGACATCCATACCTACATTCTCACAAACTTTCGCATCTAAAATACACTCGAGAGCAATGAATCCGGGTCACTTAAAGAATCCTAAAAATCTCGGAAACTAAAAATGCTAGGTTAATGCAATAAATTATATTTAATAGACAATGTAATACTCCTTAAATGAAGGTATTAAAACTTCTTAGTTATTGTATAGTTATATCATAAAAAAATCAAATTTGAAAAAGGGCCACTATCGAAGATGGAACTACGAAATTACAGCATTTGGTTTTGCTTTTGTTTGTAATCTGTCATTTATGTGGGTACATAAACCATGTTGATAGTGCTCTATATTCATTATTCAAGCTGAAATTATATCGCTTACGCCTGAAGAATGCACCAGAATACTTACAATGCTGGAAACCGGCCGGAGTCAGCGCGATACAGCCAGGACTGTCGGTGTGTCGCTGTCAACAGTACAAAGAGTTCTCCGACGTTACGAAGAAACTGGTTCTAACCTACGCAGACCAGGAACGGGCAGAACCAGGTGTACCACAGCACGAGAAGACCGATACTTGGTGAACACCATGCTTCGAAATCGCTTTCTCACAGGAACTGAACTCACAAATCAGTTTCGACGCCTCGGAGGAAGTAACCCAAGTGCATGGACAGTAAGACGTCGGCTTGCTGAATCTAACTTAAAACCCCTTAGACCTGCAAACGGCCCTAAACTGGAGCGTGGGCATCGTATTTCAAGACTAAGATATGCCCAGAGCCACGTAAATTGGAGTATTGAAGATTGGTCAAAAGTTATGTTCTCCGACGAATCAAAATTTATGCTCTACAAGCACGATGGAAGACACAGAGTGTATCGAAGACCAGGGGAAAGATTCAAGCAAGCATGCATCGAAGAAAAAGTAGCCTACGGTGGTGGGTCTGTACTTGTGTGGGCCGGAATTTCTTCTGAAAGTCGCACAGAGCTGGTGATCATAGAAAACGGCTCTTTAACTAGCGTAAGATATGTGGAAGAAATCCTCAATGATCACGTTGGTCCATTTATGGTCAATTTAGGTGAGGATGCTATATTTATGCATGACAATGCCCGACCTCATACAGGTAGGATTGTGAATGACTACCTTCAAGAGATGAACATTACTCGTATGGAGTGGCCAGCGCGCAGCCCGGATATCAACCCGATCGAGCATGCTTGGGACGAGCTAGGCAGATGCGTAAAACAACGAAACCCTCCCCCAATCACGCTTCGTGAGCTCAAAATTGCTCTCACAGAGGAATGGGAGAATATTCCCCAAAATCGTATAAGGAACTTGGTGTACAGCATGCCAAACCGCGTAAACGCAGTAATGGAAGCACGAGGAGGCAATACGAAGTATTAAAATTCAAGAAAATCGTAATAAAGTTCAAAAATTTCATGTTTCCTATTTTTGTTTTAAGGAGAGATCAGCAGTTTTTTTCTTTATGTAATTTTGTGTTAATAAAATGTATGGTGACTCATATTTTTTTTTACTTTCATTTAAGGAGTATTACATTGTCTATTAAATACAATTTATTGCATTAACCTATCATTTTTAGTTTCCGAGATTTTTAGCATTCTTTAAGTGACCCGGATTCATTGCTCTCGAGTGTATTAAGTAAGTATACTTGGAAGTAGGATTATCAGAAGCTACTCCTGTTTTCCAGTGCCTTTTGTAGTCATCATTTACTTGTCCTTATTCCAAGTTTTAAGATCTGTTTTTATATTTCTACTAGCTGACCCGCGCAACTTCGTCTGCGTTACGTAAGAGAGAGAGAGGCTTAGAGAGAGTGTGAGTCAACCTAAAAAAAATGCAGATAATATGCTTTAGCGGACTTTTTAAGAGGAACAATCCCGTCATACATGTATGATTGTTGAGTTACTTTAACCGTTTACGCAGCGCACGGAACGGAAGCTCTCAAAAGCAATCGTTTTTCGCTGTATTTGCAACAATTTTCATTGATGCTCCGCTCCTATTGATTGTATCGTGATGTTATATAACGTATAGCCTTCCTCGATAAATGGGCTATCCAACACTAAAAGATGTTTTTCACTGGAATCAGTAGTTCCTAAAATTAGCGCGTTCAACCAACCAAACAAACAAACTTTTCTCCTTTATAATAAGTATAGATTCAAGTAGATAACAATTTAATTTCTCTGAAATATATGCAATCATCGTTAAAAAATTGTACTATGTTTTTCCAATTTGGTGCTTCCCTCGACAGCCTTAGGTTTTCATCCTTAGACACTCG
Organism: Xestia rhomboidea; assembly: GCA_963853795.1. Lineage (NCBI taxonomy): Eukaryota > Metazoa > Arthropoda > Insecta > Lepidoptera > Noctuidae > Xestia > Xestia rhomboidea. The sequence continues at coordinate 7,082,521 of OY970764.1, read as the reverse complement.
ATGACAGTCATACTCCAGCTAGGTCGAAAGTTCTCATCAAGGTGCATGAATTGAGCCCAAACACGATACTTATAGCTTATTTTTTTTTCGGATGGGAAATCATCAAATGACTCCTCCCGGAGCAGGAGGAAGTGTCAGACTTTTACTGACTAAAACCCATCCATGTTCCTTCATCGCCCTTTGTGTTCCGGGGACACGGTATCTCTTTCGAATAGTCCCGCAGCCCCGGCAGGCATCGGCCCTTGCGGACCCCTTCTTTTTTGCTGACTCTCTTTGAGGCGCGCGTGGAACACGAACGCGCCGTCGACACGGCCTGTCGTCATGAGATGGACGGACGGCGAGCTAGCCCATAGCTCCCCGTCCACAGGCCCGCGCCTACGGTGGCCGGGGGCCACCACGTGGCTCCCGACGCCCGGGGCTACACCCGCGGTGGCCGGGACGTAAGGATCTCTCTCTCTCACGTTCCGCCACCTCCTTCGCTAACATGACTGCTTCGCAGAAGGAGGTGACGGCGTCCCATTCCGTATCGCTCCGGACCATGTATTGAACCGGGGCCGGGAGAGAGAGGTCGCCGCCGCCGATCGCCGCTTCGAGGACACGGCGGTGCTCCGCCCAAGTGGGGCACACCTCCACAGTGTGCTCCACCGTGTCCTCCGGTCGATCCTCACAATGGAAGAACCCGGGCTTCTCCTCTCGCCCGAAAATACGATATGAGGCCAATAACAATTTAGCTGTAAATATAATCTACGTAAACTGCGTATGGATTATTGATTATTGCGAGTAGCATAGCACAGTTCTTGCACGGCAGGAACACGTGGATTTATCAGGCTTCTGATGTTCGCTATACTACTTTTTGGAGAAATCATCCTCATCATCATACTTATCCCTTAGCCCTTATCCCAATTTATTTGGGGTCGGCGCAGCATGATTGTATTCATTCTTCCATACTTCTCTATTACTTTTTGGAAAAATATTTCACGAAAAAAAATAAGAAATATAGAAATGCACACAATTTAAATACAAAATGAAATATAGGAAATCTCACAGCATCAAAAAAAAAAACTAAACAAATCACAAAAAGTGAAAATAATGTTGGAGGGTTTGAACCTGCAACCCCGTAGTTTATAGAGCGGTAGCGGAGGCTATTTACTTCATTGACATAAGCCACAAATAGCCGTTCTCATGTACTTACGTCATGACTGAAACGTCAAACTATTGAAGTATACGGAAATAATGCAAAATTGCCTACCCCCTTAAGGAAGTAGCGTGATAATATGTAGTCTAAATATTAAAGAAGCCTATGCAGTCATTTTGACGTGATGCGCAAGCCTATGCAGTAATTTTGACGTGATGCGCGCACAAACATTTCGTACCAACTACTTATACCGAAGAAAGCTGATTTTCTTGAGTTCCGCTATTTTGTGCGTATTCACGTCAAAAATCAAATTTCGGGAAAATTGAGAAATTATATTTACCTGTATTAGATACGAAGTATATGTAGCAACTTTAAAAGGTTACACTTCATTGGATTTGATTGCATAGGTGTTTGAAGTTTATTAATTTTAAACACAAAACCCTCTTTTTTGCGTCTCTGGATGAGATTTTAAAAAAATGCTGAAACAGGTATTTCTTTATTTTTATTAATAAGTATTTATTCTAAGTTTCATGATTCTAGAACAATCTAAAGTTTTTTTTTCATACAAACTTTACCCCCCCATTTCACCCCTTTTTTTCCAAAAAATTCCAAAATTTCTATAGCCTATATGTTATTCTGAATGTATTTAAATAGATTTGTGAACATTTCAACAATATCGGTTCAGTAGTTTTCACGTGATGCGCGGTCAAACAAACAAACAAACAAACAAACAATTTTTTTTTAAATGAATTTAATATGTTCTGTTACTTATTTTAAGTCACCCTGGTTGGTTTTTTTTTTTAAATCTTCAATGAACAGATTTTTTGGTCTCAACGATTTTATTATATGTATAGAAGATGGTTACCACAGACGTCTTCTCTCATTAGTCTGTAACAGCCATCATCTCAGAATTAACATTCTATTTAGCACATTCCGTCAAACCAGGTTCATGATAATATCCTCGAAAATTACTAGCGGGGTATTTTATGCGGACAATGTAGAATGCATAGTTTATAAAATTTGCTAAAAGCACCACCTAGGTAGGTAACACAATCTATTGTCACGGGACTGCCCCGTTAGTCTCGTGCGTGGTCGAATGCTGGGAGAGTACACATGTGTCTGCGCACACAAGTGCATTATAATATTTCCCGCGTCGATGGCCAATCCCCGTTAAGATTGGCCACCGTGACCGAAAACGAGCATGAGGAGTGTACATATTGTCAGAGGTCTACCATTTGAGTTATTTCGTAGAGTTTCTATACCTAGTATCTAACTGCTTCTTGGCCGATAGCTGTGCGAAAAATTAGCTAATTTATATAAAAATTATATATTCTTTTCGGACATAAAATCCAAAGTTAATAGTCCATACACCGTGACTTTTTAGTCGTATTATAACAGCAGCCCACATGTATCGAATGAACATTAATTAGAGTCGAATAATTTAAAAATAAAAATGGTTGTCTGTAAAGTCGGTTTACAGACGATAATTTTACGTGTTAACGTCATAGAAAACAATGATGAAAAATTGCATACTTTTATCAATTGAATTCAATTATTATCACCGAATTATCATTATTTTGTATAATACAAAGAAGTTAATTGAAAATTACAATTTTTTCGATAAATTAACATTTATTTGAAAAAAATCTAAATTTCATCGCCTTTTCACCCCCTTTTTTTTTTTTTTTTTTTTTCGGATGGGAAATCATCAAATGACTTCTCCCGCTCTGGGCTGAGCGGGAGGGAGTGTCAGACTTTTACTGACTAAAACCCATCCATGTTCCTTCCTCGCCCTTTGTGTTCCGGGGCCACGGTATCTCTTTCGAATAGTCCCGCAGCCCCGGCAGGCTTCGGTCCTTGCGGACCCCTTCCTTATTGCTGACTCTCTTTGAGGCGCGCGTGGAACACGAACGCGCCGTCGACACGGCCTGTCGTCATGAGACGTACGGACGGCGAGCTAGCCCATAGCTCCCCGTCCACAGGCCCGCGCCTACGGTGGCCGGAAGCCACCACGTGGCCCCCGACGCCCGGGGCGTCTCCCGCGGCGGCCGGGACGTGAGGATATCTCCCTCTCACGTTCCGCCACCTCCTTCGCTAGCATGACTGCTTCGCAGAAGGAGGTGACGGCGTCCCATTCCGTCTCGCTCCGGACCATGGCACGAACCAGGGCCGGAAGCGAGAGGTCGCCGCCGCCAATCGCCACCTCGAGGACACGGCGGTGCTCCACCCAAGCAGGGCACACCTCCACCGTGTGCTCCACCGTGTCCTCCGGTCGATCCTCACAATGGAAACACCCGGGCGTCTCCTCCCGCCCGATTCGGTGCAGGAACTTACCGAAACATCCGTGTCCGGTAAGAACCTGCGTCAGGCGGAAGGTGAGGACGCCGTGGCGTCTCTCCAGCCACTCCTCAAAGAGGGGACTTACCGCCACTATCGTGGCGTGCCCTGCCTTTTCACCCCCTGAAGGATTGAAATTCTAGCAACACCGTTACGTTAGCTTCCAACCATACGCCTAGATAACACATTTTGTGATTTTTACTTCGAAAATTAAGGACTTTCCATACATAACTTTATACCCTTTTTTAACCCTTTAAGGGTGGAATTATCAAAAACGCTAAGACACGTATAAATTAATTTTCAACCGTCAGCATAAACACAAAAGTTTATACAAACTGTCATCCCCTATTATACTCGACTCGTGCTTTGGGTACCTAGGTAATATGTTCTACCGTTTGTCACGTAAACATTATTACCAGGATGTTTCATAATTCTAACGTATTATTTATTTTTCTTTGTACCTACCTAATATCTTAATTAATAGTAAAAAAAAATCGCGCCTAGATGTATGTCAGATACATTGAGTGGACCACGTTTGTAAGAGGAAACAGTCACGGTATACGTTATGCGTATTACGTTTGCTTATCGATGTTACAAATCAATCACTTGGTATACCAAGCGTATTTCTGAGCTATGAAATTGGTTTCAAATCAATTGTCTCGATTAACAATTTTAATTCTGTTGGGCCAGGGAGATATGTATCTCGTATTTTTTTATATTCGCGTAGGTATACAGAAACTTGTCAGTGATCAATTATTCAATATCAATAGTCGATTCTTTAAAGTTTTTACACACCTATGTTAAGTAAGTATGCATATCAGAAATAGGAACCAGTTTCTTAAATTCATTTTAAGATCTAAGAAGCCAATTAACCTTGGTTGTGTCATTTAATCTATGCCTTGAAATGGCATATCGTGTAGCTAAATCGTGTTTTCGCGATGTCGTTGCTACTTTCAATGAGACAGTCCATTAGAGACTACACCGTATGTCCTTTAACTATAGATTTGCATGAGCGTCGCTGCAGTACCTACGCCTTTTTCTTCCAAATCTTCATTCCAGTCGGCTGTCCATCCATCTTTTCGTAGGTCTGGCGGTTTCTTTTAGCCGCATCGTCATGCAAACTATAAATGTATGCTTTTCTTGTCATATAGCTATGCTCCCCAGTTCATCTTATTCTCTCTGTTGCCATTATTATGACGAACTGTTCCTGCCTATTGCTACCATAGGTATTCTATTTTGAATAAAAGTTTCCGTCAGTATTTATTCCTTAAGGTAAAAGCGTCAGGGTAGCCCGCGAAATTCAAATTTTCTTACGTGTTTTGCAATTTGCAGGTCAGTATCAGGTTGTATGTTGATTAAAATATGATTCGCAGCTGTAACACGTATGTAGTTATAGAATTATAATCATCAAAATTATCAATACAACCCTCCAAGCGCATAAAGGTGCAGGAATGACGTTGACCTTGAAAAAGTAAATTCATACATCTTAATGAGCTTTGAGGGTTGTATTGATGATTTTGATGATTATAATTCTATAACTACATACGTGTTACAGCCGCGATTCAAATTTTAATCAACATACAACCTGACACTGACCTGGAAATTGCAAAAAACGTAAGAAAATTTGAATTTCGCGGGCTACCCTGGAGCATCCACCTTAACCCTGGGAGTCTAGGGAATGTCTGAGATGAATGTTGAAAGTACTGTTTTGAACCCATTCTCTCCGGGCTATCTTGACATGAGATTGAGATCATGTTACGTATGTCGTGCAGTATTTATTAAGGTTGTTAATGTTAAAGTTCATCGTCTTTAAACAAGTCCACAAGGTGAGGACGCACATTACAGAGAGACTGTATCTGATTAAAGAATACCCAAATGACAATAACAAAAATAAAATTGAAAAATCGGTCAACTTACGATGAGACGGAAAATGCATTTGTATAAAAAACTAACCCTATTTAGCTCCCTCGCGTGATTAACATTCGTTGTTTTGAGATATAAACGCATAAACCGTTTAACGGTCAATTCGGACCTAACAGAAAATGCGCAAGCAATTTGCCGACTGCATTAAAAAATAGTAGGTACCGTATTACCATTCTTTTAAGTGGAAAATTGTATGAATATCGACTAAGACGTCAAGAATCGTCTCTCGCATGCTCACAACTCGGTCGCACCGCGTCGCACGTCTTTAAACAATTGTGATACGGTACTATTTTCAATGCAGCCAGTTAATTGATTGCGCATTTTTCCGTTCTGTCTGAACTGACCCTTAGAGCGTAAAAAAATAACAATCATGACGTAAACGCAACTGCGTCAGCCAACTCGCTCATAACCACCAATATTCTTGTCAGTCAAATTAAAACACTGACGTCCAATTTAATGACGGTATTATTACTCATGCTAACATACTCGTATGATATAAACAGTAGGGTGCTGCGTCGACCCCAAATAAATTTCATTTTAAATTAGATTTATCTTTTTAACGCGTTTGCTGAGCACTGTGGCTGATCTTGACAAGTTCTTGGGTTCAATTTCTAATCGAACAAATTGTTATGGGATTTGTCCACTAGATAACTCACAGTAAGTGTTTGGAGACAGAGGTTTTCTCACAATTTTCCTACCCTTGTCCCATGAAACTTTAACCATAACAGGCAACATCTAGGGTTAATAACCACCTCAGTGTACTGTTCGGAAAAACAAGCATCATATTTATTTATATCATTTTCACAGGTCGGCCAATCAAAATGCAGCCTGTATTCACAATGACAGAAGGTGGCTTCGGGGTCGGTGACTACGTAGTCTTCGGTGTGCTATGCGGATTGTCATGCGCCGGAGGGCTCTGGTACAGTGCCGTGGGGTCCAAGGCTGAAAAGGTGGCGGACGTGAAAGACTACCTCCTTGGTGGGAGAACACTGTCCACCTTTCCTGTTGCTATGTCACTTATTGCCAGGTGAGAAGTTTGATTTACTTTACAATATCATATTTAAACTAAATGTCAACCAAGAGTTGGTTGACATTTATTATAGTTTATTTTGCAACATGTAAACATGTTGCAAATCTTAAGACCTTCTATTGCAAGCCTGGCTGGCATTTTTTTAGTGTACTCGTTTCATCATACCCGCGTCCTAATCAAAGCGATCGGTCGTGCGAATATGCGATCGTCGCGTTCATGTCCTCGTTTGATCAAAAACCCGAAAGACTGTTGGCGCGACCACGCGTTCTATTCGGGTTTGCCGAACAAAATGAACGTGAAGCTGCATCTATGCTATAAGGCGAGCCGAACACAAGCAGACCACAAGCGGAACACAAACTCCCTAGGCGGGAGTGCTCGGTCGAGGCTTCTAAGTCCGTCTACGCTAAGCGAATTCGGCCTCCGATCGTGTTCAGCTCGCCTGGCGTAGACGCAGCTTGACAACAGCGTGTTCGCGCGACGATCGCTTTGGCTAGAATGATGTCAAGAACGAAGCCTTAATTATTGAAAAATGCATTGTTCTTTGAAATATTTTCGAACGACTGAAACGTCATAAACTCTACTTACGTTTGCAAGTCTAGTTTTCCACAAGACTATTGTAGGTGTTTTATGGAATCTACATGATGGATTAGCGAATCGTCAGGTGTTAGATTTTGTCACAAATGTTCAGAATCGCAAAAAGACAGATTAGCAAAATGACAGGTTCGCAATATGACAGATGCGGAAAATCATGGTATAATAATATACGGAAAACGTGAGAAATGTTTTTTTTGTGGCAAAATGAGCACCTCAAGTTATGTTTTTGTTCAAGCTTATGAATTACTCTTTCAAGTCGTGTCAAGTGTGTCAAATTTTTTGGTTTGTGATGATGGTGGAAGCGATAAAATTTTGTTTTTTTTGTACAAAAACTGCCAGAAGAGTCATTTGAGCTACCTTTAAATGCGCACCAAAACCGTTCTACCAACTTTTCAGTTTGCATTTTGATTTAGGATCAGGAAAATACAAAAAATATTTGTCTCATGATTTATGGTTTTTTGCCAAATAAGACTAAAGAAAATGTTTATTCGATTTTTCAACTAAAGATTTATATTGGGCTTAAGGATGGGCTCTTTTAATGTTAATGTTGTATTCCCCGATATGTATGCATCAACGATTAAAAATTCTAAAACTCTCGCGAAGGTAGAAGTTACATTACCAGAGTGAGTGTTTACCTCTTATAACAGGAAATTAAATTATATACGGTCTTGTTGGGAATCAATTTTAGAAGATGCTTCACAAGCTAGGGAACTTGAAGCATTTACAACATATTTCGAAAGTCAGTGGTTAAAGAAATTTTTGCCAGACTTATTGAGCTGTTCAGAAAATATGCATGCTGGCACCATCGCCTTGTCACCAAATTCCCCTAAGTATGTCATTTTGTACAAAGAATAAGAGAACAAAAAAAAATGCAAAATATGCTTACTCAAACATTTTATCTACATAATAAGAAATAGTTAGTTTTACTCTGCAAAAAAAAACGACGTAATTCCGACATTGCCTTTAATAAAAAACTCAGAAAGTACACTGAATTATTAAAACAATGTAAAATTACTCCAAAATAATTTATAAAACACTTTTTCTCACTCAACAATGAATAATAAAGAAATTTTACCATACAATGAGTTTGACATGTGTCTAGGAGAGTTCTTTTTGCTCTGCTAAAAGATTTTACTATTGACCTATAATCGATTACGTAGTAAATTCTTTTTTCATTGAATTTTACTAGAACGCCGCTTAAAAAAAATATTCCCAAAGCTGATCAGCGCCATCTATTGTTATATACAGAAGCGTTGTGACAAACGTCAGTGGAAAATTCCCCATTATGCAAATCCGTCACCACTCGAATCTGTCATTATCAGATCTTGTCATCTTGCGACACCTGGCATTAGGTATGCGTTTCTGACAATTCGCTCATCTGTCATTTCACGTTTCTGACGTTCTTCGCCCTACACAGAACAAGGTTTACCCACGAAACCGCTCTTAGTCCCGTCAAAATTGGTCCAAGCGTTTCGGAGATTTGCCGGAAATATTTAGCCGTTCTCGAGTTTTAGCGAGACTGTGGCGAGACTAACGAACAGCAATTAAAACGAAGGAGGTTATCAAGTCGAGGCGTATTTATATTTTTAAATTATTTTTTATATCCACGCATAACTTTTTACATAGTAGTCCGATTTTGATAATTCTTTTTTTTTAAATATTGTCATTATCTGATCATGGCCTTCGAAGATATGGAACGGAACTCTTTAATAATAGACAGCAAATCTGTCGTGATTGCTGCAATCGCTTGGATGTTTATTATTTACACTACACCATAACATAACATTACGCCTGTATGGTCTGAGGGGGTACGCAGATGTGTGTACAGTACACCCACATTTCGACAGTTTGGTACCTATGTTAAGTTCCATTTTATTGCGGAAAAGCCTATTACCATGACTTGCCTTTACCATGTATTGTTAACAACAAATGCATAGCAAATATTTGCTTAGGATATTACAACTGAAAAAGGAAAAAAAATAGAGGTGTAGGTTTGCATCCTGGTCACGATTCAGGAGTTTGTCACAAAAGACATAAAAAATCAATTTGAATTACGATATCCAGTGAATTAATTAATAAAGCTGCTATTTGAAATTGTTTAAATTCGTCAGTATTTCAGATTAACACGAAAGTAATAGAATAATCATCCATCGCGCGGCATGTCTCTGTGTGCGTTTATTTGTGTGTGAAGGCGCGGTTATAGGGCCAGTTACAGACGGGCTGCGTTTTAATACCCATAAATAAGAAAAAAAAACTACCCATTTAACTATCGATTCGGCTCGAGAATCATTGGCATAGATACCTCCTTGAATTTGACCAGGGGGCCGAGTCTGCTATTACAATAGTGTCACAATGGTCTTTCATTGATTTCATAATTGTTGGTTGATGACAATGGTCATTTTGCAAAAAATTCGTAATCTGCTAAATTCATAATGGTCGATCATTGTTCGGTCAATGGTCTCGTAATAGAATTGTGATAAAATGACATTGTTGTATTGCCATTATTAAAAAACCTTAATAGAAATGATTTTCGAAAAACTAGAATTAAATTTGAACATCTAATCATGCCAGATTTCATTTATATGTTTGGACATATTATTTATTAGTGTTCTATGCAATCTGAAGTAGTAAGAAGTTCGTAAATAGCAAAAAACATTAAGTTATGTGTAACGCGGATTAATGTGAAACTATACAATTCACACACGCACACACACACATTCGATACACACACACACACACACAACACACGCACACGATACACATACATACATCACACACACACACACACACACACACACACACACACACACACACACACAACAACACACAACACATACATACACACAACAACACACACACTACATTCGATATTTATCTTTTTAGATTTTAAAGTCAAATGTGACATTACTGCTTACTGACGTTTTATCTATTTTTATTTCTAGCGGTCGGAGTTTTGATTTTATTTTCATTTAGGTGTTTTAAATTATCTTTACTATAGAAGCCTATATTTATAGCAATACAAAATGGTGCTAATTGAGCAAATTTCGGCTGGAACTGTCAAAATTTTAGCAGATTACCGCGTGAGTCAGTCATTCATTTGTCACTGTGTACGAGATTACCATTCTATGCCATCTCTTTCAATGGAGTGTCAGTGGTTGATCATTGGAAAGTCATAATGACGCCACTATATTAGAAGATTACCAAACTTGTCAAAATCAACAATTATGAGATAAATGTGTCACATAATGTTAGTGAAAACGAGCATATGAAGAATGTAAAAAAAGTCCACGTCTGATGAAATGTTTTGTTTCAGCTACGTCTCCGGGGTGACGATATTAGGCACGCCGGCAGAGATATACAACTATGGTACTCAATACTGGCTAATAGTCGTAGGAGTGACCTTGAGTTGTATGATAGTAGCTACCGTATACTTGCCAGTCTTCTGCACACTCAGGCTATCTTCATCTTATGAGGTATGTTTATTATAAATTGTGCTGTTTTAGTTTTATTCTATCGTCATAGTATTAGAAAGGGGAAGTAGGATATCTGCATACGCCATAGTATGTTTGCGTCGCCGCCGCACGCACAGTCACGCCCCGAGATTTTGTTTGAGTGTGCATGCGGCGACGCAAACATACTATGGCGCACACATACAAGCCGCACGCGGTGCGTTTGTATGAAGATAATTATCCTACTTCCCCTTTTTTATACTATGCTATATACAGGGTGTAAACCACCTCATCACAAAGCCGTCAACCAAGCATTCTGTACATCAAACTAAGTAACTTTACGCAAAAATTATTGCTGGCAAACGACTTTTTTTTTGCGGTGAAAAGTCATGTTTTGTGGTAGAACTCAATGTAACGCACTCAAAACATTGTGCTGATGGGTGGATTGAATAATACGGGGGTCGTGGAGGTGTTTGAAGTAAAAATATTACATTAAAAACTTGTATTAAAAAAAAAATGGTCAAAAAGTTGGAACTTTGACCTCCAATATCTCCGTAACTAGAAGGTTCCCAGGTATGGTGTAGAACAAAAAAATAATCACAATGACGAGGAGAACAAGTACCTTTCGGCTTCGTTAAGAGGTGTTTTACGCCCTTTATATATATAAGTACAAGTTACGTTTATATTTTTGAACACCTTGTTCTTGGAACTCTTTTCTGTCTTGTCTTGTCTGCTTTGTACTCGTGTCTTTATTGTATACTTCTGTATTTTTATCGTAGGTACGCAACTGTATCTTTTAGCCGTTGTTCAGGACTAATTTAGTTTAGTTTGTCTTTTTTTCACTTAGTTTTCATTTCTTTCTTATTATTTAATTTTGTTATTTTAGTCTTATTGCTTTTCTTGTGTGAATCCAGTGCATGTTTTTCTTTCCTTCCTTTGGACTTATGTCATGCTCTCAGGCCTTAATTGTATTTTTCTCCTAGCTATATCTTGTAAATCAACTCATTCATTGATTTCTGTCGCTGTTAATGATAAGCAAAGTGAGCCTATTCATCTGAAATAGCGTAATTTGAGGAATATTATGTTAGTACAGTCACTCGTTCCATGCAAATCAAATGTAAAGACTGACCCATAGCTAGAAATCCAATGCAACAAGCACACCTTGAACTTCAAATGTCGTTAGATATGTATGTTTAGGTTGGTTCCAATTTCTTATATTTTACAGAGAAGAATTCACAAAAACCATGGCACAATGGACCAAATGGACTATGACTGTTTGGGACTAATGACAATTTCAAAACCACAAACATAAATCACTGAAATCGTTAACAATGCCTGAGATTGTTATAGCAATTAAATATTGAGACCGTCAAACAATCATCTCGTTCTGTGCTTGATGTCCATATAGATCTTATCGCTGCATTAAGTGATCTATCTTGAAATGACAACCGTTTCGCACTAGACTTTGCCCTCGCGCAAAAAACGCGTGTTTACGACTTAGTAGGCATAGAATTGGTATTTGTACGTATAAACAGTAAATGTAGTTATATGTATGGATATAACATAAAATTTGTGATAGTTTATTGATTAAATGTTTTGGTTTTCTAAGAGGAAAACGTCAATCAAATGCAAATATACCGGGTTAGCTATGGTGCACACAGAAGGTGTTTCAGGCGCGGTTTATACAGAAGAGGCGTGGCGTGTGGCGGTGGCGGTTAATCAAAGAAACGATGCTATGCGACGTAACTATATTAAGTTCATTTTAGGTTTCTTTGATTATTCGTCACCGCCACACGACCTCGCCATGTCTCTTCTGTATAAAACGCGCCTTATGGGATAAGACAAGTATGATGTTTGTCTTGACATTCTCGTAACATGATGTCGTCTACTAACACTAAATTAATGTGATTAAAGAGTTGCCTTGAGTAACTTATTCAGTTTCAGGTACAATATCATGAAGACATGTTTTGTGACTAATGAAATTGTAGTGCAGCGCAGGCCACACCGCCAGCTAGCGAGCAAGCGGGCGAGCCAGGTGAGGCATCGTTTCACCTCTTTTCATACTGTGGTTCACATCGCTCGCTCGCTCGCTCGCTAGCGCCCGGTGTGGCTTGCGGTTTATAAATAATATTTTAAATGTGTCATCTCAAAAGTACCTATTATAAAAATATAATAGGTACTTAATAAAATAAAATGATTATATTGTATAATTGATTGAAAGATTCTTCACCGATCCTGAAATGCTATTGTTTGTTGCAGTACCTAGAGCTACGGTTCAACAAGCATGTCCGAGCGTGTGCCTCTTTTATGTTTTTACTCGACGAGGTAAGTTCATTTGATTAATTAATTAATTGATTAAACGCTAGTTACAGTTAAGTGGCTTTGAATTTATGGCTATAGATAGGTAGGTAGCGTTTGACATTGTATTGATTGTTTTTTTTCCAATTAAGTATATGGTTATGGGGATTTAAATAGGTTGCTATAAGGGCAAGAGAATGATGAGAATAATGAAGATATGTTACAAGTTTTAATTCATCAAAATCTAAAGTCATTTATTTAAATTAGGTTGATAAATAATCAGCAGTTTTGAGAAGTTGAGGAGTTTAACCATTGAGGAGAATTTAAGGTTAAGGTGTGTGCAAAATTTCAGCTTTTCAGCGTTCGGCTTTCAGATCTTAAGCGCATATCGAAAGGCATTGAATGATTAATATGCTTTGGTAGTTACAGTAAGGAAAATTAATTGCTATTTAACGTACTTTAAAAAAGCAATTTGCTCGTGAATTCTGATTTCATCTTGGAGATGAGACCAATTTCTAAATATTATAATTATAATGGCAATTTCCAAGTAATATGCTCGTAACAGCGTAAAAGTAGGTATAAACAGTAGAAAATTAATTTTAAAAGTTGATTGTGTACCTATTAATACATTGGTACAAATACATATTAGTAGCGCTTGTTACTGTGCATGATATAACAACTTCAGGAGTACTTAGGTAGATAGATAACTCCTTACTAAGTCTTTGAGATACTATACTTAGATAGCAACGCTAAAATAGCGATTTAGATGACTACAGAAAATGTCGATGAGATAGTGTCTGACTGTCAATCAAATAGGCATTACGCAGTCATAATTATCTTACTAGAAATGTACCTAAAGCAGACTATTTTTACACGACTGCCCAAAAAAAGGAGTGTTATGTTTTCAGGGTTTAATGTATGTGATTTCGATGTACGTGGTATCGTTAGAATCCTTGTATTACCCCGGGTAACATAAAAAAAAAGTAAAAATATGTGTTATTTATTTATCTACATGTAAGATACGTGAAGATGACTAGGTAGGTTTGTGAACTTACAAGTGATAAATGTACACCAAAATAAATGAAATGCGAAATTCTCCATCTTTTTAAAATCGTACCTTACTAAAAAGTGTAAGATAAAAAAAAAATTTAAAAAACATATTAACATCATTACATCCCGACTGTTTTTAAAAATATATTTTATCTGAGTGAAAGATGATTTGGCAAGAAAGGGGACGACGACAAATGGACATGCAGCTGACCCTTAAATTAGGATAATGACAAGAGAGTGATAATTTTGATGAGATGTAGTATCTCCACAGAAAAAACAGGCCAAGTGCGAGTTGGATTAGCGCACCCAGGATTCCGTATAATCTTGTAGGTATTTTGTTATTAAACTACATATTTACAGTTTTCCGATTTTTCCCTTTACATGTGCTGTAAGATATTGCTTCTCGCCAAGTTTCATGATTGTAGGTCAACGGGAACTACCATATAGGTTTTAGGTCGATAACCTGTATGGTACTACTTCCGGTTGACCTAGAATTGTCAATTTTGGTTAAAAGCAAGGTCTTACAGCACATGTTACTGAGAATATCGGTGGTGACAGACGGACAAGAAAGTGATCTTATAAAGGTTTCTTTTTTTATCTTCAAAAGATAAAGGTACGAAACCCTAAAAACCAGCTTGAAGTGTCACAAAATTCCTAACGCTGTTTAGTAGAGATCGAATATTCCCTTATAAAAACAAAAGCTACTTTTTACACTCATAAACTGTTTTCACAATAAAAACTAGCTCGAAGTGTCACAAAATACATAAAGTAGAGTTATAATATACTCTTATAACGACAACAGCTGCCTTATATATCTCTTAAAAAAACTCTTAAGTTCAAAATGGGCTGTTTGGGCCTGTATACAACAAAAGGAAAATAAAACTCTAGCGATACAATTTATCTATGGTCGCGTAATTTCCTAGAATACACTACGACTTCCACTGGTTATGTAATAAATCAGCCTTGATGTCACTTCTTGGGTTCTTGGTATCGTGTTAAAAGTAGGTATAAAGATCCATTAATGACTGTTAATTAAACTTGATAATGGTACCTTACTATTGTAGTTGATATAATTTTTCTAGCTTAAATATACTGACTTGATTAGCAAAACAAATAATTTAACAAATAAAACAATTCCTTGATGTTTCCAAATTGTTTTTATATGTTACACTCATTTGAAAGTACCTACATATTAAATACACTACACACACGTTCTACTATTGTTTTAATTAGTACCTACCTATTGCTACTTTAATTTGCAGTTACATACAAATAACAAAGCTAGTCATAGTTAGTACTTATTAAGATGTAGGTAATATACCTAATTCCCGCACATAAATGCTGGTGGACAAGCTAACATTTTTTTAATGTTCATACATTCTGAATAAATAGTAAAGTTGAGATACTTGTTAATAGTACACTGAACTTACACTTTGTACTCAAGTAATGGCGTCTCAAATCAATACACTTGTGGTCTACAATGACGTAAGTGATTGAAAAAATATATATATTTTTAGAAAATTATCTATTCTTTTGAATTGTTATGTGCTTTCCAATTAGTGATTTAATTCGTCTCTTATCGCTCGATAATACACCGTGTATTATTGAGAGAGAGTAGAAGAATTAAATCACTAATTAAAGTATGTAGTACTACTAATAGTATTCATTAAAGCAGTAAGTAAGGGACATTGACGTGCAACTTTTACGGGTTAACTTACAATACCTAGGTACGGGTTAACCATTTAAATATTGATATATTAACCATATTACATACACATAATTACCCCCTGCATCCAAACTTACAACTTAGGGACTACTCACAAATAAAACAACGATTTTGTATGAAACGCGTAAGCATCCGTTTAGAGCGCGTGACGCGTACGCGTTTCATACAAAATCGTTGTTTTCTATGGGCATAAGCTGAATAGAGCTGAATAAGTGTGAGTAGTCCCTTACACCTCTTTCTCCGCGAAGTGCAGAGTTCGAAAATTTGTTCAGTATTAGAAAGCATTATATGATAATTATCCCCGTTAACATAGAACGCCAGTAGTACCTTAGAAAAAACAATTGAAGAGGAATAACGTTTACAACAAAGTGAATCACTTCTGTGATCTCAAAGTGCAATATTCAACATATTAGTTACTTAATCTTAATAATCGGTAGAAGAATCTAGTCAGTGAAAATATACCTATATCTTTAATAGTGCGGAAGACGGCAAGGTGTATAAATTATTGTTAGTTGCTTTGGAATCAGCAATTCTTATTAGTGTGTGTTTATAACAGTATAAGGTCGTTCGCATCGCTGTCTCATTGGACTTTGAACCACGCGGTGTTGATGTCGGTTCAATAAAATCAACATCAATTGTCCGCGGCACTTTGGCGAAACAGTGCCGCGTGGCTCGCCATAGTTTCCATGCCTGCTTAATATGGTAAATGGATACGGAGTGAGGTACGGGTGACGGGGAAATTTCTTATTTAGGTAATGCTTTTTGACTCAAGAATCATTTCATTATACCGAGCCAAGTCAGATGCCCATGGGCGGCATAATAACTCTGATAGATTGATACCAGGAGGGCGAGTCTGCTATTACAATAGTGTCACAATAGTCTATCATTGATCTCATAATTGTTGATTTTGACAAGTTTGGTAATCTTCTAATATAGTGGCGTCATTATGACTTTCCAATGATCAACCACTGACACTCCATTGAAAGAAATGGCATAGAATGGTAATCTCGTACACAATGACAAATGAATGACTGACTTACGCGGTAATCTGTTAAAATTTTGACAGTTCCAGCCGAAACTTTTGCTCAATTAGCACCATTTTGTATTGCTATAAATATAGGCTTCTATATTAAAGATAATTTAAAACACTTAAATGAAAATAAATCAAAACAGCGACCGCTAGAAATAAAAACAGATAAAGGTCAGTAAGCAGTAATGTCACATTTGACTTTGACAGCTTAACAGATAAAATATTATTGAATTGTATAGTTTCACATTAATCCGCGTTACACATAACTTAATGTTTTTTGCTATTTACGAACTTCTTACTACTTCAGATTGCATATAACACTAATAAATAATATGTCAAAACATATATAAATGAAATCTGGCATGATTAGATGTTCAAATTTAATTCTAGTTTTTCGAAAATCATTTCTATCACTTAAGGTTTTTTAATAATGGCAATACAACAATGTCATTATAACACAATTCTATTACGAGACTATTGACCGAACAATTCTCGACCATTATGAATTTAGCAGATTACGATTTTTTTGCAAAATGACCATTGTCATCGATCAACAATTATGAAATCAATGATAGACCATTGTGACACTATTGTAATAGCAGACTCGGCCCCTAGCAGGCCTAGCCAAGTTACAAACGATTCGTATCGATTCTCTTTCTACAATCGTAAACGTTAAGTCACGTGGTCAAAACAAACGAATATAAACTTTCGTAGACAAGTTTACATCGATCAAGATGATAGAATGAAATGTATTCGTTTCTACAATCGTGATTCCTACATCCCATATAAATCGTAGCCAACTTACAGTTTTGACTAAACTTTAATTTCCATTCGTTTGTTTTGACCACGTGACTTATCGTTGATAGATGTCATTCCCATACATTTGGTTAGTTTTCTACTAGCGTTAACGATTGTAGATTGTCAACTTGGCTAAGCCTACAGGTTAGAAATTAACCACACGTTATAGAAAGATTGTACCGAAAGACAAAACAGCAGAAGTGGGTCGGATTTTATGAAATAGGTAAGTACCTATTTTAAACTGTCCCAGTTTAAAAAAAAATCATCTGCCTACATTCACAATAATTATCCACTTAACCTTATGCACGCTTCTGTTCTTAGATAGGTAAACATTAAAAGTAGAATGCTGTGTTATAGCAATACTAACTCGACGATTATAGTTGATGTTAATTTAACATTTAAATGGAACACTTCCATTTTGCAGGAAAAAGTCTGACCTTTATCTCAATTTATCAAAACACAGCAATCTTTTTTTGGGGAGTTCGTGTCAAAATACGTAAACTAATGATATTTCATAAGGAAGGCACTCTGGAAATCTGGAAATAGCTTCATAATAAATCCAGAATTAGGTAGTTTGTTTAGCCGAAATGGAATAATTCTCTCAACAAACAAAGTCTGTTTTTTTGTCTCAATACCGTCAAATACAAGTGTATTGATCATTCCAGTACAGACATACCTATACAATATATGTGCTGTCCGATTTCATTGAACTTAAATGCCGATTTTGATTTATAGTCAGTTGCAAAGTGTACTATGTTAATTTATTTCGTAGAGTCAACGAATTGTCGATATTTGCTCTCCTTGAGAATGTTCGACGCAAAGGACGGAAATGTGTTTATCAGCCTATGGATATGAAAAGTTACATCGTCCGCGGAATCTTTCACATTACTAAACTAAATTGTTGGAAATAAACAAAAAATATTTCGAAAAAATAAAACAGCTCGACTGCGATAAAAAACTGAAAAACAAAAAACAGACACATTTAACTTAGATAAAATTGGAAGCAAGCAGATATTTTATTGACTATAACTATAACATGTAAGTACAATTTACAATTTTTGGTAGTCAGGTATACAATACATGTAGATTGCTTTGAGTTTGAACTTTGAATATTTATGTTATAGTGAGGTCGGTTAGTTGATGCATATGTAAGCATAAAATCGATTAACAGTATATTGCCCGTCTTGTTATTAAATTCACAAACATCTATAGCAATTTACGCTTGCGGCTATAGATGTTGTTACCACTTTCATACGCGTAGTATGTGCGTAGAAAGTGGCCGTCAAACAACGACGAGACACTCTTACTAAATGAATAACTGGTTACTTTTGAAGTCTAACACTTTTTACCCGACAACGGCGAAGCCAAAAGGGAGGGTTATGATTTTAACATGTAACGTAAGCTACATTTTAACCGACTTCAACAATAGGAGGAGTCGATTTTACCTTGTAAACCCCGATTTTAATTAGAGCGTATATTTCAGTAGTCGGATTTTTAGTTGGTATACCACACAAATTCTTGTGTAAGCTTTCACGCTTGATAACTAAAACCCGTATTCAGTAAGTGACAGTGTTAGTTTAGAAATCTATTTCAATTTGAGTACAATTTCAGTCGGACAAGGTTATTTTATGGTTGTGAAAGGACTTTGATCGGAGCAATTTGCACTCAGCAATACAAGCAATGTAGTCAAAGATTACAATGGTCAATTGACCACTTGGGAAAATGTGTGCATGTGTAATGACAACGTTTATGTATAATGTAGGTATGTGCCCCTCACCTGTTTCGTTTTATCAAATTGACGAAAACGTCGTACTATTCAGCATATATATATGTACATAAGTATATATGTGCAATACTTAGCACGTGCGTAATGTTCACTAGTTAAAAAAAGAATAAGGGTCATCAGTATTTTTTAGGGTTCCGTAGTCCTGACAAGGAAGATCGTTAGCACTAGAAAGCAGTAATTTGTAGGGGTGTGTAAATCAATTACGCCAACATCATTCGCAACCAAATCGATTCAACCCATAACCTCGTAAACATACTTGTTTTTCTCAAAAACTATTTATTATAAATTTATTAAAAGCACTTAGATAGTCCTTGTGTTTTTCTCAAAAACTATTTATTATAAATTTATTAAAAGCACTTAGAAAGTCCTTTTAACAAAAATCAGGAAATAAAAAGCATTTCCTGATTTTTATTAAAGCGATTTAAATAGACACACAGAAAAATGGACTCGGTGGTAAACCTTGACTTGCATTACGAATCACCCCTTTAAAAAACTCCGGCGGCTTATCTTATCAATTGCTTATCAGAATATGACCTATTACTCATATCCGGAAATTGCATTGATTGTTTTGACGAAACTATGGATAGAAGTGGCTAAGTTGCAACAAGGACTCAGCCAGTGAATCATAGCTGAAGCCAGTCAACTTTATCAAGAGTATACGAAAAAAGGTATCGAGGGACTGGTGCCTTTAATTGGAGACCTGCAGGGCTATTACGTATCTTTCTGATATCCAGTGACTATCAAGCTTCGGTTGTACACCGAACTTTGATGACAACCGTGAATGTCATAATATTGTTACATAATACGAAACTAACCTTTTGACAGTTAATTGGTGGACACTGAGCCCAGTCACTATCATTTCGAGCTGTCAACACAGATACGTATAGCCCTACAGGAAGCAGCCGCCAACGTTGCATTTCAGTGAGTGAAGACCGTTTCATTGTCTCAACCTCACTTCAGCATCGACACCTGGAGTTGATATGCAGCAGGAGCTGAGACGTTTTCGAAGAGAGGTTTAAAGCGAGTAGACAGATAGAAAACGAGATAATCTCATTTTATATACTTACAAGTTGTAAACGGACTCTTTACGAAGCCGTCAAGCAAGCATTCTGTACTTTATGCGCTTTATGTTCCACGCGCGCCTCAAAGAGAGTCGGCAAAAGGAAGGGGTCCGCAAGGGCCGATGCCTGCCGGGGCTGCGGGACTATTCGAAAGAGATACCGTGGCCCCGGAACACAAAGGGCGATGAAGGAACATGGATGGGTTTTAGTCAGCAAAAGTCTGCTCCGCCTAGAGCGGGAGGAGTCATTTTTGATGACGTCCCATCCGAAAAAAAAAAAATGGTGCCTTGAATTATGACTAAAGTTTACTTCTCTATGCCTAATCGTTGAGCTTCAAACGTGTTTGTTTTTTATCGGTTGTCTGTTCGGTCTTTACGTGTGTCTTGTGTGTAGTTATCAAACTAAGTAACTCTACGCAATCATTTTTGGAGAACAAGTGCCTTTCGGCTTCGCTAAGGGTCTATTTACACCCTTTTTTTATTCAGTTTTGTCAGATTGTAAGTTGCAAAAGAAGATTTTCCGTTTATTTAACCACTGTAATCGCCTATAATAATTATGGGTACATTGTGCCAACCTTTGCACCAACCAGCAAATGAATTGGTACAAACAAATTGATGAACTAAATAAAGCTAATTACAGCAGAATGCGGAAACGCAAGTCTTAGTACTGTGCTCGAGCAAAAGAATTATTAATTGCGGCAGCAAAAATAATTATAATGAAGTACGTACCCTTCATAATAAAATTTTTATAAACAATTTATTAAGTAAAAAATTAATAAGTATTTTTTCAATACACTTCCTCAAAAACTGGTTCATATCGCACTACGATTAGGTTCACAATGCAATGTATTTCAAACGCGTGCGATTTTTCATTTTCCAACACGTGTGCGGGAATGAAAATTGCCACAGATAACTTATAACGGTAAAATGGGGTGTATAGAAACGCAGGGGTGAATCGAGATAAAACTTTGAAAGGGATTTTAAAGTTGAATTGATATGACAAAAAAGTCCAAAAGAGCTGTATTTTATTTGCTTAATTTTACTTGAGATATCGCGATCGTTGGCAGCATACCATAATTACTATTTCAACGTTATAATACTTCTCAAAGTTTTGTCTCGATTCACCCCTGTGTTTCTATACACCCCGTTTTACGGTACCTATACTTAGTCCAAATTGGTTCAATGCCTCTATTTACAACCGTCTCGCGCCAGCTTCATTTTGGCACCTACCGGTGCCAAGTGCCGATATGAAACTGGCGGGACACCGTCCTCTCTAATAGGAGGTGAATGTCTTTCTTTTTAATCTGCAAAGAGACATGAGTCTTTACGTTAATATTTTTTGAATATTTAAATAATGTTTATGAATAGAATATTATCAAAAACCATGATTATTACAATAAAAAAAAACATTTATGAACAAATTCACATTTATTTGTGTTCTAAACTCCAAAACATTTGAATTTTCTATTTATCATATAAGGCTGTTTAGCGGCTTCCCTTACCTTTGCTTCTCCTTCAACATGGCGAAAGCAAAGCGCGGAAAAAAAAGAAAATTTAAATCATAGTTTCCTAATAATTCATGACAAAAATATTTTTCTTTGTTTTATTTTATTTTTTCAAAAGTGTATTGAAAAACGTCGTTTAATACACGTGGACATTTGTTATTGCATTCGAGGCGGAATTAACTCCCGAGCCGTAGGCGAGGTTGTTTTTGAGCCGAAAACTTTCTCCACTTGTATCAAAATGTACTCTTCTCCAGAATTTTTGTTTTTAGACGAATCTGATGTCGAATACCATAGTAGTTTTTTGTTTGCTAGTTTGTTATTTCCTTTGGTTCAACCTATCATAATAGTAGCACAGTAGATATGAGTGTGGACGGCGTGTTGGTTTATGTTTTTTTTCATTTGTTACTTAATTGTGTTTTTTTTTTCAGGTACTTTTCCTGCCCTTGGTCATATATGTTCCTGCATTAGCGTTCAATCAATGTAAGTCCAAATTAAAATGGTTTTTTGTATAAATTTTCGGTCGCTGTCGAACTTTATGTTTTTTTCATTCCGTTTCATTTATTTTATTTTCAGTGACGGGTTTCAGTGTATTCGCCGTAGCTGGTGGCATGGTTGCAATATGTGGCTTGTATACAGCATTAGTGAGTATAATTTACTTTGTTTTGTATTGCTTTGTTGCTGTCATGTGTGTACGGTTTCCACAGCTTAAGTTATTTGTCGTACTTTTTATACATGTGTGTGTGGCTCATTGTGTGTGGTTAACGAAAAAAAAAACCCAGGAGAAGGTAGACATTAAGTAGGTACTTATTTGGAAAGTTAATCTCCTTTTCTTTTCAGCACTAACATAAGTCGTGATGGCCCAGAGGTTAAGGCCTCGCCTCTCATGCATGAGGTTGTGGGTTCAAATCCGGGCAAGTACCAATGTGACTATTTGAATTCATATGTACTTTTCTAAGTTTATCTTGGACATCACAGACATCGGTGAAGGAAAACATCGTGAGGAAACCTGGACCAATAATTGTTAATTTATAATAAGTCTGAATTCGCCAACCCGTCTTGAGTAAGCGTGGTTATCAGTGCTCGTGCGTTATCTGAATGAGAAGAGGCCTTTACCCAGCAGTGGGACGGTAATAGGCTGGTATTATTTTTTATTTATTTATTGAAAAAAAACGTCCAATACTGTGTACCCACTTATATGTAATTTTTTCATTTAATAATCTATTTCTCAGTCATTTGGCGAGTCGTTCTTAGGGTCCCGGGTTCGAATCCCGGTATCAGCAAATGTTTGTGTGATGAGCATGGACATTTGTTTCCGAGTCATGGATGATTATATGTATAATAAGTATGTATTTACAAACTAAAAGAATCTATGTAGTATTTATTAACTATCTGCACTAGATGGCGCTGTGTGTAATGTCCAGCAATATATTATTTTTATATTTATTTATTATTTATTGGTGATTTTTTTTCCATATTTTCTAGTTTCGATATATATTTTAATTCAATTTAAATACAAAAATAAATTAAATACAGTGTACAATCAGGAAACTTCTCTATAGTGAATTTCATTTGTTTCCCGAAAATTAAACGTGACACTACGTTATTTTAACACGATTTCATTATTTGATCAAACGCAATAACCCGGTAACAAGAGCCTATGTTACGTTGTTTTATATCAACTCAACTGCTAACTAGTATTTATTCTGTGGTCTCAGTCAATAAAGAAAGAAATAACACGGAATAAGTAATCTGCGGGTCTAAAATGGCCACTTTGACAGAATCCTAAATATGATATAAAGATTATGATTTATTCATCAAGGTACAATTTATAAAATGGTCACAAATTGACAATTAAAGAAAGAAAGAAAGAAAGAAAAATTAATTATTTGGGACAAGCACAGGCACTACAATAATAATAATAAAAAAAGAATCTAAAACTAAATAATAAAAAGAAGACCTGTGCGAGGCCTCCTATCTCAGCATGATGCTGCGATAGATGAAAAACAAATACCGCAGCGCTGGTATTCTGATAGGGCCCACTATGATGAACAATCAAACAATCAATCAATCATCAATTCATAATATTAACTGCGTACAATTTATATCTCGCATTACATCTGTCTAACACTGCCTTGAAGGCATTGTATAGAGATTCGTAAAAGAAACCACATATTATGTGTCTGATTGTTAAACAAAGTGTTTAAAACATGTCACAATGGTGTTATACAAGTGTCTGATTAACAGTAAAATAAAAACTTTTACTGAGTTGCCAAGAGGAGAAAATTAGGTCAATTAGCTTCAGAAGTAGGTGACAAAAAAATTAAATCAATCAAACAAAGGTCACCGACTTCTGAAGCTGAAGTTATTTTTCACTTTTTTGTGTTTTTTAAAGTCGGTTTTTATTTTTTGGAAAAAAGTTTTTTTGAGACATTACATCTTCCTAGGATTTAAAATGGCCGCTTCAGCAGAATCATAATAGGAGAATAATATGAATTACGCTACAATTTGTGAAATGGTCACAAAGTGATAATTCATAATAGGTACATTAACTGCGTCTGTGATCATTTTAAGAAATTTCGCCTTAGGCCCGGTGCTTGCACCACAAATCACTAAATGCGTTGTGTGTTACAGTTAAGATTACAGTGACAGAATTGCGTTATAAACATATTGTTAAGTGGATTACGCATTTCGTGTATTTTTGACGCAAACGGGCCTGCCTTAATTTTCCACTGTTGGCGTTCTTTAATACCTAATCATATGTCATGTGAACTTAATTGTGATATTTTGTTTTCCTAGGGTGGACTAAAAGCCGTGGTATGGACGGATACGGCGCAGACAGCCATAATGTTCATTGGAGTGCTCTTGGTTGCGGTCGCCGGGACGATAGCCGTCGGCGGGCCGCGAGCGCTCATCAATATAGTCAACCAAACTGGAAGATTACAAGTAGATAAGTAAGTTCAGATTATGCAGATACCTTTGTTAATTATAATTTGTAATTGTTAGTAAGTATGTTAGCTAAAAAGTTTAAAATTTTGTTAGATAAGCGAATATTTTTTTTTACTTTGTCCACCACTCCTCCAGAAACTCAATAAGAAAGTCCCATGAAAATCCGACCACTATAAACTTCGTTCCACATTTTGAGTATTTTTTGTCTAATTGCACTCGGCTTAAATGTAAGTTAATCAGCCATAAGCAAATGATCGATTTTCTACTTTTCGGATACCTATCAGAAAAATATGTTGGAGGTGTTTATAGAATAAATAAAAATCTAACATTAAAAACTTGTATTTAAAAAAAAACTTGTCAAAACATTGACCCCCAATATCTCCGTAACTAGAAAGTTGCTCAAATCCTATTGGTCGTAGCGTGTTATATAGCCTATAGCCTTCCTCAATAAATGGGTTATCCAATACTAAAATAAAATTTTAATTCAATCCAAACAAACTCTTCAGCTTTATAATATTAGTATAGATTTATGAACGGCTCAGTTGTTAAAGGTTTTTTTTTCAATTCTTCTGCCACTTCATAACGATGGCAAAAAAGTCTAATATATTCAGTTATGTTAATTTCACTCCCTGACGTAATCATAAGGTCATCAAGTGCGCAGGTGACAAGGCATGCGTTTTGTGGCAAAGGATAGAATGAAAAATGGGCCATTGTCTGGGGGAGATGCCGCATACGCACTTGAGATTTGAGCCTTATTTTTAATTTACAGAGAAAATTAAAACGAGTGTATTTCAATCTTGCTCAATGCAGGATTTTAGATCAATTTGAACTGTTCGGAAGTCCAGATTTCCTCATGATATTTTCCATTTTGTTATAAGAACGTACCCTGCATTTGTTTAAAGAATTTCAGACCATTTTTGCACTTCAGATTTGAGCCTTATTTTTAATTCACAGAGAAAATTAAAACGAGTATTTTTCAATCTTGCTCAATGCAGGATTTTAGATCAATTTGAACTGATTGGAAGTTCAGATTTACTCACGATATTTTCCATTTTATTTAAGAGAACGTACCCTGCATTTGTTTAAAGAATTTCAGACCGTTTTTCCTTGTGGGTTTCTAGTTTAACTGGTAGGTAATATTGTTGCAATGTTGTAGGTTTTCATTTTATAGTCGCATTGTAACGTTACGTAGATAAATAATATATTCTACTGTAAGCCAATTTCAAAGGAATAAACAGCGTGTATTATTCACCTCTACTATTAAGGTTAATAAAAGTCGTTTAAAAAGTCGCGTAATTGTAATTTATGCAAAGAAAAACAAGGTGAAAGATGACGTGTACCGACCATTATTATGCAAAAAATGTTTAGCTAGACAACAATTTATCTTCTTGCGTCACAGAATATCTAGCGCGTCGTCTTTGCATACGTTCGGCGAAACTCAGGTCTACTTGTAACCTATGTGTTGTGTACTACATAACTACACTCTGGTGATTGATATTAAACATACAAGTGCTTATTTTAGAGCTGCGGTAATCTAAAGTTGTGTATTCGATAGGACCTAAATTAGTGTTGACGTTGTAGCTATATAAAGGTACGCCGTGCAAAAAGTAAAAATACTTGTTTTTGAATGTGTCTTATCATAATTATCTTCCTGCCCCTTGCCATTCTATTTGGCGTTGGCGCAACACGTTTTTTCTTCCATTCTCCCCTGTCAGACGTCACGGCATCATTTACTCCTTTCTCATTCATATCATTCTTCAAACAATCCCCCATCTTTTCTTTGGCCTCTCTCCCTCTCTATCCATCAACATTAACATCATAAAAATAACTGTACATACATAGTAGTGTGACCGAATGAACATGTATTTTTCATGCATTCCGTCATCTGAAACTCGACGTGGCTATGATGATATATAACGTTTAAACTTCACCTACTAGTAATTACATAATACTATAGGTATTCATCTGGATGACGACAATGTTGATGAATTTATTGGACTTCTGCCCAAAATAAGAGAAAATACTGAAATCGATGTGTGAAGTGAGCACGGTGAACTAAATTTAATGTGAATTACTCTGTAATTGATTATCGGAAAACCTGCTGCCAGAATTAGGCCCTTCTATTTATTGCAGCTATTGTTGTTATACTCCAAGATAATGAGAAAATGTGTGGCATCAAGTAGTGTTAGTGTTTACTGTGAACGTATGCATGCATACCTGCTAACTTGTGCCGACGGCCAATTTTTAGATATTGTTTGCTAAAGCTGCGTAAAAATAATACTTAAGTACTATTTTTTGTGAAAGCCCGAGTGTTGATTTTTATATATGTTACAGAGAATATTGTTACCAACACTGTCAGAAACCGCCCGTTGACGGAAATTTCTGCCAGACGCTTTAAAGCGCGGAAAAATTTACGTGAAATACCACGTCAGAGTTTTTTTTTTAAAAGTATTTGATACTCAGAGGGTTTTTTTGATAGTCATTGTAATTGTAAGCAGTCAGACCAATTGTAGAGTCGCAATTTATCATTTTTGTTCGAGTTCAATAAACCAATTTTATTTTATTTTATTTTACAGTTTTAGGAAAACTTACAGCTAAAAATTTACACATGACAAAGAGTAACAAAAATAAGGCCAATTAAAAGTTTTCACAGATAGAAAAGAGCTTATAAACAAAAACAAAAATATTTAAGAAGGCAGACAGTGTTTGAAAAGATAGTATCTTATGTAAAAATGTGTTTCAAACAGCGCAAATTGAATTGAATTAGTTAACGTTATCAAAAAAGAAATTACAAAGAGTCCTTTTTAATTTTGAGATGCTAGTACTGAAAATATCGATGTCAACGTCCTCGCCAACCGCGTTATACGTATGACTCGCTCTTATTAAGTATGAGTTTCGTCTGTATTTCGTTCCTACCACAGGAGTATGCAATAGACGGGGATTGCGCCGAAAAGTAGAAGGAATCCGCAGTCCAATTTTGCTCAGCAGTTCGGGAAGCTCGGTTAAACCGTTAGCGATTCTAAATAAAAACGCCAGGTCTGCAATTCTTCTACGTTCAGAAAGAGGAAGTAGATGGAATCTTTTACAGCGTAGGAGATAAGTGGAAGAATAAGTTTTAGACCGGAATTGAATATACCTCAAAAATCTTCTTTGTATGCCTTCCAATCGATTAATGTATAAGTTGAAGTTGGGATTCCAAACTTGAGAGGCATACTCGAGATGACTGCGAACAAAAGTACAATAGAGAATTTTAATGGTTTTGATGCTTCTGAACTCGGACGAGACTCTCAAAATGAACCCTAGTGATTTTGATGCTTTATTAATGATTTGGTCTACGTGTTGATCAAATAATAATTTTGAATCAAATAATACACCCAAGTCTTTGACTGTGTTAACCCTAGCTAGGGATTTGTCTAAAAGTTTGTAGTCGAATGTTATAGGTACGGGCTTCCTAGTGAAGGAGCACACGTAACATTTGGAGACATTTAAATGGAGCTTGTTAGTGATGCAGTAGTACTGAAACCTATCTAGATCCTCCTGCAATGATAGAGCATCTGACAAAGTGGATATGTTGGACATAATTTTCATGTCATCTGCGTATAGAAGTATTTTAGAGTTGATGAAGCAGGAATCAATATCATTGACGAATAGATTAAATAAGAGCGGCCCCAATAAAGATCCTTGAGGAACTCCAGATGGAATACGCATTGATCTTGATGAATACCCATTCAGCACAACAGTCTGACACCTGTCCTCCACATACGACTTAAACCAACGGAAAAGATTACCCCTAATGCCCATCGATCGAAGTTTACGCATGAGAACTACGTGATCAATTCTGTCGAAACATTTGGCATAGTCTGTATAAATAACGTCGATTTGGGACCGATTAGACATAGCCTCTGACAAGAAGTCACTACAGAGAACGAGGTTTGTAGTTGTTGACCGACAATGAGCTCATACAGCGACATTTTAATTGTGTCTGGTGAATTTTTGGGTCAACTATGATTGGTCTGGCTCAAAATAAGTACTGAAATGATTTCCTGAATATTAAATATAATAATTAAATCTGGCAGAAATTTCTGCCGACCTGAAGCATCTGGCAGTGTTAATAATATTTTTTTAACAATGTTCTTTACAACATATTAAAAAATCAGCACTCGGCCTTAAAGAAACAATTGTATTATTTTTACGCAACTTTAGCACCTGATATCTAAAAATTGGCCGTCGACACAGGTTAGCAGGTATGCATACGTTCAAAGTACATACTAACACCACTTGATGCCACACATTTTGTTAATGAGCCCACCATTTGAACGCGCCCCAGTAGGTGGTAGCCGTAAGGCTAGTCCGGGGGTACCGCACGATCTCCCGCGAGGCGGCGAACCTCCTTGCCGGATTGCCGCCATGGGATCTGGAGGCGATAGTCCTCGCGCGCCTACATGAGTGGCGCGCGGAGGCGCTACGCCGGGGGGAAACTCCGCTGCCGCGGCAAATTGTCGCTCAGCGGACGGACTTCCGGCGGGATCTCATGGCGACATGGAGAGAGCGACTATCGCAACCCCGTGCAGGGCACGCCACAATAGTGGCGATAAGTCCCCTCTTTGAGGAGTGGCTGGAGAGACGCCACGGCGTCCTCACCTTCCGCCTGACGCAGGTTCTTACCGGACACGGATGTTTCGGTAAGTTCCTGCACCGAATCGGGCGGGAGGAAACGCCCGGGTGCTATCATTGTGAGGATAGGCCGGAGGACACGGTGGAGCACACTGTGGAGGTGTGCCCCGCTTGGGTGGAGCACCGCCGTGTCCTCGAGGTGGCGATCGGCGGCGGCGACCTCTCGCTCCCGGCCCTGGTTCGTGCCATGGTCCGGAGCGAGACGGAATGGGACGCCGTCACCTCCTTCTGCGAAGCAGTCATGCTAGCGAAGGAGGTGGCGGAACAGGACAGGGAGAGATCCTCACGTCCCGGCCGTCGCGGGAGACGCCCCGGGCGTCGGGGGCCACGTGGTGGCTTCCGGCCACCGTAGGCGCGGGCCTGTGGACGGGGAGCTATGGGCTAGCTCGCCGTCCGTCCGTCTCATGACGACAGGCCGTGTCGACGGCGCGTTCGTGTTCCACGCGCGCCTCAAAGAGAGTCAGCAACAGTGACCGTGGCCCCGGAACACAAAGGGCGATGAAGGAACATGGATGGGTTTTAGTCAGTAAAAGTCTGACACTCCCTCCTGCTCAGCCCAGAGCGGGAGAAGTCATTTGATGATTTCCCATCCGAAAAAAAAAAAAAAAAAAAAAAGGTCTGGCGGCCCTGGATTCTTGTTCTATTAGGCCAGAGCTGTCAAGGTGTTCACAGATATTTTTAACACGCTTTTATTAGCTTCACCTGTACTGTAAAATAATCTTAGAAGTTAAATTTGACCCACTTCCCGGTTTCCGATTGAGCTGACATTTTGCTTAAAAGTTTAGTTTGGATGACAAAGCATGCATAAGTGACGTTAAACTATATCTTTCTTATAAATCTAATTTGGCGGAGATCCAAAGATGGCGGACTAGTTATTTTTTATGCATTTCCATGTTAGGGGCATTGAATGTAAGGGTTTGCTGAAAGAATACAAGAAATAAAATGAAAAGCGTGTTTTTTAGTTGCTTAAATGACACATTTTGAGTTTTTGAATGTCAAATTTTGAATTTATATAATTTAATATGTAATCTAGTTCTATTAATGTCTGTATGTTATGTGTCTTAATTATTACTTCTTATACTTAATTTTTGTATTGACTTTAGTTATGTATTTGATTAAATTTTGACTATTGTAATTTTTTTGACTAATGTAATTTAATTATTTCTTGTTTGTAAAACTATTTTGAACGCCGAATATGGCAAAACATGTTGAACCAGCAATCTTCTCAACTCATTTTCACACATGTTTATACAAATAAATGCATCTTTATCTTAATCTATAATATTTTGCCCAGCAGTGGAACAAAACGGGCTAAGAAAAAAAAATGCTTTATTTATTTAAACAACAGTTTGTTACATTTATGTATAATATTACTCAAAAAAAAAAAAATTTGGGGTATGATTTAAACTGTTGCCAATTTAATTGGTTTTGCATTTATTAAATAATAGGGTTTGTCCGCAAAATAGTAGTACAGGCTCAAATTAATTATGAATTAATTACCTTATGGTGTGACCACACAACGACGCGGAAATGTGTTGGGCCTATTAAGTATAAGCTTTATGTTAATGCCATAAAAGCGAACTGCAGATTGTCACGGCTCTAGCTCTAGCCTATTCTGCATCGATAAGGTGTCGTCTCGTCACTCCCTAAGTCACCAGCTTCGAGTTTCTTTAACCAGCTGTTCTTTTGTTGTCAGTTGGAGTTTTTCTCCCTACGAGCGTCAGACTGGGTGGGGTGCGGTTGTCGGCGGGTTCCTCTACTGGACGTGCTTCAATTCTGTGAACCAGACTATGGTACAGAGGTACATAGCTCTGCCGACCCAGCGGAAAGCTAGGATGTGAGTATTATTTTATTTCATAGCCATACTTGGTAAGTTGAAATAATTGGCACCCTTCTTTGGCTGAAAGTTGTCCTAAGTTGTGCTAGAATATGGGACCAAATCTTCAATAGCGCGAAACAAATAAAAAAGTGTAGGACTAGCCTTTACAAATTAGAGCAAGACCATAATGTTGACAAGTACATACTAAGTGACAGCGTTCGTGGACGTGGTTTTGTAAGGTACAAAACCCATAAAAATCGTAGTGTTTCATAGTTGATGGAAAATTTCATTAGTATTATAGTATGCTGATTGTAATTTTTATTTTTCAATTGTTAATTTTTATTTCAAATGTGTGCACAAATTATGATCTTAAATGGATTGAAATAAATTATTTTGAATTTGAATTGAATTATTGTGTGAAAGTTTAGTTTTTCTTGAATGTTTTAGTGTGAGTCTCATTTTTTTTAATTGACCTATGCTGCCCCACTGCTGGGCAAAGGCCTCCCCCGTTCCTTTCCAACTCTCTCGGTGTTTACCCTTCTCTGGCCAATCAATCAGGAACGAGTCGCCACGCCAGCGTGAGTCCCATAGTAAAATACATTTCCATTCATGAGGAAAGTTTTGGGTATAAGAGTAGAGAAAGACCAAAAAATACGATGGATGGACTGTGTGAAGGATGATATACTGCTGAGATAACGATTAATAGAGAAGTAAAAATAATAATAAATAAATAAATATCGCTGGACATACACACAGCGCCATCTAGTGCCACACTAAGTAACGAGACTTGTGTCGTGGACACCTAATAATTGAGAAACTACATAGATACTTTTTGTTTGTAAATACATAGGTACTTATTATACATTAAACATCCATGATTCGGAAACAAATGTCCATGCTCATCACACAAACATTTGCTCGAAAGAATCAAGTATGGAAGAATAAAACATTCTGCGCTTATTTGGGGTGCCCCAAATAAATTGGGATAAGGGCAGGAGAATGATAATTAGGATAAAGTTCTTTCACTCTCTGGAAGGATGCCAATGATTTTAATCACATGCAGTATAGTTTTTATAACCAATGCAATATAGTCAATAGTAGTATATCTGAGAATGCGTTGCAATAGTAACAAATATGTTTAATAATGTTAAGTATAGTGTTTGTCTAACTTCACAAGAATGGATAAAGTAAGGAATGAGTTTATTAGAGGAAGTTTGAAAGTGGCGCCTGATACAGAAAAAGTAAAAGGAAGTCGTTTCTTAAGGTGAAAGCGCCAGGGTAGCCCGCGAAAATCAAATTTTCTTACGTTTTTTGCAATTTCCAAGTCAGTGTCAGGTTCTATGTTGATTAAAATTTGAATCGCGGCTGTAACACGTATGTAGTTATGGAATTATAATCATCAAAATCATCAATACAACCCTATATATATACAACCCAATGATTATAATTCTGTAACTACATACGTCTTACAGCCGCGATTTATAGTTTAATCAACATACTACCTGACGCTGACCTGCAAATTGCAAAAAAACGCAAGAAAATTTGAATTTCGCGGGCCACCCTGGCGCATTCACCTTAATAAGGACATGTAACGACATGCGTTTCATCCCTCCTGATGAAACGCATGTCGCTAAAAGAGTGATGGACATGAATGTTGATGGATGGAGAGGGAGAGGAAGGCCAAAGAAAAGTTGGAGGGATTGTTTGAGGAATGATATGAAAGAGGAAGGAGTAAATAGTCTAGTTTCCACCATCAATAAATTGCAAATCTATTTAGTCCGTCAGTTAGAGTATTGGAAAATAATGGACACGTATTTTTTGGTTTTGTAAATCAATGAATATTGACAAAGATAAAACGCATCAAAACTCGGGAGTAGGGGCTATTGACGTCGCGCACTAAAAATTATACCACGGCGTGACGTATTGAGATTTTTAAATGCGTCGTATCTTCGTCAATTTTGGTTAACGTAACAAAAGAAAAAATACGTGTCCAATATTTTTTGGAAATCTATCTGACGAATTAATTAGATTTTTTAGTCATCTACCCTATTGTGCCGTGACGTCTGACAGGGGAGAATGGAAGAATATAACGAATAGAATGGGACAAGGGCAGGAAGATGATGATTGTGACTTGTCTTTACGTTGTTAGGGTCCCGGGTTCGAATCCCGGTACGAGCAAATGTTTGTGTGATGAGCATGGACATTTGTTTCCGAGTCATGGGTGTTTATATGTATAATAAGTATGTATTTACAAACAAAAAGTGTCTATGTAGTATATCAACTATCTGGTGTCCACGACACAAGCCTCGTTGCTTAGTGTGGCACTAGATGGCGCTGTGTGTAATGTCCAGCGACATTTATTTATTATTGTATCACAAGTAGGGCAAGTCTCTTGTCCTCTAGACAATGCCAATATTTGTAGAGTTTAGAATAGAGCAGAAACACTGATTAAGAGATCTCATAAACATTATTTGATAAGAACAGCATAATATCTGTAATTAACGGTAAGACAATCTTCTAAGAAAGTAAATATTGCACATAGTTTGACTGTTTAGGGTTGCCATACGTCTGCAATTTTCCGGAGAGGTCTGGAATTTTGGGCCTGGTCAGCATAATAGAGGGTGGAAGGGAACCGACACGAAAACGGTTAAGTACCACATACTCAGCTCATAATTCTGAACCCGCGCAAATCGAAATTTTTGATCGGTAAATAAAAAAGAAAAACTGCCTATTCCTACAAAAGTGCAATGCCTACACGGTCAAAATGTATGGAACAGCTGATTAAAAAAAAAACATCATCATCATCCACAGCCCGACTTCACCCACTGCTGGGTATAGGCCTCTCTTTGTTTGTGCCAAGCTCCACGCTCTTATGCCAGCCTCATCCAGGATATTCCCACAATAGCAACAATACTTATCGTCTGCCTATCTCGCCGCCAGACGACCAACACTTCTCTTTTCATTCCTTGGACGCCAGTCGGTCACAGCTTTACTCCTCCTGCCATCACCGCGCCTTGCTAGGTGTCCTGCCCAACTCCATTTGAGTTCCATAACTCGATTTCCAATGTCGAAGAACTTCGTACGTCTTCTTATTTCGGAAAAGTTCCGATGAAAAATTTTGGTTTAGAATGATGTACTAAGCTGAGTACGTGGTAACTATCTCCGCCTCGTGACCCTTCCAGCCCAGTATATTGTGCATAACTTTAGTATAATTTCAGCACTGCTTTAAGCTTTCATGGTTTAAAACTAAACTCAAGTAGTTTTTCAAACTAAACTAACTCATGGCGGTTGCAACAGCGTCGAAATATCGGGAGCTCAAAATAATTAATAATCACGGAAGATATCCCGTAAGTGACAGTTAATAAAAATTCTTATACGATACGTTAATCGCTTCCGACCAAACGCTTCATCAAAACTTTTCCATCAAAACCTTACCACAATAAGTCCCACAATGTAGACAATAACGTAG
The DNA here is from genome assembly GCA_963853795.1 of Xestia rhomboidea. Classification (NCBI taxonomy): domain Eukaryota; kingdom Metazoa; phylum Arthropoda; class Insecta; order Lepidoptera; family Noctuidae; genus Xestia; species Xestia rhomboidea. Next base: position 7,047,892 of record OY970764.1, on the reverse strand, counting down.
TTTCTGTTTGGTGAATGTCAAGACGGTCTGACGACGGACATCTATTTACGGCAGCGGCTCCGATGCATGTGATGTTGTAACAAAATATTGTAAAATCGTCCGACTTACATAATTAACATTGCTTCACTGTCATGACCTACACAAAGACGTGATAAAGAACGAGTTTGCGGTACACGTGTAGGGAATATTAAGGCCAGGTTGTAAAGTTGGACTGGGAAAACTACCTAGTTAATAGGAATATTTTTAAACTATCAAATATATAATCACATCGATATTAAAAAAAAAAAATATTTTGTCAAACAAACTAAACCATAAAGAGATATTAGTTCACTAACCTAATTTGCAATAATTCTCATCTGGAAATAAAATTTAGGGAACGAATTAGGCAAAGGTTTTTGAAGTAGCATTCAGTCGGAAACATTTTATGTTTATACCGAACGCGGGTCGTTAACCTGTAGGTGCTAGCCTTTAATCAACATCATGTAGAAAATCTTGTGACTAGACTACTGGACGTATTTGATTTATTTTTTGTATGAAAACTGGAAACGTCATGAGGTATACGCAGTTCAATTTACTATCGTATTGTCGGCACCACCATGTCTAAGGTCCGTTATTGGTTTGAATCTGGAACATTTCGTATCCGATCTGAAAATTTTGATTTGAAAAATGACTTTAGTTTTCGGGCGACCACGGGTAACCCCGAAAACTAAAGTCAACAAACAACGACGTATTAAAGGCGATAGTGGACCCTGACGATACTCAATCTTCGGCTGAGTTAGCACTTAGCAGCAGCTTTTAACTTTAGCACCAAAACAATATTGGCCTATTTACGTGAAATTGGCAAGATAAAAAAACTAGATAACTAAACGATCGCCAGTGCCACGAACGCGCGTTGGAGGTATCACAATAAATTAGAGATTCTAAGCCATATTGTCACTCGCATGAAATAACGGCAATTTCATATGTTTACCTACTATCCAACTCTTGTAACCCACATCAAAACTTCCAGTGCACTATTCATATTCTGCCTGGGAGCAATCCTGGCGATATCCCTCTGCGTGTGGTGTGGCCTGGCTGCATGGGCCTCTTGGGTGCAAGGAGGCTGCGACCCTGGCGGCAAGCCCCTGGTGGACGACAGGCTTCTACCGGCCTTCGTGACCTACGTGTCCAAGGTGAAGAACCTACCCGGTCTGCCCGGCGTGTTCTTAGCTGGAGTGTTCGGAGCTGGACTTAGGTAAGTTCTGTCAAAGAGCCAATATGGCCGTCTACTAAGTAAGAACTACTAATGCAGAAGAAGAAGTAAACACTCCCCTTGGAATACTAGGACTTCTAAATCTGATCACTGATGAAGGGGAGAAATATGGGAAACGATTAGTAATGTCAAGCAATTTCTCTTTGTAATAAATCAGAATTACAGTTGAAATCGCGAATCTTTCAAATAAGTTATACTTAGGAGATATTTGATCGAATAATTATTACTAATCCCCGATTTCTGAATGCCTTATATTCTGATTGGTATTGAAATCTGCTGTAATATCTTTTGAAACTTGAGACGTTGACAAAAAACTGATTAAGTGGAAAAGTCTTTCGGAAACTGGGGGTTTAATTTCTTTAAAATGTATTTTCTCTTTGAATAGTTCACTTTCAAGTGTGTTAAACGCTTGCGCCCTGGTGGTAATTGAAGACATCATGCACGGCTGGTTGAGGGTGAAACTGAAACCTTGGACTGAAGGTATCCTGGCGAGAGGGGTCACAGCTCTTCTTGCTGTCATATCTGTTGGCATGGTGCTTGTTGTTGAGAAACTGGGAGGCGTGCTTGGTAAGTAAACTGCCAAGACCTTTCATTCAACTATTTTTTTTTTCACAAATTCCTGTTCATTGTCACGATTAGTTTTATTTAGAAAAATACTTGTATCATTGCATCAATTTGCATTGCCAATACGAATTATTCTATTATTTTTTATTATTTCTAATATTTAAAAAACGGTAATACTTTAAAAAAAAAGTAGGCTAAGTTACTCCTTTTAACATCAGCTATCTGCCAGTAAAAGTCAAAATCGGTACAGCTGTTGCGGAGATTAGTCGGAACAAACAGACTTATAAATATTTAATAAATCTTATAAATATATAATTATTTTAAAATGACAAACAGACACTTCTATTTAATTTATTTGTATAGACTAGAATTTGATGGTTGACCACCATTATTTCGAAAAGCCAAAGTTACACTTTAAATATATATATTTTTTTTCCACATTTATTTACAATTTCTTTGATACAACCAAAAATCACGCCTGTTTTCCAATTGGGGTTTCTTTCTTTTAAGGCAATTTAAAAACTGTACAAAAAAAATGAAGACTCTGTTCAACCCTAAAACATTCCCACACTTTGTATCATCATCAGGTGTAGCAACTGCTCTATCAGCCATCGCAGCAAGCGCAACATGCGGTGTGTTCACTCTGGGCATGGTGTGCTGGTGGGTGGGGCCCCGGGGCGCACTGGCGGGGGCCATAGCCGGGGGCCTCATGGCCGGTACCGTGTCGCTCGGCTCACAGGCGGCTGCAGCCCACGGGTTGAAAGCCCCGCCGCTCAATATGACCTTGGAATGTGCTCGGAATGCGTCTTATGTGAACCTGATTGATCCTCTTGTAAGTATCTTCTGTTATTTCGTAGTTATGTTGCAATAGGGTATAAAACCATCCGCAACCAACCACCATAAAACAATAATTCCAAGACACCAATCTCTTAAAAAAAAATATTGAAGCCCCGAAAACCCGATTAATTTTTAATTAATTGCCAAATTCGATTTTTAGTTGCTTTGAAATCAATAAATAGTTGTAGTCATTGAGTTGACTAAACAGTGACGTCACAGCGTGCTATTGCCATACAAAATCTATGAGAGAACCGCGTTTTGACAGCTCTTAAAAAGTATGTCAATTGATTGTTGTGTCATCTACCCTATTATGAGGACTCAGATCTATGTAGCTCATATCACCTTAACGCCCAATGAACTTTTTAAGTTTTTGAATTGTTCTAAGTTAAGTTTTTGTTTTTGAATTGTTCTATTTTTTTTGGTTTAGGTTGTGTCACAATTTAAAGTAGCGATATCCATTGATTCTTCCTTATAAGTGAGATTCAGCTAATTTACATCTGATTCGACTGATTTGATACCAGAAGATACCAGACAGATATCTGTTGACTTTACTCGCCTGTTAAGCATAGCGTCTTATAATTAATCTCTTCTGCTTTGCCTTCGTGTCTCACACTCTCGACCACGGCCATTTTTTCGCGCAATGCTTAACTAGAGACGATAGAATATCGAATCGATACCATAGATTCAAAACTAGTCGATTGACACACTACACCCCCTAAACCAGTGAACAATAGTACATTTTGATACAAGTGGAGAAAGTTTGTTATTGCATTCGAGGCGGAATTAACACCCGAGCCGTAGGCGAGGTGGTTTTTGAGCCGAGAACTGCAATAACAAATGTCCACGTGCATCAAACGACGTTTTTCAATACACTTTTGAAGAAATAACAGAAAAGAAAATAATTTTTTTTTTCATAAATTATTAAGAAACTATGATTTAAATTTTCTTTTTTTTCCGCGTTTTGCTTTCGCCTGGTTACAGGAGAAGCAAAAGGTATAAAGCCGCTAAACAGCCTAATATGAAAAATAAAAAACTCAAATGTTTTTTAGTTTAGAACACAAATAAATGTTAATTTGTTCCTTTTTTTATTGTAATAATCATGGTTTTTGATGATATTCTATTTATAAACATTATAAAATTTAAATATTCAAAAAATATTAACGTCGTAAGGACGCATATCTCTTTGCCGAGTTCAAAAAAAGACATTCACCTCCGAATAGAGAGGACCGTCTCGCGCCAGTTTCATTTTGGTACTTGGCACCGGCAAGTGTCAAAATGAAACTAGCGCGAGACGGTTGTGAATAGAGGCATTGAACCAATTTGGACTAAGTATAGGTATAAGTTATCTGTGGCAATTTTCATTCCCACACACGTTTTGGAAAATGAAAAATCGCACGCGTTTGAAATACATTGCATTGTGAACCTAATCGTAGTGCGATATGAAACAGTTTTCGAGAAAGTGTATTGGAAATTAAATTTCTTCCTTCTTGCCCAAACAGTACCCAGAAACAGTGTTCCCACTATTCCGGTTATCGTACCACTGGATAGCGCCTTTGGGTCTCTTCACGACGCTCTCAGTTGGGATGATCGTGGGCTGGCTGTTCGACGCGAAAGAAACTTTGACGATGGACGCTGAGCTGTTCACTCCCCGCATATGGCGCTTCTTGCCACAGGAGGCGATGGACCGGAAGGGCTCCACTAGACGAGCACACTCGGAAAGGCTTCTTGCGCGCGCACATTCTGCACCTCTCATACTAGCTTCGCTTGATAAGGTAATTATAAAAAAAATACTTTTAATTCAGACTAATAAAATCTCCATAATTTGTTAGAAACATTATCTTAAAACTTTGTTAGTCAGAAAAATAGCTTAGACAACATGCAGCCTGATAAGCCTTCCTACAACTGCAGATTCAGGTCTCTCTGCAATCATCCTTAGGATTCCTTTGCCACTTCCTCTAATTCGGCGAATTGGTGAAGCTGACTTTTTGCACATTATAGCGTAAAAGTCATCCACCCTCGCGTCGGCAAACATGCCCGAAGCTCTACAAAACCGAGGCAGCCGCACCAGAGTCCTAAAGACGTTGTTGTAGTGCACTCTAAGAGCATTGTAGGCCCGCTGCGTATAGTTGGTCTATAGGGCGCTGGGGTAAAAGCTTTGACATTAACATATAATTATACTAACTATTATAAATGCGAAAGTTTGTGAGGATGGATGGATGTTTGTTACTCTTCCACGCAAATCCGTTCAGTAATTTTTGCGTGGAAGCAAAAATTACTGAACGGATTTGAAATTTTGCAGACCGATAGTTTATAACCTGGATGAACTTATAGGCTACTTTTTATCCCGGTAGCTTGATCTCGTGGGACAATACCCAAACTACGACGCGGGCGAAGCCACGGGCATAAGCTAGTACGTACATACATTCACGGCTTCTTACTATGGGGGTAGGCAGAAACATACATACGTACTCTTTTCGCTTCGTCTACGTAAAGCGTAGAATGACTATTGATATATTTGAATTCATAAAGAATACTAACATTATCTATCATCGCTGTATCATTAGAATAATAATGTATTAGGCTTGTCAACTGGATAAATCTAATTAGTCCGTCAGTTAGATTATCAAAAAAATATTTGACCCGTATTTTTTTTTTTACGTAAACCAAGATTGACGGAGATACGACTCTTTTAAAATTCTCAATACGTCACGCCGCGTGGTATAATTTTTAGTACGTTCTGACGACACGAGCCCCCCACTCCCGAGTTTTGATGCGTTTTATCTTTGTCAATATTCATTGATTTACAAAATTTGATTTTCAGTCTATTGTCGTTATATCCTGTTTCATTGTAATTTACTATCCGTTGATATTTTATTATCTTATTTATCCATATCACTATTTGAACAACTGGTAAGAAAATGCTATTTAAAGTCAGATACATGAGAATATCGCGAGGAAAGTTTTGAGTATGAACGTGGATGGTTATATGAGTAGAGGAAGACCAAAGAAAACGATAGATGGACTTTGTTAAGAATGATGTGGCAAGAAAAGAAGTGTCTGATGAGATGACGAAAAATAGAGAAGTATGGAAGAAGATGCTGCGCCGACCCCAAATGAATTCTGATAAGGGCAAGAAAATGATGATGATATTTGCAATAATAAATCATGATCTGTCAAAAGACCGATTTGTTCGAGACAGCATTGTTTAACTATTGTGTCTACTCCGTGGACAAGGGATAACTGAAGGTAACTAACTGTTGCTGCTAGTTTGTTGCGCCAACTCGTACCTGGGTATGGTATTACGGATTTTGACATTGGAAATGCCTTTTCGGTCGCTCCAGTAAAGGCTCCGATTTCACGAAAAAGTGCGATCCCCTTATAAATAAATAATAAATATCGCTGGACATCGCTGGACATTAACACACAGCGCCATCTAGTGCCACACTAAGCAACGAGGCTTGTGTCGTGGACACCAGATAGTTGATATACTACATATATATACTTTTTGTTTGTAAATACATACTTATTATACATACATCCATCATCACACAAACATTTGCTCGAACCGGGATTCGAACCCAGGACCCTTAGAACGTTAGTCAGCCTCACTACCGCTGCGCCATTCGGGTCGTCATTATTATATCTCGGACGGTCATTATTATAATATCTTATATCTCGGAGAGTTCTAAAAATATGATATTCAAAAAAGGCTCAAGAGACGCGTATTTGCGAACGCTGTAAGGTGCAAAAAGAATTATTCGAGAAAGTCAAAAACGAAAAAAGGTTATGGCCTAAATAGTAAAAAATCTTAATTTTTTTTTACGTTTTTTTTTTTTTAATATTTGATTAATATTGATTTTGAATGACCTCCATAATTCTTAGACTTAACTGATACTCAAAGATGATCTATACTTATATTGAATTAGCATGAACAAAAAGATACCGTAAACGCCTGCGAAAATTCTCATAGCAAGAAGTTACATTCTACAGGAACAGTTAATTGCTATCCTTTTAACACTATACCGGTATCCTCGGGATCCAGATGCTTTGTCACTGTTTAGTGAAATAAAACAGCACTAAATATTGTTTTAGCTATCACAGTTCACTAAACTTAAAATGTCACTTAGCGTAGAAATATCGGGAGCTCAAAATAAACTATAATTATGGAAGATATCACTGTGACATTTTAAGTTTAGCACTAAATTTTATTTACTATAAAATTATAATTTTTACTGAAATTAGACTGGGTTTAATTTTAGTTTTTCTTTTTTTTTTTTTTTAAAGTTCATTATTCAATAAGAACCATACGTTTTTGCCTCCAACCGTCGAGTTTTATCTTATTTACATTTTTCTAATTTTTTTCAGACCGAAACAAATGGCGAACCGAGTAGGTGAGGCAAGCAGATACAACAACGTCTTTGTATTTTTTTATTCATCTTGACGAAGATACTCTTGTAACCACACAGTGACTTTTGTAACGGAGTGTTTTTCGGACTAAGTTAAATATATGTGCCTTTTATGTTAAATAATTGTTGCAGGTACATACTAAAAAAATGTGACTAAAAATGTACCTAAATACCAAAATATTTTTTTTTTGTGGAAATGTTGATAAAAAATCATTCCGTTTATAAAAGTGTTTAAACGATATAGTGATGTTGCCTATAGTGCCATAAGTATACTATCGTGGACACCCCCGCCTGATCACCACTAAGCTAATTTTTGTTTGCACTCGCAACATGGAAACGCTCTCGAGCCCCGTCCCGTTGACTTTGTATAGAAATAATGAATGAAAGACAATACCGATCGGCCGAGCGCACTGACGAAAGTTATTGTTATTTTTCGCGCCAAATTGACGCTTTCCTAATAGGCCTAAACTTTAAGGGGGCGTGGCTCGGCGCCTCCGCATAATTTAAGTGAATAAATTCTTAACTGATCAGGCGGAAAAGACCACGACTGTACGTGGTATTCGAATGAATGAATATTCACAAGAATGGGACCAAGAGACTAGCCATTTTATAGTGTACAAATATATTGTGTGGTAAATATTTATGCAGGTGGCAAGCAATTAAATATGTTACATTGGGTATTTACAGTTTTATATCTACGCTAAGATGCCAAGAGACGACAATAACAAACTTTAATTAAATGCTACATTGTACATAGTTAACGATGGAAATTTTAAATTATTTAATCCAGATTTATTTTGGTGGAGATGAATGAAAATGCATAAATTAATTAAAATAAAGTGTTTTATATAGAAAATAAGTGAAATTAACATCGAATCAGAAAGGGGTTGATAAAAGAAATTTGTATGAAGGCCTGCCTAACTTCCGCTATTTTATTTTATTTTCAAAATAACTGCTACGGATAATTACATTTTCTCCTTTAAGGTGGATGCTCCAGGGTAGCCCGCGAAATTCAAATTTTCTTACGTTTTTTGCAATTTGTAGACCAGTGCTAGGTTGTATGTTGATTAAAATATTGTTCGCGACTGTAAGACGTATGTAGTTACAGAATTATAATCATCAAAATCATCAATACAACCCTCCCGAGTTCATAAAGGTCGAGGAACGACTTTTTCAAAGTCGTTCCTCGACCTGTTTCAATTAATAGCGATGCATCACGAACTCAAATTGTTGCTAAAACAAATATGTTTTGAACTAAGTAACTGTTTTGCTGTGCAATCAGTATTTTTGATTAGCAATCAAAAAATCTTCCTTTTATATATTATAAAAATCCCAATATTTTTATAATATATAAAAGGAAGATTTTTTGATTTACAGCTAACTATACTACCTTTTAAAACACCGTCGACCACCATTAGGTTTTTTTTTTACAATTACGTTCCAACTCAGTACAAATCACATCATATAGAATAAGCCAATCTATAACTAAAAAGTTGGTACAAAATCGGCCAGATACATAATCTATCGAAATGTAAAGTTTGGTATTTGAACCCTACATTAATGTAGGTATTATATTATTACTAAACTGTATTTTAGAAATAAACAATTCGTTATTATAATTACTTATATGGTGCCAAGTTAATCGTTTGTATAAATACTTATTCAACATGTAGGAATTAAGTATATTTATTAAACAAATTAGTCGTAAGTGAGTAACTAACAGTAGGTTCTAGTTTATTAAGAATGTATTAGTGCAAGTAGGTACTAAGATCCATGATCCATGTTTTCTGGTACTTAAATATTATGATAATAAATTGTACAATTTTAGCGTATTTCTATTTATCATGTAAATATTATAAAGATAGCTTATGTTATAGCCATAAGTTAAGAGTAGGTAATACTTTTTAATTATTTTTTAATTGTAAAAAAGTAAGTACTTACTTAATTTGAATGTGACAGTATTTTAGCGTACATAAGAGCCAGAAATTCTTCAAACTATCTTAATAAGACTTTTACTTAATTTTTAACCTCAGTCTTGAAAAGTAATATAATTTTAATACAGGGGGACTGGTAATTGGGGCATTCTTTGAAATGGGTGACGCTAGGCCTAATTTGCAACAGTTTTGGCCCGATAACTTGTAGTACTTACATGGAAATCGTGCGGATCGTGCCATACAAGGGTTTGCATCAAATGGTAGTTCTGATTTTTTTATATGTTGTATGTGATATAGTAGTTATGTTAAATGCAACTTTTCGACCTCCAAAACCCTCCGGAACATTGTTAAATTTTTGAAAAAACAAATTTTTGGTACTATTTTCAGATTTTTACATTTTTTCCACCAAGGACCTTTGCTACGGTAAAAGTCACTCTAAAGTTTTTAAGAAGACTAAATTAGCAAAAAAAAACAATTTGGTAATTTTAGAGCAAATAGTGTATAAAATACACCTTTTCAAATATTTGCAAAATTAACCATAAAATATTTTTTATAGTTTAGAGGTGTCCGTTAAACACAGTCCAGTTGCTCAGGATAAGTTCCTATCGAATGACGGAACAAGGTTAGACTCGTCAACATGCTGAAGGTGCACCTGGAGAGGAACAATATTCTTACACTACAAGCACAGGAAGTTGCTGACCGGTTAATAGTAACCACGTCCATTTCCATATCCTTAACAATGGTCCGGAAGGTTTCGGAGGTCGAAAAAGTAGGTTTGACGGTTCACTAAAGTTTCACCAAAACTCCATTGACAAATTTTCAACGTTTCGTATACCTACTATTTATTTCGCAAACAACTTATTCCGCAAATGTTTTATTTTAAAATCACTTGTTTTACAAACTATGTATACGTGTTTTGGCAAACACTTCCTTTATCAAATGCATCAGATGATATTTTAATCATTTACATATTTTTCATTACTTATTTTTTTTTTCACCTTCAAAGATTTTATTACCCTCTAAGTTCATTTAATCCTATTAATAAAAAACTTAAATAAACTAACAACAAACTATAAAAGGGCATCGAAAAACTCCTCAACACTGTCTGCTGGTAATGTGCCCAAGACACTGGCGGCGTTGCCACGTTGTATGGCAACACTTAGCCTCTGACCAAGGTAAAAGCCAGCCCTTGGGTCACGGGAAGCGTTAACTAGGCGTTTTGAAAGTTCTTTGAACAGGCTATGGGCACTCGGACCCCACGGCCCCAGAGTTTCAACCCCAAACGGCTCGAAAATATAGTTACCACAAAGGTTTCTATATTTCTCATTTACATACATTTGGATAAATCACGTTTCTACAAAATAATTAACAGGCTGGTAATTTTTTTAGTACTCGTTTTTAAGAAAAAGTTTAGAGAAAATTTGATGCAAGGCAAAATGAACCATGGACTATTGGGGTCCAAACGGGGTTGTTTTTGAGATTTCGAACTTTCATTTTCTTTGGAAATGTTCCATCTTTCCACCATAAATTGCTGATTGTGAGAAATCTACGCCGTTCAGGATGTTTAACTGATACTTTTCTGATAGCCCATGAAATAATGAATCCTTCGATAATAATCAATTAGTCAAGTACGCTTTGAAGCAAGCTTTGAAAATTAAGCGCCATAAAGGTCATTTTCGGAAATTTTCTCGAAACTTCCCTTGATTTGCGATTAGGTGCAATGGATGAAATTAGACCTGTTTCACCCATTTTAAGGAATGCACCCAATTACCAATCACCCTGTACTATTTGCTTCTTGCACTGGTTCCCTATCATCACCTGTTATAGCATGATCGGTATTATTTAAGATTACTTCGGCGTCGGCAAGAGTTGGAGCTAATCGTCTTTCACCTATAGCACGATCATCTTCCCCACTCTCAAGAGTCATTAAAGTAATACTGCTATAAGGATTAATGGTACAGGCCCTACCATGACGTCTTAAGGTGAATGCTCCAGGGTAGCCCGCGAAATTCAAATTTTTCTACGTTTTTTCAATATGCAGGCCAGTATCAGGTTTTATGTTGATTAAAATATGAATCGCGGCTGTAAGACGTATGTAGTTACAGAATTTGACCTTGAAAAAGTCATTCCTGCATCTTTATGCGCTTGTAGGGTTGTATTGATGATTTTAATGATTATAATTCTGTAACTACATACGTCTTACAGCCGCGATTCATATTTTAATCAACATACAACCTGACACTGGCCTGCAAATTGCAAAAAAACGTAAGAAAATTTGAATTTCGCGGGCTACCCTGGAGCATCCACCTTAAGGGGATTACAGGAGCTAAACGCGAGCAAAAAAGCATATGATTTACTGCAATAAACAAAACCAGAAAAATAAATGATATTCTTCAGGATATATGCTAGTATGATAGTATTTTGAAAACATAATACAACTAATTTTAAACGAAAAAAAAAATCACGAATTCTAAAAAAATCTTTTTAACGAGTAAAAACCATACTAAAATACATGCGATCATTCTGATTTTTTGGCAAATAATTCTAGAAGCAACATATTAGCATGATTGTGTTTTATTTTTTCAGTCCAGTCAATAGATTTTTTGTAAATCAGAAAAAACCACTCATTTGGCACTATTCGGCCCGCAGTGACTGACATTACAACCACTTTGTAGTGCAAGCTGATTAGAACTTTATTTTAACAGTATTTTAAACAAAGTTTGAAGCACCACAAATGGAGTTGCTAATTTAGCTCCTGTAGTCGCCTTAGAGCTGTTTTATTGTGGTAAATTGTTGTGATAATTTTTGTGATTGTAATTATATTTTTGTCAATTTTAGACCCTTTTCTTTCACCATCATTCTCTTGCCTTTATGGCAATTCATTTGGGGTCGGCGCAGCATGTCTTCTTCCTCCATACTTCTCTATTACTCGTCATCTCATCAGACACCTCCTTTTTTGACATATAATCCTTCACACAGTCCTTCCATCCAAACATTTCCTTTATTTGTCATACAAATAAAATTAAAACGATACGGGGTAGGTGAAATAAAATTCTACACTATTCTATAGAATTTTCTCTTGCGATTTTTTCTAGAATTATCTATCTACTTATAACATTATGGCTGGAACCTAGTACCTACTTACACACTTATTTACAATTATACTTAAATGGTATATTTGTGGTGAAGGTTTTACTCGAATTAGCTGCAACACTCCAATGTGTAAAGATCTAATTTTATAACTAGTTGTTTTTTTTTATTTAAGACGAATTAATAATATATGAACATTTTAGCAGAAGATAATCTATACTTAATTAATAATACAATTATAAAGAAGTAAAGTTGGTAAGTGTTGATGTATCTTTGGAACTACTTTATGTTTTTGTACATTATCTACTTAATCACAGGAGTTTAGAAAACCTGCCTATTCTGAAGGGTGTAAAACACCTCTTAATGAAGCCGAAAGGCACTGGTTCTCCTCGTCATTGCGATCATTTTTTTGTTCTACACCATACTGGGAACCTTCTAGTTACGGAGATATTGGGGGTCAAAGTTCCAGCTTTTTGACAACTTTTTTTTTAAATACAAGTTTTAAATGTAAGATTTTTACTTTAAATACCTCCACGACCCCCATACAATTCAATCCTTCAATCAGCACAATGTTTTGAGTGCGTTACATTGAGTTCTATCACAAAACATGATTTTTCACCCCAAAAAAAAAAAGTCGTTTCCCAGCAATAATTTTTGCGTAAAGTTACTTAGTTTGATGTACAGAATGCTTTGTTGACGGCTTCGTGGTGAGGTTGTTTACACCCTGTATTTTAATTAATGTGTGTTTGTATTTAAATAGGAAGAGTGTTTGTAATTATAGTAACTTTTGTGATTTTACTTAAAAACAGTATTAGGTTTATCATCTATGGAAGTTATTGCCGATAATGCAACATTTTCTGAGTTGTACTGAAAATACACAACTTTTGTATTTTTACCGCACAATTGACAAGTACTTGTAAATAACAACAAAAACACATAATATTTTTTGGATTGCTCTGGCTGATAAAGAAGTAGCTGTGATAAAAACGTCTTTTATACTTCAAATTTAAAAGCTGCAAAGAGCATCGCTATATTTTTTGTCAATTAAAACTGTTTTAAAAAATATCCATAGAATCGTTTTCTGAAATACTATGTGACTTCAAACTAGACATAAAAAAACAGTCGTAGGCTGTATTCAATGTATTTATTTATAGCTATAAGTACGTATTGCACACATTCTCATAAAATAGTTTTACTTTTTAGGGTTCCGTACCTAGTCCTGATAAGGAATAGTTATTATAGTATCGTTATAGTTCCCTTATAGTTTCGTCATGTCCAAGGTTTTGCTAAGAGATCGTTAGTACTAGAAAGCTGTAATTTTGTGTCAATTACGCCAGCAAAGTGATAATATAAAATTTTGGAACATATTTTTTTTTAGGGTAGCTCCAGCTACATGTGAAGTGGGGATGTATATTTTTTTCGTCGTCTACATCATCGTGTGGGGTGTCGTTAATAGGTCTTTTTCGATTGAATGCTCCATTTACGAAATATTAAACTTTAAAATGCCCCTCTAAAACCTAAACTACTGGCTTGAAAAATCTGGAAAAAAATCATGATGATAGTGCATTTCATGAACTTTAAAGGAAAACTATAGCGGTTAAGATAACTTTACTAGTTCAGCAGTAATAGTCGTTGAATTTGGGTGTTGGATAATTTTGTACCAAATACAAAATTCTTAGAATAAATCCTTGAAAGTGACTAAGATGAAGCAGTTGCTTGTTTATAATGGGTATAGACTTGCATTGAAAAACAAAATCTAAAGTATAACGGGCTACTACGGAACCCTACACTGCGCGTGGCCTGACACGCATTTGGCCGGTTTTTTAAACACATTGTAGGTGTAGATGTTAATACCTAGATCATGTACCTGAAATTAATTCAGATATATCTAATATATTTTGTTACTACAAATTTTACTTAAGAACATGTATTATGCATAAAAAATAATATTTTACAAAATAAATGTAATTATAACAATAAGTTTGGCTATTACTTATTTCATATTCAAATGCCGCCATTTTAGATGCGAATTATTTGTAAAACGTGCGTACAATTTCGTCTCGGGAAGTTTGAAAAGTTATAAAATTTGGGAGGAATGGAGACGAGGAGAATAACGTAAATAGTCAGGTGTTGGCAAATGTGGTTGGATGGTGATTTACATTCGACGCGCGTTCCTTGCTATTAAAAGTGGAACGCGAACTGCGGCTCCTGACTTAAGGGGTGTTGTGGCGGGAAACTGGGAACGCACCCTGAGATATGTCACGTGATCTTTGTTTAAAGGGTTGTGAGGGATGAAAAGCAGTGGTGACAAACTTTGAAAACAAAAGTCAAAGTCACATTCTTAACATAGTTTGAAGGGGCAGCATACCTAAAAGAAATAAAAACGACCGGTGTTCTCTTAAGAGGTTCAAATCGAACAAAATCAACCAATAAACTGAACAGACTCCTAGGAAAAAAATCATCAGATACCCGTCGTAGATAGAGTACCTATTTGGGACAGTAATTTAACGACAACAATTCCAAATCGCCTATTTAATTTTAAATTAGACGCAACCGCTTGGAAAGTCAGCATCGATGCTGCGCAACCGTTCGACGTCAACTACGCGAACAAACTTATTCGTCTCAGCTATAAAATGGCAAATTTCTGACAAAAAGCATCGTAAAACTGATTGCGGCGTCGAAAAGCCTCGAACGGAGGCTCGATCGTAAACTGAATTGGCCTAGGAACTGTTTAATTGCGAACAGTAGCTGGCAATTAAATATACGTAAAACGAGTAGCAAGGAGATGAATTACTTGTTTGTTTTGTTGGGAGAAAATATTGTCTAACAAAGCAAGGATATACACTAGTACCGAATAAAAAGGGTACCTATCTAAGAAATTGTAAAAGTTACATGGTAGGTCTTCAAATGTTCAGGATAACTTTGGATGCCACTAACTTTCGAATCTAAACATTGACTATAAAATATGGCATTTTAAGGTGAGTCTCATTCCATTAAAATAGCTCACACAAGTTCTTGGGGCATTTGAGTCAATTTATATAAACTTCGCTTAAGATTATTAAGCGAAGTTTATATAAATTGACTCAAATGCCTCAAGAACTTATATAATAAACCAAGTAGGTATCTAATCATTTTAAATTCGAGATCATTATGTGAGGTAATAATAGGTTTGTAGAATAAATAACAAGTGCAAGGGCATTGGCGGTGATGGTCCCAGTAAGCATTACATTTATCTACATTCGATTCTCTTGAAAGAAAAACCTTCGGTTGGTTCACTCTCAGTCCATGTCGCAAGTTTCAGCCCTCAAGAAAGCACTCGTGGGGCAACCCACGAAGGTTTAGTAAAGTTACCGCATCCGCGTGTAACACCTTCGTCTAAACAAGACTATAGCAGATCATGAAGCTACCCACATTTACACAAGTTTTATAGTCATCGTAAAAAGCACTCGGCCCATCGTGGTAGACGCCAATTAATTAATGAACCAACTTGAAAATATATTACCCCATTGGGACATGAAAGGTGTTCCGTATAACGGTCTTACCCGCTTCATACTAAGACTTCTGAACGTAAAATGAATTTTTATTGTTTTTGTGTTATGTTGACGCACGTTTCATTTGCTGTTACAGTAATATAAAGTGTGCTTTTTATTGTTGTTAGTTAACTGTTTGATGGGTTTATTCTTTGCTGTACTTTTTTAAGTAAATGTCATTACCTATTTTTTTAGTTAGAGATTACAAGATACTCTTTTAAATTTTCACATATATCTGTAAAAAAAAAAACAAAAGAATAAAATAATAGAGATCCGCCGGTGGCAGGAGCAGGGTCCAAAGAGTCTGGATCTCACAGTGCAGGCCGTATCGAGGAGATTCTTCTGATCCAGGCCCTTGATCTAACCCCTTAAGCAGAGTCTCGAAAGATGTTCATCGAGGCTCTTAAAATGATTACTGTATCGTCTACCGTTTTGTTAAAAAACTGTAATCTTAGAATGTATTTCTCGCACACTTATAATCAATTAACTGCATCTCCTCAACTCGAGCGGTTCGGGAGTCTTCTTTCAAAACTCCATACATCAATGCACATTTATAAACACCGTAACAATTCCCTAGAAACAGGATCCGCTGGTTAAAATGAGGTGAGGTAATGCCCGATTGTGAGAATCGCAGTCTGTAGAATTCACTGCCGGCTTCTCTGTTTCCTGATCATTATAATCTGGATTTCTTCAAAGTTCGAGTGAATCAGTTTCTTCTAGGCAAGCGTGCTCCACCCTAGGCCGCGTCACCACATCACATCGAGCGAATTCCGGCCAAACGTATAAGCCTATTTAGTAATGAAACAAAATCCGGTACAGTTTGTCGAAGCTTCTAATCGCACTCGTCAATTGTTCTCTCACAAAAAAAGAGTTTCGCAGAGAAATCTTGATATCTTTTGTAGTTCATACAAATAAATGCTTACGGTAACTTCTAAGGCAACAAAGCACTTCTGAAAGCGTCGTAAGAGCCTCATTTATTACAGCGATTTAGTGGCTTTGTGTGCAGAGTCACGGAATGTCTGCGTTATCTCGCAGTCGTATCGGAATCCTCCCTCCGAAGACGGGCATTGGTCAGATAGCCGCACACTTACGCCCCACACTAACATTATATTATAAAGACACCCGTGTCATTTACACAAAGAAAAAGTTTGTGACACATACGTACCTTCATGAAGGAGATATAAAAAGTTTTTCTGATATTTTTTGTTCAACACCGAGTGCTTAGGACAAAGAGTTTACAGCTGCTTCTAATCAAGTGTGCAAGGTGTGAAACAATACGTATTAGTTCTTTATATTCTTTGTTAGTTAATTAGTTCTTAATACTAATTAGTAATTCGTTTATTTATTGATTTAGGTGTTAGTAAATAATTTTAATACCACACTACCTGATACTGATCGCGTCCTAAAAGTATTTTTGTAAGTACCTATTTGTACTGATTTCGTTATAGATGAAAATAGTCATAACAATCTCAATGTATTTAATATTATTTTTTAACCCAGCTCTCTCATAATACTTTTTTAAACTGCCATGGATTCTACGGATAAACATGTAACGGGGTTTATACGTGATCATGATGCTTTTAACAGTGCCGAAATATCAGGAACTCATAATTAACAGGGTAAACATGCCCAACAGTTAATGATAACATTTTAAATGTTTGAGATCTGTAGGCTAATTCACGTAACTAAAGAAGTGCTGTTGCAGTGCAGTTGCAGTTAAGTTTCGATCAAAACAACGCTTTTCGTATTCTCTACCGCTGTCAGACACGCTCGCGTCAAGTTCGCGTCACGCGAGCGTAATAACGGCATTCTACTGTTGCGCGTCTTTGGTGCGTACTTCGGAACGCAACATGATCGGTATTCTACTTAGTAAGAAAAAGCACAAAAATCTGTAGGTTCCCTATCCATTTGCATAAAATTTCAAGACCTAATATAACTTAGCATACTTTTGTTACTCCTAATTATATTTTCGCATAACATTATTTGCGCATAAGAGCTTACGCATATTTTTTTTAAGCATAATTTCTCTAATCATAATAATGATTAAGCATAACATTCTTAGGCATAAATTTATTTACGCATAATGATATTAAAGCATATTTTTTATAGGCATAACAAAGAAGCATAATAATGAACTCCTAAAATGTTAGACATACCCTGATTGGATATAAAAATTTATTTTGACGATTAGAAAAAAAAGCATATCTCCTGAAGCAGGTAATATTTAACATATTTGTTTTGAACATAGTTGATTGCTAACATATGTGAGTTTTTTTCCCTGTAAGAAGCATGCAAACAAGCATACACCATGCATGCAGCAAGCATGCAGCAAGCATGCAGCATGCAGACAAGCATACACCATGCATGCAGCAAGCATGCAGCATGCAAGCAAGCATGCAGTATGCGACATGCAGCAGGCATGGTTTCTGTCACGGCTCCGTCGCTGCGGGGCTCCAGCGGCCCCACGCGAGCTTATCGTCGCAGATGTGGTTCACGCTCACCACCGCGGCTTCGGCTTGCTGGCCAGCCTCAGCCCCGGCGGCGAGTGTTAGAACCACCTGCTCCTCAGCACGCGGGCCGCCTCGCCCCTCCGCGCCTACGCGATTTTAAAAAACACTCTAGGGGTAGGGCAGACAAGACTACGTAGAGTCGGTTTTGCAGCGATTCGTTTCTGTCACTAACTTTTGTAGCTCAACTTAATGAATTTTTAATTAAAAATAAATACGTTAAAATAACTCAAATTTGATTCCGTAATTTCTATTAATTGTATGCGTAAATACTATTATGCTAATAGTCATTATGCCTAGTAACATTATGCGAATTCAATTTATGCCAAAATAAATTAGCCTTCAAGATGATTATGCCAACATAAACTGTATGCCAAAAAAAATATGGCAAAGTATTATTACGGCAAAACAAATTATGCCAAAGTATATTAGGAAAAAGAACATTATGCAAAAAGAAGGGATCCCAAATCTGTACTGGGGTATTATTTTAATAACGTCATATTCATTGAATTGTAATCGATTCTATTCGATTATTTAGTGAGTAATATTTTTTCTCTCATATGGTCACACCCTATGTAAGTTTGGTAGAGTTTGGCTGTCGTACAGTTGACGTGCAGTTCACGCGCAGCTTACGCGCAGTTCCAAAGATTACAAGAATACCGTTTATCAAGAAGTAAACTTCCTGAAGATGAACTGTTCTCGAAATTATGGTTCTATATTTAACTCAATGCGTTCTGCAATACATTTAGTAATCAACATAGAAAATCCAGCGAACTCGACGTAGCACAAGAAATGTCTAGCTTCTACATCAAGGTAAACTCCAAGCTTCATTTTTCACAAAAACACGTATCTAATGAATACGGTACGCGACATTACCTTACAGCGAGCTTAATCGTGTGGTAATGTGAGCACGGACAAGTGCGACGTTGTTTTAATTGAGTTTTCTTTCCTTTGCACCTTTGTGGCGACGAGTGGTGCCCCTCGAGGGTAGCCAGAGGTGTGCTGTGGAGCGCATGAACTGGAGGTAGCTCAACTGACAACTGGACGATAGAAAAAAAAAGGAGTTTTTTTGAAAGAAGGTTTTAACTGGACACTTTTTGCGTCAGTACGTGTCTAATTAAAGATGGCGGGGTGCAGTGTAAGATCAAAACTCGACTCAAACTCAAATCATTTATTTCAATTAGACCATGACTGATGATCTAATGGAGGTGTACCAACTAATAATAAGTAGTAACACAATCACAGTTCGTTCAGTCTGCATCTTCATCTGCACTTCTCTTGTTTTTTATAGTTGAATACAGAAACTATCGTAAGTCACACCTAAAAAGAAGGATTGTATACAGGGTGTAAACCACCTCAACACGAAGCCATCAACCAAGCATTCCGTACATCAAGCTAAGTAACTTTACGCGAAAATTTTTGCTGGGAAACGACCATTTTTTTTAGGGAGAAAAATCATGTTTTTTGGTAGAACTCAAGTAACGCATTCAAAACATTAAATTGATGGATGGATTGTATAGTACGGGGGTCGTGGAGGTGTTTAAAGTAAAACTCTTCCATTAAAAACTTGTATTTAAAAAAAAAGTTGTCAAATAGTTGGAACATTGACTCCCAATATCTACGTAACTAGAAGGTTCCCAGGTATGGTATAGAACAAAAACGATTGCAATGACGGGGAAAACAAGTACCTTTCGGCTTCGTTAAGAGGTGTTTTACATCCTTTATACCTAAGTCCCGCAGTAAAATATCGTATAAAGAACAAATTGTTTCACAAAATTATTATGTCACTCTCTTGTAGTCCACATTTTTCCGCTTAGCGGCAGTCAGCGTCGGCTCAGAACGTTGTCGTCTCATTTAATCGCCGCATTACATGCAAAGTGCATCTCTTACATGTAAAACAGCCCCGGCGGGTATTTAAATTTTCGCCTTTCCCCGTAATTCGTTGAGTGCAGACAAAGGCTTTCAGAGGAAACATTGTTAATGTGTTACCCAATGCATTTTACCTGACACGCGTGGTTTACATCTGCGAGCGTGTAGTGTTTTTGAAGAAGTGGCGCGGAAATTGATAAATTAGATAAAATTACTCAAGCGGTAGAAAATTTGCTTTGTTTTGTGCCACTCCACAGTTTATGTTCTCGAAGGTAAAGCTAAATAACAACGAGGTAATCCTCAAGTGTCAGTTTCACATTTCAGAAAGCTATCGAAGTACAGTTAAAGTGAACGTTCGAGCAGTTTAACCGCAATTAAGCTTTTACGACGAAGAAAAACGCGGAAAACTGAAATAGACATTCGAAAATAGCGGCGAAGAGTCAACAAACGAATTTCCGACGTGTCAAAGTAAATCTCTAGCCGACAATACGAATGGCAATAAAATCCGCCGTCGGGGGTTCAACTGGCGATTGGTAAGCTGCCCGCCCCTACCAAGAACTGATTCCGATAAAATGTTAATAGACTGCCATTTGCTTGGTCGTGTTGTAAAGCTATTGTACGAGATTTTTGTTGTGTATAAAAATACACTTTAAATTTTATTAATATTCCAAAATATGAAATAGTTGGAGTCTTTTTTAGTCTTTTAGCAGACGAATAACTTTGGTAAGAAAACTGTGGTTTTATTTGTGTTGAGCGTTGGATATGCGTAGGCGCCTACGCAACGTTTACCAAGCGCCTACGCCGCTACGAAGCCTACGCCGCACAAACACTCAACGCGAAGGCATTAGAATTAAAACAATATAGCTCCTTAGTTCATTATTAAGACAAAAATTGAATAACATTTTTGTCTTACTAAGAACTTATTACACAAGAATATCTAGTACTTTCTAAGACCAATATTTCTATAAAAATGGTTCTTCAAATGGATATGTGTTCTAAGAAGAATCTTTGCTTTTAGGTATGTTCAGAGAATTCATCGTGTTCCCAAAGAGCTTACATGGTAGGGGTGATGTCCTAAGCTGTGTTAAAAAGGTCTACTTTTCGCAGTTTCCGAGAGGATCGAGTGAAACGGTGTAATTTGTGAGATAAGCGGCGGTTTGTCTGGATGCTGCACGCCGATAGAGATCAGCTAATAAGAGGGGACTCCATACTGTGCTCTGAGGTTTTTTTACAGATAAGGATTAAGGATTGAATACATTAGTGGTATCTTCGGTTTTTTGTTGACCGAAGCTTTTTCGATTGTATAACAGATGTGGTACGTGTGATCTTTTGTAGGCTTTTCTTGGTGTTGAGATAGATAGTGTCTCATTGACGAAGATGGAATAATTTACTCTTCCCTGTAATTCCAGTTCGATGTTAGCAACTTGATATTTAAGCTGATGAGTCTGTTCCTGTGACAACAAAAGAGCGCACAGGCAAATTACGACGAGCTGCAATAATGGCATTAGAGTGCAATGTTTGCTATAATGTGCAGGCAAAGGCGTCTCTCCGTCAGTATGTGAAGAGACTTTCCGGCGGACGCCTCGCGGCCATTAATTGAACTCCGTCGCCGCCACTTAATTTTCTATAGAGCCGGAGCAAGCCTCCACTCACCAGGTGGACGCTTTGTGCGCTCCACTGTTTGCTAAAGTCCTCGTATTTATTTTAGATTCCATTGTACCACGCTCCGACGCTTTGTCGGGAAATAGCCCTCTCGTGTAACACTGCTTTGTTAATTTTATTAATACGTGAAACATTTATAAAACGCGACCGCACGAGCGATTTAATGAGTTTTATTGTTAAACAGAGAGTAATGTACTCGAAATGAAGCGCGCTCTGCTTAGATGTTGTCTAAATTCATACCAAGTGGGGAGCGAGGATTTTAATGTTTTAATTCGAGCAGCTTATTTTACAATGTACGAAGAAGTAGCGAGCCCAGACTGCAAACACCTGCTGTTTCGAATATATCATATAAGATTGGTACACAATTTATTTCGCTCAAATCTTAAGGTCGGCAACCCTCACACGTGGAACACAAGGATGCAAATAATCCGTTTCATCCCGCATCTAGTGGAGTTCAAAAGACAAACATGTTGGAGATATTTACGTTGATCCCGTAGAGCCGGACCACGGCTAAATAACTGGGCATTCCGGCAACAAAAGAATTTAATAACACTGTGAGGCTAGGGCGGTCTCGCGGGCGGGCGGCGCGGGTCGGGGTCGGCCCGCCCTCGGCCGGTAAGCTTATTATCGCGTTGGGCCGGGCGCCACCGCCAAGAACATATTTGCTTTGTTGAATGTCAACGACGTCGGCGGCCGCGCGCCGCCCGCGCACCGCTCCGCGCCTCCACCATACCCGACGCGCGGCGCTCCGCACACAGTTACCAGTTGTGCGCTCGCTTAAACATTTAAGAGCACCCAATGTTTAGCGACGGAGCAAATTAAAATAGGCTTTATACCAAATCTAATTTGCCAAGTAGGGAACTCGGCTCGTTTGACGAGTACCTGAGTCAAGGTAGATGTTTGTATTAGAAATTGAATTAATTCTGCTGTAGAATTACCTACTGAATATAATTGATATTAGGCGCGTATTTTGTCCTCTTTTCTCATCAACAGTGTAAATATAATTACGAGAAATCAAAAGCTTTTAAGAACCATTAACAATTTGGAACGATTTTGTTAACTCAGTTAATTGATTTATTGTCTAATGAGATACTGAATATATTTCAAAAGTTTCTGCTCGTTCAGGATTATACGGCCATTCAGGATTTTTATCGAACCCCAAAATCATATTGTTATCATTATAAATGTAAATCTATTTTTCAGTCTTTAGTAAGCTCTGGAAACAGACACTGAAAAAAAACCACCGGTTAAGTTTGGTGTAATTTACTTTTGCACAACAAAATAACTACAGAACCGCCACAATATTGAAGGCAAAATTCAATTCATAAATAATTAAACCGCACATACTCAAACACGGGCCACGATTAGCCAAACAAGTTGCAGAAAACTTTGAAAATCAAAATCAAAAGAATCATAACGGATTTTAAAAAACAGATCTTACTTACCCCTGAAAAATAATAGGACCAAAGAAAGACTACCTAAAAAGTTTGGTGTCATTTAATTTTACACATCACATTAATTAAAAGAGCTTCCACCATATAATTTAGGGCAAACTTCCCATAAATAATTAACCATACATACTCAAACAAGACCCACGATTACCCATACATGTTGCCGAAACTTTGAAAATCAACATGAATAGGAGCATAGCGTAGTTTACAAGTAGCATTAAATGAAACTATATTAAAGATTCAGTGAGGGTTCGTTAAGTTACACCTCACCGCAGGTGGAGGGCCGCGAAGCCTTTGCTGGCAGTTCTGAATAAGTCAGCAGGACATACACGTATAGTCTGCTAGAAGGGGTACAAACTATTTGATGCAGATTTGTCATTTTAATTTACAGTATTTGTGTGTGAGCATGCTGTTTCGAGTTTCGCTGAGACCAGCGGTGTCCCAGTGGTAATGGCCCCGACTTACGAACAATAAGTCGTGGGTTCGAACCCAGGCAGGCGCGCATTACTTTGTGTAATTTATTTCATCACCACTGCTCTCAAAACGGTGATGGAAAACATCGTGAGGAAACCGGCGTGTCCTAGAACCAAAAAATTCGAAGACATGTGACATCTACCAATCCGCACTGTGCCCGCGTGGTTGATTATCGTGGCCCATTCCCTCTCATAGAGAGGAGGCCTGTGTCCCAGCTGTGGGAATATTAATAGGCTGATGATGATGATGATGGTGTTTCACCGTGTCCGGAAATATGCATTCACCAGATAGAGGACAAAATAAAAGAAATATAGTTTCAGTGCTGCATGGTATTATCTTGTTTTTAATAGACACTTTTTAAATGCACATAAAGAGACCTCTGCGCTGCCATCGACGGTGTGGGCGTGGAGGTACGTAAGTTTTTGGTCAACATTTTACAATAAAAATAAAGTGTGAAAAAAAGGGGAATGTGGCCGAAAAAAGGAGTCGAGAGGCCTCTACTCAGCAGTGGGTGATTCCGAGCTGATAATTATGTTGATGATGATAAATTACTATTAAAATAATTGACGTGCCAGTGCCATGGCGAAGAAGAAGAATGCACACAATGACAGCATCTTTTACGTAAACTTCCCCTAAGATTTTCCAGGGTTCTTTTACAGAATTGCAACGCCTGCCTCTCAGTATATGGGTTGGTGGCTGGTGGAAGAATTGAAAGCCTTGGTGATCCCGATCAATGTTGATGTGGAGGACAGAACTGGACATGTGAACTCCTTTCATTAAAATGTTGGTTTGCCCCATAAACAAGCAAGGAAACATAAAGAAAAAAATTTTGTCGTTAAAAATTCGTATCGCTTTCAAGATTTGATATCTTATCCAGAACATCTTGAACGTTACATCTTCAGATGCGACTGCTTGTAGGCATACCGTTGCATTTCTTATGCTAAAGACGCTCGCTGTTTTGATGGATAACAATTTTATTCGGAAACATTTTAGTGTCAGTCAGTCGTAAAGAGAAAACATAACGTCAGTTTGTGGGTTCAGACTATCATTGAATTTATATGCTATCGCTATCAAACCTAAGGTAAGGCACGGATAGGTCTTCAACTTGATGTCTGGACTTTATTTGTTTTGATAATGTTATAAACTGTAATGTTATTTCTGTGTTGAATTAGTACTATACAATGAAAACGTAATTTGAATAAATGTTTTATATTTTTGTACTTTTAAATAAAATAAATCAAATTTAAGTTTCCGCCACCGCTTGAGGTAAACTAGCTATGCTTTCAATTCTCATGGTACATCGCGACGTCGAGCGGCTAATCGGGTTATCTGACCACAAACCGCGGACGCTCAAAGGACCTCGCAAAAAGCCATCCCTTTGACTACATCTTCAAATATTTGCACCGAACGCCACGACCGCGCATTATTTTCTGTATAAACATTCATAATCCCACGAAACTTCGGGTCAAAGCTTATTTTATTTTCGGTGGGACACGGGAGTATTTGCATTCTGTCAATCGTACTTTTTGGTTGATGTTCATACATTTTAAATTAGGAACTTGTGGTTTGTGCAGGTCCATTGTTTGCTGAAGGCTAAAGTTTGGTGTTTAAGTTTGTACATCATTTGTATTTCATGATTATGTCCCTATATATGGGCTATTTTCTAGCTAATTATTGCAACGCATGTTTTTCTTCAAATTAATCAAAGAAGTATAGGTAAAAGCTTACGCAAAACCTTTTAAAACAGTGACAGCCAATCGTTGATAAATTCTCATCAGTTTCACAATGTACTTACCTAATCTAAACATATCGTAAAGCAAGAACATTTAATTAAACGTGCATCACGTCAACAGCAGAAACCGATGTTCTAACTAATCGAAACACCACTGATTAAACTTATACGTTTGCAGTCGCGAACAGATGTTTGCGCGGCGGGATTTAATATTGATAGCGGGATGCCGGTCCCGCGGCGCTGCAGCGCTGCAGCAAAGCGACTGTGTCAACGTGTTTACGATACCTGACATCTTGCAACTGGTGGCTGTTCGCAAACATCACTACGAACGTTCGTACAATATCCGGTACCCTAGAGAATAACACACAAATACATAGTCATAAGGATGTTAAAACCACCGCGTACCCTTCACTCAAACGTACGTCTCAACATGCCAACTTTCATAAATATCAAAGCAGGCTTCCCGAAAACAATTTCTTGGGAATCCAGCGGTGTTCACACGTCGGGCCACTGCCGGTGGCTAACACAATTTTATTCGAGCATAAAAAACGAGCTCATCATGCAAACGCCAAAGTCGTGGGACGTGGCTGGCTCCCGCGGTAAAACAATTTATCTGCATCGACGGAATTACGACGGTGCGCCGTGAATAAAATATGTCGCCGGCTGTCAGTCCAACGAAGACGTTGTCTGTGATGGCCGACAGGGGTGCCAGTGCCAGCCGCGAGGCGCGACCTGCCAACTGCCACTATGCCACTGCAATACACTTGCCATACTGATAAATATTTCTCAACTTGTATCCGACAATGCTAGCATTCAATACCAAATACAGCGCTGAATGCATGACATTTTGTGCCTTTTAAAGTTTAAACTGTGTATCGACATTGTATACAAATGTATGACATATTGAGCTGTTTGTGGACGATACGATTGTACTTGTATTTTTAGCATACCTACTAATCATTATGCTGTAAAATTAAGTAACGAATTTAATTCTAAGCCACACACCTGCTCCTAAAGGAAAGCGTTTTCTTCTAACTTGTTTTTTCGTGGAAATGATTAAAATTGACGCCATTTGCATCATGCAATAATTGTATTTGCATGTTTTCAAACTTTACAATAGTGATTTGAGAGCTAAACGTATGAAGCTTGACTGGAATATAATTGATACAATACTGCACCGACCTGAATGAAACTCATTCCTTCAGCGAATTTCTACAAATTGTCTGCGAATGGAATTTAGGCCGCCTGTAGAAGATACCATAGTTATAGTGATTAAGTACCGATCCGTACGATTGACTATCAAGATTTTTTTTCTCGCAAGGAAAGGTACTACATTTTCAAAAACCGAACACTTTTTCGCGGTAGCCCTGTTCGCAAATTTGACGGGCGAAGAGCGACATGCGACGGCATCCAAGAATTAGGTCCCGCGTAAGGCGGTGGCGCGGGCGTCGTATTTTCGTGAGTTTGCTCCGATGACGAGTGGCCCGAGTTGACGTGACATCCCGCAGGTAACCCGGCGGGATCGGATCAAATTATTAGCTCATGAGGGTTAGTGGCACGTGAATATATTTTTGTATGAAGAAATTCAATGCAATTTTTTTTTGGTTTTACACGTGTGTTTTTGTAATTTGATTATAATGTCTTTTTAATTCTGTATTATCTTCTCATTGAAACAGAGTTGTTTGAGAGGCGTTTTTTTATTTAATAATTTAAACAATATAGAAGTTTTTAAAGCTCATATACCTTGAGAATTACGAACATATATCCATTACCCATAAGTTCTCTGTAAAGTACTCTTCATCCGTTCAGTTCTAAAGATCTGACTCCAAGAAGTATTAAAACTATTCTGAAAACAGTTATAATAAAAATCTTAGAAAGATACATACCTACTCTTTCTATAATTTATAAGCCGCTAAAAACTCTCAATCTACATAAAAATATGCACCACCAGACACCACCTGAATCGTTTACCATTCTTATTAAATCTACTCTAATAAAACCGTAATAATTTCCCCTCGGTTCGAGTTCAATCATAAAAATTCCACGTTAAATGTATGACAAGTGTATTTTCTGTTCGATTGCTCCGCCACTGGAATGTCAATCGGTCTGTTTAGCATTCCGAAGTGCGGGCCGTGCGCGTGGCGGGTGCGGAGCGGCTGCGGGGCGGCGACCGCTAGAATAAACTTGTAAAATGGCTGCTCGTTAACGGATTAGAGAGTTTAACAAGGGATTGTGCGCTTGAAGATGTGTCGATAGTTTTGAGGCATGGCGTTTGATGGGAGATTGGCTTGAAGGGTTGATGATGGTTTGTATGTTGCGTTGCTAAATTGTTGGCTGCATCGAATTGTGTATGATGTCGTTAGTCAAATAATTGTGTATTTGAGGCGTTTTTGTTTCAGAAAGTAGTATAAAATGCTTTGCAAAAAGAAAACTTTCAGGCTTTCGATAGTTCTTAATATCTGAAAGTGTTGGAAAAACTGTAGGATTTATTTGTCTGACTAGTATTTTTAATTTATTTTGACCCTGAAAACAACGTAACAAAAAATAAATACTGAAAATTCATACGAATATCTGGAGAAAATATAAAACACTGAACGTAAAATATTCTAGCGCCAAAATATTAAACCTCTATCACCTACATACCTGCCTACCCCACTTCACCATTCCCGTCTATAGTCGATCAAGACAAAACTCGACGTCTGAACTGTTTGAATATTGATAAAATAAATATTGGCCCACGTGACCGGAGCGGCGCACGGGGAGTACGGGACACCGGCTCTGTTTGCCGAATAACTCGTTCCAATTACGACTCATTGCTTTCTAGCTTTGTTTAAATTTTCCATCGAGTTATTATGGTCAGAGAGACGTAGAATTCTGATGGATGAAGCCGGTCGAGAGTTTTGAATGAAGATATCATTTCTTCAGAGGGAGTGTTAGTTTGAGTTTTTGATTTTTTTTTTGTAGTTCCTGTTAAGACACTTTTATTAAAATAAAAGTGTTATGTAGGCAGGTATGGTCCACCTAATTACAGTTGTACTCGTAGGTCTTAACGTTAAAAAACGGCCCATGTCTACAGTATAAAATCAAAGTCATTATCATCATTTCAGCCCAAAGACGTCCACTGCTGGACATAGGCCTTCCCAAGTGTCATTTAAATATAAGTCAACATGTCTGAAAGTTTAAAAGCATTGAGTGAGTAAAAATTTCTGGGTTACGCTCGCCATTGTAAGTACATTTTGTCTGTTTATTTTTAATTCGAGTACATTATAGAATAAAAATACAGACGTTTGCTAATTTTAGATAAATCTTTTAATACAAAAGTTATACCGATAGTATTCCATGATCTGTCAACGAAGTAGACACTATAGTTAAACAATGGCGGCTCGACCAAATTGGTCATTCGACAGATCATGATGAATAGTAGAATTGTAAGTAACTTTATCTTGGGAAGATGTAGAAACTAATTCAATAAGGTAAACCCTGAACGTTAGTTTAAACAACAAAGCTTCTCTCACAAACAAAAGCATCTCTGACTGGATACACCTCATCCTTTATATATTCAGTTTCCAGTTTCCGTACGTTTTCCTACCGTGTAATCTTTTAGAATAGTCACACCTTCCTGTACAACGGGTGTCGGGTAGGTATTATTCGAAAATCACGCAGATATTTGAAGTGAGACCGTCTGTTTGTTCAGCCGAGAAATCCCTTCCCGTGGCCAGCAAAGCAAACGGATATTCAGTTTGAACAGGGGTCCTATAAGGTGGCGATGGAGGAACCACTGATCTGTGAATGGACCATCGTGTGCGGAGGAGAAAACCTTTCGCGTTTCATTTGTCTTGCTAGGTAGGTGTGCAATTGCACTCATTTGTATACGATGATTATGTTCAAGCGATTTTCTACAGGAAAAGAGAATGCCATAAAGCAGGTTCTTTTCCATTTGAATGCAAAATCTTTTTTTAAATTACATAGCGTCTGAAGCAACCAGGGCTATAGAAGGTAATAAAAATGACTATTGTACTGTTTCGAACGGACGGACGGACAGCGAAGGCTTAGTAATAGGGTCTCGTTAGTTACCCTTCGGGTACGGAACCCTAAAGACTAATAACTATTATTATAAACCCTAAAAACCATCAGTTCGTCTTCAAGGTCCCACCAAGCAGACCCACCGGTGGGTTTCCGAATACTAATGTGTCTCCCAAGACCTACAGTGAGTCCTCTGAGATTTTATTGTCTTCGAAGACCCACTCGGACTAGTAGTTTTGGAGAAATAAGGGTTCGTAAACCGCGCTCGCTTCGCTCGCATATTAAATAACACTCTTTGACTTCTGTCCCCGAAGTGCCGCGGACAGAAGCCGGCCGTTCCGCCGGCCTCCTTCGTCGGCCTACGCCCGGTGCCCATGCCGACCACAAAGGATTATTTGTAGTTGTTTTCTTTCGTACATTCAAGTTCCTGGTGGGTCTCAGGGGATATAAAACTAAATAGTCACATAGGTCCTACCAGTCAGTAGGTCTTGGGAGATACATCAGTATTCGGAGATCCACCGGTGGATCTGCTTGGTGGGTCCTTGAAGACGAAGCTAAAACTATTATCCCATGTCAATTTAGAGTTTAGACGGATATGCAATGCCATGCAAAATAAGGCCTCACACATTCCAGTTTTCTAGCAAATAAGAGCCAACCGTTTCGAATTAACACTTTTCAAATTACAGTGTCCAAAAATATTGAGCAGATTTTTTTTTCACTTATACATATATGAAAAAATGGATACATGAAACGTATGAAGTTAGGCGTACAGATCGAATTGATACAGTTACAGCTTATTTTCTCTTTATTTTAAAGGCTTTATTGCTGACCGATTACGACGCCCTGTAGCTTCAACTTCATCTGAGCAGCACTTGTTGACGTAGGAGAAGGCACTGATTCGTGGATGAACCATCGTGTGCAGGGGAGAAAACCCTTCGCATTTATTCGTCTTCTTCGATGTGCGAACTCGCGCATGTGGATGAATGACTATTTAGAAGCGCAAGAAATGGAAGGGGAGGAAGGATGCCTTTGCCCAGGAGTGGGACAGAGCAGGCACGGAAAAAAAAATGAAAACGCTACACATTGCAGTCGTTGGTTTTCTTTATGGATATAGTAAAAGGTACAAAAATTATGCAGTTTGCAAAATAAATCTTAAAGGACACATTATTAATAATATCGGTTGATCGATCGTCAATCATGCCATCATTTCAACTGATAAACGTATATGTTTGACGTAGCCTCCCTCAAGCGTCACCACATCGTCATGGTCCTATGATATCCCATCCAGCGGATTACCGCAGTTTTAACAAACTTTAACAAAGTCATCAGTCCACCTTGTATTGTGGAAGGCCTTCCAACGCTGTATTTTTTCGAATGGGAAACATCAAATGACTCCTTCCGCTCTGGGCGGAGCAGGAGGGAGTGTCAGACTCTTACTGACTAAAACCCATCCATGTTCCTTCATCGCCCTTTGTGTTCCGGGGCCACGGTATCTCTTTCGAACAGTCCTGCAGCCCCGGCAATCACGGTTTTTTCCTACTCCTCCGCTATACTTTTCTGATTAATTTCGTTGAAGGATCCAAGATAGTTAAATTGTTTCTCTGGTACTTCGTCGAGCTTCTCTGTTTCGGCGCTTTTCTGGTGGTCGCCAATGTTGATTCTGGCATTCAGAAGTTACAGTGGTTTGGGAATAGCGTGGCGTTTTTCCCATTAAAAAAATAACCAGAACCTTTGATCCCGTCGCCGTCGGCGCCGTTTATCCCTTCTGCGAGCAGTTTGCCCCTGTTGGTTACAGTGGTTCTCCTGAAAAATCACTTGCATCCAAGTGTGTTGGTACAAGTTCTCAACAAGTTTTATAGCATGAGTGAACTGCTTATTCCACATTTTATGGATTTCATTCACGTATAGTTTGAGCCTTTCTGCGTCGATAAATAATTCAGACGGAAACTACTTTACAAGTTGGTTAGTTTGTAGAATGCAATAAATTGAAGTTAAATTCTAGCCTCTATACAGTGTCTAGCAGGGGTAATTTTAGATTTCCTTACCCATTTTGAGGTAACCACGGGACCTTATACTAAACCAACGTCGTCTTTTTGTCTGAATGTCCGTGTGATTGTCACAGGGCTAGCGGCTTGAAAATTTCACAAAAATAACGTATGATTTGACCTCGATCATGCTGAATAATAAAAAGGTTTTGATAAATCTCGCACAGACGGCCTATTTTTGTACGCTGCGCGCTGATTCACAACTCGATACCGTTTGCGACTTGATTGACTTGACTTGACTAGATTCCGATTGATATTCAAAGATAACACTTTACTGCCACCTTAAGAGACAAACAGACCTAAATATCCCATGGCTGAATAGGATACTTTTATAAAAGAGTCTTGGTAGTTCTTCTGAGCGCAATGAATTTGTAATTATGAAGTACTCTTTGAATTTTTGTATTGGTGGCAATTTAAAAACATCAGCCGGTCAGCAAGACATACTTACTTTGCTTTTTGGTCCTCAAAAACAAGCTTTTCAGATTACTGAACGACCGTTTCAGGTTTAACAGCTTAAACAGCGCTTAAATATCAGCTCGCAACTGGATTCCCAGTGATCGACATTGAAAACTTCCATCATAAGTATTAATTCCGTGATGGGTTATCGCAGTTGGTTTTTATCAGCGGTTAGTAAGACACCGATGGATCTTTCTCATCATAACGTATTACGAAGTTCTAAATCTAAGTCAAAGTTTTCACGGTGTGTGAAAACTTTGACTTAAAGAAATATTATCCTTTAAAGAGGTCTTCTTTGATTTCGTTCTTTCTATGCCTAAGTAAATTAAACTTTTAATAAAGTTCAAGGTCTGTATTTTAGAACGGTATTCAGTAATGAATGCTGTTTTGAACTATACTTGAGTCGAGATTAGTATCAAATATGTCAAACTCTAGGTGGATTCATGACTAGATTAATGAGCTCAGGTTTCACAAAACAATGTTTGAAATGTAAACTTTGAACACGATATTGAAAGCCATTAAGCTCAGTATAACACGTCGAGAATAAAGCAGACTCATTCGATTATAACGAGCGGTTTAGTTCGAATGCGGGACAATAGTTTGGGCTATCATCGACAGTTTTGTATGAGGTTTCGCTAATCGCTCATGCAGCGGCCAATTTCGGCGTGAATGATCCGCCGGCGGGCGCTTTTGTGCCTTGTCCTCGATTCTAATTGAAACTATTTTGGACGCAGGACAATGCGGCATTGTCCGCGTGTCCGGCGGTGTTTGCCACCTTTATTAATTCAGGTGGGCGTGGCGGCGAGTGGGCGGGTCCGAGGCGGGGCGTATTGGCGGGACCGCCCAGCGGCGCGCCGGTTTCGTCGCAGCGCGCGCTCCGTTTCCCGCTCAGTCGGTCTGTCGACGCGACGTCTGACGCTCATCTCTTTGCGCGGACGGCGACGGAATAACTTTCAACATCGTTACGATATCAGATGCTCCGCTAACTTGTAAAGTATCTCTAGCTATCCTATCTTCGCTGGTGACGTCTGAGGGACGTAGGGCCTGCGGTGTGCTACTTGTGTGCTGGTGGGCGTGAGCCCCCGGGGGGACTCGCACGTGGTTTTGACAGTTGCTGCACGGCCCCACACGCACGCCAAGTAAGTTCACTCATGAAAACTTTTTTTACACCAAGTTATGAAACTTTCAAAATTTTTCAGGAGGTTCTAATTTTCTAAAGACTTTGGTGCTGTCAAACGTGTGAACTAAAAGTTTCTTGAAACTTCCTTAACGGTGTCGAAAAAGAGAGACAGGAGATATTTTCATGGAAAAACGCAGATTTTTTTTGTTCTGCTTTGTTGCTATGAAATTAAATTTATTTCTTAAACACCAACGTCAGATTCTTAAACGTGGTAGAAAGTTATTTTCTCAAATATAAGTTTTATAAGCACTATTGAAGTTACTTTTGAACTTAAAAAAACTAAAATAATGAGGTTAAAAATCATAAAGCTGGAATAATAAAAAACTGTCAACATTGTCCCGCACATTTACCTACGTAGGCTCCTGAAATCTTTACCGTGCTTTATAACTAATGGGTTGATTACAGAGCGTTGTAGACATGAAGAACTTTGTAAAGTTGTAAATGAAGACAGCAGATTTAGTTTAGATTTATTTTGCCATGTATATTGTGATAATCACACTTGTACAGATCAGTTAAGCAGTCACTCCATGTAAAATATTGGTATTCAGCTGCATCTGGTTAGACTGGAAGCCGACCCCCACATACTTTGGAAAAGGCTAGGCAGGTGATGATATATATTAAAAAATATTGTCGTAAGATGGAGAAAATAAAATAAATACTTAAATATTGTGCTAAACTTATGTAGGGACGAATTGAGAAAATGGTAGAAAAACAATAATAATTGTGTGTCTCTGCTAAATAAATGTATTTTCGTGGCATTTCTTTTACTTGAGGGCTGTAAGCGGCAATCCAGTTAATTTTGCTGTAGTTTGATTTTATAAAATCTACCTCATAGTTACTGGATTCTATGGTTTATCACGTACATAGAATTTCATTATGACTTAAAACGAAAGATTGAGGAGGATATAATAATTTCTTATTCAATTAAATTAACTTTATCGTATATCTGTGGAATTTGCTAAAAAAAATCTTATCTTGCACAGGACAAAGCATAATAACAAAATTTATAAAAAAAATAAACCTAAAAAAGAAAATTAAGATTAGTAATTTCTACTCAAGATTTCAAAATAAATTAGGTCACACGTTTTGTGGTGAAGCCAAAGAAATGTGAAGTTAATTAAACATTACTGTAAAACGTTTTTTTTCTATATTTGTAATTTATGCCCCGTAATTATAAGTACAGTTAATAATATCAATACAATACACGTACTCTCGTTTAATTCTATTAATTAATATCGTTGATTTAAACTAATAATCCTTTTAAAATCTTTGAAATAGTTTTCTGCTTTACGTTTTATGTATTCCATTTCTCTTCTTCTTTTGCACATTATGTCTCATACATCTCTTTGTTTAGCATCTCCTTTCGCAGGTATGCTGGAAGAGATTTCTTCACTATCACTACATATTTATAAAACAAAGTCCTCCGCCGCGTCTGTCTGTCTGTCTGTTCAAAAACTTCTGCACCGATTTTCATGCTGTTTTCATCAATGGATAGCGTGGTTCTCGAGGAAGGTTTTAGTATATAATTTGTCAAGTTTTTGTATACATTAGCTAAAATATAATGATATTTGTTGGAGGTGTCGGAAAAAATAAGCCGTCTGGGAGCTTTAATTTAGTCGCGATAACCGACTTCCACGCGGGCGAAGCCCCGGGCATCAGCTAGTTAGAAGTAAGCATCACCCTTGTACTATTTCCAGTTCTTTTCTTCTTTCTATATTTAGTGTGTACATACATTTTTAAATAAATAAAAAAAGAAACTTCGTAACTTTCTTTTTCATTAAAAAAAAAGCCTAATTTTGTAGAACTCTTTTATTACACTACTAATTTATTTAAACGAGCAAAATAAACAAGCAACTCCACCGAACCCCACAACTCGAAAAACACACGTCACGAAAATAATCTTTAAAACCAATAGAAATGGGAACAAATCAGTCGTCACTGACTCACTAGTCACTAACGTTGCGAGATGCCAGTTTTTCCTGTCGCCGTATAAAAATGTCCGCCCGCCCAAACCGTGTTTCCCCGTTCCCGCGCCCTACCGCACCGCGCTCGCTATCTAAAGGTGGGGTTACACGGGCAACAGATAGTGTGCTTACTGCATTTTTGGTCAACAAAAGTTGCGGTGATGCTTCATCGAGTAATTACGAGGCCACAGTATTCTCTAAACGATGGCCGTTTTGCATGAAAGTAAAACTATTTCACAATAATTTTATTTTGCCTTATTTCGGTATTTCGTTCTTTTACCAAATCGAAGAACGGATTTTACGGACACGGTGTTTTATTTTAACGGACTGTAAAGTTTGGCGAGTAAAACCTGTAAAAAATTAACTTGTTTTTTTTGTAAGAGAAATACTTAATAAAAAATAATCCTTTCCTTCTGTCTTGGTTCATTATCATCATCATTTCAGCCGAAAGACGTCCACTGCTGGACATAGCCCTCCCCCAAGTGTGGCCACATTGACCGGTTCCGTGCGACTCACATCAAGCGGATTCCCGCAACCTTCACCAGGTCATCGATCCACCTAGTGGGGGGCCTTCCAACGCAAGGTCTTCCGGTTCGCGGTCACCACTCCAGAATTTTTCGGCTCCATCGGCCATCCGATCTTCGAGCAATGTGCCCTGCCCACTGCCACTTAAGTCTGTATCTGTCTTGGTTATATTGCAAATATTTTTATAACACATACGGCCACACCATATTCAATAATACGAATGAATTTCACAAATTAGACTAGCTCTTGACCGAGCTCTATGCGCGTCGAATAATATCTTGTGGCACTCGGTAACAGTATAGCTTTACATCAGTGAAGAATTTTCGAAATCGGATGAGTAATCTTGGAGATTACGTCCTACATCCAACCTTACTAACTTTACCTCGTTATCATCATTATCTTGCCCTTATCCCAATTTATTCGGGGTCGGCGCAGCATGTATTCTTCTTCCATATTTCTCTATTACTCGTCATCTCAGCAGTCACCTCCTTTCCAGCCATAACATCCATCGAATCGTCCATCCATCGGTCTTCCTCTACTCTTAAACAATATTAGTATAGTTTACTTCACAATTTTCCGGCAACTATTGCCTGCAGAAAATTGCCCGT
Organism: Xestia rhomboidea; assembly: GCA_963853795.1. Taxonomy (NCBI): domain Eukaryota; kingdom Metazoa; phylum Arthropoda; class Insecta; order Lepidoptera; family Noctuidae; genus Xestia; species Xestia rhomboidea. The sequence goes on along the minus strand of OY970764.1, from coordinate 7,011,783 downwards.
GTGAGCCCAGCTTAACTCCCGCTCCCGCTCAAATCATCGCTGACAATGTCGATTCCGTTTTATTGGGCCGACGATCTTTTTATGGCAATTGGCATGGATCGTTTTTCCATTTCGATTGGGGTGCTTTGTCGTCCTTGCGGTTTCTTTATATTTTTTCTCGTTTTTTTTTTCAAAAGGAAAGTGAATTTTTATGTGCTGTTTGTTTTGCTAGTGTTTGGTCTTTTAGTTGTGGGTGGATTTAAATAAAAGGCCTCTATTTATGTTTACCTATATATTTCAATATACTGCAGATACTGAATCGCAAAATATCCAACGGACCTCCTTTTCAATAGTTTACTATTCTGTATCTGAAGTTTAATTCTGTTCCTTTGTTTTTCTGTCTCAGTAGTGTATATTTTATGTCAAACTGTAATTCATATTTTTTAAAACATAGGTACTTTCATGACCTCTACTGAAAATGGAAAAAAGATAACCGTCCAAATAGGCGGAGTTCATTTCTTAAACCCGCTCTGTCTATATGTATAGTTAATAATAATAAATAAATAAATAATTTTATTTCCAATATGCAACCAAAATGACAATGAAATACGAGCGTAAAAAGTCAATTACTTAGCACGATTTAACGAAACTGTTTGTTTTTGTTTTCCACAGAGAATTGAGTGATTGAGGTAATGTTTTTAAAAAGATAATTTTTAACTATCCCCAAAATATACACATAAGAAAAATGAATACCATGTATTCATTTGTTCATTACATCTAATCAAAATCAAGTATATTTTGCGGCTAGCTAGCCCAACATCCAGCAAACTACAAGAGCAATTTACTAAACTAAGATATGATAAAGATAACATTTTGGAGATAACCAACTGCTTAACACAGGAAGCTCTTATAAAACTAATATCTTCTGTAAACATCACATTAACCATTTCCAAAAACTAGCGACGGGCAATAAAAATACATGTATCACAAATTAATTAAGATAAGATGATTTGAAGATAAGATATTGTGTGGATTAGAACTGGTTTGAACCAATATAATGTGATCGTTAACTTCATTAACAATGTAACCGACGGGAAAAAGCCTTACTATTGCCGAAAATCCAGCACAATACAATTAAAAGTCGAAATATTTATTTTAAATAAACAATGTCATTGATTGATTAATGATTAGGGTTCTATTACAAAAAATACACTTGCGTAGACACTATAGACAGCGAAGCTTTAATATAATAAGAAAATGCATGTTCTATAGTTGGTGCCAGTTAAGATCGCAATAGCGGTCATTACCCTTTCCCTAATATCTCTTCGTACGAAATAAAACAAATGAACCATGTAACGTTTTTCATTAGAAAAAATGTTGAAGATCACGATAAATGACGATTCAAGACTTCATCAGGCTTATTTTTGGATTTCAAAGTTAAGAACTTTAATAAATGTAGGTGGGTCAATGACCGCTATTGCGATCTTAACTGGCACCAACTGTACAAATAAATAACCTATCTCTGTAATTATAATATGATCACCTATTGATTTGAACTTGTTTGAATTATAACACAACTGCTTTTACAGACACAGTTAACATTGATCTGCATCAACTAACTAATATGTTAAACTCTAGTTAAACTAACCCGCAAAATACAGCCCCACCATTCCAAATATCCAGCAACTTGCAATAAAATGCGTGTGCTGCAAATAATGATCCGTATCAAGCTTTATTAGCAGCATAATGAGGTGTTAAACTGACCCGCGAAAATCTGTTTATCAATTCCCGAAAATCCAGCAACGAGCAATAAATCAATGTGCTACAAACAAATTAAGATAAGACGATATCACGAAATCAGATACATACAAAATATATAGGACACATTGATTTTTATCAATAACTTTAGCATTACGTCAATTTGTTTAACTCTTTACCTACTGATCCGCCAAAACCAGCCGAACCATCTCCAAAAAATCAGAAAACTTGCAATAAAACTGCAAATGTTACAAATATAAATCAAGCTACGATGTGAATCCTAGGTACTAATTTGCACCATAGCACGACAAGATAAAGGGTGTAGAACACCTCTTAACGAAGCCGAGTTATACAAGTTTTTAATGTAAGATTTTTACTTTAAACACCTCCACGACCCCCGTACTATTCAATCCATCCATCAGCACAATGTTTTGAGTTCTACCACAAAACATGATTTTTTACCCCAAAAACAAAAGTCGTTTCCCAGCAATAATTTACTTAGTTTGATGTACAGAATGCTTGGTTGACGGCTTCGTGATGAGGTTGTTTACACCCTGTATAAATTTACATCATCATTCTCTTGCCCGTATCCCAATTCATTTGCGGTCGGCGCACCGCGTCTTCTTCTTCCATACATCTCTATTACTCGTCATGTCATCAGACACCTCCTTTTTTGTCATAGGTATAATCCTTTACAGTTACACAGTCCATCCAAGATATAAAATTGTCAGTATTAGTTTACTTGATGTGTATCAGTTTTACCTAAACTAATCTGCAAAAAACACCCAACTACTTCCATAATTCAGCAATTTGCAATAAAATGCGTTTGCCACAAATCATGATTTGTATCAACCTTTTATTATATTAATAATAATGTGTTATACTTTAGTTAAACTAACCCGCAAAAACCAGCCTAGCCATTCCAGAAAATCCAACAACGAGCAATAAAAATGCATGTGCTACAAATAAATTAAGATAACATTCGGTTACCGATATCGCGCTATAATGACATGACCGCCGCCGTGTGATAACGAGCCGGGACCGCCACGGATTAGGGGGACACCGCCATATTGTGCGCTTACCGTGCGTTCGCAGTGCGTTTGTGCTGCGTCCGCGTTGCGTTTAGCCCAGATTAGTGAATGGGATAGTGGTGACTACCTACGTGTTTGTAATTAATTTAATGTATCTGTAACGGTTTGTTGTTGGAGGGTTGAAAAAGTGTAATCAAGTTTTATGGATTTTTGGTACCTGAATTCGCAAGCCGTCGGTATTGGATTTTTATTTATTTATTTAAATTTCATGTACAATAGTGGCGGCATAGGTGGACTTAATGCCACAACGCATTATCTACCAGTCAACCTTTGGGTTAAATAGGACAACATTATGATAGGGTACAAAATCATATCTAAAAAGTTACTTCTTGTTTTCGAACTAACCACTACTTTTTCACTCTTTTTTCAACTTAGTTAGACAGAGGGCTAGGCAGATGATGGCTTATCCATAAACCGATTCCAAAACTATTCAGTTCATCATTAAAAGAGTGTTGATTGATCTATCGCTTTCTCAATTAATTTAAAGCTTCGTAATATATGTTAACTAATTAAGAAGAGGAAGTGACATCAGTACGACATCCAAACGTGGCAATAACTTTAGTAAATTAGAGCTTAAAATGAAGCAGTTATGACATACTCGTCTGTTACACGGAGTAAGAATTAATTGGAGTGCCAATCAGGCCCGAAAACTGTCCGGGGGTACCGCACGATCTCCCGCGAGGCGGCGAACCTCCTTGCCGGATTGCCGCCATGGGATCTGGAGGCAATAGTCCTCGCGCGCCTACACGAGTGGCGCGCGGAGGCGCTACGCCGGGGGGAAACTCCGCGGCAAATTGACGCTCAGCGGACGGACTTCCGGCGGGATCTCATGGCGACATGGAGAGAGCGACTATCGCAACCCCGTGCAGGGCACGCCACAATAGTGGCGATAAGTCCCCTCTTTGAGGAGTGGCTGGAGAGACGCCACGGCGTCCTCACCTTCCGCCTGACGCAGGTTCTTACCGGACACGGATGTTTCGGTAAGTTCCTGCACCGAATCGGGCGGGAGGAAACGCCCGGGTGCTATCACTGTGAGGATAGGCCGGAGGATAAGCTGGAGCACACTGTGGAGGTGTGCCCCGCTTGGGTGGAGCACCGCCGTGTCCTCGAGGTGGCGATCGGCGGCGGCGACCTCTCGCTCCCGGCCCTGGTTCTTGCCATGGTCCGGAGCGAGACGGAATGGGATGCCGTCACCTCCTTCTGCGAAGCAGTCATGCTAGCGAAGGAGGTGGCGGAACGTGAGAGGGAGATATCCTCACGTCCCGGCCGCCGCGGGAGACGCTCCGGGCGTCGGGGGCCACGTGGTGGCTTCTGGCCACCGTAGGCGCGGGCCTGTAGACGGGGAGCTATGGGCTAGCTCGCCGTCCGTCCGTCTCATGACGACAGGCCGTGTCGACGGCGCGTTCGTGTTCCACGCGCGCCTCAAAGAGAGTCAGCAACAGTGAAGGGGTCCGCAAGGGCCGAAGCCTGCCGGGGCTGCGGGACTATTCGAAAGAGATACCGTGGCCCCGGAACACAAAGGGCGATGAAGGAACATGGATGGGTTTTAGTCAGTAAAAGTCTGACACTCCCTCCTGCTCAGCCCAAAGCGGGAGAAGTCATTTGATGATTTCCCATCCTAAAAAAAAAAAAAAAAGGCCCGAAATCTCTTTCTCTAAAGTAACCTCTGAATCGCTACAAAATCATATTAAACTTGCTATGAAAATTGGAAAAGGACACATTATCAGACAACAGTATTGGTGAAGGATTGGTGATTGGCCGGATGTTTTATAAAACAGGCAGGAAAAATTGCATCATATATCAGAGGTGCCAAAAATCAACTAACAAATGGTTTTTCACAAACTAAAATGCTTATGAGTAGGAAAACATGCTTTGATATTTTAATAAACCTACATCATAACGATACTCGTTAGTAGTTTCATGTTAATTCAATGTTATTTTCCCCATATCGAGGCGGGATCACTGCATGCGTTAACACTCTGTAGGGTTTTTACTCTGTGTCGTGTAACGAGGTCGGGAACGTTATGAGATAAATATTGATGTGTTTACATGCAGTTAACGTTGGATCGCTAGCGCTGATGGCTTCATAAATGATATTTCAGTCGCTGGATTATCGCCGCGTATTAATCAGACTTGTTGATTTTTTATTTTATTTCCAATGGCTTGTTTAATTTAGAAAGGGCATGTGATAAACTATTAAAAATACTGATTGGATTTGTTAAACGGAAACTGCATTAAAACCACAAAACACTAACATTTGAAAATGAAAACATGTCTCCAATAGTACAGTCAACAATAAAGCTGAAACATTCCAATTCCACTCCAGGAATTTCAATTACAATCAGAGTTAAAGAAACTATTTGTCTAAAGGTCGCTACAGAAGGACAACGGTATCAAATCTTCACAAAGAATTCATAACTAGAGAACCGATACAGATACCCGGGTATCAGTGCGCAGTATAGTATCCGAATAACAAGCAACGCGAAAGGATTCAGCGACAGCGGTCGCATTAAAAACAGATGAGGTTTAAAAAGCAACCCGCAAATGATGCTAAATGATCGTCTTAAATAAGCAGTTGGAACGCGACGGCGGGAAACGCTGGTCTGGTTAGTATTTAACCTTTGAACGCCAGAGCATAGACGCACGCGCGTGCCCTCCACGCCAAGCCACAAATTCACCTACCATTTTGTCACATATTTGTTTCGTTTGGCGTACAGAGCACGCGCTGGCTTGTCACGCATTTATATGTGACAATGGCTTTCAAAAGGTTATGATAGATTACAAAACAATATAAGATCGATTAAAAAAGGGTCTGATGTTACATTTGGCTCTGTTTACATATCACAAATTTAATTAATTGAAGTGTTAATCAGGCCCAAAAACTCTTTATCCAACGAAAGTCACCCCAACAATGTAATTTGTATAATATTTTTGTTTTTGTAATTTCTGTTTATCTATGTTGAAAGTTTACATAGAAAATATCATCAATTGCCTAGCCGTTTCCCAACTATGTTGGGGTCGGCTTCAAGTCTAATCGGATGCAGCTGAATATCAGTATTTTACATGGAGCAATTGCCTATCAAACCTCCACAACCCAGTTTATGTAGAGAACAAATGTTGAATCTGAAAATCATCACCATGATAAATGAGCTCGTTGAAGTCTTTTGCTTGTTGATGACAGATTTGTGATCATACAAAAATCAGCATGCTTATTTTGCTGTCGTATTAACCGTAGTTTATTCTATTAGTAAAAAGTTGGACGCTAATGTAGTGAAATCTCTTGAAGTAATTATTTTGTCACGCAAGAAGAAGAATGATGGCTGCAATTTGAAGGAAAACACATGAACAATTTGGTTTCAAACCCACTGATGACAATTTCAATCCTATTTCAAAACTATATCACCAAAAAGCTACAACGTTTTTTTATATTATAACATACAACCGCAGCGTCTAACCCGCCCGTCTGCACCGGCAGCACGGCCGATTGGTTTAGTTAGCAGTGAGCGTCGCGCCTCATTTGCTTGCCGCGCCGTACCGCGCCCGCCGCCCGCCGCCGACGACTCTGTTACCACTCTTTTCATACCGACACCGTTCTAACTATCCTCTGAAGTGATAAATCGGTGTCATAAAACTTTATGAATGTTTTATGCACTTGATTTTATGTTTTATCGCCGTTTGTATCTCATTTGCGGGGTAAGGATCAAATGATTTGGTGCAGTATGAAATCTTATGATGCAAGTAAGACGTGTCATTGTATTTAAGATGCAATAAATAACTGTGTAGTAATTAATTTTCTATAGGTATCATTTCCTTGTCGAAATTAACAGTTATGGTAACGAACATGAAAGTTAACTTAGAAATCTTATTCTTCCTCTGAAAGACAGCCGTCTTTAAAGTTTACAGCATAAGGCATAGGAAAATAATAACGGAAGCTTTTAAAATCGCAACCACTGTCATATTATGCTAAGATAGTAAGTTTAAGAAATATACTTGTAATATTACAAGGTGTTTTTTTGTTATCCCATAACAGGGATGATGACTGACTAAAAAAAATATTATTCTGTTTAGTCCGTCAGTTAGATTATCGAAAAATATTGGATACGTGTTTTTTGTTTTATTAAATTAATAAAAATTGAGGAAGATAAAACGTGTCATAGATCATGACTTGTGATGTCACAGACCACAGTTGAGTAAAACATTGCACTCAAATGTGACGTCACACGGGTTTTCGACGCACTGTATACTTCATTTACAATGACGACCCGAATGGCGCAGCGGTAGTGAGGCTACCTTACGTTCTTAGGGTTCCGGGTATAATCCCGGTAGGAGCAAATGTAGGTGTGATGAGCATGGACGTTTGTTTCCGAGTCATGGATGTTTATATGTATAATAAGTATGTATTTACAAACAAAAAGTATAAATGTAGTATATCAACTATCTGGTGGCCACGATACAAGCCTCGTTGCTAAGTGTGGCACTAGGTGGCGCTGTGTGTAATGTCCAGCGATATTTATTTATAATTTTTGTTTACGTGAAAAAAGAAAAAATATGTGTCCAATATTTTTTGGAAAATCTATCTGACGGAGTAATTAGATTTTTCTTTGTCATCTACCCTACTCTAACGTATGAATGAGACCATATCAAAGAATCAACTGACTTATGAATATTTTTCAATTATGTTTTTTTTTTTTTGTTTTCATTTTTCATACAATGTAATTCGACAAGCTAAGCTTTAAATATTGATTGGTTTGAATGCAATTATGATTGATGATAATTATCTTTGAAACTATGCAATTTTGGACCACTTATTGTAGGAATTTTTGTGTTATTTTTACTGTTAAAATATAAGCCTAGATAAGAGATATAAAAAAAAAACACGTTGTGTGATATCCATTTCAAATAATCTAAACAAAACCGCCACCTACATTAGAAACTAAAGTTACAGAAATAAAGTTTAATTATAATGCGGAATTAAATATCTAAACCCTTTGAAAGAGAAATGAAGAAAAAGTAGAGAAAGGGCATCGGTTGAGCGCCCAACAGGTTGATGGCGGACTTTTAATGATCCCTTAATGATTGAGCCGCAGGCGACACGATGCGTGCCACCCTGATGTACCCCAGCCTGGCTGGGTGTACTATCGAGGACACTCCCGCCTTATCACCACTAAGCTTATTTTTGCTTGCACTTAAAACATAGAAACGCTCTGTATCCCCGCCCTGTTGACTTTATTATAAATAATTAATGAAAAAAATACCGATCGGCGACACATGCCAAACGAGAGTTATTGTTATTTTGCGCGCCAAAGTTGACGCTTTCCTAATAGGCCTAAAGTTTAAGGTGGAGTGGCTCGGCGCCTCCGCATGATTTAAGCGAAAAAAATTTTAACTGATCAGGCGGAAAAGACCACGACTGTACATACAGCCTTATGCTATAGCCGCTATAGCCTTTGTATGCCATTGTGGGAGTAAAGCCGCCTTTATAGACTTCTATTACATCAGAATTTGATAGTACCTACACGGTAGTTGGGTTGGGAGTCTGTTTTTGTGATTGATTCCGGTTATTGATTGTTTTAACTAATTTGATTTGTTTTTTTATTGCAATGTATAAAAGTGAACGTGTAAATAATCTAGAGTATTGATATTTTTAGCGTCGTTTTTAGGGTTTCGTACCCGAAGGTAACCAACGGGACCTTATTTTATTTTTTCTTTATCGTGTGGTTCGTGCCTATCGGGACCCTATTACTAAGCTTCCACTCTCTGTCCGTCTGTATGTCAGCGGGCTGTATCTCATGATCCGTTATGACGGTTACCTATTGGTATACAGTTAAAATTTTCACAGAATGTGTATTTCTGTTGGCGCTATAACAACAAATAACAAAATTAAATTAAAAATTTGAGGGGGCTCTTCTACTACGATGGTACGGAAACTTTCATTCGCGAGTCCGACTCGCACTTGGCCGGTTTTTATATTTTGAATAATTTAAATTACAAGATACTAAGAACCTTTTTTATATCATTGGTTTGGGAAGTTTGAAGCATTCGTAAATATTAGGTATCAACAACGCAAACAATTATGTCATACAAACGTTTAAATCAGTTTAGACTTTAGACCTTGAGAGAAATCTAGCTATTGCTTAGTCTAGACTCCAGTAGATAAATAACAATGCAGACAGATACATAAAGACCCACCAAGATTATTAAATGAACTATGTACATGTGACGTGCGTGACGAATACAGTCAAACATTTTCTTGAAAGGTTCAGTCAAACCGGACGAACAGTTTGGGGACTGGTTCCGAACTGTGCGGACACCAGACTTTGACCGTCAAAGTACCGGACTTTGACAGTCAAAATCTGGTGTCCGCAATAATACTAAAAAAATCAATCAGTAGGTATAATGCATACAGCTTTAGTTTTAGTTGTTAACAATTTGTGTTATTACCTATGATATCATCATCATCATCATCACCTTCCTGTCCTGGTCTCATGTTACCTGGGGTGGGCGCAACACGTTTTTTTTCTTCCATTCTCCTCTGTCAACCGTTATGCTATCATTAAATTCCTTTTTTCTTTTATATCATTATTATTATTGTTACTGGGTAATCTTCTACTTATTTTATATTGTGAGTTTTTCTATTTTATGTGTTTATAATTTATGTTTTCTATATTGTATGTATTATAGCATCGTATTGGACGAGTCTGTAATGATGTTATAATAGGTAAATAAATAAATAAATAAATCATTCCTTAATTCCATCCATGGTTTACCACCTACTACAACCTTCCTCTTGAATCACTCTATCTATTAAAAAAACTCGCATCAAAATCCGTTGCGTAGTTTTAAGGATCTAAGCATACATATGAACAGACGCGGCGGGCGACTTTGTTTTATATTATGTAGTGATTAAAAACAAGAGCACTAAATTAAAGATAATTCCGGTACTACGGTTCTGAAGGAGCCACTACGTATACTAAAGTCTATATATTTTTCCGAAGTTCTCTCGCGTAGAACTCCACTTTGCGCTACTTTATACCCGTTAACTTCGTTCATTAACGCAAACTGTTGATCGAAGTCAGTCGATTAAAACTAATAAAATGAAATATATTTAACGGTTCACAAACAGTAAGCAGTATTATACAAAGTGATATAGTTTATACTTACTAACAAATATAGGTGTCTATGTTTTTCATCAATACTTTTTGTTTCTGAATTGCAGCCTTTTAGGAATATATAGGTATGTATTTTTATGCCTCTGAAGGAGCTCGTGGCTAAATACAACCGCTCGAATCGATGTTTAGGTTAAACCGCGCTTGTCTAGGTTGGTGTGTGAATGGGTGACCACCCATTACATACCATGTTTTACCGTTAAGCCGCTGGTCCCGGGCTCCCGGCTGTCATTTGTAGATCGTTATCAGTCGTTACAGGTAGTCAGTGGCCCGAAAGTCTGACAACCAGTCTTACCAAAAGGGGTATCATATTACTTACTTAACTTAACTGAGTGGTGGAGGTCAGATAGGGAGGCGCTCTATGTAAAACTGCATTTTGTTAGACTGGAAGCCAACCACAACATAATTGAGAAAGGGTAGGTAGATATATGTAATTTTACGGTGACATAAGCACCTTGGAACCAGAAAGTCAACTATAACTTTTGCAACTCGGATTGTTAAAGATGGTTCATTTGCAATAATTTACCATATTATTGGATTTACTCAAATACCTTTAAACAGAAGCTTTGTGTCAGGTAGGAATAACTTTCATTAAATTTTCAGAATGAAAATGCAAAAGCTGTCAGTGTTTTCAGAAGGTTCTTAGTTCATGGGCAAACTATTTGCATGTAGGTACTATATAAATTATTACTTATGTACATTTCTGTTATAAGTGGAGTATTTCTAAATTCAGTGGCGTCAGACTAGTGGTCGACTGACAGCCTATCTTACACCAAGCGCTCACACCCTCTCGATACTATTTTCACGCGCTCAAAGTTTCTATCTAGATAATAGATTAATAATTGTCAAAAAATATCATCAAAGTCCACTTAAAAAAAAACAACTGCCCTCATCAACTACTGGGTAAAAAACAGTCCAAGACATCAGTATTCAAGCAGCGTGCTGACTTATTAAGACGTATGCAAACATTTTAGGGAGCTGGTGACACGAAAGCGGTTCGTAAGCGCCATTAATGATTTCTTAATGATTGAGCCTCGGCCCGGTTGCGTGCTGTCGATTTATGAACAACTTCGAAGTTTCAAGGAATTAGAATTTGTGGAGGTAGAAACTTGTTGGTAAATATGTAATAATGATAATGGATAATGTCGAAGGTGAAAATAAGTTGTTTGACTTGGGGTCGCTGAGAGCAAATTGACAAAACATGATGTAATATTTTGGTAATTGATAGATTCAAATTAGTCGTTCCATTATAGATTCGGCAATAAAAAGAACAGGTTGAGTGTAAGAATATTGAAGTAACTGAAGTGGACAATGACGTAATAGCAATACACACAGTTTTATTTTGAACAATCATGACATTTTACGCCAAACTAGATGACGTAAAGTAAACAAAACTTCAATGCCATATGTAAATTAGGAAAGAAATAAAGTTAAAGCATACATGCAGTCACGGTTTGGTTCAAAACTAATATTATGAAAAACTTTGCATTTTTTGTAGTCCGGTATAATTACAGAAACAGCGATTCTTATATCCTGTTGAGTGCGGATGTACTATCGAATTACTTGGCGAGTACGTGCGGCGTGGCTGTGCCGGCGGCGGCCCATTAAAAATAATCGATGCTTGCGAAAATATCGAGGGCTTTCCACTAATGACATCGCGCGGGAAAACAAAGCGAAGCGGGTCGACACAGCCGAGCGACTGCCGCGCCATCTAACTCCCGCTCCGATTCAAATACGGCCTAAGGACGTGTGACGACTTGACGAGTCATGGGAGTTCTGAAGCCCGAGACGTCGACTGATTTACCGATATAAGTGTGCGTGGGCCTTAAGATCTTAACACCCTCTTGGAGACGTAAACAGCGAAAATACACGCCGTTTTTATTTGCCTTGCTAAGCAGACGGTTGATAAACGAACAGTAAAGCAACATGAAGACGTTCTGCGCATAGACAAGTGAAATGAACAATTGAATTTAACCATTTTAATGGCACCCAAAAAATACAGCCCGATTTTACGAGTAGGTATGGAACGTCGGTAACCGAAGTTTATTTCCCGAATTTGGTGTTTAATAGGTTAATTCACGTGGAAGATGTTTGTGGAGCACCGCGGCGGCGGCGGTGATGCCGGGGCGCGCTTGCCTTGTTTTTCTTACAAATGAAATTATTGCGCGTATAAAATATTTTACTGTCTGTCAATTTGGCTGGTTCACTTCGTCGAAATGTTCCGTCAGATATTAAGCAGAGGTTAAAATTTTATTTGCTTGGAGTTATTGCTCGAATGCCGGCGAATCCCGGCGTGATGTTGTTGAATTCTCCGCGGTACATCGGGCTCGTTCGTGGGCCATTATTGCTTGATGTAAGACAATGCCTACAAATAAAATAAAATACCCACTCTTATTTATTGCTTCGTAGAATATCGAGGGGACTTTGTCCGCTAGAAGTGTCTTTTAATAGATAGGTGGTCACGGTAAGAAAATAATGACATTGTATCACTGATGGCCACAAACGTTCTAAAAATAAAATCTATGTTGTTGATGGCGGGATTGGCCATCTAGAATTTGTGCTGGCTTTTGTACATTAGGATTCTTACAAGAACATTAAACATTTTCTCTATTTATTATAATATTTATTAAAAATAAACCATATTTACATTATATACATACTACAACTAGAACTCTATATAATTACAAAAATAAAACTAAACGTAAGACCTACATACATACAACGACGTCTATCTTTTCTATTTTAGGTACCTACCTAATTATCAATCTATTTAATTTCTTGGCATTGGTACTTTTTCTGAAGCTATCGTGGACCATTGAGATTTCATTGATGTATGATGTGTTTAAAAAATTAACGATTAAAATTGCATAATTATTGTGTTTTTCAGAAACCTACAAACTAAGATTGACAAAACAGAAACAGAAAAATATTTATTATCGACCTCTTCATTCATAAACTGCATGCAATACTGGCCACAGAATCTCAAAAAAATATTTGCAGAAGCCAATTAATATAAAAAAGATATTTTTTCTTTTTAAATGGCATCTTTTTGTTTTTTTAACCAAAATGTCCAGTGCAAAATCTGCATAGGTTAAAAACTTTTTGATTTATTCTAGTGGTACTTTTTATTTTTTTCTCTATTTTTTTAGAAATTACTTCTATGTAAAGACATTACATATGAAATTTAAAAAAAAAAAAAAACTTGAGGTGTCAAGGGACACCCGGATGGAACAAAGTTCCTTTCGATTAAGGTGAAAGCGTCAGGCTAGCCCGCGAAATTCAAATTTTCTTTAGGAACGACTTTTTCAAGGTCAAAATCATTCCTCGACCTTTATGAACTCGCAGGGTTGTATTGATGATTTTGATGATTATAATTCTGTAACTACATACGTCGTACAGTCGCGAACAATATTTTAATCAACATACAACCTAACACTGGTCTGCAAATTGCAAAAAACGTAAGAAAGTTTGATATTCGCGGGCTACCCTGGAGCATCCACCTTAATTAGTGAAGGAATTGTAATAAATTTTTATTTTTTTCATAACAAAACATTCAACCACGTGCTTCCCACCCCCTCACCCCACGCACGGGTCGACCTCACCTCTGCCGATTCGTGTCTCTAAGTTGCGGACGCAATTAAATCGTCGTTTATATTGATAAAAACTTATATTATTATTTGCGATATACGGTATCATTAGAAGCGGTGAAATGGATGGTGGCTTACTATAGCAAAAAGTGTCATTACAACTTTTCGTCTTAATTTTTTCCGTCTAGCCCCCTTTCGCAACGCGCAATAAGGAACTTCGTTCCAAAAAACAAGAATCTATAATAGATGGATATCAAAAACTGTCCTCGTTCGTGGAACGAACGCGTTCGGATTGAATGAATCTGTGATACTCGTAGAGTTGGTCGCAACAAAGCTGATGTAATTGGTGCATTGTAGGAGGCCGCGGGCCACCATCGTTAGCCTTTCTTTCCCGCACCCGTTTTGTCCGGGCCGCGCTTGCTAATTAACTATGAAATTAATTGACGCGGCAAAGTTTCCGAGTGAAACTTGAATTAATTGGCACGTCCGACTTCAGCCTAATTAGGAGCCTGAGGCTTTTCAGTATCGCGCTCGTTGATGCCGTGAAAAACACACAAAAGTGTTGTGTATAGTTTGATGTGCGCGAGTTTCTCGCCCGAATCAAAATATGCTCTCTGAAATGTTAATTGCGTGTGGTGAATGTGTGCGCAATTTTTGAAGGTAGAAAGAAGCATTGCTCTTGCTTTTTGATTTGTAATATTGTTGCTAAGATAGATGTTGGCATGTGCACCTACAACAGACCGATACACCTAGACAAAAACAGGCACGGAGTTTGTGGAATATGTTGCAAGGATTAGGATAAGTATTGAGAAGTTTTCACTATGTCAAGGAATGTAAATAAGATTCTGAAAGAACATTTGTTTAATTATTGAGATCACAACGAAGGCTTTCTCGTTAGCGTCACTATTGTTTACGAGCTGGTTTGATATCTTAATCAGTCCTCAGATCTTAGTTCCCGGTTAGTCAGCTTCACGATGAAATGACATGCAACTGTTGGGCGTAGGCTATTTCCTCTTGGAGTTAGATGCAAGTTTCTACTTTACTAAGGGCGAGGAGAGGGGAGGACGGAAGAAATGTAGTTCTATGGCTAGAAAAGAATGATTAGAGGATTTATTTACAGTTTTGAATAGAAATAAGAAGCATAGAAAAAATGTTTTTGGAACGAAGTTCCTTATCGCGCGTTGCGAAAGGGGGCTAGACGGAAAAAATCAAGACGAAAAGTTGTAACAACACTTTTTGCTATAGTAAGCTATTGTAAGCCGTGCGGCGTGCGCATGTTTCTCTGTCTGTCTGTCTCTCTCGATATTCGATTAGATATTTTCGCCAGTTTTTTTTATTATGAAAAAAAAAACTGGCGAAAATATTTGATATACTAGGTACTTCGTTCCATCCGGATGTCCCAAGGGACAAAAAAAATTGAGATTCAAGAATCTCAATTTTTTTTTTAAGTTTGTACAGCGAGTATCAGAAAGGTATGGCCATATTTAAGGGTGACAAATCTGCTGTCCCATACATTTGAGTTGAAGTTTTATATGGAACAGTGGATTCCTTTTCGCGATTACAATGTTAGTTCCATGAAGAAAGTGGTTCAGTTTGATGACACGCCCTGAAATATCACCACACCTTACTGTTACATGCTATAAACATAATTTGGCCATATTTACAATTTCCATACTATAAAAACATTAATAAGTAATAACATATACTCCACTATAATTCACGCACAGCTCAACACAATAAAGCATGTTTCGATTCTCTTAAATCAAATAACAAAAGCTGTTATTTAGTTCGCTTATTTAGAATTCCCACTGTTGTCTATCATTATTTATTTGTAAGTGTACAGGCACAATATAAACACAGTTCGCGGACAAGGGGTCTGGAGTAGGGATGCACGGCATTTGTATCGATACAAATACAAGTATCCAAAGTTATATCGGACGTCACGCGGTTCACCCGCGTAGTTCCCGTTCCCGTGGGATAACGGGGATAAAATATAGCCTATGTTACTCGCTGATAATGTAACTATCCATTGCTGAAAGATTTTTTTCAAATCGGACCAGTAGTTTTTAAGTTTATTCGTGACATACAAAAAAATACAAATCTTTCCTCTATAGAATACTAGTATAGATATAGATGTAGGTACTGATTATTAAACTCTCAGAGTCAAGCCAGAATTCCAGTAATCTTTTCTGTCATCCTTTTGTAATCTTTTAAATTGACTGATCATGCAATGTATGTATAACAACTTATTACGATCCATTCATTCCGATACTGCTATTTTTGTATCGATCCAACCAAAATATCACTGTATTGCTGCATTAAGAAGTATCGATACTGTAAAGTATCGATTCGGATCGTGCATCACTAGTCCGGCGGAAAGCTTGTCCCGGGGCTAAGCAACCTCCATAATTAATATACATTAAGAATTATCGAAAATGACCCAGTCGATAGCCCTAATTATATGTTGCCGCGGCAACCAAGCCAAGTGTAATGAATAGCCTTGTTTCACATTAAAACGTGTTGCCGACCTGTATTAGATATCTTTGTTGGGATGAATCATATTTTATGAGACCTATTACGTGTTAATTGGGTTTGTAAGGGTATGTTTTGTTGTTTTCTGTGTTCTAATTTCGAAATTCAAATTAGGATTGGCAGTTGAAAGTGGAGCGTTCGGGAATTGATTTGTTTTTTTTTTTGTTGGGCTATAGGAAAATTAATTCAGTTTAATTTTTGTGTAAGTTTTGCTATTGTTTTTATTTTTTATATGGTTTTCGTTAATTGAAAACCGGGGCTTGTAATTATCAAGATTATTATTTTCTTTGATAGTTATCGGCAAATCAAACTATTTCATAAATATCCTCAGTAAATATCAGATCATTACCCAAACATACGTCCATAACATAAATTGATTTCTGTATTTTTTTATTCCAACTTCTTTTTTTGTTTTAACGCCCCAGGATTCAGTCCAAACAGGGTCTTTGGTTTCGACATTTTCGTAACTATCACTCTGGTTGCATTCAGTAAAATACATACTAACGAAAATAAATGTGCAAAACATTATGGTCCTTAATTAAACACAAGGGAAGTGACCTTGTTTTAAGTAAACACTTAACCCGTTTAGATACGCGTGGAAGCAGCAAATAGCGATCGGATACACGTGTAGTGAAATTGATAAAGATGTTTGATATTATCAGTTTAGAACTATACTAATAATAAAAAAGAAAGATTTGTACACTCGAGAGCAATGAATCCGGGTCACTTAAAGAATGTTAAAAATCTCGGAAACTAAAAATGATAGGTTAATGCAATAAATTGTATTTAATAGACAATGTAATACTCCTTAAATGAAAGTAAAAAAAATATGAGTCACCATACATTTTATTAACACAAAATTACATAAAGAAAAAAACTGCTGATCTCTCCTTAAAACAAAAATAGGAAACATGAAATTTTTGAACTTTATTATTATTGCTTGAATCTTTCCCCTGGTCTTCGATACACTCTGTGTCTTCCATCGTGCTTGTAGAGCATAAATTTTGATTCGTCGGAGAACATAACTTTTGACCAATCTTCAATACTCCAATTTACGTGGCTCTGGGCATATCTTAGTCTTGAAATACGATGCCCACGCTCCAGTTTAGGGCCGTTTGCAGGTCTAAGGGGTTTTAAGTTAGATTCAGCAAGCCGACGTCTTATTGTCCATGCACTTGGGTTACTTCCTCCGAGGCGTCGAAACTGATTTGTGAGTTCAGTTCCTGTGAGAAAGCGATTTCGAAGCATGGTGTTCACCAAGTATCGGTCTTCTCGTGCTGTGGTACACCTGGTTCTGCCCGTTCCTGGTCTGCGTAGGTTAGAACCAGTTTCTTTGTAACGTCGGAGAACTCTTTGTACTGTTGACAGCGACACACCGACAGTCCTGGCTGTATCGTGCTGACTCCGGCCGGTTTCCAGCATTGTAAGTATTCTGGTGCATTCTTCAGGCGTAAGCGACATAATTTCAGCTTGAATAATGAATATAGAGCACTATCAACATGGTTTATGTACCCACATAAATGACAGATTACAAACAAAAGCAAAACCAAATGCTGTAATTTCGTAGTTCCATCTTCGAAAGTGGCCCTTTTTCAAATTTGATTTTTTTATGATATAACTATACAATAACTAAGAAGTTTTAATACCTTCATTTAAGGAGTATTACATTGTCTATTAAATATAATTTATTGCATTAACCTAGCATTTTTAGTTTCCGAGATTTTTAGGATTCTTTAAGTGACCCGGATTCATTGCTCTCGAGTATATTTTTGTATGTAACTAATAAACTTAAAAACTACTGGACCGATTCAAAAAATTCTTTCAGCTGAATGGATAGCTACATTATCAGCGTTTAACATAGGCTATATTTATCCCCGTACTCCCACGGGAACGGGTACTACGCGGGTGAAACCGCGTGACGTTCGCTACTAACTCAGAACCCTCTTAAAAACTAAACCTTATAAAGACGTTAGTTGTACTTGCTTAGTTCGGCATCATTTTAAAGTAAAGTATTTTTTATAAAAAAATATTATTTAACATATTGACAGCAACAGTCGGGACCTACATTGGATGTAATGATTTTAGTCTAGATTATTTAGTGGGTCCCGACTGTTGCAGTCAATATGTATGTTCCGTAATAAAATTTATTATTTGTTCTTGTTTTTCTCTTTTCATTTTTTATTTAAAGTAATTTTTAGTCGGGTTTTTTTTTTACACTTTTTAGTTACGATTTTAATAAGATGGAGAATTTCGCATTTTATTTATTTTGGTGTACATTTATTACTTGTAAGTTCACAAACCTACCTATTCACCCTCGCATATCTTGTATAGATAAATAAATAACACTTTTTTTTTTTAAATTAAAATATGGTCATGATATACCATTTTAAAATCCTCATGATTTGATACCCCCTTTATTTTGATACCCATATTGCAGTATTCAATTATTTTTTAATTATTTTTTTCACTATGTTACCTGGGGTAATACAAAGATTCTAACGATACCACGTAATCGAAATCGGTTTAGGCGTTTAGAAGTTATGGTGGAATAAAGAAACTCACTAACATACATACATACTTACATACATACATGAACCCTGAAAACATAACACTCCTTTTTTTGGCCAGTCGTGTAAAAAGAAGCTGAATTTGTGGCTACATCAAAAGACTTTTTACTCAGTAAAAGAATTTCTGAAGATAATATTAATAGGTACTAGATATTATTGTACAATTTGTTTGTTTGGTCTTATTATACCTAAGGTTAATGTTGTGTTTTAATATATTATATTAGATTTTAGAGTTTGCAAGTTTTTTTTTTTGTTTTATTAGAATGCAAGTAAGCTAGGATTAGATACCTATAAGAACCCAGCTAGCAAAAAATAATCTTACAAATATCCCAAGACCATATTTTTCTCAGTCTTATATCACACTTGATGGATTTGGGCGCACTTTCTACGTATATTCACCCTTGCAACTGCCTTGTAATGGTCTCGCGAAGTGTATTTTCAAACTTACAAGACTCTTGCTGACACTTTCATAATGACAAATAAACTTACAAGTGACTTACAATGGCGCGCTGTAAGGGAAAATAACCTTAAAGTACTCTTACTAATAAAATAAAATACCATTTTAAGGGTAATATCGCTTGTAGTCCACTTTGTGATCTCCTAATAAGAGTGTTATCACAAACCGCGATGTCCTTGGAACTATTGTGAAAATAATAAAAAAAAAAAAAAAAAAAAAAATGAAAAAAAAAAAGAAAAAAAAATTTATTTAAATTTATATTTCCTACAAAAGGCTAGTGTGTGTATTTTCTAATTTCTTACTCGTGTATTTGTCACGCACTAAGTATATGCGATTAATTAGGTTGCGAAGTAGTTTTTCTCGATTACTTTGAAATTTTAATAACTATATTTTCACGAGCCTTTTCAAAAATGTGTCTTTTACTTTATATATTTTTTAATTATTTGTAAAATAATATCAAAATGTTGCCATTACGACCAACCACGACGTATAAGTGCTTTATTAGAGTAATTTAAGTCCAGTACTCTTATCTAAGGTTCATATCGAACTCGTAAAAGTCAAATTAAACCTAAAACCGCTGTCTACGCGGCCATGTTGCTTATATTTTTAGGATACCGCAATAAGTAAAAGCAAGCCAAACGACGAAGTCGAAGGATCTAATTGAAACTTAATGATAATATGTACTAAATATTAAAATAGTCTATTACCTGATTTTATAACAATTTCTGGAGTCAACACAACAATGAAAATAAATAACCCTTATTAGGGAATTGTTGTAGAACTTTTAAAGTGCTACTACTCTATAATATATCTTAGGTGAGATAAATCACACTTTTAAAATACTAGTTTTACAGAAGTCTAATAAAACACTTAGTGTAGTCACTTCTAAGGTTGACTGTACTTATAAAATGAATTTATAAGTATTCATTAAGAATCAAAGGCAATTAGACTTGTAAAAGGCGCTTATAATGCCACTGCTCTTATTTATATTTTATAACGTTTTCTTAAATACGTCTATAAGACTATGTTACAAGTATGAATGCTCTTAAAACTTAAATAGACTAATAAAATGGCACTATTAGAGTTCCTGCCTTAATCAGAACACATAAAGCTTATATGAAACCATAGCTCTTACAAGCTTTTGTTTGTAAGGGTATTTTGCTAGCTGGGAATGTAATAGCATTTAAGTGTTTAAATGTATTGTAGTGTTATTAAGTGTAACTATGTAAATATTCGTATGCCGCGTCTAGCGGTAGGTATGTCCTGTCCTACTATTTTTATTTTAGCAGTCTATGTATGTATGTTTATGTAACAACTTTGTGCCTACCGTATCCTACGAATAAATGACTTTGTCTTTGTAATTCTTAATAAAAAACTAAAGTCGGTAATAAAATGGGCCAAAAAGCATCAATTCCAAAGAGATTTTATTAAGCCTCAATTCGTAATTCAATTGAAGCGTGTAGTTCGAAATTTAAAAAAAAATAAAAGACTCGAGACACGGACGGATGTTTGGCGACGATTCGGTCCTGTTATATTTACAGGTATTTTTCAAAGATGTTATCAATACGAATTAATATTTCCGCTTCGATTTACCGGTGCGCGGGAAAATAAGCCTGTTGGCGCGAGGAACCTTCAGGCTGGTCGCACAAATTGAATGGTGAGGGAATTATGGGACGTTTGAGGAATATGTTTAGTTAAGGTGGTCTATAGGAAATGTCTGATGTCGCCATTGAGCTATTTTTATGTTTGTGTCATTATGTGATAACTTAACATCACGGCTGTATTCCCTGAAGGGTAAGGCAAAGGTGTACCCACCTAACAGTACACCCACATTTGAACCACTATAATAAAGGGCGAAATAATTCGTTGAAATTAATTTCCCTCACCATTTCAATTATTTTTAACGCAGACAAAACAAAAGATGACTCTTGTAAAGTAACTCAACAACGACACCCTTCAGCATTCTTTACCGAGCGTTAAATTTAAAAAAAAATATACATACATATTTTCCACCAATCTAAGTAACGGTCATTACCACAAGTGGTCGCAAGACTCCCGGAGTGACCGCTAATGACCGAGCGATTGCGGAATCGCCTCGTTACCACCGCCATTGTCGGTGTAAAGAGTTGTTCATTCGTTCTTCGTTCAACGCGTTCTTCATTCGAATTCGTCTTAGACGTTTTGGCGTTTGAATGCCATTGTCATAAGAGCGCTGTTGGTAAACATTTTTGAAATTGTTAGTAGTATGGTGAATTTCGTGGGCTACGATTTCATGAATGCTATGTATATCCCATATTTACACAGCTTAAAATACTGACTGACGACCCGAATGGCGCAGCGGTAGTGAGGCTGCCTTACGTTCTTAGGGTCCCGGGTTGGAATCCCGGTAGGAGCAAATGTTTGTGTGATGAGCATGGACATTTGTTTCCTAGTCATGGATGTTTATATGTATAATAAGTATGTATTTACAAGCAAAAAGTATCTATGTAGTATATCAACTATCTGTTGTTCACGACACAAGTCTCGTTGCTTAGTGTGGCACTAGATGGCGCTGTGTGTAATGTCCAGCGATATATTTATAAAAAACTGACTGTATACATAAGCATTTGTAATAAAAAAAAATATCATTATGGCGGCTGGTTTAGCAATCGTATTAATCGAGTTAGATTTTATGGACTGAATGTGCTGGAAATTCATAGGTAAATGAACTGTGGAAGGACTGTCAGAGTTTGGGAAAATGTATTGAAAAAACAAGATGGCGTCTTTAGTTCTGACTATTGCCACACGCGAAAAAACCACCGTCTCGAAACGATTTACGTTCGAAGTTCGAACGTCTACAGAAAGTGTGTAATCGAAATTTTAAGGTACTTCCTGTACGATTGTTTGTTTTATGAGTTCTGATTGGATATAAGGAAGTTATTACAATAAGCTGCTTCGTTGGATTTTAGTGTTATTTAATTCTTTACATCCTTACCGCCGCAGTTGAAGTAAATAATGGGACTTTGTGAATTTATAGCTTAAGGATTGATTTCCTTCACCAGATGAATTAAGTTCCATTTGATAACATTAAAACTCGCTTAATAGAGACACTGCTCTAATTTCCAAGAAATATGCTAAAAGCACTGTGTTCTTGAACATTTAGACAACCGATAGTCGCTTAAGTATTTAACGTTTCAGTTTTAAAACGCTTTAATTAGCTTCATCTGTAACTTAGTACATAAAAGAATCTTTCACCACTTTTCCGGTATCTTATTGAGCTGAATGTTGCATACATGTTCAGTTCGGATGACAATGCATGGTTAGCTAAGTAAGGTCATCTTAAATCCAATATCGCGCTATGTAGTATTTTTTATGCATCCCTATAATATTGGTATCAAATGAACCCTTTCATTTAAAACAGGAAAATGAAAGGGTTCATTTAAAACAGAAATAAAGTTGCTGAAAAATAAACATTTTAATTTTTTTTGTTTTTTTTTTTTTTAACTAAAACATTGTGTTTATTACCACTACTTTCAACAAGAATGACATAAACTTTTAGTATCTTAAATCAATCCAATACATTCAATTTTGGAATTTTCAATTGTAGCTAAGTGTGGCTGTATGTAAGAGAATCACTTTGTTGCGTCCCTCAGGTGTTCACAAACAAAATAAATGCCATTTTATCTAAACAATACAAAAGTTACAAACAATAAAACAGTCACTATAATTCAAACAAATACCAAACTTAATTCCACAAAAACGAATTAAAAATTAATATGAAAACATTAGCACTTAGTTCACGTCCACCAAACTATTCTTTAACAACCGCAGTATTAATTAATAATTAATGATATTCATGATGTTTGCACTTACGAGTACGTTCATAGCGTTGCAAACTGCGCTAATTTATACAGTGGGTGATCGAGCTTGCTAGCTGATTGCTTTTCTTTCTAACTTGCTCGCTTTGCTTCATATTCAGTTATGGTTTATTGTTGATAGTTCTTGTTTTGTGTACTTTAAACTAATTGAGAGCGAGTATC
Organism: Xestia rhomboidea; assembly: GCA_963853795.1. Taxonomy (NCBI): domain Eukaryota; kingdom Metazoa; phylum Arthropoda; class Insecta; order Lepidoptera; family Noctuidae; genus Xestia; species Xestia rhomboidea. The sequence goes on along the minus strand of OY970764.1, from coordinate 6,988,627 downwards.
CAGCTGCCAGTTGTTGAGGAAAGTAGCCAATCATTTTCTTTTGGTGAATTGCAGATAATAGCTCTGTAGTTCTTTAAAATTTGTTAGATTCCTTCTACATTGTGCTGTATAATCACATGTCTGAATAAAGTTTGATAAAAGTATGTACTTTAGATATTCATTAATATTTAGAACTACTATTGAAAATTGTAATGCAGTGATTGAGTTTGCTTGTTTACTTAATTTTTCTCCCAACTAGCTTGCTTTGCATCATATTCAGTTATCCCTCATTGTTGATAGTTGTTGTTTTGTGTGTTTTGAGCTCGAACTTTAGACTAATTGAGAGCGAGTATCCTGCTGCCGGATATTTGGAAAAGCCAACCATGTTTTATTCTTCTTTTAGTATAAATAAAAAGAATCGTTTGTTCTCTTCGTAAATTGTAAAGTAAGTACCATCTACTCTACATGACTGTGCTTACTATAATCTAACTAGTCTATGCACGTGGCTTCGCCCGCGTTGAGTTCGATAATTGTCCCACGGGATCGTACTACCGGGATAAAAAGTATCCTATGTGTTAATCCAGGTTATAAACTATCTGTTTGAAAATTTCATCCAAATCCGTTCAGTGTTTTTGCGTGAAACAGTAACAAACATCCATCGGTACATCCCAACAAACTTTCGCATTTATTATATTAGCAGAAAGTAGGATATTAGAACATCAAATATTAATAAAGTAAGTTATTTGCAAGTTTGGATTATTGGGCAGTTATGTTTAAAAAAATGGTTGTCTGTAAAGTCGGTTTAAGAACGATAATTTTACGTGATAACGACATTTTTCATAATATTAGTGATTTTATTTAAAAAAACTAAATTTCGTCCCCCTTTTCACCCCTTTAGGATTGAAATTCTACAACACCGTTGCGTTAGCTTCCAACCATACGCCTAGATAATAATTTTTGTGATTTTTACTTCGAAAATTAAGGACTTTCCATACACAACTTCATCCCCTTTTTTACCCATTGGGGTGAAATTATCAAAAACGCTGAAAAACATATAAATTAATTTTCAATCGTCAGCCTAAACACAAAATTTTAAGATCCTAACTTTAAAAGTGGCGGACTTTCATACAAACTTTCATCCCTTACTAACCTCCCTTAGGGGTTGGATTTCGAAAAATCCTTCCTCATTCCTTGTCTACATTATAAAGGGAACCACTGTGCAAAATTTCAGTTTTCTATGTCCAAGGGTTTGGGCTGGGCGTTGATCGCCGCGCGCCGTTTTGGAACGGTGTGACACTTTTTCGTGCGTGGAGCCGGTGTTCATCGATTTATAAGACATTATCACGTCAAAAATTTAAAGGCAGTGATTGATCTGGCCGCCAACTTATTAGAGATTACTGTTTATGCGATGTTTTGTAAGTTGTTGTCTTGAGTGTTTTGAGTTCGGCTAGCAAATTGACGTAATTGAAGGAGTATCCGGATACCGGAGCTTGGAAAAGGAAACTCTTTGTTTTCTTTAAGCATAGTAAATGCAGCTGAAAGATGGAATGGAACATTGGAAGGCAATATTTCTGCTGATTTAGTGACTGATTTTTACTAGCCATAACATTTTTTTTGGATTTCGTATCAAAAGCTATTTTTATAATGTTTTGCCTTGATTATCTATGTTTGAGTTCAACAATAAGCACCTTTTATGTAAATATTGATGCGGAAACTTAAACCTACAAGCCGAGCTCGCACTTGATTGATTTCCATTGTTTATTTATTCATCGAGCGCCAAATGATGTATAAATGTCCACAGCCGCACCGGCTCGCTTCCCATTTGAATTTCTCTACGTGTTTCAACATTTCATAAGTCTTGGACATTTCTCTGCATAAGTGCTCACTAAATAACGTTTAAAACACGTTGACAACACGGCTATTTGTTAGCCGTAACAACAATAACACCACAATCGTATAACAATAAGCTATTAGACAAGTTGTGGAAATTTTCCGGTTATTTCCGATTCACACCGATTGTTACGGCCGAGTCGGCCATTCGAAGGGCCATAACTCGGGCCGAGAGCCGCTTCGAGTGGGGTCTATGGCCAACGACCACGGAATCGTATATTTATGGTATATTTGTGGTATATTTACGGCCTATATAATGCGAGAGATTTATTGGGTGCGGCGTAATTAGCGTGCGTTTAGATTTATAATCTGGATTTGTATCCAGTGTGAGCAAGTTGTGGCCACTTTTTAATGGCACGCTTAGCGCTAATGAGCCATTCTGACTAGCTGTAGCTTTTAATGATACGCGTACCGTCTACTATGAGAGCACGAATACATTTCCGTTGTGTTCCTTTTGTCTGAATTCTTGAAGATAATAAGAGGGATGCATTTCGATCCTTTGTCTTGGTATTGCTAAGTAAAATCGATGTTTATCTGTCATAAATTAGTATAAATAAGTCGGAGGGGCGAGTGAGCGAGTGCGCCGGCGCCGCGAGCGCGCGTAAATCACGCACAACCGCTTATTAAGTTGTTAGGGGCGGCCGTGTCTGCGCCCACGCGTGCCCGCTCGCCGCTCTCAGTCCACGCCCTTATGTTTGCGCTAGCTCACAACCTTGTATCTCCGGTTTGTTCCCACAAACTTGTTTATTCCTTGTAGATACTTGTGAACATACAAAAGGGTAAATTATTTATAAACCATGTATGCATCGACACAGTGCTCAATTCATGCTACAACTTTGTTGTCTCCATTGACAAGAAAGGTTCTCTTCTTATACATGTTGATGTGATTAACCAGACTAACAATATAATATTACTCGGTACCTACCAACTCAGACCAAATAAAACGGTAAGACTAGGCTTTGCTGTTCGCAGAGTAAACTCTCCTTTTTATTTATTTATTTATTTATTTATTTGCCCTCATGCACATCACACATTTTACAATATTAATGTCGGTTTTTGTACATGAACCCTGTCAGGGCACTGCAAAGCACAATGCTGGTTTGCTGTTGAGTTTTAAACATTAAATTAAATCAGTATCAGTATTTGGTATGAGGGTACCAAATAAAAAACAATGTTCTCAAAGACTGAATTTTCATGCTTAGTATTATAGGTACCTGGATACGTCAATAAGCTCTTATTTATCATCTGCCTAGCCTTGTCTAAACTATGTCGGGGTCGGTTTCCAGTCTAACCGGAGGCAGCTATACATGAAACCGGATACACGGAGCGACTGCCTATCTGACCTCTACAACCCAGTTTGTACCAGGTATTACGACATCCTTTGGTAAGACTGGTTGTCAGACCACTTTCGGGCCACTGACTCCTGTAACGACTGTCAAAGATTACAACAGGGACCAACGGCTTAACGAGTTTTCCGAGGCACGGAGGGAGCTCGGTATGTATTAGGTGGTCACCCATCCACGGTACAACCTAGGCAAGCCCGGCTTAACCTGAAGATCGGCCCGAGCGGCTGTAATTATTTAGCCACGAGCTCCTCAGTAAGCTCTTATTCTGAAGATAAATCTTTTCATCTCATACTACGCTTTTATACAGTGATGATAAACGTTTAATAGCCATTCAATACTAAAATACCGCAAATGTGCGGATATTAGAGAAGCCATCATGCCAGCACTAACTTTATCATAGACGGTAATAAAGAACGGCACTTACTTAATCACTACACTTAGTAGACAAATTAATAACCCTGTGCCATAAAATAACTCACCGGTTAATAAACCAGGAACCCAGTTTTGTGCACATAGTCATTGAGTTAATAGTGACTACCTATGTCCATGCAGGGTAAAAGCATCCTTTCCACATCTCCCGATCTAAATTAAAAAAAAAAATTGACACACAAGTTAGGCAACATACAAACAAAAAAAAACAAAACACAAAGAGTTTTTTTTTCAAACTAGGCACAGCCTGCTTCTTGGTGGCCCTTGGAATTGTGGGCCAATCCTTTAAAAACGAGGCCAGTGGGCCCTAAAAATGTAATATTCTTAAAATAGACTTTATAATAATGAACATAGAGTCCATTTTAAGCCGTGTCGACGGCGCGTTCGTGTTCCACGCGCGCCTCAAAGAGAGTCAGCAATAGGGAAGGGGTCCGCAAGGGCCGAAGCCTGCCGGGGCTGCGGGACTATTCGAAAGAGATACCGTGGCCCCGGAACACAAAGGGCGATGAAGGAACATGGATGGGTTTTAGTCAGTAAAAGTCTGACACTCCCTCCTGCTCCGCCCAGAGCGGGAGAAGTCATTTGATGATATCCCATTCTAAAAAAAAAAAGAGTCCATTTTAAGAATTTATGTTTTTTAACGTGATTCATATTAAAATTCCGCTAATGCGCCCATTTTAGACTCCCAGTTCATCGTGCGATCTCCTTGGCTTGCCACGTCGTTTTCTTCTAATATTAATCACCTGAGTTTTGTGCATTGCTACTCCGACATAAAATAGCATAACATCACGCCTGTAGTCCCCGAAGGTCAGGCACAGGTGACCTAGTAGTACACCCACATTTCGACAGTTATGTTTAAGTCCAATGTAAGAATGTAAGAGATGCAAGAAATGTTCGTGATGGAAAAAATTCAATAAAAATTGGCCCGACACGGGAATCGAACCCAGGATCTCATGCTCAGCAGTGGCGATTGCGACCACTATTAGGCCAACGAGGCAGTCTGACATGTAACCCATGATCTGTCCACGAAGTAGACACAATAGTTAAGCAATGGCGTCTCGAACAAATTGGTCATTCGACAGATCATGATCTAACAGGTATGACTAGCCTAGTTCCCATTTTTCCAGTTCATCCCTAAACGTACCTATTATTTGAATTCTTGACATAAGGGCCTAAGCAAACGCGCAGACGACTCGTCAGTTGTACAATGGTGTCCCTTTGTACGCGCTTCAAACGAGTTACGAACGAGCGTTTGTATCGCGTTTTACGCGCGTTTGAATCTATAAAAACGCAAAAATCAGCATCTACGGAGCAGAAAACGCGCGTTCCTGAAACGCACGTCGTCTGCGCGTTTAAAATACGCCGTGTGCTGGGGCTCTAAGTTGGACAATCAGAAGATTCCTAGAAAAACAAGCTTTCACATTAAAGTCTGTACATAAATCTCTCACAAACAACCTTAAACAAAACAAACAATACTTAATGTCACATACTTATAAATTAAAACGCCCATTGTCGTCAAACATTGTCACGTCAAGTGACGTCAACTCTTCACGTCAGCTGACAACCCTTTGCCATTTGGTTAGCTTTACGTCCCAGACTATTGTGCAAGAGCCATATCTTCGAAAGTACTGCCTTTGAAACTACAGACAACAATGAACCATTTCGAATTAGCCATCGAGTTATCTGCCAAAGGTTTTCACGACTACGGGCTAAGGGTTTGTGCAGACTGACCATAATTATGAAATCCTTGAATGTTGTCATTTGTGCAACTTTGACGGTACGGTTGGTGCAGTTGATGCGGCTGTTGCGCTGTTTGTTGCGGGATTCACGCACAGAAGAAATATTTGTACGGCCTACAGGTAGTTGTTCCGGGTCTGGCCGTTTGTGTATTGTGAGTTTAAATGTTTGTAAACGCACCCACGATACAGGAGAAATTCCTTGTATAGAGAAAATATACAAAAAAAAAATTGCGATGTTATTCATTCACCACAGTTGTGTAAATGACAACTTACCACTCATAACTAGTCTCGTCTAGGGGTATTGTATTACCGAGGTACTAGGTTGTGGAGGTCAGACAAGTAATATAGTTGGAAAAGGGGTAGACAGATGATGATAAGTTGCCAAATTATGGTCAGACAGAGGTCAAGTAAAATTGTGTTGCTGCAAAAGCCTGAAGTTGCCTTGTCACAGCCACAAATAAATTAATTGTGGTGTTGCAAAACAAGACTTCAAAATTTTATCTGATTTTGAAGAATTAGTACGCTTGTGGCAATCCAACCTAGCGTTTATCGCCGCGAAATTGCCTGTATCGACCACAATCGTTGACCGCGTCTGCAAACTGTTATCCGTGTGAATTAAATCTTACGATATCTTAAGATTCATACAATTTTGTACCAGGTCACATTTTTATCACTGTGGTTTGGCCGTGGTCGGTCTGAACAGGCCCTAAGTATCCGCCCACAGTGTGGGCAAAAAAGACTGTGACGAATCCAGATATTAATAGCTCTCTTGTTGTTCAATTCTTGGAATGAAGATTGAAGAGATTGTGTGTAAATTAATTATTTTGTTTATGTTCGTAATACAAAACGATGCAAAACTTTATTGGGGAAGTTCGTTCAACTGTTTAAGCAAGATTTTTTTTTAATAATCCCATTGTTTGAGATATCGACTTTTTGATGGGTTTCGATTTTGAAACATAATCATTTTCATCGAAAAAACATGGAAAACATCGTAAGGAAATCAGCATGACTGAGAGATATTTCTCGACGGCATGTAAAGCCAAGTCAGAGGCTCATGGGCGGCATAAAACTGACACCAGTTTAGGCACTAACCAACCACACGAATAACCCTTCCTTGGTAGTGGGGTAAAAGAAGTTTCTTTTTTTTTTGTTAGCCTGTACTGTCCCACTGCTGGGCAAAGGCCTCTCCCAATTCCTTCCATTTGCTCTTTTCCCGTGCCTCCTCGGACCAACCCTCGCGCTACGCGTACAAATCGTCTCGCCACCTTTTTCTGGGTCGGCCTCGGCGGCGCCATCCGTCTTGCGGCAACCATCGTGTGGAGACTTTTGCCCAGCGGTCATCGTGCATGCGACTGACGTGACCCGCCCAATCCCATTTTAGCCTAGCAGCTTTCATGCCAACGTCCACTATGCCCGTTTTGGAACGCAGCGTGGTGTTTCGAACCCTGTCTTGTCTTTTGACACCCAGAATGCTGCGTTCCATTGCCCTTTGGCAAACTCCAAGGCGGAGCTTCTGAGACTCGGTGAGCGACCAGGTCTGAGCACCGTAGGTTAGGACGGGCAGGATGCACATGTCAATGAGTTTGCGCTTCAGGGAGATGGGAAGATCACCCTTCATTAGCGTCTTCATGGAAAAGAAGATAATTTTTATTTTTTGTTCATTAAAAAATCAGACGAATTGATAAGCTCCTCCTTTTGGAAGTCGGTTAAAAACCTAATTGTTTTCTCTCTCAATGAGTGATAGCGAAATTGAATTCAGTGGCATATCTGGCATCTTTCCAAGGGCTGCGACCAACACTGAAATAGCAAATTAAAAACGTTGGAATAAAAAAAATATATCTTAGGTGCTTATCTCATAGTTGAAAAACTATATAAACATTGTATACATTTATGTATTTAAAAAAGTATTAGACCTATTCAAATAAATCAACATAAATCAAACATTTTATGAGAACTTAAATATAGCCATTAAAAACTTCAATCGATAAAGCTCACGAGCTTGAAAAAATAAATAACTGAGTAATGAAACATAACTTGATAATTCGATAGAAAACTATTGACATTAATTTGACTTCCTAATTAAGCCGTTAATTAACATTCATCTTTTCTAATTGACTTACTAAATCACGAAAACCCATAAAGATTTACTTTTATTGAAGTTTATGAAGAGATTTGTAAATTATCCAATCTTGTAGGTACCCATACTTTACAAGTTTTCATGGTACAGTCAACAAAATAGAATGCACTTATGCAAGCAGCCAAATTTGACTATAAAATAGTCAAATTTGGCTGCTTGCATAAGTGCATTCACAAAAAAAAATGCAATGTGCAATTCAAAATAGAATGCACTTATGCAAGCAGCCAAATTTGACTATAAAATAGTCAAATTTGGCTGCTTGCATAAGTGCATTCTATTTTGTTGACTGTACCATGAAAACTTGAAAATTGTGTGTTATTTGTGTGAGTGAAACCTTTGTTATAATTATAATTTATTTGGTACTTGTTGTGGCTTGCGTTGCAAGGCCCTTTCTACGATTTTATTATCTTACCTGGCGTATGTAAAACAACTGTGCAAAATTTCACCAAAATCGGTTCGGTAGTTTAGGAGTCGACAGAGTACAAACAGACGTACAGATATAATTTTTTATACATACGTCATTGATTTCTATATAATTATTTATTTATTTATAATTATGATATTATAATTATGACTATTTGGAGCCGATCAAGATTAGTAATATCTTGTTTGAACACTCCCTTTTTTGCCGTCCTTGCCTGTATAGTATAAGTACGGACAAGTCACGTAGAATTGGCATGTTATAACAACTTAATGATGTTCGGTGATTTACCGACTCAAATCACCTTCATTACAGAATCTTTTCGGTATCGTCCCTACAGATCACGCAATCAATAACAGTGCAACCACTTAGTACTCTCGCACGGGAAACTAGCCGTCTTACTGCAGCTTAAACAAATGACAACTTTCATACGTGTAATTAAAGTTAATTTTAGAATGACAACGTTCATTGAAGCGGTAATGAAAATTTTACTGTTTGTGATTGAATTAAGGTTGTTAATCCAATGGCAGTTGCGTCTTATATGAGTCACGGTAATGATGCAACTGTATAGTAATGATAATGACTAAAAGTCAATCAAACTGTAGAATGCTGATAAAATCTCTATTAGAAGATCCATCGTGGACGAAAATGTTATTTTAACTCATTTGAGATTATCAAGAAAATAAATATGGTTAGATAATTGTATTTGATTAGTTAATTATAAATGAAAGTTCCATAAATATCTGCTTCGATTAATACAAAGCAAGTTCTTTAATTAATCAGGACTTGGCAAATATGTTTATTTTTTATTACTAATTAGTATCAATCAGTACAGCCAATTTCTACCATTCGTAACGACTATTAAAATAAAGTAATAAAAACATACTAACAACTTCCTGCCCTAATTACATATTTTAAGGCGATCGTGAGTAGAAAACACGAAAAACCAAATTTATTAGCTCTTAGATCATATATTTCAGGAATCAGCATTTCACTGATAACATTTGTTCGTCGAACGTGGTTTAGGGCGTGCACACACTGAACGCGAGGCGCTCGCGAGTTCGAGCGATACGCCCGATAATACAGACTCGTTACAGACGCGTGAGAAGCGCCCCAGCATCATTTCTCAGGACGAGATGAAAAAAATATACATGTTTGCTATAACCCAACATCATTTTGGTCGTAGACTTTAGATAAAACATTTTTTTTATTTGTGTTTTTTTTGCGTACTTACACATTTTTTATCAAGAAAAATGTTTGTATACCCGACTCCCTAAAGACAAATAACGCCACAATTAAATTAATGAACACTTGCAAAATAAACATTTAAATTAACGACACTTATAAACAGAAACCCTTTTCTTTACACGCATTTGTACTCAAACAGCCATCGTTTAAAAGACGTGTCTTGATGACGTCACATTACAATAATAAGCGTCATTACTTGATTATGACGCCGCGTCATTAGTATTACCCGCACACACGAGCCCTGTGACGTCACATTACCCGGTTTTTTCGCAATTTGTCGGGAAACATTAATTAAAACACTCCCTCGACATTTGAGACAGTGAAGTCCCGCGTAATACCCCGGCACAGCGGGCGCAGATTACTCATATCATTATTTAATTCATTAACTTTTTGCAAGGAACGGTACGGAAACTCCATTTAGGTATAATGCTTTAATTGCTTGAAAGAGAGCTACAATTAACAACTGAAGAAACAAAAAAACAATTAAGTGACTTTCTCAATGCCAATGTTTGTTTGTATTTTGTTACTGAACTGGTTGGCTTCAATGAAAAGCGCTCTGAAAAAAAACCGGCCATGTGCGTGTCGGGCCACGCGCAGTGTAGGGTTCCGTAGTAGCCCGTTATATTTTAGATTTTGTTTTTCAATGAAAGCCTTCACCCGTTATAAACAAGCAACTACTTCATCTTAGTCACTTTATAGGATTTATTCTAAGGATTTTGTATTTGGTAAAAAAATATCCAACCTGAACCTGTCGATGTGAACCTGTCGTTGAACCGCTAGTTCAACGACTATTACTGCTAAACTAATTAAGTTTTCTTAACCGCTACAGTTTTCCTTTAAAGTTCATGAAATGCACTATCATCAAGAATTTTCCAGATTTTACTAGCCAGCAGTTTAGCTTTTAGAGGGGGGGGGACGCCCTAATGGAACAAAAATTTGCACTTTAAAGTTTAATATTTCGCAAATGGAGCATTAAATCGAAAAGTAATATTAGCAACCCCTTAATCATTAAAAAAAACCTATTCAACGATACCCCACAGGATGGGGTAGATGGGGTAGAAGACGAAAAAAAATATCATCCCCACTTCACATGTAGGGGAGCTATACCCTAAAAAAAATATTTTCCAAAATTTTATTTTACCGGTTTGTCGGCGTTATCGATATACACACCTCTACAAAATTACAGCTTTCTAGTACTTACGGTAGGCTTAACAAAACCTCGGACAGACAGACAGACAGACCGACAAACAGACAGACAGACGGACATAGCGAAACTATAAGGGTTCCTTGTCAAGACTACGGAACCCTTATGAAAATGATCATAAGGGAAAGGAGTCGCGTCGCCGCAAAACAAAACGTTGTCTATGTAAAAATAATTCTGCGTTGCTGAATTTTAATAAGGCAAAAAGTTTGTTTGTAATAATATTTGTTTCTTAGCTCATTTCGGCGCACGTAGGTGAGCGTGGGGCGCGGGCGCGCGGGGCAGCGCGATGTGCCGCCTGCTTTGCACGTCGTCATTTCCTCGAAAGTAATTCAAATGGAATCGTGTGCGCCGTTATTAAATATTTCATAACTTACCTCGCCCCCCGGGCCCGACTGTGTCTCACGACCCCGCCCCCCCCCCCCCTCCCGCCCGGCGACCGCATATTAAAGTCATAAAAAAGGGTTGTTTGATCTATCCCCTAAAACAATTTACATATCTCGGCTCAGGCCGCCGCTAAATTATTTAATTAAGAGAGGCATAAGTTTTTATTATTTTAATATGTCGGGTATAAAATTGTGTTAATGGAACAATGCCGCCATTGTGGACTGAATTTTAACCCTCGAAAGCGGGGAGATTACGAGCATCGACGTAAATATACGAAATACTGAAAGTGTTCTAATTTAGTTTCTCAAATAAATTAATGGTTTGTGTAATTAAATGGTTTAATGGTAATCTTTGTTGATCTCTTGAGTAGTCTATTTTAATGGAGTAATTTAAAATCTTGAAATAAAACCGCTAAGTTAAAGGGAATCGAGAAGCGCAGTCTTTTTAAAAGCAGCTAAAATGCTAGCAAACGTTTACGAGAAGCCGTACAGAAAAACATACAAAACAAGCTCGTACTTATTTATAAGTAAAGCACCTACAAACAACAGTAAACGCTTACGTATTACGAGCGTAGTTTCCTAGGACATTGCTAAACGAAAGCATGCGAAATTAGTGTCGCATTACTTGACCGGTGAGCAATAAACATTAGGCAGAATAAAATGGAATAAAAAGAGGCGGTATGCGGGCACGCGACGCCGGCACCGGTATGTTAAGCAGCGGTAATGAAAACTGCGTCGGATACACGATTACTCGCGTCCTTTGATCTTGCTGGGAATTCTACACCCTGTGTTGTGTGCTGTTTGCTTGAAGCAGGTGCGTCGATTGGTTTTCTTACAAGTTTTGTTAAGGTGAAAGCGTCAGGCTAGCCCGCTAAATTCAAATTTTATTGTTCATAAAGTCGAGGAACGACTTTTTCAAGGTCAAAATAATTCCTCGACCTTTATGAACTCGGAGGGTTGTATTGATGATTTTGATGATTATAATTCTGTAACTACACACGTCTTACAGTCGCGAACAATATTTTAATCAACATACAACCTAGCACTGGTTTACAAATCGCAAAAAACAGAAGAAAATTTGAATTTCGCACGCTACCCTGGACCTTAAGACAACGAGAGGTTTTTGCTTTTAATTTCAAGCAATCGAAATTCAAAATCTGCACGTCAAAAATGGAACACCAAACCAGACATTGAAATCACAACAATAAAACCCTTTGAGCTTAATAAATTATATTTCATAATTTACTGTTCGCTAATAGTATTTTAGCTGTTCCATTCCACGGTACCGAATCACCACATAAATTACCATTTACACGATATTCAATTTAATCTTTGACGTCAGTAGCATGACGCGTCACGGCCGTCACCGGGCGTCACTCGGCAATGCCGCACTTTCACACAGCGTGTGTTGTGTACTGTGGCCGCTATACAGGGTGAGTTGACCACCCCAGGTTAATGAGAGCATTTTTATGTGCTCTCGCAATGAGGAATGCAAATTCGGTGGCGGTTACCGTCGCGTTACTTGCCATTGTTTTAACACCGCCGCTTTACGCCACCCTTGGACTTTTATACCTTTTAATACGTAAACCCCAGAATAACGAGACTTTAGTGCTAATCCTTTGTTTTTGTTTAGCGGACGATGTGTGTAATATACGAAAATATTTGGGGTGTAATGTGGGGTTGGTCTTTTTCAGTTTATTGTTTTTTATAGTCCCTAAGGTAAAGTTTGATATTTATTTTCTAAACTGACTTTGTTCAACTTACAAGATGCGCTAAAAATACTAATGGTCCAGAACGTATTCAAAGAAGTGTCTCCTTCGTAGCACTACATTAAATGAACGAATTCAAAGGACCTATAATTTCATTACAAAACAGCACTCCAATATATTGTCATAGATACACTATAAATGATTAATCTACAAAAGCAACAACACAAACTAACGGACCGTAGTGTTATTTCCATCCGCCTGTCGGATTTAAAACTACGGTAAGTAATGAAAATTGAAATATTTTTGCGCAGTAAATACTGTGATTGAAATGTGAAAAAAGAAAGCGAACACAAAGGTGACGAGGTTTGCGCTTTCACGCAAATTATTTTATTGTAATCAATCAGCGTGTGGCCGGGGACGCGCGGGTTCGGCGCGGCCGCGCGGGCGACACAAGCTAGCCAAATTGCGAAGCTTTCGCTGCCGAGCTCACCGTGTTTTCATCCCAATTTTTCTCAACAACGAATATTGTAAATGTGAACGTGCAATTTATTTCATTCACTCGCGAGTGATTGCTTATGATGTGATTGTTAACTGCATTTTCCTCTCAATATTTTTCAATTCATATAAATATGTGTAACTCGCAGTCGGCCGGAAACGCTACAATTTTTTATTTTTCCATGTTTGCGCTGTATTTAAAATGAACGTTAAGCCTCTTAACGTCGATATTTATTGCAATTTTTGCTCTCGGAAACGATATTTAACTACGGAAACGTAAGGATTCAAACAATTACGAGGGATCACTCGTACAGGATGGTACGTATCTTTAATTGCGTACTACATCGGAAAGGATTTATAAAGAAAATGATTTTCCTTTCAGATATAACAATTCCCGAGTTGATATATTTAAAAATAATTATAGAGCAGTAGTGGATGATGAATGTCCTTTTTAAAAAATCATTGTTTTCACTTATCCCAATAAATCAACAGCACCTAACTTTCCACATAAAACAACTAACCCACCGATTACCAACATTCTTCAACACAGATAGACAAACTTTTTCGTTCGCCCACTAGTTGGGAACTGCCTGGAGGCTGGTTCAATTACGGGCGCTGCGCAACCAATAATTGGCAGCAGGGCCGCGACAAAGCGCCCACAATGGGCCCTGATTAATTTCCGAACTGCACCCGAATTCTAACTAGCAAACACGCGACGAACGCTCCGTGAAACCTGCACGGGGAAATTACTTCGGTAGCAGCGTCGGTGACTAAACCAGACCCTTATTGTCTATGGTAGGAGGTAGTGTATCAAAGATTTTTGTCTGCTCTGATTGTTATTGGCGTCAGGAATGTAGGGTGATTTTTGTTGTTTTTTCGCGGCTGCTGATGTTATTAGGGGTTACTGTTTTTTATTTAAACATGTAGGTGCTTAGTCTGAGTTTTTCTGTATTTATGGTTTTATATTCAAATGGGTCTCGCCTGCTTTCAACTTTTATTTAATTTAAAATGTGCTTGTTTGGTTCCGTACCCGAAGGGTAACCAACGGGAAACGGGACCCTTTTACAGCCTCCAGTGTTCGTCCGTCCGTCCGTCCGTGAGTCTGTCAGCGAACTGTATCTCATGATCAGTAATAGGTAGACAGCTGAAATAGGTAGGTGCTTCTGTAGCCGCTATAACAACAAATAACAAAAATAACTTATAATTAAAGAGGGCTCCCTACTACGATGGTACGGAACCCATCATGCGCGAGTCCGTCTCGCACTTGGCCGTTATTATTGTTTTCAGTTTTTTCAGTCGGGTTTTTTATTTATTATGTAAATATGGTTAGTTTATTAAATAGTGGTTAGTTCAGTGTGTATCGGTAAAGTTATTCACAGTTTTCATTTAGATTTAACAAAACATCGGCACCAATGGAAAGACCAAAAGTTAATTCTGTCAAAATGAGAACTGATAAATCGTCATCGTCATAACTTAAAATAAATTTGTGAAGTACTGTTTTAAAATACTTCGGTACAAGCGTTGATGACTAGATCAGCCCCTTAATGTCTGGGCAGTGTATCATAGGTTTTGTTCCGCTTTGTCTTTTATATATTGGCCTCGCTCGTGTGTCTTTGCCTTTTTTTGGGGACAGCTGATATGCTTTAGGGGTTTGTTTACAATGGAAGTAGAGATACTTCATGTTGGTTGATTCATGGTGTATTGAACCGTTTTCAGAATCCTCTTCATACTTAAAAATCAACGTAACCAAGCCAAAGAAAACTACAATAACAACACTTGAAATTGATAACTGAACAATCTTTCATTTCAAATCAAAAACATATAGAGGGTGTTACTCGAATCTCCCTTAACGAAGCCGAAAGGGACTCTCTCTCCAACATTATTTTTTTTTTTTTGATCTGGACCATTCCTGGGAACCAAAGGAGTTCAAAGTTCCAACTTGTCCACGAGTTTAAAATATAAAAAATACTCGTTTTTAATGTGACAACTTTACTTTAAATTACTATTCAATGCATTCATCAGCACTCACCTCCTTCTGCGAAGCAGTCATGCTAGCGAAGGAGGTGGCGGAACAGGACAGGGAGAGATCCTCACGTCCCGGCCGCCGCGGGAGACGCCCCGGGCGTCGGGGGCCACGTGGTGGCTTCCGGCCACCGTAGGCGCGGGCCTGTGGACGGGGAGCTATGGGCTAGCTCCCCGTCCGTTCGCCTCATGACGACAGGCCGTGTCGACGGCGCGTTTGTGTTCCACGCGCGCCTCAAAGAGAGTCAGCAATAAGGAAGGGGTCCGCAAGGACCGAAGCCTGCCGGGGCTGCGGGACTATTCGAAAGAGATACCGTGGCCCCGGAACACAAAGGGCGAGGAAGGAACATGGATGGGTTTTAGTCAGTAAAAGTCTGACACTCCCTCCTGCTCCGCCCAGAGCGGGAGAAGTCATTTGATGATTTCCCATCCTAAAAAAAAAAAAAAAAAAAAATGCATTCATCAGCACAATGTGTTGAGTGCGTTTCATTGATTTTTCCTACAAATAGTTATTTGTGCAACAAGAGAGCAAAGTGGGTTTTTGCTGTGAGTTTTGATTTTGAATCCCGAGTCAGCGAAGGATTCTATAGTTGAATCACGAGCGTAGTGAGTGATTCTAGGTTAGGAGGGATTTAAAGACACGAGATGCAAATAACTTTGGTCTCGTGTAACACATACCACTTTTCACCTCAGCAGCGAGAACATATACCTAAAGGTAAAAAAAACAACATGGTAAAAATTAAACCACCACACCACATCTCAAACACACAGATATCCAGACAATGATTTGTAGGTATATTTTTATAGGATACAATAAACAGGAAAAGATATTGAGATTTGTAAAAAATAATGTTAAGTATTTGGGTTTGTGCCCTATTGACATTCTTTTAAAAAATGCAATAAGTTTGGGATAGGTTTCAATGTGCACGTCATCTTTTGTTTTTATTGTGGCTTTCAACATTGAGTAAATACTCCACATTGTAGATGGTTGCCTAGTTTGTGATAATTCTATGAAGTACGATAACAGTACAGTCTCCGAAAAAGTGTTAGCACCCTTTGTAAGTGTCCATTGCTTAAACATATCATAGGTTTTTAGATATTTTTCGCGAGATTTTTTAGGCAGGAAACTTAATTCTGCATTTTTTAGGTATGCTTCAATCTTCGGGTGTTAAATAGCAGACTTCGTCACTGGACTCGCTCATATTTATTTATTATTATTACTTTATTATCCAAATTTTATTGTACTTTGTAGCTAGCGTACATTGACCCAATCATTGCTAGCGTAACAGAGAATACAACAATAAAAAATTGAATCCCGCTATTTTTTTTAAATGCGTTCTGAAACTACACTCGCGGTATTCTGTCTCAATATTAAAGATTATTAAAACTATAAATAAATAAGTAGATACATGATTTAATTCATTATTCGAAATATAACAATTTTTCACTTACTTAAAACCTTAACCCGTGATTTACAATATTACGGTTATCGATTTACAATATCGGTATCCGAACGTTTTATTGTTTGTTTCTTTTTTGGGCCTTGTTTTACAGTAGTAGGCCCAAAAAAGAATCTAGTAAGATATGGAATTTGAAAATCGAATTTCGAATCGATTTGTTTCTATCTGTCGCTTTTTTCGTATCGAAGTGAAAGTGACAGAACAAAGTGAAGTTGAAATCTTTCGAATTTTGTGAGCAGACCTGCACAGTTCTCGATATTTGACGACCCGAATGGATGGCGCAGCGGTAATGAGGCTGCCTTACGTTTGTTGGGTCCCGGGTTCGAATCCCGGTAGAAGCGAATGTTTGTGTGATGAGCATGGACCTTTGTTTCCTAGTCATGGATGTTTATATGTATAATAAGTATGTATTTACAAACAAAAAGTATCTATGTAGTATATCAACTATCTGGTGTCCACGACACAAGCCTCGTTGCTTAGTGTGGCATTAGATGGCGCTGTGTATAAGGTCCAGCGATATTTATTTATTTTATTAAAAAAATATATTAAAAAGTTACTTTGTCTCACGCTCGCAGCAAAATCGAATGTTGCTCACTGTCTGTAAACAGCAAAACCTGCTTGTTTGAGGTGCTGAGGTGAAAACGTTATTTTTCACCCGAAAAAAAAAGTTGTTTCCGAGCACTCATTTTCGTGTAGGGCTAATTAATAAGTTTGATGTACAGAATGCTTGGTTAACAGCTACGTGAAGAGTCCGTTTACTCGTTGTATTCACAACAAAAAACTTACTTTATAGAATCACAATCTTTAACAGATAACATCATCATTCATCGACCAACAACTTAATCTAGATTCTAAGATAACAGACAAAGGCCTAGTTTCGCTCTGCCGTGTTAATTGAATCTCCAACTATCAGATGATGACAGCGAGAGTGAGCTCACTACGAAGGGGGGCGCAGCAGGGAGGGGGAGGGGCTCGGGAGGAAATTAAACGTCATATGGTCACTTTCTTCCCCGGGACAATGCGTTGTTAATAACCATTCTTGTCTTATTTTCATTGAAAGTTTTGTTGGAGGTTTCAAGTAAATAGATGGAGGATTTTCAGCCTTAGCCACAGTCGGTAGAAATAGGTTACTTTTAATCTGGCTACAAGCGTTGTACGCTGTGCGGGACTCCCTATGTGTTTGGTACGCATGTATAAATAAGGTTTGTCTGCAACGCGCTTATTACAAACTTAGCTGTTCCCTCGAACTTCGTCCGCGTGAAATTATTATCAAAATATTACTTCCATATTTGAATCGGATTTTGTTAACAATTTCAAAGGTTTTTATTATTCTTTTTCTAAAATAAAAGTAGCCTAAGTTACTTCTTATAACATCAGCTATCTGCCTGTAACAGTCACGTCAAAATCGGTTCCGCCGTTTCGGAAAATTAATTAGCCGGAACAAACACACAGAAAGACAAAACAATTTCATGACATACACTCCAATTTCATTTATTGTATAGATGTGTTACGCGTAGACTTGTTTGCTATGCGCATACTACGCATCGCGTTGAGTTTGCTACGCGTAGGCTCGACTAATATGCGTCTGCTACGCGACGCTACGAGTTCGCTACGAATTTGCTGCGTACTTGTAACTTGTAACGTATCAGGGGGCCGCTTTAGCAGAATCATAATATGAAAATAGCGTTAAATTTTTTTAAATGCTCCTCAAACACAATTTAAGATATTAACTGTGTCTGTGACCATTTTAAAAATGTTAAGGCTATTCATATTATTTTCCTATTATGATTCTGCTAAATTTTAGGCCATTTTAGACCCCCAGCTATGTTTTCGTTTAGTCGTGGATTCGAGTCGTTCCCTTTTGCATGTTGGACTTCTGTTGTACAATGTCAATATAATGATGTCAATTAATGATTGCTAAACAGGAATCCTATCATGTAAATCTACCTTAACATTAACGTTAGTAATTAACTTCTATAGTGGAGATTATATAATCAGTCAGCAGGAAGCAGTCATATAATACATTTAAAAAAATACTAGCCTATGACTGCCCCATTGCTGGGCAAAGACCTCTTCACATACAATGAAGGCTTCAACAGTTATCTCTACCCTTGCTCGTGAAGGGTAGGTGATTTCAGATTTATATTAATTATAAGTTCCTGGTATAATAAAAAACCGGCCAAGTGCGAGTCGGACTTGTGCATGAAAGGTTCCGTACCATCGTAGTAGAGCTAAAAAAACGAATAATAAAAATAAATTAAAGGGGGCTGCCCTTTAATTTATTTTTATTGTTCGTTTTTTTAGCGGCGTAACAGAAATACACATTCTTTGAAAATTTCACCTGTCTATACCTATTACGAATCATGAGATACAGCCGCTGACTACTGACAGACAGACGGACGGACAGCAGAGGCTTAGTAATAGGGTCGTTTGGTTACCCTTCGGGTACGGAACCCTGTAAAAGCGCCCCACAAGTTAGGTAGTTATAAAATGCTTCCAATTAATTAATACCCACATAACTTTAGTTTCAAACCAACCTATAATAATGATGCTCCTTACAAAAACCTATAGTACTACCTACCCACAACTTGAACGTAACTAATCAACGTGCCACAAGGCACGCTGCGAATCTCAGCACCAGGAAATTAACCGACGACACACTCAGGACAGGTTGTCTATGGCTGCTCAATTACCTTGCTTACTCTAGACTTGCTTACTCTGTGCCCAGAAACTACTTGATTTACGCGCAGCTTCTGTAATGACGGCCTAGGAAATCTTTGTCTATGCTTGCCTGGGGTTTTCATTACTTTGCTTTAGTGAATTGATGGTGCTCGTTAATGTATGAGGATTATGTTATCAGTTGAACTTTATTTGTTTTTCTATTGACTTTTCGGTATTAGTTTGGTAGAGGAAGTATTAACATAAAAACCGGCCAAGAGCGAGTTGGACTCGCGCACCGTTCCGTACAAACTTTTTAAAGGACAAACTTAACTTTGCTGTTCGTTCCCATGAAACGACTATTGCAGCAACCGCAAATAATAAGTTTGTAATAGTAAAATCGCTTTTTTTTGTTATTTAACTAAATATTGACGATTTTCAGATTTTTCCCTTTACATGTGCTGTAAGACATTGCTTCTCGCCAAATTTCGTGATTCTAGGTCAACGGGAACTACCATATAGGTTTTCGACCTAAAACCTATAAGGTACTTCCGGTTGACTTAGAATAATCAGTTTTGGTTAAAAGCAAGGTCTTACAGCACAAGTAAAGAGAAAATTCCAAAAAATAAAAAAGTTGAAAATTAAGGTAAATTTTGGTACTAAAAGTTTTCGCGAAAATCTAAAATATGCCAATATCTTTTTATGATGTTGACTCAGGACCTTCATCTTTATACACCTAATAAGGACTATATACCTTATTATCTGGTATAAATTTCAACTTGCTAGGCCCACCCGTTCCTAAGAAAATCGGTGGTGACTGACGAACAGACGGACAGACAGACAGACGGACAAGAAAGTAATCTTATAAGGGTTCCTTTTTTACCTTTTGAGGTACGGAACCCTAAAAAGGATGAAAGTTTCTTCTGTTATAAAATCAAATGTTGACTGAATTTCTATATTAATACTAGCTCTTCGCTCGAGTCTTCGTCCGCGTAAACAAGAGTGCTACCTGTCGGGTGCAGCTATAGGTTAGAACCATCCAGATGACTCCATAAGGACACCAAACAAATTTCAAGCTGTTTAAAAGAAGCCTAATAACGAACACACAAACATCGGAATTTTATATAAAGGTCACTGGCCAAACCCGATGTCAGGCCAAACTAGTCTGACCTAACCCGGTTGACTGGTTTATTATTTCAGATTTACTAACCTACACAAACTAATTACAGTTCTAACCGAATCCGGCTCGAAGGACCATGTATGATTTTGTATGCAGCTGTGGGGACTGGTGATTGAGAGAAAGGGCCCGCGGCGAATAAGGCACCTGTTTTTCTTCTAGACAGTAAATCCAAGAGAGTATTTAATGACAAGACTGATTTTGACAACATGCACGCACTCACGCAGTGTTGCAAGAAATAAAAAAATAAAAGCCAACATTTAATTCCTTCACACGGGGTTCCAATAAATCCACACACATTTGACCTGAAATTGGGTTCGGCCGTTAACATGCAATAAATACTAAAAACTTAAATCTCTAAATCCTCACCTCAACTCATCCACAGTCCCCGTCATATGAATAAAACGTCTTAATCATTCCATAATGAAGGCTCCATCAACTTCAAAAGCCTCCATTTACTTGAAACGAGAGAACAGAGGTGCTCACTCAAAATCCGCCTGTAAATAGACCCGTGGTAGCTTGAATGACGTCATGACGTGACGACGGCACTGCGTCGCAGGCGGCACTGTCCAAGCGTTTAATTTCCTGGTTGACGCCGCGTCCCGACGCTTGATTGTACAAGTTGTACCGTCCACAAGAACTGTTAGCTAATGTTTTCCTACTTAGTTTTGTTAGATCTGTGTTGTTTGAGGAAGCGGCTGGACGTAAATTGTGACAGTTCGCGATAGACATGTCGATTTTAATTGAATACTAGCTGTGCCCCGCTACCTTCTTCTGCGTGAAATTATTATAAAAAATACTTCTTCCGTATTTGAATCGGATTTTGTTAAAAATTTCAGGGAATTTATGTTTTTGCACGGAACTCTAATCCTTTTTGTAAATGTAGGTTAAGTAGCAGAACTTACTCATTAAAACATCAGCTATCTGCCATTGAAAGTCCCGTCAAAATCGGTCCAGCCGTTTCGGAGTTTAGCCAGAACAGACAGACAAAAAGCTGAAAAAAGAAAGTGTTTTTGTCATAACATAATACTGTCTGTATCATAAGCATTTCATTTAGTAAAAAAAAAAAAAATAATACCCATATTGCATGTAATGATTTTAGTCTAGATTATTTAATGGGTTCCGACTGTTGCAGTCAATATGTCCTGTTTCTTGAACTTGTTTTTATCTTTTCAGTTTTTATTTAAAGTTATTAGTTATTTTTTTATGCAGTCGGGTTTTTTTAATTTTTTATAATTATTTTTTTTATTTTACACTTTTTAGTTACTTAGATATACCATTTTAAAATCCTCATGATGAGCCCTTTATCGAGCCGTTCAGGCTGCAGAGCGAGCCAAACATTTGGATTTGGCGCCAAAATCCGCCATTTTGTTTTTTTTTTTATTTTGATATACCCAGTGTCACTCTCACAGTAAATACGAATCTAACGACACCTCTCAAGCTAAAATCCATCGAGCCGTTCAGGCCACAGAGCGTGCCAAACAATTGTACGTATACATACATACATACTCTCGAAAAACATAACCCTCCTTCTAACGCAGTCGGGTAAAAAGAGATTATCTTGAAAATACAAACAGACACTTAAATTTTATTTATTTTTGTTGAGTATAGATTATGTCATCGGAAAATACGAGATTTTACTGCAAAATTTATGGTCGAGTTTTCAGGAACGGGGTGAACCTTTCGTGTAGGCTCCTTCCGAAATCACGATAGAACAATGTTAGGGGAAATAGGCAATTAAGTATCCGAAAATAGTGCAGTTAGCGTGCGTGGTATCAGCGCGCATCTAGCGCGTGCTGGCGCGGCGTGCCCGCGCGACGTGCCGGCGTGCCCGCGCGCCAATTAGACGCCCGTCGCACAACCGGCTAATAGCCCATTAACACTCGCTTTACACCGCGCGGCCATCGCTCACCTCCATCTATTCGCTGTTAGTGCACCGCCAATCCAGCCCGCACCCACCCCACCCCCCGCGCCGTCATCTCTACACGGCGACAGAGGGGAACCCCGCTTAATTGACGGGAGTCCGCTGTCATAAATAAACGTTCAAATGTTCCACTTTATAGGTAGTGCGGCTAATGTGCAATCGAATTTATTTATGGCACGAATTCTTTGAATTTATGGCGCTATTGTGAACTTGGTGGTCAGTGGGTGATCGCTGTGATTAGACTTACGTCACGAGCTGTAAATATGTCGAGTATAACACTTTCAGTGACGACGGCGTGTAATAAAGTCGAACTTTAAGTAGACGCTAGTAATGGGCAGGCTAACGAGAGATAGTTCGAATTAAAGTTGTAATAGAAACTCGGTAGCGTTAGGTCGTTCCTGTAGCACGCGAGGTGCGATGCCCCGCGATCGGGCGAGGCGTTTCGCGTTAATTAATTGGGTATTTTCACACGTCAGCGGCTAGATCTCTCCAAATAGATCGGCGCGCGCGGCCCTTAATTAGCTATATCTGCGCGACCGATCGCCTGCGCCTGCGCACTCCGCCACGCCAATTTGGCGCTAGTCTCTGCTTCGGAATAGCTGGAGATAAGGCAACTAGAATGCTCAGTAATAACCTCATTATGAAATATACGAGGCTCTGCTGTTTGTTAGATAACGCGACGACTCTGTGTATCTTACGCTGTTATATTGTGTTGCCAGGGTTTATTTATGACCATGCTCTTTGTTCAATTATTGAAATTGTAAACAATGTAAGGTTACATTAATTAAAATAAAGCTTATTTCTGTATGTCAAAGTGTTGGGTACAAAATATTGTCGTTTAAAAATATGTTGTTGCAGTAGTGTGTTCGATCGTATTCTAATAAAGCTAAACCCATTTTAATAAACTTGTAATGTTTGGTTCAGTTTTGCGCCACAGTCCCTGATGTTTTTTTTTTCGGGTGGGAAAACTTCAAATGGGTCCCACTCTGGGCAGAGCGAAGTGTCAGACTTCTACTGACTAAAACCCATCCACGTTCCTTCTTAGCCCTTTGTGTTCCGGAGCCACGGTATCTCTTTCGAACAGTCCCGCAGCCATCTGAGCCAGCCTCTATTTTTCTTTTTTTTTCGGATGGGCAATTATCAAATGACTCCTCCTAGCTCTGGGCGGAGCAGGAGGGAGTGTCAGACTTTTACTGACTAAAACCCATCCATGTTCCTTCTTCGCCCTTTGTGTTCCGGGGCCACGGTATCTCTTTCGAATAGTCCCGCAGCCCCGGCAGGCATTGGCCCTTGCAGAAAGAAGGGGTCCCCTTCTTTCTGCGAGCTAGCCCACAGCTCACCGTCGGCCCTCAGCGATCTGAGCCAGCCTTGATCGTCACCTTAGTCAACATGCGCTACTCCTTTCGGAACTCTGTCTCACTGTCCCTGCGTTAGTCTGCATCATCCAACTGCCATGATTTCCAGCTTTTTCGATCCAGGGCTAATGGTAGTATAGTGGAACACTGATCGTTGGTTTTGTCTAAGTTTTCACCACCGTCTTCTACGAGGTTTGCCACGTCGCGGCGTCGCCTCCTGGCAGTGTCACCTGTGTGTTAGAATAAAGCATTTATAACGGTTTCAACAGTCCAAAGTAGACATAAAAACTTCGATGAGCTATCAACGAAAATTCAAAAACGTCGCATCATTACTCACCGTAAAGTATTACAAATAATTTTAAAATAATTACCATTCTCTATTGATCAATTCGTTATTCACAGCTCTAATATCGCGTTAATATGCATCGCAATAGAATAGAGAGCCGTCGGCCGGTCTGCGCCGGCGCACGTGTTGATCCCGCACCATTCTCCCCGCAACTGATTGACGGCCGTCAGGAAACAATTACCTTTTTGTCGGCCAAGCGATACACCGCTAATTACAATAAGTGATCATTGATTTTTTTAATTACGCCGCCCATTCATGCGTCTATCATCGCGGCTGATAGTTGCCAGTCAGTGCATTTAATAACGCCCGCCATCAGCTCACGGAATGCTCGTGGTTTCACGCTCGCGGAATTTTGTATTACAAACTCCTCCTTCTTTAATCTATTTTTTAATTTAAACTCTTGAACAGAATCACCCACGACTCGCACTTAACCGATTTTATTTAATCATCCTCACAAATTGCAATTTGAACATTGTTAACAAGAGGTGGCTCGCAAAAAGTTAACAACTATTAAGAGGAATTTTAATGTGTCGAGTGAAGAAAATCTTTATACAGTACGCAGTTGGAGCGTAACCTGTTTTGCCGTGTAAGCGTACGCGTTGCATTCCTATCATAAACGCGAGATGCGCGGGTGAGCCGGCATTGTGCCGTGCCGTGCCAAGCAGGGCCGCGCCGGTACCGCACGTGGCGCCCGCGGGACGCTCATGTAGCCCGCCCCGTGAGAAACGAATGTTCCCGGCCTCTAATTACGTTTTATGCGATATCGCCATTTAATTAGCAACATGTTTCCCATTCCGAAACATTAATTAATATTTTCATCAGAGTTCTCCGCATTTAACTGTGCTTTTATTACTCTCTCGAGATTTTAATAAAGATTCTCGACCACCCTCGTTCGAGTGTTATTGTTTTAAAAAGTCTTATTATGAAATTTTTATTGCTGTGTCGTCGAGAGGGATCATTTATTTCATTGTCGACGGCTTTCCGATCGAATACTAAATGAGTTCTTTTAAGTAAAACGAGCCATCGAGTAAGAAAGTTTTTTGCGACGCGCCGTAACGGCGACAAGTGGTTGACATTATAACAACGTATAATCACATTGGTCAGTTTTTGCAACAATAAAAATATCACCACGAACGTTTCTTGACAGCTACACAAGAACTTAACATCTCGATAAGTTGACGTTCGCGAATGAATTCGCCAGATAAGGGGTACAATTAATTCAATGGTCAGCGAGTAATTGTAGCAACAGATTAATAACCGATTCACGTAGCAGGGGACAAATTGCGCCAGCTGCCCAACGCTGCCGCCGCCGCCCGCTCCGTAATGACACTGCACGTGTGACATCTCTCTTACGTCCACCGCGCGGCTTTCATTCTCAACTCGGTATTAATGACGACTAATTTATTCAATGTGTCCGACTCGCTGGATACTCAACTATATTTGCCTTATCTGCATAATTGTAATCGATGAAATTCCTATTATTTCGCGATGTTTAAGGTCCGAGAGCGTGAGAACAACCCTCGGAGGGAACTAATTACTCCGAATGTGGCTGGCTTGGGTCTTCGGTTAATTAGAGACGGAGTGGTTCAACCCTCTTAATTAATACTTGTGCCTAGAAGGCCCTCATGCTTACCTCGACTGTTTTGTTTGAATTGTTAATTCGTGATAAAACATCAGTGGGTATTGTGTTAACATTATAATTAAATGCTAAAAAAGCATTTGAACTTTATTTTACCCTTATCCGCTTTGAGTACATACAATGGAAATTGTAACATTTTGAAATTACGTGTACGTAATGAATATATTATGATTATTAATTACAATTCTTGGAAACCTTTTAAATTTTATTAACCAACCTACCTGATACCTATAAAAACGTAGTTTAATTTATTTGAAGTTTTCTTTTTCAATGCTTGCGCCTGTTTGTACTAGTCAGTATTTAATATCTTCAAAGGGCCTCAATACGAGTATTTCCATAGTTTTTAGATTCTTTACAAATCGTAAATTTATGGGGCATCAATGGCCCATAAATTAATTATCCAATAGACTTTTATAGTTTTATGACCATTTCCGGTACCAAATATTTGTGTTACATCACAAAGACAAATAAAAACTTTGTTGTCACAAAAATAATTTACGATTACAATGTCATAGTCCCTGGTAGACCGGATCGAATAAATTAAGATATTGTAAAAGGTTAATAAGTACCTTATGAGTAGGGTTTCCATTTCGAGAAAAGTCCTGAGAACAAAACTGAGTGTTGCAGAAGAGTTCTGACATTTCACTTTTATCTCTCTCTTTCAGTTCTAATTCTTCTATATTTACATAAAAAATATACTAATGTATGAGAAATAATACTATGGCGCCTAAATGTTCACTTTTTGTATTAATTATTTATTACTTATTAAATAAATTATTCTTAAATACGAGTAGGTTCCTTTTTAAATTTTCGAAAAACAAAAACAATTTTGAACAAAACTTCTGGAACAAGGCCGGATAAAATGGACACACTACAGCTACTTCATGGTGCATGAAAAAAAACTTGACACATTTGAGAGAGACTTGAGAACAAAAAACCCGTACATGTCCTGATAAATCCGGACGAATGCTAGCTCTACCTAAGTGTAAGTAGGTGTATGCGTAGGAGATGCTTACGGATCACAGTATTGGGACCAACCATACGATATTTTTGTAACAAAACACGGTTTTATTTATGTAACGTCTTTATTTGTATAAATTGAGACATCCTTTGAAGTTATTTTAAATTGTGGGTAAAATGTGGGTAGTTATTTGTGTATACAGTTTTCTTATTTGAAGATTTTTACATTATTGTGGGAACATAGACCAGTGGAGTTATTGGAAACTGCTATGAATAAACCATTGTATAAAATATAACATATTATAAGATACTTATAACAGATTTTTTCAGTAAAAAAAATGTCTGTGTTCGGGATATATTTCAAGATTCTCTGAAAAACTAATAAGTCTTGTCATAACTGTTGTTGCTTTCAAATTTTAATATCAATGCAATTTCTAGAATAATTACCAGTGAACTACTTTGTGTCTTAGTTTATTGTTAAGTTTGTTTTTAAATGTATGTAATAAAGCTAAATATAGATTTTTACATTATAAACAATAATCCTTTATTTCTGTTTGAAAATATTTTTTTTTTACACTTTAAAAATGTTGATTACAACATGAAAAGACTAATAAAAATATCTGTGCTTTTGGCAAATTTAGAATCTCAATCAGATAAAGTGTTAGATATCTGTATTATCTAAGTTCCAACATTCCTATTCTCTGTAAATCCGTCTATTGCAAAGATTGTAAAAGTCAAAACAATGTTCGTAAACTAGTAGCAGCGAGCAATTTTAAACAAAAAAAAAAACTCGAATTTCCAGCATTTTTCCACTCACATTAACATTTATAACTTATACGATTTTTCCATATTTTCTAAATAAAACAACCAATAAAAATCCAATAATCATGCAACTTGTAGTTTGTAGCCCGACACTTTAAATTACAACAACTACTTGACTTGAACACGGAATTTCTTAACAGTTGTAAAGTCCACGGTAGCGAAGAAAAATGCGGCTCGCCGTAATGAATATTACATTAAACAGCTAATTTATGAGCCACTACAAATGAATAAAGAGCGCACTCGATATCTTGGACACGACTTTAAATTCCTTTACGTACTCTTTATTAATAAACTATTATTGCAATTACCATTACTCCACAATTAAAAGTTTTTCCCTCACTTTCCATAAGTTCGTTATTATTAAACTTAGTAACTTTCAGAGAGGCGTTAAATAAAAAGGGAAATATATATTTCTTATTTAATTAGGTTTATAATTATGGTAATAACACCACCGTCGTTAAGTGTATAAATAAAATGTTATGTAACATGTAACCGACCGTGTGTAGCGAGATTTACGTAGAAGAAGAAAAAAGAATTTAAGACCCCTTTATATTTATTTTACTTAAATCCAATAACAGTTGAACCGATCGTTGCACTTTGTCCTGCCATCGAGTTCATCTCCAATCACGACACGTGCAAATAAGGCCGCAATAGAAACTATATAAAGTAAATTTACGACGTGTCAGTGTAAAGTCGTAAATGTGAAATTGTTCTCGGCTGTGGATAATGGCGTATTTAATGCATTTGTGACTGGATGTTCCGTGTTACCTAACCGTTGTGTCTTATGTACACGTCGCCCGACGACACGGCTCTTCGATTAACATAAAATCGAGGCGAACAGCGGCGACCCTGCGTGGGCGCAGGCTCTCGCGCATCTACCGCGCCCGACACTTATATTGGGATCTCGCTCCCTCGAAACCTCCATAAACCTAACACAAAACAAACGTACACAGCAAACACAATCCTATTACCACAGCTCGGTAATCACTAAAGTATTTCGTGACCACTAAACCGCATTTAGTCAGTTAGTCATCATAAACCAGCTGATGTTGCAACTCGTTGGTCGAAAAATAATTAGCAGTTAGTCGACCTCGCAGCCGGCGGCCCAACGCCGAAGGAAAACCGCACGCGCTGACATTGACCTGGCGAGCCCCACTCTGTCTACAACGAGCGCGCCAGTGCGGGCACAGCCATCCACCAGCACGCCACGGCCACGCAGTTTTTGCGTTTATGAAAAATATCATCTACATTTACGCGGCAAGTTCAACAAAAAATCCAAGACATTGAACACGCCACCTCAGTACGACTTTCATCCGCTCGGCCACACAATCCGATCATTACCACTTACGGGATCAATAATTCATATCCAATTAGCTGATTACCGCAGGATGTACATGTAATACGTACAAATTTATTATATCGAGCGCGTTACATGATTGCGTTTTCAATTAATTTATCTACTCATTTAAATAGTGGTTTACAATGTAGTACGATAGTGTCTGGCATGTTTGATGCCGAGTGCCGATGCGACGCACTGATAACATTCCGGCTCAGGTATCGAACACGAAATTCTTGGCGTGGTCAAAGCTGAGCCATGCTTGAGGGTACACAACGATTCGATCTAGACGTATGTATGAATGCGTGGAATTCACGGACAATTGATGGAAGCGCGCGATCCATCGCTCTCTCTGTGCAAATCTAGTCTTTAGGGGTGTACAAGGGCGCGCAGTGTTCTGCATACCGTTCGATGAGAGGTCTCGTCATCGTCGGACGGGATCGTGACAGAGAATTCGTCGGTCGGCTGCCGGTGGAATGCGAGCGGTAATTGATTTGTCCTGTGTAATCGACGAGCGGGATTGACAGGAATATCGAGACGTCACGCCAGCCGGATGGTGAAGATACGCACGCAACTGACTGCCATCGCCCGCCGCCGCCTGACTACACTACACTTGTAGATAAGTGCTGGAGTCACGCTTGCCGATCACTGATTGTTTGTTTATGAATACAAGGAAGATTTTCGTAAGTATGATGTGGTTGACCTGAGTTAATTTTATCAATCTTGTTATAGTTGTTGTTTTCACGAATTGGGTATTTTCCAAACACGTTAGTTTTTACCTATTATACATATAATATGGTGGCATGGTTTTTTTTGAGGAGCTCGTGGCTAAATAATAACAGCCGCTCGGGTCGATCTTTAGGTTAAGTAAGCTGTGCTTGCCTAGGTTGGTCTGTGGACGGGTGACCACCATTACATACCGAGTTTCCTCGGAAAGCACGTTAAGCTGTTGGTCCCGGCTGTCTATGGAGTTGTCATAAGATCATTTTTTCAGTAGTCTGTGAAAATGCTCTGCTCTGCTCGGCTCTGCTCTGCTCTGCTCTTGGTGTGCCTGTGCACTGACCCCTACTCGTGCTTTGAAAAACTTGCAATAATTTACTCCACAAATCATCAAATTAAGTTCTGTCAGCGATAAACTTAAAGCGACTTTCACTGAACTTAAACATGGTCAGCATTCTTCGAAGTACGTCATCACTTGTCTTCTATATAAAATATTGGAAAGAGTCGCGAGTAATCCGTCGCACGCGATCCAGAAACTGGTCCGTACAGTAACAGCGCGAAGCCAAATAAAATTAATATTCATAGCCGTTGTATTTATTGGCTTTCAATTAGTATAATCTTAATGGAGCATTAACATACGCGCGGGCGACGCGTCGGAGCATTACCATAGCCGTCGGCGGGTTGCCATCCTGGGATTTTTGGACACCTTCAAATTGTACGTTTTCTGTGATGTCACGTAATTAAATAGAAAATGTCCATAATGGTACTCGCATTTTCCAAGAAAATCGAAGTCTTGCAAAAAGCGGATTTATGTACTTGAAGGAAGAAAAAATGTTTTGCATAATGTAGAGCCACATGCACAGATCATTACTTCTAATGTATCCTGCCCGTAGCTGCCTCGTGCAAGACTAATAGACGACTTAAAAAGGCAACAAATGTTACGGGCTGTCCCAGTTAACCTCAGCCGTTTCGAAAAACTACATAAATGGGCAACCGAGCCGGCCTAAGCTGGCAACACCGGTCGCGGAAGGCTCGCTGCCGATGACCTCCGGCGACCGGTTCCCGCGGTCCCTCTGCCGCCCGCGCACCCCCCACCCTCGCCCCCTCGCGCGAGACGTTTCATTACGTTATTATTATATTAAATGCTATAATACACATTGTAGGCATTAGTCCGGCGAGACGTCGTCCTAAGAAAGGGTAATGTATGGCCCACGTAGCCGGTCCATTCGGTTTTATTTGAAACGCTCGGGGATTAGCGCGGTGATCTTTATGGCCGTTTTCAATGGCGAATTGTTCTATAGCGAGAAATTTTTAGTCATTATGTTGACTTCTCCGTATTTTCGTTGAAGGACAGTTTTGTGTTGTTGTATTCCCCACGTTTTGAACGTTAAAGCTAGTACATTACTTGCATCATAGTCTTTCAGAAAATCGGGATACTGATTGGATTAATTGAGTCTTCATTTACCTATATTAGTTAGTGTTGACTTATACATTTTTATGAGTTGTAAAATTTCATAACTTGGAAAGATAAAATTTAACCAAAAAAGGTTTTAATAGATAAAAGATCTTTAAAACAGACAGATAGTATAAAATATGATCATAGTTAATAGCAGCTTGATAGCTATAAAGAAGTAATAAAGAGCTTATAAATAAATACGATCGACGCAGACAATCCGTAGTTCCTTTCCTCAAACATACAAACAAAATGAAAGTGCGTCAAATTAGATAATTATTCGAGTATTGAACATGAATGGAGGATGCACACCTGTGTAAACATTCAAGGTCAATATTATTCAAATAAAACTAGTGAAGGCTTAAAAACATTTAGTGTTGACACAGCTCCAAGCCACCTTTGTCCCTGCATCGTCTGATCGTAATTCGATTTGGCATTAAACCGATTCTTTGGCGCTCTCGGGCCGTGTATCGATTTGGAACAATTAAGTGAGAGATTTTTTAATAAGTACTTCATACGTGTTTTTTTTATTGATCAAGTGTGGCGAGTGCAGAATGAATTTTTAACGAAGTTTGTTTTTTTTTAATCTGAAGTTTGGATTTTGTCTGGTTTTATCAAATGGGGTTCCGGTTTTGATTTCCAGGTCGGGCAAAGTGTTACTTATTGGGTTTTTTTCATCAGGAATTTCTCATTAGCAGTCACGGAGTCTGGATTGGTGGCCTTTTGATGGCAATAGACTTGCCCCCTATTACATACACACTTAAACATAACTAACGAAATGTCGTGTACTAATGGGTACACCTCTACCTATCCCTTCGGGGTTTACAGGCGTGATGTTGTTGTGAAATTATAAGTTAATAGATTACTGAACACTTTTCATCTTATTTTCAACTAGAAAAATATTAAGGCTCTTCAACAAAATACATTCGGTTCCACTAATTAAACTCCCTTCAACAAGCTGAACAATTCCGTGGTCGTTTTATTTTAGGCCTCACTTACCGGCCGTGATATAACCGGGACTAATCTCGAGATCTAAGTTCATCTCATTATTAAAATACAAATTATTTCCACGTAGTGTGTCACAGAGGAGCGATCTAATTATAGAGTTGACCAGTTCTGTAGGCCGAAGAGGAGGGCCGCACCTCTCGTCGGAATAACGCACGCTACAAAGTATCGCGTTACATCGCGCGGTGCACTTGATCATGCCGTTGTCCGCACTCTTTTATTTATATGCTTTATGTGGCATCCTTTATTTTTGTTCGAACCGCTTTGAACGGCGGCCGCACCGACCGCACCGCTTAGCGCTCGCCGCAGATACCACCCGACCGAATTAGTCTTACTAGAATGCATTATGCTCTCCGGCAAACCACATATAAAATCAATATTCCTTAACTATTAACGTCTCGTGTGGTGTGACTTTAAAATCGTTTTAGTAGCCCCCAGACCGACATTAGACGTCGAGCCACATAAATTTCATTACTGTCGACTATCTACTAATCCCATACGTTATGACGCATCCTTTTAAGCCAGGTCTAAGTCGATGTTTGAAACTTATTAGAGCTGTCGTTAAAGTGAGTACAGTGGAGGCGCATAAATCGAGTTGGCACGTCAAAATATCAGCGGTGACAGCGGCGTGCGGTACCGCGCCGAGTCGTGCCCCGCCGCGCCGAGGCCGTGGCCCGGCCGACCAATTTATTCGTCGGGACGTCAGATTTCGAGGGCCTCGTTACGACTAAGCCTCCAATTAGACTTATCCCTAATTAAGAGATGCCAATAAATTACCCTCCATCACGGGCTAACGAAGACGCGCCGCACTAATAACGCTAATTGATTTTGAGTAATGAGCTCGAGTTTTGATGGAGCTGATTGGGGCCGCGAGGGGGCGCCATCGAGCCATCGATCGCGACTACACTGCCAATAATATGAGATGCCTTTGCTGCGCTTCTCCTTATAGTTTTGTTGTACTTTCTTACCCGCTTGTTTAATTAGCTGATTGAATTTTGAGAGTTTAGATTAACCTGTCTATAAAGGGTGTAAAAATACCCTAAACGAAGCCGAAAGGCACTTTTTTCTGCCTATCATTGCGATATTTTTTTTTTGTTTTGAACCATACCTGGGAACCTTCTAGTTACGGAGATATAGGGGTTCAAAGTTCCAACTTTTTCGCAAGTTATTTCATTTTAAATACAAGTTTTTAAAATAAATACCTCCACGACCTCCATACTATTCAAACCATCCATCAGCACTCCTACTGCAAAACGTGATTTTTTGCCCCAAAAAAGTAGTCATTTCACAGCAATAATAATTCCGTAGAGTTACTTAGTTTGATGTACATACATAATGCTTGGTTTGTGAATCGTTCGTTTCGTTTACACCTTGGATTGTAAATACGAAGATAATAAAGAATTTTAATTAAATAACTAAATGAAGCGTTCTTTTATAACTTTGTTAGGTCTTCCAATGATAATTTAATTAATTGTATTCAGAGGAAGGTTACGCTTGTTAGTAAGTATGTATCCATGGCTGAATGTACTGCATTTTAGTCTTAATTGAATTCCATTACTGAAGTGAAAGCTCTCGTTTAATTACCGAGCGGACTAAACAAGACCATGTTCTGATAAATTGCATTTTAAACGTAAATACTGCGGTTGCTTTGTTTCTGATACTGGTTTTAATTAATGATATCATTTTAATAAAATATACCTATAGGCAAGGTGGTTCTAAGATCCAATTATTCATTAAATAATACCTAATTTTAAGAATGTTCATACCTTTCTATATAAAAATGTCAATCGTGAGGATGGTTTTAAACTATCAAGTACGTGGAATCCAGTGGTAAACCTAATAAAAAATAACATGCGTCTCCATTATCAAGAAAAACCTAGTGATACTGTGAGTGCGTTTTGTCGTGAGTTACAAACGAGTTCCAGTAGTGCGCGTAATAAAAGACTAAGAAAGAGGGTAGACATATTTGTCTGCTCATAATAAATAATTTTCGTCCCACCTGCATACTTCTTCAGTATTCCCGCGATCATGATGCTTGCAACAGCGTCGAAATATCGGGAGCTCATCGAACCAAAAGAAAATCACGGATATCATCCCGTAAGTACTTTAAGTGTAGTGAAAAACCGTGAAAGTCTAAAACAGTGCATGTTCATACGATTTATATCTCCGACGGTTTTGTTCGTTAAAACGTACATTATGAGCTAAAGAATTCTTAGTGACAAATAAAATGTCAACACTCCCTCCAAGAATTCTCGTAGACGCCTACGAAAACGCTACGCCAACTCCTGCTATTAGAAAAAACACTCCAAGAATTCTCGTAGACGCCTACGAAAACGCTACGCCAACTCCTGCTTTAGAAAAAAACACTCCAAGAATTCTCGTAGATGCCTACGAAAACGCTACGCCAACTCCTGCTATTAGAAAAAACACTACAAGAATTCTCGAAGACGCCTACGAAAACGCTACGCCAACTCCTGCTATTAGAAAGAACACTACAAGAATTCTCGTAGACGCCTACGAAAACGCAACGCCAACTCCTGCTATTAGAAAAAACACAACAAGAATTCTCGTAGACGCCTACGAAAACGCTACGCCAACTCCTGCTATTAGAAAAGACAAATAATAATTAATGTGTCGTTGTATCTAGTGGTCGTAAGCGCGACTTCTGAGCATGAGGTCCTGGGTTCGATTCCCAGGTCGGGCAAAGTGTTATATATAACTAGCGAAACGTGTGTGTTAAATGGGTACAGCTCTGCCTAACCCTTTAGGGATTACAGGCGTGATGTTATGCGATGTAGGTAATAATAAATAATATTGATCTAGTCGTACGAAGACTCACAATGACATACAAAATCTTTTATTTGAGTACTGATAAGGTATATATTCGTAGCGTGCTACGAGAAAGCTCAACGTTCTAAAGCTACGAACAGCTGATGATGACATTACGTTATGTCAGCATTTTGTGGATCTAGATGACTATTTGTTAAGGCTCGTATCCACTAGGCAAGAATTGACGCGCAACACGTGACGCTCAACATGTTCGGCAGCGTTGCACACATCTCGCGACGTTGCCAGCTGGCGCGCAACATCCCAAAACAAAAGTTGCTAAACAAAAGTTGATTCTGCGCTGACTTTTAACACGTTCAGCAACATGTTGTACAACATGTCGTGCGCCAAATGTTGACTAGTGGATACGAGGCTTTATCATACAACGTAACATTACACTAGTCCCTGAAGGATTACGAAGAGCTTTACCTACTATACAAGGCGGAAGGGACACCGAGGGAGGACGCTAAACGGTTACAACGTTCCCGGTAATACGTTCCCGTTCCTGGTAATACGTTCCCGGTAATACGTTCCCGATAATACGTTCCCGGTAATACGTTCCCGGTAATAGGTACTCGTTCCAGTGGAAAAAATCCGAGATAGACACGGGCGCAGCCAAAGGCAGAATATAGTTATATCGTAATCAATTTAAATTATTAATAGTTTTATTTTTCCAAACTGTGTATTTCTTGTTTAGTTAATGATTTAATTATCTGCGGATAATGTAGTGCATGCTGTGCTTTTCTGTAAGTGATGAGGCGCTTAGATTTAAATTTGCAATGTACAAATTATAATGTAACAGTGTACTCATTGTTGAGAAGCCTTTTAATAAATAAATAAATAAATAGTCATATAATAGTGATTTACAGTAAATTAGAAGGCGAATGATCTATGTAGCCGGACTTAAACAGGAAAATGATTAGCTATGACACTTTCTAAATTACGCGGTCACGGTACTTAGTGGTCTAAAAAAATGTTTACTTACTTAACCACTAAGTTTATTTTCGCACTGTAAAAATGCGAACTGGACATAGGTACCTACAATTAATACTAAATAAAAATATTTAGCGTCAATAACTTTTTTAATAGTTCTTATAAAGAGCGGTTATTCAAAGAAAAAGCAGTTGTTACACGTTATAATTTATACAAAATTCTAATGCAATATTTTAAACGTTGTTAGCGTGTCCATAAACATTAATACTCATATCTTTTTCATCTGCACACAGTATAAACGCAGGTTTATCGATTTTTAATTCTATAACATCCTTATAAGGCTTTCAATTTAATTAAAAACTTACACGAACAGAAATGAAAGTAAAGTCAACTACGTTCAGAAACTATACGCAACGAGCTTTAACACTATCAAATGCACCTTTAAAAAAACATGTTTCTGGGGTTCCGTACCCGAAAGGTAACCAACGGGACCCTATTACGAAGCCTCCGCTGTCCGTCCGTCCGTCCGTCCATCCGTCCATCCGTCCATCCGTCCGTCCGTCCGTCTGTCTGCGGACTGTATCGAATGATCCGTAATAGGTAGACAGTTTAAATTCTCACAGAATGTATACTTATGATGCCGCTATATCATCATCATCATCAGAATATTAATGTTCCCACTGCTGGGACACAGGCCTCCTCTCTAAGAGAGGGAATGAAGCCGCTATATCAGCAAATAATAAAAATATATTAGATATGAAAGGGGGCTCCGGCTCCCTCCCTACTACGATAGTACGGATCCCTTAATGCGCGAGTCAGACTCGCACTTGGCCGGTTTTTATTCGCAACACAAAATGATTAATGTGTATGGCTGACAAATGACAATCGCCCATAAATTTTATATTACCTTTTAATTATGAGTCGCCGACATTAAATAATTGTTTCGGGCTTAACCTTATATGGGATTGTTCGTCGTTGATGAAGTTGTACGGCGTGCGCGCGCGCAACGTGACTCGCGACTATCTGTAGATCCTATCGGCGGATACATCGGCCGCTATCGGAATCTCATTATTCCCCACAATCCGATTAGTCGTGTCTTCTATAGCGTTAACTTGTAATTTCTCTTAATAATAAGGCTTTGAATAGTTTATTCCGATTTTGGTGGTTATCTTTTTGATCGATTGTTTAGTCGTTAAGTAATGGGGGTTAGGGTTTATTGATCTTGATGTGTTAATTTGTGGCTCTTATAGATGTTTGAAAAGTTTTACCAGCAGTTAGTATGGCGCGGGTTTTATTTTTTGAAGGGTATCAGGACACTTGCGCGAAAGACGTTTGCGCGAACCCACTTGCGTGTTTCTTAAACGTTTTGTTAACTAGGTATTGTATTTTAATTAATTTTAAGTTTGCATGCAAGTCAAAGAAATATGTGAAGTGAAACCTTTTTATTTATAAGACCATCATGTACCATATTTCACGCAAATATAAATCTTGAATTAGTCACAAGAAATATATTTACTAAATAAATATATGAACATCAAGTAAAAAATACATTGAGAGCAGCGGTGGCTTGAGAGCAGCGGTGGCCCAGTGGTGGCAGCATCGACTTACGAACAGTAAATCGTGGGTTCGAACCCAGACAGGCGCATTACTTTGTGTAATTTATTTCATCAGCATTGCTCTCAAAACGGTGAAGGAAAACATCGTGAGGAAACCGGCATGTCCTAGAACCAAAAAATTCGAAGACATGTGACATCTACCAATCCGCACTGGGTCCGCGTGGTGGATTATAGCCCATTCCCTTTAATAGAGAGGAGGCCTGTGTCCCAGCAGTGGGAACATTATAGGCTGATGATGATGAAGTAAATAATACACGTAATTTATTTAAATACGTGAGTACGAATAGTAAAACCGCAGAAACAGCACTTAACTTTTTTTGCCCCTTGGAAAACTTTTTTTCTGTCCCCCATTCGTTATTCCGTGCTCAATGCAAACAATGTCATACAACAGTAAGCTTTTTGCATTTTAACTTCGTGTTTGCGTCAAGTGAGGACTGTGTGCTTAGCTTTTTGTGACGTATGCAGTTATAGTTGAATTTAGATTCGATTCTAAGGTCGGGCAAAGTGTTATTCGGTTTTTCCATCAACAATTGCTCAGAAGCGATAAGTGCCTGATTGATTGCTATAGGCTCACCCTCTATTTACGAGGGACTTAAACGGTTCTATACATAGGCCTCTGCCTAGGGTCACTTTCCAAACAATTTTCCGCATAATTTAATTTGCCATATTATTACTTAGCAAATAAACTCTTCACAAATATTTGTCACGCAAACCTAATGTTTGGCAAGTGAACGTTTAAACAATAACTTGCTTACCAACTAGTACTTTTACCAATTTTAAATTAGTCAATATTTCTGTTGGAATAACATATTTTAAGCAAAATAAAATAAGCCAAAAATTTAGTCTTGTCAGTTTTCTATTTACCATTTCTATTCAGTCAATTGCTTAGTCAATGATAAAAGATTTGCATCATTATGTCAGTTGCACAGATTATACAAATTAAATTACAGTGTCAATGTTCTAACCTAACCTAACCCAAATGTTTCACCAACGACATCATTGGCTCAGGTGCAAAATGACTTTTTCTCAAAATGTCTACTGGTAGTAAAATGTCTCTTTTCTCATAATGTCGCGAAATTATATATTCAGCGAAAGAAGCATTGTGAGAAAGCGACATTTTGCGCCTGAGCCAAATCATTTGACTAACTGTTTATTGTATAAAGATTGTTTGCTGTAATAAATCAGAAGATTAAAGACTAAATGCCATAATGACATTATCCTAGATAATATTCTGCAGAGTAAAAATCTGACCAAGTTAAAATGTGCGTACTAAAATTATTCCAAATATTGCATTGGTATAAAAAGGGTTGCTAAAATTAGTTTGGGTAATTAAATTTTGTCAAATTCTTTTCAGCAAAACGGCAGGTTCCCCTCTGCCTAATCTAGGGATTACAGGCGTGATTTGGTATTTATTATGTAGTTAGTAATAAAGGGTGTAAAAGAAGCCGAAAAGCACTTGTTCTCCCCGTAATTGCGATCATTTGTTTGTGCTAGACCATACCTGGGATTCCAGGGAACGTTGTAGTTACCGAGATATTGGAGGTCAAAGTTTCAAATGTTATAACTTTACTTCAAATAGGTACCTCCACGACCCCCGTAGTATTCAATGCACCCCATCAGCACAATGTTTTGAATGCGTTACATTGAGTTCTACCGTAAAACTTGATAAAAAAAAACAAGCATTTGCAGCTCCATTCCATTGCTGTTCTAAAGGACAGGAGAATCATGACTGCTTCTTAGAACCTTTTTTGTACTATTTAGAAGATCCCATTTCTGAATGAGATAAGTCCTAGCTCACACCATTGCAGCCGTAATCCATTGGTAATAAATGTATCAATGATGCCCAAGCACAAACAAATTGCTCGCCTAAGGCATCTGAACAACTGAACACGAAAACAACGTATTTCGCAAGTTACCTTGTATAATGAGCTGGTGAATACAGGGCTCTATTGCATCAGCTTCTTTCATTCTTACCGCTTACAATGCCAGTCTGATTTTAAATGGATAATTGGGCATCATTTTGTTGCTTGATGCTTTGATTATGCTGTTGGTCAATTTCAACTGACAAAGCCTTAGAATTTTTAAAGCAATGGAATGAAAATATGAACTATCATCAACTGATTAGCAGCTTTTTCCAACTATGATGGGGTCGGCTTCCAGTCGAACCTGATGCAGTATTTTATACCAGTATTCCACATGGAGCGACTGCCTATCTGACCTCCACAAGCGAGTTAGTACTGGGTAGTACGATAACCCCTTGGTAAGTAACTGGTTGTCAAACTTTCGGTCCACCTACATCGAATAAAAGATTTTATTTCATGTTTTACAGAAATCTAACTTTCCCCGCATTGCACCTTAAGTGTATGTATTAATAGGCGAGACGACAAAAAAAATCTAATAAGTCCGTCAGTTAAATTATCAAAAAATATTTGACCCGTGTTTTTTCTTTTGTTACGTAAACCAAAATTGACGAAGCTATGACTCTTTTAAAATTCTCAATACGTCACGCCTAGGTATAATTTTTAGCTAGTTCTGACGACACGAACCCCCACTCCCGAGTTTTGATGCGTTTTATCTTTTGTCAGTATTCACTAATTTACAAAAACAAAAAATACGTGTCCATTAATTTCTCTAACTGACGGACTAAATAGATTGCAATTTTTCGATACTGTCGTCATGCCTATTGTACAGAATTCCTTAAGGAAGATACGCTCGAGTAAATCTCTGCCTGTCAAAATAAATGAAAGCCCTCATTTCTAACTATAACTACTGATACTGGGCTGACAGGTGGCACATTGGTTGAATGCACCATAAAATACTACAAGTACTCCACTATAACTGTTAAAAGCATGGGTATTTGGTGTCACCTAAACTGTTACCTCACCATTCAAATCCCAACTCTAAACCACACCAGTTACAGTTCAAAATTACTTAGAGGTCGGTTAATACACGAACAAGTCCCAAGTGTCGCCGTGTGATGGGCGAGCGAAGCTCCAATCTTTGACATTAAATAATGAAGTTTTACTGAAGTCACTTACACCATTACTTGTTATAATGAGGGTGTTTAGATAAGTATAATGCTGTTAATTGGTACTGGTTGGTGGTCACACACGGATATATTGAGTTTCCTGTGACCAGAGATTAGCCATTGAGGTTTCATTTTTATTACCTTCGTGCTGAAGGTTTACTTACCTGCCGGTACTTATAGTTCAATTTGTTGGGTTTAAGGTGGATGCTCCAGGGTAGCCCGCGAAATTCAAATTTTCTTACGTTTTTTGCAATTTGTAGACCAGTGCTAGGTTGTATGTTGATTAAAATATTGTTTGCGACTGTAAGACGTATGTAGTTACAGAATTATAATCATCAAAATCATCAATACAACCCTGCGAGTTCATAAAGGTCGAGGAATGATTTTGACCTTGAAAAAGTTATGGTTTTGTAGTTTGATTAAAATTCGACAGAGCTCTTAAAGTATCATATTATAGTTAGTTCAGTCATGAGTCGTAGGTAAACAATGTATTTATTTAATCCTGATTCAACGATTAATTTATTTTAAAAAAAATAAACAAAAACAAACCAAGTAATTGACCATTATTATTAGAAACAAAAGTTTTAAAACTACGTTAGTATTGCATCAATCAATAAAATTCAAATAATAAGTAATTCAATAACTAAAAAAATATTCATGCTAGTAACAAAAAGTTCTTCTAAGTATGCAAAAAAAAAGATTCCGATAAATTGAGAACCTCCTCCTTTTTTGAAGTCGGTTAATAATGAAAAATTATAATGAATTATGAAAAAAAAAATGAAAAATTGTTTACTTCAGCTTGTATTAAAAAAACTCACTTTCTAAAAGTTACTGCAGTTACAGCTTTTTAGACATTGGGATATAGCCTAAATATTATTGGTTGAGGTTTTTTCAAGAAAAAAAAATGGTATTTACAATTTTCAGAAATCTGATAAACAGTTAATTCATAAAAAAAAAATGACTAAATTACCATTTTCCCAAAATAATCCATCAACAAAAAACCATTAAAATAGCTAAAAATAAAGTCCACAAAAAACAAGACACTACAAAATACAAACACCTACGTATTTATTTATAATAGGGAAATAATTAGGAGAGTAAACAAGGACGGGAGTCAAATGAACTTTCTCAAACAAGGTGAACTGGTTGTGATTAATTAGCGAGGTGCCTAATTAGTGAGCACAAGTCAACTCATTAGTAACCGTAATTGAAACAAGCAAGCCTTGGATTTTTCCGAGAAAAATCTCCGGTTAATTTTGTCTATACATAATGTGGCAAGGTTTTTAGTTCAAAGCGGGACACTTGATATTTAAGGTTCGTTATTTTTTTTGTAAAGAACTTTGGAGGTACCGTAAAATGGGGCTATTTGGGATGACCCAGAATTTCGGACAAAAATATCGACAACTGTCGGTTGGTGTATGGTAGAAGTTATTTTACAATGTCTAGGGACTAGGGACGCTTTGATTTGCTACTACTGAACAAATTCTGATGGAAATACCCAGTAACATTTTGGTTTATATTTTATTTTATACTGTTATGGAATGGGACGCCGTCACCTCCTTCTGCGAAGCAGTCATGCTAGCGAAGGAGGTGGCGGAACAGGACAGGGAGAGATCCTCACGTCCCGGCCGCCGCGGGAGACGTCCCGGGCGTCGGGGGCCACGTGGTGGCTTCCGGCCACCGTAGGCGCGGGCCTGTGGACGGGGAGCTATGGGCTAGCTCGCCGTCCGTCCGTCTCATGACGACAGGCCGTGTTGACGGCGCGTTCGTGTTCCACGCGCGCCTCAAAGAGAGTCAGCAACATTGAAGGGGTCCGCAAGGGCCGAAGCCTGCCGGGGCTGCGGGACTATTCGAAAGAGATACCGTGGCCCCGGAACACAAAGGGCGAGGAAGGAATATGGATGGGTTTTAGTCAGTAAATTCTGACACTCCCTCCTGCTCCGCCCAGAGCGGGAGAATCCATTTGATGATTTCCCATCCTAAAAAAAAAAAAAAGGCCATTTACAAGTCTCCGCATATAAAAACACTCAAAACAAAAAATAAAAAGAAAGCACAACAAAAGAAAGAGGGTATACCTCTTTCTTTTGTTGTGTTTTCTTCTTCTTTTTTTTTTTCGTACAAAATACTTATCTACATAGCATAAGTTATGCAATAAAACAACACGATCGACTACTTTATACTACAAACTAAAAATTTATTGTATAGAGAAAATACTAAGAACTACAGTTAGACACAAATAAACTACACAACACACACACACACACACTACACTACACTACGCACTACACTATATGGGACCAAATAGCCCCCAAAAACCCAAATAGCCCCGCTTTACTGTAGTTCTTTTTCTGAATTAATTAATATTAATCCGTAGTGTAGGTACAATGTAAAACATGGTTTTGATAGCCTAGTTTGTGATTGTGATAGTATGAGTTACGCAATTCGCTCTAAGTCTGTCTAAATCTGTCTTGACGACCCGAATGGCGCAACGGTAGTGAGGCCGCCTTACGTTCTTAGGGTCCCGGGTTCGAATCCCGGTTGGAGCAAATGTTTGTGTGATGAGCATGGACATTTGTTTCCGAGTCATGGATGTTTATATGTATAATAAGTATGTATTTACAAACAAAAAGTATCTATGTAGTATATCAACTATCTGGTGTCCACGACACAAGCCTCGTTGCTTAGTGTGGCACTAGATGGCGCTGTGTGTTATTTATTGTATATGTCCAGCGATTATTTTTTTATATTTATCTAAATAATGTATTGACTACAAAAATCAACAGATGGAAGTTGTGTTATAATGTACTAACCAGCAAATATAATATTATTATATAATATAATCAATTTTTTGGGGCAAGAACAATCTTGTTATTAATAATTACAAATCAACCAGGTAAAAATTTGATTAATTACCTACAGGAAAAATAACGCAAGTAATTTGCACACCAATTTATTATTAGAACGTTATTCGTTGCTACACCTTCTATGTAGAATCATTAATAATAAAGATTGAAACCTTACATAACAAAACTGATCAACAAAATGTATGTGAAAGAGAAAGTCTCACAAAAACAGCAACACGTGGTCACATTGTCTTTAACATTAACTATTCCGTAGCCAATTTAATGAACCTGCATTTTTGCACATTTTTTACTTCAATTCCCATTTCGCCTGTTGTTTTTATAATAAAGGTATTAATTAATACTATATGAAACTGGCATTTATTTCAATGAAAGCTATGCTTAATTAAAGCTACAACACAATTTATTTTAACAAAAGACTGCATTTTTTTTTGTGAAAAAAACACGAAAAGCAAGTATATGTTGCTGGCGGAACCATCAATTTTAATTATAATATTTCATTTTGGCAATTGGTGTTGTGTTAGCAAAATAAGAAAAAATCCTTACCTACTGTTAAAATCCTCGCACCTTATTTTGCTTTAAACACGTTCATAGTTTCATTTCATTCGACGACCCGAATGGCGCAGCGG
This sequence comes from Xestia rhomboidea, assembly GCA_963853795.1. Lineage (NCBI taxonomy): Eukaryota > Metazoa > Arthropoda > Insecta > Lepidoptera > Noctuidae > Xestia > Xestia rhomboidea. The sequence continues at coordinate 6,944,877 of OY970764.1, read as the reverse complement.
TAGTGAGGCTGCCTTACGTCCTTCCCGGGTTCGAATCTCGGTAGGAGCAAAAGTTTGTGTGATGAGCATGGACATTTGTCTCCGAGTCATGGATGATTATATGTATAATAAGTTTGTATTTACAAACAAAAAGTTTCTATGTAGTATATCAACTATCTGGTGTCCACGAAACAAGCCTCGTTGCTTAGTGTGGCACTAGATGGCGCTGTGTGTAATGTCCAGCGATATTTATTTATCGGTCCACCTAGTGGCAGGCCTCCCAACGTAACTTCTTCCGGTTCCAGAACTTTTCGGCCCCATCGGCCATCCGTTCTGCGAGCAATGTGCCCTGCCCACTGCCAAGGGTCTTTTTACACCCATTATTAGGTGCGGCCCGAAACATATTTTAGAATCCTAATTCATAATTTTTAACGACTACATGAATATAGCAACTTAATTAACAAAAAAACCTAATTACTTTTAGGAAATTAATAATGTAGTGAAAAACCTATTGAAAACTTCGTAATTAATATTCTGGCGTAGGAGTTGTTAGTATAGTGAAGTTAGTAAGACTAAAGCAGTACCGAGAATTGACAGAGAGTTCCTAAGGTTTACACGTATAATAGGGAATATGCACGTAATTTTTTCTTCACTTAAATCAATAAATAACAGCCAAGAAAAGTATTAAAAGTTAAGTTCAACTACTGCTTGTCGCACAAATTAATATTAAACTGTAATTTTCTACGACAGTTCAAACGTCCGTAGCAGTCGCTGCCATGATGTGACGTCATTATCCACAATCGGCCTTGTTTATTTGGGATAAAACATGTCACAGATCATGAGTGGGCTTGTGACATCACATTGGAGCAAAAAAATTACTCAAATGTGACATCACACGAGTTTTCGACGCACTGTATTGTCTTCATTTTTTGTTTACGTGAAAAAAGAACAAATATGTTTTCAATATTTTATGGAAATCTATCTGACGGACTAATTCGATTTTTTTGTCATCTACCCTATTGTCAGACAGGGTCGCACTACCGGGATAAAAAGTATCCTATGTGTTAATCCAGGTTATAAACTATCTGTGTCCAAATCCGCAGGTCAGTAGTTTTTGCGTCCATCCATCCATCCATCCATCCTCACAAACTTTCGCATTTATCATATTAGTAGGATGGTGTAGGACTTACATAAGTACATGAGATGAACATTATTTATATCCATCTATTAGTTTCAGTTACATTCCCAAATTCCCTCCATTTTACAAAGTGGTAATAAATGAAAATCGAATCAAGAAAACATAAATAAATGATACAGATAACTAAGTTATTGGTTTTAAATCACATTATTCCCTACATCGCACTGAACTCAATTTGAAAGATTGGCTCGAGCACCGAAGTGCAATAGGGTGATGGTATAAAGGCGAGATTGCATACCTGTGCCTCAACCTAGGGATGGCACACACTCGCTATTTATATCGATACTTTACAACCTATCATTATACTAATAGCATGGTGTTTTAACGAATAAAATACCTCTACGTGAGTCTTGCATATAAAAATGGTTGTTATTAATATTTCTTAATTGGCGTATTTATTTAAAATTAACATCCTCTCCATATACAGTATTATCTTTTTTTTAAGCCTTTGAAAGTGCCAATGCCATTATTTACCAACAATTACGTGGAAGAAACCATTATTATTATGCCAATGCCATCGTTTATGCAAAACCTTTAGCTGGTTGCTAGGGTCTAGAAATTTTATAAAATATTATTTAATTAATGTTTAAAGTAATGCTTAGTTAACAAATGCCAAACACAAAGATCCGGTGACATTTAAAAACACCTGTTTACCTTAGAATATCGATACAAACAATTAATCGTTATTCATAATTCTTTTAAAATATGAATGCCATCATAACTATAATTTTGCAACACGAATGACAAATGGACGAGTTAAATTAATACGGCTAAACAACGTTTGGATCAGAATCGGTTCGAAATCAATTTAGCGTGGCGTTTGCCCACTTATCGAGCATTGTTGAACTGAGATACTCGCTTTGTGACGTTTCCCATCCCTACAGGCACCCAGCGGGGGGTGTTCGATGATTGATGGCTGGCCGGCTGCACGCCGCGTAGGAGAGGGACGGATATATCGGTGAAGTGTCGGACCTCTCCTTCAGATGCACAGCGGGCTGGCCTCGTAATTGAATGGCAATTACCTGGGCTGTAAATATGACACAAGCGCGTAATTGTAGGAGTGGAACGAGTCCGGCCCGAGACCGCAGTGTGTATGCTGCCTTGCAGATGAAATATTGAAATCACGTGCGTATGTCTCCTCACGCAGCCATGCACCCAGCTACTGGGGCTTTAATTGGAGCATGACACCTTTCATTTCATTAACTTTTTTGTTTTTTAACAACAAACAAATGCGTTTTACCGTGAAGCTTTTTTAATGAAAAGTATCATGTTTAGGCCATTGTTAACGTAAACAGGTGATATTTTTAAAGATACTTGACTCCGGTTTACGGTTGGGTCCCACTCCAAAAATGATAATATATTATGACACTATTTAATTTAACCAAAGAAACGTCTTTTTTTCATTTCGGGTCTCTTTTTATACTATTTGTCATCCCTAACTAGTTCAAACCCCTATGACATAAAATAGATTAAATATTCCCAAGTCAGCCAAGGAATGGTAAAAAAATGGTGGTCGGGCCAGCAGCATCTTTTTTTTTTAAGTACTAAAAATATATCTACGATTTAAAGTATACTTAGGCATGTGTTGCTGATTTTATTGTTTCTTGAATGTCTTGTTCAATTGAAACATATAATTATGCGTGTTTCAAGATTTTCGAAAAACTACTACTGGAAAAAGTTCAAAAAGATAAGTAAAAGTTTGTACAGTGAAGTCCAAAATCGACGCGGACAAAGTTGTCATAGTGGGAGCAGCACGTAACAGAACTAAGCATTTACTAAATTTTTTAATGCGTTGTTTTTAATACCAATTAAATACAGGGTTTAAACAACCTCGTCACGAAGCTGTCAACCACGTGTTCTGTACATCAAACTGAATAACTTCACGCAAAAATTATAGCTGGGAAACGACTTTTTTTTTGGGGTAAAACATCACGTTTTGTGGTAGAACTCAATGTAACGCACTTAAAACATTGTGCTGGTGGATGGATTAAATAGTACGGGGGTCGTAGAGGGCATTAAAGTAAAAATCTTACAAAAATATATTATTGTAATATTACCGTATTTTTGAAAAAGTTAAAAAGACATCATTCAAACTGTAATCTGATTTAGTCAAACGTCAGTAAAAGTACAGTGAGACTTCCTACGACTCACTCACATAGCAGTTGACCTCATTCCGAACGTAGTAAATCATTGTCGATTGATCCTTAAATTACGTCATCAGATTGAGTTACTAAGCTGATCCAAAGCTTCGAGCAACTCGAAGTGAAAGGCTTAGCAAAACATACCTAACTAATTAAATACTCGTTCCTAGCAATACGCGGACATAATTTAGCAAATAAAATTATATGAAACAACTTCAAAACAACTAGTATTTTTACATTTGCACATAGTCGTTGGAAAGTAATGGTGTTTATTTTTAGCTGTTAATTAAATTTTTAATTTACATAGAAATAGTGGTCACATGTTGGTGATACGAGGCAACTGTTACACCGTTGCGCCCCGGGCCCCGGCAGACGGCCCCGCGCTGGCGGGCCCCGCCGGCCGCCCTCGCCACCTGTCTCACGCACTGGGGTGCTCACACAGATATTTGCAGTATGCACCGCACTACACACTTCATGCCAACTAATTAAGTACCCCACAGTGTTGCCTACCTACGTAACTACTTGTGCGTAGTCCAATTATATAATATATTAGTAGCTGTTGCCTGTCACCTTCTTTCGTGTGAAATTATTATCAAAAAAACATGACTTCCTTTTTTGAATCGGATTTTATTGCGAAATCAAGGGTTTTATTATTTTTGCACAGAACCCTAATTGATTTTCTAAAAAAAAAAGTACTAAAAGTTAGACCTTATAACATCAGCTATCTGCCAGTATAGGTCGCGTCAAAATCGGCCCAACCATTTCGCAGATTACCCGGAACAAACAGATAGATTGATAGATTCGCACTATTAAAATATTGAAATAATCAAATTAACAACCTAAACCTCGTTTGTCCCCATGTTCACACGGCACGCTAGACTGTGCCAATTAAAAAATATTTTTAGTTTTTAGAACATTGATTCAATTAAAATTCAACACAGCTAGCTAAATCTAACGCGTGGCATACCTACATGACAAAACGCCAGGAGTCAGGTTTTAATTGGCGTGGTGTCAAGTTCGGACCAGAGGAGTGTGAGGGGAGGGCGCGGGGACCGGGAGGATCGCCTCTCGCCCGACACTCAGTTTTTCTCTCACCCTCTATATAGCGCAACAAGTGGTTCGATTAACCGCCGAAATTTCTGAAACCGAGAATCTATTAGGTACATTATGCCGAAGAAATGATGAAGCATCCGCCGGTACTTGGTCTGGAACATCTCGTAATGGGTGTTAATTAAAGCCACTCTAATATCAATCATTCATTAATCCGAGCTCCTGCACAATCGTTCATTTAGAACGTTCTCACGCCTCATTAAAGTCTTTTCCGTGATTCGGCGAGCGCGTCTACCGTTTCCCGGAGCACAATGAGCGAGTGATTCGGCGGCGAATAACGAGGGCATTTTGTCGGCCGCCTCTCACGTCCGACGCCTTCCGACGCTCAATGAAAGTTTACCTGCAGCCGTAACGAGCGATTTGTCCCCTGGCCCCGGACCCCGCGCCCCCGGGCCCAAATCAAAGCCCATTCACATCTGCATGCCGACACAATGCTGGCAATTAGGCCTCGCCTGGCCCTACAATCGAACGTAATGCGCTCTCGTTCGATGACGCTAAGTTGCTCGTCCTTGATCTCCCAGTCCCGAAATCACCCCCGCAATGTGCTGTTCTGAGAACTACTAACAATTAACTTGTTGATAAGCCCAAGCCAAGGTTTATTATCTGTTATAGGAAATAAATGCTCACTAATTTAGATATCTGGTGTTCACATCAGCAAGGTGTATAAACAATGTTCTCCGGTTTCTAAATAATTGCTAATAACTTCCGTTGGTATGGATACTTCTATTTGCGTTTCGTGTTTTAGAATGATGTCGCAATCGTTTGTGTCGAAATAATTGAGGTCACAAAACATTGAAAATTGTAGTTAATTAAGCTCTTTTTCACAAACCTCTGGCCCTCGTCTGCACTCTCAAGGTTAGGGTCAGCCGTTTTGTGCGTCCCCGTCAACGCTCTTTTGTGAAGGCAATTTGCTTGGCAGAGGTCAACTGCGCACCGTAAATCTTCGCACCTGCCAGTCGCGCCAACTTTCTTCGCTTTGAGTTTAAACACCCCAATACATAAACTACTAAGTTGTAATTATATTCCTTTCTCGGATGACTTGTAATATTCACTAATCATACGTTTAACATGTGATTAAGAAATAATAATACTACAATAGAAAAAAATGGTACACCCGCAACGGGTGCTTTCTAGAAATTTGGCAGACGTCCCACTTGAACGCAGATTTACGAAAACAGTACTCCAAACTTTTCTTCAATTTATACTGAAATCAGACTTCGTTTGCGTTATACTGCAAATTTTCAAATTGTACCTTGGATTATTTGTTCCAATCCGTCATACCTTCCAATATCACTATCGTACAAAATCTTCTAAAAAAGCAAACAGGGTGTAAACAACCTCATCACGAAGCCGTCAACCAAGCATTCTGTACATCAAACTAAGTAACTTTACGCAAAAATTATTGCTGGAAAAAGACTTTTTTTTGGGGTGATAAAACATGTTTTGTGGTAAAACCCAATGTAACGCAAACAAACAATGTGCTGATGGATGGATTGACTAATAATGATCATGAATGATGGGGGTCGTGGAGGTGTTTAGAGTAAAAATCTTACATTAAAAACTTGTGTCAAAAAGTTGGAACTTTGACCCCCAATATCTCCGTAACTAGAAGGTTCCCAGGTATGGTGTGCAGCAAAAGAATGATCGCAATGACGAGGAGAACAAGTGCGTTTCGGCTTCGATACGAGGTTTTTTACACCCTGTATAATTTTCACTTCTGGAAAACATACCCTCATAAATCATGGAAGAGTCCTAAAGTCTTAAAGCAGCTGAGCAACGCTAAGCGCTGTAAGTGCAATTACATCAATTTCTGCTCCCAGTTCTGTGCGCATTCAAAAGTAGTTTTCATAAACTCGTGTCCCGGTCCTGGTAGCCGGCGAGCGTCAGTCTTCGACATTTAGTGCCCTCATAATGTATATATATTACAACCATGGTTTGTCTTTCCTAGCTTTATTATCAGCACTAGTACATCCAACTGTTTTATGTTAAGCACGAATATGATATTTAAGTGAAGTATTTCACGATAGAAACGAAGTTATAGTACTGTTGTAACTGTTATAAGTAAGCTGTTAGGAAGGCTGTATTAATGTTTATTGATTATCGTGTCGTTGAAGACTTTTTAGGGCAGTCCAAATATGACGATATAAAATCAGAACTTACACAAACATTTGAGGATGATAATTTTGATGATGAGGCGTTTGATGAAATCATTCTATTTAAAGCCATATCAGTGTCGTAGATGATTTTGGACTTCGAAAAACTGGTTTTAAGCCAATATTTGCGCTTTAAGAAATAATTTGTAGTATCTATGTCAACTAGATCTTATTGTACAAGCTGGTACTGTACACATCAGATTTATTTTGGGTTTACAAACGGTGAAATCTGTTGATTTATGTCCGGGCACAAGTCACATGTTGGTACATTCTGTTGACAGTAGTCGGTGGAGTGTCCGTTCGCCTCTTGACGAAGTTTGTGTAACTGTTGCTTTGGCACCCGAACGTGCGTACGCGCACGCAAGCTCAAATACTTACCGAATTCCACAACAAAGTACTGACTGGCAGTTGAATATTTATAGTTTTAGCTTTAGCTATACTAGTTTTAATAATTGTCTAAGCAGATTTCATCATGTTTTGTCTTCTTCTTGAATTCCATAACCAGCTTTAGTTCCAATTGTTACAGCTTTTGCAAGCTGTAAATCTTTTGCTTCTAGCTCATAATAGTCATAATCCTTTTCTCCCCCCAGAACCCTTACAAGGTAGACCTTCCATACATGCGTATAAGAAATAAGTGATGATTGCGCTACTGTTCCTCGCAGAGAATGTTCAGAAAGATCATAGCCAGCCACACATGGCATACAAACCGCCTCTAAAGACACTCCCCATGTGGAGTTACCTCGACAATGATCCAATAATTAACACTCGACAATCGCGCAAATGTCGTGTGGGTGACGACGGCACACGGGTCCTGCCCGACGCGTCATTAAGGAGCATTCACGCCGTCCGACAATATTCTTCATTTGCGTACCGGCCGTCATTTGGCGCATTGTGACCGACGCGCGACACCCGCCCTCCGCTGCAGCGGTGCACTGTGCCACCGCCTTAATTGTACCCTTGTCTCGTTGTTACCCGCTTTAGAGACGTGAATATGTAAACTAATCTTGAAATAAGATGTCTGCTATCTGGATTTACGCTACTTGGTCTGTTGTTATCATTTCCATTGCGTTCAAAAGACCCTTCAAGTACACAGTCAAGAGAACTACTAGCTAATCACAAAAGTGCACTCAATAAGAGCAGACTTTACCTTTTGGAGTACAATTTGGAGCCACTTACACGATTGACGAGTATCACACATTATCCTGATTGGATGAGACGTCGCGGAGCGCCGTACGTTTTGGCAGACAGAGGGGGAGTTCGCCCATTAGTCTCTCCGCTATAATACTGATGAAGAGACGGTTACATGAATATCGATACTGTTATACTAAGGATTAAGAAGGTTGTCTAAAATACACCCGCAATACCCAAGTGTAGTCGTTAAATACAACTTTCACAAGACGTCTATTTACATAACCATTCTAATTGAAGCAGCTGTCGATACAATGTATAAACTTATTATAAATACAATTATAATGGACAGGGAACCATAAAATTATAAAACCATAATACCCATTACAATTAAATTAGTCAGGAATAAAGCCCATTATATTAAATTCCCGTGGATCTGAGTGTTCTCACCTCTATTAATTAAGAAATATAATATTGGTAACACATTCACCTGCCCTGATATCTGTGAATGAATAATTCTAAGTTAATTATGAGCTTTAACACGGTGTTTTAGAGTGTAATTTCTATTGTGTTTTGGATCAATTTCATGTTATAGAGCAACGGACAGGTTGTGTAACGGTGCATTTGTTTTCGTAATAAAAGCCTCGATATCTTTGGAGTGAGTCACCGATTACCACATTATATTCATCTAGACATAATGCCCATGATTAATAAGGGCCATTAACTTTAAACAAAGATTAATTTCGAAGCGGAGCAGTCTTGAAAGAGATTTCCTTGAACCACGAAAACTAAGGACGTTCGAAAACGTTTTATTTATCAAAGACGGGTTAATATTTTATGATAGATTGCACTCTTTAGTGCTATATTGGAACAAGTCGCAAAAATACAAGAAGTTTACTGAAAATACGGTGTGAGAAAAATAAATTGTTACAAAATTGAAGCTGAAGTAAACAACGGAAGATTTGTAACAGAAAAAGGGAACGCTAAGTAAATTTGATTTCCAACAGAAGAGATCTTTTAGCAAAATCTTAAAAAAAAGGACAGTATTATCTGACTGCATCTAAACTACCATTAGCTTTTATTAAACCTCCATCAATCCGATCAATATGAATTAGCTCGTCCAGGACTTATTAAAACTGATTAATTATAAAGCAGATTCTGAAAAGGTATTGTTGAGTCTGATTTCTATGAAAAGAAAAAAGGAACTAGACCTTAAGACTGAGAATAATAACCTTAAGATTAAGACTTAGAATTGATGTATAACAAAAATGTACTTGAAAAAATATATTCGACATCCAGAGTTTAAAGAACACCAAAGTTTCATAATACGGGCCAGAGGTGCGCGTGTACTTTGTTAAAGCGCCCACCTGCGCCCGCGCATCAGTTGATCGATCGGGCCAAACCGAACTAAACCGAATTAGGCCGATAATGCTCCATCCGTAAAATTATTGAATTAACCAGAAATCGAGACCGGCCTCTTTCTTGTAACCCGACACGGAATGTGTAATGAGTTTCCTGTCGGGATAGCTAAGGTTATTTTTCGACTCGACTCTCTTATTTTTATGTTGATATGAATTGACACCAAGCAGCAAACATAATTTAGGCCTCTATGGACTTTTATATGTCCATTTCCCAGGATCCATAAACAGGAAATGGTATGGTACTTCTTGAAATCACTCCAAGTAGTAAAAAATAATTATTAGAAATAACCACACGTACTTCGTTAGTTGTTCCACAAATCATTTTTCGGACTCTAGCTTTAAATAAATTTCATTCTTCTGTCACATCAACCATAAAGTAGCTAACTTTTCCTCTGCCATCTTCTTTCTTCAATCTTCTCCAAAAAGTTCTAAAACTCCGCCTCAAGTCACCTCAAATACAGAATTGTATCTACACAAATTTCTACCTTTACAGATCCTTTTACAACATTAATAAACACAACATTTTGTTTACTAACGTAAACGAAATGTTGTCCAAGTCAAGTCCATGGAACATTTTGGGACCCTGGCTTCTAGACAATTCCATTCGTAATTGTTCCATCACTAACAATGCATCCACCATCATCTTTTACTTCTCCAATCTTCTTCAAAAGTTCTTCTACTAAAGCTCCGACTCAAGTTCCGCCACTTATATTGCCTCCACAATCTTGTTTTTCCACCTTCTCCAAAGTTGTTCAACTGCCGACTCAAGTCACCTCAAATGAAGGAATCGCATCACTAATTCCTGCTTCAGTTTCGCATTCGGCCCGTGGGAACAACAAATGAACTTAACGGATTGGGCTCAATAGGAACCTCTAATCGACTTTAGTTGGCTTAATTGGTAAACTGATCGTTGTGACATTAAATAACTCTTTTACTTCGAAAATGAAACGAAAAGTAACAGGATAAATGTTGAATAAAGTTTGTCAGCTGGCTCTCGAACATTTCAATCAATGAAACTCCAATGCTCTTGTGCTTCGTATTCCAATAGGCTGTAAGCACTAAAAGGATTCGGGCTCATGATTAATATTCACCAAAATGCATAAAGTGTCCTCGGCGGGCCGGCCGACAGGGCAGACTCAATCTATAGGAACGTTGTCGTGTACTGTCACTCGTTTGAGAACATCTGACATCGTCAAATAACTCACTCTGACTTTATTTTACTTCTGTATGTAAATGCACCAATTAGCGGGTCTTACGTTGCTCGGTAGGTAATACTCATTATTTCAAGCTGGGATTTTTTCCTGCGAACGCACCGCAACCGCGGCCGCTGTAATTAACCATGAACGGGACGGGTCCTTCAGCGTTTGCTTATTAACGTCTAATCTTTGTTGGCGCCCGTCGATCTTAATTAATTCAATTAAAGTATTAAGGAGTAGGTGAAGGTTGCGGTCCTCTCACTGAAATTTAAAAAACTTAACGTCGCCGTCGTCGTAACGACTCACCGAGTATAGAAGGGGGAGGCGAATTAATCAAATAATACCGCGGAGGTGCGGGGCCGGCGTCCCCCGCCCCCCGCGCGGCCCCTCTCCGACCGCGTGGCTCAGTCGCGACCGAAACGCCGCACGGGGAAGTGTCGTCGATCCCCACAAACATTTCTACTTTTTTCGAAGTTCTCTGTACAGTTTTGTTTTAAAGTTTTACAAGGAAGTTTTTATGTGACTAGTCTTTTATCCTGACGAACTTAAAGGTTAAGAGATTGCGGTAGACGGTGTAGTTTCTTGAGTTCATACGTTTATTGTGTTTTTTTGTTATTGTTAAGTTTTTTTGTTTGGTGCATCGTGCCGGTCCGGAGACCGGCGGGTCCCTTCGAGGCACCAAGCCTGGACGCGCGGCTTACGGACCCCAGAGGACAAAGCCTTTAGGTAACTATCGGGAAGAAGTTGGTGGTTGTAACGATCGAACGTCTTGAGCGTCGAACTGCAATGCAGCATGTTTGTAAACAGACTGCATCAACTAATAACTATGACACGTTGTACATTACAACAATAGCTCAGCTGCTGGATGTAGAACGGCTAGTGTGGTGGTGGGGCAGCCCGCCAGCCCGGCTGCACTCCGCGGCGGCTTGCGAACTTCAAACTAAGCGGCCACGTGCTGCTCAACTAATTGCTCCAAACACACAGTGATGGACAATTGTTGACGCATCAAGTTTACTAACCTGTAACTTTTTGAAGTGAGAATATTGAACAACGATTGCTTCGGCAGAAACTATTCCTGCCTATGTATATGATAAATACACAAACTTGAAAGTTTTTCCTGTAACTTTTTTTAATAAACAGATCGACATTGCAATTAATTTCAAGGCATTAGATTGCATTAGATAAATCGGGTAACGAACTTTGAATGAGGATATAATTTAAAAACATAATTAATGTTAGCGGAACGAAAAAACGTGTCCGAATGAATTATTAATTAAAACTTTTATCACCAAAGAAGACATCATAATAGATTACCCCTTACAACAGTATCTCCAAAATCATTAATTAATAAGCATCTCGTGAGCACAGCACTAATTATTTTACCGTCAGGTGAAACTCAATTACTAAGAGATAATTAAACCATCAAGGATTTATTTACTTTGAACATCAATTTTCTTTAAAATAAACCTACTTTTAATTAAAGCTTTAACGAAAAACAAATAGAAAAGAGGAGAGGCGCACAACCCTTGCGTACGAGCGCCGTCACCGCGGCCCGGCCGGGGCCCCGGCCCCAACATTGTTATTGAGGACTTAGGCCTATTCGCTCATGAGTCGTGGGCTCGTGGGGGCCGGCCAATCTACATTAAGCCACGAACTAAACAAAACGTATTATTGCTTGCCGTTTGATGAGGATGTTACATCAGCTGTGCTGACTAGGTTAACATCTCAAATGATTATCTACGAAAATGTGTCGTTTAGACCCCGAGCGCACAAATTATTTCATCAAATCATTCGTAATAAGACGGGTTAAAATTAATTTAAAACATGTCTAAGCAATATTATACGGACCACTTCATTTCATCGCCGGTTTAATTAAAAACGAGTGCCCGCTCCCCTCCCTCGTTTTCGGGTTGGAGTACACCCTGGGCCCCTGCGCCCGCGTGGGTGTCTCGCTCCGCTTATATTTAGATAATTGTACAATCATCTAAATTAATGAGTCCTCTCGTCCGGCCCTGGCCTCTATTGTATTATGTTTGTGCTGGCCACAGAACGGATACACGGTGACAATTTTAATTTAAAAATTCTAATTAATCCATTATTCATTTCGTGCTTGACTCTCGAGATCCTAAATAATTTCCGAGGATTTTAATTTTGAAGTTATAATAGATTTAACGTTTCATTAGATTAAAAATGGTTCTTAATGATAATAAAATACCAAAATATTTAGACAGTTATAAATAATGTCACGCATCTAATACCAGATAATGCGCTTAATTGGTTATCTATGGTACATGATTAAAATTTATTTGTTGGTAGCACGGAGAAGAGTACAATCTTTGTGGGCGTTCATAACTCCCAGTTGACGACAGTGATAGACCTCAATGCAATTAAAAGTTTCACTACGTGCGTGGACGAGGCGCCGCGCGAATCTACCTTAATTTATGCCAGCGATAAGCCCAAGTTATGAGAGCCAATTAATTACTTATTTTAACTAAGATTCCCATTTGGATATTAAAACGGATTAAGCAGCTGATTCTTTGAATGTCCCAAATCAAATTGTTTCGCTACAAAAAGGCAACATCAACATAGACAAAGTAATTGATTGAATTTATGAAACAAAAGCAAATTGATGTTTCGTGCATCGGTTGTTTGTAAACGACAAGCCCGCTGATGGACAAATGGAATTAGCAACGCATCCATCATCGAATGCCCTCGCAAAATTAAACGCATCAAGCAACAGAAGGCTGGAGTGCATGGAGTGGGCCCGTGGGCCGGACAGGCGAGGTCCCCGGAAGCCCCGGGCGATCAGCCTAATGAACCCGCACCACCCCGCACCCTGATTTATTAACGAATTAAACGCATTCTGTTGCACCCTCATGAAAACACCATGAACCTACACAAATGGGGTTTGATTAAAGAAAAAGAAGCATCGCCAAGCATAATCATAAACTTTTATTGAATCCACGTTAACTTCCCGAACGGAAACGTCCAAGATTGCAAAGAAAATGGGATGTTCTCTGGAATAATCCAAATACAAGCTTTGTTTCTTTCAATCAAAACTTTGGGAATGGTAAAATCTCCAAAAGAGCTAATGTTAATTTTACTTAGTTTAACATTACTGAGGAGAACATAACCAGTTCCGCCTGGCTAACTCTCTACCTACACATTAGTTCCTTACATTTAAAGAGCAACTAAACAACTCGCTTACTATGCAAATAAAGCTTGCATATAGCATGCCAGAGCTACGTAAACCCAACTTCTATTTTCTTAAACAATAATGGGATATTTCGAATAAGTCTATAATATAATTTGTGCGAAATATTCTGGAACCGCTATTTCGTCTGTGATACATTTCGAATGAATACTAATATATTTAATGCTCTAGTCCAGTGGTTCCCAACCTATGGTCCGCGGACCACCGGTGGTCCGCGGGAGCCTCGAATATGGTCCTCGAAAGGTTAAAATGTTATTCGTACTTTTTAACTTGCACAGAAGATGCAAACTCAACCCAACCTTATTGAACCTATCAGAGGCGAGGTGCTTAATAGTTTTGAGAATCTACTAACTTATTCCTATTTCCATATGAACGATTGCAAAATTTTTCGAGTTCACTTCGATCGCTTTTAAATCCTTCACTATCTTAATTCTAAAGGTTTTCATCCCATTTTCCAATGTTTGCATTGTGTGAGTAAAAGATTCACCCCCCTAGATATATAATTCTGTCGGTGTCTATGTTAATCTAGGCTAGGACCTTATGGCCCTGCTAACAATAAAGACACCAAAGTGGTCTCTGGTATAAGAAAGTTTGGGAACCACTGCTCTAGCCAGACGCTATTCTAAAATGCGGGGTGCGACAGGTGTACGTTCCCATGTTTCTCTTATAAAAGCCTTTTATTCAGAGGAGGATATTCCAACGCCACAAATGAGAGTTGATTGTTGAACTAAGAGGATTACTAAGTATCAATGACATCAATATTTAAAATAAGTTTCATTTCACTTTGAGCTCTAAATATTCAGAGTTTAAAATTCCTGTTGGAGTTATGGTCAAGCCATATGAAAATTGGGTATTGAATAACTTGAGACGGCGTACTCGAGTCATATTATTGTTGCATCCATTATTCAGAGCAGGCCGGTAAGGGACGGCGCGCCTTCAGACCTTACATTATTAAACACGCGTTACAGACACGCCGCCCTAAACTCATTCTCGAACGTCAATGGCGAGTCCTGATGGTAAGAAGATTGCCTCCTCGACAACTTCATGGGTTCCGCAACTGTTTTTATCTTCGTTTATCAAACTCACATCGCACGTATATCAAGGCCGGCTGTGTGGCAACATTTATCTTGAGTTATAGCTAGACCGCGAAGTAAATCTCAGACAAACTATTTAAGGCTTGAATTGGAATTCTCATTGAGGCAGTGGGCTCACAGTGGAACACCTGCTATGATATCGCGCATGCCCTCTCCCCGGTCCGTAAGTCCACATTGACTAAACCGGTTCCGATTACAGGTTATAGCTACCTACTTATCCGTTTGGCGGAAACGAACCTCTCATGTAGGTTGTTGTGCATATTCTTAATACAATGTACAATTAGATTTTTTTGTTTGTAAACTGTTTCAAACAAGCACCTAATAACTAGCTAAAGTTTTTCATCGTCTGATTCTGTTTTGGATGTCTATAATTTGCTTCGACCATAACTAAGAACTTCAGTATCATCTGTTTATGTATCTAAGTATGGACTACTTATGTCATTATTAGAAAAATTACCACTGATATTTACAGAACGATTACCAATATTACCCACGTTCCAGGAAGAAGCAATTCAACTCCCATAGAAAAATAAACAAAGTCAACCGAAGTTTATTTGTTCTGTAGGTAAGAGGGTCTCGGCCATGAAATAATGATGTTTGAAGAATTTAGGAACAAGCGTTTAACCTCTATCATAATAACGAGACGAGCATTCTTTGATTTAAAGAATTTTAATATAGCTCAGACAGTTGAAAAGAAAAACAGCATAGATATTAACTACACAAAGTACTGGGGATTGTCAAGCTAAAAATATCAGAAAATTTCTAATAAAATCCTCAAGAATTTGTGATTTAAGATTTTAAGATATTTACTGAAGCTGCAGAAAGCAATGAGGAAAACAGAAATAATTCTTCTGAGGAAGACATTCCTTTCAAACAATGCTGGCCTTATTCAATCAAAATAAGTGCACTTCTCGCTATCTTAATGGTAGTTTTCGATGTCGATGATTGAAAGCTTAAATTGAATTGTGAATGAGGGCAAGGGACAGCTGTTATTGTGCCTTCACCAAAGAGAGAGACGGATGATCTCCTTAATTTCTCTCTGCGTGCGGCCACTCAACTTGTGCCAGTCATCCCATTTGATTGTTGAGGATATTTCGTGTCGTAATTGGTACTAATTATTGTTTTGAGGGCACTGTTATATGGGCTGTTGTAAAATTCATGTGGTAAGAATCGCGATGTATTGATTTATTAATTATCTTGGTAGTACTAGTTGGTAGTAGTCTTTTATGAGATTTTAATAGACTTTCAAATCAAGAAGAACAAGATAACTAATAAAAATCATCCGCTAAGTGCTGATTTTTTATTTGCCAATGCCATTAACCGTTCACTTATGACATAATAAATATCAAGACACATCTAATACACTTACGACAAATGGCCAAACAGGTTCAATACAGATCAAGACTTTTTATTACTTAGGTTACCCAAGAGTATCTTGAAACAGGAAAGTGGTTACATGATAAGGAAACTTAAACACATCAAATGAATTGCATCGATTTCTGGACTGGAGTGGTTCCCACTATAAAATGAGTCCAAGAACAGAAGAATGGAAGTGGAAATTAATAGCTGTTCTTAGCTGATAATGGCAATAAGCTTAGTAAAGACGGGGCCCATATTTCATCGGTTGCCATGGCAACTGGCACGCCAAACACGAACCACGAGGAGATATAGCGGTAGTTAAGTGTCGATATTTGGTTCACATCTACATACAACACGATAATAAGATTGTTATGAGTATAGCCAAAGAGCTTATTGGAAAGGATCATCGATAAAAGTATCATATCGAAAAACTTGTGCCAACAATAACATTGAAACCTGTTACCAATATAAAAATCAATTCTACTGTTGGTCATGCAAAAGTTCATTGACCAATTTGGTTCATGAGCGAGATTATTGTTTGAAGATTTAAAGATTTAGTCCGAAGCAAAATAATTACTAACGGTGGTAGTCTACCACCACAATCTCCACGGCGAATTAATGGCAGTAAAACTGTGTGTAAGTTTACTGTGGCGAAGTTACTGTTCCAATCTTTTTCCAGCAAATCAAAAAATAAGAAATATCCCCACATAATGGCAAATAATTCAACCAAAAAGAGAGAGTTTCAAACTACAAACTATCGTCAACAACAGAACATCATCCAATAAGTCAAACCAAGAGCATAATAACATACTCATTGATATCAAAATCATAAGTCTGGTTTAGAACAATTTGTTGCTTCATTATCGGGGCGTCCGGAGCGCTAACAGCAACTAAGTAGATAACAATCAGCTGAAGGCTTGTTCGAGACACGAAATTAATTAAAACAAGTTTGTTCGCGGATCCTATGCAGGGCGAACAAAGCCATGCTGAGTCACTAGGTAATTACACCACGGCAGACGCCAGCGAGGCGCCTCAAATCTAACATTATCTTGGGCCCCCAAACTATAAGCCTCTGAAGAACACCAAAGAGACACAATAACTAGTCTATGATAACAGATAAATGAATTAACCACTCATTTGCAAGTCACGTCAAATATTAATTGAAAATTGAATCACTCGAAGACGACGCCGACGGTCCCAAAGGGTTAAAAAATGTCCTTTCATTGGCTCTTTGAACTCGCCAATATTCTTTCTGAGGCTTTTCCTCTCTGATGAATATTGCGGTGATCGCGCCTTGTCATCGGGAATTTTAATTATATTCAGTGATTAATTATGTGTAACGAGCAAAGCCGGGGTGGGGTTCGTGATAGCTGATTGATGAGGAGCTAAGAAGTTCTCAGTTTTACGCGGAGCTCCTTTCCGCAGCATTGTCTTGTGTTTAATTGTTACTTTAAACGTTATATTTTGTTTCATTGTTCCCGCATAGTGGGCGATGTAATTTGATTTATTCGGTACACTGAGTCATTGTTGTTATTAATTTTATAATGATGAAGACAATGCTGATGTTTACGATGAGCTGTAGCACGTTAAGCTGAATCATCATTTATAAACCTAATTATATTATGTATTTCATCTAGTGTTTTTATAAAATGCTCAACCTCATTTATTTGAATACTTGGCACTTTCTGCCAGTTTCGTAATAACCTACAATTTGCCTAGCCTGTTGTTTCTCTAATTTCATTTCCTATAGGTAGGTGAGTCGACTTGTTGGATGAAGCGTGTTAACTTCAAGACATGGCTTATCTCCACCTTTTAACACAATGAGCCATCTGTTACTGTGGCGACGACTGACGATATCCGTGACCTCATGACAGGAATACCTTTGCTATTATCTGCTTTACTTACTATAGCTGCTAATTAACTACTTCTCACAGATAAATCTTTATGCATGGACATCGTGAATACAAACGATGGGGTCGTTGAATACGGAATGAATGTGATTAGTTGATTACAATGTAAAAATAGTTGTAAGGGAAACGTACTGTTGAAAAGAACCTGTTGAAGTATCTGTCGGCTGCATTTTGAGAACATTTTTTAAGAGGTTTGAAAGACCAATAATATTAAGATTTAAATGAAAACTATTCACAGTTTATAACGGTGAAAGGCTAATGAAGAATTTAATCCAAAGCCCGATTATAAAAGAGTTATTACTGATAAGGAACTAGCCGAGTAAGAGGAAAACCAAACTGACGTTGAACAAGCAAATTATTATGAGTGGTGACGGAGAATTTCACGATAATAGTAAATACCCGTTCATGTAATATCGACTGAATAGATCGGTCCACTCCGAATGTAAATAGATTATACTGAGTGCTCCCCGCGGCATATATTATTAAACAAGCGATTACCCTCTAAATTTAGATCTGCATAGATACCGAACGATCCGGGAATCGCTAGTACACGCTCCCTGCAAATCCGACAGTTTTGACAAATTATGCGCATTCATTTGCACTGCCATAAATTCCGAGCAAATTGTCAACGAATACAACGATCCTAATACGTTTAACGAGAGGAGAGACGCAGACACAGGAGTCACATTGGACGTCCTCACACAAAAAAATAGTTATTTATCAAGAATGGTGTTACAGACATTTTTCTTAAGAGATTAATGGCTCGCGAGTAATTTGCACACAAACGTTTGTAATTAAAACAGTGTTTACGTCATAATTCTCGGCTCGCTTCCCACGTCGCGCCGTTTTCTGTAGTTTATCTAATCTGCTCAGGGCGGGTTATTTGCACTATGATAAAACTGCGAATGGCCCTTAACGGATCGGCATTTTGCAACACTGTTCCACTTCCAGTTTACAATATTCGTACGAGACATTCTTTGCTTCTAAAAGTGTGTCTGACGGCAATAAAATTGGACGTATTGCTTTTTTGAATGATCTGAATCTAAATGCAATATAAACATGTTTGGGGGGAGCGGTGGGGTCCCCGACTCCAGGGGGTGCCATCCAAATTGGCAACGGTGCACGAGGGTTCTTCCCATACGTTAAATACGCAATTTGGTACTCTATACAATCAGCCAAATGAGCTGGCGTCGATGCAATCAATTACGCATCTTTTTTTTTATTTGGGGTGGAATTCGACGAGTTCACTAGGTCACCATTCATTGACGATATTGTAATTTTTTATCGAAGTGTTATTATTTTCTTTTGTAGTTTTCTGATGGATTTTTATTAAAACGTTATCCTAAACAAATAATGACGTGCATTTTATTGAGTGCGGATGCTCGTAATTTGAGGCAAGTCAGCATGAATATATTGGAGCTTGCCTTTATTTGCCTGGGTGGCCAATTAAGATGTCTTGACAGACTTTACGTAATTAACATTAGGGATGACAGTCGGCGACAGAACTGTCTGCAACGTGGACAGTATCCAATTCAGTAAAAAATAAGCAACAGTCTGATTAAAAGTCCATTAATTAAGGATTACTATCGAGCTACAAAAACTCCATTCTCTCTCGCAAACTATTTAACAAATGTGGACATAGGTACCTACGTTACAAAACCACGCGAGAAATTAGCATCATTAAACGCTCACATGTCGGTCCACATTTTTCAAATCGTCCACTACTATTCATTGTACTCTTTTATAATGTTTAACTATGTTATTTTATACTAGCTGTGCCCCGCAGTTTCCCCCAAAGTTTCTGACTTGTTGAGCTTGATTTTAAAAACAAACATCACAACTGTTATCCCTGAAAGGTTAGGCAGAGGTGTATCTACCTAACGGTACACCCACGTTTAGCCAGTTACGTCAGTTATTTTTAAGTCCCATGTAATAGGGGGCGAGCCTATTGCCATCAATCGGGCACAAATCCAGACTTCGTGGACTCAAAAATAAATAAATAAATACTAATAAATCTTTATTCAAAATTTCAGAAGGTAAAAATACAATATGAATCTTAAAACTAACAATGTAGACCAGGTATAATAATGTATGATGCCTGTACTAGGATAATCCTGTATCACAGGCTAAAAGGCACAGGCAATAGCCTATCCTTTAATGATATTAGTATGTTTTAAATATAAATCATTTCCTATTTATGTTAAAACCAATGTATTTACGGCTACAATTACGTGCGACTTCGCGCCGTGAAATGCGTTTCCGTGCGAGTGTTATCAACACAGGTTATCAAGTACAATCTTCCGTTGACTCTCTCCTCTATTGTATGCGAAATTTCCACATTCGGTTTGATATCGTTACACCGTGTTAATGATAGGGATCTTTTAGTAATTATCATGGGGTCAACTTTAAAAAGATAGGTGTTAAATGGTGTAATTTTAACCGGTGGATTAACCGCCACACTACCAAACATTTGGTTTCCAAACATTTTAACTGATTCAAACCAGAATTAGTGGCCACCAACAAACTTCAACAACTCCTGCCCTGTAGGGCTATCACGTATCTCTGTTGACAGCTCGAAATGATAGTAACTGGGCTCAGTGTCCACCAATTAACTGTCAAAAGGTTAGTTTCGTATTATGTATGACACTGTTAGTCACCGTAAAGTGATATCCACTCAGTGTGATACGTAATACCAATATAATGACATTCACGGTTGTCATCAAAGTTCGGTGTACAACCGAAGCTTGATAGTCACTGGATATCAGAAAGATACGTGCCTGCTGATCCCAATTTATTTGGGGCCGGCGCAGCATGTCTTCTTCATCCATGGTTTCTTTGGTCTTCCTCTACTCTTACAGCCATCTTACATTCATCATCATCATCATCATAATTACAGCCGAAAGACGTCCACTGCTGGACATAAGCCTCCCCCAAGTGTCGCCACATTGACCGGTCCCGTGCGACTCGCATCCAGCGGACTCCCGCAACCTTCATCAGGTCATCGGTCCACCTAGTGGGAGGTCTTCCAACGCAACGTCTTTCGGTTCGCGGTCGCCACTCCAGAACTTTTCGGCCCCATCGGCCATCCGTTCTGCGAGCAATGTGACCTGCCCACTGCCACTTAAGTTTGGCAATTCTTCGGGCTAAGTCGGTAACCTTGGTTCTCTTGCGGGTGTCTTCGTTTCTGATTCGATCGCGCAAGAAAACTCCGAGCATAGCCCGGACATCGTCTTACATTCATATTTTCCTTATTCCTCCGCATCACATGTTGACACCACTTTCAGTCTTCCTCTTATGTACTCATTCCTTATTGTATCCATTCGCTTTACACATCCCTCTTAGCACGCTCATCTTAGTTACATATAATAGGGATGATGACTGACAAAAAAAAATATGATTCTGTTTAGTCCGTCAGTTAGATTATCGAAAAATATTGGAGACATGCTTTTTGTTTTATCAAATTAATAAAAATTGACGAAGATAAAATGTGTCAAAGATCATGAGCGGGGGGCTTGTGACGTCACATTTGAGTAAAAAATGTACTCAAATGTGACGTCACAGGAGTTTTCGACGCACTGTATCGTCTTCATTTTTTGTTTACGTGAAAAAAGAAAACATGATTGTCCAATATTTTTGAAGATCTATCTGACGGACTAATTATTTTTTTTTTTTTGTCATCTACGCTATCGCCTTTCATTCATACCTTTTGTGGCCCAACATTCTGATCCATACGAGACAGTAGGTATAACCATGGTTTTCTAAATCTAAAGAGTTTGGAGAATGCAGGAGGCGATCAACAAACTTAATGAGATAATTGTTTTGGAATCCGCAACTAAATAAATCAGAAAATAAAAAAAAACATCGGAGAGCAGAGAATAACTTATAGAGTTAGCAAGAAGTGGCAGTGGCCATGACGGATGGAACACCAAACAAAACCATAGTGTAAAGGATGATCAGGATGCGGACGGTTGATAGAAAATTACAGGAAATAATGGCTGCACACTGCACACACTCCAAATTAATTGGGATAAGATCAGAAAAGTTTGTGGTGATCAGATAGGCAGTCGCTCCATATAAAATCCTGGTATTCAGCTGTATCCGCTTAGACAAAAGGCCGAATGTTGAGGATAGGCTAGGCTGATAAAGGAGAGCCGAAACGGATGAAAATAGTGAAAACTCTTTCATTATCACTTTTTTTTATCACGTTTTTCTCACATCCTAAGACTAATTGACAGCCAGTGCAGTTAATTCTGTACTCAGTAGTGCAGAATTTATTAGAGATAGCGGACGTCACGCGGTTTCACCCGCGTAGTTCCCGTTCCCGTGGAAGTAAGGGGATAAAATATAGCCTATGTTCACCGGAGATAGTGTAGCTTCCCAACAGTGAAAGAATTTTTCAAATCGGTCAAGTAGTTTCGGAGCCTATTCAATGCAAACAAACAAAAAAACAATCAAATCTTTCCTCTTAATAATATTAGTGTATTAGATAGATTTTATATTCAACGCATAATACGTGCTTCTTGTATCGCAATATTCTTTCCAATAACAAGCTGAACTTCGTGACAATTTGTATTAGTCGCCGCCATTTTCTATACAAATTAAATATCAGTCGTCTGAAATCAAGCTACCTAACTGAAGTTGTTAAAGTATTCCGAGACGTGTGAAGTTTTAACGAGGTAGATCCCGTAACCGTCGCAATACTTAATAGTTCACTTATTATGGACTCCATACAATCATGCTTCAATGATTATTAAAATAACAACATACCTGTCACTTATAAGGGCAAACAATAAAGACAAGGTTTTCTTCTTTTATCGTGATTCATTGCATAAAACTTTGCTTTAAACAAAGAGTTTGTATAAAGGGTGTAAAACACTTCTTAACGAAGCCGAAAGGCACTTGTTCTCCTTGTCAGTGCGATTATTTTTTTGTTCTACAGCATACTTGGGAACCTTCTAGTTACGGAGATATTGGGGGTCAAAGTTTCAACTTTTTGGCAACTTTTTTTTTAAATACAAGTTTTAATGTTAAGATTTTTACTTTAAACAACCTCCGTACTATTCAATCCACCCATCAGCACAATGTTTTGAGTGCGTTACATTGAGTTCTACCACAAAACATGATTTTTTACCCCAAAAGTCGTTTCCCAGCAATAATTTTTACGTAAAGTTATTTAATTTGATGTACAGAATGCTTGGTTGACGGCTTCGTGATGAGGTGGTTTACACCCTGTATGTGTATGTGAGGAAATTATAATGCTGTAAAACCACCTTTTGCATACAATGTTGACTTTTTTTTAACAAATGATGGTATTTTTAATGCTCATGTTGCTCACAGGATAAAACCGCAGTAAAATTAAATACGTTTTGATGTTCATGTTAAAATAAAAACCTATCATCACCGTTAACCGTGTCCCCGCATGATTCGTTTGTGATAATTTCCGGGAAAATGCCGAATTAACGACCTTATGTTGCAACACAATCATTAATTAGTGAGCTTCTAAATGAGGAAAACTACAAAAACCTGTACATAATAAAATGTAAATAGAAAATACACTTCCTTACAAAAACTCGCGTCTAACACCATCTGCTACAATCCTTACACTTGAATTTCCCTAAAAAATGAAATTTAGACAAATTTCCAATTATTAGTAGGTAAAATATTTAGGTAAAGCAATATTTAGGTACCATACAGCATTGTTGCATGACATGACCTCTTTGTCCCTCTGACACTGCTCATCAGCGAACAATGGCGACCTGCGCACACGCATTCGAACGCTTCGCTACCTGTTTATGAATTATTTAAACGCTAACTACCTCTGTGCACTCTGTTGACCCTAGCTTTAGATAAAAAAAAACCTCTTTTGAGTCATTTTTATGTTGTTGATGTGTTTTAAATTACTTTGCTGAAAACTGAACTAAGTAGCATCGTTGTATTTTGATTCAAGATTGAGAGCTTTGACACAAATCGCAAAAAGTTTCGGGTTTAAAAAGCACTCAGTTTTCAGATTTAAAAAAAAACTTAGATGAGGAGGATCGGGCAAATTGGAACTGACCAAGAAGATAATATAACCTAACAATGTTTAGATGTAGAACACGGTAACCGATGATTAATAGCTTAGTAACAGTAAAAATACATACTTATCATAAAGAAAACTAAGCATAAATATTCACGTAGGTTAGGTAGCAACAATCAACCTCTTTTGCAAAACGGTACAATCAGCAATTAAACTTTTTTGCTGACATTATGCTACTCACTGTAATGGGTTCAAAACGAACAGCTCTTCCATATTTGTATTTATTATGTAGCTAGGTATTAAAATCTGACATCTAAATACCATCGATCATTCATTACAAAACAATACCAATGCTTTTTATTATGGATCACATCCAGAACATTTAAAGTATTGGATACAAACTAAAGTAAAACGAAAACACGCAAAGTGCATCAAATTAAATTACTCTGCTACATGAAATACCAATACTCATATTGTATTGGGAAACATTTTATTACGGTTTTATAAGGTTACCTTCAATAAGATAATAATAATCTCCTTTAAAAGAAATACCTAGTTTCTGAAAGGTTATAGGTACATATGTTTGATAAATAATATTACTTAGTAACCTGACATGCATTACCTACGTGTTGTCATACTTATTCATTATTACAAGTACCGCTACAGTATTTTATGTCCAAATAAAAAATACCACGTGGAAGGCACTTTGACACACCCGTAATTTTTCAACCGAAAAGTATTTTTATGTTTCTATTTAAGCGGCAATTTATAGCGTCCGTACATAAATACATAATTATTTGAATAAACAAATTCTATAAATTATCATTTTAACAATAATAATAGTTTTCGGCGTCGCTATGTCTGCAGGGGAAACAGATGGGGCCGGGGACCCCTGGCGGGTCTCGTTAACTGCACATACACAGATAAATGTATTTTTATCTGCCAATTTACCCCAATCTCCTCTATTGTAGATACGTGATGACATTTATCGCTTAGTGACAAAACGTTAATTCAATGCCAATGAGAAGCTGAAGATTTGATCTCGATTGCGATAGACAATACAATTTTATCCACTCTAATAAGTTTAGTATACTTAATGTTCTGTATTTTAAAAAAATGTGAGAAATACAATTCGTTCCTCGTAAATAACATATGTATTTAGCGTCTATGAGAATTAAAAGAATCTAAAAGAGTTTCGTTAATGTGAATTCCTTAGACAGTACTACAGCATTCAGTAAAAGCTTTCACGTTAAAAATTATCCTCGACCGTTCACCTCAATGGTCCGACGGATTCTTGCGTCGTCCAATAAAATGCTTTAAGTGTGAAATCTTGTTTTTGTTTTGTAATTTTTCACGATAAAAAGGCGGTCAAGTGTGAGCCCGACGTGTGATAAATGTTCCGAAACATTCTAGGCGTACTGTTTACAAGTTTAACAAATTGTTTAAATAAATATTTTTATGTGTGTTAAAGAATGTTTATTGTGTAATGCGCAGCTGACAATTTTACCTCAAGGTAGACCTGCGAGATTTTTTTTATTACTTGATTTATAAAGCGAAGGATTCTTTAAGATTTTATTATTGAGCAGTTTAAGGTTAATTTGTCTGTTGCATAGCAGGATACTTCTATTTGATCCTGTTTTGCCCACCTCACCCCTGAGCAAAAAAAATATCGCACACAAGATTCTAGACCAAAAGTCTATTTCACCACAGCTTCTAAAAAGGCCGTGACACCAAAACTCAGACGGAGACATCAGACAATTCCATAAGCGTTCCGTTATCCCAATTTCATTAGGGTACACTAAAAATAATTCGGTGTTGTAGGCGCGGCGGTGCGTCGCTCGCCCACGGGCCGTATCTCCGGGCCGCGCGGTAACAAAAGCGTTATCTTATCATTACCACCCCATCCCCGCCGATAAATTACCATAACTCTCATTTACATGCACCTACGTACCGACGACCATTGTTTACGACCCACAGATGACGGATTTTCTTCCGCTTTCCCTCTGCCTAAAACTCGGATTCGGAAATTTCGTGTTATTGTGTTTGTGTGCTATAGATATACGTATATTTTTATGCGGCATTGTGAATCTTTCTTGTGTAATATATCAGGTACATAACGAGAGTATAAATACTCAGGGATGTCTCCAATCGAATGCCATTCTCGCCTGATGAAATTGATGTCGTCACCAGTTCTATTTAGGTAAATATACATTATAAGGCGAAGACAGTAACTTTCAGATGAGATTTTCAGCGATGCCAAAGAATCTTCGTTATGCTAAAAGCTATTTTATTGTCTCTAATCATTTACTTTTTTATATTCCGCCAAGAATTCTTGGTCCATTAATTTGTGGAGCTGAACGAGTTGCATTCCCTTACAGGCGTAACTACAGCTGTTTCGAGATCATAATAATACCTGTAATACAACTTAATGTTTTAATGCGCACTCAAATTTGGGGAGCACTGATAGAATAGGAAGTAAGTCTTATATTACTCACTTACAGAGTAGTTATCCGAAAGAGCTTTTAAATCATTCACAAAACACTAATGGACGTGGGGAAGGGGCGCGGGGAACACGAGGGAAGCCCGAGCAGATGTAGTCCCAGGCGAGCAATGAAATGGAGATATAACAATATAAAGGTGTGCGTTTGAATTGCCGTGAATTGCAATTCGACGGAGTAGCTGGCAATGTAGACATGACGCAGAGAATCGCCAAGCGAGTCCACATTACGGAAATCGAATGTCCTAGATGCTTTTATAAACCATGTACCCTAGGGGTTTTTGCAACTGAAGTAAATCTATGTTAACTTTTACGGTCTCCTTGACACGTTTTCCAGGAGAATCCACAGCCCTTTAATTACGTTACTCAGTCTGCCCTTGTTCTACTTACAGAATGTTTCCAGTTATTTACATTTAATCTGAATCTTGCTAAAAATAATGGTTCTGTTCTGTTACGTTATAGTTGCTATTAAAATATTTACGAGCTGGTGAGAAATTTAGAAAAATGTTGTTCCCTTTCCGTATTGTGCAGGTACTGTTGGAATAATAAATGTCGAGGGGTCTGCGAGGGGAGACTGAGTGCCATTATTATCGGCGGCAATTTAATTAGATCCCCTGCGTTATTACCACTGATTCGTTTTATAATGCCCGCCTGATATCCATCCAGCGGCCGCCATTGCAACACGCTTGTTTGTTCATTAATTTAATTTGACATTCCGGATTAACATCGTTGTAAAGCTCTCAGCTATTCTTGGAGACAGGTCTAATTATGACTGTTGTACTTTATTTTACCTTGATATTGATTCTAGGAAACCATTTTTAATTTAAGAATTTCTACAACATCACCCTACAAATTCAGATCAAACTAAAATTCAGTTTAAAAACCATAAAATTACTTTCTGAGCGACGGAATTTTATCACCCGATGCAATCACCCGCGCCGATAGGCTTCCGGCTCATCGATATTCGTAACGAATCGTCGAAATTCAATAATTATCCCGAACACGACTTCATTCACCAAAAAATATTATAAAAAGGTGTGAATGAAAAGAGGATGGCAACGGTTGGTTTTTTGGGACGAGCGACCAGCCGACCAATCGCGGTCGCCGCTCGGCGGGTCCAGTTCACGTGGTGGTACCAAGTCGTGTAGTAGATAAGATTAAAAGTGGGTAAGCGGTAATCAGTGCGCGACCAAACTGGTTGAATGGAGTCCGAACGGCGTTCATTCATGAAGCTGGGATGCCATCACGCGAGGGACACCGCGCCCGCGCCGCCGTCGCCTACCACGATGCAACGTGGAACTTCGCATATCACTTTACTCGAAATCTTTACGATCATACATGCCTCAGTAATTAACACTCACCACTTCATTAAGCCGCTCACCTGAGCGCATTAACTTGTCTTAACAATCGAATTTACTAACGAGGAATTAAGAGCACAGCTTAAATGGAATAATCCCAATTAACACTGTCATCGTGCGTCTCGATATGTCAGCTGGTTGCGTGTCGACTTCCTCATTACGTTCATTCTGTGTATCTTACAGGTGTTCATAATTATGTTCAATGTTAACATTTAATTGGACCCGAATCTCCGTCTGACGAAAATCAGGAGGTTAAAATTGCAGCAACTGGGCCATTCACTCATTCACATCCTATGAATATACAAAGTTATTATGAAAGATTTTATAAACTTTTTCATACTTCTTTGATCTATATAAACAGGTCGAATCAAAGTGTAGGAAGTGTGTTAGTAGTATTTTTATTAGCGGTCTTAAATTTATAGTTTGTATAGCTGCGCCCACGCACGCTCTCCCAATAAAATGGTCACTGGTTTGCGGGACCACAGTGGAACAAAATAAAGACGTATTCTGAGATCAGTTGAAAGTTACAAATGTTCCGATTCTAGTTTGTTTGGATAAATGAAACATTGATCATCTGGTTACGAATAAAATCTTTCAATAGCTGAGATAATAAAATAATATGAACGTAAAGACGATGTATGGAACTTTAATGCGACATAAACTTTAGAATATAAAATGATTGATGAAATTTACTTATGTGCATGTTAACTTGAAATATAATTAAGAGGGTTTATGTCTAAGTAGCTGTGTTTCTACTTTCAGTTACAATTATAAATGAGGAACACTAGTATGTGATCTTCATGTTTCATGTTTTTCTACAAAAGGTATTCCCCGAAAAGTAGCACTAGTACAATACAATACTATAATATTAAGAAAAATCTTAAAATTTTTGCGCGAAATCAACACTAAATGAACACTATTAAAAACATTCGTAAAACTAGTGTTTATTTTTGTAAAAAAAATGTAAATACTCCACATGTACACGTGCAAGGCGTTCTTTTTGATTGCAACCTTGATCTGTTATTAATTTTACGCTTATTTCCTCCGTGCCCTGCGATGAGTCATGCTCTTGCGCAGACATTTATTATGGCACTGGCAAGATGTAAAGTGGGATCACTGTTGGATTCCATAGAGAAGAAACATTAAAACAAGCCTTTTTTGGAGGTTTTGACTCTTGTTAGCGCCTTCGGGAGTGACGTGGAATCGGATTGAGCCGGACAGACTCAGAAAGAGCTATGTCGCTTTTATAAATTGCACATTCAACTTTTTAACCGGCCCAAGCCGATTCCACGTCGTTGAGTGTGGTTACTCCCTTAATTCTCGTTCACAACTAACGGTAAAAAGTGGAGCTTGCTTACCTGAGCTTGGATACTTGCTAAACTGTTGGATTTACTAACGAATGCTTTATTTTTGTTGCAGGTAAGACGAGTTTTGGTATTGCAACCGGTATTCAATGCACGTGAGTTAGGGAAAATTATGAAAGGGAGGGTTTGAGAGGATGTACACCTTCTTTGCATTGACAGAACAATAATTAAGATAATTTCCTGAAAAAAAAAAAACAAAAAGAAACTTTTTTCCAAATAGTGAGCGGTTCCATTGTCATAACGTAATTTCTTAACGTGAGTTTAATGTTATGACAAACATTCCCGTGTCCCGGTCCCGCGGCGGGCGGCGATCACGGCGGGGAGGCGGGAGGAGAGCAGGGGGGGGGGCCGGAATGCGGTCTACCTGCGCGGGACCACCGCTAATCAATTTATCTTTTATTATCGTACCAATAACGCTTCATTACAACTTCTAGATTTATGTTCTCGTTGTTTGCTTTGCTCTCCAACGTTTTTGTGACCGGAACATGACTGTATCGGCTGTGGCACGCTTACAAGACACGAGTACTTTGGAAACTTGCCTAGGATATTTTTTATGGGCGACCTACGTTGGTAATGTTCTGTCGCGCTCGTTAAAGCGACAAGTAAAAGAGAAAATCATACGCATGGAAACGGCCCGGTCTGGGGCAGGCACGAGAGCTTTTATTCTAATGCCAATGACACACGCAACAAATAAAATCGTACGATAGTTGGTCGGTGACAGTCATACGAAAATTTAAATGTAGAATTGTGTCACAAGCTCACAAGTCACAATAAGGGTAAGGGCCACCTGGCAACCGTCTGTCAGTTCGCTGTCAAACGTCTGTCAATGTGAACCGGGGCCACCGCTTATT
The DNA here is from genome assembly GCA_963853795.1 of Xestia rhomboidea. Classification (NCBI taxonomy): domain Eukaryota; kingdom Metazoa; phylum Arthropoda; class Insecta; order Lepidoptera; family Noctuidae; genus Xestia; species Xestia rhomboidea. Next base: position 6,914,888 of record OY970764.1, on the reverse strand, counting down.
ATCCCGTCTTGCAATATAATAAAACTTTTAATGTGCTCGTCAAAGTGGCGTTGAAGCGTAATACATGTAGGGAATGCGTTGCTTCAACGTTGCACGGTTGAGTTGTTAGATTTTTTGATATCACACTTTTTATTCCGTTTAGTTATCCTCATGGATCACTGTGATCTTCTGGGAAAAGAGATGGGTATGTCGGGCGTCTACCGACTCCAACCCAACGAAGGCTGCTTAAGCAATATGACCAAATTAATCGATGAATCGATCAATCCACTGCTGATTAGAGAGACCCTAGAGTTTTACCGAATGAATACAAGAACGTGGAGCTTGGCACAAGCAAAGAGAGGCTCTTTTTTTTTACGGATGGGAAATCATCAAATGACTCCTCCCGCTCTGGGCGGAGCAGGAGGGTCCCATCCATGTTCCTTCATCACCCTTTGTGTTCCGGGGCCACTGTATCTCTTTCGAACAGTACCGCAGCCCCGGCAGGCATCGGCCTTTGCGGACCCCTTCCTTTTTGCTGACTCTCTTTGAGACGCGCGTGGAACACGAACGCGCCGTCGTCACGGTCTGTAGTCATGAGACGGACGGACGGTAAGCTAGCCCATAGCTCACCGTCCACAGGCCCGCGAGCAAAGAGAGGCCTATACCCAGCAGTGGGTGAAGTCGGGCTGAGGATGATAGGTATTTGATGAAAGTTTGACTCAGTAGGTTTACATGCGCTTCTCCAACATCTTCAAAGCACACTTCTTGTGCTTTCCCTGATCCCATGTTACATGGGACCGAAGGGATGTGTTTTCTCATACAATTTCCCTTCCTTTTCATTCATAGTAAAATTCCACTTCAGAAATACTTGAAGCTGCATTCCTCCCCAGCAGAAGTCGTCAGTTCGTCACACCCAGATTTAATGAGAGAATAGCTGGACCCAATGCTAATAGAAGATCGTCTCAGCAAACAGTGGTGTTTGAACCTCCAGCGCCTACGCATGCCAGCATTAACCACACAACGCCATACAATTATGTTTACTTTTCCGCATCATCAGACAAACGATGACTTCCGATTCAGAATTTGGTTTCTCAAAACAATGTACTGCGTTCTCTTAAGTGAGTTGGCAGAGATGTAGTTTACATTTTAATACCAGCCTCTCGGATATAAAGGCGCTGTCGGACTGGCTGTCCGATACGCCACGTCCATACCGCGTATTTTGCGTTTAGGTGGGAAAATTTATTATTCTATCTACTGTAATAGAGACCGAGTCTATCGCCAGTTTTTTTTTTAAATGTGGACAAGCCCGCCACTCTATTCCCAAACCACTGTAACTTCTGAAAGCCGGAATCAACAGTGGCGACCACCAGAAAGGCGCCGAGACAATTTAACTGTCTTGGATCCCGCAACGAAATTATTCAGAAAAGTAAAGTGGAGGAGAAGGAAAACCATCATTTTCCACTTCCCTCCATGTCAGCAGGAGACAGAACAAAACAAGGCCAAGATGCACAAAGGGACGTTTGCTACTGTGATAAGCCAGGGGCGGATCTATATAAGGGCTTTCTGGGCTGCGGCCCGGGGCCCCGTGGAATAAAGGGCCCCCGGTCACCATTGAAGAGAAAATACCCGAAAAGCTATACCCTTATACAACATAAGTGAGTTAAAGTTTACCCAGGTATTGAAAATATTAGTCAGAAAGATTACACGTAGATGTGCGAGACGGCTGTAGTACTACCGACATTTTTCTATAACCCGCTCGGTTCGTACTTTTACCCTGTGAAAAACTTTTATCACAAAAGCTTCTTTTTTCTGCCTCTGGATTGGGACTCCTATTGGATTCACGCATGATCGATCGGTATAGACAGAGGCTGCAATAAATTAGGAGTCCTTGCCTCAAGGCCTTAATATGCAATTATGTGGCATACATACACAAGGTTGCAAAAAATGGAGCATGATCAATCTCAAATGACAAAATTACCGCTTCCTCTAGACTTTGTCTAAAAGTCGACCAAGTAACTCCTGTATGAATGATCTAAAGTCTAAACAATTCAAACCTGTCCAAAGCAAAGTGTCAAAAAAAATTCAAGCTCACTTCGCTCGCTCATACAGCCAAGTTCCTCTTGAATCCTAACTTTGTAACTCGACCAAGTAACTTCGGTATGAATTGGCGAAAAAATTCTAATTCCAAGGTAGGTAGAGTGTTAACATTTCTGGCAACGCGCGACGCCCTTGGGTAGGCCCCTTTTTTTTTTTTTTTTCGGATGGGAAATCATCAAATGACTTCTCCCGCTCTGGGCTGAGCAGGAGGGAGTGTCAGACTTTTACTGACTAAAACCCATCCATGTTCCTTCATCGCCCTTTGTGTTCCGGGGCCACGGTATCTCTTTCGAATAGTCCCGCAGCCCCGGCAGGCTTCGGTCCTTGCGGACCCCTTCACTGTTGCTGACTCTCTTTGAGGCGCGCGTGGAACACGAACGCGCCGTCGACACGGCCTGTCGTCATGAGACGTACGGACGGCGAGCTAGCCCATAGCTCCCCGTCCACAGGCCCGCGCCTACGGTGGCCGGAAGCCACCACGTGGCCCCCGACGCCCGGGGCGTCTCCCGCGGCGGCCGGGACGTGAGGATCTCTCCCTGTCCTGTTCCGCCACCTCCTTCGCTAGCATGACTGCTTCGCAGAAGGAGGTGACGGCGTCCCATTCCGTCTCGCTCCGGACCATGGATTGAACCAAGGCCGGGAGCGAGAGGTCGCCGCCGCCAATCGCCGTTACGAGGACACGGCGGTGCTCCGCCCAAGCGGGGCACACCTCCACCGTGTGCTCCACCGTGTCCTCCGGTCGATCCTCACAATGGTGACACCCGGGCGTCTCCTCCCGCCCGATTCGGTGCAGGAACTTACCGAAGCATCCGTGTCCGGTAAGAACCTGCGTCAGGCGGAAGGTGAGGACGCCGTGGCGTCTCTCCAGCCACTCCTCAAAGAGGGGACTTACCGCCACTATTGTGGCGTGCCCTGCACGGGGTTGCGAAAGTCGCTCTCTCCATGTCGCCATGAGATCACGCCGGAAGTCCGTCCGCTGAGCGACAATTTGCCGCGGCAGCGGAGTTTCCCCCCGGCGTAGCGCCTCCGCGCGCCACTCATGTAGGCGCGCGAGGACTATCGCCTCCAGATCCCATGGCGGCAATCCGGCAAGGAGGCTCGCCGCCTCGCGGGAGATCGTGCGGTACCCCCGGACCAGCCTTACGGCTACCACCTTCTGGGGCGCGTTCAAATAGTTGGCGGCTCGCTGCCTCAATGAACGCGCCCACACCGGGGCCCCGTAAAGGGCCATGGACCGCACGACTCCCGCGTAGAGCCTCCGGCAGGATTGGGTAGGCCCCCAAGTAGTATTATCCCAGGGCCCACTAAACTCACGGTCCGCCCCTGGAGAAGCCCAGTTGCACCACGGGCACGACGAGCACCACGGGCCTAGTTCCCAGACTCCCTAAATTTTCCAGATCTGAATTTGTTTCTTTAACTATTTACTTCAAGCACAGCCTGATTGAGTAATTTAATTCAATACTAAGTAGTGAGCCGTTTATGTTAAGACAAAAAATGTACTGCTTCAGAAGATTTAATTTGATATTAGTTTCTCGGAGACCACGTCTCGCGGCAGACCGCCCGTCGCTTTCCAACCACTATCCAAGTCTGATGTCAGTCAATGTCACTCCTCGTTCATTCATAGATAACGAGAATCCAAATCATTGGTGCATTCGCTCAAAACTGAGTTTTTTTTTACAATTAAAAGGTATCTTTTAATTTTTTTTTGTCTTGACGGTCGGTTCTGGGGAATTTTGATCCCGTCATCTAAAAAAATTTACAATACTTTAATAGTTTAATACAAAAAATCTGGCGTTTCTCCAAATTCTCTAAGGACTGTTCAATTATAAATGTTAATCATTCTTTAACAGAAAAAATAACTTAAAAATGGTCCTTTTACTTTACGACTTGTGTCCGCAACTCCTGAAATAAAAAAAATCCTTTGACTAACCCTCATTATCTTTTATTTTTAAACAAGACACGTGTACCAATTATTTTAAAAAAATAACGTTTTTACAGAACTAAGCGAGGCACTGTCTAATTTTAATTAGTTTGTAAACCAAAATATTTTGAATATAGACGTCAGGCCTCAGGCCCCAGTAATGAACGAAACTCACGATTAACATCGTTTTTGACCATTTGTTAAGTAACTACGGCTCTTTTTAAAGGTCATTAAATTAATATCAAAGGCTCTTAATATCCCTTGACTTGTAATGATGATGAGGCTTTTTTTGATGGCCATGTTTTTGCAACGATAATGATTCTTATTGACAAATGGTGGGAGATAAGTTCCCACAGTCTTTTGTTATTTTTTCAGTTTATCTGTTTGGTTGTGCACATATTGATTCACTCGCACTTCGTCTGCTAAAATTGTAATAGCTCGTCTAACATCATCATCATCAGCCTACTAATGTTCCCACTGCTGGGACACAGGCCTCCTCTCTATGAGAGGGAATGGACTATAATCTACCACGCGGGCCCAGTGCGGTTTGGTAGATGTCACATGTCTTCGATTTTTTTGGTTCTAGAACATGCCGGTTTCCTCACGATGTTTTCCTTCACCGTTTTGAGAGCAGTGGTGATAAAATAAATTACACAAAGTAATGCGCCTGCCTGGGTTCGAACCCACGACTTACTGTTCGTAAGTCGGGGCCGCCACTACTGGGCCACCGCTGCTGTCTAATATGATATAAATACATAATTTATAGCCTATAGCTCCCACGAATAATGTAGCTTTTTGCCAGTTAAAGAATTTTTAGAATTGGATTATTAGTTCCGGACATTCTCCCTCTACATACAAACCAACCCTTTATAATATTAGTATAGATTTACATTACTAACTATTTTACATTTCACTTTGAGAATTCAGTCATTCGCAGTCTCCTCTTGAGTCTGCGAATGACTGAATCTTTCCTGCATAAGACACCGTGTGGGCATTCAAATACTGGCTAACGGCTTTCTCTAATCACTGGTTGACAGAAACAGGTAATTGCATTGCTAGTCTATTTCGAATGTTAGATTCGTTTTTTAAAATAACACTGAACACCGGCTCCGTTGTAACTTGTTTGCAGCCCCTAACCATAGAAACACCGACGAAAACCAATCACGGCTTTTGATTTTTTGTTTCCTCCGTTCATTGCGATTTTTTTTTGTTTTCCGTTAGCCATATTAGAATACCATCCAGTATTCATTTTAATAGTGATTTCTATTAAGTACTCCATTGCCGTCGTGACTGTCTGTGAACCCCGAATGACTGGTTATAATGAGCCCGCAAAGGTACGACTATTAACAACATCAATTGAGTCATTTGTTAAGCGGCCCGCACAAAGAACGCTCCATGTCAGCTAATTAGTGGTATTATTTGATTGAAATTAGCCACATTTATTATAATTGAACCTTTATAAACCAAAGATAGCTCCGAGCAATCTGATTGATCAAAGAACATAATTAATCGTCCGATATTTAATGTGTACAACAAATAACATGTCTACTCTGTAGGAGAGAGGGAAACAGAATAAATACGACCCTGTTATAGAATTTAATGCTGCGGTTGACATCGCATGCGCAACTAACGGTAGACGTCAGTTAACCGCTTAACTTAACAGTTATGGCACAAAAAGTATGCATAAACCAGAAACAAAATGTTATACGCCTTGGCACACTCATCATGAATGGTGTTTACTTCAGAATGGCTTTTCATCGGACGGCAAAAAGATTAGAAAATATAAGAAAAAATTGCAAGAATTCACTGGAGCTCTTTCGCAAGTTTGTGAAAAAAGTAAGCCAATGCTCACGTTTTTTAATGCATTTACTGACTACCTAGCGACAAGCAAGCACCCATTACTAATTCCTGAACCAATAAAAACAGTGGTTCTAAACGGTAACCGACAAGTTGCACAATTTCACTGAAACAATCGTAATTAATTACTGCACAAAAACTAACTCAATTAACTACATGGTTCACGAACACCATCAACCAATCAAATCACAGCTTTCTTCAGCCAAACGACGCGGGAAATTATGCAGCTGTTCCACCAGAGCATGTCATTTCTCTTGCAGTACAAGAAAGTAAATAAATCAATTAAATGTCAAGATTTTTTTACAAGAGAAAATTCTATGATATGTATCTAATAGAAAGATAGAAAGTAGTCTGCGCTTGTGTGCAGTAAAGGCGATAAATTAACATGGAATCGTGGTTATCTCGGTGCGGCCGCGCCGCATCGCGCTGCGCCGGCGCAGGTCCGATACGCGATGAGCTATAAAACGGTGTGAAAGTGACCGAATAACGACATTATCTATCCGGTGTGAGATAGAATAATAAAATTATACGTGAACCTCCATATCTTATGGTGGTCCTGCACGCTGGACACTTGAATGCACTTTGGAAGGCAGCACTTTCTCTCGTATATTTTTAAAGAATTCGCATTTTCTTTTTTGTAGACCTTTGTCAGTAGTTGCAGATAGTCAGGGGAGCGTCTGACAGCCAGTCTTACCAAGGGATATTACCCAACTGGGCTGTGGAAGTCAGATAGTCAGTCGCTCAATGTAAAATACTGGTATTCAGCTGCCTCCGGTTAGACTGGAGGCCGACCCCAACATAGTTGGGAAAAGCTGTTGGTCATCATCATCCGTGATTGAAAAAGCAATGTTCACTTGAATTTGCTTTAAAAAAAAGTAGTTTGACGAGAGACCTCAAGCTAGAGGATCGTTTACATGGATTGCAGGATAGTCGACTTTTATGACGCGAATGGAATGTTAAGCAGCCTCTTTGCTTATGTTGATCTTTTTTCAGGGCAAGTAGATTTGCTCACCGTAACTGGAGACAAAAAAAATTGTCCCTTTTCAATTGAAAATTCTGAGCCAATTGATAAAGCTAGTTTATTAGGGAATGGAAGTCTTCTATCTCTCTCTGAAGATGACAACTCACGATTGGTGGCTGGACCTCGGGGTGAGGTTACTACTTCGCTGTCAGTTGGAATCCCAGGCTGGAGTAATCATATAATAAAAAAAATAAGCTCCGATGAAAGAGCTTTTAATAGAAGGCTGTACCAAGTGATGAAAGACCAGCGAAACGTTAGGGCAAAAGGGGCATATTATTATATGTAGGTATAGCAATGACTTTACCGAATAAAATAAGAAACATAAAATATTCATAAAATTAATTTTAAAATGCATGATTTGTCCTTACCACCTTTTCCCTAAAATCTAACAAACTTTTTAAACGTAACAGCTTTATTTTCGGCATAAGCATGTTCGATCGTCAATTGTTTGACGTCACACAAGTAGGTACTATCGAGGACACTCCCGCCTGATCACCACTAAGCTCATTTTTGCTTGCACTTACAACATAGAAACGCTCTCTAGCCCCACCCCGTTGACTTTGTATTGAAATAATGAATGAAAAGATATCGATCGGCCGAGCTCACTGACGACGCACGCCGAACGAGAATTATTGTTATTTTGCGCGCCAAAGTTGACGCTTTCCTAATAGGCCTAAACTTTAAGGGGGCGTGGCTCGGCGCGTCCGCATGATTTAAGCGAAAAAAACTTTAACTGATCAGGCGGAAAAGACCACGACTGTACACACACAAGTTTCCTAATTTTAGTAAGATATTTTTTTTCGGGATGTTTTTTTTTAATTGTCCAAATAGGACTAATATTTAATTAATAGAATTTATAAGAATAATAATAAATAAATAATAGAATATAATCTCGATATCTCCTATTAATACCCTCACGGATAGGACACGGTTTTTTTAACATATTGTATAATATTACTGTTAATTAATTTTATGATTCAAAGCAGGCATTTAGATTTCCATTAATTAATAATTTTATACGTTGGGCATAGATAATTACATATTATAATAAATACTATTCATTGCCATTTTTGTCTACAGCGAAATTAGTTTTAATGGAGGTTAGCAAGAAAAACAACTACTTAGTTCTTTTTGAAATTAAATGACTTATTAAAACTATTAATTGCGCCATAATATACAATTTTACCTACCTGTAAAAATTGTTGGAAAACTTTACGATGTAAGGAATTAAAATAGTGTAATATCAATAAATCATTTTTAATAGTCAAACCACAAGGATGAGTGGTAAGAATTGTTTCGATAAAGATATTATATATATTCATAAGAGTCTTTATGTAAAACTAACAGCGGTGGCCGAGTCCAGAGTCCCTACTCTCTAACGTTTCGTCCGTATATTCGAATCTACCTGTCTCTCTCACTCGCACTCATTTGCAGACGTACGCGAGAGAGACGGATAGATCCGAATATACGGACGAAACGTAGTAGGGCCCCAGGTCCTCTAGTTAATTGCACTTTTACGATCACATCCATAGTAATTGTAGAAATGCATTTACTGCACAAATATGTATATAATAGTAGAAATTGTAGTGATAAAACAACCGTTGAGGCTGAATACTTTTATAACTCCTTTGTGTTTATAACTAGACAGTAAAACAAGGAATATTCTAATATAAAACTTTGTTCATACCTGAACATTTTCTTCGTCAAAAACTATTTCTAAGTAATAAGCTTTTTCATCATAGTATTATTGGAAAACAAAATCCACAAATAGACCGGGAGTTACAGACAGCCAGGAATAGAGAAGTTCTTATTTTAAATCCCGACATTTTACGGTGTTGCCATCTCCGGTGGTCGAAATACCGATCCGTATTAGGGAAAAAGAAGTAGCGGGGTTACGTGACAAATATATTGAAATTGACTTTACATGAATGTTAACTTCAACTCATGGAATCGAAATAAGTAAGTACCTACTTAAGAAAAAAAGAAAATTAAAACATCTTGAAAAATAAAATATACAAAATAAATAAACAAACAAAACTAATAATGCGAAAAGGGCCTCAGTTCAGCATAATGCCAGATGGCAACACAAGGTGTGCCACCTGACGCTGATTTTCAGCTGCTGATGATGATGAGCTTTAGGGATAATAATAAAAAGCTTCCGGGTGAGTCCATCAGACATATTATTTCTGGTTGTTCTCGTCTGGCTAACGGCGAGTAATTGCACAGGCACAATCAAGTAGCCAGGGTTATTCACCAGCAACTTGCCTTGAAATATGTAATAAGTATTTGCCCGACCCAGTTCTCGAGAAATACCATGTCACGCTGTACTGGGATCAGTCTATCATTACTGACAGGACTATTGTCACGATTGTCGCCAATAAGCCTTTTTTTTTGTTCTTCGGATGGGAAATCATCAAATGACTCCTCCCGCTCTGGGCGGAGCAGGAGGGAGTGTCAGACTTTTACTGACTAAAACCCATCCATGTTCCTTTATCGCCCTTTGTGTTCCAGGGCCACGGTATCTCTCTCGAATAGTCCCGCAGCCCCGGCAGGTCGCCAATAAGCCTGACATGGTGATGATAGACCGATCAGCGCGCCGCGTAATGATAATTGATGTTACTTACCTCGTGAAAGCTGAGAAAGAGAAACAAATAAAATATCTCGACTTGGCACTCGACGTTCGCGACATGTGGAATGTGAACTCGGTTATCATTGTACCGATTGTCGTGACGGCCAATGGCCTTATAGCCAAGAGCTTTGATGACCATCTATCGAAGCTCTCTTTAGGCGGTTGGATCAAGGGCCTGATTCAAAAGGCAGTACTCCTCGATACGGCTCGCATTGTGAGGAGGTTCCTGTCTCTGCAGCCTTAACCACCGGTGGCTTGGACCCAGCTCCCGACACCGGTGAACCTCCATTTTTTTTTAAAGTTATTTTTTTGTATCGTTATATTTTAAGAAATACTTAAAAATGTAATTAGATAAGAATGTAAATGAATATACGAATAATAATCATTTTATTATCAGGCAACTAAGGCCCATAAATAAAATACATAAAATAATATTTAACAACAATAATATACTAATAAATATTTTAAACCTTATATGAGACTAAAACTATACACGCAACGTTGTGGGCGTCGTAAAAAGGCCAAAATATCCACTATGATGAGTCCTGAGTCACAGTGTGAGCAGGTCAATATTAGTCCTGGACCGAGGGAACTGGAACTCAACATCTGGAAGGCCTTGATGATGCACCCAGTTGCGAGAAAATAGCAAAACGCTAACTCAGATGATATTATTTTCTGTAAAAATGGTTTTAAGTCTGATAAAATGAATATTATGTTGTGGAACTAAGATGTCATGTGAAATTAAATGGTTATTGAAGATTATGAGCAGCAATAAAAAATAGCTAATAGTTTTAAGTATATATTTTACGCATTGTTAATATAAATAATTTAGAAAACAACAGCTAATTAATTTTGTAATTAAAATAAATGTTTTCAGCACTGGTTAAAATTAATTAAGTCTATTTGCTTGTGTACGTTGTAGTTAATTAATTTTGTTAATATAGATGAAAAATTGATAAATTTTTGTCTGGCATATTCATTATTATGTAGAACAAATCAGCGAAAAATATATCGTTTTTAGCTTGTCGCCGCTCACTTACCTATACACGAATATAATACACTTAAGTTTAAACTAAAGAACATAAATCATACCCAGTAAATCGTATATGACAAAGAGACAGATGAAAGTTCTCTTATGGTACTTGAAATATATCAATCTGTCAGCCAACTAGAACACAGCATTGCAATAATTTAGCCTTTCGTGGTCGTTTCAAGTGGAGTCTCGTGTGGTCTGCGGACGCCACTTGAAATTATGTTTCCTCGTCAAAAACTTGCTGATGAAACGTTTGATAAACAAAAACATAAGTTCTTGACAAATTTATGACTTTCCTGGCGCCATAGCTGTACTTTAACTACTTTTGGTAGAAAAAACTATCTAATATATCCATACTATATATATATATATATATATAATATAATATATCTATATGATATATCCATTATTGTTGTTTTTAACATTGATCAAGAGTTCAAGACACTAATCCATGACATGGTGACGTCATTAAAAAATGCAATAAAATATTTAATCAAAGATTGAATAAGTCTCTGACCTCTAAAAGGCAAATAAAAACAAAAATAATAATATTGATGACAATACCTGATGACATAAAGTTCATTCACTGATATAAACAATGGATGCGTTGTGAGGTATTATCACAGTACGACCATCAGATACTAATGAGCTGTGGGACATTAGACGTAAATACTAACGAATTTTATGACCCACGTCATACACAGACTAACGTGTATTTTTAATGTTCGACAGCTAATAAACATTTTGGGTCGAGTGCCAATTAAGATTTTAACTTGCACCCAATTAGAGATAAGATAAAATGAGATTTACGATTGCATGCACTTGAAAATCCTGTTGAAAGGGAGTTCTGGTTCTGGCTTTAGAAAACTATGACTGTAGGAATCGAGTTAGGCCCGATTCGTCACGGTTCCGATTGATCACCAAATTTTTTTCCATACAAGAAGTCCAGACTCGTCATAAAAAATCATCAAAAATTCATTTGTTTCCTCAAATGAATTTTTAACTTCCACTTAAACTGTATTTTATTTCTTCAATTTACATCACTATTTATAACCAAATTTAAAATAATAATAAAACATGACATGAGAAATGAAGAAGAAAATTATTAAAGGGTGTCAAAAAAATTGTCCACATCGCTGTCAACATGAATAGTGCCCAGAAGGCTGGCAGCATTGCCACGTTGGATGGCAATGCTGATTCTTTTACGAAACTTAAACTGAAAATAATCCAGCCCTCTGGTTACTGGACGAGTCGACCAACAAATTAATACAAATTTTAACCTCACTGACAACAGCGCACGGTATAAACACCTGGGTAGAAGCATGTGCACAGTTCGTTATTTATTACAAAAGTAAGCCCAATTGAAGGATTTTAAAAACTCAACCAATGAGTGGGTTAAATAGGAGATGAAAGTTTGTGTTTGATAAAAGTTTGTTATGCTCGCCAATGGAAACCCCCATCGAGCACACCGCTTCTAATAATAATTTTATTCTCCATAACACATCTATGTTGTAACCAACATCGTTTTCCTTAAAGCAGTTAAAGAAAACCCAAGAATATCGTCGACAAAAATAATTGTGCATGGGGAATTCATAAAATGAAACGCTAAATTTTGTAGAGAAATTTTGTTGATTACATTTACGTGCTCGTTTACTATAATGCATGGTTTACCTAAGATCTTGTTAACAAACCATCCTTGTCATGGGATCAAAGCGAGGCAGCAATAGTTCATGTTGGCCTGCTGGACTAGCAACAAGTTCAAGTGGCCGACACTTCGGACCCGCCCGCGGCTGACATTTGTGGCAAAACGTTCTAAAATTACACACTGCTGACTTCTATCACGAATACTTAATATATTTGTTGGACGAGGCACAATTATGGTCAGTCCGCCGTGACGGACCGCTTCGTTTGACACGGAGGCTTGAACTGGGTTATGCTTTTGGATGAGGCACATTGTTTGAATCTCGTAAACTTCTAAATTATTATTTGAAGGAAGGAGTGGGATGATAAATGGAAGAGAAAGTGAATTATTCGAGTCAAAATATGGAACTATGATGGTTAGATATGTTTGGCAGTGCTTATATGAGTAGGAATGCCACAAGGGAGTGCCATAAGACCCTTACTGGTTACCACGGTATTTAACTGATTAAATAAGTTACAAGCATTACAAAAGACAAATGTAAGCAGTTTGTAGCTTCCGACATCTGTTTTGTCAAAAAAGTACCTATGATGTTATCAATATTTGGTAAGTTTGTACTTTTAAATTAGAAGGACATCAGATCAATGTTATCCAATTAACCGTAATTGTCGGCACCTTTGTTTTGCGAACGAAATCTTTATCAATTTAATTAATAATGTTGTTTAACAGATGCTATATCAAAATTTTAAGTAATCTACGATCAGCTAATTAAATTATCGCCCATAGATCATCTTTTTCATTTCATATCAGTGCGTAATTTGTAAACGGTAGCTTTGTACATTGCAGATTTAATATATGATAAGTGATCGTAATCAATTTTTACAAAGCTGAAATTATACTAAGCGCATTCATTTTCCTTTTACATAAGAATGTTGAATTTAGGTTTATTATCAAGAATTGATATCTATGATTGATTAGCATTAGAGAACGGGTCGGATTGCTAATTCTTTATATGTACTGAATTATTATTATAAATTTCTAATTATTTCCGCATGTGTTCTGCGTTTCTATTAGGTGCTCATTTAGTGTTATCGATGCCTTCTCTAGTATTCACAGCTCGCGGTCGTCCTCGGTCGGCCCCCTCTAATTACGGGCGAGAGCGCTCGATCTGTCGGAGACAATGTCTACACTTGTACGGTCATTATTACGTGTTTTTCGTCACGACACCTGCTTGGCGGCAATGACAAATCCTTAGCCATTAGTGTACTACAAAACGTTCCTATTAGCATTCTTCACGCGCGTGCGCCTTCCAGTTCATTCTCTTACGTTTCGCTCGTAATTTTATTACTAGGGGTTAATTCTTCAGACCCTAAAAAATTAATGATATGTGAACACATTTTATGAAAAGTTATAAAGTCTGTAGAATATTTTCTGGTGAGCGCGTTATTAATTAATGCAGCAACTATAAATGAGTTAACTTGTACATTAAAAATTACCATTTTAAGAATATTCATTTGGTTTAATACCTACGGAGTAAATTGAACTTATAGTGTAATAAAAATATGTGTAATTTTATAACAAAGTGTTGTGTGTTTTACTATCGCTACTACAAAGCAAGGTCGCAGTGTTTCCAAATACGACTATTCATCCAAAACCCTGACACGGCTCGGAGTGAGTGACAAGGTAAATGATAAAAAATACTTAAAACTACAGTAATTGACAGAACTACGTACAAAATAGTCAAAATTGCAAATTGAACAAGGCCACCTCTTTGTTTTTCAAATTGAGCTGATACTTATTAACTCTGTATGTAGATAAAATCATTAAAATATTTTGCCAAGGTTAGGTACTCGTTTTAGTTTTTTTTTATGTTTGTGTTTTAGTATGTTTGAGCTCATTAGGATATATTATTTGAATTTTGAATTAACATAGATGAGAGGATAACGATAAAGTATTTATAGGTATTTTTAAATTAGGATCAACATCTGCCTAGCTTTTTCCAGTGTAACCAGTATCGTTGTATTGGAGCGTCTCTCTTTAAATTAGGATAAGGTTCGTTTAAGGATGACTTCTGAACATTGAGGAATGGGCCCTTGTCATGTAACGTATGTTTTTTTGTTCATCACTCAGTTAAAACTTAATATCTCCCGTCCATTAACATTTAAAAGCCATATTTTATTTGATACCCACATAATAACCATCATTTAGAATATGGCACACAATTTTGTTGGATCTGATATCGTCGTGCGTCAATTACGTCGTTTACCACTCATGATTTCTATAAAATTATCTATGTGCTACGTGATTCTTTAGTAATTACCTGCCTATCATGAAATAACCATTTTAAAATACACAGATGTACGGAGAGGGAACGTACATCGATCAAACGGTTCTTGCGGCCGTTTTGAGGTCAGGCCGGATGAATAATGCGCTAGCCACATTAACGGTCATTATATGCAAATAATATTACACACATTAGTCTCATGTACTGTATACCCGTTTACTATAAGTGGGCTGATACATTCATATTGCTGCCATCATTCTTTCAACAGCGTGAGTCGCTAGTTTACTTTTCAATAATCGAAATCGAATATGTTCTGTACGGAATAAGTCGGTAATGGTACACAACGCCGAAAGTCACTCACCTAATGAAGCATGACAATTAACTCCTGGAAAACTTGAATTCGCATCCGATTGGATAAAATTAATCAATGGCAGAGCGGTGCCGTCAATGGAATGGATATTTTATGTTCCCGTGGGCGAGGAGTGGGCTCCAATTTGTCCGCAGTTTTTTAATTAGTATGGATGTGAGAGAAAACGAATTGGATTTATGCTTGCGACCGACGTGCGCTGTGCTGTGATTATTTGCGTGGAGCAATATAAAAAGCTGAAAAAAAGGCTAATATTTTATAGCTTCGTTAAAACGCGGCTCATTAGCGCAGAATTAATATTACCGGCGTAGTTATGTTTGTCATTAGTTCTGCTGGGAATTAAAATTAATTGGCACTTTTAAATGGGCCTTATTTTGTTTTTTTTTTTATTTGGCCACATCATTAGCTGGATTATTTGGCTTTGGTTTCATACGTGCGATGGATGAAAACGTTCCGTCACGTGTTGGGGTCCCGTGCAGCGGGCTGGTCGTCGCGGGGCGCGGAGGGTGCGGGTTGGGGTGCCGCTGCACCGTCTTCCGCCCCGCTCACGGCTCTAATTAGGCTCACATTCTCATTCCGTTTTCGCGTTTAATTTCGCCGGCGGTTTCGCCTTAATTACATTATTCGCGGCGTGCGGGCGCCCGGCTGTTCTTGGGGAACCCTGCAGTTAAAACAAGTGACCGATGATACGTTTACTTACTTTAGCTTTTTTTACTGGATAATAATTTAAGCTTTATTACCGCTTAGTAGAAAAATTTAAGCTTTATTACCACTTAGTAGATACTGCTATTTTTATTTCGACAGGAAATTGTTCTGTTCACCAGCGTTTGTCACTAAAATAAGTATGATAAATAACCTCTATGGTTTTCACGTCAAATCGTTTGTCATTGTGTTATCTATTTTTTGGGAATTCCACAATCATTTTCTGTCGAATCATCACGTTTATTGCAGCTGACAAATGTTTTAAAGTAGACGATGGAAAGCGCGGAAATAAACATCCACTAACAAGATGACTTACACTTTCGTTGTGAAGTTGCAGCTCATGGCGGTAATTGAAAAAAAAATCACTTAACAGGTAAATAGAAAGGGGCCGTGAGGACTAAGAAGGCTCATCGCACCGCTTTGTTGTCGGACGGTTGCTAATAAGATTTTTAAACGGCAACAAAGTATCCAATCAATGGGGCTTGAATAATGAAAACGGCACCTGCCAAGTTCTCAGCCCACCCCCGCCGGTCTAAACACGCACCGTGTTCGCACAATAAAACATATTTTAAACCTTAATTCTAATATCAATAAGATACATTATCACTTAGCGCGTTGAAATTCGAATAGACATAGTTTGAGTAATTATGCACAATTGTTTCGTGTCCTAAAACAGGAATTTACTTTTTTTTTTTATGAACAGGTAGTAGGCTGAGTTCATGATATAAGGCAACAGAAAGAAAGCGAGATCCATGAATTAATTTATTTTGTACAAGATACAAGTTAGTCTGGCTAGACGCGGAGATGGCCGATGGAGCAAGGCCTTGACCGAGTGGTGACCAAGGTTTAGCCAAAGAAACCAGGGCCGTCCTAAAGCTCGTTGGGTTGACGATATCGTCAGGGTCGCGGGAAACACCTGGATCAGGGTCGCACAGAACCGGGAAGTGTGGCGGAAGAAAGGGGAGGCCTATACCCAACAGTGGGTGATTCCGGGCTGATGATGATGATGATGATGACAAGTTGCTGATGATGATGATGATGATGATGACAAGTTAGTCTCATAAAGGGTGTAAAAGACTCTTAACGAAGCCGAAAGGCACTTGTTCTCCCCGTCATTGCGATTTTTTTTTTTAGTTCTAGGCCATACCTGGAAACCTTCTAGTTACGGAGATATTGGGGTCAAAATTCCAACTTTCGATTTTTTTTCAATCTTAGTTCTTACTTTCTTGAATTGTTACTTTCAACCTTTTTTTTAAATACATACATTTTTTTAATTAAGAACTTTAAGTACTACAAACATCTCTACGATCCCCACACTATTCAATCCATCCATTAGCACAATGTTTTGAGTACGTTACATTGAGTTTTGCCACAAGTTTTACCGTAAAACGTGATTGTAAAGGGCAAATTTTTTTCCGTAGTTACTAGAATGTTTGGTTGACGGCTTCGTGAAGAGTCTGTTTACACCCTGTATAATAGTGTTCATAATAAATGCGGATGTTAGTGGTTTCACTTTTAATTAGCTCTATATTTCCTCATTATTAACGTGAGGCTACACGATTTTCTGTTAAATATATATTTCGAATGTATTAAAATCATCATCATAATCCTGTCCATATCCAACTTTGCATGTCTTCTTCTTCTATATTTCTCTATTACTCGTCATCTCAACAGTCACCTTTTCTAGCCATATCATCCTTCACACAGTCCATCCATCGTTTCTTTGGTCTTCCTCTACTCCTATGGGTATAAGTTTTCACATTCATGCTCAAAACTGAATATATTAAAATGAAATACACAATTAATGGTCACAGATTATATTAAGCAAGTTACATAAAAACATCAAATATTTATGATGTAAATAAAATACTAGAGCACTTAATAACCAATACCTAATTTTATCTAAATCATAAACAAGATTTATGATCCATTCAAGCAATTATCTAGTCTAGTTTATAAAAATATTCACTGGCTAGAATCACGCCCATAATTCCCACGGTCTTTCTTAACCAATACGCTAAGGTAGAATCAGAATCATTTATTTGTTAAACATAAGTAGGTATAAGTAAACATTAAGGATCGTATAAATAGGTCTTGCTATGTTTTGTCGTTAAATAAATAAAATTTGAATAGAAAAAAAAACAATGAAAGATAAAATGTCAACTCAAATAAAAGATTATAAACATAAAATGTCAACTCAAATAAAAGATTATAAACATAAAATGTCAACTCAAATAAAAGATTACAAACATAAAATGTCAACTGAAATAAAAGATTACAAATATAAAATGTCAATAGGACAGAGATAGGTACAGATTAGATGTTATGTTGATTAATTAGGATTCGCGACCGTAACACATATGAATGACTGTTTCATGAAAAAGTTATGCAATGCGTCCCGGCTCCCGATTGTAGATCTTTGACAGTCGTTACAGCTAGTCAGTGGCCCGAAAGACAACCAGTCTTACCAAGGGGTACCGTATTACCCAGAACTAAGTCGTTATAGCTGTCAGTGGCCCGAAAGACAACAAGTCTTACCAAGGGGTACCGTATTACCCAGAACTAAGTCGTTATAGCTGTCAGTGGCCCGAAAGACAACCAGTCTTACCAAGGGGTACCGTATTACCCAGAACTAAGTCGTTATAGCTGTCAGTGGCCCGAAAGACAACCAGTCTTACCAAGGGGTACCGTATTACCCAGAACTAAGTCGTTATAGCTGTCAGTAGCCCGAAAGACAACAAGTCTTACCAAGGGGTACCGTATTACCCAGAACTAAGTCGTTATAGCTGTCAGTAGCCCGAAAGACAACAAGTCTTACCACGGGGTACCGTATTACCCAGAACTAAGTCGTTATAGCTGTCAGTAGCCCGAAAGACAACAAGTCTTACCAAGGGGTACCGTATTACCCAGAACTAAGTCGTTATAGCTGTCAGTAGCCCGAAAGACAACAAGTCTTACCAAGGGGTACCGTATTACCCAGAACTAAGTCGTTATAGCTGTCAGTGGCCCGAAAGACAACCAGTCTTACCAAGGGGTACCGTATTACCCAGAACTAAGTCGTTATAGCTGTCAGTAGCCCGAAAGACAACCAGTCTTACCAAGGGGTACCGTATTACCCAGAACTAAGTCGTTATAGCTGTCAGTGGCCCGAAAGACAACCAGTCTTACCAAGGGGTACCGTATTACCCAGAACTAAGTCGTTATAGCTGTCAGTAGCCCGAAAGACAACCAGTCTTACCAAGGGGTACCGTATTACCCAGAACTAAGTCGTTATAGCTGTCAGTGGCCCGAAAGACAACAAGTCTTACCAAGGGGTACCGTATTACCCAGAACTAAGTCGTTATAGCTGTCAGTGGCCCGAAAGACAACCAGTCTTACCAAGGGGTACCATATTACCCAGAACTAACTGGTTGTGGAAGCTGTCAGTGGCCCGAAAGACAACCAGTCTTACCAAGGGGTACCATATTACCCAGTACTAACTGGGTTGTGGAGGTCAGACAGGCAGCTCCATGTAAAATACTGGGATTCAGCTACATCCGGTAAGACTGGAAGCCTATTTACATAGTTGGGAAAAGGCTAAGCAGATGATGAATTGGAGTAAATGATAATATTTTTTTCAAGTGATCTCAATGTAAATGACTGTTTCCTAGTTTAGACATTAAAATTATCAACACCTTGATAACCTCACTTCAAGCACAATTTCCTGACAGACGTGAAATAGGAAATGTAACACGCACACCACAATTAAGACCTCGAGTCCATATACCTCAAGACTAACGCGTTGCAGAATTAACTAAACAAAGACATTAATGCCGCGTAGTTCGGGATTTAACGAAGTGCGATAGGTGCGCACGCGACGCCAGCTTGCTCATTAGGGCGCACGCAACACCGGCACCGAACGGCCACGCCATACCCTCACCCTTATAGCCTTCATTAGACATGCGCCAACAAGTGTAATGACTTTCCTCACGCTCCACAGATATTTTATACACCGTCGTCGTCGTCCGTGATGCAACAACCATACGTTATGTTTAGCACCATTGCACCAATCGTAATTGAAGTCTACAACGTTAATTAATCACGATACGCTCGTTAGTACCTAGTAACTCATTATAAAATCATAGACGTACCTATACTCGATCTTGATAACGTTATTTATCATACTCAAAGTGTCGATTGTGACGCAAGAAATAAATCTTGAACAAGCAACAACCGTTTATCCTGTTGGACACAGAAATTAAGCAAATTACATTCAGCAAAGCAAATCGTTCCAAAAGAAAGGGCTACTGAAATAATTGTCTACTTTACTCTCGGAGAAATAGAATTACAATCTAAATTAATTACGCTTTTAAAGCGTCCGTTATTCTTAATTAGTTTCTGCACCGCAGCGGAAGCTCCCGCGCCCGACTCGCGCTCTCTTAATGAAGGGTAGTTTCAAATCAGTGCGTTTGATCAACTCTGTGCAGTCTTAATTACGGCACCCGTTCCGCGCGGGACAATCCGGTTATTTATGACTACATAAGCTTGATTATTCTTTAATGAATACTTGTTTTAAAACGTTTAATTAAGTTTTATGGCGACAGGGCCGCTCAGACGGCACGGGCGTCCCGCCGCTTCGCCGGCCGCGAGCTAATTGGATCGGGTTGACGCACTCCCCCCGCGACCCGCGCTAACCATCCCCCGCCCCCGGCGCCCGCACCCTCACCCCGCTCCTAATTGTATGAAATTGCTAATTGGAAAATTTTATAAACGCGGCCGCCCGCAGGCCTACGCCCGAACCACGGCGACCTGGCCAAGGGCTGCCAAGAAAAATTAAACAACGGGTCAACATCTCAAAGAGGTCAAAGTGGAAATATTCCTCTGTCCCAAACAGCTTATCGGTTCTTAATTCGTTTTGCCGAGAATGTGCAATGTTACCCATACCGAGCAGTAAAAGCATCCCCTAACCAGTATATATTTTTGTCCGCAGGGCGTGTAGTTGTGGTGGTCGGTGCGAGCGGTCCCCGCTCCAACCGTCAAGCTGGCAGCGAGTGCGTTGAGCATGAACCCGCACTACCACGGGTACGCGGAGCTCAGCTCGCCACACCCGCCCTCGCCGGAGGCCGCCTTCGCCGCCAACGGCCACGACTACCCGCACAACAACAACAACCCCGCGCTCAAAGAATGCGCCGGCTGCAACGGCAAGATCGTGGAGAGGTTCCTCCTACACGCCCTCGACAGATACTGGCACCACGGCTGCCTCAAGTGCGCCTGCTGTGGCCAGGCGCTCGCCGACATGGGCCGCTCCTTCTACTTCAAAGGCGGAATGATATTATGCAAAAGCGATTACACAAGGTGAGCCTGATCTGTTCTTCATAATCTAATTACATATTTCCAACTTCTTCTCGACAGGACTAATTGGTACCTTTTATGGTTCGGTATTCCGAGATTTCGGCTTCGCATCGATCTTTCCCATTGCTCATCAATATAAGGTTTAGTTTTTAGTCCGTCATCTGACGATGACAATGGCGTGTCTGTCAAACGCATCGCGTCCAAAAAAGTATACCGAGAAAGCCGCAGGCGCATTGTTATGAAAATGCTTCGAACCGTTGTGTTTTCTACCTGGAGAGAAGCAAAAAGTGAACAGTTTTGCACACAACAAGCCATCGGCGGCGTCTCGCGGACCAACTAAATTGGTCTCGTTAGAGAACGCTAAGGACTAATTTAAGATGTAGTCAACAAAGTTTTTACTTCAAACTCCGCACTAATCAGGCTTTGTGTGTTAGTGTACCGCGGCTGTGTTTAGGTAGCTGCCTATTCTTACAGCTATATCTACGATTATGGAAATTTTATGTCTCTTTGCGAACTAATGAATAACCATAGTTAGGACTTTGTGCGACGTTGTTGATAAATGTACGGTGTGTAGGCAGTTCATTTTAGTACTTGTTTCTTAAGAATGAGACACAGTTCATAGCAATCTTAGCCAATAAATTCCTGAAGTTGTATTCAGAACAATTATATCCTACGATTTCCATTAAGTTTTACACAAGCCATAATCTTAAGACATGTGGAGTTACGTACAATCACTTCTTTATAATTACTGCAAATGTTAATTATTGTTTGCTTCGTAAATTAACTACATGTCTCTTTTTATGGGTTGATAATTACGGCGACCGTAGCACAAGTTCCTAGCTAATGTTTATGTAAAGTACTTACTTGAAAATACTGCCCACTTGCTGCACATAAATGCTAATTAAGGGACACTCATAAAACATACAAATAAATATAATTATTTATGCAATAACTGCAATAATAAAGAGTTGATTCTATATTATTTCGTTTAAATTAAGGCAGCTGCATCGGTCTACTTATAAGGACGAAAAAAATATGGATTAAAAATGCCTGGATTTATAGGCATTAAATAATATGATATTATGTAGCTATTCAAAGAAACGCTAATCATACAGTGCACACGAAAGTTGTTCACAAATAGTTAAATTACGTTTTCACCGTTGTTGGTTGAGCGGTCGTAGAAAGACGCGGGCGGCGCAGGCGCAGCCTCGCACGTGGACCGCAGCTGGCTGACCCTGCGCGTTAATTAGCTAAATGCATACCATTCCATACAATTATTTTACTCCATTACTGCTTTAGACATGCCACATTTTGTAAGACATTTTTTGTCTTCTAATGTTCTTTTGATCTTGTCGACCCGTTCAAAAGATTTGGGTCAAATCTTTCTCGAATAATTTGTCACTTGCCGCCGCCTCCGTCATCACAGACGCCTATAATATCTCGTTACGTTATTTAGCCCCTTCTATTTGTCGTTCATATAAATTCGTTTTACACTGATTTCCCTTGTTTACCAGCGGTTGTGAGTCAAACTCGAGCGAAGAGTGGGCCGACCGCGGCGCGGGTCGTGCGTCGTAGATTCGATAAAGCTCGTCTCACAGTTGACAGAGACGGCGCGGCCTAACGAGCGGGGCGGGGAGGGGGGCCTACAGGTGAGGGGCCACAGAGGGGGATGAAGAAGTGCGGTTCCGTGCATGTCTCTGCTGATTGACCCGCGTCACTCGGCAAACAACAACTAACGAGTCGGCCCCGCGCCTCCAGGTACGGTAATTCGCTCGAATCGCTCCCGCGGCGGTCGCACTGCCTTTACTTACACGACTTCACTGATTGAGACTCCTTAACAAAATTAACGCTCTCTCACGCAAACAACTGGCGCGTTTATCCACCTCCTTTTGTCCCGATATGATGGATTGCGGTCTCGCTCCACAAAGACGCTGATGATGTACGTGCTGCTGATTACTGTGTACGAACGAATTAGCCGGCGACGTGTAACGCCTCGTGTGTACGACTATAAAAGCGGCGGAAGCGTTACATAAACATTAAGCTGGCTTAATTCGAATTTTATAATGATTTATAGCGCGTCTGGCATTGTTCGAATGAAGACATTATGTTTCATATGTGTGGGCAATAAGCAATACAGGCGGGCGTGTTGCGGTAGGAGGTACAGAATTCCTTGATTGTGTACAAATGAAGCAAATTCAGTGGGGATTTCTCGACGTCAATCGGACCA
Source organism: Xestia rhomboidea (assembly GCA_963853795.1). Taxonomy (NCBI): domain Eukaryota; kingdom Metazoa; phylum Arthropoda; class Insecta; order Lepidoptera; family Noctuidae; genus Xestia; species Xestia rhomboidea. The sequence goes on along the minus strand of OY970764.1, from coordinate 6,891,801 downwards.
AATTATTGGAGCCAGCAATCAGAAAGCTGTCGTAGAGCGTAGCACCTCTACGAGTTGCGAACATGTCGAGTTTGCGATGCGATGCTCGCTCGGTATTTCTCTTTGCGATTTTTCAGATTAATAAAAAACGAAAAGAACATGTAGGACACTTTTAGGAGCTTGTCTATTTATCACTCACGAGCTGTTTTGTAACGCAATCTTAATTAATAGATACAAATCGGAAAATAAATTGTTCATAGGTACGATTTTTATATTATAAACAACATCAAATTCCACACTGTTTATTTCTATCGCAATTCCAACACGCAATCACTTCATCAGCCCACTAACCTAACTATTTCACACATAACTGACCTACATACACGATGCGTCTGTAAGACGTACGTAGCTTCCCGCCGCCGTACGTCCGTGGGGCGTGCAAGAGCGGCACGTCCACGTTGAAAGCAGGTTCGTTAGCCGTGCGGGCGCCGTCAATCAAGGCAATTGGTGCTCAATCGGCAATCAGCCGCCCGCGCGCCTAACGAGACCGCTCTAAAATACCAACTTCTTACCCATTCTTACTAACACTTTCGTTAACTAACGTCCTTTGCAAAATTGCGTACTGGAATGTGGGGAGTTGAGTTTTACATTGTAATACATGGAAATTAAATGGGTTTTCATCCTAACAACTTTCAGACGCCTGCGTCATTATTTTCGTAGATTATTCTCGTATAGATGAAGTCTTACCAAGGGGTATCGTATTACCCAGTACTAACTGGGTTATGGAGCTCAGATAGGCAGTCGCTCCATGTAAAATACTGTTAATCAGCTACATCCGGTTAGGCTGGAAGCCGACCCCAACATAGTTGGGAAAAGGCTAGGCAGATGATGATGATGTTCGTATAGATGTATAGATTCTGTTCTTGCTGAATTGACAATCAGCTACTTTTAACCCTAACGAGACCGCTCTATGAAATAAACTTTGCACAGTTCTCGTCTCAGTTCAGTTCACGTTCAGAGTAAAAAAAACCAGTGGCCCTACTCTCTAACGTTTCGTCCGTATATTCGGATCTATCCGTCACTCTCACTCGCACTCATCTGCAGACGTGCGCGAGGGAGACCGATAGATCCGATTATACGGACGAAACGTTAGAGAGTAGGGCCACAGGTTTTTTATACTCTAGACGTTTGAACTTTAAAGTTTATATTGCAAAATGCGTTTTAATTTCAAAGATGCACTTACTATCAAAAAGTTTCAATATTCAGTCGAAAATTTTAACTAAAATCTTTAATAGTACCTATGATTAGACGTTATTTAAATCTGACTGCCTCGTTGGTCTTTTGGTCGCAAGCGCAACTGCTGAGCAAGAGGTCCTGGGTTCGATTCCTAGGTCGTGCAAAGTGTTTTTGGGTTTTTCCATCAGGAATTTCTCAGTAGCAGCCTCGGTTGATGGCAATAGCCTCGCCGCCTATTACATGGGACTTAAACATAACTGGCGAAATGTAGGTGTATTATTAGGTACACCTCTGTCTAACCCTTCGTAGATTACAGGCGTGATGTTATGTTATGTTTAAGTCAAAGTGATATCGGATCCACATTATACCGTGTATTTGTATACACAGTGTTACGTAATAATTGTATTATCCCTATATTGTTGCAAAACATAATGTTGTATATTTGCGCTTTTTGGGAGCTAAAAATAACAATTACTGATGCGATATTGGTATTTCGCAGAGAGATAGCTCTTTTGATTATTAAAATTAAAAAAAAAAATTGGTTAAAACTTTCAAACAAAATGTACTTATGGGATAAGTTTTTTGCAATTTCTGACTTTTTTAGTACTCCAACCTTGGTTGGTCCGATAGAACTTTTTGATCATCAGTAATAGAGTCTGGATCGATTAGCATCAAAAAATGTTGGTGTGTAAAATGGCCATTTTCTTGCTAACTGTAAATTTTTTCGAAAATCTGTGAATGTGGATCAAAATTTCACGAAAAATTATGGATAGTCTCCTAAGATCATTTTCGTGTAGCTGCAACGGTTAAGGTACTTCCCCTTACTGCCCCGTTTGCCGTATCCACTCTGTATAGCTTTGTTAACTTGCATGTTGCAAGTTGCATTAGCTGTGCTTTATATTCGCAACTGGTATGCGTGTATGTAGGTAAGGATCGCCACAGGCAGCGTTCTAGACTTTCTGCTTACCCCTATAGGAAAAAGGCTTTTTATTTTCATATTAAGGGGACTACAGGAACTAAACGTGAGTTTTATAATGCAAAATCGCATATGAAAATAGCAATAAACAAAACCAGAAAAATATATGATATTCTTCAGTAAATATAAAAAATATTATAAAAAAAAACATATTAAAAATAGTGGTCCGCCGGTGTCGGGAGCAAGGTCAAAGCTACCGGAGGTTAGGGTTCCAGAGACAGGAACCTCATCACAATGCAGGCCGTATCGTGGAGTACTAAACTAAAAACTAACTAAACTAAATAAAACTTCGTACATATTTTTACTGACCAATAACCACATTTTCTTGTCCTTCTCTACTTTTGTTTGACAACCGAATCTCGAGGCAATTTGTCATCGACAATCAGCATTTTCCCGTAGCTATCTCGAAAGGGTCTCGACTCTCGTTAGCGGAGGAGGCGCCTGCATCACTAACAAGACCCCTTTATACTCACGACCGTCTTGTCCATCCTTAGCCGCACTGACAGCTAACATCTTTTTTAAAGTGATATAATGAATTTTAGTTTTGAGGTCTGAATTGTTAAGGGAATGTGATTTTTTTATGAATTACTAGCTTTCGCTCCCGTTTTGTACGGAATGTACTCACGGGAACTTTTTAAATGTTGGTGCAGGAATGAATTTGACCTTGAAAAAGTCATTCCTGCACCTTTATGCGCTTGGAGGGTTGTATTGATGATTTTGATGATTATAATTCTGTAACTACATACGTGTTACAGCCGCAAATCATATTTTAATCAATATACAACCTGACACTGACCTGCAAATTGCAAAAAACGTAAGAAAAATTGAATTACGCGGGCTACCCTGGAGCATCCACCTTAACGAAAAATTTTCGGAATTGGATCAGTATTTCCGAAGATTACCCCTTACATACAAACAAATTAAAATTTGTGTAATTTTTATTTACAATGGGCTTGGTCGGCACAAATGCATTGTTTATATTAATTCGGTCAAAAAAAAACCTAAACTAATTAGGTATAATATTATTACCAGCCTAATGACTGTGCCACTGCTGAGGTCTCTTCTCATACGGAGAAGGTTCACCACGCTAGCTGCAGGCAGATATATCCAACTACGACCAATTAAAACCGTACTATTTTCAAACGGAAACACTCCAACATATCCTCGCCCTCATAATTATCAGTTCTACATTATATCCTCATTTAAACCCAAAGGGAACACAACATTTCACGGCGATAGCATCAGTGAATGTATTTATTGCATCACGTCGAAATGTATATTTATTAAAACGCGTGTCCAGGGCGGGCGGGCCGTCCAATTTGGGCGCTCGTTAAGTCGCAAAAGACGCACGGTTTAATTGCAACCGCTCGCCTCTAATGAGCCCCTGTATCCCGGACTCCGGCGTTTCTCTTGCGCAAATTGACATTGTACGTAAATTGATGTCGCCAAAGCCCGATACGCGATGCCAAACGATGATGTTGGCTGTTTTAATTAAAAATTGCGCTTCTATTAATTATGAAGTCTTAACATTATGTTGGACGAGTGTGGGTGTCGGTAATTGGTGGTTCGAAGATTTGTGGTGTTGAATAGAGACGGCTATATATTTTCGTTTCGCAGAGCAATAAAATGGCGACTGAAGTTTATTGTTGCGAACAATGCTGATGTTTTTCGTGACATGTTTTTATTTAAAATACAGGCACTATTTCTTCACCTAATTCAGACTATATTTCAAAATGAATGTGGCCTGTAATGTCATACATGTTTCCGACGAAACGTAGTCCCAACGAAGTTAAGTCCTGTTCTTGGTATATTCCTTGCAGCAAGCGTAACTCCTTGCAAGAGAGGCGCCCGTAGCTATTGCTGATCTGTTTAAAAGGCATAGACCGGACAGCCGCGATTGGATTAGGCCGTCGGCGCATGTCTCGATTAATTTCGTTTGTCTCTTTGTCCGTCCGTTCGTCCGCCCGACTCCGGACCTCTAAATAGAACCTAAAGAGCGTCCAGCAAACGATCTTTGCCTACAATTCGATTACCGATATTCATCTCGGTATTGAGGACGTTGCTTGCAGAACTTTACGTCTTCCTCCATTGATGGAGACAAGATTTTCCTAATGCATTGAATCGTTCTCCACCAACTTGATCTTATAATTTATTTGTTTTTCTTTTAAAACTTTATCCTATTACTGTATTTTTTAACGAGATGGGAATAGAGAGATCGTTTGGACCATAAACTCTTGTGAAAAGTTTATGAATACGACGAATCGTATATTATGCAGGAGTACAACTTAGACGCAAGCTTTCAGATTTAGGAGACTTGCCCAAATTTTTTGGAAAAAGCCGTTTGATTTTGAGACTTTAACACTTTGAATTCGACTTAAATTACTTTTACACTATTATAGCTAAACTTTATACACTTAAATTTAACTAACTAAGTTCCAATTACTGGACACATTAAACAACACTTCTCACTTCCGTGACCAAGGCAACGCGCAGCTTAATCAATTAAGACAGCTTTTAGCCGTTAATTGGTGATCTAAATATATTCGTCCGTTTACAAGGCCGATGGCAGTTAGCTTAGACAGTGGGTACATTAGTTAGGAGCAATTTAGTGGCTAGAACTGGCGACGACGTGCAATGTGTTCCTAGGCACAATATTTGCTGATCTGTAAATCATTGAAGCACAAAGAGTGGCGTATAAATTGACGTTTGATTGATGTCTAATATTCAAACAGGAGCTTCCAAATTCAAACGCCTTCAGTTTGAATTTGGAAGCTCCTGTTGGAATATTAGTTGATTTATGCGTTTATCTTGCCAATAACTTATTACTCGTGAATATTACAAGCGGTGACGATGGTCTTAAGGGTTCCTGGATTGATGATTTTACTATTCTGGTAGAAATCGATAGTCTAGTCGATAGAAAAGATATTACAAATGCGAAAGTAATTTTGTATGTTTGTCTGTCTGATTGGTTACAGCTAATTTCGATGAAATAAGGCTCACAGTTAGACCATAACCTGGCTTAGGACATAGGTTTATTTTTATCCCAGTAGTACGTTATCGTGGGATAATTTCTAACCTACGCGTGGGGGAAGCCGCAGGGCCCGCAAGCAAAAGCTAGCTAACTCTATTAGACTCGTCAGAGATTCTCAACCGTCTTGTGGCTGCTTCAATGAATAAAGGAATGTTGTTTAAATTCATGATGCTGTTTGGATATTCTTGCGTAGTAAGTGTTCAATTGTTTTGTATCTTGGTGGTCTCAGGACATGTTTGTTACTCCGTGGATACTCCTGTCACTAATCGGGAATGAACATTCAAGGTTTCGAAGAATTAAATTCTTCCTTTACACGTAGTAAATGAAATGGAAAATGTTTACTCACCTATTTTAAGTAGGTACATAAGATCAACAAAAAAGGAAAATCTGTTATTATCTTTTACTAGGAAGATGGAGAAGGGTTCACAAAAACTTTTCTGCTTTTTATTTTTTAGCAGAAATGTTACTTCGTCGCGAGATCTATTAGAATTATTGTTGGTAAAATAAATAAAAATAGGGTAGATTACAGAAAAAAAACTATTTAGTCCGTCAGATAGATTTCAAAAAAAAAATATTTAAAAAAATATATTTTCTTTTTTCACGTAAACAAAAAATGAAGACTATGCAGTGCGTCGAAAACTCGTGTGACGTCACGTTTGAGTACATCTTTTACTCAAATGTGACGTCACAAGCATGATCTTTGACACGTTTTATCTTCGTCAATTTTTATTAAGATTTGATAAAACAAAAAACACGTATCCAATATTTCGATAATCTTAACTGACGGACTAAACAGAATCATATGTTTTTTAGTCAGTCATAATCCCAATTACATTTGCTAATAAATTATCTAATTTTTTAGTTCTTACGTGTACTTGTAGCTATTTCCTTAGTATGTCCTCTAAAATAATTTATTGACTTCACACAACTTTTTGAAGCCTTGGAGCTCATAAACAGACAATATGCACTAAAAATTTTATAAAAAATGTATAATGCTCACACACATTCATCTACTTAAAATTTCAATGTTAAACTATGGTTAGAATAAACAGAGACTTCACATCGTTACACTAATGGATTTAAATTTAAATACATTAGCATTCACGATAAATAAGATTCATTGCATAACCCGTCTAGCAGGTTCCGTTCATTATTACAAAGAAATCATTAATATTTCTAGTGTATTGTTCCTCTCTTTGGAATTTTAGTGATATCGGTTTTTGAATGGAAGTACTACGCTGTATCACTAGGATGGGTAGAATTGATAGGAAACAATCGTTAGATAGAAACTATAAACCATGACACAAAACCGCCAAAACTGGAGAGCTTTGGAAGAGACCCACACTCAACATTGGGTGGTCAAAGTTGATTCAAATTAAGAATCATATTTTTTTGCTGTAGTCAGTTGTTTGTTGGAATCTTAGTAAGTCGTAGGTCATACATGATGGGTATAATAATTAAATACTAATTTTTAATAAAATAATTTGTTATTTTATTTATTTATTTACATTGTATACTGTCTAGAAAGCATCAAAGGAAGTGTACCTGTGAAATCTAAGATGAATGTCAGAAAAAATATGAGTTTGATTTGCATACGCACAAATTACAATGCAGTCCGAAACAACGGTCGTAAATGAAGTTTAGACTCCTCGATTGCAAGAAACACAACAATGTGAGTTTGTGAGACTACAGGGGTTCTAAAATGGCCGCTTTATCAGAATCGCAATATGAATCACGTAAAAAAATTAAATTCTTAAAATGGACTTTATGATCATCACCATAAAGCGTAGTAAGCATAAGCGGCCATTTTAGACCTCCAGGTCATCTGTCAATCCCATTAGCCCTGCCACGTCCAGTTACAATCTACCCAGCACATAGCACATACAGCATGTTCCAGAAAGGTGTGGTCATACATATTTAGGAGTGTAATTAAGACCATCAAATTGAACAACTTTCTCCATAGGGATAACATCTTTATTGCAAAACAGTGTGAGCTGTCCCATACAAAACTTCAATATCTACTCTACCCAAATGTATAGGGAAGCAGTTTTTAGTTCTTTTTCACTATTTTAGTGAAAATTATTGGTCCCATGGAGAAACTTGTTCAGTTTTATGGTCTATACAAACTCTTTTAATATGACCGCACCGTCCTCATACATGCTGTATAAGCACTCGCACCCTAGATTAACACAGAAAGCAATTTGTGAACGCCAAATAACGCCAGAACCTAGGACATGTATACAAGTATACTATACATCCATACAAGTACCCCCCATACCACCGATATTTGTCGTCATCAATTTACCGTCGTTGAACGTCATCGGACGTGTTTGCAAAGCTACGTCGTGTGGACGTATACGTCCACAAGTCGTGTACCACGGAAAGCCACGAGAAATTCACTAGATGGACCAATCTTGTACATGTTCGTCCATGTCTGTTACATTAAATTGATACTGTGTTTGGCTTCTTAATTGGACAGTCTTGGCTTACAAGTTATACTAACGTTTGCACGGTTCTGTGAGTGTTTGTTACAAGATAACTAGTGTGAGCGATTAAGAATATTGTTTTGGGATGTTTTGTTGGCAGGAAACTGTACATGACACTGACAGCTAGTCTGTGGAAATCACTGCCAGCTTCTCTGTTCCCTAATCATTATAATCTGGATGCATTCAAAGTTCGAGTGAATCAGTTTCTTCCAGGCCAGCGTGCTCCATCCTAAGCCGCGTCATCGCTTCACATCAGGGGAGTTAAGGCCAAACGCTACCCTACATAGTATAAAACATATACTTAATAAATATTTTGCAACTGATGTACTCGAAAGAAACATGTACTTACCTCTCTAAAAAATTCCTTAGTGTACTAAGAGTGAACTTTTCAAGACTTCACTCCTTGGATGTAATAAAACTAAGCAATGAGTCAAAGTTTATTACAATATGCGCTAACAAAAAGTTAAGCTAATTAATAATACATTAAAATCGGACTAGCAGACATCCTTTAAAGAAAAAAGTTCAAGTAAAAAAGTTGGTCCAAAACTTAGTTCCGGATCGAATCCCAGTACATTTCTATTCTAAGATGATAAAGCACCACATCTTTAATTAACAGCCATCTCCATCTGCTTCTAATGGAATAGGTATTGAGTACACCTGCAATACGTATTGCAGCATCCGTTCCAATCTTCTCAGAATCCATTGCCTTTGAGGCAAACTGCACTTAATTAATACGTTACAGGCTCTGTCGGATGAATCGGCATGTCATACAATATGACACAGGTGGACAGGATATAGAAATCATATCAAAATAGACCCTTTGCCAAAAAGCCTTCGTGTAAAATTAGTCTCGAGTTTGTCTGAGTATCGGACAAGTCACCATCATCATCATTTCAGCCGAAAGACGTCCACTGCTGGACATAGGCCTCCCCCAAGTGTCGCCACATTGATCGGTCCCGTGCGACTCGCATCCAGCGGATTCCCGCAGCCTTCACCAGGTCATCGGTCCACGTAGTGGGAGGCTTCCAACGCAACGTGTTCCGGTTCGCGATCGCCACTCCAGAACTTTTCGCCCCATCGGCCATCCGTTCTGCGAGCAATGTGCCCTGCGTGGGCAGGGCCACTTAAGTTTAGCAATTCTACGGGCTACGTCGGTAACCTTGGTTTTCTTGTGGATGTCTTCATTTCTGATTCTATCACGCAAGGAAACTCCGAGCATAGCCCTCTCCATTGCTCATTGACAACTCATATTCTTGACCAAAGATGGGGACAAAAATAAAATGTCTAAGAAATAATGTGTGAAGGTGAATTTAGAAACTATTTTTTAAATAAAATCCATTTGTGTGAGGAATGATTGAAACAGAAAGGAGTATATGATGTCGTGACGTCTGACAGGGGAGAATGGAAGAAGAAACCGTGTTGTAACGACCTCAAGTAGAATGTGATAAGGGCAGGAAGATGACGATTCGCCACTTAAGGGACTGTCAACACCTAATTGATGTTATTTAAGCAGTTTTTTTTAAGAAAAACCATTCGTTCTAGCACATAAAAAAAATGTATGTTAATATTCATCATATTTCAAAGACCGTGGACGGACTCGATACCTATTTGGACGAAATCGGCTCGATAGAAAATAATTGCAAAGAGTGGTCTTAAAATCATCATTAAACTGTTCTATGTCTTAATTATTTTGATGTATGGGTCTGCAATTAAAAGCATGAAGTCAACATAATCTTACCTAAACCGCTAACGAGTCATATTTCACAAATAATCCACACTTTTTTATTGTTTCAATATTTATTCATTATTTTCTTCTGAAACCTGGCCGCCCAGTAACTGTAACTCTCTCGCTCTCGTTTACTCCGATATAAATAAACAGTGTGCGCGCATTTTGGTGTTGACATCCCCTTAATAAACTTCTCCTTCTTTACTTTATTTTACCACTTTTAGAGAGTGAATTTTCAAAATGAAATCCCTAACGCTCCTAAAATCCTCGCTAAAATCCTTAAAGTTCGTTAATAAGGAATTGTAGTGCAAAATGTAATGTTTCTAGACCCAGCAGTTTCAGCGATGCGCTGTCTGACAGTATGACACGCTAAAATACCAACTTAAATATATCCAGGATGAACGAAAGACGAAGACACCTACTTAAACTTCACAAATAGCCCACTGTCATGAAACTAGACGATAAACTTGTATCCGCCAATCAGCCCACGCTAAGGAGTTGACCTAAATGGGTCAAGCGTAGGCGGCGCACAATGAACGAATGAGTGAATGAGTGCAATTGTGCATAGTGACAACATGTTACGCGCGCGCGCGTGCATAGCAATCATTCAATTTTTCAATCAGATAGAAAGTTAAGTTTGTCCTTTAAAAAGTTAGTACGGAACTCTCGGTGCGCGAGTCCGACTCGCTCTTGGTCGGTTTTTTTAACTGAAATAAATATAAGCTAAATTAAAGACCTGTTACTTGTAAGCACACTCCCTTGCCTCTCTCTCTACTCTTACGTAGAGTACTACGCGCGCTACTACGCTACGCCGATTACTACGCGCCAGTTTTGACAGTGCTACACGACAAAACGACGAAAGATAAGAGAGCATCAAAATGCTCTCTTCTGGAGTCTGGACTTGTGCCCGGTTGATGGCAATAGGCTCGCCCCCTATTACGTGGGACTTAAACATAACTGGCGAAATGTGGATGTAATATTAAGTACACTTCTGCCTGCTGTCGGCTTTGTTATATTAACTAAATCGTTGCACAAACTGAGTAAACTATTTCTTAGAATGACTCCATGCTTGTTTCAAGGGTGGCCGGCCGCATGAAGGTATGTTGTTGTCAAGTCCAGTACAAATAATAATGTTATACCCACAGATTAATTTAGATTCTTGCTTTCAATGGCTTGTTCATACCATTCCGATACCGTAAAAGGAACTCAATTGGCAATTGAACAAGTAAACCAGCTGTAGTGATTACCATAGCTTTAAATTAATTAAATATTTTTTGATAATTGGTTGCACTATAGAATGCACAGACGTCATAATAGGCATTAACTCATTAAGTACAGTTAGTGTCGCAGTGATATCAGGCGGGGTGGTCCCGGGGGTGTGGGGCGAGGGGCGCGGGGGTGGCTCGATGTGATGTTAATTAATAACGTCTGTCTCTCGAGCGCTAACGACGCCGTCACGACTACATTATTTAGCCACCTGATTAGTTCGCAGGAAGCACCTCGCCCGCAGCTCCAGTTAGCGAACGACTCCCCAACAGGACTCGGTTAAATTTGATTTGTTACTGCACTATCACTAATTGGAAGTAGTTTGTAATTGATGATCCCAACATTGGAACTCTACGTGTCCCGCCTAGCCACGTCCGATGACCGTAAATACCCAACGTTTACCTTCACCAACGATCGACTAATGAAATATTAACATCAACTGTACGCTCGATATCGTCCAATGTTGTCATGTCAACAGAACCGGACCGGTTTTATTTCTATTCTATTATTAAAGCGTTTAATTTAGGGCAACAGTTTTACACACAAAACGATCAAAACGCAATCTCTCTGGCCGAATAGGAAACCTATTCGAAATTGATATGGGTGGAGCGCACGGGCGCAATGCCGCGTCGCGCCTATGCAGCCTCGTAAACGATACCGGACCGATTGAAAAAGGCTTATTGCTTGTCACCCCGGCCACTGCATCTTGCACTCTACTGCATCGGTATGAAGCCGACATTGTGCCAGCGCGCGCGTCGAACGAGACGTGTTACATAGACGGACGAATTCCGTTAATAAATAAACGCAGTGCACGGCGTCCGGCTGGCCGTCAAAAAATAGTAAAAAATGTTCCCGGTGAAAATTTGGCGCAAGTATGACAGCGGAAGCCGGCGTGACGTACACAAATCATTATTCGATAGCCACCGCTGTCAAAGGAATTTTTAATAATGTTTACTGCCCGAGATTCGGTTAGTTCGGACTCCCACTTGTTACGATTGGCGCCATGACAGTTCATATCCAGTGAAAAGATATTGTTTTGACTCGTCGACAGTGATTTTTATTGTCAGTTGTCAAAGCTTGTCGCGTATTCCGTGTGTTTGGCGGAGCACATTCGCGCGGCAAGTAAACTAACCAATTACGTTTATCGTCGGATATAAATTAAATTATCGTAACATAAATTTTAATTAAATTATATACCGGGAATAAGCGAGAGCTTGTGATGACGATCAAATCGTATCAATTAAGGGGAAGCACTCAGTAAACTCGCGCGGAGTGTCGGTAGCGAGGTTAGCTGGTTATAGGTCCCGCTTCAGATCTTAATTAACCTCATGTGTTAACCTCGCCATAACTATGAGACGCGTGCTCTGTGCACTACTAACTTACTACGACTTACTTATTAATAACAGGAGGTATGCTCGCACCGATATGTAAATTTATGCTTAACTTTATTGAAGATGCCTTAATTATGTGCCAGAGAGGCTGTAATTTAATAGTAAAGCGCTTAACTTTACCAGTATTATCTCCTAGCTATTAAGCCTGCCTTTTTACACCGTGCCCTAAATTCCTTGCGTAAATTATAGTAGCACGTCTTATAATTACAAATATTACGTAATCATTAGCAAATTCTGAAAAAATGTAAACTTTTTGTAGACGTAATTTGTATTTCTGGCGTAATTTTATTACGATTCTCGTCTGGGTAATAAAATTGTATGATCAATTTTACTAGTGAACTATTCATGTATAAGTTTTGTAACGATTCTAGGTTCAGTGAATGTTAGACTGCCACATAAAACTGTACGTTACCTATTTTTCCACAGTTCGTGGTAAAGCAAGAGGCGAGTAAAACGTAACCGTTGCCCTTGCGGACATAAAGCAGTTGTGTCACGTATTTAATTGTTCATAAAGCACGTGTACGTCGCTACTGGTCGCATGTCGCAGCGCAACCGATGCGTCGGTCACTAACGCGTCTATTTCCAAACTTTCTAATACCTAGTTCATCAACAAATTCATTATGTCGTAAACCGGCGTGCGCGAGACCGAAATATCGCGGGGCTCGTAAAACCGCTCGTAAAGACGTTTGTTTACTAATTCGAGTGGGGCAGGTGGGGCTCGCAGCACGCGAGGGATGCTGGTAATAATAATAGTGCGCCACTAACGCGATACAAATAAAATACGTATAAAGGGACTTTCGTCCCGAAGACGTCCGTCGAGACGTCACGTCAGTGATAGTGTAAAGTCGGCTCGTTAATAAGTAGCGGGTGAAGTCGTCGCGAGCCTCCAAATTGCCTTCTCCGCAGGTCACAACTTTTAATGAGGCGAAATTCCCGTCGATTCGCCGCCGTCTACGTCGCCTTAACGCAACCTGTTCGTTAGCGCAAAAACGGGCCACGCTAACACGCGATTAGAATACACCCCCGCCGCCCGTCCGGGGCACACCGGACGCAAACACTACACCTAATACAAAATTAAATTAAATTACTGTTATAATTAAAAACACCTGCACTTTGTAGAGGTCGTTCTTGCAACTTTGCCTTTGTTCGGTGGTTAAACGGCTCGTAACGTACAGATTAAGATGATCTGTATTTTTCTACTAATTAGAGATTAATTTATTAGTGGCGGCTAAGTGTGCTTAATTATAAGATTAGTGCGGCTATAAATAAAGATACTATCATTAGACAATAAATGTTAAATTACCACGAGGCATGCACATAAATTTATCGCCTAGGGATTCTCTGAAGCACCTACCGCCTTCTACGAAGAGCTCCGTAGTACGCTACGAGCACCGGAATAGAGTTGTTAAATCTAATTTATCTTTTTTATTGGTTACCCTCTTCTGCAAACTTTCTAGTACCTAAAGTAAAACATTTCTGCTTGACACGCTTACTTACTACAAAATTAACGACTGTTTGAAAATTCCGAAATTGTAAATAAACTGAAAATATGTAATAATAAAAACTTAATACTGCGCTCTTAATGTTTAAACAATATCAGTTTTCACAAAAAAATTTTCAAAAAAAAATATTTTGAATTTGAAAAATGTGCCGAGACACACATTCATTCCGACATTTACGGGGCTCGCGCACCGTAAATCCGCGGTGTGCCCAAATCCTAATCCGAAAAGATGGTCCCTCATTTGTGGCGGGCTCTCTCTGTTGTTGTCACATTAGCGAATAACTGCGACCAACTTTGTCGATACGTTAATGATGTCGGCGGGACGTCTATTACGGAGAAAAAACGTCCCTTTTGTGCCGCATCCGAGCGCGGCACTGTCCCGTCTCTTACAACACCGTTTTATAACGATATTGACATCAGTGGAAACGAACCTTAATTTTAAGTGACAAGTTTTTTTTATAATTATTTAAAGACCTTGAATAATAAGTACCTTTTTGGTTTTTCTTCTGTGACGTCCACATTGTTCATTATTTAATTGGGACATATTTCTTACTTTAATTGGTGAATGGAGTGTCCTATATCAAAGGATGATTTTGTTTACTCCATCTGGTTTCCACGAAACAGTAATTATTTCTTGACGACTAATATCACCTTAAATTAGACATTCTTACTTTTAGTTCTGATGACGTTTTATTTTTATTCGCGGCTACTAAAATCTTCTGACGTCACAAAACTTTCGCGCTGAGTCCAATCAAATATTCTTCTAGCTTAACTGGTTCATAATTAATCAAAATAGTAAAAAATCTTTGACAGCTATTTGAGAGTCGCGACGTTGCAAACTTTCAAAATGCACAACCATCATCAATGTAAACACAACTAAAATGAATTAACTTGTAATAAGCAATTAAGAGACCAGCGGTGACCCAGTGGTGGTGGCCCCAAATTACGAGCAATAAGTCGTGGGTTCGAATTCAGGCAGGCGCATTACTTTGTGTAATTTATTTCATCACCACTGCTCTAAACACGGTGAAGGAAAACATCGTGAGGAAACCGGCATGTCCTAGAACCAAAATTCGAACCGAAAAAAACATGTGACATCTACCAACCCTCATTGGGCCCGCGTAGTGGTTTAAAGCCTATTCCCACTCATAGAGAGGAGGCCTGCCTCCCAGCAGTGGGAACATTATTTGCCGATTTTACCTATGCTAAGCAATTAATTTACGACCGACCCACCTCATAGTTATCAAGTAGTTTAAGTAGTAAGAAAATGTAAATCAAAGTACTTGTGTATAAATGATTTGAATAATTCTATGTTTTGTAATGAATTCTAAAGCGGGTAGTTAGCATAAACGCTAATAGAGATGCTTCAGTAAATAGGTGTAAAGTACTATGTAAGAATGCAATAAATGCATACAATAGTAATATTAGTTAATTTATGAGATGATTAGTGGCTAGAGGAAAGTGAAAAAAGACATGATATAACTATGCCTAGCGTTCGTAATAATGAATATGTAAAATGCACATTGCACACCTTTACTGGCTGATAAATTACTCTTGGGGGTATTTTTTGTAAAAGTTTGCCAAAGGCAGTAAGGTGTATATACTGTTATTGATTATTGCAAATAGTGACTTAATTTTTTATCAAGCTTTGGGTGCAATTATTATAAGATAAGCGTATTTTTTTTAGATTAGGGTGTATGTATTATTTTTAAGTACTGGAAATTATTTTCTTATGTCTAGGCTACATATTTTATGTGATAAAGTGCATTTACATAAAAAAAACTCTAACCTGTTCCCACAAAGCTCACCAACTAACACATTTGTACCGAACCACTGACGGTAATGGCAGTTGTAATTTTCTAAAACAATTGAAGGTCAAGTTTATAACCCGCCAACAAATAACAATTAACTTTAAACTGAACACAATAAGGTTCACATTCATTACTTTAACAGAAGAACAAGGAGATTGAGCTCATGTTTATTCATAAGCCCGGATTGTTTGGTTATAATCTACAACAGAATCTACTTAGCGGCAAGAAACTCATTTTTCAACTTCATAAATTATCGGCCGATATCGGAGGCTATTTCCCACCGACGTTACCTACCGTAATGAGGTTGTAAACAACACTGTCTAATTAAACTCCTTAATCGCAAAACTCAAACGGTAACCGCTTTTAAAACAAAACCTCGCAATTTTCAGAGCGACCACCGCGTAAATAGCCTTCGTTATATCGGAGCGGCGATCGCGGCTCATTACCTTCGCCCCCACTCCCTAATTAGACACCCTTCCTTCGAACACCCCCCGCGCCCCACCAACCTGCACCCCCCTCTTTCTGTCCGGATTGTTTTCTAATAATTCCTTTATTTTCGTGCAGGTTAAACTCCTAATTACCCTTTTACGTTACAAATTGTTTGCGATGGCGAATCAAGATCGAGTGAAATATGAAGTACGTGCCTTCATAATGTTGTGAGGGAAACGAACTCGCATCGACTATTACCTTTGTTTGCCGCCTTCAATGTGCTGTTCAAGATTTGTTTACTTCAAATCATCGTTGCACCAGGAATCAGGATATGCCTTTTTGTCTTCAACCTTTTTGTTGGGTGCTCATTTAATTAACTTTTCTTTTTATGAGAGAATAAAAACCGCACCTAAGTTAATCATTCTATCTTCATTGTCTCAAAACTTTTTTGTATGTAGATACTCTTCATTACATTGAGTGGCACAGGTGTGAAGAAAAAATAAATAACCGCGATATATTCGTTTGGATACATAACTGAAAAATGATTTAATAGCTCTCCAATTAATCGATTCGCTACGGAAGAAATTCAAATTGGCTCTCATTTCCTGTGGCCACCGCGAGAGGGCGCACGCACGGAGCACCTGTGCGCTGCATCCGGCGGGGCCAATTACTGGGCCTTTTACCCTAAATAAAGCTCCCTAACGACCGTTACTGGACACCGGTTAAAATTTGCGTGGAGATTCATTAATATCGCATGTAAATTGTGAATATCATGTGTTGCGTGTAATGTGAACGCGCAACTTAATTATCGCTCCAACTTAGCTCATGTTTTGGCACAGTTTATGTAGTATGCCTTACTGTATCATTGGCTGTATACCAGTGATAGGCGACCATATATTTAAGACTAAATAATCGTTTATTTTGGGCGAGCGAGCGATTTTCAGGAGAGCCTATTCATTTGCAAGTAGCTTGTAGGTTAAACAATAATTATTTTATTGTTTCCGAAAATATTAAGATATTAAGCTTAGGTATTATATCTATAAAGGGTATAAATAGACCCTTAACGAAGCCGAACGAAAAAAAAAAAAAGTCATATCCCAGCAAAAAAAAAAATGCGGAGAGTTACTTAATTTGATGTACAGAATGCTTGGTTAACGGCTTCGTGAAGGGTTTGTTTACTGAAAATCCCCTGAAAAGTCCCTGTTTAGTTAATGAAAATGTTTGGCGGTCACTATTACGACAAATCATTGCATGCATTGGCATTCGATAAATGCAGTGTTGGACCTAGTATGATACCTTGAGTGACAATTTTTTAAAACACATTTTGTATGTTGGTAAAATCTACTGTCTCTAATACATATTTTAAACTTTTCATGAGCATGAGTATCAAAAGTCTTGGCTAAGTCTAAAAGACTTGTGCTTTTCAAATTTCTTAGAAAACGGAACTGTCCTACAGAACAACGTGCCAATTTATTTAATTGATTTAATTAAAGCACTATTTATAACATCATTAAAGTGTTATTTTTCCTAATAAGGCATTTTGTCGCCGGTTCTAGCTCGATACACTTCATTTACGTTTCTAGCTCGCACGTCACTAAGCATATAACGATGAAAGATGAAGTGCAAACCTTCGTAGTTCGCCTTCCTCGCTGCCATCCATCAGGCCGTCTCCCGTCCTAACTAACAAGACATACTTACCACTCAACTTTCAACCGAAACACAATACCAACAAAGCTCTGTATCGCTTCGGCACACGCCAAACACGGGCAACGATTAGATACATGCGATTTCATACACTGATACTTAAAGCCTTATTATCTTATATAGAGAGGTCGTTTCGGCGTTTTCGCTTCTATAAATGTCCCAAGATGTGTGATAAGATCTGCGCAAGCGTCTCAGATCGGCACCTATTTATTTATTTAATCAGGTTGAGCGACAGACAATGTGCCATTGTATGTCCTGATTTATTGCTCCCCGCTCATCTATAATGGAGTTTATTCTTGTTTTATTAACAAGCATCTACACTTGTCTCATAAATTAATTGCTCACGAAATTGATTATGATCAATTTGACATAAATCCGATCGATACTAATAAATATGTTTACATAAAAAGTAATATTTGATCAGGCGGGAGTTATAAAAATCTATTCGTGTTATCGTCGATCGATGCCGCTCTTGGACTATTAACGAAATTGATTCGTCTATTTAATTTTTGTTGCTTATTAATTAAAACGCGTATTATGGGCTCGGGAATGGAGTCAATAACCAATTCATTATGATAACAACCTATTTTGTGTATGAATTCTGCGCCTGGAGCAAAATATTTGCATAATGTCTTTTCTATTGACGGACACGTTATGATATATCTTAATTGAAAGCTTTCCACACAACGCATTTACAGTTATATTTATTTTGATGGCGGTGCGTAAGGACATTACGACATTTTTATTCAAATTGTGTCAGTTTATTGCATGAATTTTGAGCATAAAGTCATCAATTAACTATAAATCTGAGATTGGTTCGTGATTCCATCAAGCACAGTTTATTCGGCCTTAACGACCGGGATTTATAAGCTTTTAAAACTATAATGTGTTGTGTTTCCCCGAATGAACCATAAGGTGGAAGAGGCTTTTTATACGGTGTTTTTTTTAATATTTATTCGAATATGTATGTTGGTTTTTTGTTTTTACCCGACTGCCAAGGAAGGGTTATGTTTTTTCTTGTATGTTATGTTTGTAAATTTCTTTATAACCTCGTATTTCGACAGTTAGGGTATCGTTATATTCGTCGCATAAACCAAGGTGTCCTTAGATAGGTTTAGACAGGTATTGGAAAAAAAAACAAAATGGCGGATTTTTGGCGCGAAATAGTCATACGTTAATTTAAAAAATAACCAAACCTTTCGAGTGGGGTATCAAAATAAAAGAAATTAAAAGGAGGTTATAAAAATGTATACAACTTATATGTTTAAATTTAATTAGGAATAATGTAAATATAATTATTAATGGTTGCAGTCAGGTTTTTTTAATAAAGTAACTTGTTTAATATAAATTCGAACATGTTATGCTGGTTTTTTTTTTGTAAAGGTGTATTTAATATTAGTTTTAACACCTGAATGCATCCCAAGAATAGTTAAAAAACCCTATAACAATGCAGAACGCACGTAAGTGTAAAGTCGTGGCTATATTCGCTCCTCGTTTTGCATTTAAATTAAAACTATTCACAATATTAGCATAGAAATGGGTTCGATGGCTAATCGTTGCGGTGTCAAAAATGTTTAATTAAAAAGATTGATGCTTACCGGCGGAGTGGAACACCAGAAGTACAGTGGAGTTGCAAACTTATCTAATTAGTTAGGGGTGGAGAGGGGGAGTCGGGAGGCGGGGGTGTTCCCCCGACGGGGTGCGCGCAATTAGCGGTGATAGTCGATTAGCTCATCGTGTGCGGCTTTTGACAAATGTTGCCACTTAATAAATTATTATTATTTATGCGTGACACCGATAATTGACATAATTAATACTCTACGTCAATCCTCGTACACCTTTGACTGAATTAATGCGCGAAATAACATTTGAGCTGTCAAAGTTTGTGATACGAGATCATTTATGGGTGTGTAGCGTGTCGACATAAAGGGCAGTCTTATTAGCAAGGTAGATAATAAATTGTTATGACTCAATCATTATTACACTGCAATGAACAATGCAGAAACCTATGTACACTTAACACATGTCAAACTTGTTAATTATTATTAGTGGTTAGATATTGTTGTGACTAGACATTAAACGTTTTATTGTGTGCTACCGGGAAGTTAGTATACTCCTTTATTGATTTTAATTTCAACTTCAAGAATAATAATTTTCTGCGTGTTTGTGCTTATTTATATTTGCTTCATCCTTTTTATTTAGGTGAATGCGCCAGGGTGGCCCGCGAAATTCAAAATTCTTACGTTTTTTGCAATTTGCAGATCAGTGTCAGGTTGTATGTTGATTAAACTATGAATCGTGGCTGCAAGACGTATGTAGTTACAGAATTATAATCATCAAAATCATCAATACAACCCTCCAAGCTCATAAAGGTGTATGAATTTATTTATTTATTTATTTATGGCTACCCTGGAGCATCCACCTTAAACTAACGATTTTCATGAAGAAAATGTATAGTGGTTATTTCATAGTATGTATTATGTTATAGCGATGTTGGCTACTTTGGAAGATTGATTAGTAAAAGTTTAGTAATAAATGAGGGACCGTAATACCGAGATAATTAATTCTTAGCGCAAGTTAATTGATATTGGTATTAACGGTAATTAGAAAAGTTTGCTATACCGTTTTTGTTGTACGATTATTTACAACGCTATATTTCATAGTAGCACAGTAGTAGCCTTCAAGGGGTATAACTCTTTTGTGATACCCCCTTTTTGGTTCACCCCTTAACAAAAACTGGTGCAACTCATTAGCGAATTTTAATTGTTTCTCGTTAACATAATTGCAGGATAGTCTCGTTAAACAGCGATCACTGGAGTACAATAAAGAGCTTTAACTAATGGACGGCACCTCTGTTGTTTTAATTTTAATAATACATGCTTTGCGAGGGACGCGTCGCTAATAATTACGTCGTCATTACGACGAGTAAGGTGCCTATAGCCCACGCTCACAAACGACTACGCCCCTTACACTTGTAAGGTTTTTCCTCTCTAGTAGTAATAGTTGTGCTAAGCGCCACTGGAGTAGAACAAGGCGTTTAATGAAAGGCCGCTCACCTCAGCTCGACCGGCTCATCGCATGCGCCTTAATTAGTTCAGACCGCCCCCTAACGGGCTTATTTTGTTTTTCTCGGATAATTTTTAATTAAACGCTTGATTAAAATGAAAGTTTGCGTAAGTAGCGAGCGAGGAACAATCGAGCCAGAGTTTAGGATAATGAATTGATGGTGTTACTTTGCTCGCTTGCCGCTCGCTAGGGACTTAATTAAAAATCGCCGATAGAATGTGTAGAGGGGAGTTTGAAACGAGTTTATGGAACTTGGTCCGGAGCCTCTGTTGTTTTACTATGTCAATTTGAATACGAGATTGCCTCACGGTTAACGAACGTAACTCTAAATAAAATTTTGTTTGGAAAATATAGAAAACAATTTGTGTGTAAATATTTATACCGACAATCTGTCGCGTTAATATTTAATTTGTTGTCACTGAAAATGTTATAGAATGTGAACAAATTTCTGTATAAAACTTAAAAAAATATAACACTATTTTTTAATTCTTGAAACTTCTTTCACTCAAACCTTTGAACGTCAGAAAAACAAAGAAAGCGAAGCTATAGTCACAGTATC
Organism: Xestia rhomboidea; assembly: GCA_963853795.1. Lineage (NCBI taxonomy): Eukaryota > Metazoa > Arthropoda > Insecta > Lepidoptera > Noctuidae > Xestia > Xestia rhomboidea. The sequence goes on along the minus strand of OY970764.1, from coordinate 6,870,640 downwards.
TTCTGAAACTTAACACTACAAGAAAAAGTAAACTATCAGATCATGCATATAATCCTAACACTAAGCAGCCGACGCCACCATGCTCCGTCATTAAGCTCAATCGTATGCGACTCGTTCGGAATAATGAACATGATATTCATTAAAGCGATCCGATTTGTCAAACCGCTTGATTCATCCGCGTACGAGCCGTAGACGCCGCGACCGCGAATATCAACAGGGTTACCAAGAGTAACTGATCTTCTTTGATATTAATATCTTACCTGTTTGGATTAAAGGAAATAAATTATTAGAAGTAAAGTAGGGTTCTTATACTATGATCATTTATCTTTCAGATTTAACCTAATATATAACCTGTTCTGGTATTATTCTGATCTTTAGAAAATTCCACATAGAACGACATTCAGTTTGTCTTCAATCTCTGATTACCATTATCTATACAATATTAGGCAAAACGGCAAAAAATCACGTTTGTTGTATGGGAGACCCCCTTAAATATTTATTTTAATCTCTTTTTGTATTGTTATAGCGGCAACCGAAATACATCATCTGTGAGAATTTCAACTGTCTAGCTATCACGGTTCATCAGCCTGGTGACGGACAGATGGACAGACTGACTAGTAATAGGGTCCCGTTTAGCCTTTGGGTACGGAACCCTAAAAAACAATATAGATAACGACAAAATCGAAAAATTCTAAAATCGGGTAATTAGCGATCGATAGTTTGCGATTCACATATTAGACATCTATGTATGTCGAGACTGCCGGCCCTGCGCGAAAGCCACCCTTACTGATTTGCCGCAAAGCCGCTGTATTTTCCAAATACCTACCACTCTGATGTGCATGCAACTGAACAGCTCCACTACTTTAACCGTTACAGTTACAAAATGATCTCCACCACATTTACCATTCTCTCTACTTAATGCAGTCTGATGCAAAATCTTAATCCCATTAATTAGTCTGCGACGGTACACGCTCATACGTTTTATAACGGGTTGTATTAGTCAACCCTATCGCGAGCATGTGTCATTAGCAAATTCTTGGCTTGTCGTCGCCACGCGCCGCTAACGAGTTGCTCTAACGACGTGCTAACTTGATACACAGACGATGGTGCGTCCCGCCTCCGAAGGCCTTGCATGCATTGTGATCGTACACAATCATACTATCGATGTATTTGTTGAAATTTTTGGCTCGAACAAATGCGTTCTTCTTTTTAGTGTGTCGATAGCAATCTAAATTTAATTTGCCTAGGACTGGGATGCGAGTTCGGCGCTCTTAGTAACGTCCTGTAATGAACAAACAACAGGACACGCAGACAATGCAGACATACATTGATAATAGACGATAGAATATATTTATTTTTTGTGACTCAAGGGTTGTCTTTCAACAATTTAATAGAATCAACGTTAATAACTTCAAGAAAATATCTATCAATACTATATTCTACACTAAAATAGTAACGAGTTGCTCTAACGACATGTTAACTTGTTACACAGACGATGGTGCGTCCCGCCTCTAAAGGCATGCATAGTGTTCGTACACAATCATACTATCGATTATTGCATAATTATTACTGATGTCTTCTGTTTTGGCTTCTTAAATAGTTATATTTGTCGATTTTCTTAACTAAGTTGAGAAATTGCATTTATTATATGCATTGTTTTGAGGTGCTACAATGCAGTTTTTTCGGTGAAAAAAAATTAAGTGTCATGCTGTCAGGTAAATGGATCAATGCTGCAAGCTCCAAAAATAGCAACACACCTCCATACAATGATTTAATCCGTTTAGCAATGGTTAAAAGATTCAATTTAAAATATACCTGTCCTAAAGATTGTCGTGTTCAAAATTAGTTATTCCATCATCAAAAATAATCAATTAATTTAGAAATTGCATTACATTGATAAATTAGTGCCTGCGGCCAAAAACTAAGTAGGGAAAGTTAATCTTAAACTTTCACAAACGATCAATTAATATTGAAAGTATTTTTGCAAGACATATTATGATTTATGACAAAGCTAGCCTCCTTCCCTGTCTTGACTCAATTAAAGCATATAAATAACATAACGCCTGTAATCACAGAAGGGTTACACAGAGGTGTTCTTAATAGTACACCTATTTCGCCAGTTATGTTTTAAGTCTCATGTATTAAGGGGGCAAGCCCGTTGCCATCAACAAATCCTTACGGAAAACCTCAATTACACTTTGCCCGACCCGGGAATCAAACCTCATGCTAAGCAGTCGCGTAGATTAGAACATTATAGTATCTGATCTACTTTTATCCCGGTTATTTACGACCTCCACGTGAGCGAATCCGTAGTGAAAAGCCAGTCTGCTTACACAAATTAGCCTTACGCTATCTATTGGCTCAAACCCAGACGGCATAAATACTCCATGTTAATAAAACCGAATAAAAATTTAAGTAGGAGACGCTAAATTTAATAATCCCCTTTGATACTCATAATGGCGTCGTTTAAAGATTTCCAGGGTCCTTCCCTTAAGTCTGATAGCAAACACGATGGAGCAACAAGTGATCACGGCCGGGTCGCATCTCGGTTCTATTGAGAGGCATTCGTCTTGAGCCAATCGCCCCTCTCTCCCCTCACACAATGTGGCCCGTGCTTATTATTCGTTCAGTTGATTTGTTTTGTTGGGTAATTCGTTAAGAGTTTAATATCTGGCCTGGTCGCTTTTTGGTTCCATTGAGAGGCATTTGTTTTGGGCCAATTGGCCCCTCTCTGGTCACACGATGTGGCCTTAAAATTCTTATAAAACACTTTGATGATTATTTAGTTACTTAGTTGATTTAACTTATTTGGTTTGGTAAATAATGAAAGGATTATAAGTTTAATAATCTGTATAGGTACACCGGGGTAACACCATATCCCGATATATTAAATTCTATATAAAACAGCTTATGCCCGATTTCACTAATTATAACTAGAAAGCGCCTAAATCAGCGCCGAATACGTACTGGATATTTTTCAACTGCGCATTTGCAGGCAGAAAATCCCACAGTCAACTTTTATTTTAGACGTCATTTTCGGTGTTTCCAAGTATATTAATTTGCAAACTATAGGTACCATCTCATTTCATATACTATAGTCTTCCCTGATACCTATTTAATGTTCGAAATAACATTGTTTTCATTCCCAAACAAGGACAACAAAGAGGAAGGAAAGATAAAAAAAATCTGATACATTTAATTAAACACGTTTGCGTTGATCTGTGTCGTTACATTTACCTATATCATTATAACTAACTAGTACCTAACAACCGACACATACAATATAATCATAATTATCAGTAGGTTCTAGGAAAAACCCGCTGATAATTATGTATATAATTAGTTTGGCTGGCATATTTTTAGGGCAAAGAATCAGCATTGCCATCCAACGTGGCAATGTTGTAAGCTTTGTCTGCACTTTTCCCTTGACTTTTTTGACGCCCTGTTATTCTTTTCCTCTTTTGTATATATTTTGATTATTTATTTACGTTTGTATATACATATCTATACCTAATATAAATATATTTTTTCCTAATATTATAAAGAGGTAAAATTTGTTTGTAAGTTTGTATGTAGGGAGTAATCTCCGGAACTAATAATCCAATAGGGATGATGACTGACTAAAAAAAATATGATTCTGTTTAGTCCGTCAGATAAATTGACGAAAAATATTGGATAAGTACGTGTTTTTTGTTTTATCAAATTAATAAAAATTGTACTAAAATATGACGTCACACGAGTTTTCGACGCACTGTATCGTCGTCGTTTTTTGTTTACGTGAAAAAGGAAAAAATATGTGTCTAATATTTTTTGGAAATCTATCTGACGGACTAATTAGATTTTTTTGTCATCTACCTTATTCTAAAAACTCTTTAACTGGCAAAAACTGCATTATTTGTAGGTACTTTAAGCCATAAATTATATTTATATCATGCATATGAGCTGAGCTATCACATTTTTTGCGGACGAAGTCGCGGGCCAAGTGCTAGTCAAAATATATAATTGAGAGTAATGTTAGTCCTCACTCACATTATATTTAAAAGCGATAACAGCGCCCTCTCGCGACTCTGCACACCCTCACTCTAATGATCTTGTAGAGAGGTTTTAAATTATGTTCCATACAACAATCCGAAGTCGACACGTACACAGCCGTGAGACTCAAGACGCTCCCTTAATGAATAAAATAACATGTCAAGATACAGTCTACATCTTAAATTAATGAGGATTCACGGCGACGTATTCAATTTTACAAGTAACGAAAGCAAATAAACTTCGAGTAGGCACCGCACCCCGACTGTACACAGTATATATACGGTGCGAAACTTTCGCATTTATTAAACTCATGCTAAACACACACTCCTTAATTAATATGAGTATGAAAGGATACCTAAAAGTTGTCGATTAGAAATTCTTAAACAACTTTCAACTACATTATGTTAATAAAATCACAGATCACGATGAAAGGTATTGAACTAAGCACGTCCTTTATCAGTTGGAGATGTTCGCCCCAAACTAAACTTGTTAAAGTCACACGGTCGAATAAATAAAACAACTTCGCGTGTGTTAATGTCCTCGTTTTAATTAAGTCCGTTCCGAGAACTGATGTGTGTACAATGTTCAAAAGATTCGTAAGGAAATATTAAACATATTAATTTTCTTAATTAATTATAACATACAGCTCTACCGGCCTTCAATAGCAAATCACTACGTAATATATCTCTCTTTCGTCCAAATTAAGTGCTCACAATTGACTAGTTTATAAAAAAGAGTAGATTTATTTAGGTATTCATGGAGTTCGACCCACTTAGGTTAGCGAAGAGATTTATTGGTCTGTCAACCTTGTTTTCGGCTTATATTTTTGCTATACTAGCAACCCGCTCCGGCTTCGCACGGGTAGAGTAGAACAAGGCGGATTGACGTTTTCCGATACTTCCAAGATTTATCGTCATATTTCAAACAATTTACACAAAACCTTGACAAATTATAAATATACCTAAATCTTCCTCATGAATCACTCTATCTATAGGCGGTTTTTGAGTAGTAGTAGTTTTGAGTTTATCGCGAACAGACAGTCAGACGCGACGGCTTTGTTTTATAATATGTAGTGATGTATAGTACGGATCCGGAACTGTACACAATCATGTATAGTGTTGGGCTGTTTCCCGTATTTTTCCCGGGTATAACCCGCACATCTTCCCGTACACACTCCGCGAGTCCAACACAAATAGATTCGTACATGTTTGTCTTGGCTCGGTTTAATTAATTTTACCTTCATACGCCGATACTGTTTGTCGGGCGCTCCTTAATTGAAAACGCTCTTACCGGAGTAAATGAAACGAAATCCTATTTGCTCCGAGTGATTGAAGCGAATTTATCTTTTAAGACTTTCAAATTTATCTTTAACCCATTGCCAATGTTCGGCGTTGAATCATTTCAAAACGAATAACGTTAAGAAGAGCAGGTAATTAAATTTTGATTGCTTTCGGCCGAATTGTTATTGCGATTTATTAATATTCAGGCTGGTTGTAAATAATACGCTCGCCGGCGACGCTAATAGCGATTGCAATAATGACTCATTAACTATTAAATGCCGCTATTAAACAGCGTTCTCACAGTGGGCCGCAATTTTTGGGAGGATACATGTCATTAACTTTAAAAGACCTTTACGTTAAGATTTACAACAAGTTGCGGACTTCAGTCAGTCAGTGCAGAGGACATTTTAGAAACTTTATGCAGAATCATGGTAGTTAACAAGCTAAATAATAATAGATTTATTTTATTATAGTTGGCAAGCGACGTCTCAACAGAAATGAAATACAGATTGTAATTATTTAGCTGCAACGAGGTTGTTGGGACTGTCATGTAGACGTTTAGGCTTGTTGCTGATGCAGATATAAGATTTAATTGCTGTGTAAATTTTATTTGTGCCACGGCACAAGGAGAAGTCCTCTGTATCCGAAACCTGCATAAATATAGCAAAAGTATTGAAGTTTACTAAAATTAGAACTTTATTTTCTACTTAATCAGTGGATTATCAACGTACTATCGAGGACACTCCCGCCTGATCACCACTAAGCTAATTTTTGCTTGCACTCGCAACATAGAAACGCTCTCTCCGCCCCGTTGACTTTGTATAGAAATAACGAATGAAAGAAAACACCGATCGGCCGAGCGCACTGACGACGCACGCCAAACGAGAGTTATTGTTATTTTCTGACGCTTTCATAGGCCTAAACTTTAAGGGGACGTGTCTCGGCGCCTCCGCACGATTTAAGCAAAAAAAAATTAACTGATCAGGCGGAAAAGACCGCGACTGTACTTCAAAAACTAGTTACTATTAGTAACGTAGCAGGGATAACCTAGTGGTGTGCCGTCGGACTACTAAGTAGGTCTCGAGTTCGAACTTTAGACACGTGTCTCTGATTTTTCGGATTCATGTGCGTATTGTACAATTATCACTTGCTTCGGTGAAGGAAAACATCGTGAAGAAACTAGCGTGCCCAAGAGATATTCCTCCACGGCATGTGAAGCCAGATCAGAAGCCCATGGGCAGCATAAAAACTCTGACACCAGGTTAGGCACTAACCACACGATAAAGAAAGAAGTGACGTACTATCTTATGACGACATTAGTTTGATAAGAAAGCCGTTTGTAAAAACCTCCAGGTTTTTCACACTATCGTCAAACATTCATCAACCTAAAAAATAAAATATAATTCAAATGTGGTCATTAAATTTTATCGCGAATTATAAACACTATGACACGTCAAAGGTATTATAAAGTGTGTCTTATCGTCTGTGTTTACACGTTTTATTGATAATAAACCATTCAAAATGGCTGCTTGAAACCTTATTAATTAACCGCTAAATCACTACGGAACGAATGATTGATTTTATAATATACCTATAAAAAGGGAGAAATAAAGCTTTATTGCGGAGAAATGACGATTGATACATTGTTTTATTAAAATTCGAACTGCTGAGGTGGTCTTGGCGGAGAATAACCCAACGTTGCTTCATGTACATGTTGGGAAATACGACTAAGGTATAGACAAAGCAGAAGCATACCTTAATGGTGTAAACAACCTCATCACGAAGCCGTCAACCAAGAATTTTGTACATCAAACTAAGTAACTCGACGCAAAAACGATTGCTGGGAGCTGACTTATTTTTTGGGATGAAAAGTCACGTTTTTCGGTAAAACTCAATGTAACGCACTCACAACATTGTGCTGATGGATGCATTGAATAGAAAACGGGGCATGGAGGTATTGAAAGTAAAGTTATAACCTTAAAAACTAGTATTAACAAAATAACTTGTGAAAAGTTTTATTTTTGTCCACCAATATCTCCGTAACTAGAAGGTTCCCAGGTATGTTCTATAACAAAAAAATGTGCGCAATGCCAGGCAGATCAAGTTCCTTTCGGCTCTGTTAGGGGCTTCACCCTTTCTATTGATACTGAAAACATGTAGTTTTTCTCGCAATATAGCACAGAACGGTTGTGATTGTCCTTAAAAGCAGTTTTCCGAAGAAACCTTTCAGGGATACAGGCTATACAGAAAGATGATGTTATGTTATTATTTGACACCTTACTTGCCACAGAAATATTACCCACAGTCTGCCTGGTGTCCTCAATTTCAAGCAAAGCTACTGGCTTGAAACTAGCAATAATTTTATAAATATACTCAATAATTTAGTGTTCAAACAGCAGTACAAATAATTATGTATATTTGAGTGATTTATAGTCAACGTCGTTACTTTATTATCCATTTATCAAAGCTTAACGAGCAATAATCGTGGCATTTTAACGGATTGAAGCTAGCTTGTTAAAATTGTTAGCTCTTAGTACCTCGGATGTCGATCAATTTAATCTTCAATTTTAACATTCTGTAGGAGCAGGTCGTTTAAAATACTCCCAACTTCATTAGAGAATATTTCAATACTAGTAATTAGTTCGCGTTTTAATTAGCAACTAGAAAAGTAGGTTTTGAATTGCTTTTTTGTTTGATTAAAGGCTATTTTAATTCGTTCGTATTTGTGATTCATTATAAAGTTAAATCATTTATTTTTAATTCTGGTCACGGGAACCGAGTCCTTCAATTAATGTGAGTCATGGTTCTTTGACAGTTGAAATTATCGCCGCCATTTTGTATTTCAATACAATTTCAGAAATGTCTACCAACACCGCTTGACAACGAAAAGCTCCATGGCGGGCTATTCTCTGGTTTTCTCCCAATGTTAGACCTAACCTAAAAAGTACCAATAATCTTTTCCCTTCTTTGGAGATCAAATCTCAATTTGTCTCCTCACTGGGCTTTTGCCCAAGCCCTGGGCCCGGGGTATTTGAGCTTCTAAAACAAACTAAAATAAGGCTGTCTTGTTCCAGAATGTTCGGCTCAGGGGGCGCGTGCGCAGCGTGCGGGCAGGCCATCCCCGCCAGCGAGTTCGTAATGAGGACGAACGCACCGCAGCAGCCGCTCCACGTGTTCCACATAAAGTGCTTCGCCTGCTCCAAGTGCGGATCACACCTCATGCAGGGCGATAGGTCAGTATAAATGGAAACAGTGAAGCTATGGGCATTACTGATAATACTATCTACAATTCTTGGTAGACCTAATGGGATCCGCTGGGATGGATGATCGATGGAATGAGCCCGCTTACTCTTTCTCGTTCACTCTTTCTTTGAACTCAGACAGGTTATAGGAGAGGGAACACAGACAGGCAAAGCGCTCCATACTTTGGCCGATTGGCAAATACTAAATTATGCAGGTGCCACTGGTATTAGTGCTCCCCTTGGGATGTGGACTAGCAGGCGTTATACAGTGGAGTTCTAGAGCTGATCTGCTAAGAGGAATCGGAGCCCTTGTACACGAGTGTGACCCGGCTAATTCTTGCATAGTAAAAATCCCCATGGCCCATCTTTGTCGTAGTCTTGTGCTACGTCATAAACTTGGAAGCACTTTAATTTGATCCCCGTTGAAAGAAAAGCTTCATTATATTATGTCCATTGTTGCAAGTCACATCTGGCAAAAGCTTGGTGTTTGGGTTTCAAAAGCCATTTTTACTGTTTACGTTTTTTAACGTAGGCCAACCGAATTTCATCAAGTCAAATAATCCCGCAGGTATTACATGCTCGCGGGCTCACTAGTGTGCGAGCAGGATTGGCAGAAGCTGATGAAGAGCGCGAACGCGACGGGGGCGCCGGGCGCGCCTATGCGCAAGAACAAAGTGGGCCGCCCGCGCCGCTCGCGCGAATGAGCGCCGGCTGCGCGCGCGCAAGCGCCACAACACTCGCACAAAGACTATGAGGAGGTATGTACTGGATACTGTAATTATTTTTCTAAGTTTCAGGTTATTTTGAAATCTTCGGGATTCGAAAAGATCTCCACATTCATAAAAAAAACTCGCGCTTGTTTTCATGATGGTAGTCAGGAACTGCAGAACGACCTCCGATCCTTACATACTCCTTTCGTTTCGAACTAAACACACATCTTGTTTTCACGCAAATGTTCTCAACATACCAGTTTTTTTATAAATATATTTAATGAGAAGTGGTTACAAATATTGTACAGACAATAACAAAATCCTCTGAACTTGTACTCCCCGTCCTAATACGCGATCATCGCGTTCAGGACGCCGCCGAAAGCTCCATTCATTGATCAGATATTTTTAAAGAACTCCACTGACCGGAACCGAGTAGGTATGACCATAAATGTCTCATAAATTTCCAACAAAATCGATTAATTTAATAGAATAAAAACTTTCCGAATCAACAATGATTAAATTAATCGTCAATAAATCGATTACCGGACTCGATCATTGACGCACGCCTCTACATTCTTTAATAAACCTTTGAAGGTTTAACTCGTGGGCGGGTTCACGCTTGACCTTTACCATCAAACACTTACATATCGTGACTAGCGTGATCATTAATTAAAGTTAGTATTTCCTAAGCTTAATTAATTGCGTTAATTATTGTCTGCCGGGGGCGGGGGGGCGGGTTGATTGACACCGCGGTGAATTGCCAATTGAATGGAGTATTCAGAAATCGGTATTTCCAGTTCTGTAAGTACTTCCGTTAATTTGGTGACGTAATTGGGGAATGTTTGTGTAGGCAATATTAGTTACGTTATAAATTGATTGTTGTTATCTGGATATATTTGCCTGTAAACCCGTACTGAATAGTCTTCATCGACCATTTTTATTTTCTTGCTCCTATCAATTCATTTAGGATCGGTGCAGCAAGTCTTCTTCTTCCATACTTCTCTATTACTCGTGATCTCATCAGACGCCGCCTTTCTTGCCATATCATCCTTTACACATTCCATCCATCGTTTGTTTGGTCTTCCTCTACTCTTATACCCATCCACATTCATACTCAGAACTTCCCTCACGACATTTTTCTCATTCCGCCGCATCACATGCTCATATATATATATGACCAGTTGTAAGTGTTTTCAGTCACCGGCGCCACTTTCAGACTTCCTCTTATGCACAAATTTTTCTGATCCATTTGCGTAACACCACACATCCGCCTTAGCATTCTCATCTCAGCTACATGCAAATTCCTTAGTCTTCATCGACCATTGCTATAAAATACGATTTTAATAAAACTTCCATTAAATACAACCACTGGCCACCTACACAAGGAACAAGGAAAATTAACAATAAAAAACAATTCCATTAATTAGGTAAGGTTTACTTAATCAGTTAATAATAAGCTCATTAAATACCTCCTACACGTTTTCCTATGTACAGACTTGAACACATCAAGCTACCCGAGACTGTCAAATTTTCCCAATCGACTTTGAACGTAATGCTTTAGCGATAAAGTTGAATAGTATATTTTATATCGAGGGACTAAACGAAGCCATAATTTACCAGAGGTAGTCAATTAAACCGAGGGTATATTAAGTTGGTGTTTAGTCTCGAGGTGCAAACTGTACTTTTCACTTTGAGTGCGAGAAAAATAGTCAATTTAGTACAAAAACATTCATTATTCCTCCAGTCCATAGAACTTTCGTAAGTTTTTAGGTAAATATTCCGCGTTTTTGGCGGCAAAAGATTATCTATTATGACTTTTGCTCTTTGCTCGACGTTTAACTCTTCACTGTCACTGGAAATTCTTAATAAATTTGTATGAAACCGAACAAATTTAAACTCGACAAAAATTCTGAAATTTTCGTGGTCAGTTTTTTCTTCTAAACAAGTCGCAGATTAACAATTTAAAACGCATGGCGCCACCTTCCTTGCGGAAAAACCATGGAACTAAAACTCTCAACATTTTCGCAATGAAGATGGTCTACACTCCACAGATAATAGTAGTATATTAACTGGCTGTTTGAGTTTGTCTATGTCACATGAAGGAAATTAAAAAACGAATTACTTTTTACTCCCTAGGGACTAAAGTGGTCACTTTAGTCCCGCTTCGTAGGGCTAAATTGGCGTACTTTTAGAGCATGACAAGTGAAAAATCAATTATAGACATTTGACAGATCGTAGTAGCTTGATGTGCTGTTTGTACCTACAAATATGTACCATATTATCCTTATGAAAAAATGTAAATGAAAAATATTTTATTTAAACAACAATGCTTCAAATACAATGAATTGTGTTTGGAGCCTCCTTTTAGGCAAACAATACCTGTGTTAGGAGACTCCGTTATCAGTAAGCAACTGTTCCAGATCAGCAACAGTTTCATCTATTTACATTAACAAACGGAAAGTGTCGATAAAAAGCAATTTTAGTCTGTAACGGTTTAATTAAGGAGCCGTTTGTCGTGTAACTAGGTAATTTGCTATTGTCTATTGCAGTAACTGAGGCGGAGAGATAAAAGTGAAAGAGCTCGTAAAATGGTGCACGTAGTGGGTAGTGTACTACGGTTGTAATACCAACGTAACACGTGTATTTTGTGATGTGACCACAGTAAGACAGATATGAAAAAATCTGCTATTTTTTTTGTGGAAATAGGCATGACGACGGTATCAAAAAATTGCAAATCTATTTAGTCCGTCAGTTAGAGTATTGGAAATGAATGGACACGTATTTTTTGTTTTTGTTACAATGAATATTGACAAAGATAAAACGCATCAAAACTCGGGAGTGGGGGCTCGTGACGTCAGAACTAGCTAGAAATTATACCATGGCGTGACGTATTGAGAAATTTAAAAGCGTCGTATCTCCGTCAATTTTGGTTTACGTAACAAAAGAAAAAACACGGGTCAAATATTTTTTATAATCTTAGTGACGGACTAATTAGATTTTTTTTGTCGTCTCGCCTAATCTATGTAGTTACGTTGTCTAATTATAATTATCATCGTCATCATCCATAGCCGTGGCTAAATAATAACAGCCGCTCGGGTCGATCTTTAGATTAAGCCGTGCTTGCCTAGGTTGGTCTGTGGATGGGTGACCACCCTTACATACCGAGTTTCCTCCGTGCCTCGGAAAGCACGTTAAGCTGTTGGTCCCAGCTGTCATTTGTAGATCTTGGATAGTCGTTACACGTAGTCAGTGGCCCAAAAAGTCTGACAACCAGTCTTACCAAGGGGTATCGTATTACCCAGTACTAACTGGGTTGTGGAGTACAGATAGGCAGTCGCTCCATGTAAAATACTGGTATTCAGCTGCATCCGGTTAAACTGGAAGCCGACCCCAACTTGTTGGGAAAAGGCTAGGCAGATGATCATCCATAGCCCTGCAGCCCGACTTCACCCACTGCTGGTTATAGGTCTCTCTTTGCTTGTACCAACCTCTATGTACTTGTGACAGCGTCATCCAGGTTATTCTAATTATATAAAGAGCGTAAATAATGTGACGAATTTTAAACGGGTTTCATAGCAATGTAGCGTAAAAATTGCCGTTTTCTGAAACAGTAGAGGCACTGTTCGAAAAGCATCCCTTTGCACTGAGCCGAGCGTAGAATACAGTGCTCCGTAGTCTTAGTAAAAAGGACATTGGATATGTTAAAACCGATCCCTCATCCATTCATCTGAAACAACCCTTAATCACCTTTCCCAACCAAAAAAAAAACGAAAAATCCAAGGGTAGTCTATCCTGACTTTTTTCTCAACCACAGACAAAAAAGGACTAATCAAAAAACATTTTAAACACACCATATTTCTAAAAGCCAATATCTATATTTTTATAGCAACACTGCAAAGCCGGTCCTCTCTGCTGTGTTAAAAATTCACGAATCATAAGCGAAACAGAGGGATGAAGTGAGAGCCTTGCCGGAAACCATTTGCACTCACGACACGACCACTCAGTGCGAGCGGATTACGTAGCGGAGCGGGCGCGGGAGCGGGGAGGTGGTTGGCATCATAATTACTGAAATACATGGCTGTATTGAGCAGGTTTCGTGGAAATGTACTGTTAGGAACATAAACACTCTACGCTATCAACAACAATAAACATTTTGTTGTGAAATGTTTGTTCTATAAAAATATTTATTTTTATTTCTAAATATAAAAGTGAAATGGTTTTGAGAATACATATTATGTTGGCAACATTATACATTTTCTATCTATTCTTTAGGAGAGAACCGCTTTTGAATTTTGTGTAGGTGTAAAGTATTTACGTCCATGACTGTATTGTGTTTGCCGGCAGGATTATTTCTAGAATGTCACTTTAAAGGTGAAAGCTACGATGCAGTTGCAATTTTTCCTCTTCATTAATTACCATATAAAAATCTCTCGAATACATTTCACAGTTACCGCGCTCCGTTGAAAGACGTATTAATTAATTGAATTTATTAGACATGCGAACTCCGCAAATAGAAGTGGCGAAGAAATACAATTAAGCTGTTCAATGAGCAACGCACAAAGAGCGCCTTTGTTTATGTGATGGAGTTACCCGCACGGAACGCACTTCGGAACACATTTTAAACCTGCAACCGGCGCGGCGTAGTAAGCAAATGAAGTGCTAATGCGTCAGCAAGCTTAATAAACTGGCATCCAGTGAAAAAAAAATCTGAATTCGAGTAACAATTGCCAATTTATAATTTCGTAGCCTACGCTGCTACGCGGCTACGCCGTAGCTGCCGCTTTACTTTGACCTTAGCTTTTTTTCTGGGAACGTTTGAGCACTCCATTGATGAAAAACTCCTTGCTCCTGCACATACGAGTATGTAAATCTAAAGATACAGACTTACGGTACTACGCCGCAGCAGTTAGGCTCAAATGTTAATGATATTTATTAGCGCTTTAAAGCAAATTTCTAATTGCAGTACTTGTCGGACAAGAGGATAGTTCGCACAGTTAATTATCCCGTGGAGCGGAGCGTCGTCCGGTGGCCGCGGGCGCCGCGCCGGCTCGTCTCGCCCCGGACTTGCTCACGGGCTCGCACACAAAATGCACCGCTAACCAATTCCGAAGTTTAAACACTACCAAACTTATTTCGGCAACTCATAAAACTGTTGTCCAGCCCTGTTAATGAACTAACAATTTGTGGCCATGCTAGTAAACACTCACGGTACGACGCCTCTAGCTAACGCTCTGGTTAGAAATAACCCACACGTCAAATATATCGAAAAATGTGTTAATAAAGTCATCACTGCACGCGAGCCTATAAATTGTATTATTTTCTCTCTCATATTATTCAAAAGCGCGTCTCTATTACACCGCCACCCCTTTAATAAAACTACCCGGGTAATAACAAAGGCTGTAGTTGTTATTACTTTGTTCGGACGTGGTCAAAGGCGCGATGTTAATTGGCAAACACCTGAAAATGACAGCGCCTTTATGGTCACTATATTTGGCGTAAAAATCAAGTCCGGTTGAAACAGCCGCTGGCCGCCGGCTCAAAGACTTGACCGTTCACCGGCGGCTTTGTAACACGATTACGCCGACTTGTCGAAAGTTAATTAAATAACGTTTTTCCAAATTACCTGGCGGGCTCGACATCAAAGTGCCCTCGCACTCGCTCCGGGAATCTTTCCACAAAGGGCTGCTGCGGGCGAGGTCCGTCTCTCTGATCTCGGGCCTCTAATGTAGTGCAGTGGACAGGTGATGCTGAAATCTTTTACCTTTTATCGATAATAGGTACTCAACGAGTTCGCCGTGAGAGGTTTCAGTAGGTACTCGATCATAAACAATTCACTTTCGACAATTAAACTCTTGGACGTTTTGATTGATGACTGATATCTATTGTCTATCTAATTCAATCGGCCTTAAAGCGGTTGTGGCACGCGAAGTAAGGGGTCGTTTGCACTGTGCACGACACGCTAGTTCTGTGTACCTTTTGTTAGTAGTCGAGTCCGTACTAGACGAAATGTTTTTTTTAGAAATATACCAATTAAAGTGTCTAGTCTGTTGTGTGAAAGAATAATTGAATCTGAACTTGCATACAAGTTCTGCACGTAGGGTATCAAAGGCCTTTTGTTGCTTTGCAAGCTTTTGTATGATTTTAAACATTTTCTTCAAAATTAAATGACTCCAATAAGCCGTGAGCCAACACGGCACTCTGTTATTTCAATAATCACGGCCAATTTACTCTTCGTTAATTTTTCTTTACAAAGTTGGGGTTGTTTACATTACAATTTTTACTGGAGGTAGTTTGATCGAACGCCCTTCGTGGGAGCGGGCCGGGCATCGAACCCGCTACCGTTGCGTGCCGCGGCCGATCAGCTGCTTTCACTTCTAATCAGTCCGCACTAATTACTCGTTTCAACTGACACTGTAAAAAATAAACGATTTAGATCGATACCTCTGTTAAATGTGTAATTATGTCTTTATTTTTTGAAATTACGGAGTACTTTAACGCCTTGTTCAATAGGGATGATGACTGACTACAAAAAAATGTGATTCTGTTTAGTCCGTCAGTTAGATTATCGAAAAATATTGGACACGTGTTTTTTGTTTTATCAACTTAATAAAAATTGACGAAGATAAAACGTGTCATAGATCATAAATGAGGGCTTGTGACGTCACATTTGACTAAAAAATGTACTTAAATGTGACATCACTCGAGTTTTCGACGCCTGTGCGTCGAAAACTCGAGTGATGTCACATAGTCATATTTTCTATTTAAGTCTCATTGTCTTCATTTTTTGTTTACTGTGAAAAAATAAAAAATGTATGTCTAATATTTTTCAGAAATCTATCTGACGGACTAATTCGATTTTTGTAATTAGACTATTCAAGGAAATGTTGAAGAAGGGTATCGCAAAAGAAATGTTCTTAATGAGTGCTATGTGTAACTAAGAAAAGCTTTTCTTTCAACAGTCAGTTTATTAAATTCTTGGAGTGCGAGTGTTTTAGGTTTATCATTCTTAATGATTCTCTCTACGCAATATACATTCGCAGGTACTTCGAATCTCAAATCAATACAACGACCACGAATAGTCAAATTCTTTGACCTTAACACATCGTCTTCCCAAAATAGCAGATAACATGATAAACAACATTTCATAATCTTAACTCCGAACAAAGAACCAAAAATTAATGAAAATACTCCGCCTTAAATTTTTGATGAAATGTTACTTTCACTTTAGGTACTGAACCTTAATAAAAATATAACCGTAATTACTCGCAAGGCAATCCGCTTCAAACAAAGTATGTCAAGAAATTAGTATTTAATTTATTCATTGGACTTGGGTTCGTGTCTAGTTTAGTTATTACGAAGTAGTTAAGGCGTCAGGAGGTTTAGAAATTAATCACGTCGTGACACTAAGGCCTAACGCACACTCGCCGCGTCGCCCCATACTCAGTGATTATGAAAAATCATACGGTCAGTCGTGTGAAACTGGCCGCGCGCTCGTGGCCAATCACGAGACCCCGCATTATGAACCATACAGCTCGTAATTCAGTCACGACTTGATCATGTTAAGGGGGATGCTCCAGGGTAGCCCGCGAAATTCAAATTTTCTTACGTTTTTTGCAATTTGTAGACCAGTGCTAGGTTGTATGTTGATTAAAATATAGTTCGCGACTGTAAGACGTATGTAGTTACATAATTATAATTATCAAAATCATCAATACAACCCTCCAAGTTCATAAAAGTCGAGGAACGACTTTTTCAAGGTCCTAATCATTCCTCGACCTGTATGAACTCGGAGGGTTGTATTGATGATTTTGATAATTATAATTATGTAACTACATACGTCTTACAGTCGCGAACAGTATTTTAATCAACATACAACCTAGCACTGGCCTGCAAATTGCAAAAAACGTAAGAAAATTTGAATTTCGCGGGCTACCCTGGAACATCCACCTTAAGTGGCAGTAGACGGTGTGTGCTCGACCTAAGTGAGCGCGTGCCTCCAGTAGATACGACACTAAATTAATACTCCATTATCGAAATGAAATCTTTGTTTATTTGTAGCAGACAGCGGTAATAAGCTAAACTTTAATAGAAAGTACACGCTAAATGCTCACTCACTTCTTACTCTTGCGACCGAAAGGACCCGTAAATAAGATTTATGGAAACATAAAAAGTTTAATCCTCTTATCCCACATTAGAATAAAACATGATATATAAAGAAAACTTTAATTAACGCCAGTCGTTCACATGTGGAGACAATTTACGTCTCTGGCTCTAATTTAAAATTAATACCGTCGGGCTTGTGGAAAATTTGAAAAGTTTCAACGACATCGCCCGGCCTTCGCTCCGCCGATTGCATTTTTATACGAGTAAGACAACCTCTTAGCTTATTAGGGAAGCCAGTTATTAGGGGTCCGTGGGATTTCTCTGCGGACACGGTGCGTGGCCTCGAAACCAACTCGCTCCACTTAATTAGCCAAATGGACACGTTGTTATTTCTTTCATCTATTTTTATAGACTGTACAATAAACCCAGTTCCCTGCTGTGACTTTGCAACAGCGTCTATTCAAATCCGGTAAATTGAAACAGAGCTTTCTGCCATTTAATTTGGGATCGGCGGCACAATTTGGGGCAGAGCGGTGATGCACTTATGCACCGGCACATTTCCCAGCGCCCGGTGCGCCGGATCCGCATCCGCACGCGACAAAGGACATCCGCCCACAATAGTTCCATTAAAATAATGCAAGTAAATGAGGATTTGCGGAGACGAGTCCACCGAAGCTGGCGACCGCTCTGCTCACAATACCCACAGAGCTCCCGGCTGCGACGGCGCTTAAAACACTATACGCGAACATGTTTCATTAGCTAAGTGGAAGGCTTTTGGTGGCTGAATCTGTGTAATGCAGCTAGCTAGACTAGACGCAGCGTCGCTTTTACTTAAACGCCGTAATTAAAACGCCCCCTCCCCGCTAAGGGCGCAGTTTTAAACTCGGTTCAACTAGTTTCGAGTGGCCAATTTAGTTTTAGTGTTACTGCGTGTTTGAGATACAAATTTTAAGTTGATGTATCAAAAGCGTCATAGTAACGTTTGTAACGAGTTTTGAGGTTTAATTGCAGCATTTGCTATTAGCTAGCGATTAGACTGACTATGTTTAGTCTACATACTATATTTATATATTTGTGTATAGTTGCTAAACGCCTTCTCTCTACCAGCAACCAGTCATAACCACCCCAAAAAGGAAGGCACAACGATTTTTCCAGAAAACGAAAACGCACAAAAGTTTTTTATTTTTTATTCAAAATGTCTATCTTTTCATCCGTGTTCATTAGTAAGTCTTTAAAGACACTTTCTTATAGAACACCAGATTTATGCCATTTAACCCCGAAGTGTGTCAAGCACTCGTGTCAATTCGTTCGTGCGAACATTTGCCGTCATAGACAAGATAGACGTAGCACAACATGACTGGCATCCTTACTGACTGGCATCCTTTACTGACCGATCCATTTGTCGGATTTTGAAAAGAGAAGGAATAGGACCAATTTTGGGGAAAAACTACCTGTAACACGAATTGTGTTGATACTGTCGCTTCTCAAATGAAGTAACTGAAAAAGGGGTGATTTATTCATAATGATATTAACTTGGCGTAGTATTCAATATTCACCTTCGTAACTTTGCAAAGAGCCGAAGACGTCACAAATTATTGATGTCACAGCAGGTCACGGACTACCGACGGATCACGCTACCCGCAAACTGACGCGACCATCGGACTGCGTACCTAAGTATTGCGTGACACCACGGAATCATGTCACAACATTTTCAATTCAGAAACCACCCCAACATGCATTTTTAATGTCTTCATTCCATTGCCAACTACAAATAATGGCAGCCTATCATTTATCTAAATCATTTCCCACTTAACAACTTCACGAACCAATCATCATGTCTACCCTTTTTCATGAAACTACGAGCTCTTGTACTACATGCAGCTGTCGTTGCATGTTTGCGTAGGGGCTTCGCGGCGCGTTTAATAACTTTATTGATAACTAACGAGTAAAATTGATCGGCATTAACGATCTTAATCGAATCGCGGCTGGCATCGATTCATTGCGTGTCGATGCCCCGATCTCGAGTTAATTTAATTGAAACTGAGTTGAGTAATTAATTAGAGGCGAATGAGAGCTCTCAGCCGGATGAAGCGAACCCCGCATTGGTGTTTACAGCCGCTCATACATATTGAGTGAGTGACGACGCGACAACACGTCTTAACACAGATTAGACATACTCGTACATCACTTTATATTTTTGTTTATAATAAAAACTCGCGTAAAATCCTGTCTCCATGACGTTCCACTTTTATACCAGACTTTATATTTAAACGTGAATACTAATAAGCTCATTATAACAAACAGGGCTCTAAAAAATTGCTAAGTACGAAGATTATAATCTAGGTTGTATATTTTTCGCCTTTTTATAACATTTATAGGGCAGACGGCACTTGGTTTTATGTTTGTAACTATAAGTAAATAAGTTTCAGGATACAAATAAAAACACGTATCACAATATCATAGGCATTCCAATGACTATGCCGGACATGAGAAAATAGCCTTATTCCCAATGCTTGATAGATAATAGTACATTTTGATACAAGTGGAGAAAGTTTGTTATTGCATCCGAGGCGGAATTAACTCCCGAGCCGTAGGCGGGGGTTTTTTTTGAGCCGAGAACTGCAATAACAAATGTCCACGTGTATCGAACGACGTTTTTCAATACACTTTTGAAGAAATAAAATACCGACTATAGGCATTGCACCAATTTGTACTAAGTATAGGTATAGTTTTATCTGTGGCAATTTTCCAAACCCGCGTGCTATGCCGCGTGCGAAATTGGCCCCTTTCTGCACGCGGCACAGCACGCGGTGATGGAAAATGAAAACAATCCACGTGTGTGAAATACATGGCATGTTGAATCTAATCGTAGTGCGATAATGACCCGTTTTCGAGGAAGTGTATTGAAAATTATAGTTTAGAACCGCAGATTCTTTCATGTCTGAAAGAAATCTCTTGACTGGGTAAGTAATTGTTTTTACAAGGATCATTACCGGATTAGAAATAGTTCAAAGACTAAAAGTCCAGATATTAATTCCGTATGATCAGGGAATCACAGAAACAAACCTCCAACTCCAAAAAACTTAAATAATTCACAAGGAATTTAAGTAATTGGCCTCGAGAGTGGGCGAGCACAATGTTACACAGAATACATAACAACAGATACGCCACCCGATTGATTTAGCTAAGAGCATAGCGACGCGGGTTAATAGCGTTTAATCCCGCTAAAACGCTACACGATCCGTCATAATGAATATTTATCCTCGACAGAAGTCGGCGCATACTTTTATGACGAATACATATTTTAGTAGCCGACGTAATTTCACTGATTACTTTCTTTAATTTTTCTGAAAACGCAGCCAGTACCTAAGTGTATTAAAGCTTTGGGAAGAGCACACATTTAATGGATGAAAATTTAAACAAAATACTCTTTTTTTCGTTAACGAAAATTGAAGGAACATTTGAATGTTCGAATGTCTTTTTTAATACTCTTCGTCCATTTATAATTCACTGACGGAAGTTCGTGGTTTCAACTGTTGCAACTTTAAACATGCAGAACGTCAAGTTTATTCAAAACAGAAGTCATGTTTATTGGTTGATGACTAGTTAAATTTACTGTACTCTTTAGGCAGAGCTGTACTTAACACACACACACTCACATTTCGCCCGTTATGTTTAAGTCCCGTCTAATAGGGGCGAACCTATTGTCATCAACCGACCTGCTACTGAGAAATTGTTGATGGATAACCATAATAACAATTTGCCCAACCCAGGAGTCGAACCTAGGCCCTCATGACCAACAAGGCAGGCACTCTTCTAAATACTATTAAAATCTCACTGGCTGAATGGAATATAGGTCATACTCATGCATGGATCCCTTTTTTCAGAATAAATCCATGATAAACAGTTCGTGTATTTTAAAAATATCAAGAATCAGTCTGTATATTTTTATTTTCCTTGAATCGAGAAGCTTTGTTTGTAACGAAAACGATCGGATACGGATTGTCAAAACAAATTATTCCTAGAAGTTTTCCCTGTAATCTCATTCCTCAAAATAAATGTCCTAGATACTTTAGCTTTTTATAATTCGCTGAAATTGTCAATTTTAAATAAAACAACATGTTTCTATACAGGGTGTACACAACCTCATCACGAAGTCGTCAACCAAGCATTCTGTGCATCAAACTAAGTAACTTTACACTAAAATTATTGCAGGGAAATGACTTTTTTGGGGTGAAAAATCATGTTTTGTGGTAGAACTCGATGTAAAGCACTCAAAACATTGTGCTGATGGATGCATTGAATAGTAAGGGGGATGTGGATGTGTTTAAAGTAAAAATCTTGCATTAAAAACTTGTATAAAAAAAAACTTGTGAAAAAGTTGGAACTTGAACTAGAAGGTTCCCAGGTATGGTGTAGAACAAAAAAATGATCGCAATGACGGGGAGAACAAGTATCTTTCGGCTTCGTTAAGAGGTTTTTTACACCCTTTATAATCTTTATAAGAAATACTCATTTTTTAGCGTTCCGTATTAGAAGGGTAACCAACGGGACCCTACTCCTAGCCTCAACTGTCCATCAGCTTATGATCCGTAATAGGTAGGTAGTTAAAATTTTCACAAAATGTGTATTTCTGTTGCCGCTAATTTTTTTTTTCCTCCTCCTCTTTCCTGATAGGCAAAAAAGAACTTTTTAATATATCTTGTTGCCGCTATAACAAAACAAAATAAAGGGGGCTGGGTACTACGGCTCTTTAGTAAACTGATCCCACACAGGCGGATCCCGCGGGATCAGTCAACCTAATGAATTTTTGAATTGGTCAACTGATCCCGTTGACCATGATTTGTACAGTCGAGTAGAAAAGTTTCTTGATATTAATTTATGATGGTAGGAAGGTAGGTACCCTCCTTTAAATTATAAATCAAAAACTAAACGTCTTTAAGATTTACAAACAAAAATAAATATAATATTTAATAACACATCATCATGATTATTAAGAGCGGCCATTATCCCGATCAACATAACATTACGGCTAAAACAAGATGTTTTGTCCGATGCGGTCGTAATTCTTGCACTTAATAGGCTTAATTTAATAATTAATAAAACTACCTGCCGCCATATTGCCAGCACTACACATTAGCTTTAATTTTATTATAACGCTCATAATAAAAACACCGCGTTATGGGGGCAACGTGTTTAAAACGAGGATTATAATTATGGTTATTATATATTTTTAAATTAAGTAGGTAATATGTAGTTTAGTGTGGGTATAAAAAACGGCGCATCTGCCTTTTACTTGCTAGGTAGGTAAGTCATTAAAATGGCAATTGTACAGTTTTTTTTTCTTTATTGTGTTGTTTTTTAATGATGTTGCTAAGTTCCGCGTTTTAAAAAGTTGGTCCTTTTTAGGGTTCCGTACTCGAAGGGTAACCCTTTTACTAAGCTTCCGCTGTCCGTCCGTCTGTCTGTCAGCGGGCTGTATCTCATGATCCGTAATAGGTAGACAGTTGGAATTTTTACAGAATGTGAATTTATGTTGCCGCATATGGTCATTACGGTAGTGGCCTGACCCTTCATGCGCGAGCCCGACTCGCACTTAGCCGGTTTTTTGTAATGACTAGGTTCCGCGTTTTAAAAGTTGGTCCTTTTTGTAAAAGAGCTATTTATATCAATTCCAGATGTTCCCGATTAATAGTTTAATCATTAAATCTCTCTGAAACTGACGTTGACATATTCTGGTTGTTGGACACAAGAAAAGTATTCTCTCTCAAACAAATTCAGGTAAAAGTTTTTCAGACGACGAACAGGTGTTTGAGTCGAAGTAACACAAATAATAAAAACATTAGTAGGATGACGTTCATATTTGTAGACAAGGAGTTTTCTTCATTAGTAAATGATCCCATGGATGCGTATGAGCAGTTAGCAAAAGGCATAAAAATAAGGCTCACATTTCATTATAAAGAGTAGGCCTTTTAGCATACCAAGGCTGCCTCAGCTCAATTCATCCTTACCGGGAATTTTCCTTCAACATCCTTCAGTCTCGTACATTTCAAAATAAAAATTTGTTTCAGTTTTGTAAACAGCAATAAGCAGTACGTCGTTTTTATATTTAATGTGCCCTCGTCCATTAGTCATATGAAACATGTGCCAATACAAATTATATGGGAGGTTTATGAATGACAGACTGGTGCGGGGGAGGGCGGGAGGGGCAGGAGGCGCGGGGTGCCCTGAGGAGGGAACACTAATGGATTACATTCGCGCGAGTGAATTAGGATATTGTCGTGTGATCTGTTCCGGTGCACTCCTTTATGCTGCTTCGCTACCATTCATACACACACACACACACATGCATACATACATACTGATGATTACAGATTAAATATTGATAGAGCAATACAATTAAGCCTCCCACTTGGGCCATCCTCGTTTGCAGCTAGAAGTAGATGCGTGGGCGGCGGGTGAGTGGGACGATATCGATTTAAGGATTTTACATTCAATTAGATGTATGATAACGTTATCGGGGCCGATGTGGGATCATTATTTGTTGAGTGTACGTAATGAAATTTTTATATAATTTAGATATACCAAGAGAAAACGCCAAGATGAGATTGCGATGAAAATAGTTTAAAGAACCTTTTAAGGATAAAAGTTTCATTTTTTTTTTTGCACTCGTAGTACAGTAGGTACATTATTCTGTTTTTTTTAAATCAGTTGTTCCGTATAAAAATGCAATGCCTACCCGTCAAAATGTATTCGTTCGTTTATTAGTCGTGGTACCACGGGTAAAAAAAAAACCCGTAGTTACACCATAATTATACATAATTTTTAGAAGTTAATGTGTTGAGACTTATTAAACGTATCAAACGTTTAATAAATTAACAAGTCAAGTTAATCAAGTCATTTTTAAGTGTTGAGATTTTGAATCGTTGAGATTATGGTTTGAGATTTTCAATGTTGAGATTATGATTGTTGATCTTATGTACCAATCCTAGTAGTACCACGGGTAAAAAAAAACTTCCCGTGTTACCACTGGATCGCTTGGTGGTACTACGGGTTTTTTTTACCCGTGGTACCACTGATACTTTGGGTTATTGGGTTGATAACACTGGTTGTACCACGGGCAATAAACGAAAAAAAATCTATGTAGAGGCGTTTAGAATGATGTACTAAGTACGTACCATCCATTTTCGCGTCGGAGTCCCTTCCACGGCTTCCACCCTGTATAGAAGCTTTTCTAAAGGGTGTAAAAAACCTTTTAACGAAGCCGAAAGGCACTTGTTCTCCCCATCATTGCGATCATGTTTTTGTTCTACACCATACCTGGGAACATTCTAGTTACGGAGATATCCCCCAATATCTCCGTAACTAGAAGGTTCCCAGGTATGGTGTGGTCTCAAAGTTCCAACTTTTTGATAAGTTTTTTTATTAATACTAGTTTTTAATGTAAGTTTTTACTTCATCAGTCATTCATTTCTTCATCATAGTACTTTAAACACCTTCACGACACCCGTACTATTGTATGTACAATCCACCCATCAGCACAATGTTTTGAGTGCATTACATTGAGTGTTACCACAAAACATGATTTTTCACCCCAAAAAAAAAGTCGTTTCCCAGCAATAATTTTTGCGTAAAGTTACTTAGTTTCATGTACAAAAAGCTTGGTTGACGGCTTCGTGATTCGGATGTTTACACCCTGTAGATTATTTAACAACTAAACCAATTGTATAGGAAAATAAAACAAAAGTAAATACAAAAATCGTACAGCAAAAGTTGTTACAAACAAAAATGGCCACAGAAACTCATCCAACCCACTAAAAAGCACGTTGACACAATGAAGGATTACACCACTCTGTAATCACTTGCTCTGAAACCGATATTAATGAACCATTTCCCTCGATTAACGCCACGTTTAAAGTTTACTTTTTAACAACACTCGTGTGTGCGAGTGAAAATAAACCGACGTCAAATTACAGTTATCGAGCATTGAAAACAATCTGCGATTTAATTTAAACGAGGGATATCCTGACGGTTGTTGGTAGAAAAGACGCTTTCACTTTTAAATGCTGTTTTACCGATTATTCTTCACTTATCATTGCCTAGCCTTTTCCCAACTAAGTTGGGGTCGGCTCCCAGTCTAACCGGATGCAGCTGAATACCAGTATTTTACATGGAGTTACTGCCTATCTGACCTCCACAACCCAGTTAGTAAAGTTCAGACTATTACGGTTCAGATTATTTGGGCCACCGACTGTCAAAGATCTACAAATGACAGCCGGTGTCAACGGCTTAACGTACTTTCCTAGGCACGGAGGAAATAATAATGGGTGATCACCCATCCACAGACCAACGTAAACAGGCACGGCTTAACCTAAAGATCGATCCAAGCGGCTGTTATTATTTAGCAACAAGCTCCTCCACCGATTATTCTTCACTATGATACCGATATCAATATTTTGACATCTCTACTAAGTTGTCTGAATACTTATACAATTTGTTGGTACTTTCCCGGTATCAGACAAATCTCAGTACTGAAAAAACTGCCATTGAACACTTTATCGACCGTTTTTGTGATATCGTAGCCTTATCGGAACTAGCGTGATTTTAATCTTTTTCTTCAAGAATCGTTAATTAAAGTTCTCTAGGAAATCACAATTACCGTCTTTATATAATTCTCAGAATGTGGCAACTTCTAAAAGCCCGTTTCCACCATGATTACGTTAAACGTCGATTGAAGCCCTAAAATAGTTTCAAGTTTTAGTCAGTCACTAAAATTTTCAGTACCCGAAAACGTTGAAACAGTTGTTGTAATATAAGTTTTACAAGTACTTACCGTATCCGATCATTCCAGCTGCTAAAGTCGGGCAGTTCGTAGTAACTAGTTCCCATTTCTAAACATACACCGTCACAGATTTCATTTGTATAAAAGAGAGGAAAGATGGCTGCACGTGACGTGGAAACTCAGCCAGAATGTTGGCAGTGCCAAACTGTAGCCTTCTCGGTACAAGGGTTTCAACTTATCAATTACACCGTTCGCTACTTACCGCGCGGAAAGGGCAAATTGATTTAATGTAACCAGAGTGCTTTGACGAATATTATTAACGTCTTTTTCACCCCTCCATTGTGGGGGTAACGCGCGCTTTGTTCTTTCGCACGGTTTTGTATAACATCGAATCACACTTATCTCAATCACGGAACGGGTTGTATGGAAGGACCGCGTCTTCGTTATCTGTGGTAATTATGACAGAATTTTAATCAGCTCGCGACATTGACGGGACCTCGCTAACCCAAGAGTGTAATAAGAAAAAAACTGCGGACACTTACATGCAATTAGGTATGTGTCAAGCGTTTAATTATGTCATTAAGTTGTCACTGCATCCTTACTTGTTGGTTGATTTATTTGAACAATTTACTCGAAGCCTGCGTTCTTTCAACGGAAACTTTTCTTCAAAAAGACGTAGCTAGTGTTTGTTTCGTAAATCTATCAGATTAACAGCGGCCGTTGGGTGTACGTTAATAAATACGTCGAGTACAAGTCCTCTCATTAGAGCGCCATAACTCCTCATTAGTGGGCATGCTAATTAATGTGACATTTACGAGTACCGGCGGTCGTAACTCACCCCGCGACGCTCGCCCCGCGGCCCGCAGCCCGCAGCCCGCTCCCGATACGTCAATTCTTATATTCCTGGATAACTATTGCACATTTCTTTTCACTGAAGCATCAAACGTAATTGGTATAATCGCTTCTTACGATGGCAATTCTGGAAATTTGAAATTGTTTTTCAAATATTTAGGTAGAAAAGTGTGCTTTTCTATTAGAGGAGACCAATATAGAATTTTATTTTTAAACGTAATAAGGCAATTAGTGAGTGATGCGTTCACAATTATTAAGCTTTCGGCTCTCTTGTTTTCTAATTCAGTAGCCCAAATGATACGTTAAGCTATTAGTGAGAATCACGCACAGTGCGTCGGTGCCGGCGCTGTGTCGTGTTTCGTGGGTCCGCCGTCAACACCCTGGATCAAATATTTCCGCATTGTAAGGTGTACTGTGGAAACCATCTCGAAAAACTTAGTCACCATTGTATGTTAAACAGAAACTGTATTTAAAATGCTCATTTAAGTTAACAACATACCATTCGCGATAAAGGGTTTATTATTCTTATCTTAATCTTTTATTTTAAAATACTTTAGAACTTACTCAGTTAAAACGAAATATACAGTAAACATACAAAAAGGCATCGCTATGCAATTGTTTTTTAATGTCCCGATAACAATCTAGGTAGCTACCTCGTCTATAGTTCTGCATCTTTGCATTAAAACGGCCAACACTTTGCATAATTTGTCACTAAACACATGCACCGTAAAGCGTACATTCAGCAACAAGGCGAATGAGATTAAAATCATTAATTCTAACTTTTATAATGTCAACTCGTGCATTAAGCTGCATTGCAGCGAGGTTTACTTGCCGATATGGCTTACGTCCAGCTTTTATTAGCATCGAGCAGTATTATGAATGCGGTGGTCATATCACTGCTCCATCGGGGATCACCGCTGTAATTAAAGCTTCGGGGCGAAAGTTGAACGTGAAGATTGTAATCGGGAGCATAATTTTAAATCAAATTAACACTTCAACTTTAAACCGAGGTCATTAATGCCATTACAGCGAAACAATATGGAGTCGTGACCGCAC
The DNA here is from genome assembly GCA_963853795.1 of Xestia rhomboidea. Classification (NCBI taxonomy): domain Eukaryota; kingdom Metazoa; phylum Arthropoda; class Insecta; order Lepidoptera; family Noctuidae; genus Xestia; species Xestia rhomboidea. The sequence goes on along the minus strand of OY970764.1, from coordinate 6,842,583 downwards.
CGGCCGATATCTAAATAATAAATAAATAGACGAGCGGCTATCGGGGTATCGCATCTCTGCGTTAATGTTCCGCGCCGGAGTTTTATAATTAACAATAAATTCGGTATGTTTTTTGTGGTGCCGCGGTGCTGGGGGCTGGTGCATCCATTTTTCCTGTCCTCGATACCGATCTTAATAACACACTATGATCGGGTGGTCCCTATTGACGATTCGCACGTTGTTAACTTTACATCGGAGCGCGGGAAATAGAATACTCGGAAATAATTAGCTCATTCTTCCGAACGCGGCTCGTTATCATACCACTTCTGCACGAGTACCTCAGATCAGGGTAATGATGCCTTCCCTTACGTTATTGTAACTCCGCCTTTGTTTGTTAAATTAGTTCAGGGAAACATTGCCTTGAATATGATTGGCGTGAATAATCTACCTAGTTTTACTTAGTTGGTAAAAGATCACTTCGTGGTATTGTGAGTATTGTGTGTGACCAGCTTTCAAATAATATCAGCTTTCAAACGTCTCGTTTATTAGCAGTTAGACTCCATTCAGTTCCTCTTTTCCACTTAGATCAAGTCGAAATAACCCATCTTCTCAGAATCTATTAGGCAGTCAGGCGTTCCTTGAAATTCGCTCAAAAACACCAAATATACTGCAGGGGCTGAGTACTCGAGCCGGGGCTCCGTTATCTCGTTATCCTAATGAAGTCTACGCTAATGACGAGTAGGTAAATAATAGGGCGGCTAATGGGGGCTTTATCATTCTCGAGTGCGCTCCAGGTAAGGGCCAATTAGAGAGGCCGACATCGGTCCATATTGTTCAGCGGAGCTCGCTTCGATTACGATTATTTCCTAACGACTCTCAACACTGATAAATTGGACAAACTATTGCGAAATGACGTCCGTGGTTTGCGGCTCCAACTTTAATTTCCTGTTAAATTGTCGTATTTCACGTGTACCATAAAGTGGCTTATTAGGTACCGAATGTAATTGCATTGCTTTGTAATTGATAGGGTGGTCAGGTCGCAGCGGCGGACATGTTTCATTTTGCTAACGAAAGAATTCCCGTCACAATGTAATTAGTTGGTATTATTGTAGCTGCGGGTGCGTTATTGTGACGTTTCCTTTGTATTATTCAATTTATAACCGGTAATTGAATGTGGTTGTAATTAGCGATTGTTTCAATGAAGGGTTGAATTTGTAGAGCTTTGATTAATTATTGTTAATTTATCGTCGTGAAATTCAAATCCTTTGTTAAAAGTATAACTGACATAAGTAGTACTAGTTAAATACCGATGTTAGCTTATTCCTGTAAAGCCCCAATCAGTCACATTTCACCCCTCATTCACAAAAATATCACTTTCAAACCGAATTCAAAATAAACTCGAACGCTTAAAACCGTTGTCTGTAAACAATTCTTGAAATGTCCGGTACAATATCGGATCCCGCAATTATCCGACAGTGGGCGGGCTAATTATCGCATCAAGTCGACCGAGGGGAGCCGGCCGGCACGACTCCGGCTCGACTACGGCCCGGACACGGAAAATATTTTCCCTTCAGTTTTTTCGCAGCTGTTATCACCTGTTATGTCTCGTTCCGTAGTTTCAATAAACACAGCTGTGAGTGTATGCTAATTTACTGATTTTTATTGTCTTTTGTGCTTATTTTTGTACTGAACCGATTATTCCAGTCTTGTCTATAAAAATGGTTCATAATTGACATAATTCTCGCAATGTTTTTTAATTGCTTTGAGTGTTTTTCTTTAATAAAAGTCAATTGTTATTTTAGATAAGTACAGATGTATCTTGTGTCATGAAAAAGAACCAAATGGTTCTTTCCGCAACTTAAACAAAGCGCAACTATGACTGCACTGCTAAACTTAAACAACAAGAGATGAGGGCTCCGGAGAGCTATTGAGCTTCTTGTAGGAAGAACTCTTCGATACAATGAGGCAATTGCTTGTACTAACAATCCTGGCGCGCACTTGGCGAAAGCCTTATATTTGTTCCGCTCGCTCAGATCGCACTTATTTTATGAAACACTTTTATTAGTAACTAGATCGGGGATCGTGTAAAGTGCGGGTGGACAGAAATTGTGTAGTGCTATAAAGCGCACGGGTTGGAGGCAGGCAGGCGTCTTCAATCCCCGGGCCGCTGTGAAACTTCCCGCCGCTGTTTTTTATTGCGCAGAATTTAAATGCATTTTTGATGTTACGAGATGACACGCGGCGGACGTCCGCCCCTCCCCCCCCCCGTTCGCGTCTCACCCCGCGCCCTATAATTTCCCAACTTGAAACTTCACTACGGTATTAAGCCTTGATTGCTTGAAGAAACTTGGAACATTTTACCGTATTCTTCGAGCTCCCAGAAGATGCTGCGGCGCTAGCGCAGACGTTTATTACTAACAGTGATTTGAATTAATTCAGAATTATTTAGAGAGAAAACTTCATACATTTAAATTTGAGTCGGTGGATTGTATAATTTTACAGCGGATATCCAGTACAATCGTATTCCATTACGCGACACATTAACGAGACGATCAATTAATTTGGCATCGCACCTCCAATATAGCGATCAAAAGGGATACCGTGTATTTGGATTCTCTGTTACGGTTTTCAATTAAGTAGTTGGGGTTTAGTTTCGACCACATCAGAAGCGGTACACGACAATACGTTTAGCGAGCAGTCGGGCCGCGGGCCGCGGGCTCAGGGCCGCGGGCGCCACCTGGCCGCGGATTGACTTCCTCTGCCGTAGTTTTTAGCGCTTACTAAAAGGATTGCCGTGTTCGCATTGATACTTGAGAACGGAGGAAACTTTCAAACCATTTTGGTTTGAAAAATGTTATTTGATTACGGGAATTGAGTAAGAAGAACCACAATATACCAAAATATACCACAGAAAACATATATCTGATGGTTTTGAATGAGTTGAGTCCTCGTATGATGTAGTGTCTCAGGGTCGAAAGGCGAGACGTCCGAGCTTCCCGTGGGCGCATTAATTAGCGGTACGAGGGGTGGGGGAGGCGAGGGGGGAGCTCATGAAAGTTTACCATTTAATTAGAAGGAGCAGCCGCCCCTTACCTTTTGTCGTAATGCTATGAGTATAAGCGCAACTTAGGGTTTCTCATTAGTCATGTATTAAGTTTCTAACAGTTAGCGACTGTCAATGAATAGTTATTTTTTTACTGTGGCAGGATATTAATTAAAAACTAACAGAAAATATTTTTCGAAATTTCATAAGTTTAAACGTTTTTTTACGATTTAACTGCGATTACTTAAAACCTTTATTAATTAAAGCAACTAAAACATAACAGCTTTAAAATAAACGTAGAATAGAAGGCTTAAAAATTATGAAAACAAGGTTGATTACCTCGCCAAAATCAAAAGCCCCATAAAATCATAAACCCACACGAACGCACCCTCAGTGGTCTATTAAGAGATTCCAGTCAAATTTAGTGTCTGCCATAACAAAGGGCCGTGTCCTAGGTGGCGCTGCGGTGCTGCCGCGTCTCCAATTAGGCTAATGGACAGAACCCGACCTGCATTCATACTCGAAATCCTCCACACCAAGCTGCAGCTAATTTTCGCTTAAACGTTACGGGGAGGCAGACTAGCGGTTCGAACGCTGCGTTTTTGACGCGGTTATTTGATAATAAGGGAATTAACCTGTACCTTCCAGGTTTTAAACGAATTTTATATATTAAAATAGAGCTTTTTTGGTAGCTAAGTACTGGTCGGTCAACATTAGAGTGAAATCGAAACGTAAAGGAAGGATAATTAAATAGTTTTTTGAGTGATAGTCTAAACGAAGTCTACTTAAAATGACACAAAAATCAAACATTTTTTCTTTCTTAAAATGTTAAAACTTAAATTTTATGTTCTTAAGTTCAACATTGTATCAGTAACACAGAACATAGACATCCATCCATGCCAGCAGCTTGTAACCTATCACGACTATAAAATTATGGTTACTTATTCAATATATTATTTAATGATTTATTGCGCACGGAGTATTGTAATTGCATGCTTCCATATTTCTTACAAATGCGATATTATGAAACCTATTCCTAAAAATACGTAGTGAGTAGTTAGTATCTGCTGTTTTTAGCGATGACATTTAAAGTAAGAGAAAGAAAAGCGTTTTTAGTATTTTCCCCGCCCGTCTGCCCCGCACTCGCTTCGGCATGCATCGCGACTCATTACTCCACTAATGGAGGCCGTAATGAACCAATCTAACAGATTGCTCTCAAATCTTCAGCCAACGCCACTGATTTGAAAGCTCTGCCCTGAGACGTAGCTATCTTTTAAATTAAATACTTTCCTTACATTAGCGTAATAGCTAAAGAGTAACCTACCAAACTTATGCTCATCATTTTACGCCAAAACTTAATTTAACTAAACCGCTAAATACTCCCAATGATCCTCGCGAATTTAGCACCTAATTAAATTTGTTTGACAGCTCGACACGCGAGTACTAATCGCCAAGGTTAAGTCACGACTCCCAGCAAACTTGTTCACAACTCCAATTTGTAGCTCCGTTTGTGCGACTCGGGAAGTTATATTAAAAGGTCCACAGTAATTTTCTTGACAAACACAATGAATAATGAATGGCGCAATATAAAATTCGGATTGAGGAGGGCGCCTCGTCAGTCGTCATGTGTCCCGCCCGACATGTTTGTCTCTCTTAATTCTGTGTGTTTTTGCTAATTGAGTCCCGCTTCGGTATCACCTGAGTACCGAGCGCGAGCCCCGAGCCTCGCACTCGTCATCGCTTGCTTCGTTAATCTATTATTCATCCAGAAAGACTAATTAAAACGTAAACGCGTACTCTTTATTCGTCGAGCCGTCGCGCGACACTCGTTCCTTCCTCTTGCGTTCCTCGGTGCGAATTCAATCAACTCCAAATTCAACATAAGGCGCAAGATTTATGATCGACACAAATCGAATTCGCTAACAAACAATATCGTATTCGAACGCGGTACGTGGGATACGATACGAGTATATCAATATTGCAGGCGCTATTAATACGTCCGTCTCATGAGCGGGCGGGGTAGCCCGCACCCGTAGCCCCCGCGCCCCACTCCCCTTAGTCGCCGCTCTTAATTGAATGAGGAGCGGGAATTGTTTCCCAAAATGAAACAATTAATTGTGCAACGGCTATTCCGCCTTACATGGATAATACGTTCGTTTATGGCCTCCTAACGCGGCTGCACGGCGTCCTTTATTGGACCGACTCTAGGAATTTGTGTTCATTGGAGCTCGTATCCAAAATTTAATCGAGAATTTATAAGGACATCTCTTTGTTGTCCCGGAGCGGGAGTTTTTGCAGCTGGCCCAGTCGGGATTGCATTGTGCAATGTTTAAAAAGACGTCGGTTTTAACCTAACCCTCAAGTTTTTGCTTCAACAAACACGAGAGCTACATTATGCGCCCGTTTACCAACTTACGGTGGCGAGAACGAGCCCGTTAGTTTGAAGCGAGACGTTTAAAATTTTCATGGTCAGGTCATGGAGCACGTGTAATGCGGTTATACCGCGAGGAAATTCAGTGGAACACGCTAACATGTGGCGCATTCAACTCGAAGACGCGTCGTAAACCGCCTTTACGCCTCTCGGCGAGAGCTCCTCAAAACTTTTCATATTCGCCGACCGTAAAACAAGCCAAAAAATACGACCGACGAAAAACATTGTAAATAGTAGCGGGTTATCGGCGGGGCGGCCATGCTTGCCGCGAAATTAGTTTTTAAAACATAGTTTAACTATGCTTGTTGCACCCAAAAGTACCACTGTTTTAATGCTTTGGCAAATATCAGCACTCTTCTCTTGGAAAATAAATTTTCACTCAAACTTGTAGCACCTTCTCAAAAACTATCTTGAGTCTGGTAGAATTAATAGGCGTGCGCCACTAATCACCAGAATATACAGCTTGCATTATCAGTGGACGCCCACACATACAAGTAGTGACGCACACACAGGTGTCGCGGCTCGCAGACGGGGTGGCGTTGTACGCTGTACACCACACTACGAGGGGCACACATTCAATTTGCTATTTATCCGGGAATGGATCTAAGTCATTACTTAGCTGAGCGAGAGAGATGAGAACGGGATGCACTGGAAATTACACGGCGAGCCAGTGTTCACAGCCAGTACTGCTATGCGTGCTTTCGTTTACTACACAATATGTACCCATCGCATTTGCCAAATGTGCATGGTACGACTAAATTTACGCAGTTAAGTCCTGTTCAAGCATGGACTGTTATTGCTTCTGCTCACTTACTTATCACTTAATCAGAACTGTCTTCTCCGTGATAGTGGATAAAAAAACGCAACTCTATCTGTTAAGGAGCATTTTGGTCCTTCGAGCCGGATCCACCATCCATGGGTATTAGATACATAGAATGACAAAAATGAGATGTGGGTTTTTTTGAAGGTCAAGGAAACGGGAGTTACTACTCCGGAGTAATTACTCTTCTAAAAATACGACACTATCATATTTCATAACAGAATGTAAACAGAAGTTATATCGCGCATCTATTTTAATATTTTACGATGTTTTCCTAATGACCTACTACCATTTACTTTGCTGAAAGAAAGATGTTTTTTCTATGCTCATTACCAAACACCTGAAGATTTTCTAACCTTTCTCCTCAAAGATCACCTCATCCACCTTCACTAACAAGACCCTCAAAAACTTCAGCTCCACAATCCAGCACGCAATTTTCTCCTACAGCTAATTTCACATTAGAGAAAGTTTCCCAAGTGTAGGGCCACGAACGCCGCGATACGGTCAGGACGCGGCGGCGCGGCGTTGGGCGCCCTCAATCACAGGAAGTGCGCCATCTCATTGCGGAAGTGGTTTCTCTTGTCGTCTCTCTCGCACAGCTTCGCCTGTTTTGTGTTTTGTAAACTTGTGCCGTTAATGGACGGACTCTGCTTGATATGCCGCGATCGAATGCATTTCGGTTGATGAAAAACTGGGAGATTTTTTGGTATGGTTTTTACACATACATATGTGTGAAACTTTGTGATTATGTGGTGGATCGTGATAGTTTAATGGCAGGTGATTGAAGTTCGAATTGTATTAGAAGCTTATTTTTCGTGTTCGGGTTTATTTTTCTCACGGAAACTGTGATTTTCAGTACTTTGTGAATATGGTCAACAAAAGTCCTAATATTAATTGATGTGATTTTAAGTCCATAATCTAATTTCTGGAACATTTCTGTATCCTTTGCCGAGCTTAATGATTATGAAATGTCGTCTTGTCTGAGCGTCTTGTGAAATAACGGCTGAAACTCTTTTTATTGATATTGGTGGTAAAGATTAGAGATGGAATCAATATCGATAAATAAATTAAAGAGTTTCTGCCCTTCATAATTAAAAAATATGACTCACCTTCCAATAAAATGCAAAGAAATGAAGTCTACAAATAGACACGCAATTTGTAAGTCTATTTTTATTTTCCACTCAAACGCGTTCATTGACTGGCAGGACGGGTCTGGCTTGATTAATTCTTATCAAGGGACCGAGCCGACGTCACGGGATACGGGATCGAGTTCCCGGGCTGTTTAGTCGCCCCACTAGCCTCCATACCAATGTAATTTATACGCACTATACTAGTTTTATGTTAATTGACAAAGACAATGTTAGTTGTGTAAGTTTATAAATAGATTGCACTTTTATGGTACAAACACTTTTATTGAAATACAAACTCTTGCCCGCGACATTCGTCCGCGTGAAATTATTATAAAAATATTATTTTCCGTTTTGAATCGGAGTTTGCTAACAATTTCAAGGGTTTTAATTTTTTTTCGCAGAACCCTAATCATTTTTTCTTAAACAAAAATACCTAGCCTAGGTTACGCCTTATAACATCAGCTATCTGCCTATAGAAGTCTCGTAAAAATCTGTCGAGCCATTTCGGAGATTAGTCGGAACAAACGGTCAAAAAATTAACATAATGTTTTTTTTGTAATACTTAAGTACCGTAAATACTTTCATATGTATTTTTAAATTCCATACAGACACTTCAATTTGATTTATTTGTATAGAAGATTAATGTAGTTTTGCGAAAATATAGGTTGGTTATGTTGGTGATACAAAAAAAATTGCATTAGTTATAGTCTATAACTAATGCAATTTTTTTGTATCACCAACCTATAACGTATAGAGCATCATGGATGAGGAAAATAATTCCTCTATTTTTTATATCTATGGTATATCAGCATGACGAAGGTAAGTTACTTATATCAATTAACCATTAAGCGCATTTAAATAGAATATATAGGAACTATAAAATTAATTGAACATAACTAATTGAGGTTACATACTAAAGTAAGTCACGTTTTAATTAATTAACAATATTAATTTTCAATTATATTTTAATTATTATTGAAACTGACTCAATGGTCTTGTGGTGGCAATCGCAGACTGCTGAGCATGGGGTCCTAGGTTCGATTCCCGTAATTGTTTTAGGATATTTTCCATCAGTTTCTTAATAGCAGCTACGGAGTCCAGATTTGTGCTCGGTTGATGGAAATAGGCGCACCCACAATGAAATGGGACTTAAAGATTACTGGTGAATTACAGGCGTGATGATTTTATGTAGATTAATTAACAATTATATTGTTTAAACAGGTGTATCAATAGATAACCTTCAAATTGCACGTGCTATGTGAAAAAACAAAAGAAGTAGTTATCAATTTTAATGCCTTTACTAACACTTGTATCAACAGTCATGTTAAAGTAATTACTTAAGGCGACTACAGGAGCTAAATTACCAACTCTATTTGTAGTGGTTCAAACTTCGTGTGAAATACTGTTAGAATAACGTTCTAACCATCTTGCACTACAAAGTCGTTGTTACGTCAAGTCACTGCGGGCTGAAATGAGTGGTTTTTTGCGATTTACAAAAAGTCCATTTTTTGGACCAAAAAAATAAAACACTATCATGCTAATATGTTGCTTGTACAATTATTTGCCAAAAAATCACAATGATCGCATGTATTTTAGTATGGTTTTTACTCGATAAAAGAAATTTTAGAGATAAGTTCGTAATTTTTTAAATCGAGTAAAATTAGGTGTATTATGTTTTCAAAACACTATCATACTAGCATAATTATATCCTGGAGAATATCATATATTTTTCTGGTTTTGTTTATTGCAGTGCTTTTTTGCATTATAAAAGTCGCGTTTAGCTCCTGTAGTCCCCTTAAGTTTAAGTAATAACTTATGCAACCATTTTATGCAATAGACAAGAATTTGAACGAAGTAAGAACCGTCAAAGAAAGCAAAGCTAAGAATTCAAAATTTTAACAGTTCTAACTTCGAGCAATTAGTAAACTACAGAATAAAATTCTTATCTTAAGTAATTAAACTTTTACTCAAGTAATCACTTTCACTTATTTATAGATACTGGTGTTTGTCTTTGTGTAAATTCTTGTGTTGACGTACTATCGAGGACACTCCCGCCTGATCACCACTAAGCTTATTTTTGCTTGCACTTACAACATAGAAACGCTCTTTAGCCCCGCCATAGAAATAACGTATGAAAAGATACCAATCGGCCGAGCGCACTGACGACGCACGCCAAACGAGGGTTATTGTTATTTTGCGCGCCAAAGTTGACGCTTTCCTAATAGGCCTAAACTTTAAAGGGCCGTGGCTCGACGCCTCCGCATGATTTAAGCGAAAAAAAAATTAACTGATCAGGCGGAAAAGACCACGACTGTACATTGAACAATACACTGTAATTTTTTTAGGGTTACGTACAAAAAACCAATTAATGTTATTGTCTATACAAGTGTGAAAAGAAACTCATTTTTGAGATCTGTATTTCTGTACCTGTGTTAACAAATTAAAAGTGATTTGATTTGATTTTTTTGATCTGAACTAGTTTTATTATACTTATTAAGTAGGTGGCTGCATTTTTATTCAGTTTCTGAAGAAAAGTTATGAAAACCATCTGAAATATCAGGGTTTCTTTTAAGTCTATGATTTTACAGTAAGAGATTATTATGTTAGCCCGAAAGTCTGAGCACCAGTCTTACCAAGGGGCATCGTGTTACCCAGTAAATGGGTGGTGGATGTCAGTTAGAAAGATTAGGCAGTCGCTCCATGTAAAATATTAGTACTCATACATTCGTTTTTTTTTGTTATGTAGAATATAGTAATGTATGTGTAGAAAAAAGTTTAGGCCTATCTAAGAAAGCGTCAACTTTGGCGCTCAAAATAACAATAACTCTCGTTTGGCGTGCGTCGTCAATGCGCTCGGTCGATCGGTATCTTTACATTCATTATTTCTATACAAAGTCAACGGGGCGGGGCTAGACAGCGTTTCTATGTTGTAAGTGCAATCAAAAATTAGCTTAGTGGTGATCAGGCGGGAGTGTCCTCGATAGTACTTGGGTACTTTTACCTCAAGTAACATGGGACAAGGGCAGGAAGGAAGATGAATCTTTGGTATAGTCAAGTATAGTGAATATACATTACAAGTGCCTAGGTAGATAACAGGCGTGACGACAAAAAAAATCTAATTAGTCCGTCACTTAGATTATCAAAAAATATTTGACCCGTGTTTTTTCTTTTGTTACGTAAACCAAAATTGACGAAGATACGACGCTTTTAGATTTCTAAATACGTCACGCCATGGTATAATTTTTAGCTAGTTCTGACGTCACGAGCCCCCACTCCCGAGTTTTGATGCGTTTTATCTTTGTCAATATTCATTAATTTACAAAAACAAAAAATACGTGTCCATTAATTTCCAATACTCTAACTGACGGACTAAATAGATTTGCAATTTTTTGATATTGTCGTCATGCCTATTATAGACGTATTAGTATAATAAGTAGTTATCGTATAGGCATTTACTAAATGCTTTAATAATATTACTTTAAACAATGTTTTAAGCTTTCACGTTTTAAAACTAACCTTATATTGCCACTTACGGGATATCTTCCGTGATTATTATTTGTTTTGAGCTCCCGTTGAATATTACTTTGATATTTGTAACTACAATTAGGTACTGGTATGCTGCATCCAGTTAGATTGGAAGCCGATCCCAACATAAGTACTTGTGTAACGGCTAGGCAGATGGTGATTTGTGACTGCAATTAAAGTAGGTACTTGATCATGCATGATAAATCTTCATAACCTAATATTGTAATTATACTAAATCCTTTAACTGAAAGTATAAAAAATATTTAATTTGTTGTGCCAGATATTAAATTGCACTGACAAAATGTTGTAAAGCTTTATTTTCTTTATAAATATTTACTTCATAAAAGATTTCCCTCTCCTAATGAAGATATGAGGTCCTCAGAGAAACTCAGTTTAAATTAAATTTATCTTTCAATATATGAGAAAAGTATATTGTTTTCCCAGAACTTTCATTTTTAATAAATAGCGCAGTTTATGATCTACTTTTCCGTAAAATAACATTTTCGTAGAGAGCAATATTTTTTTCTATAATATAGAAAATATTTTAAAGGTAGGTTTACACCGGCGCTGAGTGGTGCACTGATAAGGGCGCCCGATTAAAATGAATCACAACGGTGCTGCTAATTGGGCTGGCCTGGCGGCTCATCCAATTAGCCGGGACTTAGAAACCCGTGCCCGCAGGCCGCCGGGACCAGCCGCACCCCCGCTCTAATCTACCCTGTCTGTTCCACTAATATGAACCGTCACAACCGTGTACACACTGCCTTACTTGTGGGAAACAATTGCAACTACTGCGAAAATGGGCATACTATGTATATTAGTACTGTAATAATTTGTCTGTGATATATCATAGTGGTAAACTGTTGTGTTCCTAACATTTGCGCGTCTCTCCATAATCTTTGAGCATACTTTTCAATGCTACTTTTGTAAGCGTGAGTGCTAAGCAATTTATGTGTATATTTCGGAATGTTGATGAAAACTCAGTTGTTTAGGCGCGGTAACGACTCCTTTCAAGACTTCGCGACGCCTTTAATGACATCGAAGTCGGTGAGGCCGGGTTCGCGTGCGCAGTTCTTGTTATTTCTTTATTACAAAGGAGTGCCTCATTAATTTGGCAGCCCCTCAGGGTTGAGAGAGTCGCGAACCCTTGACCTCGTTCGCGAGAGCCCGCGACACTGAACCGTTCCCAAATTGAAAAGCTTACGCACCTAGCGATACATAATTAACGATCCTCATTACTCGGTAACAGACACTGCGTGCTATCTCGCCCTCGTCCGCGCCCGCACCTGCCCGCGCCAGCCCGCATCCCGCCGTCTCCCTGCAATGTGACCCACTCCTAACTACTCGCGGACTTTTCGCACGGACCGTGAGCAGCCGCGCTCTCTTGCAACGGAAAACGACATAAAAGTCAAACTTAGATCATTCCAGTCCCAGACATAATTCCTTGACTCATCGTTCCAGCTAGACAGTTTCTATTATCCCTAATAGCATCCGTAAGAGTTTTAAAATGGCTTCAATAGTAAAACTTGTTCTCCGGAAGTGTTCGCAGGCCACGCAGAGCACCGTATCGGAGAAGTTCGATACTGAATGTCGCGTTTTATTGGATAAATTGGACGGCAAAGCTGGCGAGCGGGAAATTATTAATTTGTTGTTATAATGGCGGAGTGACGTTGAGACGCGCGGAGCCGCCTCGAGCTGGAGCGAATTCGGAGGAGGGCCCGGGGACCGCATGTAAAGAGGCTAATGAACGCGGTGGCCGCCGGCGGGGCAGCGTGTCCGCGGACTCGTGCATTTTTAATGGCGCACGCTAGCACACTCACTATTAATATTTACCGAACACGTCAAGAGGGTGCACTTTACCTTTTAGTTAACTAGCGTCCGGCCGTTCATTAAATTTTCACGCGCGTCAGTTTCGGGCGAATTTTCCGCGGCGCTGACCGGCCGGCGCTGCCGATAACGAGGCGGACCACGCTCGTTACAGCCGCCGAGCCGCTCCGCTCGCCCCGCTCACCCTGCTCGCCCCGCTCGGCCCGCTCGCAAACCCGGCCAAATTTTATTAATAATAAACTGTAACTGAAACGCGGCTTTGAAGTAAGAGAGCGACTCGAACGCTCGTTATCGGGAATTATGCGAAATCCTTTGACGTATACACTTATTTCTTTAAAGTTTACGTAAGAATCTACTACGTTATTGTAACTTTACGAGTTCTTAGTAATATATCCAGTATAAGTCAAATTTCGCTTTGAACGTAAAACTTGTCGGGAAATTGATTTCATAAGTATCTAGGTAACAAATGGGTTACCGATACTTGCGTATAATTATGATACTAAAGTGTATTATTAATGAGGCATGTTTCTGGTGGCTTAGTGAAGTTGTTGTGGGGGATTAAATACGATGATTTGATGAAGTCGTCAGTGTGAGGGAGACAGGCGTTGACGGCAGATGAGAGCTTATCGCTAAGACGTGAATGATGATTAATGTGCGGTCATCGAGCCGACAGACGCGACACAGATACGCGTCGGCAGTGTAGGCGCGCCGCAAACTCGCTACGATGTGTAGGCCGGGCGCACAGGCTACGGAAAAAGTTCAATGGAAAAATAAACCGGATATTTTGTAATGAAATAAGCTTCAGACTATTATTTTTAAGTGACGCCAATTTAAACCTATAAAGACATCAATTTTAACAACATTTTTCGAACTTTTTCTCGGAATTCTACAACCTAATTATCCAAAATCAAAATTTACAAGCAAAAATAATCTTAGTATGCAATCGGTGTAATATCGCAGTGTTTAACCCATTATCGGTAGGGTAACACTTGTGTAGCATAGTGTGCGCCTTACCTGTGCGTGTCTAGCGTGCATGAATAAGCAATGAGCGCGGGCGCACGCTACGCGACAAACGGCCGCGGCGCACGCGACGCCGCCCTACGCCCGCCCGCCCTAATTTATTACCGCCCGCCCAACCAAACGCTCACTATCACTCTTATATCTTACCTCGCCATATCTTTAGCGCTTCTCCTTGTGTTTATGGCACTCGTGTATTAGACGAAATTACTAACTAGGGCCTTTTGGTTTATCTATTTGGGTATAAAAAGGAAAGTGGCTCTCTGGGAGAAAAGTGCTTACGTACTAGAAACGTGTTCGGAGCCTAATTTTTTGTGGGCAATCTTAAGTAGAAATTAATGTTGATGAACGAACCCCATCATAGATGCAGAAATGTCTGCAAAATATTACAAGGTTGACAAAACTTAGAAATAAACTGTATAAATACTAAACAGTTTAACCATCTGTGACTTTTTAAGCCCGCAGAGCTCCATATCATCCATTATAGCGACGAAAAAAGAAAACTTTTATAAAGGACATGCTCACCCAAGTCCATAGGTCTTTCAAAGTTTCCCCGCACTGCAATTATTTCGAGACGGAAACTTTTGATGCTTTAGTTAAATTAAAAATTTGAATAAAACTCGTGAATTATTACGTGCTTGAGATGTTTACAAATAAGTAATGATGATAAGACTTGTTATTGGAAGTTACTTCTTTGTGTCTGTGCAATAAACAGAGCTTATTATGAATGTCAAAGTTTTTTTTAAGTCTATATTATTTAGGTTAAAGAATCTCCTCAAACAATTGTTTTTTTTTTTTTGTAATTTCTTATTGAAAAATAAATTTCTTTAACCATAATGTAAACGGTCGGCCTGAAAAAAACTGTCTTTCGTATTCAATTACTTTATATCTGCTTTAAACAAAGCAAAACATATCTTACTAACAAAGCATTGCAATACCAGACGAAGTTCAGCTCGAAAGCCGCTTTCCGATTCAAAACAAAGCGCCGGCTCTCACACGTGCCTCAGATAATTAATCAACACGTACAAGACAAAGGCTTACTTCATAAACCTTGGAACCTTCCAATACCCGCCAACGATGCAATATCGTCAAACGTCGGCCAACTGTTTGCCGACCGCTCGAAGCACCGCCGCCTACAACTATTAAATTATTTAGGCCCAGTCTTGCATTGTCTCGCGAGCTCCGTCCGGCGGGCCCCGATTGTCGCTCGGATCGGGCCCAACCCGCCCGACAGTATAAACAGTCGTTAGTGTTGTTACAATCGAATAGGAATGTCCCGAATGTGCGAGTATCGCTAGCTAGAAATCGTTTTGTATTGAGTTAGTGCCCGCACGCGTCCCCGTGTTTGCTCTAGTAGTTAATGGAATGCCGATGGACCATTGTGAGCGCAGAGGCGTTTTCTATTCAATGGCCGATATTCAATTGAACGCACATACGCACAAGTTCCTTAACGGCATGCCTGTAATAACCGAAATTTGTGGTGAAAGCGCCCATTGTCTGCTCAATAGTATATATTGTGCTTAAACGTATGTAGATGGCGAAATTAATGCAAATGTATTGTAATTCTGTGTGTTTTGTGCTAGATAATTTTGTTGGGCTGTAATGAAAATTGATGTATTTGTAGTATATATTGCGAACCCACACACATTACGGTTATTTGACACAACAATTTGTTCATAATGTACGGTTTGTTTCTGGTACAATAGCTTAAAATAACGTTCGGTTGGAGCTTCATAAAACCGTTCCATTCTTGAGCAATATCGTATATCGGTGATTACGGTGCAGCCGGCGAGGTCACGCGACCTTCTGACCTGGGCACCGTGTCCCTGACCTTTACAGGGTTGCACACACACAGAAACAGAGACTTATGGAACTATTTTTGGCAACTTTTTCGACAGCCCTGTACGTTTGCTCGTTCGCTTAGCCATACTTTTTATTGAACCTAATTGTGTGACCATTCTAATCGAATTAGGGTGGGTATGAATGTTCGTGAATTTTTAATAATGTCTGAAAGGACTTTCAGTTAATTTAATTGTTAAAAAAATCGAGGTTTGGATTTGCAGACTCAATTTTTTAATTAAATAATATATGCCGAATGAACTGTGGGCCCTAAGGCTCAGGAATGGTGCCCTGAAACAGTGACACGTGGGGACACAAGGAGATGGCGGGACGAACTGGAGAGTTGGAAAGAAATAGCACGAATAGTGACCGTTGGAAGGAATGGAGGGAGGCCTTTGCCCAACAGTGGGACAATACAGACTAGCTATAATAATATAATGAGCTTTTATGTATTTATGGCGACCTGAATGGCGCAGCGGTAGTGAGGCTGCCTTACGTTCGTTGGGTCCCGGGTTCGAATCCCGGTAGGAGCAAATGTTTGTGTGATGAGCATGGACATTTGTTTCCGAGTCATGGATTGGTGATGGTTATATGTATAATAAGTATGTATTTACAATCAAAAAGTATCTATGTAGTATATCAACTATCTGGTGTCCACGACACAAGCCTCGTTGCTTAGTGTGGCACTAGATGGCGCTGTATGTTAATGTCCAGCAATATTATTTTATTTATTATTTATTTATGTCATACATATTTATTTGTTCATTTGAGTTCTATATTTTTGGCATCCTGTGTTTATCGGTAGGTAGTTCTAATAACACTAACACTTTCGTGTCTATAGTCAAGTTAAAGTTATTACTTGAGTTTAAGTAATTACTTAAGCAACCATTTTTTAAGAGAAGAATATGAACGAAGTAAGAACCGTCAAAGAAAGCAAAGCTAAGAATTCTACCTTTTGACAGTTCTAACTTTAAGCAATTACTAAACTTCAGAATAAAACTCGTATCTTAAATAATTACTTTTACTCAAGTAATCACTTTGACTTGTTTGTTAATTTATTCGGTTGTTAAAGTTGACCATCATAAACTGACCTGCAAAAATAAGTACTACACTTTTAAAATTTAAATTTTTCCTAAACTATAGAAGCTAGAGATTTAAAATAAAAATACGTTATAAAGCAATTTTTATCAGCTTTCTTTGAAACTATAGACAAAATTAAACTATTTTTCGAGTCCTTTTTGTTTCGAAAGTATATCTTGTGTACTTAAAAAGTTATTGCAATTTTAAAAGTGTGATACTTAGTTTTGCAGGCCAGTGTATTTAATGCAACACTTCAGCCTTGAAACAAATATTGATTACAATACGTATGGCAGGGGTCGCGCACTGCCCCTCGACTGATCTTAGTAAATTGCAACCCCATCTACGCCATGATGAGGTCAGGGCAGTAAAGTGCATGGAAATCCATATTTTATTATTATTAATATTGTCTTAAGTACCTACATTTTTAAGAATTCCAAACGGATATTCTTGTATATGTGTATTCTTGTGTAGGTTGTTTTTGTTCTATTAGAAAAGTTAGGGAAATATTTATTTTTGTCATCAGGTGGCCTACCATGACGTCTTAAAGCAGGATCGTTTTAATCGCGTTCCAGTGTGGGTAAGAGACGGAGCTATAGAGGACGTCTAGCGCCATCTCTTTCCCTCACTGGCGCGCAATTAAAACGATCCTGGTTTAAGACGTCTTGGTAGGCCCGCTGCATTTTCAAATCGCAACTGTGATTCTTTGACAGTTGTGTGACGCTTTATGACGGAACCGAATTGGCGTAGGGTGTCAGTTTCACGGACGGCAATTGGAATATTCTAGGCTCTAAACTGCGAAACCTTTTTTAGGGTTCCGTACCCAAGGGTAAAAACGGGACCCTATTACTAAGACTCCGCTGTCCGTCCGTCTGTCTGTCACCAGGCTGTATCTCATGAACCGTGAGCGCTAGACAGTCGAAATTTTCACAGATGATTTATTTCTGTTGCCGCTATAGCAAAATATACTAAAAACAGAATAACATAAATATTTAGGGGCGCTCCCATACAACAAACGTGTTTTAGTTTTGTCTTGTGTTGTATAGATAATGAATGGTACGGAACCCTTCGTGCGCGAGTCCGATTCGCACTTGCCCGGTTTTTGTATTTTTCTACACGCCTTCCTATTTGACAGCTATCTCCTTTCAATATACATATTTGATGTAAACGAAAACTGATCCTCTTGCAAAGGACAATGGTAACTATGTATATAAGGTTAAAGGTAAGTATGATTCGCGACCGCAACAAATATTGGTTTACAGAGAACTACATACGTGTTACGGTCGCGAATTTAATTTTGTTTAACATACACCCTGACACTGACCTGCAAATTGCAAAAAACCTAAGAAATTTTGAATTTCGCGGGCTGCCCTGGACGTTCCTCCTTAAGCCGTACTACAATCTAGTTCGGTTAAATCAAGATGCACGGTGTGAGAAGGATCCTTTTTTATTTCTACTTCGATGCTTCTTTACTATGTTTACGCTTTTCAGAGAAAAAATCCGCAATTGTACCTAGGAACTTAATTTTAACTTGAAACTTAGGCTTACTTTTTTTGGCGGAAAAAGATGACGTCATCTTAATTAAGGCAGAACGATGGAAGATTGTTTTAAATTATTACAGTTTATTTTAATTTATTTATTCAATTAAAACATGGCAATATAGTAAACCATTTGGTATAGTTGTTAACGTCATATATTTCGCCAAATTACATGCAAACACTCATGAACTACAGAAGTACAGACCCAATTCCAGGAAGCTATACTCTAATGAAAACGTGCCCTCGCGGGAACCACGCCAGTAAGTGATAAAGCTTTAACAATTGAAATCATAATGCACTAATTGTGCAAGGCGTTCATAGTTACAAGAGTCAAGAACAGATATATTACATACCGTGTAACCTAATTGGCACTAGAGTTGGCACAAGTGCGCCACCATAACACGCCACTACATCGCCTCCACAAATATTATGCATGTTAAATTAACGCCATTCCTAATTCATAATCCGACAGTGATAAATTAGACAGCTCCGTCCGCCCGTAATTAGGTACGCAATTATCGCGGCCCGTTTGAATTCATTAATGCTGAAAGTACCAACGGTAGGTGAACGTGATTTATTAGTCACCTCGTCTTGATAGCAATTAATATCGCGTTACAATTCCCCCCGTATCACAGCAAAGGTATCCTCGATTTTTAACACGAACGTGTAATAATTAATCAGCTCCAAAAGATCCTCATATTGCGCCCCCCGACCCATTATTAGGCAATAAGCGTGTTTTCCGCGGCCACCGGGCGCACGTAATTGGAAACCCTATACGGCTATTTAATTTACCTAGCCGCCTGAGCCGCACCACCTGGCGCGATGGCGAAACAATTGCCGAGCGCCTAATTATATTTTAATCGCAACATGCCCCCCGCCCTGCGTGGCCCGCCAACGTGGGCCAGCGCGGGCCAGGCTGCGGGGGTTCACAACACCACTAATTCATTTGTGCGGCGAGCCTCGGCCAGTGCGCCCGCCGCCGCCGCCGCGCCGCCTCAGACCCTGTTTATTCTCATAGGAGAGTTTAGGTCTCCTAAAGCAATACCGACGCTTAAACATATTAACCAAAGCGTTTACGTGAAGGGTTTAATTATGCACTTTACGTTCTTGGGTACAATGGCGTCAAGTTAATTAAGTTCTGCTTGTTTAAAGACTTGGCGTGACTAGATTGTTGTTTTTGGATAAATTTAATTTATGCATTAAATTTTGACGTTTTTTGAGCGAGCGCATAATGTTTGAAGGCTCTATAGAACTGCCTCAGAGTTGATCAAGTGCAATAAATATTAAAGCTACAATATCATTGTTAGAACACTCCGTGTGCGCGAGCAGCTGTTGCCGCCAGCTATGCCAATTGTGTGCAGGCTTTTGTACGCGGCATTAACTATGAAACTATTATAAGAATACATGCCTATCGACCGAGCTACAGATCAATTTACGATTCATACATTTTGAGAGAGAATTTTAACATTATAATATTAATTTTGACAATATTGCCACTTGCTACACATGTTATTGAAGCAAGTTGTTAGAACAAGAGCTAGGGTTGCTCGGACGCCGCGTGCATTGTGCCGGTAATCAATTTCACAGCGATATGTGTGAAAAATGGACGCGAGCGGCCTGCACCCGCGCGTGATATATAGCCACTAAATGCTTTACTTACAATTACTTTAAGATATATTGGCAGACGTGAGGAACTAAACACAACATTTGTGTCGATGGGGAATTGTTTGACCGCGATTTAAGAAACGAAATAAAACCTCTCGCATATTGCACGATACAAGGAATTAATCAGATTCTAGAGAGAGTAATTTTCCGAAGTAACTTCAAAGTTCCCGGTAAAGTTACAAGGTGTGGGACGTGTGACGAGATTTAGTGCTGAACTGCTCCTGCGCCCAATCTGCATTAGCATGAAAGCCTCCTTGAAGCGGCGCGAGGTGCGGGGGGGCCGCGGGCGATGCTGCGCATTGGCCATTAGCGTGATTACAGAACCCCCATCCACGAATTCTTTAGGCCTCTCATCTCATAATACTACATATTTCATTATTTATGTAAGCCCTGTTTTTACTCCAATCTCTCTCGGAGATTACACGCACAATCAACCTAATTTCGCTGAAAGTTATGTTCTGAGATGTTTTAAAATGTAAATGTGATTGTTTCAGATGATGTCGTGTTCGTACTTGAGCGCGCCGGCCATGGCTCCGGAGGCTTCGGGCGCGGCCTGCTGGACGCCGCCTGCGATGGCGTGTCCCCCTACCGGGGAGGGCCCGTCGAGCATGCTGCCGCCGTACATCCGGCCTCCGAGCCTGCTCAGCCTGCCAATGCCGGGTCCCCCCGCGCACGAGCCGGCGCTCGACCTGACGAAGCCGTCGTCATCCCTCAAACGTCACCTGCCGTCTCCGGCCGGCGAGGGCGAGACTGAGTAACAGTGTTGTGCCACAGACGATATCTTGAACTCGCGACACAGACAAAATTGTTACTGACAGCTCGGATGCTGCCCGTCAATAACAATTTTTCCATCGTCAGTGAACTGTTAAGTTATACGTTAGTACCTACTACATATTTAATTTCGGTTGTGAAAATGGCAATTTATGTAACTTTAACTTGCTATATGTAAATTTCCATTAAATTACTGATACTTAAGAGTTGAACAGAACGAGATGTGTTAAACACAAGCGTGTTGTTTCTATTTTAAATTAAAGTTATAATGTATTGACGTGGAAAGATCAAGCATATCTTAATGTTAAAAAACTATTGTTTTTGAAGCACCTTTTTGATTATTACGTTTTTAATTTATATGACCTCGATCCATCGAACAAAATGAATTGGAACTGCGTAATTTTGTGAATACTGTTGAAGTTCTTACGCAGTTCACATTTCAGTATCGAAACAACAAAGAAATATGCATTTTTCCTCAATTTTTAATTTAAATGAAATTAACAAACAATTGGAATCGAAGTATTACCACAAGAAACTTGTATTTTATAATAATGGATGTTGAAAGAGTAAATTAGGAGAAGCGAATAATCAGTGATTATCAGGGGTACCAAATCCAGATTTTCCAATTAGGAGAAATTAAATGATAGCACTTATTCAACTGAAGTAAGGAAACCCCTGAAAATCGACACATCTTGCAATGCTAGTTAACAGCCATAAAACCTAATCTGATGTTTGAAACATTGTCGAATCTTGCCAGAGATTGTACTTTTTACTATATTTTTAAGTACCGCTATGATATATCGCAACAACTGTGTTTCCTGCACGCATCCCTGTGATTTGCAACCTTGCTGTGTAAATAGTTCTCTCGTCTTTTGTTATTTCTTTGTAAACGAGCTGTAAATCAAATGACTCGTTATTATACATTTATATTGTAAATATTAGTATAAACATTATATTATAAGTAGACACATCTTGTACCTAAGCGCGAGGGCCTGTTAGGCAATTTTTTATTGGTGAAAGTCCGATTCACAATGCAAAAGCAAAAAGTTTAACTTAGAGCAAATTTCAAAAAGAAAACCGTATGTGATCAGTACATTTCTATGTCCATATCACATTCAAGCGCTGTCAGTGTCATAATTCTTGTGTAATATTGACTCTGACAGCTGTCACTCGGCAGTGACAGCTGTCAGTGTCAATATTTTCAGCGCTTTCCCTTAATGTCAATGTGCATTTTGAACACCGTTACCACCTTGCTTTTCAATTGCGAATCGAAACACTTTCCTCAACAAAAATTGCCTAATAAGTTTCGACGCTAAAAGTTCGGGCGCAAAACTTCGTAGCAATAATTTTGATGCCAACCATCTCGGAGGTTAAAATTCAAGTTACTAACGGTCTCTGTATATATTGATCTACGTTTTACCAGTTGTTCGAATCGATATTTAAATGTATACAGTTAATGTATATAAGTAATATTAAACGCTAACATTCCTTGATATGTGTACCTTTATTAGTAGGTCGTTGCATCTTGAGTTGGCTAGATAAATTAATGGAAATAAGGACAGTAAAGAAACGAAAATTCTTCAAATATTTACAGCAGCTTTTCTTTGAATTATTAAGAGGACTACAGGAGCTAAACGCGAGTTTTATAATGCAAAAAATCATTTGATTCACTGCAATAAACAAAACCAGAAAAATATATGATATTCTTCGGGATATATGCTAGTATGATAGTGTTTTGAAAACATAATACAACTAATTAACCTCCATAAAAAAAATCACGAACTTATCTCTACAAATTTCTTTTAACGAGTAAAAAACATACTAAAATACATGCGATCATTCTGATTTTTTGGCAAATAATTCAACAAGCAACATATTAGCATGATAGTGTTTTATTTTTTTAGTCCAATCAATAGATTTTTTGTAAATCGCAAAAAGCACTCATTTCGCACTATTCGGCCCGCAGTGACTGACGTAACAACCACTCAGTAGTGCAAGCTGATATATTCTAACAGTATTTTAAACGAAGTTTGAACCACCACAAATAGAGTTGCTAATTTAGCTCCTGTAGTCGCCTTAAGCTGTTGGGTGAAGCCTATGCTAATGGGCGATTTACGCTGAATTCCTGAAAATAATCAACATCTTCCTGATCTTGTCCCATGTTACTTGGGGGTCGGCGCAACACGTTTTTATCTGTATTCTCCTCAGTCAACCAAATTCCTGAAATTAATAAAGTAGGTACTGAAAAAAACCTTTTGCTAATGTTATTTTCCAACTTTCCATTGGTTTATCCTGCCAACTAAACAACTCCATAATATAATATCTGTTCAATAGTGTACACTTTAAAATAATCATTCAGAATATTCTATTGTATTTATTCATTTAAATATTCAATGGCATTAGTAAATTCGTCGTGAAACTTCCTTTTATTCAAATTCATTAAGACTTTAATAAAACTGTGTGTGGTTAGATATTGTAACCGACATTGATGGTGGCCGGCATACAATATAATGTTAGCGTTTAGTGAATCTTGCCATCTAACGATATGTTTAATTTATGGAAAATAACACAGGTTTTGGGCTTGACATTGTTCATAGTGAAATAATATCATTTCAAGGCAGGTTGCTAATTAGATACCAGAAAATAAGTGCTATAGTACTCAAAAGCGTCGTCTGCTTTTCACGCTGCGCTTACGTACAAACACTGACAGAAGACGAACGCAACGAAGATAGCCAAGTAATAACGAAGCTTGCCGAGTAATAACGAAGCTTGCCGAGTAATAACGAAGCTTGCCGAGTAATAACGAAGTTTGCCGAGTAATAACGAAGCTTGCCGATGTGACCTCCACTTGTCGAGTCAAGCCTGATGCCTGTGTTGGTTTGTTAGAACGACAGTTGGTGTTACCAGTACACAAAGAAAGAACATACATACCTAGCCTAAGAGAGCCGGTGACAGGAGGAGAAAATAAAATTTTGTAAATTATTTACGTTGTTTTTATTCCCAATCCACCCTAAGATTGAATCGACTTAGGGTCGATTTCACCATCAAAACTGATGACGATTAGAAAATTTAAACCAAGTTCAGGAGCTGTCAGTATCAACATTCCATAAGCTCAGTCCGTTACTAAATCTCCAGGAGTTTTATGTCAAACTATTGTGTCTACTAATTAGTCGTTTAAGCGGATAACAATAACGACTCGGACACCTCCTTAACGTGGTTAGTAATGAGTACAATGCATTCAGATATTCATCAGTCTGTAATACAAAGACTTCTATGTAAATAAGTATTGATCTCACAGAATAAAAAAGCTGTTAAGGTATAGATAGTTGCATGAGGCAAGGTATAGAGCTTGTACTCCTAATTCAACTAATTAACAATTAAGTATCTTGAAATGCAAAAGAAACACACAGAAGATGAATCTGAAATATACATAAAGAGAAACACCAGTAGATAAAGAGACAGACGGAACATCATTCTGACTTCCCAAAGATTTTTTAAATTGTTAATTTAAAAAAAAAACTTGTTTCCTACAAAAGTGCAATGCCACACGGTCAAAATGTCTGGACGACCAGATTTTTTTTAAATACCTTTTTTTTAAGGCCTTCCGATTTCAAATCAGAATGACATAGTGAATACGTGGTAACCGTTTGTGCGTCATCATCCCGTTCACCCTGTATAATGAAATGTCTTTGACAAATAAAATCACGTTTGTTTTATGGGAGCCCCCCTTAAATATTTATTTTAGTCTGTTTTTAGTATTTGTTGTTATAACGGCCACAGAAATACATTAACTGTGAAAATCACAACTGTGTAGCTATCACGGTTCATGAGATACAGCCTGGTGACAGACAGCCAGACAGACAGTGGAGTCTTAGTAATAGGGTCCCGTTTTTACCCTTTGGGTATGGAACCCTAAAAAGGACTTACTACGACGACGACGACGACGACTTTCCTACTTTGTACGTATTTATGTACCTAGCTTTAAGCCCTTTGTAACATCATTTATACAATATGGAATGCAAAATAGATTAATATAAATATGACTTGAACTCGCAAGTCATAGAGCAACTCCAGAGAGTAAGGTTCCTTTGTAGATCAGGTGGAAGTTACCGGCTAAAGGTCAACGTGTAAGCACTACTTCTGATTTTTCTACGAAACTCCTTACGCACAGTTTTATGCATCGTAAAGGCATCGCATGGGCACGGGAAGTCGTGATCAGCAAGTAAACAGCAGTCGCCGAGGTTACGGTGCCGATGGGCTGCCACCGCCCGCCGAACCGCTTACCGGGTCGGGTTGACCACCCGCTTATGTCGGGTTAAAAACTGATGATGAAAAATAATCCCGTGCTCAGGGGGTCTTTTCAAAACATATCAAACTCAATGTCACTTATTTTAAATAGACCAGGAAGTCAGTAATAATATGGCTCACGTTAAAATTCTTAAAATGGTCACAGACGTAGTTAACATTATGAATTGTACTACTTAATAAATAAAATATATTGCTGGACATTAACACACAGCGCCATCTAGTGCCACACTAAGCAACGAGGCTTGTGTCGTGGACACCAGATAGTTGATATACTACATAGATACTTTTTGTTTGTAAATACATACTTATTATACATATAAACAATTAAACATCCATGACTCGGAAACAAATGTCCATGCTCATCACACAAACATTTTTGCTCCTACCGGGATTCGAACGCGGGACCCAACGAACGTAAGGCAGCCTCACTACCGCTGCGCCATTCGGGTCGTCAAACTATAATCCTATTATGATTCTGCTAAAGCGGCACTTTTGAATTACAAAAAGAAAGTTTAAAATAAGAAGATTTTATTTATTTATTTAAAATTACGTAATACCACCCTAGCAGCTATAACGCCAATGCGATGTTACTACTAACTAAGATACAGATACAAGAGGCAACATACAAATTAAAACAATTAAAATACATTTAAAAAACCTACAATAAAATAAAGCTACAAGTCGAGCAAGATGAAGCTACAGTCCAGCCACAGGGATAATATCTGCGAAAGAACTTCAGTTGCTCATTCCAACGCCAATTCCAATTAGATCTCTATGGAGAAGAATGGGCAAGTAACTCCATGGACACTCATAATTATCTGTTCGCTTTTATTTTCACGACAAAGAGTAAACTTAAAGTTCTATTATTTTCTGTGTGAAAATAATTTTATTTTTATTAAAATAAATTAATAAAAGCTTTTTAAAACTAACATCCAACATACACAACAAACCTAGTTTCCAAGTATTTTCCCGCTAGCTATGAAGCGTAAGTGTTTAAGCGCCATTTCTACGAAATGAAGACCGTTTAACTTAACTCAAGGACACTTTAATTTTCTTAAAATATTGTAAAGGGAAAACTTTTACTAGCTACACCAGACTTCGCAGTTCTCAGTAGGTAGATAGCAACGTAAATGTTTGGGTTAAAAAAAAACTGTAGATATTAAAATTGAAACAGGTACAGGTACTGAATTATCGTCGATTATTAACAAATCAGTCGTTCTATGAATTTTGATCGAGTAGGCATTGGAATTATCCCTTTGCGTTTAATTATTGCTGATAAACGGTTTTTTTTGACCAACCGACGAAAAATTTCAAAGGTCTATGGTAAGTTTGTCCCACGATCTCCCCACCATGCACAAATATTCCCCACAAATCACAAAGCATTTAATTTAATTTCAATAAATGTTTGACCGTCACGGATCTTATTGTTCCGGAGTAAAATCCAGCAGTTACTTACATTTCATCGAATTAAAAAAGCAAGAAAACATCTGCTCAAAACTGTTTAACATTGCAAATTCAACGATTATGTAAACAAGCCTTGGCGAAGCCTTTTTTGACACAATGAGTGGACGAGCTAACTAATTAGAATTCAAAAATATTTCGATTTCATTTCCTTTATGCAGAGGGTAAGAAAAATCTGAATTAACTTAGCCATTTGTGGGCAAAGCGTCGTATAATAATGCAAATAACATGCTGACGACCAAAAACAAAATCTTTAAACCGAGATTAGTATTTTAAGTCAACATTTGCAGTTTTGGGATATTAGTCCTTAAGGTAGACTAAATACAGACCACCTATCATCAGCAAAACAAGTACACTTAATTAATCTGATCATCTCTTACTGAAATGTATAGTAAACAGGACCACATAACTGTCCCACGACAAAACGCATGGGTTTTGTGAGCAAGGAGCCAATTTGTATCAATTCGATTCAATTCAATCATTTATTGCATCAAATATGGTAGGTACATGAAGTTCTTATTTAAAATATTTAGTAACACACATTTGGCCAATATAGCATGCAATAGTACAGGGTTCTACAGTTGAGATATTTATTATTATGTAACTACATTTTTCAGTTTATGTCTACTTTACAGTTAAATATGTCTGTGCTTAA
The DNA here is from genome assembly GCA_963853795.1 of Xestia rhomboidea. NCBI lineage: Eukaryota > Metazoa > Arthropoda > Insecta > Lepidoptera > Noctuidae > Xestia > Xestia rhomboidea. The sequence continues at coordinate 6,815,497 of OY970764.1, read as the reverse complement.
TAGTATAAAATTTACAGGGACACTTTTGAAAGAACTCATCTATCGAATAAAAACACTCTTCCAACAACCACGTCCGCAACGCAACACAAAACTTATTGAAGGGTAATTGGGTAATTGACCTAGGTAAAGCATTATAAATTAAGGGAGCCATATAAACGCAGCTCCGCCGAAAAAGTTCTAGCTTTGGAACAGGCATTTCAAAATCTAAATGTGTAGGTTTCCTTTTATTTGTGTTATCTTTCCGTTCAAATAGTTCAAGATTGGACCTCACAAACCTGGCAACTTCGTAAATATAAATGCATGGGACCGTCAGTAGATTGTGCGACTTGAACATAGGCTTACATGAGTCAGACCACTGCATTTTGAATAGTGCACGAATACACTTATTTTGGGCGATGAAGATCTTCGCTATTTCGGAAGAGTTTCCCCACACAACTATACCGTATCGTATTACTGAGCAGACGTACGCGTGATACACCATTATGGCGGTACGTAAAGATGTAATAACGTTAATTCTTTTCAAAGCAAATACGAATTGATTGATTTTTTTTGTAATTTATAAGTAACATAAAATAAATGAACGGACATGAAAGGAACAACAAAACATGAGGTATCTTTCACACGTTGCGTTCATGCAAGAATAACTTTGAATCAAGAAAACCTGCTTTTACACGCAAGGAACTCCGCCTTTAAAGCAAGAAAAGCCCCATTATTGTCGAAATATTTTTATTGTGAAAAAAACGTTTGGTTATTTATCCTTTTTGCGCATTATGTGACGAATCCCGACGCGTTCACGTTACATCGGGTCTTCCGTTCAGTGGGTCCACATGAAACCCACCGGGCTTGTATCAGCCTGTAATCTGAGCCCAAACATCTATATCATAGCGGCCGAATTCTGTTCCCTTACTACGGAAGATGACTTTTAAAAATTAGCTTAAAATTAATTTAGATGTCCGCGAAAACCGTGGGCTTTTCAAAATTAGAAGCGACTTCCATAATGTGAATACACGCAGTTGATACGTAGTAGTTTTTTTTTAAATTACTAGCAATCTGGATACATAATATAACATCGTACACCTATAATCCCCGATCAGTTAGATAGAGGTGTACCTAATAGTACAATCAAGTGCCGCCAGTTGTGTTAAAAGTAAAATGGAGCGTGCCTATTGCTATAAACCGGGCACAAGTCCAAACTCCATGGTCTAAAAACACTGCTCAACCTGGAAATCGAACTTCATGACCACAAGATGACCGAGGCAGTTGATGACTCTTACAAAAATTCAAAATTCAATTCAAAATGTTTTATTCAGGAAATTTGTTACAACAATGGGTGGTTGTGTTTGGGGACTCCTTTTAAGCAATATTTTTCCTGTGTTAGGAGACCCAGCTCTTCCATAGCAAAATAATTACAACAGTAACAAATTATGTGGGTAATTAAACTTATACTTAATATTTATCTACTTATTTCTATTATTATAATTTATTTTTAAATTAAAAAAGAATAAAAATAAAAGCATATTAACAGCAAAAACAAGAAAAATAGTGTAAGAGTGTGAGTGTGTGATGAGTGTGAGTGTGTGATGAGTGTGAGTGTGCGTGTTTGTGTGTATAAGAGTGTAATGTGCGTGTGTGTGTGTGTGTACTATGTTTCTATTTGATTTTTAATTGTCAGTTTTTGTGAGATTGTATGTATCTGTGTGTGTGACAATTGAGTAGCTTATTTTTATTATGTACCTGTCTTGCTTTTTAACGTACTGTAGAAGTGTCTCTTCATAAATTGAACATTGTACCCACATCTCACATTATAGTATTATCCTTTTTTACAGGTAATAAGTTTATGCTAGAAAGAGGATTGATGTCAGTCCGCACACTTAAACGTATCTTAATCTTAATTATGAAACTGACTGATGGATATTCTCAGTACTGCGAGTAGTAACCGGGCAGGCAGTGTTAGTGAAAACAGGATTAAGGCCTACCCAATTCTAGGAAAATTAATAACTAACGCACAGAATCTTGTTAATTATTGCGTTACGAGGAATTCATCAACTTATTTCATTAAGGACTTCAGTCAAGAGCTGTTTTCAACAACCTGAAAGCACCAGAGAGGGCCTGATTAAAAAAAAAAAAAAGTAATTTAAAAGCTTATTAAAGCTTTTAACACTTTATTTGTACAATGGAGGCACAGGACGTTTTTATGCAGAATAGAAGACGATTTTCCTACATGTTTGGAAGATGTTTTTATTTCAAAACACACACACAACACCAACACCACACCAACACCACAAAAAACACAAACACAAACAACATAACAACAAACATCACAACATCTTCCAAACATATGCTATCAAACATCTGATAAATCATTGACATTGTTTTCTTAGATTTGACTGAACAAGGTGTAAACAGACCGTCTGTGACCGACCGTTCACGAAGCCGTCAATCAAGCATTTGTACATCAAACTAAGTAACACTACGCAGAAATTATTGCTGGGAAACGGCTTTTTTTTGGGGTGAAAAATCACGTTAATACGTTAGAACTCAATGTAACGCACTCAAAACATTGTGCTGAAGATAGATGCATTGGGGTAGTATGGTGGTCGTAGAGGTATTTAATGTCATAAAATATATTATATTTTTTTTACACTTGTGAAAAACTTGTAACTTTGATCGGCAATATCTCCGTCACGAGCAGCGGTGGCCCAGTGGTGGCGGCCCCGACTTACAAACAGTAAGTCGTGGGTTCAAACCCAGACAGGCGCATTACTTTGTGTAATTTATTTCATCACCACTGCTCTTAAAACGGTGAAGGGAAACATCTTGAGGAAACCGGCATGTCCTAGAACCAAAAATTCGAAGACATGTGACATCTACCAATACGCACTGGGCCCGCGTGGTGGATTATAGCCCATTCCCTCTCATTGAGAGGAGGCCGTGTCCCAGCAGTGGGAACATTATAGGCTGATGATGAAGATCTCCGTCACTAGATGGGTCCCAGGAATGGTCCAAAAAAATATTTAAAAACGCAGTTAGGGTGAGAACAAGTGCCTTTCGGTTTCGTTAATAGTTATTTATCCAACATGTGAGGAATGTTCGTTTTTCCTATGAGTTTTGATTTTGAGTCTTGAGCGAGCGAAGGATTGAAAAATAGAATCACGAGCGCAGCGAGTGATTATAAATTTCAATCCTGAGTAAGCGAAAGACTCAACAAAACGAATAGCAAATGAACTTGCTCACATGTTGCATTCAAAACTTTTCACCACACCCAGCAAGAAAGTATTCAGTCATCATAGGTAAATAAATTAAATAGTCACAAAGCAAATCAAAATAATTCTTTATTATAAAATAAAAAGTGCATGAAAATTATTTATTTTTTTTAAATATCTTTAAAACTTAACATAAAAAATCAGGCAAGGTTAGTTCTCACTGTTCAAACAGTGAGGAAAAACCAACTTTCCTCACTGTTTTCGTAGAGGAAAGACACTTCTTTCGTGCGGGAGTGGTGAAAAGGTACTTTACGTCACAAGACTTGTATCAACCAGCGTTTCGCAGGCTCTCTCTTCCCTTTAAACAAAAGAAAATCAGTATTCATTACGACAACTTAAAACTCACAACAAATTTTCACGTGAGTTCTCTTCGAGTTTACTTAGTTAGACCTCAATGGAGTGCACAGACGAAAGCGCCTCACGCCTGTTGGCCACGAGTTTGGTCTGACAATTGGATTATCTTGTTGTGCCGGCCGGCAAGTAACAGAAAAATATGATCGAAATAACTTCCGCCCGATAACTAGTTAATTTTAGCAATAACTTTTCGCGTTTGATATGTGAGAACGAAATCATTGGATGGAAATAAATGATACAGAAGTTTAGATAAACGAACTGTTTAGCTCATTAATTAGTCGGGGATAAAACTTGAAACCTTTCCTTCTTACTCAAGAAGGAAGATTTCAAGTTCGAGTTTTAACCCCTTGAAGATTTTTTGTTTTATATTGTAATTAATTAAATGTAAAAATTTAATATAAAAAAGCAAAATAAATGTTAAAAGAAGTTTGAAAAAAAATGAGCGAATACCTATCTTGCTCGCACGAAATTCAATGTTTGTTTTTCTCGATGGCTTGACAATCACAACAGCAACACCCCCGTAAAGTTGAACCCTCAAATAAAAATAATCACCAAACCCTCCCTCCACTCATGAACTAATGACTCGTTTCGACAACCAAAAAAAACGCAGCAAATACACAACAAAACATTCAATACGTCTCATTAAGACACATCCGACGCCGCGACGCGGTGAGCCCACGGGTTTTGTCACAATTTATCCGGCGGCAGCGGCAGAGCGGCAGGACCAATTACGCACGACGCCTTCCTTCCTGACGCACCATCAAATATGTACCTCGGCTACCTTTGGCTAGAAATGGCGAAAAATACCGAGAGCCCACTGAGTGACGTGGGGGTTGTGGACACGAGTATGAATGAATGATGGGTGGCATACGCGGGAGACTAATCAATAGAGTCGCCTGCAGGGTAGCCTGCAATATTCACGTTAGTAATGGCCGAAACCACTCGCTTCCTAACTGAGCTCGGAACACGTAGACCCCAATTTATATTTTCAATTTTCGACGTTCGAAAGTTTGGGTTGGTTTGTGATTTAGAAATTATATTTTGTGATGCGTAAAACTTATATGCCTACCTAAGCAACGTTTTGACTTAATAATTAAGTGAAAATAGTCGACAGACAACATTATACAAGTGTAAATGAACCCTTCACGAAGCCGTTCACCAAAAAGTCTGCTGTACATCAAACTATACGTAATTCTACGCAAAAAATATTGCTGGGAAAGGTGAGAAATCACGTTTTACGGTAGGACCCAATGTAATGCACTCAAAACATTGTGCTAGTGGTTTCATTGAATAGTACGGTGGTCGTTGAGGTAATTACAATAAAGTAATAACATTAAAAACTTGTAATTACTTACAAAAAAAAAACTTATGAATTAGTTGGAACTTTGACCCCCAATTTATCCGTAACTAGAAAGTTCCCAAGTATGGTCAAAAAAATGATCGCAATGACATGACGGGGTGAACAACACGTGCCTTTCGGCTTCTTTAAGGTGGATGCTCCAGGGTAGCCCGCGAAATTAGGTGAGAGTTGATTAAAAAAGGTGTAGGAATTCACTTTTTCAAGGTCAAAGTCATTCCTGCACCTTTGTGCGCTTGGAGGGTTGTATTGATGATTTGATGATTATAATTATATAACTACATACGTGTTATAGCCGCGAATCAAATTTTAATCAACATACAACCTGACACTGACCTGGAAATTGCAAAAAACGTAAGAAAATTTGAATTTCGCGGGCTACCCTGGAGCATCCACCTTATAAGGCACAGATAATATAATACTTCGTACTAATGTTACTTTCACACCCATTATTAATGAGACCTGATAAAAAAAAAAAACTTTCTGTAAACGAAAACTAAGAAAATAAGTTGTCTTTTGCCAATTTTACACTGACCATAATACTTGAACATGAAAAGACTGCTATGGACCAAGTAAAAAAAGAGAAAAACCCCAGTTCAAGACTGAATTAAAAAGAGGAAAATACGAAATAGGTACTCAAGTAAACCCACCCCCAATTAAATCCGAATCCTATCATAACAAACATTGAAAAATAGAAAAATATTTAAAATAAAAAGAGCTCATTTGTCTATGAACAAGGGTGGACATGTCGTGAGTCCGACTCGGGATAGTCCCGAAGCAATTGTTAGCTATGTAAGTCAGTGAGGGTCACTTGGAGCAGCTCTGCCTGAGGTACGGTGAGCGCAATAAGTTTAGATTTTATTTAAAACGAAATAAAAAGAACGAAATAGAAAAAGTATTTTTTTTTATTTTTTATTGCACTTAAACATAATTAAATATAATATAAATATAAATATCGCTGGACATTATCACACAGCGCCATCTAGTGCCACACTAAAAGGGCTTGGGAGGCTTGTGTCGTGGACACCAGATAGTTGATATACTACATAGATACTTTTTGTTTGTAAATACATACTTATTATACATATAAACATCCATGACTCGGAAACAAATGTCCATGCTCATCACACAAACATTTGCTCCAACCGGGATTCGAACCCGGGACCCTAAGAACGTAAGTCAGCCTCACTACCGCTGCGCCATTCGGGTCGTCTAAAATTGGTGAATTGTGGGTGTACAATTAGGTACACTTATACCTATCCTTCCCTTCGGGGATTACAGGCATGATGTTATGTTTTACTTTTTAGTAAAGAATTCAGCACGTTTACCACAATAATATTTAGTTACGTTGCCGAGGGAGTTATAAGAGGATTTCCACACGTCAAAAAAAAAGTAATTATACAATCAACATAATTTGCATTCACAATTTCTCACGGTCTTGAATGTTTTCAATCAAAGTAAAGTAAGTTTTTCCGACGACTTTGGTGTAACTTTGCATTAAGCCCATTGGAAAAAAAAAGAAACAATTTTGATTATTCTACCTAAAAATAATTAACCTTAAAACATTCCAACAATTAGAAATCCAAAAAAATTGTGATTATTATTTTCAACATAAACTTTTTTCTGCAGACCGTAGCCTGTTTTCTTTCAGTCGAGGCTTATTATGATACACTTTAATAATGTTAGCATACATCATTATACGTGTTCGACGTCCAGCGAGCCATGGGTAACATGTACCACAGTACACATACATATATTAGTATCAACATGTATTTCAACTGCCTCATTGGTCTAAAGTTCGATTCCCAGGTCGGGCAAAGGGTCGGGCCTGTGGACGGGGAGCTATGGGCTAGCTCGCCGTACGTCTCGTGACGACAGGCCGTGTCGACGGCGCGTTCGTGTTCCACGCGCGCCTCAAAGAGAGACAGCAATAGGGAAGGGGCCGAAGCCTGCCGGGGCTGCGGGACTATTCGAAAGAGATACCGTGGCCCCGGAACACAAAGGGCGAGGAAGGAACATGGATGGGTTTTAGTCAGTAAAAGTCTGACACTCCCTCCTGCTCCGCCCAGAGCGGGAGGAGTCATTTGATGATTTCCCATACGAAAAAAAAAAAAAAAAAAGGTTGGGCAAAGGGGCAAAGTGTTATCAGGTTTTTCTAGTTTTCTCAGACGCAGCCGGAGTTTCAAATTGTCCCCGGTTGATGTCAAGAGCCTTACCCCCTATTTCATGAGTGACTATTGTATTATTAGTTATTGGTGAGAAGAAACACACCATCGGGAAAGTGGAAGGGGGGAGGCCTTTGCCTAGAAGTGGGACAAAACGGGCTAAAAAAAAAAAAGAGACTTAAACATAACTGGCGAAATGTGGGTTCCTCTACTTAATTCTTCGGAGATTACAGGCGTGACGTGTATGTTATGTTATTTTAACTACAACAAATGGTCGGATTTGGCTCACGCACACTTGAAGCGGTTACAGGAAAACTAGCATGCTTCGGGTAACAGATAAGAGAATATCTAAAGTAAGCAAGTCGGGGCAGTCGCATCGAGATAAGTAGTTACGTTTTATGAGAGTAGTGCAACATCATCATTTGTCTAACCGGATGCAGCTGAATACTCACATTTTACATGGAGCGACTGTCTATCTGACCTCCACAACCCAGCCAGAACTGGGTAAAACGATACGGGGTATCGTTTCGTGTGGCACAAGTACATGGAGCTAGGTACAAGCAAAGAGAGACCTATAACCAGCAGTGGGTGAAGTCGGGCTGCAGGGCTATGGATGATCATCATCATCTGCCTAGCCTTTTCCCAACTATGTTGGGGTCGGCTTCCAGTCTAACCGGATGCAGCAGAATACCAACATTTTACATGGAGCGACTGTCTATCTGACCTCCACAACCCAGTCAGAACTGGGTAAAACGATACCCCATGGTAAGACTGGTTGTCAGACTTTCAGGCCACTGACTACCTGTAACGACTGTCAAAGATCTACAAATGACAGCCGGGACCAACAGCTTAACGTGCTTTCCGAGGCACGGAGGAAACTCAGTATGTAATGGGTGGTCACCCAACTTAACCTGAAGGTTGGTCCTAGCGGCTGTTATTATTTAGCCACGAGCTTGTACAACATAACAAAATAATACATTGTAATACAAGCGGCTAAAATGACCCATTATATACGAGGTGGTAAATAGGAACCGAGTTATAATGGGATTTTAGCGGCCGTGTGTTACACTGTACTTTTCACTTTGAGTGCGAGAAAAATAGTCAATTAGTCAGACGGACAGACAGACAGACGGACAGACAGACAGACGGACAGACAGCCAGATAGACGGACAGACAGACGGAGAGACAGACGGACAGACAGACGAACAGACAGACGGATAGACAGCCGGACAGACAGACAGACAGACGGACAGACAAACAGACAGATGGACAGACAGACGGACATACAGACGGATAGACAGACAGATGGACAGACAGAAAGACGAACAGACAGATGGACAGCGGAGTCTTAGTAATAGGGTCCCGTTTTTACCCTTTGGAGTTTGTCTATGTCACATGAAGGAAATTAAAAAACTAATTACTTTTTACTCCCTAGGGACTAAAGTGGTCACTTTACTCCCGCTTCGTAGGGCTACATTGGCGTACTTTTAGAGCATGAGAAGTGAAAAAAGTTGTTGACAACCCTAACCCCAGCGTTTGATTTCACGAGAAAGGCTTCGTTGGTATACTGGTTATCCTTATACTGTGCATGTACCGACATCATAAGAAATCTACGAACAACACGGCGATCCTATTTTCAGAAATACTAATGAACGTGGCCCTTCAGTGACTACCGCTGTTTTCTTCATGGAAATAGCTTCTGAAGATGTGTGCTCCCGAAATGTGTGTAGCTGGCGGAGGGAGGGTAATTGTGTGGGGCAGGTGGAAACTGATGATCATAGTTTTGATATTGAGCCTTCGTCATGGCTCCGGTTTGAGTTGTAAGACGCCAGAGAGGCGATTTTATTTCTGAAATCTATATCTTCATTACCACTGCTCTCAAAAGGTGAAGAAACATTCGTGAGGAAACTGAAATGTTATAAAAATAAGAATTGAAATGGTTGTGACATTTACCATGTGATAAATGATGTTTATTTTCCAAGTAGGTTTTTACAATCACTTTTAAACGTCATTTTTTTAAACTAAATGGGGCCGGTGTTTCGTACCTGACTACTCTGAGAAGGAATAGCCGAAACCAAGTCAGAGGTCATAGTATCTTTTAAAGTCCAGACATTGCTCAATTCACATGAAGACTATGCAGATTAGTGTCTGAGATGGTATTTTGAAGAAAGCACCACACAGATTTCTGTGTGGTGCTTTCTTCAAAAGACAATCTCAGTGTAAGTGGAACTGTCCAGTCAGTGCAAGCATTTGTCAGTTATCGTGTAGCTCGACTTATAACTCAAGGAGCTCAACGAAACGACGAACAATACCAAAGAAAGGACATTTAAGTAGGTCGCTTATAGTACTCAAATTACCAGACAGTCGTGGGAAAAAAAATGTGACTCACATGGTCCTCACATTCACAATATTTAAATAAAATTAATAATAATTTATAAAACGAATGTCAATAAAAATCACAAAAATCATTAAATGTCACAAAAATAGTAATAGTAATAATAATAATAAAAAGTAGTAATAATAAGTAAAGTAAGTAGTAATAGTAATAGTGGAAGTGGTGCGGTGTGGAGTGGTAGTGTAGTGTGGTGTAGTAGTGGTAGTAAGTAGTAATAGTAATAGTAAGTTTGATAGCCTTTTTTTTTTTTTTAGGATGGGAAATCATCAAATGACTTCTCCCGCTCTGGGCGGAGCAGGAGGGAGTGTCAGACTTTTACTGACTAAAACCCATCCAGGTTCCTTCCTTGCCCTTTGTGTTCCGGGGCCACGGTATCTCTTTCGAATAGTCCCGCAGCCCCGGCAAGCTTCGGCCCTTGCGGACCCCTTCAATGTTGCTGACTCTCTTTGAGGCGCGCGTGGAACACGAACGCGCCGTCGACACGGCCTGTCGTCATGAGACGGACGGACGGCGAGCTAGCCCATAGCTCCCCGTCCACAGGCCCGCGAAGTTTGATAGCCTTGAATACACATAATTGGTTATTATTAATTAATTTAAAAAATACGCTTGAGAGTGACGTCAGTTTTTTTCTCGTATTCTTCTCGGCAAATAATTTCATCATTTGTTACCCATATCATGGGAATACATTAAAAGTAACTTATTTAGAATGACGTCACTTAGCTAACCCTGCATTGCCATCCAAACTCAACGTGTCTGCAAAATTTTAGCTCAATCGGAAACCGGAAAAGGGTCAAAAACTTCTAAGATTTCTTTTACATAGTTACAGGTGAAGCTAATCTTGTTAAAAAAGAACTTTCGCGATCGTAGCTAGGCGCGTGCTACGCCGTAGCAGGGCCCGTAGCGTAGCAAGAGGTGCGCCACTACCCCTAAAGTACATGAATGGCGTTTAGAATTAAAAGGTCGTTGCTTCAGATTTCAAAGTAATCAGGTCCTTGTTTTATCACTTCCTTGAATGTTGGAAAGTTGATTATAGTATTATTTTTTAATTACTTTAATTAAGTGGTATGTTAAACAGAACAGTATATTTAAATTAGTCTGAATTTAAAAAAAATGTCAATTTCTACCACTTGTATTCTTGTTCAACTGTCACAAATAAACACTTTCGTCAGAAGCGCTAGCAGGCCAATGTTGAGCTCATGCGTGATGTCCAATTTACAACCGAGACATTCGCATTTGTATTACCCAAGAGTGTCCAACACTAAGGCTCATCGTACACGACGCTGCTAAAAAGTAACGTGATGCAGACTCAAATCATCAATGAGTAGCCAGAATGTTCGCCTTTCTGAAACACCTTGTTCCTAAACACACTACAGAAATGCCATACTTCTAGGAAATAATAAAGTCTTCAAAACGAGCGCGAATAGTTATGGTAAGTACATACTAAGTACTACCTAATTGGTATAAGCTGCAAACAACAATAAAAAGATTCCATTTACCTGAACCAAACCGATTTATTTTAATTGACGGATAATTGGTTCTTAGAAAGAACCTCCACGGTAACCTAGTAACGTAACGTAAGTCCTTAATCAATAAATTATTTTAGCAAAGAATAGAATATTAACAAGGTGGTCTTCAAATGTCACAAAAACACGTCTGTAGTCCCTGAACTGACAATATCAAAAAATGTTTTTAGATATAAGTTAAAAAAGAAATAAAATGTAATAGGAATAGTACATAAGGTAGACAGAGGTGTAATGAAGATGTGTGAAGTGTATGAAAGAAGGTAAACCTTAATGTTTAAAAAAAAAATGTTTTTACTGGGTTACAGAGGATGGCACTGATAACTGTGATATTGAGAGGGAGCGGAGGGCATTGGCCGTAAGATGCAACATGCTGGCCCGCAGATTTGCAAAGTGCGACAGTAATGTAAAGATTACTCCGTTTAGGGCTTATTGCCAGACCTTTTATACTTGCAGTCTGTGGACCAAATACACGCAGAAAACGTTTAATGCCCTGCGTGTGCAATACAACAATGCTTTCCGAATACTGCTGTCGCTGCCTCGTTTCTGTAGCGCGTCAGGGATGTTCGCAGCAGCGCGTACAGACTTCTTTGGGATCATTCGTAAAATATCCGTTTCACTACTACGTCGCATGCGGGGCGGCGACAACAGTCTTGAGCGTTGTTGCTAGTAAGACTGAAGGCCACCTTATGGGGCACCTGTGCGCAGTTGCCTGGTGTCTCCGTGAGGTGGCGTAATTAAGTATTATTAGTAATCGTGTGTTTTAGTCTATTATACTAACATAGGTTAAGGAATACTAACAAATTTATGGGTTTTACTGAATTAAGGATAAATAAAATAAATAAACTCATATGCTACTGAAAGACTTTGTATCTATCTATGGTCATGAATAAAGATTATTGAAAAAAAAAACAAATCCCATTAAAATATCCAGGATGACAATCTGTCAATAGATTTTCAACTTTATCGCTAAAGTGGATTCAAGGTTGATTGAGAAAATTTGACAGTTTCGGGTAGCTTGATGTGTGTGTACACACGGAGACACATCAACCTTAACTGTTTGGACTTTGTACTATTAGAAGTTGAACGCTGCAAATCGTGCGAGAGGGTTCGATATGTTGCTGTTATTCCGTCCCTCTCACGCGCAGACCGTATGGTATGGAAGCGCCGCAGATGTAAACGTATCATTTAGGAAATAATATTATCCCATGATCTGTCCACGAAGTAGACACAATAGTTAAACAATGGCGCGACCAAATCGGTCATTCGACAGATCATGATCTATTTTGTAAGCAAGTTAAGTTCGTCATATATGATAGTTATGGGTCAATTTGCGCTGCATCTGTGCACTGATAGAAGTTGTATTCTTCTTCTTAGTCGCTCACTCTTGACAGAGTGGTCGTGGTCATGAGGGGTCGCCCACAACTGCGGTTGCTGCCTTTGCGATCCTTTTCAACCGGTCTCTATTAGCCGCATGGCGAGCACATTCTGCCTGAGGGATCTTGGTGACAGATTTAATAGTCTGTCCATCGGGTTGGTGATTGACCACGTGGTCTCGTGCCTTCGACTCTACCCTGAATTATGCGCTCCATGGAATCATTGTTGCGGGTAACGTGTCCTAATAATCTGAGGATTCGTAATTGCACAAGCGACGACAGTCTTTGTTTAATATTGAATTCTTTGAGTATTGACACGTTAGTCCGATGAGCGGTCCAGGAAATCCTAAGCATGCGCCTCCAAGACCACATCTCAAGGCGTCAATCTTGCATCGGTCCTGCGTACGCAATGTCCATGTCTCCGCTCCATAGAGGAAGATCGGGTTATATTGCAAGTTATTATTTATTAGTATTTTCAAAAATGATAACTATTGAGAAAAGTGTAGGTCATATCCACGCACCAACCTAAGCAAGCGCAGCTTACGGCGACTACAAGAGCTAAATTATCAACTCTATTTGTGGTGGTTCAAACTTCGTTTGAAATCCTGTTAGAATAAAGTTCTAATCAGCTTGCACTACAAAGTGGTTATTACGTCAGTCACTGCGGGCTGAATAGTGCGAAATGAGTGGTTGTTTGCGATTTACAAAAAATCTATTGATTGGACTAAAAAAATAAAACGCCATCATGCTAATATGTTGCTTGTAGAATTATTTTCCAAAAAATCAGAATGATCGCATGTATTTTAGTATGGTTTTTAGTCGTTAAAAGAAATTTTAGAGACAAGTTCGTGTTTTTTTTTTATCAAGTAAAATTAGTTGTATTGTGTATGTTTTCAAATCACTAACATACTAGCATATATCCTGAAGAATATCATATATTTTTCTGGTTTTGTTTATAGCAGTAAATCATATGCTTTTTTAAAAAACTCGCGTTTAGCTCCTGTAGTCCCCTTAAACTAAAGATCGCCCCGGGTAGCTGTTACTGGCCACGAGCTCTTCAATAACAATACAGGGACGCAATACAAAATAGTTCCACAAAACGCAGATAGATAACCCTAGATAAGCGCAGTAAGGCAGTAACTAGGTATCCCGTTAATACCCGCAATCAGTCCAGTAATAAATTAACGCCATTACTAAATTATTCGTAGCTTCTAGATTAATCTAGAAGTCGGGCCGCAGTCCGACGCGGCCGCTCTTACATTATTACAGCATTCATTAGAGTTCGCTAATTACTCCTTGCTTTAATGAATAAGCTCTAATGAACCACTTTCTGTTAATTAAAGGCGGCGTGGGGCCGGGGGGTGGCGGGAGGGGAGGAGGAACTTTTCTCCGGGCTCTGATTGCAAATGTGAATTTGTGTAAGTCTGAGTGGAAAGAGTATTCTAACTGAAAAGGGGTAATGAGGCGGTCGAGTGAGGCCGAATTAGTTGCAATACGCGCCTAGATAAATTACATTTGAGACCGTAAGTTGGAACTTGCGTGTTTTCGTCACTGTTTTAATTTGAATAACGGTTAGGGTTAGAACATATTACACACAATTAATTACCATTCATGTGAAAAAAAAAACACAATTATGATGATTGACCGGCCCCACTTGTTCTTTATCGTGTGGCGAGTGCCTAACCTGGTGTCAGAACTTTTATCCCGCCCATGGGCCTCTGACTTGTCTTTACATGCCGTCGAGAAATATCTCTCAGGCATGCTGGTTTCGCCACGATGTATCCCTTTACCGTTAGTCAGTACCAGTGACGAAACCAAAGACCTGGTGCAAAAAATCATACGGCCCGAGCAAATGAAGCTGCAAGTACGTGGTGTCCGAAAAACGAAAAATGGTGGCGTAATAATAAGTACCGAGACGAAACACGACGCCGATAAGTTGAAGAACGCAGTCCAGCTCTCTACATCTGGACTTACCGCCGACGAACACAACAAGCGCAAACCTGGGATCGTGGTTGTAGGAGTGCCGACTTCCTTGGCTGAAAATGAGGTCTTCAAGTGCATTTTCGAGCAAAATATAGCCGACAAGTTACCAGCGATGTCCCAAGAAACCTTTTTGACCTTGGTAAAATTAAGCCACAAATCTGGAAAGAGAGAGGCTGCAACCTGTAACTTCGTTATTGAAGTTGCGGCCAACATACGAAAAATGTTAATACCTCAATCTAGGATTTTTATAAATTGGACATCATGTCCTGTCAGGGACTTCACGTTAGTTACGAGATGCTATAAATGCCAGCAGTATGGCCATGCAGCCAAATCTTGCAGAGAACTAGTTTCTACATGTGGTCACTGCGGTGACGCAGGTCATATGATGTCCGAATGTGCGAAGAAAACTGACATTCCGAGATGCGCGACTTGCTCCCGCTTTAAAAAGCCCTGTGACCACAAAACGGGAGACGCTGAATGCCCTGCTAGAAAAATAGCGGAACACCGATATATTAACTCCGTCGATTATGAGGGCACCTAGTGCGTCATACTCCAAGCCAGACATCGGTTGATCTTTCGCTGTCTAAGCAAATTGTCGCCCGCAACAAAAATACCTTGACAGTGTCTTTTTGCAATGTTTACTTGTTTAATACTGCTGACAATCATATTAGTATTAGCAAATAAGTGCTACAAACTGTTTTCCTTAGATACACATGTGTGACCTTAATTATTATTTTTTGTTAGTATCTTTTAGTAGCGTTTAAGTACATTAGGTATATAATATATAAACTAATATTTTACTTACTTTCACTATTATGTTTTATATTGTTAAGAAATCCATTGTCCCAATAGTATTTAGTAGAAACATGCCGCCTGTGATACAGGTTTAACCTAGTACAGGCATCGAACTCTGTTATACCAACATTATTTTTAAGATTTAACTTGTAATTTTCGTACGAATTTTAAATTTGAATAAATATATTATTATTATTATATTATTAGTAGTGAAAGTAGTAGTTGAAAAAGTCACATTGGTACTTGCTGTGTTTGAACTCGCAACTTGGGGCGTAAGAAGCGGAGCAGATAAAAAAAAACGGGTCACCACGACGTAGAACATTTTACACAATTATGAGGATTGACAGTCTACCGATCCCATCAATCAATTCAACAACGACGATTACATACCTGCCTGAATATCTCTATATCTAATATCCTTCTCCATATCCATATTTACCACGTTTGACATCAAGATTATTGAGTTTAGGTACGGTGTGAACCAATCTTTACTTTCGCCAACTTGTCCTTAAACCATATTCACATTTTCACACAAGAACGAGTTTCGAGTAAAAAATTGAGTCAACCGCGACCTGAACACCTACATTGAAGGTTCTGCACGTAAAACGGTGCACACCATGCCGTGTACATGGTACTGTAGTGGCATCTTCATATTTCGCCAGATAAAAACTAAAAGTCCTGCATCGAGCTACCAAAGTTTTTGACATACACAACACCCATCTGGTCGGAGCTGGCTGGAGGATCCTATTCGCTCTCCTTTTAAATGGAGGAAGATTTTCACGACCCATCAAATAAACAGTGACTCGATGTCGACACACACATTTAACATTTTTTTGGTATTTTGTTTTTGCCCTTTTAATTTATTTTCTGGCACTAAATTCAATGAAATGTTAAGATTACATGGAATAAGCCGTCCTTTTCTTTAAACCCCATATATTTTTAACCTTTTATGCAGAGAATTCCAAAATGAATATCAAAGGTTTCTTTTAATCATGTTTCGCACGGAACCCCAAACAGCAAATTCATTCATGTAAATGGGTGAGTTTATTAGATTTACAAATGTACATGCATACATATTGGCATTAAAAATGTTGTAAATATGTTCAAGCCTAGTTTGTAATAAAGTTTATAAATATTTAACAGTCTTAATTAATATCGTTAACGAGTGAAGACATAGCTGTGTATGAATCCATGAATATTTTCAGCCGAGAAGAAAGATGGGCACGTAAGACGAGTTTATTACGGTATTTTCTCTACTTACACGTGGTTATGTCTGCTTAAATATTGATGGAGATTTCACCATTACATTGTAGTACTTACTTTTGGTAAAATATATTCACTGGATTTCCTTATGTGTTTCCCGTGTAATCGGTACAATACCGACTGCCTCGTTGGTTAAGTGATCACAAGCGCTATCGTCAAGTAGGTGTGTATGAAGTCTTGGCTACCATTCCCAAGTCGGGCCAAATGTTATTGAGTTCTTTTTTTTCATCTTTTTCTCAGTATCAGCCCGCAATTTTGATTTGAGTCCGATGGATGGCAATACGCTCGCCCTAGTTACATGGGACTCAACAAACATGGGTGGGAGGTACACCTCAGCCCAACCCTTCTAGGAAATACTTACAATGAATTGTCTGGGTTTTTATAGGAGGCACAAATTATTAGATACTACAACCAAATGAAAACCCATTAAACATTTAGTGAAAAACCCTGATGTTTTACTTGACATAATCAGAAAACAGTATAGGTAGGTACTATTATCGTCCTGTTATTACTTACAAAATAAGATACTGTCACAAGCTGTGGGTATGAGATAAATTGAAACACTTCTACCAAAAGACGACACTGACGATATCCGTACCAGGAGTCATAGTTAGCACGACAGAGAATCTCCAAACTACCTTTGGTCCATCCAGGCGGCATGGAGATTCTCCGACACAGACACCGGGTGGTGTCCAACCTATCCGGAGTTTCCCCAGCATGCATGCTGTATGAGTTTCCCCAGCGTGCATGCTGCAGTGCCTACTGCTACAGGAACAGGCCCGTTGTCAGGAGGAGCAGACTTTCCGTCAAGAGGGGCGCTCATACGAAGAGCAGGCACGCCGGTTGAAAAAGCAGTTGTAAGAAGATAAGAGGAGCAGGTCCACCGCCAAGTAAAACAGATACTCCCCATAAAGGTCTTCGAATCTTCACGCAACGTTTGGCAAAAATCTCAAGAAACAAGTATTTCATGGTTTTCATGGATTACTTCACAAAGTTGCCAGAAGTCCTCGCCATTCCTAACCATGAAGCTACAACAGTCGCAGAAATTTTTGTTCAGGAAGTCTTCTGTCGTTTTGAAGTAGGATCCCTAAAAACACACAGCGATCAAGGAAGGAATTTTGAATCGCAAGTATTGCTGGAGACTTGTCGATTGATGGGTACAAAACCAGAACCACCTCTTACGACCCACAATTTGGTGGAATGGTGAAACTATTCAACCGAATGTTGGAGAAATATCGAGCAGAAGTCGTGGACAGTCGAGGATGCAGGTGACAGTGGAAGCCGACCCAAACATACGTAGTTGGGCTAAAGCAGATGATAAATCGGTAGTGTTTCTATTTATCTCATACCCAGCTCGTCACCATACGTTTGTCTGTGTTTGGAATCCTGCGTTTGCAATTTCCAAAAATAAAATGCTTATAAATAAATATGAGTTTTTTGGAAATATAACGTTAATAACGGTCAGTTTACACTAGAACCGTATTACAAGTCATTTCGAATGTCATTCCAAGTCACTTCGAATTACTTTATTTATTGTCATGTCATGTCATTACAAGTCACTTCGAATTACTTTATTTATTGTCATGAAGTTGATACCCGTTTGTTTAAGTGCAATTAACATTAATTGGAAACAGATTTGAATATCTGTATATGGGTACGTGTTCTATCAAGAATATAGGCCACCAGTCACAGGCTCACAGATCACAGACAAAACGATCCTGGACAGTCAAACGAAGAGCACTGAGCAGAATAATATCCAATCAGAGCGGGTAACATCTCAGCGCAACATGCAACGGTTAACATAGCCTGTAACATGTTCATTAACAGCGGCCGGGGAATTAGAACAGGTATATATCGAGATTCACATGAAGCTATCACGGTTTGGTACAAGTCATGACGTTGTATAATGTAAGTTAGGTAGGTAGCTATGGTACCGTAGCAGATTACTGAAGATTATTGAACTGAAAAACCTAATGTAAAGGTGAAAAAAACAACTGGAATCTTGCTTTGTTGCTTTGTTTTACTTCACAAAGTTTCACAGAAACACAACAGCTAACTAGGTTCTGTTAGTTTTGTACTTGGTCGACTATATCTAGGTTCGATTCTGACGTCATAACATCACGCCTGTAATTCCCGACCGGTTAGGCAGAGGTTGTAGTACCTAATAGTACACTCACATTTCGCCAGTTATGTTTAAGTCCCATATGATAGGAGGCGAGCCAATTGCCACCATTGTGCACTAATCCAGTCTTCGGGCTGCTTCTGTTGAATTCCTGATGGATAAACCCAATAACAATTTGCCCGATGCAGGACCTCATTATCAACAGTTGCGATTGCGACCACTTGACACCAATGAAGCAGTCTTGTTATAATAGTCCTTCCTTGACTTTGAATTAAAGTTACCGACATCAGGGGGTCTAAAATGGCCGCTTTAGCAGAATCACGTTAAAAAATAAAAATTCTTAAAACGGACCTTATGACAATGACTATAAAGTCCATTTTAAGAATTTAAAATTTTTAACGTGATTCATAATAAGATTCTCCTAAAGCGGCCATTTTAGGCCCCAAGGTCACAACATCAATTTTATTTTTCGATGCAAATAGGACTTGCTTCATTTCAAGAGGAGCATTCGAGCATGTGAAGTTGTGTACGTTCCTGACACGAACTTGCGATCCTGTAGGGTGTCCCTACTAGGTATATCCCATGGGTGTAATAAACCTTCAAGAGTGGTTCCATGACTGTAAAAAATATTGATCACGTCTGGAGGGCTACTTTTCTCACAATTTGTGTCCATCTGAGGTAAATTTTCTATTAGAGAAAGGACCTTCATTGCGGGTGGGGTGCAGTTAAGTAGTTGAGCGGTTGGTTTCAGCAGTACCAACTATTTGTGCTACAGGTGGTGCCTAGTTGTTCCAAGTTTGGGTTTTTGCATGTAAGATTAAGTAGTTTTGTGTATCAATCATGATGCAAACTCTAGTGTACGGCATGATTTGAAATATGTCTTGACTTGGCCCACGTAGTTTGGTTACGTTACGTTAGGGTTACCATCCCTAAAGATTTGTGTCCGGATTTTTCGACTTAAGAGGACATTGATTTTCCAAAAGAAAACGAGTAGGTAAAGTAAATGTTTTCTGGCAAAAATATAAAAAATATAAAATGTCTGGTTCGAGGTGATGCGAAATAAAAACTCCTGGATGAACTTGGGGAAGGCCTTTGCCCAGTAGTGTAGTGGGACAGTAGTTTTTTCCTTTTTTGCAAATGTCCTATGTCAAGAATTTTCAAGTACCTACCTAACGAAATGGTATTCCTAGTTACGATTAACGTCAAATCGTAGGCAATTTCCGTGGCCTCTTGTTTACTTCAAAATTAAGTTATCGACCGCGTTTGGCCATTCATGACTGAGTGGATCAAGCAGAAGCAAATTGAGCAACAACCGACTAATTACTCACATAATTCCTGATAATCGGGCAGGATTCTGATGAAACAATTACGGTGTTTTACAAAGAGACGGACGCACTGCGAACCAACAATTAACTAATTGCCTGAAACCGATTTTAGGACACGTTATGAAAATATATTCGGAGGTGCGTAACGTGAATAGTCAATAAGCGTGAAACGACGAAGGATTGTACGGGATTGACAAATAAGGAGTCGCAGCGCGTATAAATACGAACGGCGGGTTTCGTATTGCATTATTACTGCACAAACAGTTTGGATAACGTTCACAGGACTACTGAATACCTGTTCATCATGTTCAGTTTCATTACGGTAAGAAAAAGTGGCATTTGCCTCATCAATCTGAGGCCTGTATTCGTGAACAGCAAAGTCGTATCTCGATTTAAAACTTACCTCATACCTTAGCATGATCAGCCTATAATTATGTTTCCAACGCTGTGACAGGACTCTTCTTTGTGAGAGTGAGCCTGTTGGTGGTTCTCACAAGTCTTCAAATAATTGGCCATGCATTTACTTGTCATGTTTCCAATTCACTGGACATTGTCTGAATAGTGAGACATCGGCTTTGCTTGCCATTCAATCATGATCTGTCAAATGACCAATTTGTTCGAGACACCATTGTTTAACTATTGTGTCTACTTCGTGGACAGATCATGGGATAAATAAAAATAGAATACTTAGGTACTTGTGATGTTTTCCTTTACCAGTGAATATGACTTAGCAATGTTCAAGAATACGGGTATAACATGTTTGATTTCTCACAGTGGCGATTGTTTTTTGTTTCATTTAAAGTTTCAACCTACGCGAGTAGAATCCCGATCCCGAACGTCTAACGTGTGATAAAGTTAAACAAACGGGATTATTGTTAAACACGGTCAATTTGTATAGATATGGAAAATAGAAACAGCCACAGAACACGGAATTGCGGTGCCGGCAGCGGCTATAGAAGGCAGTAAGAACTAATAAAATCGTGATGGTAAATCTTCTGACACAGACTGCCTGCAAAGCAGTCAGTTTTTGTACTTACCTAGACCAACGTTATATTTGTGTCGTACTGCGAGTAAACTGTGATACGCTGGGATTCAGTGGAATCTGACATCCGAAGAGTAGAATACTTATACCAAACGGAAGTGACATCTAGTTCACAATGCCGCGTCTAGCAGCACCCACCGAGGCTTCTCCGTGCTCTATGGATACAGCATTTTGAAGTTTTCATAATTTTAGTTAGGTATCAGTTATCTACAACAAAATCGTACAGTTTATTCATCATATGATTGATTTCGCGATAGGTTGTTACATCAATGCTTACAATATGATTAAATATTCATTATACTAGTTTCTTCACTTTGCTTCAATCATACATTAGCATTTATTTTCAGATTGCTTGCTTGCTGAGTGTAGCAACGGCCGCTCCGTCCGCGATTGGTGTCGGCGGATTGGTGCCCATCGCTACCGGCAGTATTGTAAGTAGACCGAACTAATTAAGGCGCCTCCCCGAGCAAATGACCTTGAGCGGTCAGATATTTTGGAGCTTATTCCTCTTGATCTAAAAGAAAAACGAAATAATAAAAAATAGGGACCCATTCAATAATCTAGACTAAAATCATTACATCCAATATGGGTCCCGACTGTTGCAGTCAATATGTTCCGTATTAGAATTTATTATTGAACTTGTTTTTTTTTTTACAGTTTTTATTTAAAGTTATTTTTTACGCAGTCGGGTGTTTTTTTTAAAATTTTTATTTTAAACTTTTTAGATAGGATTATAAGATGGCGAATTTCACATTTTATTTATTTTGGTGTACATTTTTCACTTTATAGTTCACAAACCTACCTAACATCCGCGTGATGAGTTTTATTTTTATTTTTCACAAGCCTATGTTACCCGGGGTAACACAAGGATTCTAACGATACCACGTACCTACATCGAAATCGGTTTAGGCGTTTAGAAGTTATGGTGGAATAAAGAAACACACAAACATGCATACATACATGGGCAGTCGTGTAATAAATAGTACATTTTGATACAAGTGGAGAAAGTTTGTTATTGCACCCGAGGCGGAATAAACTCCCGAGCCGTAGGCGAGGATAGGCAATTTAATAATGAACATAATTGTCCTTTAATTATTCCAAAAGACGAATATTTGATTTTATAAAGAATAAAAACCACTAATTTCGCACTATTCGGCCCGCAGTGACTGACGTAACAACCACTTTGTAGTGCAAGCTGATTAGAACTTTATTCTAACATTATTTCAAACGAAGTTTGAACCACCACAAATAGAGTTGCTAATTTTGCCCGCCTTTTTTTTTTTTTTTTTTCCGGATGGGAAATCATCAAATGACTTCTCCCGCTCTGGGCTGAGCAGGAGGGAGTGTCAGACTTTTACTGACTAAAACCCATTGATGTTCCTTCATCGCCCTTTGTGTTCCGGGGCCACGGTATCTCTTTCGAATAGTCCCGCAGCCCCGGCAGGTAATTTTGCCCGCCTTAAAGAAGACATTTAAATACAATTGTTAAACGAGAGTATGCAAACCCATAAAAGTTCATACATACTTTTGACAAAAAAGACCTTACCAAAAATTCATAAAAAGACTCGAAATGAGTGAGTAGCCTCGTCCTAGAGAGTTGACCTATCTTATCGTAGGTCATATCTTACCAGTTACCTTATTACGGTATACGTATTATCCATTCTCCCCTCATACTTGAAACCTAGCTTAGGACAAGCATGAAGAACAAGTCATAAATAATAACTAGGTAGGTATATTTACGTAGTACTATGTCATACCTACCCGCAATTATAACGTTTGCTCCCCAGTCAATCCCGCGTTACGGCTTCAACTACGCGGTCAACGACCCCGTAACCGGTGACCACAAGGCGCAGACCGAGTCCCGCGATGGAGGCGTCGTGAAGGGCTCTTACTCCCTCACGGAACCCGACGGTACCATCCGAGTGGTAGACTACACTGCTGACGACGTCTCAGGATTCAACGCGGTGGTGAAGCGCGTTGGCCCCGCGGCTCACCCGCACACTTTGGTAGCTGCGCCGGTTGTGAGCAAGCAAATAGCCGTGGCCCCCATCGCCGCTGCACCTATTGTGGCCGCCCCCATCGCTCACGGAGGATACGCGTCTAGCCTTGTTGGAGTCGGATCTTGGGGCCATGGAGCTGGGCTAGGCGATATCGGTCTCGGCTTGGGATACAGTGGTATCGGCTTGGCTAGTCCCGGCATTTCATTAGGCCATGGTGACCTCGGTATCGGCTACGGCGGCCTCGGATACGGCATCGGAGGCCTGGGAGGCCTAGGGGGCGGATGGAAGCACTAAAGTGATGATGTAGTGCCAGAATACCCTTTACGAACGTTATTGCGACCTTACTTTCCTTTCGCAACTGAATGTTCCCTGTTCATTAAGCGATACGAATAGTATAGGTAGACTATGTATTTGTTTGTGAAATACTGAAATTAAATAAGTGTCAAAGAGAATTTTTGTGTTTTTTCATTTCCCTTTTTAGGCTATTCAGCTCGATATTTGGCGAACCGAATGGCGCAGCGGTAGTGAGGCTGCCTTACGTTGTTAGGGTCCCGGGTACGAATCCCGGTAGGAGCAAATGTTTGTGTGATGAGCATGGACATTTGTTTCCGAGTCATGGATGTTTATATGTATAATAAGTATGAATTTACAAACAAAAAAGTATCTATGTAGTATATCAACTATCTGGTGTCCACGACACAAGCCTCGTTGCTTAGTGTGGCACTAGGTGGCGCTGTGTGTAGTGTCCAGCGATATTAATTTATTTATTTATTATATATTTAAATGTTTTCACCGAAGGCTTTTTACCCGACTACGGCAAAGCCAAAAGGAAGGGTTATGATTTACAAGCTTATAATTAAGTTGTCAATGTCTGTCTCTGTATTTTTGGGCAAATCTTGCAATTGAATTTTAAAACAGTTATGGGGATAACTGTTTTAAAATTCAATTGCAAGATTTGCGATTAAGCTGAAATTTTGCAACACGTTTAGTTTGAATGACAATGCATGGTTAGCTAAGTGACGCTTCAAAACCAATATTGCGGACTCCCAAAGATGGCCTACTAGTTTTCAAATTATTAGGCCATTATATTATCATGGGTATCAAATTATCAATTAAAAGGGATTACTGAGAATACGAAAAAAATGACATACTCTAAAATTTTTTTTTAGGGTTCCATACCCAAAGGGTAAAAACGGGATCCTATTACTAAAACTACACTGTCCGTTCGTATGTCTATCACCAGGCTGTATCTCATGAACCGTGATAGCTAGACAGTTGAAATGTTCACAATGATGTATTTCTGTTGCCGCTATAACAACAAATACAATAAAATAAAAACAGAATAAAATAAATATGATGAATAATGTTGAATAGATAATGGTATGGAACCCTTCGAGCGCGAGTCCGACTCGCACTTAGCCGGTTTTTTTTACTATATGCTTGTTTTTATAAAAATGCAGTTCCTTTAGTGTATTAGTAGTAGTACTCATAAAATTCACGTTCAGCTGGCTTTTGATGCTTCGAAGGTCTACCCACACCTCTCTTGTATTCTCAAGGAGTATGGTTGATGGAGATGCTGTAATGCTGGGGAATGGGAAAAGGCTGATAAATCATGAGATTCCTAGTAAATTTTTCGAGGAAATAAAACAATCTGATACATTTAAACTACACAATTATATTTCATAATAATAAATACCGTCGACACATTTATCCATCACACTTAAATGCATATATTATATTTGAGCGGTTACACCGTCTCCAGTCATGAGACTACACAGAGACACGTAACGTACTTTCTTTATAATTTAGATATTTACAAGAAATATCCACAGTTTACATACTGTTCAGAAAGTTGATATCATGCATTCGTCGCTCGGCGATCGCGAACGCATTTCTCGGTACTTCATAATGCTGTAATATCATTTTACTTTTAAATACTTATGTAAAGGTATAAAAATGTATTTCATTATTTTATATTAATTAATTAATAATAATACCCCAAACCAATCGCTTTTCTATTAGGAATTTCTTAATAACATCCCAGAGTATGGAAATCCGGCCCTGTAAGCTATAATCTCTCCCTCTTTAACACAGCCAACCCCTTTAAAGTAAACAGCCGTAACGTTTCACTTTACAAACTCATTGCAACATTTTCAACCACCATTTGGACGTACTTTAGTACATGGTCAATCGTTTGCCTTGCGACGAATACATAAAACAAAGTATCAATCGAGTACATAACCTATGGACGAACATACAGGGTGTAAACAACCTCATCACGAAGCCGTCCACCAAGCATTCTGTACATCAAACTAAGTAACTTTACGCAAAAATTATTGCTAGGAAACGACTTTTTTATTGGGGTGACAAATCATGTTTTGTGGTAGAACTCTCTCAAAACATTGTGCTGATGGATGGATTGGATAATACGGGGGTCGTGGAGGTGTTTAAATTAAAAATCTTACATTAAAAACTTGTATTAAAAAAAAAACTTGTCAAAAAGTTGGAACTTTGACCCCCAATATCTCCGTAACTAGATTGTTCCCGGGTATGGTGTAAAAAAATTATCGCAATGACGAGGAGAACAAGTGCCTTTCGGCTTCGTTAAGAGGTTTTTTTACACCTTTCATAAGCCTATATACCGTTACATAAGGACCGTGTGACACTGCATACCGCTGCCCGCCGCGCTACGACCTCCTGAACCTCAGTCCCTCGCCGAACAGGATCAGACAGAGGCGGTCCACGAGATACGCGAACAGCATGTCTGCTATCAATACTTGTACTAATATAATCCGGTACTGAAATTAAACAAATGAAACACGTTAGTTTACGAAAATCTATACAAATAAATAAAATTGAAGTATCTGTTTGTTATTTCAAAATAACAACTTTTTACTGAATGCATATTAAAATGTATACGGTACATAGAACAAAAAAAGCTCATTTTTATTTTTTGTCGGACTGTCTGTCTGTTTACTCCGGCTAACGGCTGGACCTTTTATGGCAGGACTTTTACTGGCAGATAGCTGATGTTCTTAGGAGTAACTTACGCTACTTTTACTTTAGAAAAATAATGAAAAGGGTTCTCGCTTTTGTTTCACATCAAGGTGATTTTTTTTTTGTGAACAACTGAGTCAACAGATTTTCACATCACTTTAAAAATGTGTATTTATTTACCATTTTGAGAAAAATTTGATAAACCGAAAACATTTTTGAACTCATCCACTTCCTGTCCTTATCTCATGTTACTTGGGGTTACTACATTTTACAACATTTTTGAACTCAACGGTTCAATATCTTGCTCAGCGGGACTATTCGAAAAAGATACCGTGGCCCCGGAACACAAAGGGCGCAGAAGGAACATGGATGGCTTTTAGTAAGTAAAAGTCTGACACTCCCTCCTGCTCCGCCCAGAGCGGGAGGAGTCATTTGATGATATCGCATCCGAAAAAAAAAAATCGGTTCAATATCTTCTCCATGGCCGGTTACTGAGTAATTCTTAACCAGGCTTTATTTTTAGTTATTTGCTATATGCCTTGATCTGTCCACGAAGTAGACACAATAGTTAAACAATGGCGTCTCGACCAAATTGGTCGATTGACAGATCATGATTTATTATAGATATTTAATAGCGCTATTAGTTCGATATCTTGGCGCATTGCGTTTCAATCATGAAGAAATCAACAAGCCACTTAGCAAGAAAACTTGACCACTTGCATTAAATTGATATTCTCTCCGAACACCTCAGAAGTAATAATTTCCCATTTTTAAATGCCCTTTGCATTTAAAAATGGGAAATTATTACTAGGGCGAATTAAAATGTACTGCGACTAATACTAAATGGGCGACTATTATACCAAGTAAGTAACTATTTATCCGGTCATTGCGGCAAGGAAAACATAGGAAGCAAGAGCGAGCGAAGCGAGATTGGGACTTGTGGCACCCCAACTCGGACTTAGCCAAGTTGACAATCTACAATCGTTAACGCTAATAGTAAACTAACCAAATGTATGGGAATGACATCATTTCAACGTTAAGTCACGTGGTCGAAACAAACGAATAGTAACTTTTAAGTTCAGTCAAAAATGTAAATTGGCTACGATTTATATGGGATGTAGCGATCACGATTGTAGAAACGAATACATTTCATTCTATCATCTTAACCGATGTAAACATGTCTACGAAGTTTCTATTCGCTTATTTTGACCACGTAACTTAACGTTTACGATTGTAGAAAGAGAATCGATACGAATCGTTTGTAACTTGGCTAGGCCTGCAGTTTAGGTTAGGTTAGCGAAAAAAAAACAAATTCATGTTTTTTATTCACTCGTTTAAATCAAACCCTTTAAAAATGAATGGAATACTTACGTCAAGTGGGAAATATACAATCTCGAACATGTTGGAGAGGTCGGGCAAGATCCCGAGAGCAAGCGCCAGTACCGCGCCGCCCGACACCATAATACTGTACAGTAGCGGCTTGTTGTCGCGCAAGCCTTCCATGAACGGCTCGCCCTAGAAAGATGATTATTATTATATATATGTTTGATTTCTATATACCATAACTTTACGACTGTATTTAGGCATACTAGTTCCACCAGCAATTAGTTCCATGGAACTAGTGAGATTTCTTTTTCTCAGTAGTTCCATGGACTTTGATAATGGAACAAATGAAACAAAACTTAATAAACTCGTCTCACTAGTTCCATGGTCATTCTTAGTGGAACAAGTGAAATTAAAGTTAATCAACATCATTCTCATTAGTTCCACTTTAGCAATAAAACGCACAAATAATATTTAAACAATCAAGTAATTAAATTTAGGACATTTTTTTTACAAATTATATCTCTAAAGGGTTTACACCCTTTAGAGATACGACGGAACGGCACGACAGTCGTAAAACGATAAAAAATTGTCACGACTAAATCGTGATGGCATGTCGTTGTCAAAAAGTTGGAACTTTACCCCCAATATCTCCGTAACTAGTAGGTTCCCAGGTATGGTGTAGAACAAGTGTCGTTTTTTACACCCTTTAGAGATATAATTTGTAAAAAAAATGTCCTAAATTAAATTACTTGATGTTTTAAATATTTTTTGTGCGTTTTATTGCTAAAGTGGAACTAATGAGAATGATGTTGATTAACTTTAGTTTCACTTGTTCCACTAAGAATGACCATGGAACTAGTGAGACGAGTTTATTAAGTTTTGTTTCATTTGTTCCATTATCAAAGCCCATGGAACTACTGAGAAAAAAAAATCTCACTAGTACCATTGAACTAATAGGGAATATGCACGTATTTTTTTCTTCACCGTACTTTTTTTTCGTCCGTAGCTGTCGCGGCCATGATGTGACGACATTATCTACAATCTGCCGTGTTTACATCTAATTTTTTTGGCCTTAATAAAATAATTTTACCAATTGTATGTGCTTTATTATTCAAGTAAAAATTGCAATAGCAATATTATATTAATTTTTTTGTGAAACTTTTAGCACTTTTCAAATAAAAGTGTTTTTTTGACACAATGACCTTTGACGTCAATACCGGCGTTATCGAGAACGGTGTGTTTTGACAGTGCGTTCCGTTTCACCAAAAACATGCTACATAAAACAGTAGGTAAATTGTAAAATAAGTGATGTATTAGCAACTTAAACAAGCGTACCACAAAGTTTTAAGGGCCAATACAAGGCATTTTTTATAAATAAAAAGAGTTTTGTATTTATTCCCTTTTCATCACCTACGATTAAGTTCCCGTTAACTTACTTAGTAGATAAATTCATACAAATTCTGTTCCATTTTTAACGTATGCGGTAAGTAGTGGCTATTCGGACATCGTGAAATAGGCCCCTATGGTTTTACATACCCGGTAGTTGATAGCGAACGTGGATATCTGCAGCGACATAGAGATGATGTAGACAGTGCTGTTAAGTAGATCCGGCGCGAATTCTCGCTCTTCATCTTCCGCCAAATCCATGTCTAACTTTGGCTTATTATCCCTGCAAACAATTAATATGATAAAGAAATTTTATTTAATCAATTTCGTAGTTGACGTCCGATGTTTCAGGCGGATATTCAGACAGTCTGTCCAGACTTTGGCATTAGACTCTTTGTTTAAAACGAATCATTTTATCACTTGACTAGAAAGAAAGAAAGAAAATATGTTTATTTGACGCCAGAACATTAAGCACACACAATAATATAAACTAGGTCCACCCGTTCCTGAGAAAATCGGTGGTGACACACGGACAGACAGACGGAGAAGAGAGTGATCTTATAAGGGTTCCTTTTTTTACCTTTTAAGCTACGGAACCCTAAAAAAAGATATAAAATAAAGAGAAAATATGTAGAATAGTGCTGTGTGTCTACAATGTAATGTGGTCGCTTTGGACCTTAATGGGAAATAACTTAATACATAAGTTACTGAGAAAAATCAATCGTAAAATCCAGGCTAATCGCAGTACTAATAAAATCGCGCGGCAAAAGTTACACCTACCTATTAGCACTAAAAATCACACGACGCACTCCTAATTAAGAAAAGGATAATTTAAGCATGTCTAGTGACTTGCGTAAATCTTGCATAGTAATTATAATTTGGACCTACCCGTAAATGCAGGCAAAAGGCTTATCAATATTGGAAGAAAGAACAATGACCAGTTTTCACCTGACAATGTATAGAAATGAAATAAATATTAAAATTCAGCTAATTTAATTGTATACTCATTTCGCTAATCACAATGTTAAAAGAAAGTCAGGAAAAAAATATTCTTTAATTTTTCTTTATGCTCACTCGTATGTCTTATTACCATGTTTTGAACGCATCTCAATTACCCTGAACGCATCTCATCTCAACGTTCCATTTTACACACTGCTACTTGACTAAACTTGACTTTATTCGACTCGGTTTCTGAGTTTTGTACATTATTTTACCTTTCATTTAATCAATAAGCATTTTTTATTAACACGTGCATGATACAGATCAATTAAAAATAACATAATAATTAAATAAATTAATCATGCAGAATGTATTTGAGTTCGCAAGATTGAAACGGATTTTTTAGACATTTTGAATTTTTGACAGTTCTGCGATTGGCAATGGCATTGGTTGCATTAACATTGTGTTTTATTTGTTTTTCACGTTTTGTTCATCAGGTATGTATGTATGTATGTACTGCGGTCAATGAAATGGGCATTAAGTGATCACTTTTGACAATACAAGAACAAAGTTAGACTTTTTAGAGGTAAATAAACTGTCAACTCCAACCTAAAAAGTAACATTAATATTTTTTGGTCTTCGTAGACTTTAAATCGTGAAAATGACTATAAGACGTTATTTTCTAGACGTACAGGTACTCTCTCTACTATACTTTATAACTATACATTAACTTTCATTATCAGGTTTTCAAATGTATGGGAAGTGGGCATTGTTCTTTCTGATTAGTCATTCAAATAGCATTATAAAAACATTTAATAATATAAAAACTAGTAGCTCATCAGGGTTCTTGAGAGAGGAACCTCCTAACAATACGTGCCGTGTCCAGAAGTACTGCTGTCTGAATCAAGCCCTTGATCCAGCTGCCGAGCGAGAGCCTCCTCAGATGTTGGTCGAGGCGATTGGCAAATCCTATTACTATTATTATAGCTGGCCTATACTGTCCCTCTGCGGGGGCAAGGCCTCCCCCCTATCTTCTAATCAGTATCGGTTTTGCGTCACTTGTTGCTAATTCCTAAGGAAGACATCCACGTCTTCCCTCATGGCCTACCCCGAACCATATCCACATGGCATATCCCGATTTTAGAATGAGTTTTACGCTAATTCAAATAACCTTTTTTATTACCTTCCCGGCGACCGTGACGTAGCTTCGTTTACCAAGTATATGAGACAGAGGAAGTGCACCGCGAACTGAGTGAGCACCGTCATTATCGTGTACAAGTTAAAGATGTTCGGCAGAGGGCGCTGCTTCGATAGCTGCTTCAATGGCTGGAGAGTAAGTATTAAGATAAATATGAGTCATATGAAAAAATGCATTATTATGTAATGAATATCAAGGTAAAAGTATGTAATTAACAACAAGAGCAACAAGGTCACACTGACATAGGGAAAATAGTATTATTTAAAAGTTGATGAAGAATAAATAACACCTGTGTTATACTTTATTTTAGTAAGCTAAAATCATTTTTACAATATCAGGACCCCAAAACGGTCCTTTAGCTTCTTGTACACAAGTGGCATATAACTTTAATTGTGGTAATTTCTCGCAACCGTGGTTTTTGAAGATTTTATTAGAAACAAATCAGCCGGTTCTGTTTATTTCATCACCTCTTATGGCAACCATTGCCAATATAGCAACAATATTCTACTCTTAACATACTACGACACACACACACACACACACACACATACATACATACAACACAACACACACACAACATACACGCACACACACATACATTCACACACACATACATTCACACACACATACACACACACTACATTCTACTTTAATTCATTAACACAGTATATATGAATACCATCAACATATTTTTTTAAATATTATCAAACTGTATTCGTCAAAATCCTACCTTAGATCTTGATATAAATAGGAAGCAGGATGCCAACAACAGACTTTGTAGTGTGGCTTGAGTGTCACTAAACTTGATGCCATCGAGATACAGCACCGACTGACTGTACGCCAGGATGAGAGCGTTGAGAGCCAGGATCTTGAACATCTGCAGAGTTGTTACTAGAGTACACCGACCTTGCTTGATTATGTGGCAGACTGGGGCGAAAAATATGAAGGTAGATTAGTATACACATCATAAGTCTAAGGATATATCTATACTAATATTATGAAGAGGTAGAGTTTGTGAGGTTGTAGGGGTCAATCTCTGGATCTACTGAACTGATTTTGATAATTTAAAAAAAAAAAGAAAGCCACGTTATTTGTGAGTGTCATAGGCTATATTTAAAACGTTCTCGTCGGATAATTTCCGAACAAAAGAGCAAGCGAGCGAAGACACGGGCAAGAGCTACTATTTCCTACTTTAATCAATAAAAACAGTAAGTCTAATATTAGCAAAATTTTAACATTTTTATTTGTATCTTAAAAAAACCCTTATAAAATAAAACAGTACAGTGAGTACAGTTTTTTTTATTAATTTTTCTGTAAGATCGAATATAGAAGAATACTGCGCACTGTTTTGTTTAAATACGTGAATAATTAAAATATCCCTAGACACTTTTGATGTGTGTACAAGTGGGAAATTGCAAAGGTATTTGCACTGAGCGTTGACGTCGTGATGACGCCGTGTAGGCGCTGCGTATACATTCAAGAAAAGGCTATGCATGCAGCATATTAACGTGGCAGTAACTATGTAGGTAGATTCTGAAATTTCGCTTGAACAAAGAGAAGACTATCCCTTATGAAAATGAGCACCCCTTACGAACCCCCCACCCCTTACAAGTCCCCTTACGATTCGATACAATTATGAGCCGGACTAGATCAAAATTGTGCTAATTTCATTGGGTTGATTACGCTGATAGCGAAAGGTCATTTCAATTCTTATTTTGACCACGTGCAGTGCCTATCTTCGTATAAGTCATTGAACTGTGGACTTGACAACTTGACCCTGGGGTCATTACTTTGATTGTATTAGCAAAGTGATTGACTTAATGTTCAGACAACCTACAGATTTTTGGACCAAGCTATATTGAGTAGGTAAATCAGGTAACACAAGGTAATCAACGCGAACCGTGCACCTTTTTCGACGTTTTATAAGTGCCCATCTAGGCCTATGTGAAATAAAATATTTTGATTTGATTTGTTGAGGTCTTCAGAATGTGTTAGAGCCAATTTGTGTATGCCACGTTTTGCATTCGGGAAAAAAAGAGAATAGTCAAACAATGGCATCTGCATTGCATTTAATTCTAAACAGATCCTTAGTATAGGTTATAGGTACTTACAGGCTAGGGTAGGTGCAGAAGAATGAAAACTATAGACACAGTACCAAATATCTTAAAAACTTACTACAAAATATACTGGAAAGGCGACTGGTGAAGGGTGCCGCGACACTCGCGTCACCCAACCTCACGAGCTGGGTGTCTTCTTCCTCTAGCTCGCGCATGGCTCTGCGAAAACGCGCGGTGGCCTCGGCGCGTGCCTCCGCGCGATTGGTCGGGCGACGCAGCGCCGGCGGCTCCTCTACCGCGCGTTCTTCTCTCGGCTTCTCGCGCGGCCGTTCGGGCGCGTTCGCTAGGATCGCTACACCTACCTGTAATTGGGAATGTATAGTTTTTGATAACGCGTAATGCATACGGTAGGCCAGCGACTGCTCAGTTCAGGGTTTGGTATCTTAATAGTGGGTGAAACTCGTTCAGGGCCGATTTTCAAAATCAGTCAAGGTTCTTCAGTGAGTTTACTAAGACTTGACCAGCCTTTAAAAACAAAAGGTGAACATTGTGTACTTCATATGAGTATGATTACACAATTTTAATTTCGTAATGTTGTTAACTTATCAAAAACCTCATGTGGCGTAATTTTCAACTTGGTGATGCAACAATCAGCATTTAAGCATAATAATTAGATTTTAACTGATACTAAAATACAACAAGTCATACTCACATCAGCATGTTTTAGTGCTCCCACGTCATTGGTACCATCACCACACATTAGCGTCACAAAGCCGAGCGCCTTCAACGTCACCACAACAAACTCCTTCTGCTTCGGCGCGAATCTAGCGAACACCTTGATATGAGGCATCAACTGCAGCAGGAACTTGTGATGGTTCTCATTCAGGAAGATCAGTCCCTCCCCAGTTATACACAGATCAAACTTCGAAGTCAACTGCTTTGACGTCTTGAATGGATTCACAGGGAGATTCACTTCTTCGTCTATTGACGTCCATCCCCACTTATAATTCTCGCTTTCCGTCAGAATCAGAACTTCTTCTTTCTGAGTAAACTTCAGCTCTTTAGCTACGTGACACGCCGTCAGCGGATTGTCACCAGTAATCATAACCACAGAATGAGAAGCATTCACAATCTCTGATATCGCTTTCTTTGAGTCGGTCTTCAAAGGACACGAAATAATAACGAACCCCACAAAAGTCAAATCCGACTCGATATCCTCGCGAGACATGTCTCTAATGTCTTGAGAACTTAATTTCCCTAAATTCCTATAACCTAATGCCAAAACTCTCGCTCCCCGTCGCGACAGAGTTAAGTAAACGTGATCGTAATGACTAGGAACCTCTTTGAGCATGGTCTTCACAGTTTCAGGAGCACCCTTGACACTGCTTATGTAATGAGTTTCCATGAAACCTCGCTCATTGACCTGGTAGCCTGCTATTACAGACATTCTTTTAAGGGCACTTGAGAAGTGGTTTCTGTGAACAATTTTCAGACCTGGTGACTTCCCTTTCTTTGGCACTACAGCATCTCCTTTGGTCAGGTTCCACTCTGCAGCTTTCAGAGTAGCTTTCTCTAATGGGTCTCCTACCACACCATCATCTAGTTGGACTAGAGAATGACATGACGCCAGAACTTGTATCGTCTCCATAGGTGCTTGAGACAATGGAATGACATTAGCATCTTTGTGATCCGCTATACCGGCCACACCTTCTACAACTAAATTATCACTTGTAAGTGTACCAGTCTTATCAAAACAGCATATTTCCACTTTCCCTGCAAATGGTATTCTGAAAGGTTCTGTACAAAATACTGCTAATTTAGATAATGATAATAATGATGTGTTGACTGCTAGTGACAACTCTATCGGAAGTTCAGGAGGCACAACTGATGTCAAAATCAGTGTGCATTCTAAAAATAGTTTGTATCTATTCCTCTCTGGATCCTCGCAGCCCTTGATCCAAACATATGCAGCGGCGGCGACTGCGAAGATGAGCAAGAACATAATAAATCCAAATGTCTCCAGATTGTTAGCAGTGACTCTCTTCACTCCAAACAGAATAGTTCTTAAAAGTTTTCCTTGTGATGTGTTGAAGCCATTGCGAATAACATATCCGATGCAGCCATTGTCAGGAGCCTTAAGTGCTGAAGCAGTAGCTTTGCTAGGAGAGGAATGTTGAACAATCTTAGTGCCACCAAACAACATGTGCAATTTGCCATCACCCTCAGGATCTAACACTTGCTTTAAATTCTTTTCATTGTCAACTGATTCCTTCATTTGGGGAACACTTTCACCAGTCAACATGGACTCATCGACAATGCATGAACCTCTTAGGAGGACAATGTCACAGGGGACTAGGTTTTCATTGGTGGACCTGATGAGAGACACAACATCTCCTGGCAGAAGCTGATCACTCATTATCTGCCGCCATCTCCTATTTCTGTACACATTGATGTTATAAGGTTTGTTCCCCATCTTTCTGATCTCTGCCATGTTCCTGAGCTGTTGCTGTACAAGGGTGCACTCAAACATGACAAGCATGACCAGGGTGAATATGGAGTAGTACCAATATTTGTCTAAACACCATAGTGCAACACAGAATACTTGAAAGACAAAGAATGGTGCGGTTGCTCGTTCTTTGAATAGTTCCATAAACTCGGGAACAACCTGTAACAACAATATTACCCTTAGCATGGATGCTGCTGTGTTGATTGAGAGAGCAGTAAGTCAGCTCTTTGAATAATAAAATTATACCACAAATGGTATGTGTGCCAATACATCTTTCTTCCTATCGGACTTCCATGACTATGTTAATTTGTATTTTCTTGTTTAATAAAGAGCATTATGGATGGTCAAATATACTAGACATACTGCCCTCTTGATTACAAAGCCGAGGGGATTGAGGCAGTCATGTACAAGGAAACAAAACAGGTGCCCTTGATGTCAATTATCTACTATTTACTTACTATAGATATAAATATTCATAGACTTTACACAGGTAAAATGCAAAATCAATACCATTATGTATAGACATGAACAGAATTAGATTACATCCAATTAGAATAGCAAGGTTTTTTTCAAGAATAAAGAAAACGGAATGAAGTACGTGTAACCTTAATATTTTCTCAACCATGCATCTAATTTAATTACATTCTGTTACTAGGTTGAAGCAAAAAAGACTTTCATTATTATTATACTGAAACAAATTGTTTAGCCGCACAGAGCACACAGAGTTTATGAGACAATTGCATTGCAATGTATTCATTTAAAACTATTATAAACAATACCCATTGAATATAGGTTTCTGAACACATTGTGACTGTTTTTTTAGTACAATTTTGTATTATGTAAACAGATAATAACAGCCTCCAAAATAAATTATTATTAATAAATATAGTAATCAATTAACTTGGCCCAACACAGTGGATGAAACAAACGATGGATGGATTGTGTGAGGAATGATATGAAAGAAAAAAGAGTGAAGGATAGTATACAATTGACAGTGGAGTATGGATTATTGTCCCTATTATTATTCTGAGGTTATTTCTACTTAGGCTGAGTAGTCGTTTTGTTAGTCGCGGATGAAGTCTTGGCATCGCCATTTTTGACTGCCTGCAGTCTGTGGACCGTGACCATTTGTTGTTATGGAGTTCAGTTGATCTCTGGCGAATCCATGTACGGAATTGTGAGAAAGGTAAGGGAAGGAGTGGGTACGGGCCTAGCACTGCCATCTCGGAACCTCTCTTGGCAAGTTCGTCTGCGGCGTCATTGCCTAGGGATCCACTGTGTCCTCTGATCCACTGGAGTGTAATTCTGTTAGACAGCGATATACTTTCCAGGGCGAGGTGACATTCAAATATTAATGTACTGTTAGTTTGTTTGTTTTCTAGGGCCTTAAGCACAGCTAGGCTATCGGATACGAATCTGATTGCGTAGTTGTGAACCCCTAGACGCTTTACGGCTGTCGCAGCTTGTGTTAGGGCGACGCACTCGCATTGGAATATCGAGCTGTGTTCGCCTAGTGGTAAGTGAAAGTTAAAGTTGAGGTCAAGGGAGTGTACGCCAGCCCCTGAGCCGTTTTTAGTTTTAGAGCCATCTGTGTAGATGCGTACTTCATTGGCTCCTGACTGATCCCTTAATTCCTCTGCTGTTTGTATGCTATATCTTTTGTTGAACATAGGTTTATTAGGTGTCCTATCACACGGGGCAGCGATGAGTGGTTGATACTCAATCACCCGGTCCAGGATGCCTGTGTGGGGACTGGTGTGGTTCTTGCCCCATATGCCTAAGTGCATAAGCCTGATGGCTGCTAATGCTGCCTCCTGCTGTATGTACAATTCAAGGGGGGTTAGTTGTAGGGCTATCTCCATTGCCGCAGTTGGGGTTGTTCTCATACAGCCCGTGATGGCGGAACAGGCTAGCCTTTGGAACCGCTGAAGCCTAGAGGCGGTGGTCGAGAGTTCAGTTCTCGTCCACCAAACCAAGGCGCCATAAGTCAGCATTGGTCTGATCACCGCTGTGTAAAGCCATAGCGTGATCTTTGGAGACAGCTCCCACGTTTTTCCTAACATTTTTTTGCATTGGTACAGTGCAATTGTGCTTTTGTTGAGTTTGTAGTCAAGATGCCTATTCCAGAGCAATTTGCTATCGAGAATCACCCCTAAGTACTTGACTTCTTCTTTGAGTGTTAGTTCGGTGTTGAATAGTTTAGGGAGTTTGTGTGGTCCAAGGACTCTTTTGTTTGTAAACATTATTAGTTCTGTTTTGGTGGGGTTAACCGATAGTTCGTGTTTAGTACACCAATTCTCGATTTTATTGAAGGCTTTCCTCATGAGGTCACATAGGACGTCTTCAAATTTCCCCGTGATTAGAATTGCTATGTCATCTGCATAACCCACCGAGTATAGACT
This sequence comes from Xestia rhomboidea, assembly GCA_963853795.1. NCBI lineage: Eukaryota > Metazoa > Arthropoda > Insecta > Lepidoptera > Noctuidae > Xestia > Xestia rhomboidea. Next base: position 6,777,726 of record OY970764.1, on the reverse strand, counting down.
GCTAGCGTTGAGCTCTGTAATGAGCTCATTTACTACTAGGTTCCACAGTAGTGGTGACAGCACCCCACCCTGTGGGCAGCCCCTACTAACGATACCTTGTGTGGTAGTGTTTACAGTAAATTGAATAGCGCGATATTTTAGCATATTGTGAATCCATTGTGTAAAGATTATTTTTACTTCGCGCCATTTCAAGGGGATGTAGCGGTGGGCCAGACAGGCACGGAATATCTTGACAAGGTATTCGGCTAGCGAGTCACCGCTCCATCTAAGTAGAGCCGGAAAAATACCATCCAACCCTGCTGCCTTGAAAGGTAGGAAGGTGTTGATTGCCCATACTAATTTGTCTTTGTCTATTACTTCTGAAGCCACCTCCCAGTCCAGGTTGCTCGTAGCCCATTCACTGTACGGTGCCCAGCTCTGCTGGGTCGCTATCTGGCAGCCTGGGAAGTGGGTGGTGAGAAGTAATTCACTGGTTTCCACATCGTTGATTGTGAAGGTATTGTCTGGTTTTTTAAGCCATCCTATTGAAAGATCAGTCCCGGCGGCGAGACAAGTTTTGACCCTCGTTGCTGTTCTCAATGTTAGTACAAAAACGCCTCCAGCCGTGGAGTATGGATGAAAACAAATGTATTGCGATGACCCCAAGTAACATGGGGCCAGGGCAGGAAGATGACGATGATGTTGGATGAAAACCAAACTCGGATCTATCCGTCTCTCTAGCGCAAGTCTGCAGATGAGTGCGAGTGAGAGAGATGGACCGAATATACGGACGAAACGTTAGAGAGAAGGGCCTTTGGTACTTTTAAACATAATGCAGTATTTCTTACCATTATCATTTCATTCTTTCCAAACTCCTTTTCAGCAGTTTCAATGGCATCATCATCCGAATAACCTTTGGATTCCATATATTCTTCATAGGTCTTGTTGATAGGAAACTCAACGGTATGAAAAGATTTTTTATCCCAATCATAGATATACTTACTTTTTTGAAATATAAACCATACATCTGGGTGTATACTTCCTCTTTTAGTTGACTAAAATTGTTAGAAGAACATTAGAACATGAAAATTAAAAAAAAAATGTTTATGCAGGTTTTTATGAAAAACTCATAATCATAATAAAAAGAGTAACAATATACCTTGGTATGATGAAGTTTAACAATTTCAGAGAACCCATTGTTGGATGTTGGAACAACTTTCACAATTTCGGCCTGGATTGGGTCTTTAACCTACAATGAAAAAGTAACCAATTATAACAGTACAAGGACCAATGCTTACAACTAGTTAATTGACTGACAACAGGCAATTGGCTGAGTAGACAAATATCAATCACTTACCGAAGAACACGACAGGAAACATTGAATGTGTACGCTCCAGTAGCAACAGAGGCAAATGAGAATTTGTATGATGCAGACCACCGCAACACTCACAAACCCAGCCTCATAATTTTCCTCAAATCCATACACAAAGATCCACGAATAAAACACGATTGGGTATATTATCAAAAAGGGCAGCACCGTCCCTTGCAGAACAGTCGGTACCGGCTTGAAAAGCTGTGTATATTGAACTAAATCGTCAAGTGACGACTGCATCTTATTGGATACCATTATAGAATACTATTACACTTTATACCCGTACCAAAATATTGCTAATGGCCTATTCTAACTGTTCGAAGTATAGTTAAACATAGTTTTTTATTTCTTTTTAAGAAACTAATTCAAAATATAAATAAAATTCGATTGTAATGAGTTTACACAACTTGACAGATTGACAATCAAGAGCCGAGAAGAGGGGGAGAGGGGTGTAGTGGAAAACCGGAAACAGTGCGCTGAAGAAGCATGCGTGTCATATGTTTTTCCATTCTAAGTAGCATGATATTTTTCCCTTCAACTAAAAACTAAATTACGAGAAAACGTAAGGGAACTCAATATCCTTTACGAAAATTCAGCGATCTTTTTTTACAAATAGTGGTACAGAAATGGATTGAGTTTTAATGCTATGAGGCCGTTGAAAAACTGGAAGTCATGTGGACGAACTGATAACTTCAGTGAAATTTCTTATTTATGCAAAAAGGAACAGGAAAGGACCTAGTTGATTTCGGAGGGTTAGTTTCACCTCTGTTTGAGTCCATTTATGATGATCACGCAATTCCAAAGGCTAGTATTTTGAATTCACTGTGACTACTATCGATATGTCAAAAAAACACGTATCCAGCTTTTTCAACATCATACTGCTGTCAGAATGACACCTGATGACTAGGCAGTATTATCTCAGACCTTAGCCTGTTCCGTCAGGAACTAATTTATAAAAAAAAATGTCAGAATGACACACTTGTCAGATTAAACGTCATAAAAGGCGCGAAATCAATGTGTCAATTTGTGTTTTGTATTCATGTACACTTTCATAATTTACCACGATGGATTTAAATATAAGAAGAAAATCCACCAAAGTGCCACTAACGGGAAGTCTCGTGGAAACCTATCCTCATGATCTTCAAATGTACAAGATACCACCTATTGAAGACATAACCCTGCAAGAATTTGAAAGTTTAGCCTTAGAAAGAGTGGCTCTAATGAGATGTTTAGCAACAGCAACAACTCTCAAAGGACTTCGAATGTATTCAGAGGAATGGACAGACTATGTGATTGGTGAACTTAGAACTCAAGGCTTAAAATATTATGTCAAGCTTTGTGAAAAGTCGTCATGTGCCACTACCGAAGCTGACTTGCAAGCGAGACGTAAAGATCACATAGCACACTTCATTGTTCGACTAGCCTACTGCAGAACTGAAGAGTTGCGTCGTTGGTTCATCGCAAGGGAATTAGAGCTGTTTAAAATGAGGTTTGCTACCATGAGGGGTGAAGCAGTTGAAACTTTTTTCAAACTGAACAACCTTTGCTATAAAAACATCAGTGATGAAGAAAAAAGTGAAATTATGCACTTTCTGAGAGAGTCCACCCCTCATGCGAATATTGAAAATATGAAATTCTACAAAGTGAAGTTCTATGAAGTGTTAGATCTGGTAAAAATGAGAAAAGTGTACCTAAGTGGTGGTTATGCATACATCGCACACAAAGATTTTATATCTGTGCTCTCTGCTCAGTATAGGACTCAGCTGAAGCAAAGCTTGGCTGTAGCTTGTCATCACTTAGGTGAGATTGAGCAAGATGAGAGACTTGTTTCATTATTGAAAGGATTGCATCAATCATATTCTGGCAATGACTACAGCAGTGCTAAAGCTGTTATACCTATTGAGAGTCTGGACTCCTTAGCTGTGAAATCATTCCCACTGTGTATGCGACAGCTTCATGAGCAGCTGAGAGTGGCCCACCATTTAAGGCATGGAGGCAGACTTCAATATGGATTATTCTTAAAAGGAATTGGTGTAACATTAGAAGATTCCCTAAGGTTCTGGAGAGAAGAGTTCACTAAAATAATGGACCTGGATAAATTTGAAAAACAGTATGCTTATAATGTAAGATACAACTATGGAAAAGAGGGTAGTAAGAAGAATTATTCTCCATTTAGTTGTTTGAAGATAATCAACACTACTGTCGGGCCGGGAGACTGCCATGGGTGTCCTTATAAGCATTGTGATGTTAGTATTCTAAAGAATAGACTTCAAGGTTATGGTTTTGACACTCAAGGTACGTATCATTATAATTCTACCACAAGAGAGAAGCTTGTAACCGATTTTTTCCATGTTTTATAAATATTGTCCTTTTGTTTTTCAGCTGTTGGAGAAATAATAGACATGACAAAGAAAGGACATTTCCAAATAGCCTGCAGCAAGTACTTCGATGCTGTGCATCATTCTGACCTAGGACTGGGCATCAACCACCCTAACCAGTACTTTGAAGAGTGCCAGAAAATAGCTAAAGGAGATGTCAAAGTCGAAGTCAAGAAAGAAGCCAAATCTACATCAGTTCAAAAGGAAGCAGTTGATGAACTAGATGAAATGGATTTTGATGAAATCTTGTAAAGATACAGATGACACAAACTAATAGTGCTGTTGATACAGTACCAGAGAGCATTTCTCTAAATCTCATTTTCACTAAGACTAAGTAACGCATAAATACTTACTTTGGCTTAATGTTGGAATTCCAACTCTTTGTGCTGAGCCAAGCATTGAAAATCCTTGACTGGTTTTATTCAGGCATTCATTTACGAGCAAGTGTCGCCTAGTATTACTGAAAATGGACATAACTATGAATTGTCATAAGTTATTACTTCGTCTTGAAAATATGATAAAAAAGTTATGATGTAGTTTCCTTTCTCATGTAGATTATATAGACGAAAAAGGAAACTAAATGACAACTTTTTATCATATTTTCATTATAGAAAACCCGTTTGTGAATTGTTCATGAAAAATAAATACAACATTCTAGATTTTATAAGATTTTTATTGATTTTGATTTAAATTATATTTATAATATCTATTTCTTTTTAACATACATGGCCTGTCTAGCCAAATTACCACAATATAAACCACATATAAAAATTAAACCTATAATTGAAATGCCTACAATTAAAAAGTATTTCTTAGACGGTGAAGATGATATCTCATTATACATATCCCCAAAATTCTCTATCACGTTCAACTGAAACAAGAAATTAACAAATGTTATCAAAAAATACTCATTTATCAATATTATCTATCATTAGTATTATGACGTTAAAAAATCCTGGCAACAGGCAGGAAAAACAAATATTTTACAACAGTACAGATTTATAAAAGTAATACTAAAACAACTCATTCATGAAATGCTCATTTAGAATAATTTTCCATAGCATACCAAAACTTTTTGGCACACAAATAGTGTACATCCATTCATTTATGTATTAAATAAACCTCGTTTTGTGAACTGCGTATACTCGCGACTTTTGTTTCACGCGTCGGCGTAACGCGCTTACAAGCTCGTATTAAGGTTGAATTCCTGTCACGCTGACGGTCGGTCGCGTACGTCAGCGAGAAAAACAGTAGCAAATACGCGCCGCTGACGTCTGCGTCGCAGTATGGTGCTATACTAGGAATTCCTTCGTTTCGTTGAACCTCACCTGGCAACACGAAATCGCATTCGTTTTTTTTTTTGAAGCACGTAATTTGGAACGCATGTACGCGCGTATACAGGTACAAACTTAAATGCGCTGCAAAATCCGCTAGTCTGTAACCGCTCTATCCATCGCAATTAGTAAAAAAATAAATTATACTTACTGCGGCCACATGTTTATACATTTCCAGTCTACTGGAAAGTGCTTTTTGACAGTCAGCCTCTAATTTTCTATTGCTATCATTCAGTATTATCTTCAGACATTTTAAACCTGAAAGAAAAAGTTGGAATTTAAAGCACAAGATTTTTAAATGTTAGGTCAGAACCGAGACTTGAAATTGCAATAGTGGAATAATCTCCAGGCATGCACTATTTTAATTGGTCGTTTGGTCTTTTATGAGAACGGGCCTAAGACTGAATTGATAATTTATGCTCATTATGTCGACTTACGTCTGCCAGCACCATGCTCCAGATCTTTACAATACGTCAGTAAGTCCATCGCACAAGCCCGCTCCAGCAACGGATCTGCCTCGATATCCACTTCCGTTTCCTCTATGATTTGCGCAACTTCACGCGCACACTCAGCTGAGACGATTTTATGATTCAAAAGAGCATTTTTCAAACATTCTTCGACCTGTTGAGGAAATAAATAGTGTTTTAATATCTTTAGATACAAAAACTATGATTAAACTAGCTTATTCCCGCGGCTTTGCCCGTTTGGAGTTCGGTAATTATCCCACGGGATCGTACTACCGGGATCAAGGTTATAAACTATCTGTGTGCCTAATTTCATCCAAATCCGTTCAGTAGTTTTCGCGTGAAAGAGGAACATCCATCCATCCATCCACACAAACTTTCGCATTTAGGTATAATATTAGTAAGATTGTAGTGTATTCTTGCACAAACAAACAAAGCCTATATTGTGTTGCTACCGTCTGGCATAGTAGAATTGTTGTTACCTAAAAAAGTTAGGCAGTTAGTTACTCGAAATTTTACCATACCTGTCCATCAGAATTCGTAATATCGTTTGGCACGGCACAAATCGTCTGTATTTCAGCTTTGCATAATTTACCAAGCAAAGGGTCCAGGCGATAGTTCAAGGCTTGCTCTTTTAACACATTCGCAAGTTCATTCTCACAAGCTACTGTTAATTTTGATTCTCTAAACTTCTCTTTCAAACAATATAACATTTTGCCTTGAAGCTCCATGTCTTGTGGTTCTTTTGCTGGAAAAGAAAACAATAATAAGATTGGGAGTTTCTTAGTAGTTATAGTAGCAAGCAAATGGGGTTATCTGCTGGTAAATGAAGTGAACAAACATTATATTGTATTTTATTTGACCTGACTCATAAGGTGAATGGCATTGCTTGAAGAAACATGCATCTGACACTCCATTTACTTACGACTGTGTTTTATATATATTCATCCATATTCATCTACAGCTACACTAAAAGATCCTAAATATTTTATTGATATAAAAATTATCTACTAGTTGGCAAATATGTCTACCTAATGTAAAAATGGATTTTATACCAATCACAACTGAACAAAATTTCGTAATATCCGTTTTGCAAGCTTTTTGTAAATTGTTGTTGAACCGATAATCCATATTTTGCTCTATCATCCTGTTAACAATAACTACTTTGCAGTTTTCATCGAAATGTAGTTCTTGGCGATGAATCTGGAACAATTAAAACCTTAAAATTAAACAAGTTGTGTATTTGATGACGGTATTAAAAGAAAGAAAACGAGATGTAATAGATACCTTCAAACAATCTAGAATCTTTGATGCATCAGTGTTATGGCAATACAAGTCTATCATATCATTACAACTTGTAATTAAATGATAGTCAACAGCATTGTCAGCAAACTCTTGTTTCCTAACAACGAATATAGCCTTCCTACACCCATCGGATAACTTCCCTTTGGCTGTTTGAAGACATTCCAATGCAGCTGACTCTCCATGGGGTACATTGGCACAGTACATTTGCAAGTCATTCTTACAAGCTTCTTTTAACTCCGGATCTAAATCAATATTTTCCTTTTGTTGGAAAAGCTGTTGTCTCAGCTGCTGGCGACAATCCTTGAATATTGTATGCTTCCTCTTTGTTAGTGTGTCATTTCTTACTATTTCACTTAGACATGTGACCACCTGACTTTTAGTTTGTGCCTTGGGACAAAATCTAACCCCATAAGATTTGCAAGCATTCTTAAATTTCCTAGTAAACCTATAATTTTTCAGTGAGATCAGTTGCTCATGTTCTATGGCAGCTCTGCAGTTAACGTTAGCTTTAATTTCTGGATCATTTTTATGGCTTATCAAACATTCCATGATGTCGTCCTCCTCTTTCTTACTTTTCAGTTCTGATGAACATAGCCTCTCAATAGGAACCCTACAGTTAATGTTAACAATGACATTCAATTCAATATGGCCACTTTGTGTTTCTGTAAAGTTTGTTACAATTTCTCTGCACTTTGGTCCAAGTTCTTTTATTTTATTTTGTAAGCATGATATTTCTTCTCCCTTTCCAGTATTTTCAAAGCATAAATTGATTAGATCATCCATGCAATAATCTTCAATGTCTGGCATCAAATCCACACTAACAGCTCTCTGCCTCATTACTCTCCTCACTTGGGCCTCACAGCCAGGTTTCAACTTTCCTCTAAGATCAGGATTATAAGCATAGTTGTACAAGCATGGTAATACAAGAGGATCTTTTTCATTCTGGTGTTCACTGGCATCAGCCCACTGGAGTTTAGCTTTACACACTGTAACAGCATCATATTTGCATGCCTTGTATAACATGGGATCCAGTTTAAAATCTCTGGATATAAAATATTGTATTTGCAGCAATGCAGCTTCACAATCATTGGTCATTAGATTGGTACCTAGTTTTTCCATCAAACACGACATAACTCGACCATTTCCATAGCTTACTTCTCTACAGGCTCTGTCCACCACAGGTTTGCAAGCCTTCCTTAGAATCGGGTCCACTCTCCAATCTTCACCGGGATCAGCTTCTTGAACTAAAGTTTCCAAAGATTTCTGACATGGTATACTGATTCTTTTGTCTTTCCTCTTTCTTGGCCTGGCATGATCCATGAGGCAGTGAATTGTTCGACCCCCAGCTTCAATGCCTTTACATAGTGTTGTAATATCGTTGGCACAGTTCTGCATTAACTCTGGCGACAGCCTATAGTCATCCATCAGCATCTTTCTATGATCAATCATCTCAGTTGTGCATTCAGGGCTTAATTTTGTGCTTTCATTGCGAGATACATTTTCCAAGCATAATAAAATTTGTGCGAGTCTGACATCCTTATCATCAACAACACCTTTACGGCAATGATATTTTCTAATATCTTCTTTACAAGACTTCACTAACCCTTTACTCATTCTATAATTCATAACAATATTTCTTTGGTCATAAAACAGTTGATCTTGACACTTTTTCCGCATTCCTGAAACAAAATAGTGAAATTACATAAAACCATGGTTAATTAAACCTAGCTAGATTGGCGATACAACCTAATGATACTCCTAAAATGTTGATCGCCTCATAGGTTATGTGGTTGCAAGCGCAACTGCTGAGCATGAGGGCCTGGAATTGATTCCCAGGTTGGGCAGTGTTATTGGGTTTTTCCATCAGGAATTTCTCAGTAGCAGCCACGGAGACCAGATTTCTGCCTGGTTGATAGCAATAGCCCTATTACTACATGGAACTTTAAAAGTTTAAACATAACTGGCAAAATGTGAGTGTACTAGGTTCACCTCTGCCTAATCCATCGGGAATCACAGTCTTGATGTTATGTTATCAAAATGTTTGATAACAGAGTGGATTATTTTGATTGCTACTTGAAAACAAGTCTTGTTTACATGTCATCAATCAACAATAAAATTTCCTTAAAAAAGCATTTGTATAAGAATATTCACCATTTTCATATTTGTGTCTCAAAAGACACTTGTACATCAACCAGGAGCCTGGTACTTCATCAGGGCAGAAGTTTTTCTGATCCAAGTTACATGCAGCAAATATTATCTTGTCTAACTGAAGGGTATCATACTTCATTTCCTCAAGAACAGTCATCTCAGACTGACATTCAGGTCGTGGATGAATGTGCCGGTCTTGTAAGCAGTTTAAAGTTTGCTTCTGAGATAGACTTCTATGATCAAATGGAATTCTACCACAAGTATGAGCTTCTATGTCATCATTACAGTTCTTTAAGAAATTGCCAATGATCTGCCAATCATTGAAAACCAGAGATTCTATTTTATTTATCATCCTCCAACATTTTTTGTCTCTTACACTTGATTTTTTTTTTAACACACAATCTATCATGTATTCGTTTGGGCTTAGACAGTTTAATATTGCAGGCTCTTCTTGACATGGTTCCTTTAGTTTAAACTCCACATAATCATTTTCCAAAAGCTCTGCTTGGTGAGTCCATAGCTTGTGTTGGCAGAGTAATAAAATTTGAGTTTTGTTGTATGACGCATTTAGTGCACAAGACAGTATTGCGAGATCATCATCCAAGTGCGAGCACAGCTTATGATACAAAGCACATCCCGATACATCTAGTGTATATCTATCACTGGGTCGATTTATTATGTTACCCAAAACTTGTGTGTCTCGGACGAATATTACTAAACATGCTGTTAGAATTCCCGCAGTCGTTGTAACTATGTTATTTAGCATTTCGCTGCCGGCTTGCGAGCTTTTCTCTACGAGTGGTCAGCAATTTTTACTCAAACATAATATTTCTATCCATTGTACGGATGACTTACATGAAATATATCATAACCGATTCATTTAAATTATATCAGTTGATCGCCTCTTCACAAATCCCCTTAGAATCACTTAGAACCAATAATAAAACTAACAAAGCACTGTAAAATTTGTTTAGAGAAAATTGGTTGAAAAGAACGATTGTATTCAGTCCATCGACCGAATGACAGAATGTGCAAGATTGAATGAGTGAGTGAATCAACAAAAGCAGAAGACAGCAGAGGATATGACAGCAGTGACAAAAGACAAAAGTGACATCATACTAAAAGTGTTGTTTAAAAAAAATATTACCCTATCTTCCTCCTAGCGTCGTCCTGTCAGGTAAACGTCGGGCTTCTACATAGATTTTACGACGCCAATAAATTTAATAGGAAATCTATAATTTATACGACCATATATTTATTTACAAGATAACAGTATTATTTACAAACCATAACTCTCTAGTAATAAAAATATGAACAAGACGTATCAAAAGGGTTACAGGGCGTCAAAAAGTGTTTCACCCCCAAACGACTCAAAACACTTATACTACCAAAGAGGTGTTTTCAGAGCCAGCTTCCAGTGAAAAACGATAGATGGTGCTGTGCAAGACTGAGTGTAAAAACCTTTTTTTAGCTATAAGAAACACCCCTTTATTTTTCCCGATGGGAAATCATCATATAAGTGTCAGACTTTTACTGACGGTTGACTTGCGGTTTGTGCAACAGCCGTTTTTTTAGACTGAACAGCAAAGTTAAGTTTGTCCTTTTAAAAAGTTTGTACGAAACCCTCGGTGCGCGAGTCCAACTCGCTCTTTGCCGATTTTTTTTAAATGATATCAGTCCGCTTTCCTGTTTAAATGCCGCCTAACTTGTAATTGCAGTAGCGTTTCGAGTTTTTTGATGAAAAGTGTAATATTACAAGCGTAAAATGTTGTTTGTGTGTAAATGTGAAAGATAAAGCCAATAATATTTATTTGTTGTGGCAATTCTTGCGTACGTCAGTCTACCAAACGAAATATTTTATAGGCCCAGTTTTAGTTATTTCACTTATTTCAATATAGTTTATTGTACTCTGTGGGCCCAGTGTCATTCGTGTCATTCATTGTTTCATTCAATTTGATTCAATAATTTCATTGATGTAATGGTTAAAAAAATATTTCTACAATACACCGTAACTAATAGTAAATAATTGTAGCAATTTTTGGAAACAGTTTGTGTTTACGAGTGAATTTTCAACATGGAGGAATTTGTGGAAGTTAATCAAATATCGGATTTTATTTCATATCTTCGCAGTGTGAGTATTATTGTCATTATTAGTGCTAAGATTTTTTACAGGTTGATCTCAAAATAAACTGCTGTTACATTATTTAACAACTATTTTCGAATTAAGCGAAAGTGTAAATTCCTAGACTCGTACCTACAGTAATATTGCCTATAATGTTCCCATCTGGGCGGTTACTCGTTGCCGTTGTGTCGCCCCGGTTGGCAGACGCGGCCAATGGCATAATGTATCGGTACCTGTCTAATTATCATGTTACTATTGTTTAGCCGGTAACAGAGAGCAAAGGTGCTTATTTAACATAATACTTACTGCATTTCATTATAGAAAGCTTAAAACTTAGGCTAGACTTGCAATGTGTACTTACCTATTTTTTGATTGTGGTTTACTTTGACTAGAGTACTACTAGAATATTGACTATGATACTAGAAGTTGACTCTTTGGCAGAATATAATACATCTTTGAAAAAGAAAGTGAAACTAATATCAAAGGTTTCAAAAAGTAACATGAAAACTACCCGACCAGCAACATCATTCCCTTAGGGCTGAAATAATAGGAACCCTCACACTAATTGCATAACACATGTTATGCTGTATTTCAGAGATCATTCATCACATTTGCCTAGGCAGCTTAGGCCTCTAAGACAAGACTAGCCATCAAAAAAAAAATCTAAAAAACTTCAAAAGGAGAGAATATATTTTCCTGCTTCCAATGTTGATATAAAATAATAAAAATCAATAAACCACTCAAGGCTTTTAGCTAACGTCATTAGAGATTTTTAAATTCAATCAAATTACATAATTTATGTAAACTAAATCATCTTTAAATAGTTGTCTGTATTATTTAATATTATTAAAAAAAAAACTCTAAAATATCTTTATTCTTTGCCCTAAAAGTCTAGAAAAAATATATGTTTAGGTATCAAATAGGTACATCAATTTTGTACAAGCGAACTGAATATTAATTTTGAAATTTTTTGAGCCCTTATGTGGAGATTTTAAATGTGGGCAGTCATCCTGACATCAGAATGACTGACCAATTTTTAAATTCATTTTCTCAGTTATTAACTAGAAGCCACAGTGATCTTTATATTAATTTCGATAAGGTTGCTGTTGCTGTGATGTTTCTTCTAGTTGCTGCTGTCAGAGACAAGATTACAAAATAAACCTATTTTGTAATCTTGTAGTTGTCCTGTTAAAATCTGCCCATTTTTTCCTCAAATATTAATTAATATCACCAATTTAACCAAGTTTTTAGTTATCACCAATTTAATGATAACAATTGCAATTATAACATAATTATGTTTTGTAGTTTTTGTTATCAGTGTGTGGACATTATCTTTACAAAAGTATGGAAAAGTGTAAACTATTTTGAGTGATAGTATCATAAATTATGAAAAATTTATTTATTACTTTTTATTAAAATCATTTCATAACATAAAATGTAGATATAAAATGCACATTTGCTACTTATAGGTATTTGAGTTTTCCACCTGAATGATTGCTAGAATATATTTTGCGGGAAGCATCATTCTATCTCAAATTCATCATCTGCCTAGCCTTTTTGCCAACTTTATTGGGGTCGGCTATCAGTCTTACCGCAGCTGAATGCCAGATTTTACATGGAGCAATGGGCCTATCTGACCTCCACAAGTTCCACAACACAGAACTTAGCACTGGGTAATTAAATATGGTGGTACCCCTTGGTAATAAGACTGGTTGTCAGACTTTCGGGCCACTGACTTCCAGTAACGACTATCATAGATCTACAACAGCCGGGAACAAGAAAATATAATGGTCACCCATCCACAGACCGACCTTCGCAAACGCCGCTTAACTTTAAAGATCGGCCCGTGCGGCTGTTTTTATTTAGCCACGAGCTCCTCATGGTATAGACATAGTATCTCTAATTAAGAAACATTTATTTAAGTACAAAAACTTGGCCACCTTGAATTATGCATTCTAATATTCAATAGAGGTCAATTCAAAATAAACGTGTTTGTATACAACTACACACACATACTGTTGCTGGTAATTTTATAGCCATTATATTATCATACATATTATTACGTAAGTATATCAAATACAAAATAAGTAGGCACTCCGAAAATGAATACCTACCCTACTCTGTTTGCGGTATTAAATTATTAAAAAATGTGATAAAGTAATTACGTACTTACCTTTTTTTTTTTGGATGGGAAATCATCAAATGACTCCTCCCGGTCTGGGCGGAGCAGGAGGGAGTGTCAGACTTTTACTGACTAAAACCCATCCATGTTCCTTCATCGCCATTTGTGTTCCGGGGCCACGGTATCTCTTTCGAACAGTCCCGCAGCCCCGGCAGGCATCGGCCCTTGCTTCCTTTTTGCTTGAGGCGCGTGGAACACGAACGCGCCGTCGACACGGCCTGTCGTCATGAGATGGACGGACGGCGAGCTAGCCCATAGCTCACCGTCCACAGGCCCGCGCCTACGGTGGCCGGGGGCCACGTGGCCCCCGGGACGCCCGGGGCGTCTCCCGCAGCGGCTGGGACGTGAGGTTCTCTCCCTCTCACGTTCCGCCACCTCCTTCGCTAGCATGACTGCTTCGCAGAAGGAGGTGACGGCGTCCCATTCCGTCTCGCTCCGGACCATGGATTGAACCAGGGCCGGAAGCAAGAGGTCGCCGCCGCCGATCGCCGCTTATTAATTACCTACCTCAAGTACTTAGAATAATTAATAGGTACCTAAACAAACTTTGATATAATGTTTGATAATAATTGGTACTTACACTTATCTTTTGTCTAATAAGATTAACTCGTTATGCTATTTCGGGCGCAAAGAGACGCACTTTCGAGCAAGAAATGCATCTTGGATGTAAAGACTTGCGTTTCCCGCAAGCATCGTTATTGCAACCGAATTTTTACATGAGTACCTAATTAGCGATCGAAAGTTCGCGATTTTGTCGTTATCTACAGACTGCCGGTCGTGGCAGTGACGCACTAGAGAGATTAATTAACATGGCGGTAGCGAAAATGTAGCATAAATCCTTTTATCCTTGACCTTGCCTCATAGTGACTACTGGCAAGGGAGAAAAGAAATCTTCACTTTTTGAACGTAGGTGTCACACGGGAACATACAGACAGCTACCAGAAACGTTCAAATTTTCCTAATCAATCGTGAACCTAATGCTTTAGCGATAAAGTTGGAAATCTAATAAAGAAATTTGACAGATTGTAGTAACTTGATGTGCTGCCGTCTTTATCTACTACCGGGATGAAAAATGACTAATGTTATGTCCATGGTCTGTTCATTGTCTACCTGTGTGCCAAATTTTATCAAAATATATAAGAATTGGCTATTAGAGGCCAAGGTATGAAGTTATGTAGGTACATTCGCATATATCAAAACATTGCACCGAAAATTTAACCCTAACCTCAGCAAAATCCGCAAATCTGTCTACGGTCGTCAATTATAAACATAAATGCTAATAATGTTCTGATAACCGCAATAGGTAAATTATTAGTTTGGCCATGAACTGACGCCATCGCTGTAGAATAGATCGTGTGTTCGTTGAATATGACGTTCACTCGTGATTTCGCTACTTTGACCTTGCTTGCATCACAGATTCACGGCCCAAGGCATTCTCCGTTTTCGGTTCGATTCGTCCCACCCACTAACTTTATTTAAAACCGGCCAAGTGCGAGCTGGACTCCGAAGTATTTTAGTTAGGTACTTACATACATATTACTACATACACACACCGATATATTCTTATTTACGAGATTCTGAATTTATGTTAAACAAATTTGTGTTAACATTGTGCACTGACGATAACAACATAGCAACTGAAACGGAAATTTCTAAACATTTCTATAACTAGGACGGTAATAGTCGAATGGCAGAGAAAATTGTATGCATTTGACTAAAGAATTTAGCAAACTGAGTACCGGGCTCCTTGGGTACAGTCAAGCAACCGCACATCTGTTACACTACGACACAGAATCGGTCTTTACGAATATCAATCATGTTGGCACTACTGATGTGCCTTTCACCGTACAACGCAATACCACAGATGACAATACTCTAAAACAGACATCCGCGACGCCCACTGGTAACGCCTGACCAAAACTCTGTGACGAAACTTTATGGGCATAAATAATGTCGTAGTTACTCTCACTGAAAATAGGACATAACATCCGTAAGCAACCAACGTCCAACATAAAATGCTGCCCACGTAGATCGTACCAATGACCCTAGTCTCCTGGGAGAGGTTAATGCCATGCAGATGCAGTAAGGCTTGCCTGCGATCGATATGCATGCAACTATGTGTAATAGCTTGGTACTAGAAGCTAAGTACAGAAGTACATCGCCTACTGTGAATCGTTAACTGTGGCAGAAGTGGTGTGAGAGATGCCCATAAAAACTTTTTGGAATGAATGTATTCACTACACAGTTTTAAGCTTTCACGGCTTATAAGTATCGGGAATTCAAAATAATTGAAAATCACGTAAGATGTCCCGTAACGGTGCATGAATATTTTCCTGTATTTGTATTACATCGATGTCACATCGCAGAGCATGTAGAGCGCTGTTTACCAACCAGTTTTTGAGGGACAAGACATAATAGGCGAGACGACAAAAAAATCTAATTAATCCGTCATTCACTTAGATTATATTTGACCCGTGTTTTTTCTTTTGTAACGTAAACCAAAATTGACGAAGATACGACGCTTTTTAAATTCTCAATACGTCACGCCATGGTATAATTTTTAGCTAGTTCTGACGTCACGAGCCCCCACTCCCGAGTTTTGATGCGTTTTATCTTTGTCAATATTCATTGATTTACAAAAACAAAAAATACGTGTCCATTAATTTCCAATACTCTAACTGACGGACTAAATAGATTTGCAATTTTTTGATACTGTCGTCATGCTTATTATTGGTGTACGTTACCCCAGCAGGAAAGTGTCTCCTAGAGTTATATGAGCGGCACGTATAATGTGTGCCGTAACTGCTGTAAATGTGCCCCCACATAAAATATGTGTGCCCCCTGTCGTTTTCGAAAAAAACGGAAAAAACGATTCCTGCTGGGGTATCGTTTTTCTAGCAGGAAAATTCTAAACCAATGATCAGAGAGAGAAACATTGTGCATGGCCTTGTAGCTTATAGTAGTGCCAAAGTGTGCCCCCAAAAATAAATTGTATGCCCCTTCAGGTTTTCGAGATATTGCATTTCCTGCTGGGGTAACGTTTTGCAGAATCGTATATCTCTAAAACCATTGCATGTGCCCCTGTAGAATAAACATACACGCGTAGCTCTCCATGTGTGCCCCTCAGTGCCCCAATTAGATTTGAGAAAATATTTATAATTTCCAAGTTATCACGGTTTTATGAAAACTCGAAAAAACATCACAGCGCCTAAATGAGACAAGGTATAAGCTCGCTGAAAACTGTATTGGGTCCGCCTTGGCGCTACTAATAACCATACAAAGTTTCAAAACTGGTCATGCATGCGTTTTTGAATTATCTTGATAAAACTCAAAAAGATGGTGCCATAACTTTGACGCCAAAAATACAAGGAACCAGCTCGATCCCAGATGTGTAGGTATTAAGGAACTAGTGTGCCCTTAGTCAAAAATATATGGTGAAAATATTTAGCTTGGAATGTTTCGCATTAAGTAAATATTTACAAAAAACCAAACATGTAAACAACGGCTGGTTATCCGACCAAATTCGAATGACTACTAAAAAGCGACGGATTCATACATATCGATGACCTTCTTTAATTTACGCACTAACCGATTCACACGTGTTCTGCCTGAGTACACTGAAGTAGAAAAGTAATATGTAATAAAATAAAATTGTTATTGGATAATATTGTACTAGCTTTTTCTGTGATTTTGCACATGCTTAAGTACATTATAAATAGTAGCCTATGTGATATTCCAAGGTAAGCTATCTTCTTCATTCAAAATTTCATTAAAATATATCTAGTAATTTATGTGTGAACGAAATACATACATCCAGATATTTGCCAGGTCTTGTACCCAAAATTTGATTGGGGGATGTTTTAAAAAAAATATAGTTCATGAAATGTGTGATGAATACCTACTACGAAAAAGAGGTAGCTATTTTTTGTATAAAAATAAAAAAAACAACACAACAGTAATAGAAGTATTTATATATTTATTGATAAGCCGTAGGTTAGATAAATTAACATTAAGTTTTTCATCATTAAGGTAGATGCTCCAGGGTAGCCCGCGAAATCCAAATTTTCTTAGAAAGGTGCAGGAAATGCAATATCTCGAAAACCTGAAGGGGCACACAATTTATTTTGGGGGCACATTTTGGCACTACTATAAGCTACAAGGCCATGCACAATGTTTCTCTCTCTGATCATTGGTTTAGAATTTTCCTGCTAGAAAAACGTTACCCCAGCAGGAATCGTTTTTTCCGTTTTTTTCGAAAACGACAGGGGGCACACATTTTGTATGTACATTTACAGCAGTTAGGGCACACATTATACGTTCCACTCATATAACTCTAGGAGACACTTTCCTGCTGGGGTAACGTACACTTATTATTGTCATATTTGAGAGGCTCTCAATGAGAGCCTGGTTAAACGCTACAAGCAATTAAGCATCACAAAGGCGACCAAGTCGGGAAAATGGTGTTCTATGTTCGGTCTAGTACTTACGTGTCCAACCGCAGCGCCTGCGAAAATCAGTGTCCAAATTATCAGCTAGTACTTCATGCTGTATTTAATATCATCAGCTTATCAGCGGCCCAGATTTCGTAAGTGTATTATTACTGAAATGATTTATCATTCGAGTGTTTTAACACTCGGCGCTATAAGAATAATTATAAATTGATGCTTCTTTCAGTACTTGCGCACTTTACGAACTCTATTATTTTGAAAAGTATGAGAAAATGTTCATCTTCAGTTTTGCCGACCTCTTAGTCTTATCAGAGAGTGTAAATAAGCAATAACTACCGTACGTTACACTTGGTTACACTAGTTTAATTTTGCAGAACATTTGCAAAATTGCTATTTATAGATAACTAGCGGACGTCACGCGGTTTCACCCGTGTAGTTCCCGTTCCCGTGGGAGTACGGGGATAAAATAGCATATGTTACTCAGTAAAGACGTGGCTTTCAAATGGTGAAAGAATTTATGAAATCGGCGCAGCAGTCTTTGAGTTTATGCATTACAAACATACACACACAAAAATACAATTCTTTCCTCTTTATAATATTAGTGTAGATGAGAGGCTGAGGTTTTGTTTTTAGGGTTCCGTAGTCCTGAGAAGGAACCCTTACAGTTTCGTCATGACTGTCTGTCTGTCCGTCCGAGGTTTAGCTAAGATACCGTTAGTACTAGAAAACTGTAATTTTGTAGAGGTGTGTAACTGTGTATATCAATAACGCCGACAGAGTGGTAAAATAAATTTTTGAAAAATATTTTTTTTAGGGTAGCTTCCCTACATGTGACGTGGGGATGAATTTTTTTCGTCGTCTACCCCATCGTGTGGGGTATCGTTGAATAGGTCTTTTAAAATGACTTAGGTGTTGCTAAAACTACTTTTCGATTTAATACTCCATTCGAAATATTAATCTTTAAAGTGTAAATTTTTGTTCCAGTAGGGCGTCCCCCCCCCCCCCCTCTAAAAGCTAAACTGCTGGCTTGAATAATCTGGAAAAATTCATGATGATAGTGCATTTCATAAACTTTAAAGGAAAACTATAGCGGTTAAGACAACTTTATTAGTTTAGCAGTAATCGTCGTTTTTTTTTCAATTCATCGAAGTCATGTCTGCCACTGTATCAGTTGACCTATTATCAATTCGATTTTTGTCGTTACTCCGACGTTTCATTTGGTCGAAAATCTTTTTACCGAAGTTACACTTAGCCGAAATGACATTTGTTCGAAGTATTAAGTTTCCGAACATGCATTATTTATAATGCTTTTTTTCCTTTTTTTTTCTTCCCGATTCACCGTTTTCGGAATATAATCAAATTTAGAAGAAAACCTGCTACGACTCCTTGACGCGCGCTCGCTACGCTCGCATTTCACACCCACTTTCTGTCACAAACATCGTCGTCGCTCCGCCGCCTTCGGCCTACGCTCCTTACGGCAGCTAGCAAGACTTTTAAAGTTTAATGTTTCGTTTATGGAGCATTAAATCGAAAAATAGTATTAGCAACCCCTAAGGCATTTTAAAAGACCTATTCAACGATACCCCACACTATGGGGTAGATACGACCATAAAAATAAAAATAAACTACTTTGTCGGCGTAATTGATATACACACCCCTACAAAATTACAGCTCTCTAGTACTAACCGTCTCTTAGCAAAACCTCGGACACACAGACGGACGGACATGACGAAACTATAAGGGTTCCTTCTCAGGACTACGGAACTCTAAAAAACGAAGGTTTATACAAATGGCACAAGCGCGACGGCTGAGCGTGGGCCGGTTTAGATTCCCTGGTCGGGAAAAAAATTTTTTTTCATCAGGAATTTCTTAGCATCGGAGTCTGGTGGACAGTTGATGGCCCACCCCCTATTACATGGGACACATAAATGGCCTTTCGGGGATAACAGGTGTGATGTTATGTGTTAAATTTATCTAAATGCTCCGTGCTACCGTAACATTGCACTAAACATACACAAGAGACGGCAAACTTCTTCGAAGAACGCGTAATCGATGTGATAAAAATATTACGTTCAGACCTGAAATCGATAAAGAACAGCCCTAATCGGTTTTTATAACCTTGACCGATAAAATAGTCTAGTACGACAAGGTTAATTTGTTATGAAAAATGGAGAAAATAATGTCGCAATATTTTTTGCCTGAAATATTAAAATGCAAGTTAAATCGGCTGGTTACATCGAGTTCGATTCCAAGATATTGATATTGTACAATAAGGAATATGCAAGAAATACAAAACTCTTTAATTTATTAAAAATGCCTTGTATTGGCGCATAAAAACATTGTGGTACACTTAAGTTCCTAAAACATCACTTATTTTACAATTTATTGTTTTATGTAGGTAGCATGTTTTTGATGAAACGGAACCCACTCTCAAAACACGTCGTGGACCTCGATAACGGCGGTAGTGACGTCAAAGTCTATGTGTCAAAAAAACACTTTTATTTGAAAAGTAGTTAAAGTTTCACTAAGATTTTATTATAATATCGTTATCGCTTTTTTTACTTGACTATAGCACATACAATTAGTAAAATTACTTTATTGAGGCCAAAAAAATAGATGTAAACGAGGCAGATTGAGGTAAATGACGTCACATCATGGCCGCGACAGTCACGGACAAACTCCTGCAATTTTCTATGACAGTTCAATCGAAATTGCAGGAGTTTAATATTATTTTTGAGCGACAAGCAGTAGTTGAACTTAACTTATAATACTTTTCTTGGGTTGATAATAAGAAAAAATTACATGCATATTCCCTATTATCACTTGCTTCGGTGAAGGAAAACATCGTGAGGAAACCCGCATGCGTTTTTTTTTTTTTTTTTTTTTCGGATGGGAAATCATCAAATGACTCCTCCCGCTCTGGGCGGAGCAGGAGGGAGTGTCAGACTTTTACTGACTAAAACCCATCCATGTTCCTTCATCGCCCTTTGTGTTCCGGGGCCACGGTATCTCTTTCGAATAGTCCCGAAGCCCCGGCAGGCTTCGGCCCTTGCGGACCCCTTTATTATTGCTGTCTCTCTTTGAGGCGCGCGTGGAACACGAACGCGCCGTCGACACGGCCTGTCGTCATGAGTCAGACGGACGGCGAGCTAGCCCATAGCTCCCCGTCCACAGGCCCGCGCCTACGGTGGCCGGAAGCCACCACGTGGTCCCCGACGCCCGTGGCGTCTCCCGCGGCGGCCGGGACGTGTGGATCTCTCCCTGTCCCGTTCCGCCACCTGCTTCGCTAGCATTACTGCTTCGCAGAAGGAGGTGACGGCGTCCCATTCCGTCTCGCTCCGGACCATGGATTGAACCAGGTCCGGGAGCGAGAGGTCGCCGCCACCGATCGGTCGCTACGCTACGAGGACACGGCGGTGCTCCGCCCAAGCGGGGCACACCTGCACCGTGTCCTCCGGTCGATCCTCACAATGGAAACACCCGGGCGTCTCCTCCCGCCCGATTCGGTGCAGGAACTTACCGAAACATCCGTGTCCGGTAAGAACCTGCGTCAGGCGGAAGGTGAGGACGCCGTGGCGTCTCTCCAGCCACTCCTCAAAGAGGGGACTTATCGCCACTATTGTGGTGTGCCCTGCACGGGGTTGCGACAGTCGCTCTCTCAAAACCCGCATGCCTGAGAGATATTTCTCGACGGCATGTAAAGCCAAGTCAGAGGCCCTTGGCATAAAAACTCTGACACCAAGTTAGGTTAGCTACTAACTAACCACACGATAAAAAGAAGACTTATTTTCGCCAATTTAACGATGAGGTTACTGGCAGTCAGTTTCAAGGATCTGATTCTTCGACCTTAGGAAGTCCTAAACTTGTCGTAATATGGCCATTACCAAAAGACATTAGTACATTCAGGTAAAATATACAGGGTGTAAACCACCTCATCACGAAGCCGTCACCAAGCATTCTGTACATCAAACTAAGTAACTTTGCGCAAAAATTATTGCCGGGAAAATTGTCTCGGGACTTTTTTTTTTGGGATGAAAATTCACTTTTTGTGGTAGAACTCAATGTAACGCACTGAAAAAATTGTGCTGATGAATGGATTGAATAGTACGGGGTCGTGGAGGTGTTTACAGTAAATCTTACATTAAAAACTTGTATTTAAAAAAAGTTGTCAAAAAGTTGGAACTTTGACCCCCAATATCTCCGTAACTAGAAGGTATGATGTAGAACAAAAAAATGATCGCAATGACTAGTAGAACAAGTGCCTTTCGGCTTCGATAGACCACAGCAAAAATGGCTAATTGTATTATTAGGTATATTTGGTGTCTGATCTGAGATTAGAAGCCTTAGTACGCCTACTCTATTTTATTCATTCGTAGGCCTTATGTTTAATGTAGTGCTCCAGTTTCTTTACTTACCTTTTTTTTACACTTTTGGTAGTACACAAATCAAACTCATCTTTTGTGTGGTATGTGCACTATCTTCTTCTTTATGATGTGAGAGTTTTTATGCCTCCCGTGGGCCTCTGACTTGGCTTTACATGCCGTCAAAAAATATCTCTCATGTATGCTGGTTTCCTCAAGAAAGCCTCAAGAGGTTTTCCTTCACCGAATGACTATGGCTTGACAGTCTGATGTGTGCTATTAATGACTATAAACAGCACATAAGCTTGTTTTCACAAACTCAGATCAACAAAAAAAGGGAGAAGGAGCGCCGCAAACATCAAAAGTGAAGCCATCTTTTATCTATGTGTGTATCGAAGGGTTGGCAACCCTTCGATACACACATAGATAAAAGATGGCTTTCTTATTATTATGGTTTCTTATTTTTTTTCCCCTATATTTTGGGGAATAATATTGTATGGGTAAGATAATATTGTAACATAATGTGCAGCCATTTTGGATCATTTCTTAGAGCTAGTATCCATTTACTTTTTGTTTCAGTATTAATTGGAAATCTAAAATATTAGATACTTACATAAAAAATAAGGAAATAGGAATAAAACGCGATGTAAGAAATCACATTTCGAATGGGGAAATTTTAAATCGTATTATGGCAACCCTCGCACTTATGTCACTGCGTTAAGTGTTTTGTTCCAGTAGGTAACCTAAAACTAGATAATTTATTAAAAAAAAAAAAAAAAAATTAAGTACTTACAAGTGAAATGTGATTCCGTGAGACTTTTTATGTGATTTACTATTGTTTTTACCACTTTTCACTACACACGAAGGCATAATTCTATTTTTTTAAACTATGTTAACTAGACGACGACTTGTCACGTATTAAGAGCGGTGAGCATGGTTTTAGTTGTATGTGTGTGCGTGAGCGTGTATTTTACTTGCAGGAGCACGGTTTTGTGGCTTCACTTTAGATTTTCGCAGCGCGCCGTTTTTCTTTTTTTGTTGATCTTAGTTCACAAAGCGATATCTAATTTAATGGCCTAAGCGTAATATTATTACACTGTTGAAATTTCATTTGGTATTGCCTTTTTAGCGGAAACAGGCACAAGTGTCGCCACATTGACACGGTATGGCCAGTGTTTGACCATAATTATTGGCATTAGTAAGTATACAGCTGTTGACCACTGGCCCAGTGATAAAGGCCCCGACTTACTAGTTTTTGGTTGTGGGTTCAAATACGAACCCGGGCAGGCGCAACTTTGTGTAATTTATTTCTTCACCACTGCACACAAATCGGTGAAGGAAAACATCGTGAAGAAACTGAATGTTCTTGCTAGAGAAAAAAAATCGACAACATGACATCTACTAATCCGCGCTGGGCCCTTGTGCTGGATTACAGATTACAGCCCGGTCTCTCTCTTAAGAGAGTGAGTCTATGTCCCAGCAGTGGGAACATTGTAGGTTGGTTATGCTAAACGTGACATCGACTGATAAAATAAAAGTTTTCTTTCTTTTAATTTCAGATTGAATGGCGCGACCCATGGCTAATGGCGCTGATATCTTTCCACGTTATAATAACGTTCACTTGCTTCTCAACGAGGAACTATGGGAACTTTCAAGTTATATTATTCATAATATTATGTAAGTACTTATTTAAATACTTCTACAGTACCTCCTTATATTTTTCGTTTCACCTTCTAAATTGAAAATCATCTTATGAAACTAGTATGCAAGGAGCTAAGGAGTGTCCCCCATTGACCTTTGTCTCAATAAAACTGTAAGGAGAACGGAATAGGGGAACCGTAATGCATAAATCATCTTCCCACTTACGGCCTTGACGACCGAGTTACTAACCTATCATTAAATACTTACTATTAGGGTAACGGTTTCGATAGAAAAGTCAGGACATTGAAGAAAAGTCCGTACTTTTTACTTTACTTTTTTTTTTTTTTACCAACGGGACCATTTATAACCTCCGGCGTCCGTCCGTCCGTCCGTGCGGATCATGAATACAGCCCGCCGCGCGCCGACAGACGTCAGCGGGCTGTATCTCATGATCCGCAATAGGTAGACATTCGAAACATTCACAGAATGTTTTCTGTTACCGCTATAACAACAAATTAACAATAAAAATAAATTAAGGGTGGCTCCCCTATTACGATGGTACGGAACCCTTCATGCGCGAGACCGACTCGCGACTTGGCCGGTTTCTTTCAATTTTTTATTTGTAAGTAAAACAAAGACCGACAGATACAAATAACCTTAAACGCGATGTCTATTAATAACATCATGTCTTCTACACACAAAAACGACTTCATACAGTCTCGCACTAAGATTTCTCAATGAAGGCCAAGCCCCTCTTTACAAACAACTCCTAGACACACACACATTACTTGATTTCAAAACAAATATCTTCACTGTACAGTGTACACATTTTAGCTGTAATGCGAAAATCGAAACCGCCTCTGCGTCATTTGGCACTGCGTCAAAATAGTGAAAGTAATTTCGTTTTTCTGAAACTTATTTCATTGTTGATATTAAAAAATCAAGAAGAGCTCGTGGCTAAATAATAACAGCCGCTCGCGTCAAACTTCAGGTTAAGCCGCGCTTGCCTAGGTTGTTCCGTGGATGGGTGACCACCCAATACACACCGAGTTTTGCTCCGTGTCTCGGAAAGCACGTAAAGCCGTTGGTTCCGGCTATCATTTGTAGATCTTTGACAGTCGTTACATGTAGTCAGTGGCCCGAAAGTCTGTCAACCTGGCTTACCCAGGGGTATAGGGTTACCCAGTCCTAACTGGGTTGTGGAGGTCAGATGAGCAGTCGCTCCATATAAAATATTGGTAATCAACTGCATCCGGTTAGACTAGAAGCCGACCACAACATAGTCGGGAAAATTATAAAAAAGGTAGCATTCTGTCTGCGTGGAATGAACGATGTTTATTTATTCATTTAACCTTCAGACTCTGCTATCTTTTTCTTTCAAAGATAGTATTCTTTTTAGTAAGATAAGTATACGCAATACCATTTCATTATGTTACATCTTAAATTACAACATCCTCTAGAAATACATCCGGCGATTAAATTTATTGTACTGGTAATTAATGGCAACCTTGATTTCAATGTTTCAGTGTTGCTAGTCTATTTTTCGGAGAATATCAACGAGGTTGCTGCGCGGAATTGGACCTTATTCTCAAGACAACAGTACTTTGATAGTAAAGGCCTGTTCATATCGGTCGTTTTCTCGATTCCTATATTACTGAACTGCATGATAATGGTGGTAAGTTGATAAAATATCGTATGATCTAGATATCGTAGTTTGTGGATTTGACTTGTTATTGTAAATTGTGTTTACTGTAGTGAAATTGGAAAAGATATAAGGCAATGTGACCGGTTTGTAGCTAATTGATATCCACTTAATTAGTAGGTTCATTAAAGGAAGCTAATTTGTTACTTAAGGCGACTACAGGAGCTAAATTAGCAATTCTATTTGTGGTGGTTCAAACTTCGTTTGAAATACTGTTAGAATAAAGTTCTAATCAGCTTGCACTACAAAGTGGTTCTTACGTCAGTCACTGCGGGCCGAATAGTGCGAAATTAGTGGTTTTTTGCGATTTACATAAAATCTATTGATTGGACTAAAAATATAAAACACTGTCGTGCTAATATGTTGCTTGTAGAATTTTTTGCAAAATATTAAGTAAAATTAGTTGTATTCTGTTTTCAAAAAACTAACACACTAGCATATATCCTGAAGAATATCATATATTTTGACGGCACGCGTGGCGCAGCGGCTAAGCGATTGGTGGTACGCCGCGTGTCGCGGGTTCGAACCCCGCACGGACGAAACATTTGTATGACCCACAGGTAGATGTTCCGGGTCTGACTGTTTATGTATGTTTGTGAACGCACCCACGGTACAGGAGAAATTCCTAGGGTGGGGCAACTTTTATAAAAAAAAAAAAAATTAAAAGAAACAAGACAAGCAATTATTACTGACTTTGTTTATCAATACAAGCCAAGCAATTATTACTGATTTTGCCTTTTGGACAAAGTTTTGGTTTTGCCTGTCACGTATTTATTTGTACTGCTTTGGGCAAAGTCGAGGTTCTCTACCAATCAACCTTTTAGGGTTAAGGCGCCTGCCTGAGCAAACGACCTTGAGCGAGCAGTTTTTTGGAGCCTACTCCTCTTTATCTAAAAGAAAAACGAACTAATAAAAAATACATTAAATTTCTACATAAATTCTTGACTCCAAAATTGACGTTTTTTTTTAAGTAGCCTATTGTTTAATAAATCCCCTCACAACGAAACCACAGAAATGAGAAATAATGATTTATAACATGGTACTCTTCGTATAGTAACCATTATTTTGATTTGCTAATTATTTATACTAATGGATAGGCAATTTAAAAATGAACATAATGGTCGTGTTTTTTTCCAAAAGATGAATATTTTTTTTTTAAAAGAATAAAAACCAGTAATTTCGCACTATTCAGCCCGCAGTGACTGACGTAACAACCACTTTGTAGTGCAAGCTGATTAGAACTTTATTCTAACAGTATTTCAAACGAAGTTTGAACAACCACAAATAGAGTTACTAATATGACAAACATTGTGATGACAAAAATACCAATATAAAAGTTTCTTGTTTATATTTTCCAGGGTTCATGGCTGTACCAATCAACGCAGATCATGACAAACATAAAGAAGGCACAGCTGAGACAGCGGTTGAAAGAAATGAACATGAACCGGGAACAACAGCAACACATCAAGGCAGAGTAGTGGT
This sequence comes from Xestia rhomboidea, assembly GCA_963853795.1. Lineage (NCBI taxonomy): Eukaryota > Metazoa > Arthropoda > Insecta > Lepidoptera > Noctuidae > Xestia > Xestia rhomboidea. The sequence goes on along the minus strand of OY970764.1, from coordinate 6,750,808 downwards.
CAAGTCAATTATGTAGGTAACGAAAATCAAAATATTTTTGCTAGCATTGTGACGGAAAACGATGAATCTAGGCATATGACGCAGTGATTTATTTATAATTAATTATTGTGACAATGAATTTTCGTAGGACATCGTCCAATAAGCAACAACCGAACGAGAATGATATGTAAATATTTCTAAAGTACGTTTTTAAATGCGGCAGAAGTTGCGTAAGGCGCGGTCGTACGCGTTTTTTTAATGCTTGTAATAAAATTAAATGTATTGTTAATGTAGACTTCACGGTTTATGAAGCACGTAAATGTCATAATTTGTGTTCGTTTTTTCGTTGTATAACTTGCCTGTTACAGTCATCTTTTGAGACGACAATCATCACTTAATTTTAGGCACGGAATATGTTAATTTTAATCATTGTTTTCTATACATAACGTGTTTGTGGAACAAGTTTGATTCAATTTTAAATGATCGCATGGTTCTTGCCTCTCGGTATGAACACTAGAATTAGTCCTTTATCAGTACTAACTAAGGCCATACACCGCCCACAGACTTGTAAGCATTTATTATGTCACAATACACGAGCAGTTTATGAATTTCAATTTAGAGTGCATCACAGTGACTGCATAAGGAAGTTTTCATTGTGGTGAATAAATTGAATTGTTACGTTCAGAAACATTCTTAACCTTTTTGTGTGTAAGTAAAATTTTATTTACTGAAGCGAGACACTAAAGGAGCGTTTGTCAGCGACGCCTGTCGATTGCGTAAGCGCATCCTTTGGTTACTTTCGATTTGGGCGACAATTTGCAGCGCCACGATAGTTGCATAACGCTGTTGAATTTTGCCTCAATTGAAAGCATTCATAACACCCCCAGATAAGATCAAATTGGAGTAATATTTCCAGATTACAACATTTTTATTCGTATGCTAGACACGCTTCCGAACAAAAGATTTGTATTCCTATACAGGCCTACCGCTGTACTGAAGTGGGGCCTGAGGTAGCTACGCGGTGCGGGGGGAGGGTGGTGACATCGAGGGCCAAGTCATTCGTCCACTGACGGACATCAACCACCCTCCCGCACCCCTATGCTACCTCAGGCACCTCGTGAAGCTTGTCCCAGACTGTTGTAAACAAGCCCTCCACACACCTCCACATCGGTCTCCACCGGCGGTTTACAACAGCACGCACTGTTGACGCACTGTACGCAACAGTCTGGCACACGCTTTAGTTAAACGATAGACGCGTAACAAATAATAATAAGATACCTAAAATGTAAGGTTTCCTATACATTAAGATTTGTCATTGCAACGAACATGAGCTTTTGTAAAATGTGCGCTGTGAGTGCGAAAACAAAGATGGCGCATGCTGCCGCGCTTTCAATTATTGGTTGAAATCGTGACAAAAATGCGGACATTTTTGCTCATGCGCAATGCTTTTGACTTATTGAGAGGTCTTTGCATCCAATATTTATAGAGGATACTGCCTTAAACACCAAGTTCCTCAAATCGTAACTTAAAGTAGTGAGCTAGAAATGTGTGAAATAGTAACTAGTGAAACACCTTTTAAGGGTTTATCTTACGTAGAACTTGGCCTAAATATGTTTAGATAAGCAGGATTTAGTACATATTTACTATTGGTGACAATAATACAAAAACCCTATCTAAATGGTTAACAAGTCAGCAATAGTTTGACTTGATTGCAATAGATGAAAATGCCTAAACGGCCTAGAATAACATAAAACGGAGAATACAGCCGGTTGGATATGGTTGGCAATAAAGGGTATAAAAAACCTCTTAACGAAGCCGAAAGGCACTTGTTCTCCCCGTCATTGCGATCATTTTTTTGTTCTACACCATACCTGGGAACCTTCTAGTTACGGAGATATTGGGGGTCAAAGTTCCAACTTTTTCACAAGTTTTTAATGTAAGATTTTTACTTTAAACACCTCCACGACCCCCGTACTATTCACTCCATCCGTCAGCACAGTGTTTTGAGTGCGTTACATTGAGTTCTACCACAAAACATGATTTTTCACCTCAACAAAAAAAAATCGTTTCCCAGCAATAATTTTAGCGTAAAGTTACTTAGTTTGATGTACAGAATGCTTGGTTGACGGATCGTGATGTGGTTGTTTACACCCTGTGTTCCCGTTCCTTATTTTACCATTTCTTCGTTCAACGCCTTGCCTACAGATAGCATTGTAGCAATGTAACACAACATCTTGTCTGTAATACCGGAACGGTTAGGCAGCGGTGCACTTACTACATAGTACACCCACATTTCGCCAGTTATGTTTAAGTCCCATGTAATAGGGGCGAGCCTATTGCTGGCAACCGCACAAATCCAGATTCCGCGGCTGCAAAAACCATTACCTTACCGCAACCGTAGTAATTAAAAGGAACTAAACTGGGCGTATCATACGCCCCATATCTGATGGCAACGTCACGTTTTAAATTCTTCTGATGCAGGATTTTTTCTTCATCGGACTAACATACCTTAACTTTGACTAACTGTTCAAGGCGGTTACCATGAAGACTTAATGCAGTATTGTTTTAATCTCATTCCAGAGTGCGAAAGAGACGGAGCTATACAGGACGATATCCATCTCTTTAACACTCTTGGGTCATGGTAGACCACCACAAGGTAGGCTTGAAGAGAGTTCGCTACATGAGAAGCTAGCTAGTCTCTTGTGATCGAGTTGATGAGTTTTTCTTAGCTATGGTCAAGTTTAGTTTTAGTCTACTTTACAACAACATGCACTTGGAACGGTTACTCACATAAGATCGATCGGACATCTGCTACACAAAACTTAATATAAAGTCAAGGAAATTAATTGTTCAGCAATTCACTACCAAACCAAGTAACATAAATTATATCCAATAAATCATGATCTATCAAATGACCAATTTGGTCGAGACGCCATTGTTTAACTATTGTGTCTACTTTATGGACAGATCATGGGTTAAAGCATCACAATAAATTACTATTCTTTGACAGGTGGACATAGTCGGAATTAACGACGCCATCTTGTATTTTCAACAATTTTCACAGACAATATTTCAGAAAAGTTTACCAACAATGCTCTCCTGACCAGTGGCGTGCCTATGGTCAATATTCCGGCAAGCTAAAGCAAGCCCATAAGGCAAGCAGACTGTTCAGTAACCTTAAATTATTATGAAAAGTAGTAGGTTCTAGTAAGCCAAGTTTTTAAGCTTGTATGGAAGTCAAAAAAAAAAAAAAAAACAAAATATTTTATTTCACATAGGCCTAGATGGGCACTTATAAAACGTCGAAAAAGGTGCACGGTTCGCGTTGGTCGTTTCCATGGTGAGGAACCGGCAAGAAACTCCATGGTTACTCTTTTCAAAAGGAAGCACTACTCCTGATAATATCATTCAAGAGCCAAAAAATACTTCAGTCAGTATAATGACGTAGTGTCGTACTTTGCTGAAATTCCCCAATTGTTCAAACCTACCGATTTCACACACAAAAAGAAAACTCGTTTTATCGATGAATCGTTGTATTTCTCTATTGTTATAACTATGTTTGACTCCCAAATGTGATTGTTGTGTTGTATTTACTCAATATTTATTCCATTTCTGTAACTAATTGCATTTTCTTATTTGTAACTTATGTACTTAAACTAACTACGCATTTTCTTCGTTCATACTACCAGTGTATATTGCATTTTCTTCTGTAAAGTTTTTATATAAATAAGTTGCCATGTATTTAAATGTGGTTTGACACAGTTGAGGTACCGGGATATTGTTTTAAGCGAATTTTTATTTGGTGAGGATTATTAAAATAATAATGTAAGTATGTTTTTTTGGATATTTTTTTTAATGTATAGATGTTACCAATTTGTTTTTTTGAAAGTATAAACGAATTTCATTGTTGCATTGTGAATGTTTTTTAGCTGATTTGAAGGGTGCAGTAAAGTCATTTAAGACTATCTACGCCACATAATATCTTATATTTCTGTATATTTTCATACGAACAGTGCCCTGCTTTACCTTTTACCTATCGTCCCCTTTTCTTCTTTGTAAGATGGGTCAGGTAATGTTGATAGGTCACTGACTGTACTAAAACTGTTCTGATTTCGTCAACAATAACTATCTCCAGATAGGGGCCATCCATAAATTACGTCACACGTTAAGGGGGAGGGTGGGGGGGGGGGTCGATAAAGTATGATATTGTGTGACAAGGGGGTGGGACTGGTCCTTTTTTGAATTTTGTGACGTCACATTTCAAAATCTTTAATGAAAATAATTAATCGTTTTTAGGTTTGTTAAATTTTTGAAATGTTTCATTCGATGTTAATTTTATTAAAAAAAAAGAATTTAAATCGAAATAAAACTAATTTCGGAACTGCTTTTTTAATTCAATAATTTGTAGATGTAAAATTGCAAAATATGTGACGTCACGCTAGGGCGGGGGGGGGGGGGGTCTCACAAATGTGACCAGCTGTGACATGGACGGAGGAGGGGTGAAAAAATCATAAAATTCGTGTGACATAATTTATGGATGGCCCCATTGAAAATTCATAATTTTTCTTCAAATTTAAGTCAGAAATCTAAATGCTTACTTTCCTATGCAAGACGACGTAAGTGCCATTATGAAACATTCACAATGACTGTATATACAATTTGTGATAATTATTATAGTAAACAGAAGGTGCAATAAAATTAAGTTGGCTAGATTCGGCTAGAAATTTTGATTTTTATATATTTGTATATAATTTTTTCGCGCTAGTATAAATACAGAAATAATAACACGTAGATCTATAAGGTGGAAAGGCATTTTTGTTGAATTAATTTGTCGTTATAGTGAAAAGATATTTACATGCACGGATCAGCGTTTTGGTGTATCTCTATCTCATTCTTTCACGTTAAGGCGTCGTTTAGTGGAGCGAGAAGTCCGGTCGCAAGCATCGGAAGCACTTTAACATGTGATCGGCCCTCTCACTTTATTGAGTTGCAATTTTAAGTGTCAGGAAGGGAAAAAGATACAAGAAAATGCTGATATGTGCTTGTAAATGTTATTTCACCCTAAAATTACAATTTCTAAATTACTATAAGTATTTTGAAACTGGAAACAGAAAATGCCCTAAAATCATAGAAACACCACTATTTTAGAATTAAAAATTGTTAGTAGATTATAATTTAAACTATATGCATTGAAATAGTTACATCTCATAATAATAACGCGGCAACATTGAGAAAAAAAAAAGTATGAGTATGGAAATGAACGTTTCTGCCTATAGTAATGTTACGTCCATATCTAGAATATTGTCATAGAAATAATGTAAGCGACCGTGTTGCCGACGAGTAACGTAACGAAGACTGAGTTGTGTATAGTGTGAATTGGAAGTCATTTTATTTTTAAGTTTCATCCTCTGACATTCTATACAACCTCCGCCATGAGTCTATACACTCCACAATTTCCTTTGCCTCTTATTTTGTAGACATCACTTCTTAACTTTTTAAATTCTAGTTGTCGTAAACTCATGGTGGAGGTGAGTTTTTTTCTTTTTCATTGTGTATCTGTAGATAGCAAACATGTACATGCTTAACACTGTTTTTATTATTCCTTTAAGCAAAGGTGATTTTTATTTTGTTTTATGCTTAAATAAAGGAATTGATCAAAATTGTTCCTTCTTTTATTCCAGTTCTTACTCCTTAGAAATTTATTTACCTGTGCTGTATTTACACAGCCAACCATTTCAAGTAGGTACTTGGTGCCCTCTGGTGGATTTAACTTTAATTAAGGGATGGCATGGATTGCCACCCGGCAGTATTCTAGTAACAACAATTTAAAAGAAACCAATCTATCAACAAATCAATCAAGTAGCCCGTTATCACAATTTAGAACGAACCCGTTGGTACAGCGCCATCTAGCAGCAACTTAGTGAAACTTATGATAATTTATTATGGTTTTTTTTTCAATGCAAGCCTCTACCCGTTATAAACAAGCAACTACTTCATCTTAGTCACTTAAGAGGATTTATTGTAAGGATTTTGTATTTGGTACAAAATTATCTAACACCCTAGTTCAACGACTATTACTGCTAAACTAATAAAGTTATCTTAATTAACCGCTATAGTTTTCCTTTAAAAGTTCATGAAATGCACTATCATCATGAATTTTTCCAGATTTACTGGAACAAAGTTTTCAGGTTTTAGTTTAATATTTCGTAAATGGAGCATTAAATCGAAAAGTAGTATTAGCAGCCCCTAATTCATTTTAAAAGATCTATTCAACGATATCCCACACGATGGGGTAGACGACGAAAAAAAAATTTATATTCAGTTCACATGTAGGGGAGCTACCCTAAAAAAATATATTTTCCAAAATTTTATTTTACCACTTTGTCGGTGTAATTGATATACACACCCTACAAAATTACAGCTTTCTAGTACTAACGGTCTCTTAGCAAAACCTTGGACAGACAGACGGACATGACGAAACTATAAGGGTTTCTTGTCAGGACTACGGAACCCTAAAAAGTGACGTTTACGTATAGTCACGAAGACAATAAAGAAAAAAAAGAATGCAACTTGGAGTTAAGACTAACACGGTTACCAAAATACCATTTTCGAAACAATATAAAATTACGATCAATACGATAGGAGAAAATCACTTTTAAAAGTTACTAAACGTACATATTTCTTCTCGTGACTGTATCTACTGAATACTTACCTGACATAATTTATACAGTCTCCGGTCAATGGTATAGGACAGGTATTAATATAACAAACCTAAGTTATATCTATCACCCTGTACGATAAGACATTGAACTAAAATAAAGATCATAGCATTAACCTACAGGCTTCAACTACAACTGCGTGCAGTATAACCATTTTCGCTGCAATGTAATGTAAAAATAAAATATTATTAAAAATAAACTTTTATAAAAATGCACTGAAAAGAAGAAATAAATCTTTTAGTACTCAAATGAAAACGAAAAGCTTTCATAAAAGCTTGCCGTCCTAATGGTAAAGTCAAAAGAAAAACTATACGCGACAAGCTTTTATGATTTGTGCTATTTACCGTTAAGGAGTTCCCTCGTGAAAAGACAATCCTGGCTGTAGGACCAGGTCATGATAGAAATCATGTTTATCTAACAAATATGAACGCATCTGACCTATAAATTTTCGTATCCGTGCTATTTACCGTTGAGGAGTTCCCTCTTGAAGAGACGATCCTGGCTGCAGGATTAAGTATTGTCCGTCATAAAAATGTATTGTCACCAGAACCAAAGGTGTGTGCAAAATTTCAGCTCAATCTGTTAGGGGGAACTGGTCTGAAATTCAGTTCCAAGATTTGTCTAACTGACACGGCAAGTTGATTAAAAGCTTTTAATAAGTAAATATACGGAGATTCAGTAAAAGCATTTATTTAAATTACATAATAAGAACTATTTAAATACCACAGACGTCCATTTAGCAACAAAACTGGGATCAAATTGCTTATGGGTATAACACAATAATTCGCAAAGATTGTTGTATTCCTGTAAGGGGGAACAAAGTCTGAGTGACAAAGACAGCTTGATGAGCATTGAGCAGACGTGAGCGAGATAGCACGTTATGATAGTCCATTGGCAGCTATTTTTTCTTTGACCTCCTTGACCATCAGTTTGACAAGGTTGTCCAGATCAACCTCTGGTTTCCAATTCCAATCCCGCCGAGCTTCGCTGTCGTCAAATACTTGCGGCCAGGAATCAGCTGAAATCAGTTTTAAAACCCTGAGTTAATACTTAGTTAATGCACATTTGGCTACCGTCCGATAGTTTCGATTCGAATTAGGGACTACTCACACTTATTTAGCTCTATTCGATTTTGTGTGAGACGCGTCGGTACGCGTCGCGCGCGCTGAACGGATGCGTACGCGTCTCATACAAAATCGTCGTTTTCTATGGGCATAAGCTGAATAAGTGTGAGTATTCCCTTAAATAGAGAAGCTAGGAAAATTGAGCACAAGGATCAATAAGGGGAAACTCAGACTGTTTTCTTCTTCTTTTTTACAAACAGTTAATGGTTTAGGAATCTTTTGTCAAATTTTACACAGAGTAAACTTTTTCTAAACGGATATTTAGTAAGGGTTCTTAAAGCCATTTCCAGTTTCTAGGAATACACCAGTACTCGTGTTACTTCACTTTTCTTCAATCGCTTTTGTACATTTTACTATTTGTACCTACTTACATAGGTAGTTTATTTATTTTCATGCCCTTGGTAACATGTCTCATTAATCATAGTCTGACTTTGAACTATTATTGTTTATGTAAATAATAAGATATAACTCACCGATTTCTTGTCTGCTATCAGGCATATAAGTGATCTTGAATTCTGGTATATATTTAGTCATGGCTTCTGTTAGTTCTTCGGGCGTGAAACTCATTGATGTGACATTGTAGACTCTCCTGTTTAGCATCTCATTGGGAGCCTCTAAATATTCCGAGAGAGCTCGAAGGGCATCCCTAACGTGCATCATTGGGAGTCTTGTGTCTGGTTTGAGGTAGCATTGGTACTGGCCTTTGCGAATGACGTCGTGGAAGATTGCAATGGCGTAGTCTGTGAACATAGATGTGGCAGTTTAGCATTTGTTTGGAAGTATTGGCTCATGTGAATTATTGGTGTCTCTCTTGTGTGTGGTATGTGGGATGGGCCGTCATTTTTAGATCCCCATAAAAGAATAATATAATTTTTGCAAGTCACATCCTTTTAAAATAGAACTCAATCAGTTTCTTTCAAGGTTATTCAGCAAAAACAATTTTGAATAATATCTATGCAAATACCAATAGGCCCATCTCGGAAAATTAACATAGAAGACGTATTTTATTAACACGTATAAAAAAACTCAGGTAAATGAAAAACTGTTGCCAAGCAAGTAGCAGCAGCAGCTTCTAATATTTAGTTTTAACTTTCTGTCTAATGACTGAAAATGAAATCTATGTTTTAAACCAATGATTTTAAAGGGTGTAAAACACCTCTTAACGAAGCCGAAAGGCACTTGTTCTCCTCGTCATTGCGATCATTTTTTTGTTCTACACCGTACCTAGGAACCTTCTAGTTACGGAGATATTGGGGGCCAAAGTGCCAAATTTTTGGCATTTTTTTTTTTTTTAATACACGGTTTTAATGTAAGATTTTTACTTTAAACACCTCCACGACCCACGCACTATTCAATCCATCCATCGCAATGTTTTGAGTGCGTTACATTGAGTTCTACCACAACACCTGATTTTTCACCCCAAAAAAAAAAATCGTTTCCCAGCAATAATTTTTGCGTAAAGTTACTTAGTTTGATGTACAGAATGCTTGGTTGACGGCTTCGTGATGAGGTGACATCCTGTATAACAACAATATTTAAAGACCGTTGTTTTCTCATTCATCGTCTAAAAAACATAAGTAGGTACAATAATTTAGTGTTACTAGGCTACACACTACCGAAATGGTCTAAGTGCGACCGGTTTTATTTACATACCTATCTATGTACTTATAAATGTGTATAATATGTGTGTGTGTGTGTCTAGTCAGCTGGTAAATACTAAAACCTACGATTCCAGAAATCGAAAAGAGATCATATGAAAATAATGTAACACAATCCTCACCTGTAGTACCTCCGCCGGGTGGATCACTAGATATGACACCAGGGAACCTCAAGCAACGGAAGTCCAAACCGAATTTATGATAATAATATTCCCCTAACAGTTCCGCATGCACTTTCGACACTCCGTAAATAGTCCTTGGTCTTTGTATAGTTATATTTGGCGTAGGATTTCTAGGAGAATCTGGGCCAAAAGCCCCGATTGTACTTGGCACAAAGAGCCTTAGATTATACTGTTTGGCAAGTTCAATAACATTATGCACTCCTTCTATATTCACACGTACGGCTAAAGGAACATTTTGCTCTCCTATCGCACTGAGGAGAGCTGAGAAATGGATGAGCCAGTCCACCCTGTGATTCACGACGGTTTTCTGCAGGCCCTTGAAGTCTAAAATATCTACGAATATGTAAGGGCCATCATTAACTATGTCCTGGGACGGCTTGATTATATCCGAGAGGATGACGTTGTCTCTGCCATATTTTCCTCGAAGGTACCTGGCGCACTCTACGCCTAGTTGCCCGAGGCCTCCTGTAAATAATAGAACATTTATGAGACACCTAATCCTAAATTATCAGTATCAGTAGTCAGTCAGTCAGTATCAGTAGTCAGTAGTCAGTTGTAGTATCATTATTAGTTATTTAGCAGGCTCACAAGCAAGCACGTATCCAAACTTTTGGTTCGGGGGGGGGGGGGACGACTAAATATTGAAACAACCATGTGAACTGTATAAAAAAACGCTGTACTATAATTTTTAATAACTTAAAGTGCCGTAGTTTATGATCCCGTTATTTTTACTTAGATTTCGGAGGGGGGGGGGACCCAACTATCCCCCCCCTGGATACATGCCTGCTCACAAGCTAGATTTTATTGCACAGAACTGCAACTCTTTTAGTCATGGGAAATATACTGTTACAAGACTTTATGCTAATCGTAGAAAATACGGCGACACGAATCGGTTTTCCTTGGCAAACATGTTTTTGCAATACTTAGTTGGACACGTGCTTGAGTTGGTACGACGTAACATACAGATTACCTACGCACTAGAAATACTAGACGCAAACAAATTATGCGGAAGTTAAGACGTAGATTTGCGATCGTCAGCGTTGAAGCATTGGGCTCAATTTCGTCATAATTTGTGAACAGGTCATCGCTTTATTTTTGCAAAATCAACGAATTTCCTTTACGCGGTTGGGTGTCATGTTTGCAACGTCTTTTAGAATCAATCAACCGACTGATATTTATATGCTCCGTTTATTGACAACGATTGGAATAAATACAGTTTTGAACTTTTGATAGCAGACGATAAAATAATAGATTCATCTTATCGGTTAACACAGGATGACAAGACCATTATAGACACAGCTGCCATTGTGGGCATTGTGGCCTTGTAGGTCAGTGCGATCTTCGTAAGATTAAACAATAATAAATGTTGAATTTATATGCATTTTGATATTAAATATTCGAATAAGGAGATAGCTCTATGGTGATCTTGGAAGAGGACTATGAATTGATTAAAACCAGCAAACCAAGAACTGATGCATATTTGGGATGCAGTGGTAGTATGAATAGCTTTTAAAAAGATACTCCTGCCTCAGTCTACCCGAGTAGTGTCGAGTGCCGCGTCCCGGGAATTTTAGTTTTTTTTCTTTTTTGCGCCGAATTTTTAACGACCCGGCGCTGTGGCCAGTACGGGTTTTGGTAATTCTGGAGTAATGACCTCCTTTCGGAGCCAGAGAAGAATCTTTGTGTTACTGTCTTTTGTTTTCCGCAACGTATGAATGGCTCTATTCAACCAGTCAGTATGAAGGTTATAAGTATTTTACTCTTTGGTTTAAAGTCAGTTACTGTTTCAACCACGCGACCATCGATACCGGAATGCACGCGTTTGAGCAACAATTCGTCATTCTCGAGCTGCTGCACTTTCGCTTTAATTCGATCTTATACGCTGATATACCTACCTATTATTAGAAACTACCTATCACGTGGGCCAAAACCACCCGCTTGGTAAGCTTTTTTGGTAGCCCACCCTTTTTTAATCCAAAATTGAAACCGACACAGTCTGTAGTGGGCTGCCAAATAAGGCCAAGCGTCCTCACAGGAGTGGCCAGGTGGCCCAAGTCTACGGGTGACGTCACCGGCGCCTCCAGCAATGTCTCCTTTGGCAACAACGTCAGGGCCGAGGCGTTGTTGGAGGCCCAGCCACGCATTTCAAAACCCCCGTTTTTGTGAACAGTCCAAAATCCAGCGGTGGAGATTCAGACTCAGTCCGCTACACATTGTTTTGAATAAGGTGTTTTATTATGTGTCGAAACAGCTGTACTGTACTCACTGTGTGTGTCACTGTATTTTATCCTTTCACTATTGACGGCGTTTATGACCTAAAGACCTATCCGTAACGTCAGCGTTTTATTTTTGATCTATTGCTATTACTAATGGTTTTTATTTTTAATAATATTTGCAGATTTTTAGCACGTCACTTATTTTTTGAAGTCCACTAATTCCCCTAATTTCCTTCGTTCCATTTTCAATTTCACTTTTAAGCATAATTAGTTAAATACACTTACCCGTAATCAAAATCTTTGGCGGTTTTTTTAAAGTACTCTTTCCAGTATAATTTCTAATATTTAATTTATTAGAAGTCCGATATAAATTCCTTATAAACATAATTGGATGATCTAGCGTCAGATAGACGACACGATATAACACTGTGTAAGACAAACGGTAACTGGTAAACAGAACGGAGGGGTCTCTTGCGTGGAGTAGAAACAGGTTGTAAACCAATATTAATTCTATCTATGTACGAGTGAATCGTACGATGACACCAGCTTTAAAGAAATGAGCCTTATTTCCTTGACTATAAGCTGCAATAGCCCATGAAGATATTTGGTGGGTGTGTCGCCTCTCACGTCAATTTTCGGACAAAAAACTTGACATTGAATTTTTTACACCTGTAAATAAATTAGCAGTGGAAAATATCGGTGTTTATGTTTGCACATAAAGTTGTGTAGGATCTAAGGTGGGTGTGTTCGATACAAGAAAAATAAGAGCGGAATGTTATTAGTTATTTTCCAATAAATTGGCCGTAATACGTTGTTACTAGATCCGTTTTCCATGTTTTCATTGCCGTCACTGGCTTATTTACACTGTGTACAGGTGTGTTTTAACTGAAACACACTTGTTTTAACCTATGAGAACAACCCACCAAAACGAGAGCCTCTAAATAATGGAAATATTGGGAATTTGCGATAGCCCCAATAGGCTGGCTCCAGTCTGCAAAAACGCTAACCGAAATCCAAAATTATTGAAAACTTTACAAGTAGGACAGTCTATTTTTGGCGTAGTTCTAGGCTCTATCATAGAGCTTTTTAGGGTCTAAACTGCTTCAACTGGTATCTGGACTTAAACCAGCTATATCGGGGTGGCAATGGCGGCTGTAGTTAACCATGTAATGATGTAAGTACTAGTTAAAGAACGAACACGTGTTATCCAAGCACGTGAATTTACCAGTCATCATACGAATATGAAACACGTCTGATGGGGTCACATTGGTAGTTACTAGTTCACTAAGCAACTAGGTACTCGGTTTGATTTGTTTTATTTTTCACAGAATATACATGCTGCTTCACAAGTTAATATTAGTACTTTAGTACCTAGGTATATTACATAAATTTGCTGTGGGGACAGCAAATTTTGAAACCCCACCCCCGTTTGCATCATCAATTCACCACTTTTATGCAAGCGTTAGGTTCCTACAGGGTACGCGCATTGCCCTGTTTCATTACAGCACGCCAGGAAGTTATATAACTTAGATAATAATTAAATTGAAACTCTCCAAATCGCAATTTAAAGAATTCCATTCCAATTACACCGCTCGTATTAAAAATATAACTTATTTGGAAGATAGGCAGAGCCAGCATACCATACGTCCACGGCCCGTATAATAGTTTGGTTTACGCAGATTTTGATCTCAGTGTTATTTGCCCACAAATTCATCTATTATTTTTTGTGCGACTTGTATAAGTACCAAGGTAAGCAGGACGTGAGCAGGTTTTCGCAAACTCACGAGCATAAGAATTGGCAAACAACTTTGTTTTTATCGCTTCAGATTTAAGAATTTTATTAGCACCTTCGCCAATGCCGTCACGACCTTATTTATTAAGTAAGGTACAATTAATTTGTCAGATTCAAACGGTACCTACAATGTAGATACGTTACAAGCCATCTCACCTGTAATCCCTGCTTAGTACACCAACATTTCGTCCCATGTAATATTTAGGGGCGAGTCTATTGTCATCAACCGGGCATAAATTTCCACAATGTATAGGTATACATGTGTAATTTAAATGAAATTGCACTTGTATTGTTTGTATTTCTGATTACTTACAGACATGTTTCAATAGAGTAATTAAGGCGACACATGGCAATTGTATTGTCCAAACGACCACCCTTCCTAGTTACCACATCGTACGATTTAATCGAGATAAGTCGCTTAAGCATTCTTTATTTTGCAACTTACGGTCAAAGAATATAAAATGTTGGGCAGATGGAAGCGTGGTCCCTACATCTAGCCCTACTAGGGTAGGGCATTTAACTCTACAATTACATACAAGCCAAACTATTGGTTAGGTAGGCCAGATAGTCAGGACTTAGAACAGGGAGATCAGGTAGTTGATTAGAAGACCTCATAACTCAAACTCATCAAACTGACTTCTAAGATGTCAACCACACAACTTTGTATCTTTATATTCTCTTTGTCTCTAACTGCAGAGCAGTTACAAGGTCGTCGTCCTACTGGCCAGTAGCAAGTTTTTATAATTATCATCAGTATCAGTCCTCTGCTGGGCATAGTTTTTTTACCTACAATCAATCATACACGTCATTTAGCTCTATCATCGTCTTTACTAATCTAGCTGCTGATCTCTCTCTTACCAATAGACTGCAGAGTCTACGCTGCAGTAAAAATTTTCATCATCACCGGTAGCTTCCTTTCAGTCACTGCTGAGTCTATACTCACTCAGCAGTCACGATCTTCTGAATGTCATGCACCTTTCTGACTGTTGGTCTGCCATCACTTCTTCTAACATCTCTCGGTAACCATTCAGTGAGGGCTACTCTACCTGTCATCCCCACATCTTGCTAAGTGTCCTGCCATCTCTCCTTAGAGCTGCTGAGGAGAGAATACCGAATAACCTGCAATTCGATACTCCGGACTTAGGGGTTGCTAACTATGGGATTCCTCTATGAGGCAAATAGGCAAAAAAAGACAACACTTGAACGAACATCCACATCTATGATAGTTTACAAGTAGTTACGGGCGGCAGCACGCGCTACAATGGTGAAAGATAAGTTACTTGATGTGCATCGAGCTGTGAACCGAAAGTCTGGTGTTTACATGCGAAATACTCGCATCCCAGTTCACGTTGGGCCACCATAAGCCACGCTTGTCCAGTCCGTTTTGTTTGTGTTTGTTGCGTAATAGTGATCGTGTTTTAATCGACATCAGAGGAGTTGACGCTGTGTTCTGTTCATCATCTTTGACGGTAAATCGATTGAGTTGTAAATGATAACCGTGGTGTCTGTTTGTGAATGTGTCTATGGAAATTGTATTGTTCTAGATTAGATATTACGAGGGTTTTCAATATTGACAGGCTCTATTATGGTAATTATGACTACGTTGTTTTTGCTTAAACACATATTTGCAGTCTGTAACTCTGTACCTGTAACAGTATAGCCAGTCTATAGGCGTTCAGACAGGTTTGTCTGGTTTTTTTGACCTAAATATGTTTTTATTAGTAAACGAATACGCGAGTTCTAGGAAGTTAGGTGTTTTGCTATTTTTATTAGGTATTTGATGACGATTCTACTAAATTTAATTTTGATGGTTTTTATGCAAATTTTAGGATTAAAATTAGACTTCCTCAACCAATATCGTAAAATACTTTTTTTGACGGTTAAACAAATCGATCCAGCAATCCATCTATGACTGTGAACTTTTCCAAATAGGGAACCTATCCTAACATGTTTCTGGAAAACTTTTTATTGTTATTTAATTTAATGAAACTGCATTTAATTTAGTGCGTGTACCGATTCATCTAACTAATAAATATGCAAGAGATAAGGATCCGTTAGCTGCATGCGCGTGCACAATGCATTTGCTTTGCCTTCAACACTGAGTGACATTTGACGCTCCATTTTTCATGGAAAACCCAATGTAGCTTGATTCATTCGCTATTTTCCATGAACATATCTTCAGTTGTCACAATTGTATTTCACGCATCTGGCTAGTCTTTGCTGTAGTTATGTATTGCATGATAGTTAGATGTAGTAATGTTGTAGGTGTGTAATCTCTAGGTACCTACTAAATGAGATAAAATACGGGGCCATTGAATTTTAAACTTTACCAAAGTGTTTCGCATCTCTATGCTAAAGATGAAATGGAACTATGAACAATCAAAAACTATTGGCAAGCTCCGATCTTGTCAACCTTGTTGCTATGACCACTAGCTGTTCCAGTTACCCGTCTAAATTGAAAATATCCTTACAATCATTCAATTTGCAAGCTTGTTTCAAAGGTCAGAATGGCAAAATCGGTGCCTTAGCGGACTCTAAAATCCATTTAGAGGGGAAATGGCTTTTAGAATTAAGTTACGTAGATAGGTATCTACTGTTTTCATTTTTGGTGGGGTAAAAGGTATTAATTTCTTGAGGAACAAAAGGCTTGGCGTCGTAATGAACCTCCAGCTCTATTTCGGTGACCCCAAGTATATTACGCGCAACATTTATTATCTTTTTCTTCTTAGATTGACGGCCAAATAACGTCACCTCACTCTGGGACTTAGGCCTGCCTCTTCTGTGATCTGTCACAGAAGAGGCCGCAATCCTCTCGCGCAGAAGTTCAGTGTAAGAGCAGAGTGCGTGTTTGTATGTAGGTAGATGTCACATGTTTTGGTAATGGCGGTTTCCTTACGGTGTTTTTCTCTCTTGGGATAGTCACTCTGTTTCAAGTTTCATCTTCTTGGTCTTTCCTCACTTGTCCATAGACAATATCATCAACACCCAAAGGCATCACTCTTTATCATAGAGTTTCATCTAATGTGAGTACAGACGTCTAAGAAATCAGTTGGGCATTATGTGAGTGTGCTTCATCTAATACATTATTTTATGCGTAATTTACGATCGTTTGTAGTCCTACACGCTTGCGATTCGCTCCAGTTTTCAGCAAATTGTTTGATTGCATAATAAGTCAATCAAATATTGTAATATGAAAGGTAATGCCGTAATGGTTACTGGATCTTTAGTGTGCAATTTTGTATTGTTATTGTAATTTATTTAGATAATCTGCCGGTTTTACGTTAGATATTTTTCAAGCATGAAGTGTCTAGTATTACCAAGCCACTTTCAATGTTTGCCATTTTTCATGGTTTATCATCAGCAGAGGTACCAAGTATAAATGTATCTGTCTATACCTAACTCTACAACACACATAGGTAGGCCTACCTATCCATTATGTTGACCACTCAATCATTCAAGCTCACACTTACCTACATATTTTACTATTATTCTGTACCTAGAAATTCTTGTTTGTTGCAGGCACTCCTATCGTAACTATGTATTAATTTCTTACCTACTAACCTAGATCGAGAAACCTTAAGCTTACCCATTTACGGTCTCTTTGTCAAGTCAAGATTTATCTAGGTACCATTATGGTTGCATTTCTATTGAACATAATGTAGCCTATTCCATTATTATCTATCTTTAGGTCTAAAATCCATTCTCTTCTGCAGGCAGCTCACGAAATCAAGACCCTTCTAATGATAGGTACTCGAAAGAGATTCTTCGCTTTGTTTCCATTGCACGATGCCTTGCTTGTTTTGTTTCAACGAATTATCGCCTAAAATTTCCCTAAAGAGTTAAGATATCAATCAAGTAAGTTTTCCAATCATTAAGGGATTTTAATTCATGGCCGCTGCTCTCAAAACGGTGAAGGAAAACATCGTGTGGAAACATGTTCTAGAACCTAAAAATTCGAAGACATGTGACATCTACCAATCCGCACTGAGCCCACGTGGTGGATTATAGCCCATTCCCTCTCATTGAGAGGAGGCCTGTGTCCCAGCAGTGGGAACATTAATAAGCTGATGGTGATGATGATGATGGATGAGGGCCATGGTAAGCACACTTTAACTGGTATATAGGTAGATGGGTACCCAGTATTTTATCGACTGCATCGTGTTTTGCCGACTGGCTGTGTTCGATGCGGCGCGCGGTGCGATGGCTTTTTGTCAGACGCTGTATCGAACTATCGAGCTAACGATAACCGCTGGTTAAGTGGCCACTGATTCTTAAAGTATCGTACTTGGGTATATGAAATGGTTTAGTAACGATGAAAATCCCTGCCACTATTAAATGAGTGCCTACTTAACACAGTCACAGCCATTTTTGCACTTTAGGAGTAAGTACCTAGGTAGGTACTTAGTATTCAAAAAATGTGAAAATTCTCGACGCGAATTTTATTGTTTACAATTCAAAGTAAAACAAAAGAAATCGAAAACGTAATTACATTGCGCCATATATCGTAATCCGAAAATTATTTGATGAACAATTCGGAGGTTGTTATTGTTCTTAACAATGAGGAAGCTCGCTCTTCCGGAACCATGTGCTAACAAGCTTATGGATGATTCCGTGTTTCTATAGTTATCATTATCACATACTTACCTGCATAGTATTAAATCCTATCTGTAAGAAGGTTGGTACACCAAGTAAATATTTGCACTGAGAATAAGCGAAATCGTAATGTACCGACCCAGGGACCGTAAAAAATTCACCCGGGTTTTTAATCGGGATAGGTGAAAAAAATTAAAATTAACCAGTATTATAGGGTTAATCAGCCTATACTAACCGGTTCATGACTAGAGTTTATTTTTGTACCTACTTGATGACGATGATGATGCCATCTAGCCGATTTCGGCCACAGCGACTGCATTCGATGGTTTTCTAGGGTGGTTGTCGAGAGCTTTGGTGTGCTGCTCTTTCAAGTGCTCTCAAGTGGCTAGCATATCCAACTTTGGCCGAAAAACTCCGAGCACAAAGCGGACATGTCAGAAGTCAGAACACCATTAACAAAGTTATAGAGTACCTATAGCTGTAGGTGGTCTAGCTTAAAAGTCATCACGCTTTATGTCCAGCTGCGACCTTCTTCTCTCTTCAATGGCGTTGACCTGCCGATGCACACGACGTCTCCACTCGGGCCGATGTTGTGCCTGTTCTCCCCACAATAAGGGGTCAATTATGCATCTTTTGAAGTGTCTATTCTGAACATCATTGAAACGTAAAAACTGACTACCACGTTTTCCTTTTTCATTCCTGGAGCTCAGAATAGTGCATCCTAGAGACATGCCCACGCCATCTTAGCTGACGTCTATCTTATTGATATTTGTAGGTAGGCTTACGAGTAGGTCCATCAAAAATATGCAAGAGTTGATGAAGTTAGATCGCGGTCGGTGCCTTTGCCTCTTTCTCAATCGCAAATATTTGAATGGTTAACCCGTACGATGGTTGTTCAAACATGTGAGTTATAGCAATAACCGGTTTTTCAACCAGTCCCTGCCTGTACGACTGTACCCATAGAAAAGAAGCTACTGATTGTTTTCCTGATGTCAGTACCTTCATGTATACCTAGCTACATCAAGATAATAAACCTAGAACAACCACAAAGCTGTATGTAATAAAACATAAATAATAACACAAGGTATAAGATCGTACTACTTACGACTACCTCCAAGATGACAGTCTGCAACAGTTACTACGAAGATAAATGCGATAACTGTAACATAATGACTGCTGTCCCGTTTACTGCATACACGTACTTACTCGCATGATGAGTATACCCATCCACTATGTAAGATATTTATATCATACAGAATCATGCTTATGAGGTCTCGTGCTTTCTACGGTAAAATTATCAAGGTCATGATATCTGGGTTCAAAAAAGACTTTCGATAAACTAGGCAAGGATCTATATAGATTGATTGGTGCATGGATCGACAAAAACCCCTCGAAGGCAATTGCTGGAAGTTAAGGTGGATGCTCCAGGGTAGCCCGCGAAATTCAAGTTTTCTTACGTTTTTTGCAATTTGCAGGTCAGTGTTAGGTTGTATGTTGATTAAAATATGATTCGCGACTGTAACACGTATGTAGTTACAGAATTATAATCATCAAAATCATCAATACAACCCTCCAAGCGCATAAAGGTGCAGGAATGAATTTGACCTTGAAAAAGTCATTCCTGTATACCTTTATGCGCTTCGCGGACTACCCTGGAGCATCCACCTTAAAGGAGAAAGTGCAGATTTTTTTACAGGGGATTTAACGTAAACGTAGGGAACTAGTGGTATGTGGTTATACTAAAAGCTTTAGGACTTAGGAGGTATACCTCCTAAGTCCTAAAGCTTGTGGATTGCAATTAGGAGATTTTCGGCAAATTAGGCTAGGATCTAGATTTATTAATTGAGCGACAAAAAACTCGATAACAATTGCAGAAGTTACATGAATTTTCTGGTTCAAGCGATAATGACTAGGGAAACTCCAATTCTTTGTAATTTCCTTCAAAAATCTGAGTTACGTAGGTAATCCTAAATTGCTTCATATCTTAGTTAAAACGTAAACCGACGGCGACGTCAAGAAATAGTCAATGTAAAAGATGTCGAGGAATTAAGGTCGGATTTAGATTTAGGTATTGATAGATCGACGAAAAGCAACAAAATAAGCCATAGCAGCTACTTCTGTTTGCTTACGTGATCTTAGCTGTAACCGACCTCGCACAACTGCATGACGAATAGGATAGGCCAACAACACTGGCCACTGCGCAGTAACTTATGTCTGACTAATGCAAACGCATTAACACAACACCTCAATGCATGCCTAAATATTATTGCACTGTTGGAATCTCAACTGTAAGCGCTGAGCTGAAGTTTGAAAACTCAACAGATCGTTTTTGACGTGTGTATTTTTCATAAACTCATCAGACGGATCATGACGAATTTAGCAGCTGTATCTACCTACCTTTTTTTTTTTTTTTTTTGACGCTGGTAAAAAATGCATTACGCATACCCTCCCGTCGGGGGACGGGAGGGGTATGTGGGACTCCCCGGGCGGTCGAACCCGGTATACCCACTAAAACGACCCAGCGCATTCCCGCTTCGTCATAGTGGAGGGGGACTGGGAATCCGGCACAGCCTTTACTTCCAGTCCCCCGCCGACGAACACAAGGCGGACCCCCCCTCTTGCCCTCACGGCACGGGCGTGGAGGAGGGGGTTCGGGAATGACCGACGGAGGTGACGGGTGCAATGCGGGCGGAGGCACCCCCGCGCCTGTCGCCCGCTCGTCACCGTGAGGAGGGAGGGCAAACGCCCCTTCCCCCCCTCTCCGCCCGCAGAGCAGCGCAGCGAGAGGATCAAAGTCCTCCCGCGCGCGCCCCGCCTCCTCCTTTTGCGAAATCGCAAAAGGAGGCTACCGCTGACCAGGCCTCCTCGCTCCCCAGCATGGTGTTAACGCACGCACGCCGGGAAGCGGGAGGCCCAGACGCCCGCGAGGTGACGGGTGCAATGCGGGCGGAGGCACCTCCGTGCCTGTCGCCCGCCCGTCACCGTGAGGAGAGAGGGCAAACGCCCCTTCCCCCCCTCACCGCCCGCGGAGCGGCGCAGCGAGAGGATCATGTTCCGCTCATGATCCTCTCGCCGCGCCGCTCCGCCTCCTCCTTCTGCGAGTACCTCGCAAAAGGAGGACCCCACTCCCCTGCCATGCCCTCTGCTACGCAGAAAGCGCCTGGGGTTTTTGTTGCGTCTATTTCTTATGGAATTAGACCAAGAACAGGGCGGCAACCACGTGAAGGTGAACACACCAGACTTGCCTTGAGGATCTACACGACCGTAGCGCTCCCCCTCAAGACCCCGCCACCCTACCGCCTCTGAGGGAGGCAGTAAGGTAGACCTGCATCTATGCTACCAAGCAAAGCATGAGCAAAGCTTGTCGTTGTGCAACCGCGAAAGCATAAATACAGATCCGCCCCTGTATCTACCTACCTGTGCCAACATGCTAGAGTCCACAGTCAAGATGCGTCACCGCTATTCGTTTCAAGTTTTTATGTTTTAAAATATTCAGCAACGAGTATAATTCTTGCATTTTAACGTCAGCAATTTATTTCTTTTTGGAAATACAGAAATTATGCTAATCACACTTGCAAAGTAACGCTTTAAGCCTTTAACGAGTTGTATTGTGCAATCTAATGAGTCGTTTAAGAACGCATTGCGAAGTTAACTGCGATGGTTGATAAAAAAATGTTACGTTTGTTAATTTATACTGTTAGCTACTCTATGAAGAATACACACTGAAACATTATATTTCAATAATTTTCAAATCTTGCACCGGGTGAAGTGTTGAACATTTCACCCGGTGCCTATTCTAAACTGATTGCTAATATTCGTTACTAGTAATTAAGCTATGCTCCTTTAAGTAGTAAAATACGAGTCTTTAAAATGCACCGAGGCAATGGCCACTTGAAGTCTGAATTCAGTCCGACTCCATGATATGCTTGCAAAATTTAGGCTGGTAGGTAATTACAAAGCAAGCAAGCCCCATTGTGATGATCTCGATAAACCAAATCCGAAGGACGAATAGTGACCTACATCAACCTTACTCCATCAATGACTTGCATAACCCTAAAACAATGATGTAAATAACATTGCGCACCATAGATCGCCGTTATTAACAATGGTGTATAAGTGAAAGTGCAACTCAACCACCGGACCGTTCCGGTCGGCTATTGTTTCTATAACGCATTGTTTTCATTAGTACTGGTCCTTGGCGCCGCCGGATTACGAGTTTTCGCAGTTTAAATAGATGAAGCAATCAAGGGTTAAGCTCCGACTTGGAAGGAAACAACATAATATAATCGATAGGTATTTCCTCTGTCATATATTTCGCTCGAATCTGAAAGTTAAGCGTTTAAACAAGGACCCACTCTGGCTTACAGCAGTTGATTTCGAGGAACCATGCTTTGTACAACTGTATTTTAAATTTAAACCATTGTTTCATCAAATTTCAGATAGAAAGGGCTGAAAACACAAGAAATATGCTACAATGATCATCTACGTTTTAGAGGAATGGACTCAAAGAAAGGAGTAATAGTCTCATGGCTCCTCTTCTTGGTATTTTCTTATGCGACTGGACAAACTTCGATATGCCCAGCCCCAGAGACAATCCTACCATGCATATGCACAAATCGACACGAAGATGTCCAAATATGGTTGGTACAAGTAATCGCGCTGTAACATCAAGAAATTCATTTGCTAAATAATTAACAAATATTAACTTTGTTTTCAGGTGCACACACAGCGACTTGCCCCAAGTAATAAAGGGTGTACAGAAAGTAGGAGAACTTGTCAGAAAGCCGATAGATGAGCTGATCGTAGAAAACAACTATCTCCCATCCCTCCCAGGGAAAATATTCCAGAATGTGAAAATAATGAGATTAATGCTCCGGCACAATGGACTGGAGCGACTATCCGCTGCTTGGCTGGAGACGCAAGAACAGAATTTGGTGGAAATATTCATAGTAGAAAATGAATTGAGAAGTCTTCCAGCGGAAAGTCTGATGAAACTACAGAACCTCCAAGCTTTAACAATACAATCGCAAAATCTGAAGAGGATACCAGCGTTTTCTGGTTTGCAAAAACTACGCTACATAAACATACAGTCTGAAAGCCTAAATGCTGTTAATGAAAACACGTTTGAAAACTTGCCAAACCTGGAGAAACTGTTTATTCAAGGAAGTATTAACCTCAGAATACTGAAAGAAAACGCATTTTATAATTTGCCGAAATTACGAAGACTGGAAATAACAAATTGCGGAATTAATCTTATACATATGAGGGCTCTATCGCTGCTACCGTCTCTAAGCGAAATATCGCTGAGCAACAACAGAATCGCAGATGCAACAATGGTTGGAAGAGCTTTAAGAGACTTGCCAATGCTATCCCATTTAAATCTTAACCACAATTTGATTGACAAATTAAGCGAAGGCGGATTTGTAGATCAGCCAATGCTGGAGCACCTATTTCTGTCCCACAACAACATAAATATCATACACCACGGCGCTTTCCATAGAGTTCCAAAACTTAGAGTCGTGGATTTGAACTACAATCGAATAAACCAAATACATCCTGAATCATTTTTGCAACAATCCGGCAGTGGAGTTGAGGAGTTGACTTTGATCGGAAATCAAATAATGCATATTTCAGAATTTCGAGCTTTACTCGATGCTCTTCCCCGTTTGAGATTCCTGGATCTAAGTCACAATTTGCTGCAAGAAATTCCACGAGGTGCTTTGAGAGGTCACCCTAGTCTAGAAAGATTACATTTGAACAAAAACAATATTAAGTTCATACAGGCAGATGCATTCGTTGCAATGCCAGCATTGAGAGAATTGCATCTAAGTAACAATTCGTTAAACGATATGAACGAAGGACCATATTGGAATTTGCCTGCACTTAAAGGATTAGATTTATCTTACAACTATTTCACACGGTTACAACCCAAACTTTTATACAATCTTCCATCATTGAGAAGGATTAACTTCAGTTTCAACCAGCTAGCGATCATAGACCCAATAACTTTCATGGAATTACCTTTATTGGAGTACGTGAATGTATCAGGGAATAGTCTAGTTTCAATGCATCCAGCTACATTTAGGAACTTAGCGAATCTTTACGAGTTGGACGCCAGTGCTAATAGACTGATAGAATTTGTACCTGGATTACCACGAGGGCTTGAGAAGCTATATTTACATCAGAATCAAATAACAAGTTTACCAATGCCTCCATCGCCAGACTTAGATTTACCATCTCTCAGAACTTTGGATATTTCGAGTAACGGAATTCAGAAAATTCCTCATGGGAGCTTGAAAACGTTGCATAATTTACGGCGATTTTATATGAAACGAAACGGTTTGAGACAGGTCGAAATGACCACATTCAGCGATCTAAATCGACTGGAGATTTTAGATTTGAGTTACAATCAGATAATGGCCATTCACCCGAAAAGTTTTAGCAAATTAAATCAACTGAAGCAAGTGAACTTGCACGGAAACACAATTGAAAACTTCGACTTCATGGCAATTCAAGACAATGCAGCCCTATCGTCTTTAGATTTCAGCAAAAATAAACTAAAAAGTATAAGCCCAAATATTGTGAATAGAGCTCTAGATGTAGAAACTTTAAATATTTCTTCGAATAATCTAAATGAATTGCCAGCTACTTTGAACATGATGTCTAAGTTAAAAATTTTAGATGCTAGCTACAATCACATAAAACGCTTTGACGGCAATTCCATAAACAGCATAAACACGTTAACAGATTTTAAAATGCCTAACAACAAGTTAGTGGAACTACGAACTGGAAGTTTCAAAGATCTACGAGATCTTGAAACGATAGACTTGGACAACAATAACATTGAAGTTGTCCATCCAAAAGCAATAGCGAACCTGCCTAAACTGGTGTCCATATATTTAAGCAGGAATCACATTATAGATTTACCTGACCGAGTACTTTCGAATCTGCCTAAGCTGAGGATAATCGAGTTGCAAGGGAATCGATTACAGTATATTTCGCTACGAGCTTTCGAGAATTTACCTTTGGTGCAATACATGAATTTGAGCAATAATCAAATTACGAATATCGATAATTCAGGGCTGAAACAATTATCTTCTTTAGAAGTCTTGGATTTGAGCTTTAACAAACTGACGAGGTTGTCGAGGGCCTCATTTCAGTACATGGAATGGTTGGTGGAGCTGAATTTAGACAATAATATGATTTGCCACATTAGCGGTCAGCCCTTTGATTTCATGCCTCGGCTGAAGATTCTCTCATTGAGACATAATAAACTTACCACAGTATTGGAGAACACATTTGCGAAGCTTAGGAATAATATCGCAATTTTGGATATTGATGGTGAGTAGACGGTCAGGTAGAGGAATTGCCCCCCGTTGTTGCAATTTTTCGAGTAGCTATGTATTTGGTAACTATTATTTTGCTTTTTATTTCAGGTAATCCGCTAGTTTGCAATTGCCATATTATTTGGCTAAAATCATGGCTATCGGAATCGACTTCTATTGGACCGAAATGTGCCGATGGAACATACGTCAAGGGAATGCCGTTCGGGAGAAATGACTGCTCGAACACAGCAATCAACCAAGTGGATGAGGTAGATCTGAGAACTTGTATGATACACGAAAATGAAGCGCTTCTACCTAATTTGGCGACTTCACAAGTGTATTCAACAATAGACAAAATAAAAGACTACACATCGCAGATTAAGAACACGTATCAAGCTAACAAAATAAACAGACCGTCTCCAGAAGAATCGGATTACTTTTACGATGAGTACGTCGATTATCCTTACAATGAAACTTTAGTAGATGGCTTGAACAACGAAGTAAGTGCGACCCAAAATAATAACAGATCGTCAGGAGGACTTCCTACGATATACGCGGCAATGAAAAATACGACAGATAGAAACAAGCAGGCTCCAACAAACGGAGCTAACAGCGGTTTCACATTCTTTGGGATGCCTCTGCCGCCGATAGACATGGGAAAGATACTTAACACGGGTCGGAAAATAGACTGGCCGGACAAGAAAAACTCACACTCACATTCCCACTCCCACTCTCACAATGGAAACAAGTATCAGCTACCAGAACCACCCAAGTTCGAAACTGGTGGGTTTTCACCAATTCTTCCCACAACTGCTGGTGGTTTTATGCCAATACCTGATCCTACACTAAATGTTTCTAATACAGCTGTGCAAGCACAAAGTGCTACAACTTACACTAAGCAAGGTGCTATTGAACAATCTATAGCAGCAGTTTCAACCAAACCACCTACTAGAACATCTCATAACAACACAACCCACCAGAAAAGTAAAAGTGAAATACATGAACTCCAAGCATACATTGATGATGACAACAGCACCCATGTTGCATACAACAGAACTAAGAATGTTGAAGAACAAAAGAGTGATCCCAACAATTTGAGCAAATACAATTTGATGGAGTCAAACTTGACTATAACACAAGTGACTGAAAAAGAAAGTATGCTGATAACAACAGATACAAGTAATGATATGTCACTGCAGGCCTGGCTGGAGAGCAGTACTTCATCTTACTCCTCATCCACTGCAGTCACATCTAAGCCTCCAATGAAGAAACATATTGAGCCAGCACCTACTGCTCTATCGGCAGTCTTAGTACCCAGCACTGCAGAGTTATATGAAAGGAACCATGGAAAGAGGCCAGCAACTATCACCAAAGTTAACCTTCCAAACATAGAACATGAGCATAGAGAAAACTTTTCACCAAATAGAGAGCCAAAGACAAGATTTTCAGAAATTATGAGCACAGGCAACACTAAGACAAGGCAGATTGGTGATAATGACTGGTATTACAAGAATTATAACAATTCAAATTTAGAACCTTATATAGCACCTGGTGTACACAAGCCTGTGTCTAAAAGTAATGCTATTACATACAATAAGTTTATTTTATTTGTTATATTATTTTATACTATGAATAGAACACTATTATAAGTACATTGTGAACAATACCCTACTATTAAAAATATTAATCTAACATAATGGAATGTGTAAATAAATGGAATTGGTAATAATATCATAATAAACAGTAACATTTTTTATTTGGTTTTATTCTAACAAAACACACATTGTCACATTTGTTTAGATTACATGTATGCACTTATTTATATGTAACATTGAACCATTTATCTTAAACCACATCCGCTAAGACACAGCCATTTTAAGGTTTACAAAAATTAAAGAACAGAACAATCTCAGCTAGTATGACTTACACTGTGTATTTAAATCTTTCTAATGTGGTTTTAAACATGATAGGTAGTGTAACATTCAATCCATGAAATGAGGTTATGGTTATTTGCCATACTTGTTTTCAATGGGCCATCTCAAGCTTTAGGTACATCACAAGGGAGTCATAGAGATTTTTCATGAAAATGTACTTTGAATTTTTCTAAAGCTTTGTATCTGTGAGATATTTTATTCTTCTCTGTTTTTGGTAGTTCAGCATAAGTTTCAGTATAGCTATCAGGTTGGAAGATACAGTCCCAGCCAAAGTCTCTAGTACCTCTTGGAGGCACAATTGTTCCAGTAGTAATGCCTTGGAACAATTTAACATCTAGATCATCACAGTTTCCAGCACAGTAAGCAAAAGTGCACACAGCTTTAGCAGATTTATTCTCCCAACCATTCAGCAGTTTCACAAGCCCCTCAGGTTCTAATTTCTCCAGGAACCACTTGATATATGGCCCAGGAAGACCCTTTAGTGCATCAAAACAAAGAGCTGTATCTTCCACTAATACTGGCCTTTTCAAACGTCGCGCAGCTTCTTGGCACTTCTTAACGGACACCTCATCGATTTCCCCTTGAAGTTCCGGCAAGTCTAGCTTGTGGCTAATTATTTCTAGAGGAAAATTACTGCCAACAATAGCCCTGAGCTCTTCTAGTTTCTTGGCATTGCCAGTGACGAAGGTTATGGATCTTTGCGCCATTTTTATTTAGAAATGCACTACAAAATATTTTTTAACGTAAATATACGTAGGAGTTGTACATCTAGTCACTTTCAAGCAATAGTTTAATTTATAATTGTAAGAAAACTTTGAAATAAAGTTTAAGAAAGCACGGCCCACCGGTGTTGACAATATTGACGTTTCATTCTACAACGACATTAACAGCTGATTGTTTTTTTTTTAACCCTACTCAACTTTCGGCTTTTCACTATAGGGAACGTGCACAACGACGGTGCTGCCGACCTGGCGTCGCCTATCCGAATCTTGTCCTCTATTAATACTTGACATTGACATTTCCAAAAAGTAAACAGAATTAATTTTACTAGTGAAAATTAGTATTCTAGCTAATCAAAATGCGTTGTTGCATTCCTGGATGTACCAAAACATCAAAAAAAAAAATGAAAATAAATCAAATAGCGTAAAATTTTATTACTTTTCTAAGAATAGTACTTTCATGCCATGGTTATGTAAAAACGAAGTAGACGAAACATATAAAATAGCTTCTCTGAGAATCCATAAAGAGATAATCATGCAGAGAATTAAATAGTTTCATATTTTTGATAAACTGCCAATAAGTTTGCTGAAATAAAGAGATGAAATAGTTTATACTATTTGTGGATTGGTGAACATTGAACCCAATAATTAAGCAATTAATAAACCTAACTAGTTTTAGCAATAAGTTTTGAAAATAAAATATTTTTGAATACATAAACCTCTTTATTTCTTTTTACTAAATTAAATAACGAAGGAAACATTAACAAATCAAAATAAACATTATATTTATAAACACTTAATTACTTTTATGTTTAACTTAGAGTTACCAAACTTTAACTCTTCAACCTCCAATACGTGGCCGGCCTCGAAGAGCTTTTGACCTTTTGCCATATTTTGGCCACGCTGACGACATTATTAATAGACCGGAACCCATATTTTATTACTTTTATCATAATCAAAAATAATATAATTGAAGAGTTAGTTTTGTTTACTTGCACGACGATTGCTGATAAGTTTCCTTTACTGTCCGCAATTCCGCATGGTGTCTCTTTTGTCGATTTGTGCTGCCACCTATAGTTCCTGCACGTTCCCTATTTCCTCATCTTTTTTCTTTTAAATGACACTACCGAGAATGTCCACTATAGTTCAATGTTGCCAGCCAAAAGATGTTATCCATAGAAACGAAAATAACCATAGATATTCTTTTTCTATAATGACTGTCAAATTTTAGTTTTGATTGCCGCTTGGCAAAAATCACGGTATTTTGAGCGAATTGTAGTTGTGAGTAATTATTGTTATCTTGATTGCTGTTGAAAAGCAAAGATTATAATAACTGTACAAGTTTTAGTAAAATACCACAGCAATAATGCCGAGCCAAGAAGTCTTAACCACAAAAGTGGTTGTTCATCCTTTGGTCTTGCTCAGTGTAGTGGACCACTTCAATCGGATGGGCAAAATAGGCAATCAAAAACGAGTGGTTGGCGTATTGCTGGGATGCTGGAGAGCTAAGGGTGTACTGGACGTCTCCAACAGTTTTGCAGGTAAATGACTAACTCATTATTTAGTAAACTGTACCTACACAGATGGCTTTGTGTCCATGTAACTTGAGTAAAACCAGAGTAATTGCTATTTTTATTTGAATTACTATTGAAAAACCTCTGAACTGAACCTACCTAACTAAAATCCTGCCCGCAAGATCCTCCCTCTGACAATAATGTTGTATTTAGTATTGACAGAATTACATTGTGTTTTCAGTTCCATTCGATGAGGATGACAAAGACAAGTCAGTCTGGTTCCTCGACCATGACTACCTAGAGAACATGTATGGGATGTTCAAGAAAGTTAATGCCAGAGAGAAAGTAGTGGGCTGGTACCACACTGGGCCTAAACTCCACCAGAATGATGTAGCCATCAATGAACTAGTTAGGCGCTACTGCCCTAACTCAGTCCTTGTCATCATTGATGCTAAACCTAAAGATCTTGGTCTTCCCACTGAGGCTTACCAGGCTGTAGAAGAGGTCCATGATGATGGTTCACCCACAACAAGGACCTTTGAACATGTACCCAGTGAGATTGGTGCTGAGGAAGCTGAAGAAGTTGGTGTAGAACATCTTTTAAGAGATATTAAGGATACCACGGTTGGCAGTCTCTCCCAGAGAATTACAAACCAGTTACTTGGTCTGAAAGGCCTGCACTCCCAACTGAGTGAGATTCGAGACTACCTCACCCAAGTCGGCCAGGGCTCTCTCCCAATGAACCACCAGATAATCTACCAGCTGCAAGATATCTTTAACCTTTTACCTGACATTGCCAATGATAGCTTTATTGACAACCTTTACATCAAAACAAATGATCAGTCGCTTGTGGTGTACTTAGCTGCACTGGTTAGATCTATCATAGCTTTACACAACCTCATCAACAACAAGATTACGAATAGAGATGCTGAAGAAGGAAAGAAAGAAGATAAGGATAAGAAGGAGAAAGAAAAGAAAGAAGGAAAAGATGGAAAGGAAGAAGATAAGAAGGATGAGAAGGCAAAAGGAGATAAGAAGGAAAAAGATGAGAAGAAAAAGTAATTTAGAATCATCATTAGATTAAGTTGTTTGTAATGCTGAATTATTTTTAAATAAATTGAATTTATTAATTCATCTGTTGGCATTATTGCATAGAATTATTCAAAAACAAATAGGCCATGTTTTTTATACTGGTCATAGAATCTAAACAGTGAAGTAATTTTTACATGGCTGGCCAAAAAGACTGCTTGTTTTGCTCTGATTTTAAAATGCAGTCCACTGCAGTACGTAGGTCTCCCAAGTTCAACCGTAACACAATGTTTACTGTTTGTCATTGCATATAAGTATGCGATCAATCCAGTTCAAAACTATCCTATCTTTCAAACTGATATGTGACTGAATTATATGGTTGCATTTTATGAGTTTGGAGAGAAAATTTCTATAAAGCGTCTTTGATTTTCATTTCTCTCATTTGATATAGGTCCACTATCACATTTTGATTGTAAAACATATTCTCAGATTAGATTTGTATGATAGCAATAATTACTTTCCCAAATACTATAAGGAGCAATATGCAACTTCTGCATAAAGTACATAATTTTAAATCAATGGGGCTGTTTAAAATTGTTAGAAATGTCTACACACTTTTAAAAAGACATCTGAAATTATGACAGGATTATAATTTCTGATATCTCAATAAAGGGTTTATTACTCATATTTTCAACTGTTTATAAATTTAAAAAGGATTTACAATTATTTAAATAATTAATCTACACTTATTTAGTCATGATAAACATTTGGTAGAAGTTCATATCTGAAAATATTTATGATAAGTCTGACTTGATATCAGATGGTGATAAGACAAAGCTGAACTATTGATAAAATTCGACAGTCGTCGAACAAGCGTCACGCGGAATCTATGAATGTAAAAATGACGGTGTCCCAAATTTTTGTGGAGTGAATCTCTATATTATTTCAAGATGGCAGATCGAGTAACTTTAGCGGTAAGTTTAAGTCTATTAATTTACTTATGTGTAAGTTTACCCATAATGTAAGAACTTGTTGACTAAAATTACCTAAGTAAGTCGCCTAACTTAGAACACAGTCATGCTGTATCAAGCAACCTAATTTGTCAACACTGTAATGAAGTACCAAAAGTAGGTAGGTACCTAATTATTATTATTGTGATAATAAAAACTTTCTTTGTGACTCTACCCCTGCTTAGATTGTATTTTCCTGGATGATAAATATAATAAAAGTACCTACCCTACTTACCTTGAAATATAGGAGGGTAGTTATGCATCCTGTAAAGTAGGTACATCTACCTATTTTCCGGTCAAACAAAACACAGTGAATATATTCTCTGTGTTTTAGGCTTCAAAATCAGGCTGACTCAGGCCTACCCGAACATATTGTGTGCAGTATGCCTTCCTTACCTAAAAAAAACCTATGAAACTCCATTTGACCTAAACATTAGAACTTTCCTACACCTACCAAAGTTTGACAGCATAGCACCTGCGTTTACCATCCTTTCATGCGTTTCAGGACCACGTCTGGCTAAAGCCACCAGGGACCACTGAGTTCGACGTCCCTATAGCTGTGAAAGTCCTCAAGAGTGCTGGGGATAAAATCGAAGTGCGAGATCATGATGGTAACAAGTTCACCACATCCATCCAGAATGTTCTCAAGCCGCTGCACTCGACGTCCATACAGGGGGTCGAAGACATGATCACACTCGGCGAGCTGCAGGAGTATTCGATCCTCCATAATCTTCATATGCGGTATGCCAATCAGCTCATTTACGTAAGTATACCTTTATTTTGCAATAATTAGTAGTTTCGTCATTCGTTAAACAATACGGCGCGAGGCGTGGTAAATTTACATTTAACACGAGTACCTAAAGGTCTCCTTCGTGTCGTTGGTATGACCATGACAGTATCCTATACTATTTTGCTACCCGAAAACGTATACTACCAAAATACACGATTTACTATACCTACCTTATAAGTACCTAGTGCTATAAACCTTAAATACAGAGTGTCGGTATAGATACTGGTGAGGCTCACCTCTTTGAATGATAATGCTTAGGTATGACAGTTTTAAGTAATAGGCACACCTAAAAGAATGCCCAAATATTATTGCACTGTTGGAATTTCAACTCTGTGAAGCAGTTAGTGTGATGCAGTTAGTAAAGTAATATACAGGTGTAGGTCCCATTGGTAGATCAGATAATTAATTATAATACCTGTTTCTTCTCTGTGCACAAGTAAGTATACCTTGTGTGCCCGTAATTATAATAATGTTTGTAAGAGCTTGTTGCATGCGGTTCTCTGCCCCAGGCTCCAGTTTATAAATACCCCGTTGTTTTGCACTCAGACTGCAACAGCTGGGCAAAAGTAAGTACTACCGTAAAGTTTTAGACGTACCTATCTATGAAAAATAACACAAATGTAATTTACATACAAAATGCATTTGTAATTTCCAAAATATTTACCTACAAGAATGACGTTATTGGCTTATCTCGGTTATGCCGAATAGATGATAATTATCGTCATAATTTCGCGTCATTTAAGTATATACATAAATAACTTTGTATCCTTTAAATTCCGTTCCGAATCTAAATGGCATTGAGTTGCAAAAAAAATATAGCTTCCAGAATCCACCCTGGATTCGATACCCGGGTTGAGCAAAATGATGACGGCCGGGCTTTTCCAGTAAGAAATTCTTAGTTGCAGCCTTGAGTTAGGACTTATTTTAAATATTAGAGAGTGAACTAGCTATAGGAACAGCTCTGCCTTCCCCTTCAGGGAGCGACGGCGTAATGTTTTGAACCTATTTTCTTTTTAATTTTCCGTATACCTTTTTTTTTTTCGGATGGGAAATCATCAAATGACTTCTCCCGCTCTGGGCGGAGCAGGAGGGAGTGTCAGACTTTAACTAACTAAAACCCATCCTTGTTCCTTCATCGCCCTTTGTGTTCCGGGGCCACGGTATCTCTTTCGAATAGTCCCGCAGCCCCGGCAGAATTTTCCGTATACCTAGCTCGGAACAAAAATTACTTCTTCCGCGGACACTGACCTAAGATAACATGAAAATTATGCTCCTGTCATGCTTTCTATCTTTTATGATTTACATGATTTCGATGGCGCCTCTTCCTTGACTAATTCATTGTGACCTCCTTTAGCGGTACAATATACAACGTGTAACATAAAGGGTTACGATGGTGGTCCCATGGAGAAAGTTGTTCAGTTTGATGGTCTGTACACCCTTCCATATGACTACACCCTTTCTGTTACACGTTGTATATTAAACTTTTCGCGACTTGTAGAATCTGATATAGTGTCACCCACTCACTTCCTCGACTTTCTAAAGCCGAACGAAGACGCTATGTGAAAGAGATGCGTGTAGACAATTGGTAGACAATTGGTAAGACAATTGATAACGATGATGCTTAGAATGCTTCGATAGTTAGGTAGAAGTGTTATGAAAAGAAGTAGTCTTCTTCTTTATCGTGTGGTTAGTGCCTAACCTGGTGTCAGAGTTTTTAAACCGCCCATGGGCCTCTGACTTGGCTTAACATGCCGTCGAGAAATATCTCTCAGGCATGCTGGTTTCCTCACGATGTTTTTCCTTCACCGAAGCAAGTTATAATTATACAATACGCACATGAATCCGAAAAATCAGAGGTGCGTGCCTTGGGTTCGAACTCGAGACCTATGACTTGGCAGTCCGACGGTCACACCACTAGGCTATCACTGCTTCTGAAGAAGAAGAAGCAGTTAGGAGATCGGAATAGAAGCATATTAACCTAAACTTCAAGAAATTATGTAACATGTGAATAATCTCCCTCAAATTTTAAATTTAATTACGGAACTTAGAAATACTCCGGAATTTTGGAGAGTATATTGTATATTAGTATATTATTACTATATATTTTACGTATTACTTACTTATAGTTAAATTGAATGCTGTATACTCTACCTATTCCGATCTCTGGCTTACCTACCTATCACAGCCGGTGAAATGTGGGTCCTACGAGCGAGCGATAAGTTGGTGCATTCCTTTTAACGTCGATGTTCCTTTATTCCAGACATACACCGGATCTATGTTGATAGCAATAAACCCCTACGAAATTCTACCAATATACACGATGGATCAAATACATATTTATCAAGACCGCAGTCTGGGGGACATCCCGCCTCACATATTTGCGATCGGCGATAATTCTTACAGAGAGTTATTGAATACGTCGTTCAACCAGTGTATCGTCATTAGGTAATAAAACTTTATTAATCACTCTTTAAATAGTCTATCGGCTAAAAGGAGAGCTTTTCTACGTCTGCAGCCGACGAAAATTGACTTTTGTTTAGTCATTGTCTATCACAAGTATTTTCTTCTCTGTCATGGATATTTGTGGGCATCGAAGCCAGAAACACCTTTTGCACTTTTCCCGTTAGCGTGCGACCCCCGCATCTCAGAAAGCCAGACAGCATTACTAATTATTTTTACTACTACTAATTTATTGCTTATTCTTTCGTGCAACCGGACATAATCTAAAGATAATGTAACTATCTTTTTAATTTACTCTATATTATCAGTAACACTGGTTGTAATGCTTGTAGATAGCTTTATATTGGTGTCAACTCAATCAACTTACTGATTGTTTTATAATTATTAAACTTTGTTTAACCAACTTTGCAGTGGCGAAAGTGGTGCCGGAAAAACTGAAAGCACCAAATTGTTACTACAATATTTGGCTGCAGCCAGTGGTAAACATTCATGGATTGAACAGCAAATTCAAGAAACAAATCCGATTCTAGAAGCATTTGGTAACGCTAAAACAGTCAGAAACGATAACTCATCAAGATTCGGAAAGTATGTTAACATCTATTTCAGTAAAAAAGGGATCATTGAAGGTGGAAATATTGATCAGTATCTCTTGGAGAAATCAAGAATCGTTTCCCAAAATAAAGGAGAAAGAAATTATCACATTTTTTACTCTCTTGTCTCCGGATTATCTGCAGACGAAAAGAAGAGGCTGGAGTTAGGCCGTCCCGAAGATTATGCTTACTTGAATTCTGGCAAAATGTTAACCGCCGATGGAAGAAATGACGGCTTAGAATTCAATGACATAAGATCCGCTTTCAAAGTTCTGAATTTCCCAGATACCGAAATTTGGGGAACCTTTAGTCTTCTTGCTGCCATACTCCACTTGGGAAACTTGAAATTCAAATCGTTAAACGCAAACAACATAGAAGGTTCCGATGTTGCTGATGCGGCAAATGCGACCAGGATCGCTAATCTATTGGGGGTTACCAAAGCAAGACTGACTGAAGCTCTGACGAAGAAATCAATCGTAGCCCATGGGGATAAGGTTGTATCTCCCCTGAATGTTGCGTCTGCTATTGAAGGCAAGGATGCCTTAGTAAAGGCCATATACGGACACATTTTCGAGTACATAGTTGGAATGATAAACAAAACACTGTTTAAAGACCAACAATTGACCAGCGGATCAGTTGGAATCTTAGACATTTTCGGGTTCGAAAATTTTGACTTCAACAGTTTCGAACAGCTTTGCATTAACTACGCAAATGAGAACTTACAGCAGTTCTTTGTTAAACACATTTTCAAGCTTGAACAGGAACAGTATGAGAAAGAGGGAATTAAATGGACTAACATAAACTACGTGGACAATCAAGAGAATTTGGATATGATAGGGTTAAAACCGATGAATTTGTTGTCTCTAATTGATGAAGAGTCAAGATTTCCAAAAGGCACGGACGTGACTTTGTTGTCTAAATTAAACAGTAATCATACCGCTAAATCTTGTTATATAACTGCGAAGTCATCTCGCGAGTATAAGTTTGGTATCAAACATTTCGCAGGAGATGTTTCTTACGCAGTTCAAGGTAAGATTAGATATGATTTTGAAACTCTTAGTCCATAATGTTCCTACTGCTGAGACATAAGCCGTCTCTTTGTGAGTTTATCTGATCTAACCAATGCGAGTTGATGGATGTTACATGGCTTCAAATTTTCGGTTCTAAGACCCCCTTTTCTTCACAATATTTTCCTTCTCCGTTATGAGAGCAGTGGTAATAAAATTATTTACAAAGTAAAGTACTCGTAAGTCCCCGGCCTCCAAACCACGAGGAATTTGGAAACTCTTCCAGGCTTTTAATTAGAAAACATTTAATTTTGTCACTTTTCTGTTCCAGGCTTCCTTGATAAAAACAGAGACATGCTAACAGCAGACGTGAAAGAAATGGTGTTAGATTCAAGTAACGAATTTTTGAGAAATCTTTTTGTAACCGAGTATGCTCCAACACAGACTGGGAGCCGGAAAACTGTCTCACTAAGTCATCGGTTCAAGACTTCTCTGGATGCTTTAATGAAGACCTTGTATGCTTGTCATCCGTTCTTTGTGAGATGCATTAAGCCTAATGAGTTCAAGAAACCTAGGGTAAGTAGTATTATATACCACTTGTACAACTGTGCAACATCTTTATTACTTCCACAGAAATGATTGATTTACTGAATGCCAAAATAATATGTAATTGCTATCATTAAGCGAGCAGGACGATAAATATTAAGTATGAGATTTGTAAAAAGCCTCGAGTCATTTCGCTCCCACGTCTTACGGCCATGGCACCTACGAACGTTGGTGTGTAACTACTATAGATATCTTTGCTTGCTTACAGATCTTCGACAAAGGTTTATGCGTCCGACAGCTACGATACGCTGGTTTGATGGAAACCGCTAAGATCAGACAAGCTGGCTATCCTATACGTTACTCATACCATGACTTCGTTCATCGCTACCGTCTTGTCGCCCCTGGCATACCGCCTGCTGACAAAACCGATTGTAGAAATGCCGCCATGAAAATCTGCGCAACAGTATTTACAGATGAAGATTATCGTTTCGGACACACCAAAGTTTTCCTTAAAGATTACCATGATACTGTTCTAGAGGAATTACGACACAAAGTTTTGATAACAGCCGTAATTAAAACTCAAGCGAATGCTAGGAGGTTTATTTATAGAAAGAGGTATCTAAGATTGCGAGCGGCAACCCTCCTCGTACAAAAGACTTATCGCGCTCGTGGATACAGAAGCAGATTCCTGGCAATGAAACGAGGATACTCCCGATTACAAGCAAAGATAAGATCTAGGGAATTGAGAAAGACCTTCATAAACATGAGAGTCTTCTTCAGGAAATTCCAGGCGAACTGTAGAGGATATCAAATTAGGAGATTAGTTAAGGAGAAAGGACATGTCATTAAAGCTACGTTAATACAACTTGATAGAGAAAGGGCGGATGCTATAAAGTCAGGTAGAAGTCCCGATGCCGCAGGAGACAGTTACGAGAAGAAGTATGCTAACATGATGAGGTCTATTTGGTTCGTGAAAGAAGCGACGACAGAGAACGTTGAACAGAATACAGCGGCGATTGATGATAGATATGTGGATGATGTCTTCGGATTCCTGAAGGATTCCGCGACGCCTGGTGGCACAGTTAGGGGCACTGGTTTTGGAGTGGTGAGTTCACATCAACTATATACTTGTATATGCAATCTTAGAGAATTTACATTGTTTTTTCTATTCTTTGAAAACAAAAAGGGGCTTTTGTCCATACGGATATGCCAACCCCATCGTACCTTATTACCTATTTACATATGCAGAATATAGTACCTATTAGAAAGAGAATCATTGACTAGATATCTTCACCAAGCCTCTTTGCAATCGTTGATGTAGGGTTTGCTAAAATAATTTGGATCAGCCCAACATCCAGAATGTTTAATTTAAAGAGAATTTACATGTATTGCAACTTTATCAATTATCTACTTTAGTTTCGATGTTGAATTTTAAATTTCCGTTTTTAATAAAAAACGGATGAGTTTTTTGATGCCCTTCTAAAGTTTTTCCGTTATTTTAATTTATTTCATCGTTTTGAATTGTAGTAATGTACTCGTATATAAACTGGCCTGCAAAAATAAGTATCACACTTTTAAAATTGCAATAACTTTTTAAGTACACAAGATACACTTTCGAAACAAAAAGGACTCGGAAAATAGTTTAATTTTGTCTATAGTTTCAAAGAAAGCTGATAAAAATTGCTTTATAACGTTTTTTTATTTAAATATCTAACTTATATAGTCTAGGAAAAATTGAAATTTTAAAAGTGTAGTACTTATTTTTGCAGGTCAGTGTAGTTGTTTAATAAAAAATGTCTAACTACTGTTGAATGATAAACGGAAAACAATTAATTTAAAGTTCATGTATTAACGTTTTGAACACTTTCACAGACAAAAACAGCAAAACCAGAAATATCATCAGTAATTCCATTACAACTACCAGAAATAGACGAAGAGCCTTTCGACGAATTTAACTTCAGAAAATTCGCCGCAACATATTTCTTGGGCAATTCGACACACCAATATTCGAGGAAACCTTTGAAGCATCCACTTCTAGATCTGCCTTCGCCTGTAGACAGAATGGCGGCCCAGGCATTGTGGATTACTGTACTAAGGTTCATGGGCGATTTGTCTGAACCGAAATATGTCGATGAAAAGGTTGATAACGTCCCCGTTATGGCTAAGTTGACTGATACGCTGGGTCGAGCTTTCCAGAAGAGCAAGGAGTTTGATGTGAGTATATATCATGATCTGTCAAATGAGCAATTTGTTCGAGACACCATTGTTTAACTATTGTGTCTACTTCGTGAACAGATCAAGGGTTTAGGTTTATTGTTTAACGAGTTTATAAGATGTGATGTGTTTGATTCATAGATAGATAAGTATATATATTATTACTACTTGTAAGGCTATTGACCCAGTGCTATTGGTATGACATTGGATGATAGTCTGAAATTTTGCCCATACCGAGCAAAGGGCACTAAGCTTCTTTGGGATTTATAATATCGGTAATTGGCAAAATCTAGGTGAACAATTTTGCACACGTGTCCCCACCACTTGTGTTTCACGAAAAACATCGATATGAAATTTTCATGTGTTAAGTGTTCACGTTTCTATTTTATTTTAGGAATATTTGCAAAAAGACCTAACACCAAGTGGAAGGAACAAACTTATATCCAAAACCCTGAAGAACCGGTCTAAACTAGACGAAGATTTAATGAAGAACTTAATTAATGATGACGTTACCAATGAAATGTACAGCAGCTGGCTGAACACGCGTAGAAGTACCAACCTGGAGAAATTACATTTTATTATTGGACATGGAATCATTAGAAAGGAACTCAGGTATAATAATTAAACCTTTTTACAACCCAAGATTTTACTTCCCGAGCTCAAACTACCGTGTCAGTTTTGTTTTTTGCACCTTATGTTGTGGTTTTTTGCACCTTGTCGTAAAGTTTTTAATACAACATTAACATCATCATCAGCGTCGAAAAAAATAAAAAGTACAAAATTTAAAACTGGCTGAAAGTAGCTTCCATTTACTTCCATTTTTGAATGTCGAACTTCGAATTTAGACCCAGGGTTCAAAGGGAACCCTAGCCTTCTTAGCCCAATTACACGACTCTGCTCCAACACCGCCTTAAACTAAGGTGACTGCTCGCAGTCTTCGTGGCAACAGCTAGCAGGCACTCAGCAGTCCACGCCACAGAGTACATTTTTATATAATTGAGGTCAGCGCGCAGACCGCTTGCTTGCGACGCGTGGTAAGCGAAGCGTCAACTACCGAGCAGTCTGACGGCGGTAAGCTCGTTGATAGCGAGCTGTCTGCTCATTTATGTTGCCAATGTGAAGTATATCTAAAGAGCAATACTTAAAGCCCATATTTAAATTACATTCGTTTTGCCGGTTGGAAGCGGAGTCGTGTAAGTGGGCTAAGACCTTTACTTTGTAATAAGGCTGTAAACGAATAAAACGAATTCCTTCCGAATACTAAATATCGTTTTTCCCATTCCAGAGATGAAATATTCTGTCATCTATGTAAACAACTTACTAACAACCCGTCGAAGGCATCGCACGCACGCGGTTGGATCCTGCTCTCATTGTGCGTCGGTTGCTTCCCGCCATCCGAACGATTTGTCAAATACTTACGTAATTTCATACGCTCTGGCCCACCGGGCTATGCTCCTTACTGTGAAGGTAGACTTATGAGGACCTTCAAGAACGGTCCACGCACCCAGCCACCTAGTTGGCTAGAACTCCAGGCTACCAAAACCAAAAAACCAGTGTTACTGACTGTGACATTAATGGAGGAAACCATGAAGACAGTTCAGTCAGATTCAGCGTCTAATGCTGAAGAGATCTGCCAGCAAATAGCAGAAAGTATAGGACTGACAGATTCCTTCGGCTTTTCGCTATACATCACGTTATACGACAAAGTTCTTTCCTTAGGAAGTGAGGGAGAACACATTATGGATGCCATTTCACAGTGCGAACAATTCGCTAAAGAACAGGGAACACCCGAAAAGAGCGCCCCCTGGAGACTGTTTTACAGAAAAGAAGTATTTACTCCGTGGCACAACCCTGCTGATGACCCAACCGCTACTAATCTAATATACCATCAAATCACTAAAGGAGTTAAATTCGGCGAATACAGGTGTAACTCAGAAAAAGATTTAGCTATGATCGCGGCTCAACAACATTACATTGAGTTTGGAGAACGCATAGATCCAAATGTTCTGAGAAGAGTTATCGTGAACTACATACCTAACCAATTCATCCAATCAAATGAAGCGGCCCTTACAAAATGGGAGCATTTAGTTACAAAGGCATTCGAAAACTCGACGAGTATTCAAAGTAAGACAGATCCTTTAAGATGTAAAGAAGATATAGTGATATTTGCTAAATTAAAATGGCCGATGTTATTCTCAAGGTTCTTTGAAGCTATTAAAATTAAAGGAGATACTATCAACAAGGACATAGTTATTATAGCAGTGAACTGGACTGGCATTTACATCGTCGATCAGCTAGAACATATTCTTCTTGAAATATCATTCCCAGAAGTAACTTACGTCGCGTTTAATGCAGACAAAGATTACGAAAGTGTGGGCAGAATCACAATAAGAACGATCCAACAAGAAGAGTTTGAATTTCAAAGTGTAGACGCTAGCGAATTGAGTTCACTTATAATATACCTGATCGATGGACTGAAGAGGCGGTCTATATACGTAGTCGCGCAGTCAGATTTACAAGGTTACAGTGATGCTTCATCTTTCCTACAGTTTAAGAAAGGTGATCTGATAGTGCTCTTACATGATACTACCGGAGAAACTTTGACGAACACTACTTGGGGACACGGAGTATGCAATGGCGAAGAAGGACTATTCCCAACAGAGCAAGTCTACATCTTACCCACACTGGAAATGCCAACACCAGCTACACTTGAAGTGTTCAAAAAGGGCAATATCAACACTGAAAAGAAATCATTCTCGAAATATAATACCATTCAAAGAAAAAGAATGTACACACTTGAAAGTTATGCAAAGCAGCACTTTAGAGACAATTACGATATCAATCAGACAGTGTCGAGGGGGACAACCTTAACTACAGCCAAACGAGTAATGGCTGGTGACCTATGGGCTCATACCAGAGAACCTTTACGAAAACCATTGCTAAAGAAATTGCTGGGTGACGAGACGAATTCAAAGATGGCAATTTCAGCTTTCTACGGAATTCTTAAATACATGGGAGATATGCCAGCTCCCAAAGCCAGAGCTGTCACTGAATATACGGACGAGATATTTAAAGCTGCTGTATCCGAACCACACTTACGCGACGAAATCTATTGTCAGATAATGAAACAGTTGACAAACAACAGGATACAGTTGAGTGAAGAAAGAGGATGGGAGCTGATGTGGCTTGTGACTGGCAACTTTGTTTGTGGACAAACACTTCTTAAGGAATTGGTGGAATTCCTCAAAACGCGACCACACCCCATAGCCAAAGAATGTTTGAAGCGTGTGTTCAAAGCGCAAAAGAAGGGACCTAGACTGTATCCTCCCTACATTGTGGAGGTAGAAGCTATACAACATAGAAGTATGCAAATATATCATAAAGTATACTTCCCTGATGATACTGACGAGGCCTTCGAAGTGGAGTCTTCGACAAAGGCAAGAGACCTCTGCGAACAAATCACGGGACGATTGAACCTAAAGAACAGTGATGGATTTAGCTTGTTCGTCAAAATTGCTGACAAAGTGTTCTCAGTACCTGATAACTACTACTTCTTTGATTTCATTCATGAGCTTGTAGAATGGATGAAGCAAACACGCCCAACCCGTGGCGGTAAGTTTTATTTCCTATTAATATTTTTTTTGGTAAATTTTAAGTTATATGTATTTCTACAATGGGCGTCGCCAAGGGGGGCAGAGATTCGAGATTTTTTTACTTCACAGAATAAGTAAGAACAGTTTAGTTTGCAGTAGTTTTGCTTAATTTTTCTTAGACAGGTCACCTATCTTGTCCTGCATCTTAAGGAATGCTGCTTGACTTTCCTGAGACAGGTCACCCATTTCGTTCTATATGTTATTGTTCGCTTCGATTCTTTGAAGAAGTAAAGTTCCATCCATAAATAGTAAACAAAACCCTTACAAAATCTGCTAGCGACAACCTTGGTATCTACTAACCATATCAATAAAATTTTATTTCAGGAGGTACGCAAACGCAAATGAACTATCAAATCTTCTTCATGAAGAAACTCTGGATTAACACAATTCCTGGGAAGGATAAGAATGCAGATGAAATATTCTATTTCCCTCAAGAGTTGCCGAAGTACTTGAGAGGATACCACAAAACTTCTAAGCAAGATCTCGTGGAATTAGCAGCACTGGTTTATAGATCCAGATACGGCACTGACAATTCCATGCTTCCACAAATAACGCAACAGCTTGATGACTATGTGCCTGCCGATTTGGTCAGAATTCAGACTATCTCTCAATGGAAGTCATCAGTCCAAAAGGCATACATGGAACACGGTGCTATGACGGAGGCCGAAGCGAAAGAAATGTTCTTGAAGAAAATCTACCCCTGGCCGACGTTTGGCACTGCTTTCTTTGAAGTTAAACAAACATCGGACCCTACATACCCAGAAATGATTGTTATAGGGATCAACAGGAACGGCGTCAGTGTTATTCATCCTCAGAGTCGAGTAAGTTTTGCCGCATTTTTACAAGCTCTTAACTTGCACTGTTCGTATAGTATGTATGTACGTTGTCTGCTTCAAAATTTGCAAACCATTTTTCGATCGTCTCCTTGCGAGAGAACTCCTCAACGG
The DNA here is from genome assembly GCA_963853795.1 of Xestia rhomboidea. Classification (NCBI taxonomy): domain Eukaryota; kingdom Metazoa; phylum Arthropoda; class Insecta; order Lepidoptera; family Noctuidae; genus Xestia; species Xestia rhomboidea. The sequence continues at coordinate 6,706,807 of OY970764.1, read as the reverse complement.
TTAATAGCACAGACACGAAACTTTGTATACGTGTTCAATTGTGATAGATAAACCAGTTTTTATATGATGCTCCATTTGATAAACCTAATTTTCTTCTATTCGTTTTAATGAAAGCTATTTTTTAATGTTTTTTTTTTTTCTAAACGAAATTTCAAATGGCTGACAAGAAACGGATGTAAATAACCCTCGGTGTGCGAGTCCGAATCGCACTTTCCCGGTTTTTTTTTTGTTCAACGGTTCAATGCGTAGTAATTAAATGCTGTTTAATCCAATTGTTTTTTTTTTCCAGGATGTATTAGTGACGCATCCTTTCTCTCAACTCTCCAACTGGTCATCAGGCAACACCTTTTTCCACATGACTATGGGCAATATCTTACGTGGAACTAAGATTCTATGCGAAACCTCTTTGGGATACAAAATGGACGACCTGATTTCTTCGTATATAGCTGTTTTGAGACAGTATCTGAATTAAGTAAAAAATAAGGGTTGTAAATGGTTAAAAATTATAATAAATAATTAATTATAATCTCTAATATTATGTTGAGAATGTATTAAATATATAAAATAAATAAGACGCTTTGATAAAACTGTGTGTGCGTATTTATTAACATGATTTAACTGTCTAGGTAATAACTTAAAATATACAGCCTTATCATAATAATATTATGAAATCAAAAAATGTAACTTCGACACCTCATAGTCAAAACATTTATTAATGAATTCATTAATATGGATTATATGCTATGGAGAAGTGAGAGGGGTTTTCGTAGATGGGTAATTGTGTTTACGCTTTCTTATACATTTCAAGATGGGCCCTAGAGTCCACGAAATAAGTCCCACAACTGGATCCGCGTATCACTGGTCTGTTTCCCCGATTCGTCAGTTTATTTGATTTTCCAGTTTCGCTGATTGGAAATTATTGTAGTATTGTTTCCAGTGTAAAACTAAAAGTTGATCTTCAACTGCGCACACGCACGAACTGTGCCTGCTTTAAGGCACACGCGCAACGGTTTGTGTGCAGGGATCCGTACTGTGAAACTAATGGTGCCAGCATAGCTGGTACCAAGCATAATTTGTTGAAAATCTGTGGATGTGGGATTTTTAAGCGATAGGCACTTGCGCGAACCCACTTGCGCGAAAAGACATAATGCGCGCATTGACTTTGGCGCGAAATTCCTTATGGTCGCGCCATCTACAATGAGCTTTTAACGGTCTGCCCCATTGAAGCGCGAATGAATGAATGTTCTTCAGATGCACGCGATCGGTGCTGTTCGTGTCCGCGAAAGGACATTATACGAACATGCCCAAAGGTGTTCATGCTTTATTCCCAAGGCCCACATCCACAGGTGTGCACCCGCCTTTTAACAATTGAGCTTATTCTAAAATTTTATAACGTTGGTAACACACAGGAAGCGAAACGTCAAATCTTTTAACAGTGACAGACGTCTGACCAGACGTCCATTTTCATTCGGTAAAAAAGTTTAGTTTAGTTTATTTAAAAGAGTATAGTAATATATACCTATGTTTTATTATTAGAGTGTTTGTTGAGTGATTGAGTTTGAATTCAAAACAAAAGAATTAAGTACAATGGGCTCCAAATCCTTAAGTTTTCTGTTAGAAAATGGTCTCGATTTAAGGCAAGTATTTATTTTATACAAATACCCCGAGCTTTCTTTGACATCCTTAACACGGGGTCTAAAGAACGCGCCGGGCATAGATTAGAATAGCGCCGGGGTGAATCGAGAGGTACCATATTATTATTAATTCAACGAATCCTATTCACATGATTGTTGTATCGATTCAACCCCACACCCCGAGGCTCAATTTTCCCGGTACCTACCTACTTCATAACATAAAGTCATTTTCTTTCTTCGTAAATTTCAGGAAAGTTACGACTACCGGTTCTATTCTACACATCGACCAAGACTTTGATGAGGATGATTTAACATTGGAACAGGACATCAATGCAGATCAAGTACTAAATATTGATATTCTTGGACAGCCAGTTCCTAATTTTGCTAGATTGGCTGAAAAACTAGTGGCCATTGACGACTCTGGATTTGTTAAAAAGAAAATTATTGAAGAAGGAGGTGGTCTACCTCTCAACGAAGATTACACTGTGTCTATTGCTTTTTCTGGTTACTGGGAAAATGAACCCGAACCTTTTGATGTGAAACAATTAAAGAGGCCCATGGTAAGATCAATAGTTAGTTATTCTTTTCTAGTATAATCATTGTGATCTATCAAACTACTGTTTGTTTTGTTGTGACATCCTCAAATTAAGAAAGTAAATATGGCATTAATAAATTTCAGGAAGTGGATTTAAAAGATAATGGATTATTACCAGGCCTTCAGATGGCTATAAAGTCTATGCTAGTTGGTGAAACAGCTGTGTTCCTTCTCTCATACAAAGTCATGTATGGTGAGATGGGGGTCCCGCCAAGGATCAAGCCTAAAGCTGACTGCGTTTTTTATATCAAACTTACAAGGAGCATTTTGACTCCCAAACAAGGGTAAGTTTGAAAACATAAAGATTATGTATCGTCACAATCAAGTCATTTACTCTAACTAGGCTGAAGATCAGAACATGAAGACTAGTGTTTTAGCTGGAAATATAAGAAGTGTCGGACCAAAACCTTTTATGTCGAAGTTGCGTTCCAGTGAAACTGGATGCAGCTGAATACCTTCACTCTCTAGTAGTGGCTGAGGAATACAATACCCCTTGGTTAGACTGGTTGCGAGCCTTTTGAGCCATTGAGTACCAGTAACGTTTTTCATGGATCCACGAATTGCAGTAGAGAACAACAGCCTGCTTTCAACAGGAAAGCAGTTCCCTGCCTCAATATCATTAGCCGATGAATGGTAGCCCATCCACAGATTGATCTTGCCATGCATAGCTTAACCTTCGATCAAAACATGTGGCTGTTATTATTTAGCCACAAACTCCCCAAATCTTATGTATCCCCTTATTCAAATTATAATAGGTTCTGAATCCGTTGAATGCAGACACTTTTTGTTTAATAGTACCCATAATGGTAATTTTTATGCAGCTTATTATATAATAAAAAATATAAGTACACTACCTTTTTTACAGGAAAATAGAATTCTCAGAATCCAACATGTTCAAAAGGGTGGAACATGAAGTCAAATTGTTATTCAGTTCAGGGGAAACATTGCACAAAACAAACAATTACGTGGCAGCAATCCAGTGTTTCAATAAAGCAGTCAACATGCTACATCGATGCCGGCTTGCAGATGAGAAAGAAGAAAAGATTCAAGAAAAACTACTCATCAAATTGTACACTAACCTTGTTGTATGTTACAACAAAGTGAAAAAACCGCTTTCAACATGCAATGCTTGCAATGAACTGAACAGACTGGGAAGTCTATGGAATAATGAAAAGGTGCTCATGCAAAATGCGAAAGCATTAAGAATAATTGGAGGGTACGATGAAGCCCAAAAGAGACTCAAAAGGGCAATGAAATTAAAACCAGGGAATAAAAAAATGGAAGCAGAGTATGAACTGTTAATGAAAACTTGGAATGCCAATAAAGAAGCAAAGCAAAATGCTGAAACTGTTAGACAAGCTGCAATTGGATCAGTCAGTGATGACTTTAAACGAGAAGTTGATGATTTAGTAAGCAATTTCAAAATGAATGATGAAGAAGATCAGTTAATTATACCTTCATACTTCAATTCAGATGAAATTGCATATTTCAAAGAAGTATGTATTAGAGAAAATTTGTTTTTCAATAAACTTGATAAAACTGAATTACCAGATGAGAAACAAAGCCAAACAGGTGATGAACAATCTGAAGATCGATTGAATTATGCATTAAAAAAAACTAATAAGGAATAATTTATATAAGTAAGGTTATTATGTATGGGGCGCGGAGGCACTACGCCGGGGGGAAACTCCGCTGCCGCGGCTAATTGTCGCTCAGCGGACGGACTTCCGGCGTGATCTCATGGCGACATGGAGAGAGCGACTGTCGCAACCCCGTGCAGGGCACGCCACAATAATGTCGGTAAGTCCCCTCTTTGAGGAGTGGCTGGAGAGACGCCACGGCGTCCTCACCTTCCGCCTGACGCAGGTTCTTACCGGACACGGATGTTTCGGTAAGTTCCTGCACCGAATCGGGCGGGAGGAGCCGCCCGGGTGCTTCCACTGCGAGGATCGACCGGAGGACACGGTGGCGCATACTGTAGAGGTGTGCCCCGCTTGGGCGTAGCACTGCCGTGTCCTCGAAGCGGCGATCGGCGGCGGCGACCTCTCGCTCCCGGCCCTGGTTCAATCCATGTTCCGGAGCGAGTCGCAATGGGACGCCGTCGCCTCCTTCTGCGAAGCAATCATGCTAGCGAAGGAGGTGGCGGAACGTGAGAGGGAGAGATCCTCACGTCCCGGCCGCCGCGGGAGACGCCCCGGGCGTCGAGGGCCACGTGGTGGCTTCCGGCCACCGTAGGCGCGGGCCCTTCGGACGGTGAGCTATGGGCTAGCTTGCCGTCCGTCCATCTCATGACGACAGGCCGTGCCGACGGCGCGGTCGTGTTCCACGCGCGCCTCAAAGAGAGTCAGCAATAGGGAAGGGGTCCGCAAGGGCCGAAGCCTGCTAGGGCTGCGGGACTATTCGAAAGAGATACCGTGGCGGCCGGAGAATGCATAGCAAATATTTGTATGGGGTATTACAACAAAAAATGGAAAAATAAAAAAACGTTTTTGAAAAAAAATAAAACCGACTTTAAGAACGTGAAAAATAAAGCTTCTGAAGTCGGTGACAAAAATACTGAATCAAACTAACTAAAGTCACCGACTTCTGAAGCTAAAGTTATTTTTCACTTCTTTGTGTTTTGAAGTCGGTTTCATTTTTTTGCAAAATGTTAATTTATAAATATTTAAAAAATAATTTCACTTTGCTATTTCTGACGTTAATACGCTTTGTTTAGAGTGATGAAAAAAATCATACGTTTACCCTATTGTGAACAGATTTTGATGATACTCCTTTTATTTGGAAGAATATTATTCCGCCGTGGTTCCGTTTATATTTGGTGAAGAAATGATGCTGATCTTGATATACAGCAAATCTCGCGATTGCTGCAATCGCTTGGATGTTTTCGGGGGGGTACTTATGTGTAGGTACAGTATTTCGACAGATAAGTATGTAAGTTCCATTCTATTGGGGTTATGCCTATTACCAAGAAGTGTACCTATCGTTAATAATGTAAAATAAATTATATAGCTAGCAAATATTTGTGAAATTACAATTATAATTAAACCAGTCTTAGGTACAAAGATTATTATTCTCTAACTAGTTTAATTTATTTCATTCCACCTTTCTATAGGGTCTAGCTACGCTAAAACAGTCCCCTCGAATGATAATGTAATCCTGATGGGTTTGGGTATTAGGTACTCGATGTGTAGCTGAGCTGGACAGTTTCGTGGTGAGACTGACAGCGATCGTGTTTCAGACTGTATGTGACACACCTGCAAATTGCAACAAGCGTAAGAATATTTTATACTACACTTTCTTCTTAAAAGTACTTTTAGAAGGCTTGAAAGCTGTGCAAAATCTAGGCAGATTATTGTATGGAATTTCATTACTGCCCTGAAAATCAGGGTAGTAGTAATCCATTACTAACGCGTTTTGTTTTTTTTTTAAGTCTTGATGACTTTGTAAGCAAGTGTAGTATAAGCAGTATATATCACTCGAGGGTAAGTACAGATTACTAAACTCTTGTGGTTCACGGCCCTCCGCTTCGCGTCGGGCCTCAAATGCACACTCGATTAGTAATCTGTGCCTTTCTCCCCTTGGTGAATAAATAGCTATTAATTCCCCTTAAACTGATGAGCCCAGAGTCGTGGAGCTAATCTTCGTCCACTTGCCTTAGAGGCTGCCATACGTCCTGGTTCATTAAGAGATGTCCAGGTTTGGAACGTTGTGTCCCGGTCTATAAGCCAGTTGTTTTGGTTCTGTGGGTTGGCCTATGAGAACGAATCGTGGAATTGAAATGACTCCGAGAAATGTAACCCCAGGCTGACACTGTTCATTGACTTGTTTGCGCCAAAAAACTAGCGATTGAATCTCTTTTCAAAACCTGACTACACGACTTCTAAGCCCGCGACAAATGTATCTTGCCCAAATCATTGTCCATGGTTTACCCTACTTCTATCACAAATGTCCCGGTCGGTGTGTTATTCAGCATTTATGACAGCCCTATTTCTGAGTACTTAACTGCCCTTTCGCCCGTTAGTGTAGCATACCCTGGATCACGGTTGAGTGCACATTGACGTATCGCTCGTGGTCCCATCTCGTAGTCCCTGGAAGCGACTACGGAGCTTTTTTTCTTCGTGGTCCCTAATTCAGTTCTCAATCAGAGGGCCAAGTGAAATTATTATCTTCATAAGCACCTTACGCATGTAGCGTTTTTATGCGTTTGTGGAACGTAAAATAGTACATTGTAATACAAGGGGCTAAACACAGACGGGACCCTATTTATTACTAAGACTCCGCTGTCCATCTGTCTGTCTAAATTGACTATTTTCTCGCATCTAAAGTGAAAAGTATAGTGTAACACACGGCGCTAAAATCCCAATAAAACTCTGTTCCTATTTACTATCTCGCTAAAGCTCGGCAGTAAAACTAGGTACCTCGTATATAATGGGTCATTTTAGCCCCTTCTATTACAATGTACAAACATCTTGTTCGCTAATAACAACAAGGCAGCAGGACCCGAAAAGTGAAACTACTCGAATATACTCTCTTGCTTTTCACGAGCAATGTGTGCTTACACTACCTACCTACACTAGGTGTATAACTTTTACCTACGTTTTATTTTTAGTCCTGCATTGGTTCCACCAAAGTAGGAACCTGTACCTACCTACTTCGCGAGTTTTCGGTGCAGCAAATTTTGTGTGGCCAGGCTGTTACTGGCAGTCAGTGTGCCCGTTAGGAGCCTCCCAACAACAATGGATTGTGATGCGGTTTTCACCATAAGGTACATAGGGCAATGAGTCTCATCATATTCCTGCATTAGATATAATGCTCTGTGATTCCTGCCCTTCTCTCCTGTCAGCCGTCAAGCTATCATTTAGTACTTTTCTTTTCTAATTGTTCCTCATACACACAATTATTTATCCATATCTTTTCTACCATAGCAATAGGGTGAAATAACATTCAGCAGATTCGCATGTAGCTGGTTGGTATTTATTGATTACCCTTTTTACGCATCGTGAGTCAAGGCTGCAATAGATAGTCATTGCATGCTTTCAGCTTCAATGAAATTCTATCGAATGCCAATTGCTAAACAGTATATTTTATGAAGTACGTAAGGATGGCGTTCTGTGGTTTCTGCCTACCCCCACGGTAAAAAGAGTGAGTCTATGTGTATATGAATAAAATAGTGTCCTTTCTCTTACCTACGTTATCGTTAGGGTAGAGCGGAGGTTCAAAATGTCTAACCCTACAACAATGCGTGGTTGGGGTGGATGTTTGAAAGCCTCAGGGTAGCCCGCGAAATTCAAAAATTTTCTTACGTTTTTTGCTATTTGCAGGTCAGTGTCAGTAGTATGTTGATTAAAATATGATTCGCGGCTGTAACACGTATGTAGTTATAGAATTATAATCATCATTACAACCCTCCAAGCGCATAAAGGTGCAGGAATGACTTTGACCTTGAAAAAGTAAATTCATACACCTTAATGAGCTTGGAGGGTTGTATGTTAACATGTAAAATCGAAATGCTACACTTCCACACGCATATCTTACAAAATAACCATTTTCAATAGATAAAATGCCAATAGTTGTTAACAAGTGTGATTTCACCCTTGGATATTATTTTGTCTGTGCGGTTCGCTAGTTGTGGAATAAAACAAAATCTTCAACAAAATTATAGTTTAATGCGTAATTACAATTTTTTCATAAAACTAATATGGACTACTATCTATTGGCGCAACCATACCTTTGTCTCAACAAATGCAACATACTTATACAATATTAAAAGTTTTGTAAATACAAATGCATTTTTACAGAACCAACCCCGATTTTAAGTGAAAACGTCCAGCGTTACTTTAGGCGTAATTAGTTCTGTGTGGGGAGATTTAGGAGGACATTTTGTCCAGCTGGTAGGTAGGTAACGTTGCGGGATTTAGATAGTTGGTAGGCGATATCTTCAGCGGCTTCAATACGACGGAGTTCGACGAGACCCTCTCCAGCTTGACCGAAGGATTTGGCGAGTAGTACGGCGGCTTGGGCGTCACCCTCAGCGGCAATGACAGCCGCTTTCTTCTGTTGTTCAGCCTTTTCTACGAGGAACCTCGCCTTCTCAGCGTCTTGTTGCGCGACCTGCTTCAATTCGACGGCCTGTGTGAACTCTTTGCCAAAGGTCAAGTGTGTGATTGAAATATCGTCCAGGATGAGCCCGAACTGTTGTGCCCTCTCGGTCAAGTTCTCGTTGACTTTCTGTGATACGACCTGTAAATAAAGATAGTGTTACTTGTATGACTTATACTGGAAGTACAGCGACAATCTTTGCAAGGTAGCTGATAGTAGCTAGAATTTCGGCATACTCACAAAGAAATCAGTTTAGATTAATCTGGCGACATTCTCACTACACATGTTAACTGTAAACACGTAAACGCCTTACGCAGTATGAATGGAAACAATGGATTGCCCAGCGACATTTTCAGCCTTATCAGTTAGCGAATTGAACTCTTTCAGTCATGCGTTGCATATAAACATTTACAAAGCCTCATATCTGCCTAGCCTTTTGGCTTTGAGGTCAGCTTCTAGTCTTACTGGATGCAGCTGAATACCAGTATTTTACATGGTAAGACTGGTAGTCAGACTCGCGCCGCTGACCACTTGTAATGACTATCGAAGATCTACAAAAGACAGCAAGGACCAATGACTTCACATGCATTATGTGGCATTGAGGACCACGGAACAACCCTGGAAGCATAGCTTCTGCTTAGTTCCTTTATCTGTGGCCAGATTATCTTTTTCCAACTGCTATATTGTGCAGCTTAAACAAATGCAACAGAATTACAGTATTTCTGCAAACCAACTGGATTAAAAGAAAATAATTATGCTTTTTCTCACTTTTTATTCCTCCTTTATTACATAGGGTTTTTGTATCAAGCACATAATGTTATTAGTTATTAATTTTACTGGTTTAAGAGTTAAGAAGAATGAATACTCCTCGTAATCAATTAGGCTTAAACCTTCGTGTAATACAGGTGTGATGTATTTGTCTTGACCTCTCCCAGGTATCGCTAACGGGCCGTCCCCACGAGCGTGAGAATCGCGGCGATATTATCGTCGTGCCAAGTATTTCTATACACTCTCTAAGGGGCAGTCTCCACGAGAGAGAGAATCGCGGCGATATTATCGTCGTGCCAAGTATTTCTATACACTCTCTAAGGGGCAGTCTCCACGAGCGAGAGAATCGCGGCGATATTATCGTCGTGCCAAGTATTTCTATACACTCGTAAGGGGCCGTCTACACGAGCGAGAGAATCGCGGCGATATTGTCGTCGTGCCAAGTATTTCTATACACTCTCTAAGGGGCAGTCTCCACGAGCGAGAGAATTGCGGCGATATTATCGTCGTGCCAAGTATTTCTATACACTCTCTAAGGGGCAGTCTCCATGAGCGAGAGAATCGCGGCGATATTATCGTCGTGCCAAGTATTTCTATACACTCTCTAAGGGGCCGTCGAATGTATGGCACGACGATAATGTCGCCGCGATTCTCTCGCTCGTGGAGACGGCCCCTAAGATTCCCCAAGACCTGTTGATGATCATAACCAGAGTAAAAGAATCCTTTACATACCTCTCTCTGTGTAATAAGCTCTCCAGCATCAAACTGTGCTACAACTGCCTTCAGGACTTCAGCTGTGATAGAGGGCAGCACCCTCTCATCATAGTCAATACCGAGGATGGTGTAGATCTTTGGGAGCTGGTCCGGGATTGGTCTGAACAGGATACGCAGTGTGATGTTTACATTTTGAAGATCTGGAAATATATAGCAAAATATTTTGTAACAAATGAAACTGAAACAAACTTGAAACCGCAATTTTCATAAACTATCAAATAGTTAAATAACAATAACAATGCGATGTCATACCACGAAGATACAGATACAAGAGACAAAATATAAATTAAAAAACACAATCAAAATACATTTAAAAAACCTAAAATTAAAATAACCTCTAAACCTTTTCAATGCACTCCAGTGCTACTCCTGTGAACTTGATCAGGCCATATTACTGACTTTTTACCTGACTACTGCGAAGCCAGAAGGAAGGGTTATGATTTTTACATTTTCTGATTATTTATAAAAGACTGTAATATTTGACTTATTGCATGAGTTTCATTTGTGAAGATTAAACAGAAGCTATTATTAAAATTACCTTTGCTGCCGGTAACAGTAGGAACGTTTCTAGGGCGTGATCTGATGTCAAAGATGATGGGTCTCTGTACCCATGGGACAAAGAAGTGGGTGCCCTCACCAACCACCAAGTTTTTGACACCAGCGAATCTGTCGAAGATCACAGCCCTGTGCCCACCATCAACTGGAAATTGAGAAAAAATCATATGAAGTATAACGGTACAGTTATGCAAGTCTTGTATGTCAACAAAATAATTCATTATGTGACAACTGACTTCCACATAAGAATAATTAGTACAGACTGACATCATAGGAATGCATTAGTAACTAAAATTATTCTAACATTGAATCTGTCATACTGGGTTTGGTCATAACTTGTAACAGCGTAAATTGACAAGCTGCTGATAAGAATCTTGATTAAACAGCAAGATGTTGATTTATTAGTGATCAACAACTCTGCTGAATCAGCCTGCTGTTGGACATGTGCAGGTAGTAAGACAACAACAGTGTGATGTAAACAAATAGTATGAACCTGTTTAGTAAAAAAAAATATTACCATTGTAGAGAGCGGAGTTAACGACTCCACCAACAAGCGCCACACCTAGGCCCACCTGACCAATCCGGTTGAAGAGCTGAGCAGCCATTTCTAGAACAAACAGGAAAAAACCTCATATATTATCAGAAATGTAACAAAATTGGGTGATTTCAGGTTGCGGCTTTATTGGGCAATATTGCAGCATCGGAGTTTAACATCATGCGACTCCGAAATAAAAATACCATACCCAATGTTCTAAAAGAAAGAAAAGCAATGTTAGACACTTTCTGACGATATTGTACAAGTATTTACTGTAACGCTCAAACAAATTCACTCACAATCCCAAAAAATTATCTAATTCCACGATATGATAACTAACCTCAAAATACATTTTGGGAATGAAACATCAGTTTTTATGTAATTATCGGTAAGTATGACTTATTAATGCCTTACCTTACTACTTTTAATGCCTGTAATGCAATACTGATTGTATATTTTGTGTTATTTCGTTATTTTCGGTCATAAATTCAATCGAAATTCAGCAAGACCGAGCACAGATAAAAACAAGTTTAAAAAAATGCACTACGTTTCGTTCGTGTTGGACTCATTCGAACATTAACAAAAGTAAATAGCTATGTATTTAAGGAAGAAGATCTTATCTATAGCTAACAAGGCCTGAGAGATATTTAGTTTTATGTATTTTAAAGTTTTTATATCATTATATTCGGTAGTTTTAGTATTCACTTTCTTTCATTATTATTTGTAAAGTGATGAGACAACTAAACGTAGTTTTCACGTCCCCTGATAAAAAATTAATGGCAGTAGATCATTTTTCCAGGCCAGTAAATTATTTTTGAACAAGGAGTTTTCACTCAAAACCTGCCTGTTTCTTGAAAACTTCCGAAGATTATCGTTGTCGAATGGGTTAGGGGAGGGAGGCCTTTGGCTTCTTCGATTAGAGGCTGTTTCGATTAAAAAAATTGGTAAAATAGTAGCTAAGTACAATATTTTGTAAGATTTGAAATAAAATAAGTTGCACTGATGGCGTAATAGAAGTGGCAAAAAAAACCGGAAAATTAAGTAAAATGAACTCCGTATCAAGGGACCCACCCTTGATACGGAGTTCATTTTACTTGATATTAAACGTACTTGTTATCTCTGAGGACACGGGTTCGGAGTCCTCATTCCTATTCCTACCTACTATACCTAGGTACTAATGTGTGTGTAATTTTAAAGTTTGTCTTGCCGCTACCAACTTACGGTGAAAGGCTTCCAGCTTCAGCTACAGCTTCCGGCGGTATTCTAACGCGAGAAAGCTGGAAACGTGGCCATAGATCTAAACAGCCAGAAATTGAAACATGTCAGGCGTTTTCAATTCTCACTCCTCTGGTTTTTTTTTTTTTTCGAAATGGCATCTCGCAGTTCAACCAGAGAGGTTGTCGTCTGCTGAACCGGACTTTCCTGTGGGTGCCTTAAGTGTAAGGCCTCCAGCCAGGGTCTCACTCCCCTGGTCTGTATCAATACCTGGTCTGTATACGGTCGAGAAGCAACCTCAGGAGGCCTTCGCTCAGCAGTGAGGCATATGGTATACACTCTGGTGTTACCTTATTGGAAGAGCTGTAGGTACCATCTATTCAGATAAACAAAATCACTTCTATAATCAATCCACTGCAGTTAATTTCAAAAGCAAACTATGGGTCGGCTGATACACGATACTGCATTAGTTAAATCAGCAAACAAACCGCTAATACGGTTAGCTGGAACCAGATGGTAATTGAACGAAAAATAAACAATGAGGGGGATAATCGTTCGAGTATGTTGGGGGTCGTGCGTTGGGTGGCTCAATTATGCAATAACAGCAATGAGCAAATGATTCGACAAGTGTACTAAGTACTTCATGCAATATTTATGACTAAATCCGAGCCAAGGGACGTTGTTGACTGTTCCTTGGCCGTAAAAAAACACAACGATTAATCATTTAATTAAATCAACATCGTCGATTTGTTTACATAAAGAGTCAATGAACTTATTGACATTATGACTTCTGAGCAATGTTGGTGTTGACTTATTGGATAGATAATGCATACATAATCGTTAATAACTGCATAATTATAGTTTTGTTTGCACAGCGGAGCGCGTACTGAGACCTGTCTATATTGTTGCGTAATTTTGAATTAATATTTGGGTTTTAATTAAGTTTTAAAATGCGTATGCGAGTGCCAGAAGTGAAACGATGCTGTTGCTGTTTTCCTTTGCGCCATGGGATTATTATGTTTGGATTGATTAACATAGTAAGTAACGGAGTAACTTCACTATATTTTTTTTTTTGTGAAAATACATCTGTATTGTATTATGTTATCGTTATCACCACTGCTCTCGGAACGGTGGCAGAAAACATTATGAGGAAACTGGCCTACAGTCGCAGAACCATAAAAATATATGAGTCATTTGACATAATATAAACCCGCACTGGGCTTGCGTGATGGATTACGACCCTTCACACAGAAAGGAGGCCTGTAACTCAGCAGTGTAATAATCATGATAGGCTAATGTAATAAATTAGACCCACTGGTTAGCTGTCTTTCTGTTTGTGCACTTGGGCTACACTACAGGGCATTCATCAACATCATCTTCCAGCCCTTGTCCCGTTCTATTTGTGGTCGGCGCAACACGTTTTCTTCTTCCATTCTCCCCTGTCAGACGTCACGGCATCATCAAATAGAACTGCTTGTTTTTCCATCGACAGATATTCTCCATGGTAGCAGTAACATGTCTCGTCATAACGACGGAGCTGAAGAAATCCAAGCTGATTGACGGCTCGTCCTTAGAGGTGGTGACTTCGACTATCTTGTTCAGTATCTTTGGCATGAGCGTCATATTGAACATTATGCTGCTCTTTGCTAGCTGTCAGGTAAGCCGGGCCGATTCAATGGTTGCTCTATTATCTCTGCTATATTTTTTCTCGCTTATGCTAGGCGATATATTATCTAAAATAAAGGGGCATTTTTGGATTTCAAACGCTCCGTTAAACACTGAAAGTTTAAATTCCTACAGTGCAATAACATTAGGGCATTCTTTTGGTGTCACTTAGTGTTAGTTAAGAGAAAACAAGCATGTCCTAGAGTAAAAAATTCGAAGACATGTGACATATCATTATGCACTGCACTGGGTCCGCGTGAATGTGAATTAAGGTGGAACGCATACTTATCCGCGCCGAAAGAACCGACCGCACCGAAAGAAACATTTTCTCATCCGTATAACGTTATCTACCTATTCGTCTGATTCCACGCGGATAAGTGTGCGAGGTTTTATAGGATTTCATACAACTAATTCTAAAATTCGATTCTTTCGGCTCTTTCGCTTCCCTCGGCTCTGATAAGTGTGCGTTCACCTTTACGGACATTACGAAGCACTATGCATACGCTGCTTGAACATAGACCACCTCTAATATTATGTAGGAGGTTAGGCATATAGGCGGTCTATGTCCATTTTTCCAAGCGGTTGGTACGTTAGGTATAGGCTGATTATTTAGTAAACTGTATTAGTAAAAACGGGCATAAGTTTTATAAAAGGTAGGTAATTGAATGAGTAGAATAGTCGTGATAGATTAGGCGATCACTCGGTCATGTCGTTGTTGTATGTAAAAAATAATGTTAAGTGAGTATTCAGATTCAATGGTTGGACCAAATACCCTACCTCAATAACATACTTATTAGTTACTTATTTGGGTTTTTTGAACTTTGAGCATGTCCGTGTAGATACATAGCATGTAGGTATGTACCTACCTACCAATGAATCATGTGTTGTGTCTTGCGTAGCACGGCTCGATGTTTATTATCTGATGTTTACATTTCCGAACGAAGTCAAATAATACCCAAGCATATTATATAGGTACCTATTCTATTCTTTTGTAGAACAACACTTACCTACTTAGATAACCCAAAGCAATTAAGTAGGAACATTCATCATTTAGGCAATACAAGTTTTCTTACACTTGATCCTTAGATCGCGAGTTTTGCCTTAGCTAAACTCTTTGGCTTCTTGGATAGATAGGCCGAGGTAATGAATGTTACCGCAGAACACAACCAATCGTATCTACATTATCAAGAATTCAAGACCATAGGTACCACAGGTATAGGTAGGTTCCTTGCTCCTTTTTATGTTTGTGCAGGTTTATTTTCTATAACAAAAAAAACCTTCAAGTTTCCCGGGAAAAGTATGTGCTTGGGCAATCATCGTATATCTTCGGGTGTAGAGACACCCGAAGATATACGATGATTACAGACAGTATGACAGTATAGTATTGACAGTAGCAGAGGCTACTGTCAATACTATACTGTGACCATTTTGAAACACCAACCGAAGCGCATACATTTTCTGGTCAAACTGTATGTCAATATTTCCAGAAAGACATACTGATGCTGCGTCTGTACCTGTACTACGGGGTGGTGACCACACTGGCGGCACTGGTGCCTACGTTTATCCTACTGTCCAGGATGATGACCTTCGATGTTTGTGTCGCGTTATTTGCGATATGTAAGTATACAATTCATTAATGGTAATGTTTCCTGAAGATGGACAGCGGTTTTTAGACCGGCCTGAAAGAGGTGGAGAGATGACTTAGCGCCTGAGCGCTGGTTTGAGACGGCGTGTGCGACCTTTGATAGCCTTTGCCCAACAGTGAAACAGATCGTGTAGAGAGAGAAACACAAGGGAACGTCATCTTTTCCTTACAAAGCTAGGGTCCTAGTGTTGTAAGATCAAAATTACGGTATCCATGATATACAGAGTGTTTCGGAAAGGTTTGGTCATATTTCAGGGTGTGAATCAGACCATAAAACTGAACTACGTAGTCCATACAAAACATCATATACCTACTCAGCCCAAATGTATACAGTATGACAGCTGATTATTTTTCGCGATTACAATGCTCGTCCCCTGGATAAAGTTGTTCAGTACCTTTTATATTGTTCTGAATACCCTGACATATGACCATACCTTTTTGTGTAAGGATGGGAATATGCATAAATAACATCTAGTTACGGTACCATTTGAAGTTCGAGACACATATCTAAGTAAAGTGCACTATTGCGGTTGTAAATGCAAATTCTTACTACTATTGCGTTAATTAAACCCGCATCTATTGGCAGTCACGATTGGGCGGTACTTACGGACTGACATTTCTGCTTACCTACCCCCTACAATAAAAGAAAGTGAGATACGTGACTTTACATATGGCACTTTATAAACCGTTTAACGTTATCTTGTAAAATATTTGTCGTGTTTGGAATAGTTTTGATACTCACAAGTAGCGAATATAAAACTGCGACTCGAATAGAGCAATTTGAGTAAGATTTTTATGACGCCTTCCGTGATTACTTAGTTTATTTTTATTATAATTTTTAATCTCCATAGTTTGTTCTATAATTGCTCTAAAGTCCTTAGGTAATGTCCGTGCCAGACTGTTGTAAACAAGCCCTCCACACACCTCCACATCGGTCTCCACAGGCGGTTTACAACAGCACGCACTGTTACTGTTTACAACAGCACGCACTGTTTACAACAGTCTGGCACACGCTTAACACTAGAATTTATTATAATAGCATTTATTATAGTATCATTTTAATAAATTCTACGAATAGTATTGATTTTCTTTTTAGCTTTCGGTTTAGATATCAATTCTCGTAAAACCAAAATTTAGAAAGGAATAGTTTCTTTTTTCTCAAACCATAACCATGAAACCTTTATCCTACAGGTATGCAGTGGTATGTCATCATCCTTGTAAGAAGCGAGATTGTGAAGTTGGAAGGAGCGAGCTTGAGAGCAGAAGAAAGAAGTCACGGGCACGAAGTGGCCATCGACGTGCCTGACAGAGATACTTTGCTATAAGTAATACTTAATAATTATACAGATATCTAAATAATGTACACTATGTAGAAATATAGGTTTTTTGTTCAAAAATCTTGTAGCTCTCAAATGATTTAGTTCCACCTAACCCTTCGTGGATTACAGCATTACAGGCGTATATTTAGTACCTAGTATGTGTTAATATTGTAGGTACGCGTACGTACCGATTTTTTGGAGTCAAACGATTCAGGACTTTCCCGACCCTAGTTATTTGGGTTGGTATTTATTCGTCATAATTCATTTTATTTTTCTGTTAGTTACCATCGTGACTGTGCTGTTTTCCGATGAGTTCCTGTTCACCTGTGAACCCATAAACATGTTGGGCAATAAAAATTGTGCTCAAAGTAGCCGCTCTTTGTTCAGAGATCACGTTCGCAGTAATGATGCCGTAAAATTATTAAAAGAAATGTGCTAAAATATTTCCAAATTTTTCCATGTGTGTGGGGCACAGCTGGCTGCCCGCGGGACTCCAAGTCGTGACTTACTCCGGCGGTAACATTGTCAGGACCCATTGCGCTCAGGATAAGTTTGGCTTTGAAAGAAGCGGCCCATATTGTGTTGTGACTACTCCAAATTGCCAATTACACCAATCATGGGAGACTTAAAGACACCGCAGCACGAATGTTCCTTAAACACGGAAGCATTAAGGTGCTCATATGCTTATACAAAGTCTATAATTACAAATATTTGTTTCCTAAAAACTATCCTTCTACTAAGTTCGTCTCAAGAGATTATCTAACGGAAGATATTAAAGTGAAAATCCTTCACAGGTCTCGTGGGTTAGCTTAAGACAGGATTAGAAGTCAAATCCGGATAATCTATTCCTCTATTTCTACAAAGCAGATGAGATGCCTTTTGTTTCGATCTGTGACTGTAGGTAGTTTTCAAAACATTGAGGTATAGGTAGGTTGGGCATATAAATGCCACATTAAATTAATATTCGATCATACGTGTTCCAAGAAAGTGGTTATTACAGTAATTTGCTATGTTTTACGTTAATATTCAATGGGATGTATATTTAAATGGCATCTGGTATTCGAATGAGAAAATTCTGGAAGCCGCAAACTCTGTGGGCGGGAATTCCGACTGGCGATGGCGGTTACCAGAGACAAGTTTAAGGACAAAGCTATTATTGAAGAAGTTGGAACTTGGAACATGTTATGCCTACAAAGGTACCTTACAGGGTATAACACGTTCCAAGTTTTATCTTACTAAATATAAAGAGTATTTTAGGAATATAACACTTCATTCGCCAGTTAGCCAGCCAGCCAGCCATTAGCCAGTTCATTATTCCTAAGATATTATAAGACAGAATTAGGAGATATTCCCAAAGTAAGTACCTACCCATAGCTAATGTCAAGAATTAAGTTTATGTAAAGAAATAGGTACAGTAATTCATAGGTAATTTTGATTGCTGTTCAGTCGTAGTAGAATGGATGGGAATAAAAATGTTAGCGATAATTATTGGTTACCTTAATATTAATTATTTTATTGCTGAGTTAAAAGAAGATAAGCAAGTAGCCTAGGCCTAAAAAAATACTAGTAGGTTGGGACCTATAAATATAGATATATTTATAGGTCCCAACCTACTAGTATTTTTTTTTATGGCTTAAGTATTTCGCAAAACCAGTGAAACACAGGTGAAACGCAGTTTCTCCTAATTAAGTGAGAAAGCCAGCTCAAAATAAAAAAAAGTTGACTATACAGCCAGTGCTACTAATTACAAACAGCAGCACTTATTCTCATGATTTATTAAACGAATTGCTTAATAACTACAATTAGCAATCATTTTAATATCCAGCTGAATGCAAAATGGCGGAGACGGCCATTTTTTAAAAGTAGAGGCTTTAACTATGGCACTAAGGAGTCCTGTAAAGGAAAATGCACTTATTAGCTGAGGAGGGCGAATGGAGGGTTCTGCCTAATGGTTGCTATTCACGGCTTGAATGGAGACGCGAAATTGCCAACAATTATATACTCCCGCAATGATAACCGGTGGATGTTCCGCTTCGGCAAACTCAGGTTTGGCCGTGTGCACGTTTTAGCGAGATCCGATGACTTGAGTGGCAATTGTTCGCCTCGCAGCTTGTTTCCACGGTGTTTTGCAACCACATCTCTAATATCTACAGCAGAATTTATTTAACAACAACATCCAAATCTCCATTTTCAAAACCCAACCGTGAGAACCGTTTCGGAGTGACAGAACAACTCCAAAATCTAAGCAGAATGTGGTATTGTGCTTGGCGTGCGCCGGGGCGAGGTGACGTCACAACATGGCCGGCAGGTAGGCAGGAGAGCGGAGATAGGATCCGGTCATCCTGCCCATTTCCGGTCTTCACGCGGCCGTGACGCTTCCGGGCACGCGTCGCCGACGCCGCTCACGAGGCTACTGATTCACTGGAAGAGATATTTTGGAGCTGTTTAATTGAATCAGAATAGATCGCGCAATTGTGTCGTAGAACACATTGAAGAGATTGTGAGAGAGAGAAAGAGAGTAAAGAAAGAAATAAAAACGTTTAACTTGGCAAGTTACGGCAGAAAGGAACTCAATCGGATAAAAATAACTGACAACTATTTATAGGATATTGTGTGCCTCGCAACAGTACTGAACTAAAAAGGGAATTCCAATACTTAATAATGAGTAACATGGGAAAAGGAATGATCCTTGATATTCTAGAACAGTTTTCAATAAAGTTGGAAATAGCTGTCCTTAGCCGTTTCGCAGAATGACTGAGGGCGAGCGGCCATACTAAAAGTTGTTGTTTATGTAAAATGCTTTCTGAAAACAAATAAAAAAATTCCATTAAGAAATAAAACGACGAACAAATGCCAATGTCTCATTGGAAAGATGTAAACATAAAATTCTGTTTTTTTTCAAAGTTGATCTCCACGAATTCGCACCAGCTGGAAGAGATTCACCAATACCTATTGATTTAGAAAAGGGTGCAGTTTAATTATAGATTATCCATGAGCATCCAAGCATATCATTGGCGGATTGCTGCTGGTCTAGTATCAATGCTACCAGCCTAAAAAAACTACCCACCGAAAAAAGCAACTCTGTCTCTTCCAAAAAAGGCAAAGTTTTCCCGCCAACTTCTGTGATGCTGTCACACGACGCGACGTCTGCAAGATGAGTTTTGTAAAATGAATTCGTTTGTAGCTACAATTGAACACGGTCCTTGTCGCTCCATAGCTGTGTTGCTATCTTCAAACTGCTAGATTTTCAGGGAGTTTCCCAGGGAAGTTTCCGTCGGTAACTTCGTGAGAGCGCTTTTTAATTGCGAATTAAGAATTAGCGGCGTATACGACAGACAGGGTGTATATATTTTACATGATGCCGATAGATTTGGGTTAGATAGTGAGAACATGCAATTATTACAATTGGTATAGGTACTGGTAGGGTCTTCAAATTGTTTGTAAAACTCAAGTCTAAGAGAATATCTGTCGTCATTTTGACGTCTCCATACCGCTACGTGCTTATTGAGTATAGTGGAAATTTTGTTTGCGAGATTAAGAATTCTGTGTAAAGTTTAGGGACACATTCTTGTAATTATTTTCGGAACTTATTCGTAGCGTGTCAATGACAATTCAAATTAAGTCAGCCCAAAATTTGGCGACGAGTTTCGCACTTTCGGCATTCATTATCGTCACTGAAAACACTTTATGCATTTTGGAAACACTCAGAAAATAACGAAAATACGTTAAATTAAAATGTTAGTTCCCGCCCCTTTAGCAATCGTGACGCCAAGAAGCAACCTTGGTCGTCATCCATCGACGTTACAATTTCATAATATTGACAGGTGCCTCAGGGCCCACCTGACTG
Source organism: Xestia rhomboidea (assembly GCA_963853795.1). NCBI lineage: Eukaryota > Metazoa > Arthropoda > Insecta > Lepidoptera > Noctuidae > Xestia > Xestia rhomboidea. The sequence continues at coordinate 6,686,156 of OY970764.1, read as the reverse complement.
CGGTCTTGCCCATATGTCGGCCTCCACTGGCGGCTCGGCAGGCCCGCACGCGAACTACGCCCTTTACTTACTAACAACACTATTACCTTATATTACACTGAAGACTTTGTACTCTAGGCCGAAAAAGGATATAAACAAAATCAGCACTGGAAAGTGTTCAGCCGTAAAGGTTTGTAACAAAAATAGAAATGCGATTCTAGTCCTTAAGACACTAGCAACTAAAAGAGTTATTGAGTAAAATTTAAAGTTAAACAGTAAGCGATTGTTATGTGTAATTAAAGTCGTGTTTTGTACGACGCCCTCTTAATTTGTCCCCCTTTTGTGTGGGGGGACGCGACATGTGCGAAGTGGCACTCTAGCCTAGCTTTTAATCATCTCTGGTTTTTTAGCTTCCTTGGTTAATTATTTTAATTATTGCGGTTTTTTAAACGGCAATTTGCTGTTTCCAGTCCTAATATAAATATTAAATATTGAAAACGTTCTCTCACTTCTTTTCTCTCACTTTAAAGAAGAAATCTTTTTTCAAATTTTGACATTCATTATAGCCATATTATTGAGATCCGGTAATTAATTATACGAAACACAGTGATGAAAAGTTTTTTGATTTCCCAAAAACAGCAGAAACTAATTTATTAGAAACTCGAAAATACATAGCTAGTGTGGCGTGGACGGGCGTGACGAAAAATATTATTTTGTTTTTACATCATTTTTGGACGTGATACGACTCACAAAAAAGGGTGACGACGCGGTTTCGCTCTGAGACAAAAAGGTCGAGAGCGAAACGAATTTACGTATTTCGATGTATCTAAGTATGCGTACAAGTATCCAGTGAAGCATCGATATAACAAATACAAGTTTAATGTTGATATATTTATATTCGATCTGGGTGATCTCACAGTGTACAAATTGATATCAGGCAAATCGGTTAGATAATTGCTCATGCAGGCGCGGAAACAGGATTACCTTTAGGGGGGGGGGGGGGGCAATTTTTGTTTGATCTTACGGAAAACCCTGGAAGATTTTACCTTATCGACTTACGGCGTTAATTTTAACAACAAAATGAACTAAGGCTCCAAGAACGAGCGAAACGAGCTCGAATTTTCAAATTTTTATGACACCTTGCCTGGCGACGCCCATGACAAGATGTACAACTAGAATATGTAGTTTTAATTCCGTCAAACTAGTTCAAGCTTGGCCTATGACGTATTCGGTCCGGTTCAGGGGGTTCAATTGCACCCGTTGCCCCTCCTCTGTATCCGCGCCTGTGCTCATGATTGACAGCGTAGAAGTATCAGGCACAAACATCTCAATTTAAAACAGATGATATTGACCAAATGGCTTTACCCCTGGCTGGAAGTCTTACACTCATGGAACCCACAGGATAGACGGTTTAGCAGAATATAGCCTAATAGGTTGACTTGCGAGAAGCCATTCAAAAAAAGAAAAGAAATGCTAAACTTAGTTCAAACCCCAATTATCACAGCAATAGTTTTTACTCAAGGTTAAACCTTTAACTATGAAAAATCAAAAAGTTAAATTTTTGATACGTGCGTTAAGGATTTTCCCTGAAATCAGATTTTCCGCTTGAAGATTGCTTGGTACACTTTTTTGTTTTTTCAGCACACATTCGTCAGGCTCGGTCTTGAGTCTTTAAACTCATTTCCATCCAAACACAGATATGTGTGTAGCCGTTCCTGATTGAAAACGACATATGGCAGGATTGGATTGGTGGGCTAGTGATATCCGTCCCAAATACGTCCTAATTCGACGTACCTAACACGACCCTTTGAATTAATGAGATTGATGCGGTTTCGATAGATATCACTTTTTATTTTTGGTATATTAGGGATAATTTTGGAAATTGCACCTATTAATTTGATATCGAGCCGCTTGCGTAACGCTGGATTTTGTTTCTATCTATTTTAATTTAGGGATGGGTTCTTAAAAGTGCACCTTTATTCCGAACTATTCCAGAAATAACCGATTCAGTATCTTAAATATCGATCTGAACATGCTGATTAGCTTGAGCCAATAGTTCCACATCGGCAACATCCCACCCTAAACTGAACAAGAAAAATACTGATACACTCCCAAAAATCCAGAGCAACAAAAGGACAATTTTCAAAGAATCCAGTCCAAATAATTGACACCTATAGTCGTGACATACAGCCACTTGCAAAACGTGCGGCTATTACACACATATTTGGAATAACAAGCCGTTTAAGAATTTTAAACAATTTCTGTGTGTCTCCGCGTGGACTAGAAGCGTCGGTAATGACCCATAATGACAATATTCTCGTATAATCAGGACATTAAGTGATGTGCGCGACGCTTCAGGCCGACGCCACCACGCCACCGCTCTGCGACCGTACCCACTTTAACGGACTTCATTCTTTGTCGAATTTTCGACGCTACTACGTGTCTTTTGTCGTACTGTTACGATTTAATGATGAGAATGGGAATTCTTTTGATACTTCTATTGACATGTTCTGATTTCGATGACACTACGAACGAAATCAATTGGTCCATACATAATGTGTTATTTTGTCCTTTTTTTAAATGTTGCCCTACTCTATGAATTTCTCCTTTTTTATTATTAGATTTTTTTAGTATTGTGGGTGTATTATCAAAAATTTAAACACACATACACAAGCAGCGAAACCCGGAACATCTTCAAAATTTTTTCCATGTGGGGATCTAACCCGCGACACGCAGCGCAGCAGTCAATCGCTCAGCCACAAGTTATGTCATCATTGCGGCTGGTTTGAGTCAGCCTAAAGAATCTCTTGAAGTGCCTAATACTAGCAGCTCACAGTACTGATATTCCATAATCAATTCACATAAAAAAGCACCTAAAAACTCTATCTACTATGTGTCATTCATGGTAGGGGTTGATATATTCGCGTGAGTCGGTCAATACGCTCACAGGCTCGCCTTCAGGTAACGTTTAGTATGACTTAACAGTACGAAATAAGTGTGAATCGTGATCGGAACACAGGAGAAATACTTTAGTGTCATTTGCTTTGACGGCGCTTTCAATTTTGTTTCATCCTTTAGGGCAAAGGCCAGACTTTGGAGCGTAAAGCGGTCTCCCAATTCGTTTTGGATTCTTGTTTTATGAAAGCTGTATAAATTGAGTAGTTATTTTGGTTTACATTACCGTTGTAGCTTCTTGGGTTGTTAGGGTTTAAGAATAATATACTTACATACATGTATAAGGCTTTCGAAACAAAAAGGCGAGTTAAACACTTCTACATTCTTCTTCTTTATATTGTTATTAGCAGTTCGTCTTCAAGGACCCACCAAGCAGACCCACCAGTGGGTCTCCGAATACTGATGTGTCTCCCAAGACCTACTGACTGGTAGGACCTATATGACTATTTAGTTTTATATCCCCTGAGACCCACCAGGAACTTAAATGTACGAAAGAAAACAATTACAATTATAAAATTAGTGCCTAACCTGGTGTCAGAGTTTTATGCTGCCCATGGGCCTTTGACTTGGCTTTACAAGCCGTCTGCCATCTCCGGTGGTTTCCTCACGATGTTTTCCTTCATGATAATTATACAATAAGTAAATAAATACGAAAAATCAGCGGTTCGTGTCGCGGGTTTGAAATTGAGCCCTATGACTATTTGGTTAGTCCGACGGTCACACACCACGGCTACCACTTCTGAACTTTTACGTTTTACAGTCTACTACTGTGTACTCATAGAGTCAGACCCCGTGCTCAGTAGATTTATTTCTTGTCTTTCAATGAACACTATCTTTGTAAACATATAATTGTCCATATCTAATGAGCGACTTCAGGAACAAGACTTATTAGAATCGAACTGCTTCGAAAATGAATGATAAAACGATCATGTCTGCGTGGATATTGGTAGGTAGCAACTTTCCAGCATCTACTTTTAAGCACTACAAGCTCAGCATTTAGCCAGACAGGTGAGAGTAGTCCACGCAGTCAGTATGTCGGTAGTGGAACTCAAAGGGTACGTGTAATGAGCTCGCGTAGTGCCGCGTCACGTACCGTAACGAGCCTCTCGGACGAACAGTCGAACACTCTCGGATCAGCTGTAAGTCTTGCCTTAACCATAGTACACATAGTAGTATTAACATACAGTATTTCAACTGGGAACAAAAATGGTCTGTAGCGGCCCACACTCCTGCAAAACGCACACACCAGCAAAGAACTCTAAGGATGCTTCAGGTAAATGGTTAATAATAAGTAAGTCGGGACTGTTGCATCAGTTACGTTTCACGAGCGTGGCGCAACACTACAAGAAGTTCCCGTTGCCCGTCACTCCTTGGTATTAGTCGCCAGTGCGACTGCTGAACTTGAGGTCCTGGGTTCAATTCCCAGGTTGGGCAAAGCGTCATTGGATTTTTCAATCAGGAAATTCTCAATAGCAGCCATGGATTGGTGCCCGGTAAGATGGGCAGTCGCTACATGAAAAATACTGGCACTCAGCTGCATCCGGTCAGACTGGATGCCGACCCCAACATAGTTGGATAAGGCTAGGCAGATGATGATGTTGGCAATAGGCTCGCCCTCTTTTACATGGAACTTAAAAACATAACTGGCGAAATGTGGGTGTAGAGACTATTAGGTACCTTACCCTCCTTGGCCCCTTGGCCTTAGAGACTTTACCCTTCGGGGATTACAGACGTGTGAGAGAGAGACAGAGAGAGAGAGAGATGATGATACAAAAAGGGCTTAGTTTAGTTGGTTTACTGGTTTTCTTTATTCTGTGACTTAAGTGTTTCATTGCAAATGATATTCAAGTACAAGTCAAATTGTTAGCTGCCTTATTAGGTTTAATATGGTTAGAGGTTGTTAGAGAAGAAATGTCATCATGGTTTCCTCGCTTTTCATTTATTTGTCAGGCCAGGTGGTTCCTGGATTCAGCAGTATTCTCTCATGCAAAGGTGCAGTGATTCTGATCGGACCATCAGTAATGGAAGATCATCTATACAAATAAATAAATGGAAGCATCTGTGTGAAATAATAGATACTTACTTAATGCATATAAAAGTATGTACAGTACTTATAACAACAAAGCATTTTTTGTTTCAAATTTTTGTCTGTCTGTTTGTTCCAGTTAATCTCTGAAACGGCTGGACCGATATTGACTGGACTTTTATTAACAAATAGCTGATGTTATAAGGAGTAACATATGCTACTTTTATTTTAGAAAAAGGATTAGGGTTCCTTACAAAAAAATAAAACCCTTGAAATTGTTTACAAAATCTGATTCGAAAAACCCTTGAAATTGTTAACAAAATCCGAAGTAATATTTTTATAATAATTTTACGCGGGCGAAGGTCGCAGCTAGTCAAAGGTAAATTATTACGACAGCTTAGTGCTTAAATATGAAAAAATAGCAAATCCCAAAAACAACTGTTTCACAATTTATTACCTAGACACCAGCAGGTGTTTGTCGAATCTTTAATTGCCTCATTAATTAAATTAAAAAAAAACATGATCACAATTTTATTTTGATTAATCACCAACAGAAAAGTAGGTAATTATGTCAAACAGTAGCTCCGGAGCTCAAACACAAAGAATGCCAAACATCGAGATCCTCCAATCGTACAAAACATTAATATCGTCAAGAAACAATAAAAACTGGCTGTTTGAATAATACCCGTGCAGCGTACACTCGATCCGAGCGTTCATATCAGGGAGAAACATCGGAACAACCTGCGTATCGCATTACACATAAAATATTTATTATTTATAGTGGATAATTAATTAAAACAGTAGGAGTCACAAAAACAAGTAGCCTAACAGGAAGCTGTAATAACTCAATCGCGAGAACATCGGTCGCCTCCATTAGTTACAGTCCAGATTGGATCTCGGCCCAGCCGCACAATGTAAACACCGTTTTATTCGCTTACAGTAGCTTAATGTCTTAACATGATACGTTGCAGCCCACTGCGTTTACGTAGAATATACGCCCGCGTACTGCGAAAGAACCCGAACGAATAATTACGTATTAAGTAACCTGTCTTTGCGTATAGTGGGCGTTTAGAATAGGTGTCTTGCAGGGCTTATAGAGTAGTATTTTGTTCTGTCATTATGATATTCTTCATGTCTTTTCAACACGGGCTTTGCTTTGCTTCTTTTCCTGTAGAGCCTTTGAAGACATTTGGTTTTAAGAAGATTTTGTTTTTCATTAATAACCCCTTTGCCAGGGGATAGTCGAGCCTACAGACATAATGTAATGAAGCCTTTGGTAAATACAGGGTTGAAACATGAATATGTCGTTCACTGATTAAAAACGAACTATGAAGCCACATCATTGCAATAACCCAATTAAGTTCAATTTTAAACCGAACCACATTCGCGTATCCCCAACACACGTCGCAATAAACTTCCTACGTTACTAGCACACGGTGCATTTATTAAAATATATTCATATTTAATGTAAGCAACATTTCACACTAGCCGTAAGAACCGCAGTTTATTCGCTTGACAAGGAGTCGCGGGTCTGCCGCGTGGGCATGAAATACGAGTATTGTGCTGTGTGTGGAAGGTCTTTATTAAACTTCTCGTGAAAATGCAACAATGAACCGGTGGTCGCACTAACTTAATCTAAGAGAATGAATCCGCAAATGAAATCTAGGATGAACCGGTTTAATCTCGCTCTTATTAAGAGGATTTTTTTGTTGTTGTTTTGCTACGGAAGAATTCGGTTTGGTTGGTACAGTATACAGTTATTTATAAGGTTCTTTGTTTGTCGACACGAGGAGCCCGCGACATTTGGAATGTTCTGGAAAGTTTTTATGAAATCTTACTTTAGCTTCGGTATATTCATCAAATATTTCTGAAGAAAGACATTTCCGTTTAAACACGCGACAACAAAAAGAGCACGTGTAAGGATAATGATCTTAAGACCCAGGTATGTTTTCAGAACACATTGGGCATTTCATGTCACTCTTTGTTAAGTATACCTACGCAGAAAGATGTAAAAGACCTGACGAGTTAAGTATGCTACATCAGGAGGATTATGACACAATACTAGACACCTAATCATAACTTAACATCACGCCCGTCGTCCCAAAAGGGTTAGGCAGAGGTGCACTAGGTAGTACACTCACATTTCGCCCGTTATTTTAAGTTACATGTGGCCAGCAACCGAGCACAAGCAGAGGAATTCCTAATGGAACAACCCAATTCGCCACTAAACCAACAAATCTTTGGAACCATGACGATTTTATAAAGTTAAGAGAAACTTTATTGCTGTGGCTGTCATTTTCTGAGAATTTCCTGTTGGAAAAACTCAAGAACACTTTACCCGAACCTGGGAACTCATGCTCAACAGTCGCGTCTAAACTATTACAAAAATTGAATCAGTGAGTGTCTTAGATATATCCTTCACCTTACCAGTCGTTCGTCTATCCCAGTTGACTGGTATTTTATTACGAGCATAAAACCAGGCGATATAAAATATGTCATGGAGACTTGTGTTTATTGAAAATTTAAGAACAAGAGTTATGTTTTTCACATAAATTTTATTTGCTGTATATATAATTATAGCTATTAAACTTAATAGGCGTCAACTCCGATGTTTATAGGTGTAGGACCTTTAGTTTAAACCTCAAGTTTTATTCAATCTATTTAGAATGAATAAATAAACCAACTAACAAAAAACTATAAAAGGGCATCGAAAAACTCCTCCTCAACGCTGTCAGCTGGTAATGTGCCCAAGAGACTGGCGGCGTTGCCACGTTGTATGGCAAATGAATTGTCTATAGTTTTGGTTACCACTGTCAGGTTGTTAGGCTTGACATCATCATCACATCATTCTCTTGCCCTTATCCCAATCATTTGGGGTTGGCGCACCATATGTCTTCTTCTGTTACTCGTCGTCTCACCTGTCATTTGTAGATCTTTGACAGTCGTTACAGGTAGTCAGTGGCCCAAAAAGTCTGACAACCAGTTTTACCAAGGGGTATCGTATTATCTAGTACTAACTGGGGTGTGGAGGTCAGATAGGCAGTTGCTCCATGTAAAATACTGGTACTCAGCTGCACCCGGTTAGACTGGAAGCCGACCCCAACATAGTTGGGAAAAGGCTAGGCAGATGATGATGACTTGTCATCTCATCAGACACCTCCTTTCTTGCCATATCATCATTCACACCGTCCATCCACCGTTTCTTTGGTCTTCTTCTACTCTTATAGGCATCCACATTCATACTCAAATCTTTCCTCACGACATTTTCCTCAATTTTTATTTAATACTCGTACTCAAAATTCTTCATTGTTCATTTGAGACCGTCTACTTCTGATTGCAGCTGTAATTCTCATGTTTTTGTTTAGTTAGCTGTTCTTTAGTCCATACTAATATTATAAAGAGGTAAACGTTTGCAAGCTTATAAGTTTGTATGAATAGAGATTACCCCAATCTCTGGAACTAAGGTTTCAATGCTTAATTTTTTTTCACTGATTAATAGACACATTACTCGTGGGTGCTATAGGCTATAAATTATATTTATATCATGCATATTAGCCGAGCTATCATATTTTTTGCGGCAATGTGCTAGTTCTTAAGAATTATCTCATTGTCATCCATCATCCATTAGTAGGTTTTGTCACACGGGGCCTACCACAGCGCCAGTCAGACGAATGGACGGCGTGAAAGCAGCGTAGCCTTCGCGTAAGAGCTTCGTAGGCGCGTAGGCTCAGCGTAGCAGCTGCGTAGACGCGTAGGCTCAGCGTAGCAGTAAACTACTGTTTTCTAAATCGAATATTCTAAACGCCTGGTTGACTTACTTAGTTCACTAAATTCCAAACCGAAGATTCAACCGCAGGTGTTATTCAACGAAAATCAAATAAAAAATAATCCAATTAAAGCTTATCAGATAACAACATCGTAGGTTATCGAATAGCTCCGGTAGTGTATACCTACACATAGAAATTGACCGGATCGGTATCAATTTGGATCTCATTACACTTATCATAACGGGGTCCATCTGGAGTCAATTAAAACGTAGATGTATATCCTTAATGTGTTAGTGTCGCTAAATTGTTATTGACCAGCGTCGGGCACTAGCTGCTCGGCGCTTTGCTGGACTGGGCCTATTAAGTGCAGGCTGTGAGACACACAATATTATCGTTTTTTTTTTTGTTTAGATTTAAGTATTTTTTGTGTGCAATGTGCCTAATAATTATGGATTCTTTCTTTCTTCTTTAATTTGTTGTTTTTTTTTTCGATCTAAAGAAAAATGTGACATTTTACGACTATTATTAATGAACAGAATCGAACTCAATAGAATTAGAAAAATGTCGAGATAAACACCAACACCCCAAAACATTTCAATTAAGTTTTCTTTGTCTCTCATACAAAAGTATTGGCCCGGTACGCACAAAGACAACGACCAATCAAGCTAAAAAAAAGCTAAACCCTCATTGTACGGGAAGCTCATACAAAGGGAGGTCAGGTTATACTGGATATGTATATCATGTTGTGTTGTCTGTACTAATAAATAAATGAATAATATAAATAAATAAATATCGCTGGACATTACACACAGCGCCATCCAGATAGTTGATATACTACAAGGATGCTTTTTTTTTGTAAATACATACATATAAACAACCATGACTCGGAAACAAATGTCCATGCTCATCACAAAAACATTTGCTCCTACCAGGATTCGAACCCAGGGCCCTAAGAACGTAAGGCAGCCTCACTACCGCTGCGTCATTCGGGTCGTCAAAACGTCTGGCGTCTGTACTACAAACGCAGACACTCATCGAAACACAAAACACGTAAGAAAGCAATACGTCCAATCTCCATAAGGTACCTCCATACACATGTAAGCTGAGCCCATTGTAATCATTTCATACACCCATACAATTAAATTGAAGATAGCTACAAGTGCGTCGGATTGCACGCATCGATGCAAATTAGTCGAGATGATAATTCATTTTTTTTATAATATGTCCACTTATTATCAAGATGTATTCACGTACATACCTATGTATAATGTAGAGGTGGCTGTCGATAGACGACCGTGTGAAGAATCAGCGGTTACATATACATGTAATTGTTAGGGAGTTTTTTAGGAATGATGATTACAGCTTTTTTTGCTGTATTGCAGGTAATGTACTGAGTTATGTTCTTAGAAGGTTATTAATTTTGGTGGTTAAGTAAAATATGTTTTGCTTAGTTTAGTTAAGGTTATCTTAGTTAGCTGGGTTTCATTCGAAATTCGAATACCATCGAATGACAACCCGAACATCATTTACACTTTAAATCTATACAAATAAATAAAATTGGGCTTTTGCATTTATGAAAGATACGATACATAAAACAAAAAAAATATATTTTTAAAATGTTTGTCTGTCTGTCTGTTTGTTCCGACTAATCTCCGAAATGGCTGCACCGATTTTGACAGGACCTTGACTGGGAGATAGCTGATGTTATAAGGAGCAATGTAGTCTATTTTTGTTATGGAAAAAGGATTAGGGTTGCGTGCAAAAAATGAAAACCCATGGGTAAAGTTATTAACAAAATCCGGAAAGCAATAGTTTTACAATAATTTCACGCGGACTAAGTTCGCGGGCTGCAGATAGGTATAAATAAATTTCTTTCCATATGCAGCAGCTTTTTGACGTAAAGTTACAAGTGTGCGATGTTTCATAGGATTTCATACAAGTAATTCTAAAATTCGATTCTTTCGGGTCCTTCGCTTCCTTCGGCTCTGATAAGTGTGCATTCACCACAGCATTTCATCAATAGAAATCAGTAGACACTAATAGATATTAACAATCCTACCCACTCCTTAAGCTTCATCGATATTTATAAAAAAAACAATTATCTAATATAACAAACCCCTTGACCTACCACCGACCACCAAAATATCATATCCAACATTATAGCTAACAACAAGCAATAACTACATACAAATACATAAATAAATTTCACTTAAATCGACCTCCGGTATCCAGTAAGCAGTAGCAGTTTAATAAATCTTCGCCCCCGCACTACGGCATTCAGACGACGCTCCTAGGTCATACCGTGCGGACTCCGGTCACGAGTCAAGGGGACACACACAGGTGCTGCAACGAGATTTTGTTCTGACAAACACGTGAAACTGACCGAAGTAACCTTTGAACGGCGTTTATTATGATTAACTGGTAATTTATTTGTGATTGAATTCTGATTGTGATTTTGAGGTTTATGAGTATTTGGACAGTTAAAGTTTATAAATGGCAAGCTTTTGAGTTACTTGGCACTGTGCTAGCAGTCTGTTATAGATTTAGGAGGATAGTTCTGGAAAGTTTACCGGTAAAATGGAAGAGAGGGCAATGAATTCGATACACAAATGATATTTTTTTTTGTGAAAATACTATGATTAAAAAATGCAAAATGGATTGAAAGTTAATAAATTAAAGAGAAAAGTTTCGTTAAAATTCCAAAAATCACGATTGCAATACCTAACATCCTAAAACAAAAAAATATCCTTATTTAAACAACATTTTTTCAGTACGAAAGCAGTAATAACAAAACGCTTCTCTGTCATGATTTCCTCTGGACAGCATAAATCTTAGTGCGGCCAGTGGGACGACGATAAATAACTGGGCTTACAGTAGGAACTGTCAGTTATAAGACCCTTGGTTTTTATACATACCTTCGTATATACTGTCTGGTATATACCAACGATCTGGGTAAATGGCTGACGAAATGTCGGTATAATATGAGCACACTTCTACCTTACCTTCGGAGATTATTAGCGTGATGTTGTTGTTGTGAAGTTGTTTTGTTTGCGTGTTGTTGTTAGCTGTTGCCCGCGATCTTTAAATCTGATTTTGTTAACAATTTCAAGGGTTTTATTTATTTGCATGAAACAAAATTAAAGCAGACTAAGTTACTGATTATAACATCAGCTATCTGCTTTCTGTCAGTAAAAGTCCCGTCAAAATCGGTCCAGCCGTTTCGGAGATTAGCCGGAACAAACAGACAGACAGACGGACAAAAATTACGTAATACGTAAGTACCGTATATACACTTTAATTTTATTTATTTGTATAAAAATGATAAGTGGGAAACAGTAATGTTGGATAGTTCAATTCATAATGCAATAAACTGATCTTCCCAAAAAATGGCGGAAGTCAGATGGCTAACTTCCTCAATTAAACAACTTTTAATACTTTCCTCGCCTAAAGCTTTTTAATCTGCTGATGCTGTATTTCCGACTCTCACAACACCACTTTGCAAATTAATTGTCAACAAAATGGCAACTTCGCTTTGTTTATTTTTCATTTGGCAACACACATGCGAAGTGAAGGTGATGCGAAACGCGGTCAACATTTTCTCTATCACTATCGGTTCCACTATATGTTCTACTAGCTGTTGCTTGCGACTTCGTTCGCGTGAAAATTTGGATGGGTACGTGTGAATAAAAATGCTATTCCAGACTACAATCTATGCCAAATTTCATATAGATCCGTTCAGCCGTTCTGGCGTGATTAAGTAACCAGTAAACCAACATCCATCCATCCAAACTTTCGCATTTTAATATTACTAACTTTTGTCCGCGTCTGTGTTCGCGTGGATTTCGGTAATTGTCCTACGGGGTCGTACTAACGGTATAAAAAGTATTATAAAGGGTGTAAGAAACCTCTTAACGAAGCCAAAAGACACTTGTTCTCCCCGTCATTGCGATCATTTTTTTGTTCTACATCATACCTGGAAACCTTCTAGTTACGGAGATATTGGGGGTCGAAGTTCCAACTTTTGAACCAGTTTTTTTTTTAAATACAAGTTTTGAATGTAAGTTTTTTTACTTTAAACACCTCCACGACCCTCTTATTATTATTACATTGAGTTTTACCCCAAAACATGATTTTTCACCCCAAAAAAAGAAGTCGTTTCCTAGCAAATTTTTTTGCGTAAAGCTACTTAGTTTGATGTACAGAATGCTTGGTTAACGGCTTTGTGATGAGGTGGTTTACACCCTGTATGTGTTAATCCAGCTTATAAACTATCTGTCTGCCAAATTTCATCCAAATCTGGACAGTCGTTTTTGCGTAAAAGAGTAACAAACATCCAGACATCCATACATCCTCACAAACCTTCGCATTTATAATATTAGTATGGATAGTAGGAAGATAGGTAGGTAGGTACCTGTACCACAACACATACTATCTAAGTTCAATATTACAAGAGGCTCGCTCCACCAGCACCAGTCACCCAAACCGGATCGAAGGCTATACGACTGTTATAAATAAACCTCAAACGTTTTACTTAGAATATATTAAACGTTAGAATTTCCTTCCTGTCTAATAAAAATGGCACCAGCCTGTATCGTATCTCGCAGGAAGCCGGGTAGGTCGTAATAAGTCTAACAAATAAAATAATTCCTCGGTAAAATATACACACTAATGTGACTAATATTATAATATCTTACGGTAAGGATATCTACTAGTAACGCCGGAAGATTTAGGTGATGTTTTGGAGAAGTTATGTGGAATGCAGCCAAGAATATTGGTTGACATTATTTATTGATTAATTAAAGTTGTAAGTGACTTTAAGTGTGTACTAAATATTCAATTTAATTCAGGATAGGAAGATCAGAGAGGCCTCTGATCTGACCTGACCCGAGACCAGACTTTACATGCTTAAACTTTCCTAATTGCCTATCAGAGAGAGTGTAGAGATGCTTATAGTAGTTAGGAACCTCAAATTTGAAGACGGGCATTCTAATTACTGGAGGATGGTGACGTTATTAAAGTCCCACCACACCCAACTATCTTGGATATGGGCATGAAAAACAATGGTCTTCTACAGACATTCTGGACTACTAAACAAAATGCAATCCTTCCCTATCTGCTTGATTGTTGCATGCACCGACCTGCGCGCGCGCAGCAGCCTCGTCCGTCGTAAACCGCGGGACCACACGCGGGCGGAGGTGTGAAGGAGCGCCCGCGCTGCGCCCCAGGGGCCCAACATAACTCACTAGCAGCGGGGCGCCGGCCATTCATGCCTACCTGCACGCTGCCGGTACATCCACATACGTAGACACACTGTCTCGGCTCTCGTTACCAAATTTTTGGGATAAAACACAAATATTGGTAAGGAAGAATGTCGTGTGATCAGGTAATATGTCAGTCTGGATGAGTTTTTGGCGCTTTAAGATCGAAAACGACATATGCTGGCGATAAATGTCAGCAGGGTCACTGGACCCTGGATGTAAATTTCTACACAACAGCGTACTTGTTTATAGCTGACAATGCGCACACGTAGTTTTTAGGTCTGGGTATTGTATCCATATATTCGGCCATCCATGATGATGGCCATGGCTTCAGTGACATGGGGGAAGGTATATCGTTCTAATTTGCATGCACAGTTACGAAAAACACTTTGGTAAATGTAAACGCTTACACTGTCCCCCTGTTTCCAGAACACGATTACAAGAACAAGGAAGAGGACACAAGGAGCAAGAAGCATGATGAGTTTGTTGATTCAAGATCTAGTTACCAAAAGTCACTTTAGAACACTTCAAGATACAAAAAGATATCGAAAGATTCAACGGTTCCATAAACAGGAAATATCATTTTTATTAACTACCGATACACTTAAAATTCCAAAATAATTTACCATATGTACTTCCAACGTAATACGGCAAACGAGCTTCCGTTTTATTAAGCCCCGGCACTAATACGTATAATCATCGTTGAACAAACCTAACCAAACATAATTCTTGGGCTACAAGGGCTGTCTAATGACACATCTCTAGCGCGTGGCATCCTACAATTTACCTCTTATAAATTAGACGTAACCCGTTATTTAGGTATCGGTGGCGGTCGTGGACTTGTGGCGGACTGCCGTATAGCGTGCATCGTTATTGTAATTTGATTTCTTTCACGAATCGTTCCCGCCATACGCCATTTGGCCGCTAATAGGCCCCGTTGCGGCTCATCGCTTAAAAGGCGCAGCAATTTCACTAAAACACAAAAAGAGTTGAGTTATAACCATATATTTCCATGAGTTAAGCCGATTTGACGTGAGCTTCGTGCAGTTGGGTATTGCTCATTATAATAATTCGGCGGCTTTTAAGAGATGTATTAAGTACGTGGTTCTTATGAGGCATAACGCTTCAAGTTGCAGTTAACGAGAGATATTAAGTGTTGCTTATGGCAAATTATAGCAGTAAAATGTACGAATTAGTTGTGAGCCGATCCCTTCGCTCGGTGAGACTTTTTGATGAATAAGCGCGTTGGTGTTATTTGAAACAAACGAAACTGTATCATTACGAGTAAAGACAGGCTGTAATTAGATAAACAATGGCATTGATTGAAAGTACGAATGTGGAACGGAGTGTGGTGTAGGTGTGTAGGTGTGTCACTCCGAGTTCTTGACGAGTGTAGTTGGCAAACGGAATAATAGTCAGTAATTATGTTCTGCAAAAGTTTGTTGTTGTCTCTCCGTTTTATAGACTGTTACAAAGTAGGGAAATGCCAGGTTATGTGTCTTGTGAGCTTGCTGGTGAAGCATCTGGGTGTATGCGAAATGCAAATGATTTTTTAGCTTAACGATGAATGATTCAGTACTCAAATTTGTTTCTTGACGAAAAGCAAGTACTTAAAATAATTAGGCAATTGTATGAGGATGGGACGGGGATTAGTGGAAATCCAAATAATAATCCGATTGCGTCTTCAACTCTAATTACAAGAAGGCTGAGAGAGCGATGTTTGAAGACTTTTGGTCGATTTGGTCATTGCTCTATCTAATAAGCGCAAAAGTCAGCTGAGCTTTGGTTGAATTGTTTCAGCATAATCCTATAATGTACGCACTGCACACAGGACTCGATCGTTTCTTTCAGAGGGAGTTTGTTACAGTGTAGTAGAACTGCAGAATACCTCCATTGGAGATCCTTGTACGAGCAATTGCAAACTACACTAGACGAAATACTAACCTCCCACAAAATTGCTTAAGGCATCTCACGGGGTGGTGCAAAGGCACTTTTATTGAGTCTCCTTTATTTCGAAGATAAGATGAGTGTGGTCTGTAGATGACCAGCTCGATCGCCTTATGACCTTCTAAACACGAGCTGCTAACTTGATTACTTGATGTTAAATCGCCTACATTTGCATTTGTTATAACTGTTGCCGGATACTAAAACACAGGCCACACAATCAGTGAGCAATCAGCGATTAACCGTTACCTCACTCTCAATCAAGGCCCGTCCGGAAGTGACGTCAGAGCAGATCGTGGTGCGCGCGCGCCGGAACCCTCCCCGCTCGTGGGAGCAGCTTCCGCTTCCGATGTCACACTGGTCACACTTGTCGGTCAACCTGTGTCCATGGTTTGTGGGGACCGTGACTATAGGAATTTATTATTTTTGGTTTGATAATTCTTGATGGATCTGAAAAAAAAAAGAAAAAGCAGGTTTTACTGAAATTGAAATCATTTCTATCATATCGCAAGTAATTTGATCATTATGCAACAATTGTCGGTCAAATAAGATTTCAAGAGGACAAGTCAAGTGGTTATTTAAAGTAATTTTCAACTTTTATAATTACCCGACTGTGGCGAAACCCAAAAGGAGGGTTTATGTGTAAGCTGTTGCAAAGTTTAGTCGGTTTTTTTTTTAGTCTTTTCAACATTTCTTTTTAAACATGAGTGGTAAATATGTTTGAACGATTGTGTCTCCCAAAATCACTTATAACAATATCACCCATACAGTATTCAGATGAGAAGCAATTTATCTAACGACTCCAATCGACCTTTTTAATTTCAGACATCATTAATACGAGACTTGTTTCATTTAAATTCTAGATCGGCTTACTTTTTATAAGTAGGTACTAAATGCCACAAAAAGTGATCTCGAGTTTAGACCACCCAGGTCAATTCGAAGACGGAGATCTGAATCGAAACTAGGAACTATTTAGCATTTAAAGATTAGTGACAGTGATAATGATAAGTATGTCTGTAATTAATGGGTTTCCCAATGGTGTTCAAGGCTAGACGCCTGTTGCGAAGGATTAAATCGCAATATTCTGCTCCGTTTAATTTCACATAGCTTGCGGTATTCACCCGGACATCAGGAGATGTTGGAGAAACTGCTGGAGTGAAGAACACGGACGGGACGGAGGAATGTCGGAAGACAACTGACTAGGTGGACAGACGTTCTCATGAATGTGGCTGGAAGAAAGAAGTGGAGAGAAGCCAAAAGTGGAGAGGTTTGGAAGAGACCTACACTCAGCATTGGGAGGCCAAAGGTTGAAGCAGAGAGAGCCATAGAGAGAGAGAGATGTTGCTAAAATAATAATTGGAATTCATACAGGTGATCCGTGTAGTAGCATTTATTTTAAAGTTGACCTTAAAGACTTCCTTGACGCAAATCTTTTCCAGTCAATTCCCATTAGTCTGATCAAACGATTACAAACGAAGTTGACATAGCCATTTTTTATGACCAATCTAAATCAACGGCCACCTGCTACTCGGATGTCAATCGGAACTAGGATCCGCGATTAAAATGTTTTGGCGTCACACCCTGCTGGTCGCCAGAGCATTGACCCCGCTTTGTTCCGGACATGTGACAGGTTACACTGTGTGGGTGCGACTGCGACAGATTTGTTTTAAATTTAAAATAAGAAAAACGTTGTTTTTTTTTTGTTTTTTGGTTTTCTGGCGCCAAGCTGTGCTTAAGGCGTGTTACGTTTTACGTCAGTGAACGAATTTGAATGTCAGAAGATAAGGTTTCTGAAATGTATGTTCCTTGTTTGATGCTGTTTGTTCCTAAATATTTTAGACTAATTTGTTTTGAGAGCTGTTCAGTTCGAATCCGATCTAATTGCGATTTAGCTATATTAGTGTATTTTACATATCTATAAATATCTTGATGAACTTACAGCTGATAGCGATCATACATCTGATAATATTATATGGAAACCTGATCATCAGAGTTTTTGCAAACAAAACGATTATCCTTGATTGGTCAAAGGCATTGATACGTGTGAAAATCACAGTGGGTGTAAAGACTTTCCAGGAAGTCATGATCATCTTCCTTATGCAAACTATATATGCTGGGTCGGCTTTCAGCCTAACCGCATGCATAGGTACCATTAATAATGTATTTATTCATTACAACAAAATAAATTGATGTTATTTATAAAGCCCATTACAAAATTGTACTAAGAACATAGTGAATTCTATACTTAAAATGTCACTTACGGGATATCTTCCGTGATTATTTATTGTTTTTGAGCTCCCGATATTTCGACGCTGTTGCAAGCGCCATGATCGCGGGTCAATAAGCACAAAAACAAAACTTAGCTAAAACTTTAGCTTAAAACAGTATAGTGAATTCTATACTACAACCTATCTATGAGTACCTATTTCTTTGAAAATAAAAGTTCATTTTTAAATTATTGTTTTTTTTTGTTTCCAACAGCCGATACAACCGCGAACGAATCTGTTAAGGCGGGTTTACACCAAAAGCTCGTCATAAAAAGTCGTAAAACGTATTTTAACATCCATCCGATAATCAATCTAACACGTCATAACTTTGACATCCAGTCTGCTTGGTACTAAGCCGTACATTAAAGTCTCTTCAAACGAAAACAATTCATCATCCTTCACAGTAAGACTCACATTGTCATAACAGGACAAGAATGCAAAAGAAAAACTATCGAAAAAGATCTTCGACCAAATGAGTCTCTATATAAACATGTTAATTCATAATAAAAATGTGTTTTTTTGATGCACAAAAGGTACTATATTTACTAACAAATTGGTAAGCAATGTCTAACCGTATTAACGGCTCTATTTTCACGTTGTTTGTAAAAGATAACAAAAACAATAAACATCGGCGTGTAGGGAACTAACGGTAGACTATAACTTTATTAACTTGTTTGAAAAAAATGATTCACAATTGAGTTTCAAAGTGCACATTCGATAAACTTTTTCTAGTGCTTGCGATTTAAAATTCAATAACGAAATCACACATTTTCATCTCAGTGTGTAATAGAATTTTATTCTGCATTTAATTTTAATCATATTGACCGCTACTGTCATAGTAATCGATATCAACAAAAAGTCATTTAAATTGAACACACTTACAATCCGATCAAAGTGTGGCCCGAAAGAGAAGAAAAAATAAATGAGAGGTATTCGCGAGTGGAGATGCAGATCTATTTTAAGAATTAACCTGATTACGATCGATTCAACATCAGTGTGGAATGTATAATAAAAATATTTATTGATATAAAAAAGGAATTGGACAGTGGGTTTTAAATGAGACCGACATGATGTACAAATCGCTACATCATCGTGTTGTGTGGCATGCGCCTGCGCCGCTTGCCCACCGCACTGACCACACTACGACGTTACGAAATCGTATTAAATGATTTAGAAAGTAATTAATGTAAGTAAAAAAAGATTACGAATTTTGCGGTTAATGTTACACATTTTTAGAGGTTTTAGACAAGACAGCACATAGATTTAATAAAACATTTTTTACTAAAAGTGCAGCGGCGAGAATCTAATTCAATTCTGCAACGTGACGAGAATGTCTTCAGTGAAAGTATCTTTTTAAAATATTGTTTCATGTACATTTGCGTTGCGAAACGAGACTATCATTCAATCAAATTATTAAAATGATTTTGATATCATGGCTGTAGCCATTAGTCATGTGTTAGGCTAAGTGCCAAGCGGTGATATCGGTCGAAATTCTTCGGCTAATGAAATATAAAGGAATACTTTTAAACCTGTTAATATTACACCTGACAGGTACGTGTAGGTAAATATGAACCTCAAGGTGTATTCTCGGGTCTGTTTGATTAATCACAAACACGAATGTTTTGATTTATGGTCGGTCTTCGGTCTCGGTCGGGCGGTGTCGGGCGGTGTCGGGCGATGTCGGGCAGATCAGCGCGCCTTGTCGCAACCCGCGCGTGTTGTACGAATGATTAAAGCTATTGCAACTAATCGTAAAGATTTTTGCTATAAGTAGGTACTCCTTTTGGTTTTGATTTGCGATCTTATTGTAACAGTACTTATTCAGTGAAAAAGACCTATCTCTTGGTTTAAAATGTTCATCTTCGTTGTTGAACCCTTAATAGCCGGACCGTTTATTACTAAAGCAACCATTACTTACAACAATAGTTGCCCTATTTTTTATACTTCCAATGATCTACAAACTGATGTATTAGTTTGAATCATTCCCTCTACGTCGATTCCCTTTACGTCGACTCGTGAAACAAATGACATCCGTTTTAAAAAGTTTACGCTTGACCTCGAGGTTGCAAAAGTACACTTAAAACAAAAATTGAAACGCTTTTACAAATAAAAAGTTTTTGTTCAAGTCTTTAGTTATGTTCTTTAAAAGTATTTCAATACCTTTTTTTTAAGGATCATTCTCCTTTGACCAATTTGCAATGTTCAGCGTACAATCTGTCTCTGTATTTCTACAAATATACAGATTGTACCTACAAACAGTTTCCTACTTTAAATCCTCCGCATCACATGTCTAGAAACTAATCCTGCCATAATTTCCTTCGCAAGGTCTTAACGTCTCGGCTTCTCAGAAACTGTATATCATCCGAGTGCTCCATACGAATATTTTAGCGCAATAACACCGTCGGTAGCTATCGCCTCAGTTGTAAATCTCGTTGACGCACAGTCGGCTCAACTCAAAGGACCCAATCAATGTTAAATCATAGTAGAGTGACACACATCGATATCTTGCTACACTTCGATAAAAAATCGACGCGAGAATTCGAAAAAGATCCCGACTCTAGATCGCAGCCGACTTTAACCCTTGACTCGGAATACGTAAGCCGAGTCATTTATCAATACACACTGTGACCATAAAACTTCATAAAAATCTCGGACCCACGTTTATCCCACTTTTGCTTTCACACTTAACGCCTAGTCCGTCCAACAGTCACTTTCGAGTTACGTTTATTTTATGCGTCTCATATAAGTGGACTGTAGTATGAGCTAATGAAACTCATTTCGTGCGAGTCCATAAAATAACAAAAACGTTGGGGGCACTAACATTAATAAATATAAATCTCTTCATCTGGTACGTATAACATAGTGATGCTGAGTGATGGCGCGGCGCGTTTGTGGGGGGAGTCAGGTGCGTGCGCGCAAAGACCGAAGCGCATTTGTCACTGTTGCCGGCGATTATTCATCTCATTGAAACATTAACGCTCTCGAGAACTAATCACACTGACTAATGGAGCCCCCCGTCGACACTTCCTAAGTTTCACACTCGTGTGAAACGCCGACGCACGAATTGACGCCTCCATGTCAGTTCTGATTTAGTTGACGAGAACGAATGATCTGCTATGATCAATGAGTGTACCAATTAAAGCGGTTGCGAAGGGGTACGGTAGGTTTTCATATCAAGAGGTTTCCTTCTAAAAAAGCTGTATGGATATCTAACGGGTGTAACATAAGGTCACTGAACTTACAACTAATGTTTTTCTTCCTAAACAAAAGTACCTATTGAAACAGCCTACGCATCAGGAAATGTTTAATGTCTTGCTTGCATTATTGACATTTCTGAATAGAATAAATTTATTTTGTGAAGATGTGGAAAAGCGAAGAGGTGATTTGAGATTAGAATTTTCAAGAAATAAATAATAACGATGTTAATGAAATTTCTCCGAAATGTGATGAGAGCTCTGAAAAGGTTAATACCAAACGCCTACGTCATGTCGTCATGTGTGCCTGGACTTTCAGCCACACTACTGCATTTAGTTACCGATTAATAGCTGTGTCCCACGTAAGGACGTGTACCTCACAGAGCGTGACCGTACATAAATTTTGAGTTGGATAACCCCATCGGAAATATTGACATTGAATACTATAAAACATTTGAAATTAAAGCAATAGCTTTCTAGACACACGTTTTAACTTTTAAGTGTTAAAACTAAGGACAGGTACGTAATGATAAAGCCGAGGTTTATGTGCATCCCTTGGCCGTCTCCAGTACAGCCAGCAAAAAAGTACACCATAAACAGAACATTTATGACAGCAAATAAAGGCCGTCGTCTTCCCCGTAGTCCCGTAGTGAATTATTGCTTTATTGCTTCAGAAATATTTCACAAACAGAAAATATTTTATGATTCCCCAGTTAAGAGCGGTCATATATCATTTTAAGCCATAGATAATAAAATTCGTAAGTCACCAAGCCGGACGAAAGCGCAGAAACGGGAAGCCAAGTGTGTGACGCTGGGATTGAATAATATGTTACTGGCCACTTATGCTTAGAAGACAAATAAGAGTTGCAACTCTTTTCTAATCGCCAAAAAGATTGTTGTCTGGTGGGAAGTATATACGTATCTACTATGGTGAGAAGTTGCCATGTCTGTCAAGTTTGATCTCTTGAATAATAGAATTTGACTTTTAGTGTCCTTTGGTGTCCTTGATGTTGCAGGAGAAATAACAAGTGATTAATTTTAAGGACAATAAACAGTAGTTATAATTGATCACTCATAATTTGAACACTATCCAGTGCCCCTAAATCTAGATCAACTGAAGTTGACAAAATCTTTTTGAAATTTTAAAGTTTGTTTCCAAATATTGTTTGAATAGTAGCCAGATTTGATTTTTCAGTGATTTGACGATTCTTCTGTGTTTCACTTACAATATAGTTTCATTTTAACTATTATTGCACGCACGTTGTAACCCTTAAATATTAAGAATTTCGCGTTTCAGCCGGCACAAACATAAAATTGGAATAGTTAATGCCCAGCGAAATCGTTAACCGACTGAACACTGTAATTGGAAGACATTAAAATAACCAGTTGTTATAGCTGACTGTTAAATGTTTTACCGTGGGCATTAGTCTTTAGTATTTACATGTGCTACAATGTAGGTGCCTGATATTATATTGTACGTGCGTTCCTGCTTGTCAAAGTATCGTTGTCTGTCGCTATTGTAGGTAAGGCTTCGCAAATTGAGCGTAGGATCACGGATATATCTGTTTTCGAGAAAACTTTGTTTCATAAAAAACGTTGTGTTGAAATACATTGTCAAAACATGTGCCCGCTAGCGAACAAGTCGTCGTCGCCGCGATTCGGCTCGCCCCGGGAGTGATGCGTGCGAAACAAAAGAAAGTCACCGTTCCGTTCCCCGAACGTTGTTACATTTACGACAACAAAGTTGTACCTAATTGCCCAGTTTTTTTTCACAGTCATGCTTGCTTCTCGGAAGGCTGAAGGACGTACCAAGGTGTGTCGTGATTACTTAAAAAAAAATTAGTGCACCCATTTACGAAAGATTTGTGGTGCGCAAACTCATTAGGACGCTTCGGACACACTGATGGCAAACATTAACGCTCATTGAAAAATTGCAGCGGGATTTTGCGGGCTATCATCATCCATTATGTCTGACGCCTCATCCTGATTTGACAACATTATAAAGCACATCAATAATTAAAACATATCTCTTCATCGCAAAAAATGATGTTAATAATCTTATATTTCGTACAATCACAGTTGCGAAGCTTTAAACGTTTTGTTAACACGTAATGTTCAATTGTTAGTAGAGCGTTAAGTGTCAATCAAATTCATAATACCGTGCGATAGTTTATAAAATTCTATTTTATAGCAATCAAAAATTTGTTGACTCAGATATGATAAATAAAGCAAGAACCAACGAACAGGGTAACTAAGGAAGTTGCTATATCACCGGGAGGCTAGACCAAACGGGGAGCACAGTCGATAAAATTAGAATTTCGCAAAAAGAACATCAGGTAGAACCCTACCGAATGCAGTGAACACCCGTAAATATATTAACCCGCCTTGTTGGGGGGATGTTCGTGTAATTTTTCAGCGTTGGCAGTGCAATCGGAAGCGCCCCGGCGGCGTGTACCTTTTTGTTTCTGCTGTGGTCGACACTGTGATGGTTTTCGGAAGCGAGGTCGCCACTCATCGCCATTCGAATATCGACCAATATTTCACATTTGACTTATTAACGACGTCACAGTGAAATTCACTTGCCCTGTGAGAAATTTTCGTGGCTTTTTCATTTCTTTTGTCGTTTTATTGGTTTCGGGTCTCTTTATAGGGTGAACAAAACTTGTGACATCGTGATTCATACAACTGAATTTGCTTTGGTGTCTTTGGTCAATTGTATTGGAATCTAGTTCAATAAAACGAATGAGTAGGTACGACACTTTTTCGTTGATGATTATTGTGTCATCAAGTACCTACCTACTGATGTAGATTTTCAAACTTAGGATTTCGTAATGTTGCCTCTACTCTACCCGTCTACCTTTTTCAGATCGTCGCCCAATCTAGATGGGCAGGGGGCCGTTTACTGATTCACAATATCCACTTAAGTACTTGTCTGTTCCAACGGCTCTCAATCCTTTGACAGACATAGCCACTTGGCCAACCAGCTGCCACTTCGGCAATTTTGGCCACAAACTTTCAGCAACAGGTTGTTTTTTTTTTAAACACACGGATTAAAAAAGAGGTTTGATTTCATCGATTTAAATCGAAAAAAGAACGCATTAAACAAGCAATTCGAAAATAATTGAAATTGGAACGCGTGGAAAAATGGCGCTCACGTTTCCCAACTACACGTTTCATTTAATAAAATGATTAGTTTCTTACACAGGAGTGTGGGAATGAATAACTTTCACGTGTACAATGTATCTGAATATCATTAAATTATTACGCACATGTCCGAAATTCACGTTCATTAACCCGTGAGAACTTATTGTTTAACTTGACATGTAATCATGTGGAATGTCACATATTAAAGTTGTCTTTGCTGCGTATTATTTGTTTTCAATTACTGTTTTTGGTTACGTCGGCTATATTTTTTTATCATTTATAAGATTACAAACTCTTTTTTTATGGACTTTAAAATATTTTGGCAAAAGTCACTGCATTATTAATCCGTGTAAAATTTTGTGTTAGTTATTTTATTTATATAATAACTAGCCGGCTTCGCCCGCTTGACAAATTATATACTAAAACCTTCCTCGAGAACCACTCTATCCATTGGTGAAAACAGCTTGAAAATCGGTGCAGAAATATTTGAGTTTATCGCGAGCAGGCAGACAGACAGACGCGACGGAGGACTTTGTTTTATAACATGTAGTGATAATTTCAGTTAAAACAGTTCTGTAATCCAGTTTACATACATTATTGACTATTGGTATAATTATTTCTATTAGTTACATAATTATACTTTTTTATTTATTGAATGCTCCCTAAACCTTTTAGGTCCGTTTGTGTTAGGTATCACTGAATCACTAGCAATATATTGGAAACCATAGGCACAAGCTTGTTCCAAATTTATTTAAATCCGACAGCTATCAACGCTCGAATCTAACAGAAAGAGCCGACAGCAGTTTGTCCAAATTAATTTAAGCCGGGATTAACTTTGTAATTGATTTATATTTTTATAGCCACTATTCTTGTTTATTAAGTGTTGAATGAACAAGCAATTAGCGTTCAATATAATTCATATCCTAGCGTTTATAATACCAATTAAAATACCATAAAATGCATGTATAGCGCGTCCAAACGCTACAATGTTTAATAGGCAGGGTATAACTCAATTAAAACAAGAGTTCATTTTAAATGCCCATCTTAATAACTGTAGTCGGACGGCGCTACCTGATTTTGTTAACTATTGTATAGATCTGCTGGAAGTGGTCTGGCATTGTTTGTTTGTTTTGTTTATTCGTTTTATTTATTGTGTTGACTGGGTATTTGTTTTTGTCTTCGACTGTTGACTAGCGAAGAATTAAACAATTATTGCATGATTGCAAACGAACGTTTAAGCAGTGTTTTCATGGATGTTGGTTGATTTGATACCATCGAAAATGTCAATTTGTGGAAAATTAGAAAAGATTTGAATACGAGTGTTCAGATACTTGGAAGTTTTTAGTATACGTAATAAATGACAATCTAAACTACCATCCAAAAATTCAAATGCTTTTCCTTGAAATTAACTAACAAATAGTCACAGTACTTGCACATACCATCTAGCAGAGCAACCTCCTCCAAAAACATCAAGTTAATAGCTTCGATTACGAGAACTGTTGCTTGTCCAGAATAAATAATGAAAAATCGTGTGTAATGTGTTTGGAGTCGCGACGTCGACGTCGACGTCGGCAATTACCTTTGTCATCCATCAGCCTGCCTCGATTAGTTCCTGCCAGAATTAGTATTGTGTTAGGTTAGAGTTAATCTCCACGATTATTGTGATATTATTATTTCGGGTTATGTGGTGATATTATGAGGAGATGTGAATTTGCATAAAGGTTATACACTCAGAGTATTTAGTGCACAATGTCATCTAAAGCAGCCCTAATGTTATAATTTAAGATGCTTAGAGCCATATTACGGAAAGTCACTCGAGACTCAAGCATTATTTATTTGTTTCAACCAATCAAATGGCTTGAATCTAGTTTTATGTAATGTTTGGGTGACGTTTTGAAATACGTGAATAGGCTTGTGCACTGAAAAAAATCGAATTAGTCCGTCAGTTAGATTATCAAAAAATATTTGACCCGTATTATTTCTTTTGTTATGTTAACCAAAATTGACGAAGAAACGACGCTTTAAAAATTCTCAATACGTCACGCCGTGGTATAAGTTTTAGTGTGTTCTGACGTCACGAGCCCCCACTCCCGAGTTTGCGTTTTATCTTTATAAATATTCATTGATTTACAAAAACAAAAAATACGTGTCCATTATTTTCCAATACTCTAACTAGCGGACTAAATAGATTTGCAATATTGTACAATGTACCTACATAGGTTCATTTTGTTTTTTTTTTAGCCTGAACACATTAACACATACTTGTTATTTTCTTTCTAAAATTCTGTATCTCTACTTTATTTTCTTCTAATAATATTTAAGCTGTCTTGGCTTATCTCTGTATTTATTTATTGTTACCAGTGTTACGTTCGAACACAAAAATACAATTATTACTTACATTTTTCTTCAAACCCATGAAATTTTTCCAAATCCGATTCAAATATAGGGAAGTCATAGTCACATTTTTATTTATGGGCACTGCGTCAATAACATCAGCTACGCGGATGATATGGTATTGCTGAGCCCATCGATCAGTGCACTTAGGAGGCTTCTCGGAATCTGTGAGGACTATGCGGTGGCTCACGGCCTCAGGTACAACGCGACAAAGAGTGAACTTCTAGTTTTTAAAGCGGGTAACAAATGTTATGACACTGTCCCACCAGTCACCTTGGGGGGCGCTCAGCTTTCTAGGGTGACGAAGTTCAAGTAGCTGGGGCATTGGGTCACCGATAGTCTGTCCGACGACGTGGACATGGACAGGGAACGCAGAGCATTGGCAGTTCGATGTAACATGCTGGCCAGTAGGTTTGCACGTTGTACTAGGGAGGTAAAAATAACACTCTTTAGAGCGTATTGCCAATCTATGTACACGTGCGCCCTATGGGTCGGATATACAAAAAGCTCGTACAATGCTCTGCGAGTCCAATATAATAAC
This sequence comes from Xestia rhomboidea, assembly GCA_963853795.1. Classification (NCBI taxonomy): domain Eukaryota; kingdom Metazoa; phylum Arthropoda; class Insecta; order Lepidoptera; family Noctuidae; genus Xestia; species Xestia rhomboidea. Next base: position 6,658,687 of record OY970764.1, on the reverse strand, counting down.
GCCTTCAGAGTTATGTTGGGACTACCGCGCTTTTGCAGTGCATCGGGGATGTTCGCGGAGTACGGCGTGCCTGATTTTTATGCTCTTATGCGGACACGAATAGCATCCCTGATGTGGCGAGTGCGCGGTAGCTCTAACAGCTTGGTGGCTATCATGGCCGACAGAATCGATAGTCCAATGATGTGGCACTGGATGACCACTCATCGAGCGTCTTACAAATATTTAAAATAAGAACCACAACTATCTATATCTGTATATTCATTTCATTTAATTTTATGTATGTTTTTGTGTCTTTTCATTTTGTTTCGTGAATGTTTCTTTCTTTTTTGTGTGTTTTATGTATGTGTATATGGACTTTTGGTCTGAAATAAATTTTATTATTATTTATAATAATTTCACGCGGATAAAGGTCTTGGGCAACAGCTGGTTTAATTTGGTTTAGTCTCTGTTTATCACGAGCGTCATTATGAAGTCAAGTGTTTAAAAGAACATCGACTTTCAATAGCTTCTCAGTGACGCTATTTCAGACTCGTACATATGTTGTTTTGTTTGGAATGCAGTTTGTATTGACAGCAGTATTACCAACTATCCGCAAGCATACGGACTTATGTAAAAGTACATAGAACATAATGGACAGATGATCTTTTAAAGGTTGCGGAAAGTCATTGCAAACACCACCTTTACACAATAGTGTAGAGGTCTAAGTTCAATAGTGGGTGCCATTCGGTAGGTGAGGAGTTCGAAAGAGATACCAACCTGTCCACTTGATGTCATTTGCCAATAAAATGATCGAAAATATATTCGTATGTCAGTTACGTCACTTCCAATGCATTGGATTTGTTATAAGAGAAAGCTCGTGATTGGTTTTGTTAAAGTGTTGATCAAGAAGGTACCATGGGCTCGAACGAAATCTGCACATATTTAAAATAAAATTCTGTGCACACGATGTCCACATCTGTTTACCACCCTTAACGAATCATGTAAACTTAAGGTGAATGCGCCAGGGTGACCCGCGAAATTCAAATTTTCTTACGTTTTTTGCAATTTGCAGGTCAGTGTCAGGTTGTATGTTGATTAAACTATGAATCGCGGCTGTAAGACGTATGTAGTTGTAGAATTATAATCATCAAAATCATCAATACAACCCTCTAAGCGCATAAAGGTGTATGAATTTACTTTTTCAAGGTCAAACTCATTCCTACACCTTTATGCGCTTAAAGGGTTGTATTGATGATTTTGATGATTATAATTCTGTAACTACATACGTCTCACAGCCGCGATTCATAGTTTAATCAACATAAAACCTGACACTGACCTGCAAATTGCAAAAAAGGTAAGAAAATTTGAATTTCGCGGGCTACCCTGGAGCATGCACTTTAATTTAGTTTCATAGGAACATAACATCACGCCTGTAATCTCCGTAATGTTAAGCAGAGGTTTAAATATACTACGTCCAACACGCAGTTACGCTTAAATCCCACATAAAAGGGGAGCGAGCTTTTTGGTATCAACTGAGCACAGACTCTGCTTCTGAGAAACTCATGATGGAAAAACCCCGGAACAGTTTAACCTATCTGGGAATCGAACTTAAGGCCTCATGCTGAGCAGTAGTATTTGCGGTCAATAGTCCAAAGACACTAAAAAAAATGCCTTTGTTTTTTCTGTGAGAGTGTAATTTCAGTTAGAAATTGAGAACAAAGAATAGCGACAAAATTTACAGATCAATCCATGTGCCAACAATTTCATAATAACATGGCTTAAAAAGTTAACGTAAGTGTAACAAAACCTAAAAGTTTACCGAAAAAACTCAGCTTCCAAAAATCATAGTTGTTTATCAAATTTTTTCGTCCCATCAATTTAATTACGGGAATCATTTTCCGCGTCGAATAAAAAAGAAAAATAAACAATTTTGAGAGCCGAAAAACACCATTGTGGCGGAGGCCGTGTTGCTGACGCAACAAAAAAAAAGTATTTAAAACTAATTAAATCTACCCACGACGACGCGACGTGGCGCAACCGCCACGCCTCCGACGTAGATTCGAAGCAATTAGTGAAAGGATTAGATTATCTTATTAATTATTATCTTTCGGTCTTGTTCGAGGGTCGTGATATTGAACTGGATAGTTTGGTATGTCACTGGTTAAGTAATAAAGGATATTGGATTTGGTAGTTTCAGTTTCAATTTCAGTGGCGTATTCTAGATCTAGAATGTTCTTTATGGAAATGAAACTTGAACTCTGTAGTTTTATCATCGTTCCAGAAAATAATACTAAGTATAAAACTTTGCTTTCCTATTTGTCGATTTTTATAAAAAGTTTTTAACTAAGTAGGATTATACAGTTAAGTTTTGTTGTTGCCATCCAACGTGGCAATGTTGCCAGCCTTCTGGGCACTTTTCCTATTGACAGCGATGTGGACGAATTTTCTGACGCCTCAAAATCTATTCTCGTTTTACTTGTACATAATTTTATTATTTTAGATTTATTTGTAGTTTGTAAATAATGTACGTAGTAACGAATAAAAGTAGTGTTGTTTAGTTTTGATGTTCACTCCACTACCATTCCTATAGATTAACACACATCAGAAAACATAACCCTCTTTCTGGCGCAGTCGGGTAAAAAAATTGTGATCACTAGCATAAGCTGAAATAATTTTTATAAATTGAACTTTATCAAGAAAAATTCTTTGTTGTGTTTTCTTTAAAAATAAAACACCCTGATTTCAAACAGGGTATTTCTTTTTCAGGAATTTTTAAATAAAGAATCTAAAATCAAAGTGATCGCAAACTTTTTTGATGTGTGTAAAATGTGCATATGCACATTTTAATGATGTTCCTGGAATCATATTGTCTGTACAGTTAGGACAGTGACTACATATTACCGTCTGCCACAAAGTCGAGCAAAGGAGAGGTGAGGATAAAATCATAACATAATACCACGCCTGTAATCCCCGAAGGGTTAGACAGTGATGTTCCCAATTATAGTACACCCATATTTCGCCAGTTATGTTTATATCCCATGTAATAGGGGGTAAGCCTATTCTTATTTTTATTATTTATTGCACACTAAATAACAAACATACATATAGTATGGCCTATCACTATCAACCGGGCACAAATGACAAAAACACACACGTGACTCAAATGACATGGCACAAATGACTCCGTGACTGCCACTGAGAAAATTCCTGATGGAAAAACCCACAGAGAACATGCAGAGGACAGGATTTACTCAAATTATTGAAGGCAACTGTTATGAACCCATCAGTAATTATTTACGATTGCACGATAACCTTTAAACTTCAAATGATATTGAAAGCAGCTTAATAAATTAATACTTGCAGTTACGGATTTATGGCAAAGGTTACATGAACTTAATATAAAACAAATCAAGATCGGACATGGATTTGCAGTGCAATGTTGCAGTTTATTTTTAGTATGTCTGTATATGAAACAGAAATAAAATCATGGAAATAGCAAATGCCATGGGTGGCTTTTTTAGACGACTGTTAGGCCCTAGGAAGTCCTCTGGGGCAGGGGTTCCCAAACTTTTTCATTTCGTGGCGCACTTACAGGTTTAATATATTGCCTCAGCGCCCTAGCTAATCGAAAAATCAGAGTTTTTTAGTAGTGTTGACCCACAAGAATACATTTGAAAATCCGACTTCACATAAATAAGATGTTGCAAGAGGTATGAGAATTCTTAGAGGTTTTGAATTTTAAGTTTGATATTCATTTTGGATAACCAAAACTCCACCAAATCGGAACACGTGAACAAAGAAAAATCACGGATATCATCCTGTAAGTACTTTTAATTGTACGTGAAACCTGTTTTAAGGCTGCTGTCGCAAGAGTTCAATGAGACTCTCTTCTTCTTACGAAGAGAATTTTGGTGGATCTTGTGCATGGAATGGATTTTGGATCACGGCAAAGTATTTCAAAAACCATTAAGTCAGCTTCAAAAGGTTTTTCATGAAAATGGGCAATAACTCTTGTGAGACAACAAGCTCATTAGATTTTTATCGAATACTTAAGATTAGTTTCCGGAGAATAGTAAACAGAAGCAATTGACGGCGGCGGCTCTTTGTTCTCTACGGCGCACCAGGGCGCCGCGGCGCACAGTTTGGGAAGCCCTGCTCTAGGGCATAATAGCTATATTGATAGGGCTCAAACTCACAGTATTGTGAGTTGAAAGGAGAGTCAAAGAAGAAAGTAGCCAAAACTCAACGAGAAAATAAAACCACGTCATTAAACATTTTGGGATAACTTTATAACTGACTCCTTCACTGCCTGCCTTGTTGTTCTAGTGACCGCTAGCGCGACTGCTGAGCACAAGGTCCTAGGTTCGATTCCCAGGTCAAGTACAGTATTATTCGGTTTTTCTAGGAATTTTCCAGTAGCAGCCACGGAGCCTAGATTTGTGACCGGTTGATGGCTATAAGCTCGCCCCTCTATTGTATCATGGGACTTAAATATAACTGGCGAAATGTGGGTTTACTATTAGGTACACCTCTGCCTAACCCCTCGCGATTACATCGCGTGATGTTATGTTATGTTGAAAAAAAGCCATGAAAAAAGAAAAAAACAATAAATTATTGTAAGGGTTGTATTAATTACCTACTTTAAGATCTGTATTACTATAATCTATGCACGTTTGTAACCATTTATATGCACTATCCTATTAAATATATCTGAGTATTATTCGAGCATTCGTTGGTTTCATTTACCATCAACACCGCACCTTACATTATGAATGCATAATAAAATTTAAAAATATATATATTCATAACCCAATAATTTAAAGTGACCATCAAAATGTCGACTTAGTAAAAGTTTAAGTGCAGAAATTGTGTTGTGATGATATAAATGTCATTATGATATCATAACTATTGTAGTGCCGACGTTTACGATCATTGCTTGTTAATGTATGTGATAATAATGAGATTTACATATTTGGGTAAGCAGTATTGTAGTATTTGTAAGTCGTAGTTTATGGTATTTTGTACGTCACTGAGCATTTTAGTGGATAGATATGCCTTTGCGAAAATAAATTAAATTGTGTAGTGTTTGTAACATCTAGTATGGACATGTGATGCAGAGGAATGAGAAAAATGTTGAGTATGAATGTATATGAATTAATATCCATATGCGAACGTATATGGATGAACGACGATGTACTGTGTGAAGGATGATATGGCTAGAAAGGAGGTGTCTGATGAGATGACGAGTAATAGAGAAGTATGGAAGAAGAAGACTTGCTGCGTCGACCTCAAATAAATTGGGAAAAAGGCAAGAGAATGATAATGAGTTTTGTAACAATAATTATTTAACGAAATAGCTGGCAACTAGCTTTAGCAGAAAATACTGTAAGTGAAAAGTTCCTAGGACATAAGCGTTCAATAGAAATCTGCTCATTCGCAGAACAGTAAAAACTAAGTCCAGCTGAAAAGAAACAGAAACTAGCAAACAAAATACAGCAACGGCCCTTCCAATAGCTGAAACAAACGGTCTATTATCAAAGAAAAATCGCAATTCCACGAACGTAGTGATTTCAGTGCGTGCGAGTAACGAGCCGTCGACACCTCCCGATAGCATCGCTATGACTGGCTGGAAATTATTCCGAATCGTAATTACAACGATTATTCACGGCGGGCCGGGGGCGGCGGCCATTTTTCAACAGTCACCGTTCTTAATTATGAGCCGCACTGGACGCCTGTCGAAGCTTTGAGTCGCGCCGTCACCTCGGGCCGACTTCGCGGCGTACGCTGCGGTTATTTTGTAAGTTGAGAGCAAGTTGCCTTGGTGGTAAGACTTCTTTGGTCAGCCTGTACTGTTCTTACCGCTGGACATGGGGCTCCTCTGTGTGAGGTGACTTCTCCAGATGGTGTATCAAACATTAACTTGAGCTTCGGGATTTGGGGTGATAGCTATGAGACTGTCAGGAGGATTATGTATCTTTGTTGCAGAAATGTGTTTTTTAGTAAATTTCAAAGTCACCGATTACGCGTTACGTATTTGATTATTTTATTTCGCAAGATCATTAATCAAGAGCCTTAGTTAGAACTGTGGATAAAAAAAAAACAGTTAAAATTAAGAGATTTCTAAAATTCAATTTGCCTAAGTTTACCACCAATTCCTATCTTATAATTTGGATTAAAATCTCTCAATTTGATGCACTCAAAAATCATAACAAACTTGAAACAGTCCGCTCGACATGCTAGCGAGCACTTCAATAATAGAACTCAGAACGTTACTCCACACAAGAGCCCGACTATAGTGTTTATTTATCGTTTTGGAAGGCTTAGAGAGAAGACAGATGGAATGTTGTGTTTTTTACTCCAAGATGAGGTGTAAAGTAGAAATAATCTTTTTTATTCCTAATACAGTATGTAAACAAAGTTCACCGATGTTAATTTTGTGACGTATACCTGCAAGTTCTTCAGTTTTTGTCGGCAGTTAACGACGCCATAACTTGAGATGCGATTTTTTGTTCCGAGTGTGTTTACGTCCTTGTGCCCAAAGGTTGTTATTAACTACTAAGTAACTGAAGTTGAAGTCTTGGAAAATAAGGTGTTGTATGAACTCCACAAAAAACGGTATTCTTATTAAAAGTAGGATAAGAGAATGATTAAAAGTGCTGGAGTGCGAGCTCGTGAAACGACTTCTAGATAATAATTGAAATCGCCGTCTGGTCACGACCAGAGCGTGTACGCTCGATAACAAAGTGCTTTGGATGTTTTCCGTATTCTTTCAGCTCTGTTTTTATTGGACCTAATAAGTGTAATGCGAATAGTTTTAATGTTTGGTGAGATTAGAAATTAGTTTGGTTATAGCGAATGAAGATCGAGAGTGCATTTTGACAATCGGAGTTGATGTTAGTGCATGGTCGATTCAAGACTTTAAAATAAAACAATCGTGTTGCTGAAAATATTTTTGATAGGCCCCAGAGAGATTTAAATTGACCTGGCTTGCAAAGAAGAATATAAAGCATCTATAGTCATAGTAAATATTTAGAGGGAACGACACAAAACAAAACATAAAACTAAAATTCAAAACACCAAAAACTTTTATGTACTAGCTGCTAGCCCGCCATATTCTATCCAGTAAAAGGACTATAGGACCAATAGAAGCGTTAATAAACAAAATAGTGTTGCGCCCGACAGTATCCGGTTGGTCCCGGCCGTGCTGACGCCAGCGAGTCTAATCGGCGTTTATTGGAGAAAACCGATTACTAGCAGCGCCATGGCCGAAACGGTTTCGACATGTCACCACTACGAACGCTCCGATCGTACATATTTTGACAATGCATCGATGGATAAGTTTAATTTGTTAGGCTTGATATAGGCTTTTTGTGGTCAACTTCGACCGATGGGATCAGGTTTGTGTGCCATTAATTTGGAAACACGTGTATGGAGACAATGGGGTGTATTGGACTCTGCGAATGAATTGGCGACGCGTGGAGGGTTAGAAGGGCGAGGGGTCACACGTGGTTTTAGTAGTAGTAAGATACTTAATAGGCTTAATAACATATGTATAAATTAGAGACGTGTGTATAAGTGATAGCGAGCGTTAATGGTGTGACTGTCGGACTGCCAAGTTCGAACCCAAGACATGCATCTCTGATTTTTCGGTTTTATGTGCGTTGATGAATATAATTTGTTGTATAATTATCACTTGCTTCGGTGAATGAGAACATCGTGAGGAAACCAAACCAGCTACCTCAGATATATTTTTCGACGGCATGTTAAGCTAAGTCCGATGGGCCGATGGGCGGCATAAAAACTCTAACACAGGCCACTAACCACACGAAAAATAATGAAGAGCGTTAGTGTCAATTAATTGTTTAAAATATTAACTTGTGCAGTCATTTAGTCTATGTAACTCACTTGAATAGATGTTTAGAGTACCAAATATCAAGATTATTCCATCATAATTATAGTGTGGTAACAGAAATGAAAGGTGCAGTGGATCTTCATATTTCGTCTCCAGTTGTAGATTGTAGATATTACTTGAAAAGTTAGTTAGTCTATTTTCAACATAACCAGAATAGGGAATATGCATGAAATACAAAACTCTTTTTATTTATGAATAATGCCTTGTATTGGCGCATAAAAACATTGTGGTACACTTGTTTAAGTTTCTAATACATCACTAATTTTACCATTTACTGTTTTATGTAGCACTAGCTGATGCCCGCGGCTTCGCCCGCCCGCAAATTATATACTAAAACCTTCTTCTTCGTTCTTCTCTTTCTCTATCTATTAAAAAAAACCCGCATCATAATCCGTTGCGTAGTTTTAAAGATTTAAGCAAAATTAGGGATATAGGGACAGAGAAAGCGACTTTGTTTTATACTATGTAGTGATGTAGTGATGATGTTTTTAGTGAAACGGAACGCACTGTCAAAACACACCGTCCTCGATAACGCCGGTATTCTTTACTTATTGATTTAAGTGAAGAAAAAATTACGTGCATATCCCTATTCTACTAATTTTATAAAAGCGAAAGTTTGCGAGGATGTATGGATGTCTGGATATTTGTTACTCTTACACGCCAAAACTACCGACTGGATTTGGATGAAATTTGAGACACAGATAGTATATTACCTAAATTAACACATAGGATACCGGATTTTTATCCCGGTAGTACGATCCCGTAGGACAATTACCGTACCTCGCAGGCGGGCACAAGCTAGCAATTAAATACCACAGATGCTTATCAAAAACATGCATTCCAGCCGAAAAATTAGCCTCAGACGCCTAAAGTCTTAGTTTATTCGTTAGTTTATTATAAATTAAATCTACGTAGAAGACTATAGTTGGCGCCAGCTAAGATCGCAAAAGCGGTCATTGACCCACCTACATTTATTAATGTTCTTAACTTTGAAATCCAAAAATAAGCCTGTTCAAGTCTTGAATCGTCATTTATCGTGATCTTCAACATTCTTTCTAATGAAAAACGATACATGGTTAATTTGTTTTCTTTCGTAGGAAGAATATTAAGGGCAATGACCGCTATTGCGATCTTAACTGGCACCAACTATAGTATCTATTCCTCCCGGTAGTAAGGCTAGATCTATTTACGCCTGCGCCACGTGTCGCTACTAGTGATAAAACGGTGATCAGTTGCTACCCGCCCTCGGGCTTAGACCTTTGTTTAGCGCCAGATTTTCTTCACTTGACTTAGATTCCCTCTTTTGTATTCGTTTTCGGATGGTTTATGGAAGTATTAGGTGGCGTTGCTATATGGTTTGGGAGATAACTTTTTCCATTTATCAAATTGTAGTAAGTTCCTCGATATTGAGATTATTTTCGTCAATTCAATATTAACATAAAATAACACCACGCCAGTAATCCCCGAAGGGTTAGTCCCATGTAATAGGGGGCGAGCCTATTACCATCTACCGGCCGGCCAGACTCCGTGGCTGCTACTGAGAAATTCTTTATGCAAAAAACATAACCCTCCTTCTGGCGCAGTCGGGTAAAAACCCAATAACACTTTGCCCGACCTGGGAACCAAACGCAGGACCTCTTGCTCAGCAGACGCGCTTACGACCACAAAACCAACAAGTCAATTCAAAATTCACTCACGAAAAGAAACGAAGTTCCGAAAACCGTGTTCCCTGGAGTTGTAAATCGAAACAAAGAAAACATCAATACGAAAATTTTCTAAGACGTAAAAGGATTATACATTAAAAGTGATTAGAAGTTTCATTTTCAATTCGAAATGGAAATCAATTATAGAAATGGATTTTAGGTATTACTTAGAATCCACGTGGCAGAACGTATTATTAGAGTTGGGTACACGGGGCTCGTACCTGGCGGGCCCGAGTTGCGAGTCACGGAGGGCGCTTTCGGGTAAAAACTACAAAAAGTAAATTATATTGATGGAATCGAGCTCGTTTGATTGATGATGAGTGAGCATTTTTTAATTTCGAGGATTCGACCGCGCCGTCTGCTGAGGTCACAAGCGAACGGTTATAAAGATCCGTGAACGTTATAAGCGTTTGAAGGTTCCTTATAAAATATTTGAAACCAATTAATTTTCCTTTCAATTTGTTTGATGTTTCTTTGCAATATATGTACGTGTAGATCAAGATTTCGAGGCGCTTTGACTTATTAAAATGCAGAAATATAGTAGTGTTAACTACTGTGAATTTCGTGGTCAAAATAATTATCGTTATATTTTTCTACGGAACCATATTTGATTGGTGTAATAATAAAAACAAGAGGCCGGTGTTCGTGTTGGACCCGCGGTTTTTTCTTACCGGAATTTTGGCTAAGGTGTCTATTAATATTAATTGACGTTTGTGAAATTCTGTTTCCAGCGTACGCAGAACAATGACGGTGCAGTGTTGCGGACGGATTTTATAATGTGTTTCGTTTTCTCTCACAAATTGTTATTTAACTAGCCGATTTAATTTTCGTTTCAAATCTTTCTCTAATAACATGGTACGCAATTTACGCATAAACGAAGTCTAATTTAATTCGGCGAATAATAAAAATAATTTAAAATAAAAGAAGTTTCTGCTCAAAGTTACCAGTCATCATCATCAGCCTATTAATGTTCCCACTGCTGGGACACAGGCCTCCTCTCTATGAGAGGGAATGGGCTATATCCACCAAGCGGGCCCAGTGCGGATTGGTAGATTTCACTATGTCTTCCAATTTTTGGTTCTAGGACACGCCGGTTTCCTCACGATGTTTTCCTTCACCGTTTTGAAGTTACACCTGTGAAAGTAAATAATGAGTTAAACAAATGTTTTTTTCGGGAAATTTCGTAAATTACTAGGCTGATTAGTATTTTTCATTCATTACATTACATTAGACGTTGCAGTGACTTGCACGGTACCCACAGTCGTCGCGGTCTGCTGTAAATATAACTGTGACTTGGAATGTTTAATGATTTGTGTGTGTTTCATGTATCATTTGCGTTATTTATTGAATTATTTGTGTATTAATGAGTCCTTGTAACTTGATTAAATAAATGAATGATGATTATGACTTCTGTAATTTACATGAAAACCTAGAGAGTAAATTAGTAAGTATTTTTTAAAGTTTCACAAATTTCAATCTTTGTTTTCGCAGTGCAGAAAAAGGAAACTATAATTTCAAGAACATCAAAAAAGTAACGCTTACGATATAGGAAAGGAAAGTGTGTTCCACGAGAGAACATTCCACAAAAAAAATAAGTTCCACAAATTTTTGGAGAACAAGTCAAGATGCTTCATCATCGTCATCATTATACACAGCCTGACTTCACCCACTGCTGGCTATATTGGCCTCTTTTTACTTGTGCTAAAGAAGCTAGCTCTCCAATTACTATATAGGTTTCTACCATAGAGTTTTCACAAAAATCTCTAAAATAAAAACAACGAACCAGTGTAAAACAAACTAGCAAAGTTGTTACAGATTATGTGCGTTATATGTACATATGTGTCTACAAATGTGTGTATTTAGAACACAGCTGATCACACTTACGTCATTCGGATGTGTTTACCGAGAATTTTAATTACGATTTGCATGGATTTGATAAAGTTATGGATCGGTATTACTTGCATTGGAATAGGATTGAAGAAAATTTTCGTCTCTGGTTCGTATTGATAAATATCACCTGCACTAACTTCGGCCAGAAACAAAATAGTCGTGATAAAAACATAAATTGACAATCTGAAATAACAATAACGATGACAATTCAAAAATCTTATATCATACAACATAACATCACATCACCTGGCGAAATGTGCCATTTTGCCAGTTATGTTTAAGTCCCATGTAATAGGGAGCGAGCCTTATGCCATCAACGGGAGACGCACCGGGCGTCGGGGGCTACGTGGTGGCCCCCGGCCACCAAAGACGCGGGCCTGTGGATGTTGAGCAATGGGCTAGCTCGCCGTCCGTCCGTCCGTCTCATGACGACAGGCCGTGTCGACGGCGCGTTCGTGTTCCACTCGCGCCTCAAAGAGATGTCAGCAAAAGGAAGGGGTCGGCAAGGGCCGATGCCTGCCGGGGCTGCGGGACTGTTCGAAAGAGATACCGTGGCCCCGGAACACAAAGGGCTAAGAAGAAGGAACATGGATCCGCTCTGCCCAGAGCGGGAGGGGTCATGTGATGATTTCCCATCCGAAAAAAAGGGCACAAATACAGACTCCGTGGCTGCTTCTGGAAGCAGCCAAAGTCAAGTCAAATCTTATATCAAACCAGTCCAATCCCCAATCCTGTTGAAGAAATACGAATCACTTTGAAAGAGCCATTTGTCTAGGCCCTTTTGATAACATCTTTAAAGTTAAAAAAGCCAATACATAAGGGTCCATTCAATGAGGTCAGTTTTTTTAAGACTATACAAGAAAGATGACCAATGGTTTTCCTGTTGAACTCGTCACCTCAGTTGAAACACGTGTAAGGAACTATTGTGGGTACCCAAGGTATATAGGGGTTTACCCCTTCAATACCAGCAGACTTTACCTACAACTATTATTATTTGTATTCGTGTACAATCTAGGTCAATCTTTCTTTCAATCAAAAAGTCTTTTATAAAAGATACATACCAAGATTGTCACACGAAACAAGAATTCCGGTTAACGGTCAGCTAAACGATTTTGTCGTCAACTCAAGAAAATGCAATTATCAATACAACTGTTTCTTCTATGCAAAAAACTTGTATTTTTAGGGTTCTGTAACTCAGTCGGCAAAAACGGAACCTTTATAGGATCACTTTGTTGTCCGTCTGTCACCCTTTTTCTCAGGACCGCGTGGAGGTATCAAGCTGTCATTAATATCAAATACTCAAGTCTGCTACTCCTTAAAGCAGTGAAAAAAACAAAGTTGTAAGTCAACACGATCCAAAGATATTAGGTAGGTACCGTTTATGTCCCATATTTTGCGATTTCACAAGGGAATCAAAACCTATAGGGTACTTCCCGTTGACCTAGAATCTTGAAATTTGGCAAGAAGCAATGTCTTACAGCACATGTAAAGGAAAACCGTAAATATGTAGTTTTATAACAAAATACCTGCAAGTTTATGCGGAACCCTCGGTGCGCGAATCCAACCCGCACTTGGCCGCTTTTTTATATAAAAAAGTGTCTTCCCACAATACTTTCACGTCTCGAAACAGAAAGACATGACAACGTTGACATTTAACCGATTTAAAGCATTCATTTGTTTGTTTAACTTGACCCTCAAATTCACGCAAGTGCACCAATTCTACATTCACATCAAAAGGTCCTGCGAATCCTTTTAAGTCGATACAAGACATTATATCGAGTAACAAAGGCGATTAACAAACCGTTTGTCAGTTCCTACACTAGGTAGTTTTGACTTCAATAGTGCTGGGAGCGATTTATCCATGTCTGGTACTTAAACAGGTTTGGTGGTTTTTGTAGTTCAATTGCGTCAGGAGAAACGGGTATGGACTATGAATAATTGTAGGTTCAGTGTTGTTTATAATGTTCGTGATCTATTTAGCAGGTAATTTTGCTAAAAGTAAATGTGAAGTTTGATGACCTACACTGAAATTATTCGATATCTTTCCGTAAGATTTTGCTTGCTGCGTGGTTTTTTATGGCGCAGGAGTCGTAGCATTTGGAATCACCTAGCTAACCCTTTCATGCAACACCTGCGCTTTTAAAAGACAGATTGAATAAGGGGAAGTATACATCGGACTCCCCATTACCTACAAAACTGTATTGAGCTGATTTGAATAGAAGACACTGGCACCTTGTTCTCGTAGTGACTTATAACAGATTTCGCAACACTGGCAACTGGCGTAGCAAAATAAAAAAAAACACGGTCTTTTGACAGTCGTCTCCTTCTTCACGAATCTTTTTTTTTTTTCGTGTGGGTAGTGCCTAGCCTGGTGTCAGAGTTTTTATGCTGCCCATGGGCCTCTGACTTGGTTTGACATGCCGTCGAGAAATATTAATTCATTGTACAAAGGTGGATTCTTATAGGTATGCTGGTTTCCTTACGATGTTTTCCTTCACTAAAGGAAGTGATAATTGTACAATACGCACATGAATCCGAAAAATTCAGAGGTGCGTGTCTTGGGAATCATCGTCCTCGTCTTTTCTAGAATCGATGACTCTCCGACCAGGGGGTCTAAAATGGCCGCTTTAGCAGAATCATAATATGAATCACGTTAAAAATTCTTAAAATGGACTTTATGTTTACGATCACAAAGTCCTTTTTAAGAATTAATTTTTTTTAACGTTTTTCATAAAGATTCTGCTATAGCGGCCATTTTAGGCCCGCAGTACGTAGCGACTTGGACAGCTCTGTCGTTTTCCTCATTCAAGACTTGGAGGGTGCAATTAGTTGTGCACAACGGGCAGGAGAGAAGGTGTGCTATATCCTGTGACAATAACTTTGATGGTTACGGAACTTAATTGTTTACTATCATTATTGTGGAAATATCTGCTTCGCGTGGACGGGGGCTACGAAACCTATAGTCATCTGATGAAATTTTCGGAACCGTAAAAACGTTTTTAAGGTTTACTTTACCAGATAAATCCGAGTTCTATTGCTTATAGATCTTCGACTCAAAATGTCGAAAACATACAGTTTGTTTATTTGTTGTTGATGAACCAACATTAATGATACACGAACGGTGACTCAGCTACTACACACACAGTCTCGTCGCAATATATATAATAACAAAGTATAAAAACTGTTGTTTGAACCGATCGTGTTTTCTGCAGTATCATAATATTTACATTAAAGTGATTACGTCATGAGTGTAAAGAAGGCTTTGTTGATTAATTAAAACTGTGAGATTTTGTTTTCATACTCTGCAGGGCTATTACGTATCTTTCTGATATCCAGTGACTATCAAGCTTCGGTTGTACACAAAACTTTGATGACAACCGTGAATGTTTTAGTATTGGTATTACGTATCACACTGAGTGGATATCACTTTACGGTGACTAACAGGGTCATACATAATACGAAACTAACCTTTTGACCGTTAATTGATGGACACTGAGCCCAGTTACTATCATTTCGAGCTGTCAACAGAGATACGTAATAGCCCTACTGGTGTGTTTCGGTGGTCCTCCCTAGAACATATGCCTGAATTAACGAAGTGTTAGACAGAGGTGTACCTAATAGTACACCCACATTTCGCCAGTTATGTTTAAGTCCCATGTAATAGGGGCCAAGCCTATTGCCATCAACCGGGCACAAAGTCCGACTCCATGGCAGCTACTGAGAAATTCCTGGTGGAAAAAACCCACTTATCTCACCTGGAAACCAGGATCTCAGAAGTACCAGAAGTGTTAAAACATTGTTTTGACGTCTAGTTATATCACCAGAATTTCCATCAACAGTTTTACGAAATATTGCACCCGTTAAAACTAGCAAGATTTGAAATTGGAATACGCCAAGAAAGCAGCAATCAGTTTCGCCACCTCACAAAGACCACTCTTCATTTCTAACAATTACACAAATATGACGCGAACAAAATCAAAAACTGGTCCAATATCCCTAAAAAATACTGTATAGTATGAGAGCGAAAGTCGTAATTTGCATACAACAATGCAGCACCTGTTAGTCCGTAGTGGCATGTGGGCGAACCGTGTCCTAACAATAGTGCTCATTCAACAGTTGCAATGTAAATGAACCTTTTTTATCATTATGAATCAAGCCAAGGTCACCTTCTTTGTGTACATCATATGGTCTATTGTTGCTTGGTATAATTTTATATTATAATTATCGAACGATGTACTTTGAGTCTGTGATGTCAACAAAAAATTGGTATGGTTTATTGACCTGTAAGTTTTTGATGATTTGATTGAATTTGTACTTTTTCTGTGAATGTACCTAATTAACGAAACATCTCTATGTATCTCTTATGAGGTCCTTAATCCCTATGCATATAAGGACATAATAATTATAATTAGGACGTAGGTAGCAAGCATATATGACCTATCTTCGACTTCTAACTTGCTTAAAATATTTTGCCATGCTAAAGACGTCGCTAATGTAATGAATATAAGCACTTTTTCAGTCTACATTTTAGACATAACAAGTGTGACATCATGAGATCACTGCCCAGTCTCCCAATGCTTCGTCTTATTGTCGCACTACCTAGTCTGTCCTGAACGTACATGTATCCTTCCATTAAGGCGACTACAGGAGCTAAATTTGCAACTCTAACTGTGATGGTTCAAACTTTGTTTGAAATACTGTTAGAATAAAGTTCTAATCAGCTTGCACTACAAAGTGGTCGTTACGTCAGGCACTGCGGGCCGAATAGTGCGAAATAAGTTGTTTTTAGCGATTTACATCTATTGATTGCACTAAAAAAATAACACACTATCACGTTAATATGTTGCTTGTACAATTATTTCCAAAAAAATCAAAATGATCGCATGTATTTGAGTATGGTTTTTACTCGTTAAAATAAATTTTTAGAGACAAGTTCGTGATTTTTTTTATTGAGTAAAATTATTTGTATTGTGTTTTCAAAACACTATCATACTAGCATATATCCTGAAAAATATCATATATTTTTCTGGTTTTGTTTATTGCAGTGAATCATATGCTTTTTTGCATTATAAAACTCGCGTTTAGCTCTTGTAGTCCCCTTAACTGCAGTTAACAGAGCTAGATGGCGGTACTGGCCACTTTCACAAGCAACGCACTGGAGAGCATAGATTTACTACATTGCAAAACTAGCTTAGAATTTGATAATAACCTTAACCAGAGGTGTAAAATTGATGTTTAATTTGTACCAGTAGACGTACGATCAATATTATAAGCTAGTTCCGAAAAAACCTGTAAAACTAAGGTTACAACACTACACCATACACACTACTTTGTCTCCAGATGATGCAAAAGTTGACTGATACTTTTAATTGGCTCCTGTAATTTGTCTGTTAAATCATTAAATAAATACCTAATATATTCCTGAAAATGCTAAAACTTTTACATTTATGCGAATACGTAATAAACTTTCTTTTTTTAACGATCAACAACTTATTTAATCAAAGAAACCCGTGTTTTACAACACAAAGGTAACGCGGAACTCCAGAGGCAAAGTTGGCAAAGAACTTAAGATTACACGAAAGCTGACATATTATACTGTATTACCTCCATACTGTAATACAACAGGCGCCTTCGGAAATTCTCGACACGGCCAACTTTGCCACGAGTACTTCATTCGAAAAGCGGGCAAACCAGACGAGTCATGTACTCGTACACTTGGGGTGCGAATTATCAGCTCATCTTCACCGATTAGCAAGTTAAACAAAATACTACATACCCTTATCATATAAATTCACCAAATAAAAGCATCTAAATAAAAGTGTCCATTATACAAAAATTTACGAGCCAAAACACTTTTTGGAAGGGATTAATAAAAGAATTTGCTGTATGACAAGTGATCAATTGTCATTTTCGCGAATGAATGGCTTGTAATGGTGGCCTCTTGTGTAGTAGGAAAGGTGAGGTTATTAAATTACAATAATTCTGGCGAGGAAGCGACTGGTCTCCGTGAGGGTTGACCAACGGTCACTGGAGATGTTTTGTTGCTAATGTGTCGTAAAAAGCAAGTTATAATGGTCTATTCAGGACCGGGTAGCTAGGTGAACGTAATTTCAATAGGGTTTTCATTATACTTGATACATTGGGTTCGGTCCTTCGCTTCACTTGTGTGGAAGAGGATGTAGGCGATAGCTATTTATACTTATACTTGAACTTTTAACCATAATATAATATCAAGTCGGGATGTCAATCTTAAAAGCACCACAGCTCCACTGCTTGTCTCTGCATCACCCAAAGGTTGACTGGTAGAAAATGCCTATGGCATTAAGTCCGCCTCTGTACTTTGTGCTTGAAATGTTAAACAAATAAATAAATAAAGCAGAGTTGAAGTACTCCGGTGTTTAGCCAGTTATGACTAAGTTCTATGTAATTGGGGGCGAGCCTATTGCCATCAACCGGGCACAAATCCAGACTCCGTAGCTGTTTCTGAAAATCTTATTATTTTGCTTGACCTCGGGATCGAAAGCACGATATCAAAACTAAACGTATTACTATAGTCTCATCATCTCTATGTAACTCCTCTACCACAAAATTATCGTCCGAGCTTTCTGATGTCGGTATAAACCAAAAAAAAACAATAATAACTATTGAAAGTTAAAGTATTACAAACATTATTCGCGAATAACTTTCTGAAAAAAACAGTCTAAAAATCAAAGTAATATCGATTTTCTGTGAAAATAACTTTACGTAACGTAACGCAACGCCGTCGGCCGTTACGGCCTCCTCAATCGGAAGTTGGTTTTTGTTCAGCCGTTACAATTACGGTAGACCGAACGATTCGTTATTACGTTGCGACATTCTGCCGCTCGCAAATCGTTATAACGACAGTTTCGTAACTGCGCGGATTCGTTAGTTTCGTTAGACCTTATTTCACACTTGATTGCTTATTCGGAGCTGCGGTGTAACGAAATGTGGGATTTCTAAGTCAGTCTAGTATTTGTGAAACACGTAGGCTTTTTTGTGATGACAGAGATTTATGTTTTGTATTTTTGTTTACGAAATATTATTGCGTAAATGTTTGTGTTATTTGTGTATGTTTTGTATCGTCATTCCTTGGCAATTATCATACCCTTTCGCATGTTGGTGTGAATAAATGCTTTGCATATTTTTGGCGTAGTAATTTATGCATATTAGTACGGTTTTAATGTAATCCACATTTGCACTAGTAAATGATTATTTTTTTGAGGGTGATATGATGTCGTTTCGGATTAAACAATGTAATCTTTGAAAGTTTCAAGTTGGTAGAATACATTTTTGTAAGTATGAAAAGAAATATCGAGGTTTGGCACTACCCGAAAGATAGATACACCTACAGTATAAATCAAAAGTTGAAAACGCAATACTTCTAGTGTTTCACAAACCGAATTTCATATCGTTAAAATAAATATGCAATTCCGAAACTTACACCAATACCATAAACAAATATTTACAATAATAATGACCCCATTCCTTTGCAACCCTAAAAAACTTTCTCCAAAAACACCAATAAAATCGTCACAAATATTCTCAACATACCGGTAGAGTAACCATTTACAAGGTGGTTCGCAAGTGGGGTGCGTGGCGGGGTGCATCGAAAGGCCCCTGGTCCCCGGCCCTGGTTCCCACGGGCCGCAGGAAGAAACTAGCCCGTTGCGGTTCTAGAACTGCAATTAGAAATCGCGAAGCTGGTTTTTTTTTGTTGGAGGTCGTTAAACTAATTGTGGGGATTTGTTAATTGTGGTGTTATTAATATTTGACAATCTTCCATTACGTACAATTTACATAATATATGTAAAGTTGTATTATTTTAATTGGACATTGACTAGAAAGGAGGTGACTGCTGAGATGACGAGAAGTATGGAAGAAGAAGACATGCGGCGCCGATTCCAAATAAATTGAGATAAGGGCAGGAGACTGATGATGGTGATGTATTGGATGTTCCATATTATGAATACTCAATAAAATACTTTTTTGCAAAAAATAAAACCGACTTCATAAACACAAAAAAAGTGAAAATTTTACTTGAGCTTCAGAAGTCGGTGACTTTTATTTGTTTGATTCAGTTTGTTTTTGCCACCGACTTACAGTTATTTTTCACTTTTTTTGTGTTTATGAAGTCGGTTTTATTTTTTGCAAAAAAGTTTTTATATTTTTTTATCATTTTTAGGGAACTCTTCGTGTCTGTAACTGTCGTGATTGCTGCAATCGCTTGGATGTTTATTGCTTATACAACATCATGACGTAACATCACGCCTTAGAGTGATGTTATGTAATGACGTCGACGATGACCAATTTGCCGTTTATTATTGAAGAGTTCCCCTATATGTCTCCGAAAATCAGCATCAGATCTTCACCAACCTTAAACGGGACCACCGCGAAATAATATTCTTCCAAACAAAAAAAGAACCAACAATTCGGTTCTCAATTGGCGAAGATATCGTTAAACATACACACACAAAAAAAAAACAGACGAATTGATAACCTCCTCCTTTTGGAAGTTGGTTAAAAACTACCTATGTTCACTAATAAGAAAAAACAACAAAAACAAGTAGTAATAACATGGTTGGTTTTAATATTATAAGAGGAATGATGAACGTGGAGTAAACTTCCACAATCCTTCCTAAGAAATCGCAAAAGCGATCAATGACCCACCTACATTTATTAAAGTTCTTAACTTTGAAATCCAGAAATAAGCCTGTTCAAGTCTTGAATCGCCATCTATCGTGAACTTCAAAATTGTTTCTAATGAAAAACGATACATGGTTCATTTGGTTTTTTTCGTAGGTAGAGGTATTAGGGAAGGGGCAATGACCGCTATTGCGATCTTAACTGGCACCAACTATAAATATTGAGTCTGGTGGGCTATGGTGTACTGCCCGACAGTTGTTAGCGGGTTTTTCACGATTCTGAATGTTGATGTTAGTTCTTCATTAGTGGCGTGGGTGATGCTGTAGTACTTTATGTACTGCCTGCTAATGAGTTTTGGAGGCAGGATCGACCTGTAATGCGAAGGAATGAGGATAATGTTGAGAATGAACGTAGATGGCTATAAGAGTACAGGAAGATCAAATAACGATGGATAGACTGTGTGAAAAGGACGATATGGCGAGAAAAGAGGTTACTACTGACGAAGATGACGAATAATAGAGAAGTATGGAAGTTGAAAGTACGACCGACCGACTCAGTTGACCGCAAATAAATTGGGATAAAGGCAGAAGAATGATGATGGATGCAGGTGTAGGTATCAATATCATAGGTATCAACTAACAACAATAACACGTATCGGACACAAAGTTCCGTATCAAAAGTAACAACATGTATGATCCCCTCACATTGACCATTTAGGGATCTTTAGTAGGTAAGAACATGCGAACGAATGGTCATGGATAGGTACCTGAATTTATAAACACGTCCACAGTACAAGTAAGGGTTCGGTGTGTCAATTGTATACAATACCCTAATGATATGCTTTTGATGAATGCACACTGCACCATTAAACTAATACCTCGTGTCATCAGATAAAATCTAACGTAAATTATTTGGATTAGGGTACCTGTCGCTTCAGTAGATTTAGAAATCACATTTGCGTAGCCCTTTCCCAACTATCTTTGGGTTGCCTTCTAGCCTGACCGGATGCAGCTGAATACCAGTTTTTTACATGGAGCGACTGCCTATCTGACCTCCACAACTCAGTTAGTACTGAGTAGAGTAATAGGATACATCTGACGTGATTGAGTAACAAACAGCCATCCATCCAAACTTTCGCATTCGTAATAATTTAAGATACACTAAAAGTAGTAAGCCGTTGGAGCTAATTATCCCATCTTTTACATTCTTAATATAAATCATTCAATCGTTTTTGTTTGGAAAATATTAATCCAGAAGGATGATTTACAAAAGCCATCAAGGCCTCTACGGTATACAACTTATGGACGATTTTAAATCATTTAAGTAAGTAGGTATTTATTATAACCTAAGGAACGCGATTCTGCGAATATCCAGAAATATCTTTTTCTTTTCTTAAATGCCAAAGGGAAAAGCGTTTATGACTTTTCTATGCGATTGCTCCTCTCAGAGGTGAAGTTGCCTCAAACTATATGTTTCTATAAATATATTCTGTATAATTTATATTTAGACTAAACATAAAGAGGCTTACGTTTAGTGCTCTAAATACTGTTAAACGTAAACATTTCAAAGCAAATAACTATTACTAGGAACTTATCACATACATATTCAAAATGTTCCGGTTTGGTATGTATAATAATAATTGGTGCAAAACAGACAGGACGTCCTGTGTCGAATCATAGTGCACAAACACAACGTTATATTTACCGTTATCTTGTTAACCGGCCAGGCGAAAATGACCTTTATGGATTAAAGATTAAGGGTGGGGGCAAAATTATAGGGTAGTAGACAGGGCTTATGTATGCCAATCTACAGAGAATCCCTTATCCGCGTGACGGGTCAAAATCGCGATTTTATTTATAACATGTCGTATTATACCAGCTGGGGTTTGTCAAGACGAAAAAAATATATAAGAAAATGAATTCGCAGGGCCCCTTGACGGGTCTCGAGGGCCCAAAAGGGCAGACCACCCTTCGAACGGGTTTCAGCATCGTAAATCCCACGTTCATTTTCAAAAGATATTTTAAAATGCGTATAAAATTATTCAGGGCAGAAATAATTCGGTGCGCCGTGTACTTATTTATATATTTATGATTTGTTGCAAAATGTGTGCACGTGTTGTTTGAGGAATATGCCAGTGTTACTGATGTAGGGTTATTGAAAATATACGATGCTATTTATTATTACATCATTTTGAGGTTGGGCTTCGTCTGCATTGCAGGCTACGGTCATGTCTATACACTTACCTTTGGCTTCGTAGCAAATTAATTATGGAAATTGGTTTGCTGATAGTACTTTTATTCAAGTATCTACGTTCAGAAACGGAATTTATTAATAACTAGCTTAACCCGCGTCCTTTGTTGCGTGAAATTATTATAAAAATATGTACTAGCTGTTGCCCGCGTCTTGGTTCGCGTGGAAATTTTGAAGCGTATGTGTGAAACTAAGAAATAGCCTAAGTGCGACCTATTCGCAGACCTACCAAATATCAGTCATACCAGCCAAATTTAAATATTGCTAGGCACAGGCTCAGATATCAATCGGTTATATTATTTAATAAGTTGCCTCTACATATAAAAAGCGCTATCTACTCAAGCTCCTTTAAAAACAACTTAATGAGAATGACTATGACTACACAAAAAAAAATCATAAAAATTGGTCAAGCCGTTTCGGAGAAGTTTGTTAACAAACACTGTGACACGAGCTTTTTATATATTAGATTACGTCCCTATGTGAATCGGATTTTGTTTACAATTTCAAGGGTTATTTTTATTTTGCACGGATCTCTAATTCTTTGTTTAAAATAAAAGTAGCCTAAATTACTCCTCATCAGCTATCTGATAGTAAAAGTCCTGTCACAATCGGTCCTGCTGTTTCGGAGATTGGCTGGAACAAACAATTTATTTTATTTAAATAAATTGTTTTATTTTTTGTTATAATTACCGTATATGCTTTTATATGCACTCCATAACAAGCTGTCATTTTGAAATTACAAACAAATACTTCAATTCCATTTATTTGCATAGATTTAGTTTAGGACGCCTTTATTTACTCCGAAGGGTGAAATCCGTCTGAGCAACATTTTATAATAGCAAACAAAAACAACCTTTGTTTTAATTATAAAACTGTAATCTTTCCTCAAGTAGAATGTTCCCAAATACATCGTTCATTTGTTTCCACGCAGAACCCTACCAACAAAAAAAGATTATGTGAGTTATGTCAAATTCTATTTCCTTCTAAAGAAAGTTAAAATTGTTTGTTATGATGTAAACGGTAACAAGTGAAAACTTTTGTTCTCCCACGTGACAAAAAGAAACCATACTTTGCTTTTGCAAAATAAAATCTTTCTAAAAGCTCCAAAACGTAAAAAAATCCCCATGACATTTTTACATTAGCTGACGAAAATTCAGTGCTCAATTTTGACAAAAAAAAAATAAGAATATAAAATGAGAAATATTTTTATAAATGTATTTGTAATCACGTTGTCGAAAACGGCTCTAACGATTTCGATTAAAGTTGCAATATATGGGCAAAAAATGGATCTAGATAGGTCTCATATGGGAAGAATCGTTTTCTCCATTTTCACCCGAGCAGATCTCGGTTGTCCAGGTACAATGTAGTCAAAATGAGAATGAACAGCTTGATTCACTGGTTGTTTTTAGCTTGCCTCCGGCCATCTTGTTGTTACAGACTGATCCTTTAGGTCCTTTAAGATCAGAATCATTGATTTCCTGACTTAAGACAATTCCTGATAATATATTACAAAAACAAACATAGTACAAAAAGTACTACAGTGCTATACCATATGAAAAATTGACATCAAATTTCTAAATCGCGCAGTTAAAGTTATCCGCGACTTAAGACTATATATAGAAAAACCCGACAACGACTTGGTAGGTAATAATAGGTTGGTAGTAAGTCGCCAACCAGATACAGCACCCATCTCATCCTCCCTTTTCTATGAGGGATGAAGAATTTTACACTTTTTTAAATCTTTTGTTCTTTAGACTCCCAGACATCATTCGGTTTATTTAAACTCTTTTAATTGCGTGTTAATCCTTACCTAACGGATTAGCAAACAACTGTAGGTTAGGAACAATTTTTACTCACACAACCAAAACAAAAATGACATAAATTGCATCACATCCTTCTGTTTTCCTCGAGCCCTGATTAAGATTGTTCGTTATGATGTAATCGGTAACAGTTTCAAACTTTTGCTCCCCCACGTGAAATCAGTAAACCGTACTGCTTCTTTCACATTAAAATTCTATTTTTGTTTAAAAAATTATTTTAAAATTTCGGTATCACATTTTTATGAATGTGTTTTTTTATTTATTTTTGTTTTGAGCCACACTGAATCGTGGCTATACTCTTTCGGATATCTTGATGTTATAGGTGGTCACCCATCCACGGACCAACCTAGACAAACGCGGCTTGTCCAGAAGATCGACCCGAGTGACTGTTGTTATTTAGCCACGAGCTCAAGAACAATATAAGGAGGATCAAAAATAAAAAAGTACTCTTACACGTTTGATTACAAAACACTAACAAAAATAAAGTTACTTAAATTACTTCACAGCTTGCTATTTTCTCCAACCCTGGTTAAAATTGTTCGTTATGATGTAACCGGTAACAGTTTAAAACTTTTGTCCTTCCACGTGAAAACAAGAAACCATAACCCCCTTCTGAACTTCTCACAATACAATTCTATTTTTGGTCAAAAAATTCAGAAGAAAATATTTGAGTAGAACGTTGTTCAGGCTGCTGTGCTGTTGTTATTTTTAAAAAAAAGACCGATGGGATTTTCCATCGGCAAAAAACACGGAGTTTCCTTTTAAACTCTTTAAGGTTATGGAATTAGAAGTTATTGCTTTGTTCATTCTTTGAATAGTCCTAAGGAAAACTCCTTAAATGACCTTGTGTATAGTCGATTCCCGGTAAAAAATGTTCGTTATGATGTAATAGGTAAAAGTTTGAGACTTTTGTTTCCCACGTGAAAATAAAAAAACTCACTTTCATCTTGCTAAATAAAAATTCAGATTTGGCCTTTGTAACATAACATTGTTTGTTGAATTAGCTGAAAGACATTGGATGCATATTTTGATTACGCACCTCTATGGTATTGGAATCGAGCGACTACTAAGTTTGCCTTATCATGAGGTTATTGGGTATTTATAAGTATTATATCCTTTTTACATTGTTACGCACTGAATACATAAAAATAATGGTTTACTAATGTTTACCATAATTTAAAATGCAATAGTTTTATATACCTTAGTTGTATTTGCCATAATTTCATTAAAAACAACGCTTCAGTTGCCATAATCGTGAAATTACATAAAATTATTTTCACTAATTTCATTGGTCATAATTGATCAAGTGTCATCATAATTTTAATCCATAAATTTATTTGCTAGATCTTCATTTTCAATAATGTCGTTTTCCATAACATTTATTCACCATAATATTCATTTCAACGCTAGTTCAGTACAACGGTCCGAATCTTCTTTTGGCATACATTTCACATCGATAGTCGTTAAAAGGCAGAAAATCAATCAATCAAAGCGTCAATCATTATAAAACAGTTGATTATGCAAACAAGTATACACCATGCATGCAGCAAGCATGAAGCAAGCATGCAAGCGAGCAAGCAACATGCAGCAGGCATAGTTTCTGTCATGGCTCCGGCGCTGCGGGGCTCTGGCGGTCCCACGCGAGCTTATCGTCGCAGATCTGTCTAATGCTCACCACCGCTACTTCGGCCTGCTGGCCGGCTCGGCCGGCCAGCCTCAGCTGCGGCGGCGAGTGTTACAACCACCGCGCCTACGCGATTCTAAATTACACTCTAGGGGTAAGGCAGACAAGGCACGCCACAATAGTGGCGGTAAGTCCCCTCTTTGAGGAGTGGCTAGAGAGACGCCACGGCGTCCTCACCTTCCGCCTGACGCAGGTTCTTACCGGACACGGATGTTTCGGTAAGTTCCTGCACCGAATCGGGCGGGGGGAGACGCCCGGGTGTTTCCATTGTGAGGATCGACCGGAGGACACGGTGGAGCACACGGTGGAGGTGTGCCCCGCTTGGGCGGAGCACCGCCGTGTCCTCGAGGTGGCGATCGGCGGCGGCGACCTCTCGCTTCCGGCCCTGGTCCAAGCCATGGTCCGGAGCGAGACGGAATGGGACGCCATCACCTCCTTCTGCGAAGCAGTCATGCTAGCGAAGGAGGTGGCGGAACGTGAGAGGGAGAGATGCTCACGTCCCGGCCGCCGCGGGAGACGTCCCGGGCGTCGGGGGCCTGATGGCTTCCGGCCACCGTAGGCGCGGGCCTGTGGACGGTGAGCTATAGGCTAGCTTGCCGTCCGTCCGTCTCATGACGACAGGCCGTGTCGACGGCGCGTTCGTGTTCCACGCGCGCCTCAAAGAGAGTCAGCAGCAATGAAGGGGTCCGCAAGGGCCGATGCCTGCCGGGGCTGCGGGACTGTTCGCAAGAGATACCGTGCCCCCGGAACACAAAGGGCGATGAAGAAACATGGATGGGTTTTAGTCAGTAAAAGTCTCGACACTCCCTCCTGCTCCGCCCAGGGCGGGAGGAGTCATTTGATGATTTCCCATCCGAAAAAAAAGGGGTAGGGCAGACAAGACTGCGTGGAGTCGGATTTACAGCGATTCGTTTCTGTCACTAGAACCTAACTTATAGAAAATGTTCTAGGACTAACAAATCATCAAAAGTACTAAATATTGTTTGCTGTAATAAATCATTTTATTACAGACCAAATACCTTAATGACATTTTACATTAAATGTTGCTTATGTCAAGTAACGATTATGTAATGTGTTACTTATAGAAACTAATGATTATAACACATGTTTTTATGAAACTTATTTTATGGCAAATAACAGTTATGACTAATAAGTTGATGAATATAAATCAATGATAATAGTGCAAGTAAATATTATGAGACGATTATTGAAAACAATAATAGTACAAATTATTTTATGGAAAACAAGGTATTACCGAAAAGGATACAATGATGTCCACTTTTAGACGAAATGAAATCATAGAAGAATAAAAAATGTAGTCATAATAATAAAAATTTACAGGGCGTCAAAAAATTCAGCCACATCGCTATCAACAGGAAAAGTGCCCAGAAGGCTGGCAGCATTGCCACGTTGGATGGCAATGCTGATTCTTTGGTCCAAAAATAAGCCCGCCCTCTGGTCACGTGAAGAGTTGACCAACCGCTTGGTGATTTCTTGAAAAACTAGGTGGGCACTCGGACCCCACAGCCATCATGCGGGCACGCTCAGCAGTATTGGTAGACATATTAATAAGTTTATTCCGTACCAACCTGCAGAGCGGCTCATCCCACTGTCTCTGGGAAAACGGGTTCTCGGGCCGATCCGTGTCCGGGCAAGCCACTTTCCAGGCGTCCTCTGCGTCGGTCAAGCACGGCACTTTCGAGTTAACCAGGGAGAGAGTTAAAATTTTCCTGGTTAGATTTTCAGTGCTGTGGACAGACAGTACATTTGCCTATATTCCATTAACATGAATCGTGTACCAGTATTTAAAAACACTCCTCAACTTACTAGGCACCTTTGGATCACAGAGTTTAGACCATAACTTGTCTTAAGACACCACGGCTAAAGTGTTTGGTATATAGTTCGCTATATCCGATATGCCACTAGTCTTGTTTTTCACAATTGGAATTACAATGGTTTTCATGGGTTCCTTCTATCTGGCAGAATCTTGATGCTCCGAAATTTATTTGGCATAATCTTCTTTCAACGAATATTTTTAAAGCATAAACATTATTTAATATAGTTATTGTTTGGTCGAAAGTTTGTATGTCCGAATTTACAATGGCATACTTTTAAGATGGCAGAATTTTATTTAGCAATATTCGAATTTCGCATAATTTCGTTAAGAATAACGTTTATTTAGAGCAACGATTATTTGGTACAATTTCACTTGGCATACTACTGAAGATGGTAGAATTTCATTTGGAATAAAATACAGGAAGTCGATGATGCCAAGTTTTTAGGAATCACTATTCATAATAAAATGACATGGAATACTCAAACTGACATAGTATGTAAACGATTAAGCAAAGCTACATATGCATTATTCCAACTTTCAAAAAAGGTTAATATTGAGACATTGCTAACAGCATATCATGGACTTGTAGCTTCTGTCTTACGGTACGGTATTATTTTCTGGGGCCAGTCAGCTAATAGGGAGGTTGTATTTAGGATGCAGAAACGCTGTGTAAGATCTATGTGCGGTTTAAAAACGACAGATAGCTGTATTCCACATTTCAAAAAACTAAAAATATTGACACTGCCAGCAATGTATATAATGGAAACTGCATTATTTGTGAAAAAATACCCGCATTTATTTGTTGGCTTATCTGAAGTCAGAAGAAATCCGCTGCGTACT
Organism: Xestia rhomboidea; assembly: GCA_963853795.1. Lineage (NCBI taxonomy): Eukaryota > Metazoa > Arthropoda > Insecta > Lepidoptera > Noctuidae > Xestia > Xestia rhomboidea. The sequence goes on along the minus strand of OY970764.1, from coordinate 6,630,108 downwards.
CAATATTTAAATAAACTTTGTAATGTTAAATGTAAAACATCCTTAATGCGTAAAAGCTTCTTCGGCAACGCTCCAAAAATTTATAATAAAATACCGAATGTAATTAAAAATATGCCATTAACCAAATTCAAAAAGGCACTTAATAATTTGCTTATTGACAAATGTTACTACAGTTTAGATGAATTCTTGAATGATGGCTCAATATAAATCAATTAAAATTACTTATTACAATGTGTCATTATAAATTGTGCGTATTTCTTTAGTCCATGTTTAAATGTTAATATAATATTATGTAATTTTTGCAATTTTTCTTTTTCCTAATTAAATACAATACTTATGCATGATTTTCAATATATTTTGTAGAAACTTTAAATAGTAATCTTGAGCTAGATGCTCACCATATTTGTAAGCCTGCTACTGGCATAACATAGCGCTCGATTTTGTCAATTATATGATCTGTATTTCTGTACCTGTGTTAACAAATAAAAAGTGATTTGATTTGATTTGATTTGAATAATTTGATTTGGCATAATTGTCATTTTAATAAAATAGCATTTTTTAAAATTAAAATATTGTCTTAAAAGATCATTATGTTGTGCTACAAAAGTTAGTGACAGAAACGAATCGATGCTTGCTGCATGCATGGTGTATGCTGGTTTGCATGTTTGCATACTGCATGCATGTTTGCATACTGCTGCTTGTTTGCAAACTCCATGATTGCTGCATGCATAATGTATGCTTGTTTGCATGGTTACCTGCTTCTTACAGGGAAAGAAAAACCACATGTTCACAATCAACTTTCTTAATGAATTTTCTGTGATGTGATGTTATAGGTGAGTCTTTCCATTGTTATGCATATGAAAAATTTATGCCAAAAGATGATTCTGACTGTGAACTTTCTGCGATAAGATGGTTCAACTTTTAATTCTTATGCATATGAAATTTATGCCTAAAGATGATTCTGACTTACAAAATTATGAGTTTTGAATGTATGATAAATAAGTGTCTGCCAAACGATTTTCTGCGAAATGAAGTTTATGATATCCGCTGTTATGCAAAGTAATATTATGACATAAAAAGTTCTGCTATAAACGGTAGACCCATCAGTGAGACCATCAACGCTAACAGGAAGGCTAGACTTGTCATTCAAGCTGTTTGTTCTTTTCCAGAAGTCTTTATTTTGTCTCTGATGGTCGCGGCACCATTTTAACCTTGATTTGAAAACTTTCCTTGTTAGTAACATATTATATTGTTATAAAGCTGGCTACCCAATGGCCTACCAGCATTCAGCCATAACAGAAAACCAAGTCCAGCCTCCCTGTGCGCCGCAATCACATGTTTATTCCCTCCCCCCCCCCCCCCCCCGCCCGTAAAAGAAGTGAAAACAAGAAACCTTTTCTTTCGAAGTAAAATTCTATTTTTGGTGAAAACAAATTCGGCTCATTTTATATTAAATGAGGAAATTCATTGCAAAAGCAATGAAGAAATTCGTTGTGCTAAAAGGTGTTAACATTCGGGTTCATAATCAAAAGATCTTGAAATCATTAGGTATATAAATTATGCTTTAATTTATCACGCAGTTAAGTTCTACTAATCCTTACTCTCGCGAACTTCTCAACTAAAAGCTTCAATCAAAAAAAAAATAGTACTTACTACCCAGACTTAAAGTTACAACGATATACTAAAATTACTCTTACATTCACAGAAATAATATTTTCTAAAATCAGAAACGAAAAATTTCCGCACAAAGTTTTTTCATTTCATAACTGAAATAAAATGACATAATTTATGTCACCGGCTTCTATTTTCTCCTGCCTCCAGTTAAAATTGTTCGATATGATGTAACTGGCAACAGTTAAAAACTTTTGTTACCCCACGTGAAAATATAATTATGGAATCCTTAAAATGCCGCTTGAAAAATAACATTCTACATTTAGCCCTTTCTAAAACAATCGGTATTTAAACCTTTTATATTAGTGAAAGAATTTCATTGTTGTTTCACCATAATTTTTACAACGAAAAATCTTGTGCCTCTGTTAACTTAACGTGAGACCAAAGATTTTGCGATACCGCGCAAAATCTTTATTTAGGTCTGTTATTATTAACCTACACTAGATTTTGAAGGTCAGAAAATATCCTAGGGGAAAATCTTTCGGGATTACAAGTATCCCATTTGTTTTTACAGTTCATGGCCTACTTATCCCATGATCTGTCCACGAAGTGGACACAATAGTTAAACAATGGCGTCACGACTAAATTGGTCATTCGACAGATCATGATCTATGAGTTGTAGTAAATTTAATTTTCCAGATTCTTCGATACCTGTCCGAAAGCAGTCGAGAAACTCCTAATTTGAAGTGCAGGATATCACTGCAAATAAAAATCTCCTCGTACTTACATCTATTCGCCGTAGCATCATAGATCTTAATTTTAATAATGTCTGTGCTATTGCCAAAGTTAAAGTAGCAAAAATAGAACTGTTGACGAAAAAAAACTTACTTTGTTCTTCCAAAACAAAAATTCTACTTTTAACGTTCAAAAATGTCGCTATATTTTTTTCCAAACATTTCCTCTAAAACTGACTTCAAAAACACAAAAAAGTGACTTTTGTTAGTTTGATTCAGTATTTTTGTCACCGACTTCTGAAGCTAAAATTATTTTTCACTTTTTTGAAGTCGGTTTTATTTTTTTGCAAAAATGTTTTTATATTTTTCCATTTTTAGTTGTAATATCCAATACAAATTTATGTTATCTATTTATTTTACATTGTTAACAATACATGTCATGGTAATAGGCTTATCCCAAAAAACGGAACTTAACATACCTAAATGTCGAAATCTGGGTGTTTTGTACACATCTGCGTACCCCCTCTTAATTAATGACAAAAATACTTTTAAATTCATTCTTTCGTTTTATTTCTTCGGAAGTGGATATCTTGGCAACCGTTAATTGTCACATCGTAAAACCATTATTTCGATCATCATTTTTGTTTATTGTCAATTCTTAAAAGTTCTTAGAAAAGACCACGCCCACTTGATCGCAAATCAATAAATGAAATGACATCTTACTTACTAACATCATAAACCCTTTCAATGCTATCTTTTGATAACCAAAGACAAGTCACAATAGACCTGCATAATAGACCAAACATTGTGTCTGTGGTCACAGCTTCATGTTATAAATACTATGGCTTTTAAAACTACGTTTGAAAAATGAACACATGTACAATCGCGAACGCTAGTGTTCCGCTAATAAGGTCACTGACCTTTTGAAACGGTGTTCGTTTCGATTGCAATCGCTTTGTGTTTTAATTAAGTGTGGAGCCATTGATGTGTTTTGTTGATTATCGAGATAGCATCTTAATGTAAATAATTTCTTAATCAGAGTTGTTGAGTTTAGAGTTGAAAGTAGGTTAATATGTTTGGTTGTTAAATAGTTGAGCGTAAAAACAAAGCAACCTAAGGTCAAAGAATCAAATGTAGATTTAGAAGTCACCCGATAGACTAGGCTCCCTCAAGTATCGAAAGCTATCATTGTTAGAGATTTATTGTAGCAATAGTAGGTCGTCAAACTTACGGATACCCTTATATCAAAGACATACAACTGCCATAACACCACCTAATCGATTGAGACCTAATTTGAATATCAAAAAGACATCGATTTACAATGTCCAAACACCTCACAGAAACAGCTTATTGAATAACAAAAGATAATATTAGAGTTCGCTTTGGAACCATTGTTGTTGATCATACACAAGAGTTCAACGACCGTTATTATAAAACGATGATACAGTTGAATATAAAAGAAATAAAATTTTGCATATCTATTGGTTGGGAAGTTCATATTAATGTGTAAATTCCTACTTTGTGCCGTCCCGTGCTAGGAAGTTATCGATGAATAGCCACGTGCCGTTTAAATTAACATAAAATCCAGCTTACTATTGGACTATTGACACATGCTAATATTCATCATTGTGACATTTTATTTGTATTGCATATTTTGTCAAGCAACTTAAGTTAGTATTAAGTTTAACTTATGGGGATTAAGCACGGGTTAAAAGCGTCTTTAGACTTCTTAGGAGGAGCTTTTGACATAATGAGATCTGTTCATGTAAAAGACTTCAACGAAACTATAATTTGAGTCCGACGCGATGCAATTAGATTTTTCGATAATATTTGACCAAAGAAAATGATGGAAGGACTGTGTAAAGGATGATATGGCAAGAAAGGAGGTGTCTGATGATAAGGTGTCTGGTGTCTGAGTAATAGAGAAGTATGGAAGAAGAAGACATGCTGCGCCGACCCCAAATGAATTGGGATACGGGCAAGAGAATGATGATTTCACGAAGCCTTTTTTTTTCGGATGGGAAATCATTAAATGACTCCTCCCGCTCTTTGCGGAGCAGGAGCGAGTTTCAGACTTTTACTAACTAAAACCCATCCATGGTCCTTCATCGCTCTTTGTGTTCCGGGGCCACGGTATCTCTTTCGAATAGTCCCGCAACCCCGGCAGGCTTCGGCCCTTGCGGACCCCTTCCTTATTGCTGACTCTCTTTGAGGCGCGTGTGGAACACGAACGCGCCGTCGACACGGCCTGTCCTCATGAGACGGATGGATGGCGAGCTAGCCCATAGCTCCCCGTCCACAGGCCCGCGCCTACGGTGGCCGGAAGCCACCACGTGACCCCCGACGCCCGGGGCGCCTTCTGCGGCGGCCGGGACGTGTGGATCTCTCATTTCTCGAAGCCTCTCTCTAAGATAAATTTTATCGATAAATTCTATTGTTACTTATTACTACTACTGACTTATGACTGCTTCGTCGGTCTTGTGGTTGCAAGCGCGACTGCCGAGCATAAAGTCCTGGGTCGATTCCCAGGTCGGCCAAAGTGTTATTGGATTTTCCATCAGAAATTTCTCAGTAGCGGTAGTCACGGAGTCTAGATTTGTGCCTGGTTTATGGCAATAGGCTCGTCCGCTATTACCTGGGACTTAAACATAGCTAGCGAAATATGGATGTACTACTATTAGGAACACCCTCTGCCTAACTCTTCGGGGATTACAGGCGTGGTGTTATGTTATGTTGCTATTTAAATGACGTCCTCGAGAAATATCTCGGGGTTTCTTGTTCCTGGAGGATACCTTAATCTTCAATCAACGTTAATTAAAGACATTCTCTAAAGAATAGCAAATGCTAATTGCCAGTCTATGCTCAGAACATTAAGAATAATAAATAATAAATCATTTAATTAGGAGTAAACATTTTGTACATTTTGTACACCCACATAACTGCGTAAAGGTGCAAGTTGGCAGCGGGCGACACGAAGCCGCCGCGGACGACGTGTCGTCGCCTCATGTCGCTGCAGTCATGATTTCATTTCATTGTCAGCGACACTACTGATCTGCGGCCGGGCGACACTTGCGTCTGCCGCTCGACGACGCGACTCAGCTTCATGTCGCTTGCTTCGGAGGGAATTTCATAGAAATACATAGAAACCAGTAGTGTCGCTGCGACACGTCGGCGGCGGCTTCGTGTCGCCCGCTGCCAACTTGCACCATAACAGTTTGTCGGCGGGATTAATAGGTTGCAGTGTTACAAGATTGTTATGATCTTTAAAGGGTTTCCTATGGGTCCTTTAAAGATCATAACCAGTGCGTAACAGGGGTGAAAGGACCCGTACGTCATAGATATTGTCCAGGACCTTCTAAGGACCCGTACGTCATAGATATTGTCCAGGACCTTCTAAATAAACCTCCTTGCTACTACAGGGTCGTTTAATAGGTCGAAAGTTGTCGATGGTATAAGTTCACCCTTTGCTTTATATCGGCCACACCTGTATGGTGTTGAGAATTTCCTAACCATCACATTGTTTGATGTGATAACCGCAAACTGGAGCGAATAATTGTCACTATTTCACATGTCAAAATTAAACTAAAATATGTTGGTATGTTAGTGTAATATCCTATGTGGAAATAATAAATTAATGTAGCCGAGCGAGATTGCGCAGTGTGCGATGTCCGGCCACTAGCCGTAATATTATACCGATGCGCAGTGGCCGGGGAGAGTCGGCTCAAGTGGAACATTGCTTGAAATTATCATCTATCCTTTTCCCGGTGTCGGATCCCAGTCTAACCAGATGCAGCTGAATACCTGTATTACTTATGGAGTCACTGCCTAACTAACTTGATTTTTTTAGCGTAAAAAAATAATTATGGTAATTGAGGCGAACAGGATTTATAATGTTACATTTGAATATACGAGTATGCAGATTAGTCTTGCATTTTTAATTTATTAGTATTAATAATTCAAGTAGCGAAAAACGTGGGATAACTGTAAATTAGATATAAACTGGTTTCGATCGTAAAAATAAAACAATATCTAGAGTACCAGATTCAATAAACAACAAAATTAACAAGCAAATTGCCTAGCCTAAAACATAAATCTCATCACCTGTGCAAGAGGTGCAGATGGTGAGATGACATACGTTTATCAGCTGTCATCTCAGAATTCACTCTCATTTTGGCCATTTCATCTTTCGTACAATATATCTCTAATATTCTCTAACTCACATAGCCCTCCATCATACTCTAGTTATTGTCTACTGTTGCAAGTAACAATATCTCTATTTTTGAGGACTTCCCATTCGCATTTCCGGAGAAGATCTTAACAGGGTCCAATTCCATTTGCGAACGAAACTTCACAACCATGACAAACAGCCCAATTTATCATCTAAATAATGTGTTACAATAGGCGAGACGATAAAAAAAAAATCTAATTAGTCCGTCACTTAGATTATCAAAAAATATTTGACCCGTATTTTTTCTTTTGTTACGTAAACCAAAATTGACGAAGATACGACGATTTTAAAATTCTCAATACGTCACGCCATGGTATAATTTTTAGCTAGTTCTGACGCCACGAGCCCCCACTCCCGAGTTTTGATGCGTTTTATCTTTGTCAATATTCATTGATTTAAAAAACAAAAAATACGTGTCCATTAATTTCCAATACTCTAACTGACGGACTAAATATATTTGCAATTTTTTGATGCTGTCGTCATGCCTATAATCACACGTGCTCTTTGGCCCACTCGCCCCGTCGCGCTCAACAGCGCGTGCAACCGCGCGCGCGCAGGAAGGCTCGTCTCATCTCGTCCAGGATGCGGCGCGCGCGCTGTGTGACCTACCGATCGTAAGGCGATCTATCTGACCAGAGGGATCCTCTTACTGTGTGGTTAGGTTAGATGGTTTATTTATTTTTATTTGTTTTGTGGATTAGATGCTTAGATAGGGTATATTTCCGTTTCTTCGGAATACTGACTGGTCCTGGATTCGATTCCCGGATCGGGCAACGTGCATGTTACTAAGTTTTCCTTCTGGAATTTCTCAGTAGGAGCCACGGAACTGCCCGGTTGATGGCAATAGGCTCGTCCCCTATTATATGGGACTTAAACCTAACTGGCGAAACGTGGGTGAACTATTAGGTACGCCTTTGTCTAACCCTTCGGGGATTACAGGCGTGACGTTATGTTAGGTCTACGGAATAATGAAGTTGTAGTTGGTAGAAGATCAGAATCAGTCCATTCTTAATTATTGTAATGAAGGGATTAATGCTTCACTGGGCTTGTATCTTGAATTGCATATACAGGGTTATTGGTAATTGTTTCTTGAACTGGGTGACACTAGACCTAATTTGCAACAATGATGACCCAATAACTTGGGGTCCAAACTGGGTTATTTTGCAGAATTCAAACATTTTTTGGAAATTTTCCAACTCTCCACCATAAAGTACCTACTGATTGTGAGAAATCAACGCTGTCCAGGGAAAACCATTTAATATGCGAGCGAAGCGAGCGCGGGTTTTTTAAGAACTCACTTTGACGCTACGTTTTCTATTTTTACCCACGACGGAACGGAAACGGTATATGTGTTTGGGGTGAGAGGATATTTTTTTGTTTGTTTGTTTGTGCAAATACATGTTGCCATTTTCTCCAAAACTCCGAGTGGGTCTTCGAAGACAATAAAATTTCAGAGGACCCAGTAGTAGGTCTTGGGAGACACATCAGTAATCGGAGACCCACCGGTGGGTATGCTTGGTGGGTCCTTGAAGACGAACTGGTTTTTCATCCTGAATGTGAGACCAAACCAAACTGCTGATTGTGAGAAATCTACCCCAGATTTCTCACAATCAGCTGTTTATAATAATAAAAATGTATACTCTTGAATAAAAAGTCAAGCAACTGACGAGACTTTAGGTCTTGCTAATACTCCCTCTACACGAATGTATATACTCCCTAGTATTAGCAAGACCAATGTCAAGCATTGGCCGTCTGTCCATGATCATCATTTGATTCTAAAAGTTTTGCTAGTACGGATCTCGAATTATATCTAATAGTTCGTAATTCGAGATAGTAATAGGGTTGCTTAGTACAATATGTCATCACGCCGGTAATCCCTGAGAGGTGAGGTGTTTCCCATTGTATATTATCATTTCGCCAGTTTGGTTTTTCTATTAACAAAAGTAACGTTGCCGTAGGGCAACTTTACTTTAGTAACACACGCACAACGCACGCACGAGACAGGAGACATTCCTAGTTTAGACTAGGAATGTCTTCTGTCTCGTGCGTGCGTTTATAAACAGGTTATCTCACATACACAAACAGCCAGACCCGGAACAACTACCCGTAGGCCATACAAATATTTGTTCCGTGCGGGGATCGGCACGCAGCGCAGCAGCCAGCCACTGCACCAGCCGTGCCGTCAAAGTGCGAAACTCCCATGTACAGGAGCCGATCCAATTGCCATCGACTGGCGCAAATCTATACTCCGCTTGGAATCATTGCAAAATAATGCACCCAGTTCACAGGTCACATGCAACTTATTAACCTATCTACGCAAATGCACATGATATGATATAACATTGTTTTTCCGTCGCCGTGCCCCGTGCCGGATGCTTCAGCCGCGGACGGGCTAATGTGCCTGCTTCCGACACGTGACGATGACGTGCCGGCTTCGAGCCGTGACGCACGCCGTCTTGAATGCGACGTGGACGTGATGCAGTTTGTATAACCATTGTTTTTATGTGTGCAATTGTGAGTTATGAGATGGGTAATTTGTAAAACGCACTCTAAGCGTAGTTCGTGCAAGCTTAAGTTGATTGTGTGATTTCATGAGAGGCGAAATGTTGGAGCATCTGCCTAACCCTTCAAGAATTACAGGCGTCATTTTGTGTTCTGTCATTTCAAGTTTGCAAAAGTGTTAATGCAACACCATAATTATAGTTATGGAAATGGAAAATATCAGATCAGAGACTCGACCAATACCTGAGGTGGCTCTCGTTAGGCAGCTGGATGAAAGGTGGTACTCCTGGACACGGCTCGTTTTGATAGGAGGTAAATAAATAAAATAAATATCCCTGGACATTACACACAGCGCCATCTAGTGCAACACTAAGCAACGGGGCTTGTGTCGTGGACACCAGATAGTTGATATACTACATAGATACTTTTTGTTTGTAAAAACATAGTTATTATACATATAAACATCCATGACTCGGAAACAAATGTCTAATGCTCATTACACAAACATTTGATTCGAACCCGGGACCCTAAGAACGTAAGGCAGCCTCACTACCGCTGCGCCATTCGGGCAAATTGCGACAAGCTAACTAATTCTGCTTGTACGCAATATTTCTTATTAATCAACCCAATACTTAAAGGCCCAAGGATTTAATCACTATAAATAGTAGCAGGTATTGTACTCACTGACAGTATTGACAGGCGCATCGGTCTAGTGCTCATGCGGTGCGCGGATGCTGCGCGGGCGCGCCGCCGGAAACGGAAGTCACGGGCGCGTTCGCTCGCTCATCTGTGGCAATATGGCGGAATCATAGGTTGGTCACACTGCTCGTTATGTGGTACTGGTAATTAAATATTTGAGGTGGGTACTGGTTTGGTAGGAACTGCTTTTTAATTTAAGGTTTTTTTTAAAATTGTTCTTTTTTGTATGGTTTCCGGGCTACATCTGGATGTTACATACTATAGCAACGTGGTATGACCAATTAGATTAGCAACAAGTGGGAAATGGTTAAACATAAAACCTTAACTCTACTCGTTTCGGAAAACAGACAAGGCTATAAATTAGTAAATTCTGTTTTAATTTAATTGAACCAACCATTTTTCACTAATAAAGTAGGTATCTATCTTTAGTCACATCAATTTTTATATAGCCATGTGGCTGCATCTGCATTCGAAAACCTGAATAAATAAAGTAAATTCCACATACTAGTATTTAAACAGATCTTCCGAATTTACACAATTTGAGATGTCCAGGTAATGCATATGTTTAAGCAAGTGTGAAAGTGCTTATTTCCAGACAATCAAGAATTTTGGTGCACCTTTTCAAAATTAACCAACGAAAACATATTTTTTTTTTATTTGCTTATTTTTTTACTGTTCAGCGCATTTAACAAAACTAATGATAAAATGAAAGTTACGTTTCTATTTGTATGTAAACCGAAATAAAAGGGCAGACATGAAATCCGCTCCGATAATCCGCTTCAATATTAAATATTCTCCTAGCCATCAAAAATTTGTAATATAATTTTTTTTTTTTTTTTAGTTAGCCCGTATTGTCGCACTCCTGAGCAAAGGCCTCCCCCCATTCCTTCCACTTTTCACGATGGTGTGCTTCTTCTCGCCAATTCGCCAGGAAGCCATCCAAGACGTCCCGCCATCTTCTTCTCGGTCTGCCGCGACCCCGTCTAGCTGTCTCAGGGCTCCAATCCGATATTCGGGCCCACAGCTGTGCGGGCATCCGACAGACATGGCCTGCCCAGTGTCATTTTAGTCTTGCAGCTTTATAAGCTACGTCGGCAATTTGCGTTCTGGAGCGCAGTGTGGTGTTTCTTATCCGGTCAGTTATTTTTACATTCAGTATACTGCGCTCCATCGCTCGTAATATTATTATTAATAATTAATTAATTTTAATTAAATTAATTAAATAATTAAAAATAATATATAATATTAATTAAAATTAATGATAATATAAAAATTATTAATAATTAAAATTTTAATTTGTTTAATTATTTTTAATTTTATTAATTAATTATCAATAATATTATTAATAAGTCGAAGTTGCATGAAATAATTTCTATAAATTAAAAAAAAACCTAACATTCATTTATTCTCTATTATCAGTATATACTCTGATTACCAATCACATTCGTTTGTGTGTATCACTTGCTGGCTGAGTTTGCTGAAAGCCGCCTCCCTTACATACTTGGCACTACAGCATTAACTACTGGAAATGTGGGTGTACTCTACCCTACACCTCTGCCCTACCCTTTGGAGAAAACAGACCCAGTGTGGTTTTGTCATTTACTACCGACTTCACTGGCTGCCAACCACCAAAAAAAAAAGAAAGAAAAAATATTAATTCGTCGCAGGGACATGACGTGCATACAGTATTACGAAAAATAAACAATAAACCTACAACGCATTTAAACAAACACAAAATTTAGAATACAACAGAACCACATTATAATTGTACGAGTAAGACAGAACGGAACAAAAACAAAAAAATGTTGCACGTGCGACAATCAGGTTACCACTCAGCATGATACTGTGTTATAGGGAACCCACAGCACAGCGCTAGTTTTCAGTTGTCACCCGTACAGTACTTACTTATACCTTCCCAACACTACTTAGCTTCTACCCGTAACATACCTATAAAAATATTTATTTTCAGATATTAATCATAAAACTACATATTTGTACTGTAAACTCATTTCAACTTCACCGATGCTCCGCGGTTACTGGCCAGACATAAATATTTTCACACAAAAAAAAAAAATAATAATAATGTCACCTCGTTTTCTAGGTACTTTCATTCCGTGAACTAATGGAAAGCGGCGGGGAGCGTGACATTAGCGGGGCGTGACCCCGCAGCGTGACCCGTCGCGGCGCCGTGAAATCCGTCAAATCGCCGTGCGCCCGCGCAGAGCCTGCCCGTGCTTTACGGTCAGATGAGAAGATGGTTTACAGCTTACGACTTTTTGAAGTAGGTTAAAAATTTGATAGGGTTTTTATTTCAGAGTGAGTTTAACGGATATGTTTATTCAGGTATTAGTAGTATAATATACATAGGTTAGGTATCAATAATTTATTACTGAAAAAAGTGAAACAATTAAACCAGACGATTGTTCAATTTATTTGCTAATATCAGTTTAAAAGCGGTGTGTCAGATGTTGGGAATACTTTTACCACTGATGAAAAGAATCAACGAAAGAGAGCTAAGCAACAATATTCGTCTAAGATCTAGGTGCTACTTTTGCATTAATCAATAATCTCTACAAAGTATTACGTATGATGACGTAAATTAAACAAAATAATGAGCGGACAGCGGCAGACCGAGGAAAAGATGGCGGAACACCTTGGAAGGCTTTCTCGTTAATTAGCGAGACGAGGCGCAGCATCGAGTAAAGTGGAAGAAATGGAGAGAGGCCTTTGCCCAGGAGTGGGACAGTTAACGCTAAAAAAACAAAACAAAACAAAAGAAACAAACGGTAACAAAAGAAATTAAGAGGACAAATAAAGAGAGTTAAATTTTGAAGCATTGAACGTGTAAAAAACTTCAAAATCGTGTCGTACCCAGAATCGTGTCGTACCGTCTAAACCAACTTTAATGGTGAGTGCGGTGACAAGCATGTGTGACCGCCGAGCAGCGACTCTCGCACGCTCCTAATCGATCGGCAAATTAGGGATGACCACGCCACACTTTTCCGATAATTACTATAATATTTTGAGTTGTGACCGTAATGTGCAATGGCGTGAATTAATTACAGCCCTATGGTATTCGATAGTTTCGTCTTATGATAGATAGTTCTATGGATTTCGTAGTTTGTGGTTTTTGGCACATGGTGGATGGAGATGATGAGGCACTACGCGTTTTCACTAAAAACATGTAGTGCTCGGAAAACATGTTAAGCACTTGATCTCGGCCATCACTAGTTGATCTTTGACACTCGTAGTCTTTTGAAGTCCGAAGGCCTGACAACCACGGGATATCGTGTTATCCAATGTCTGGGTTGTAGAGATCAGATGTGTAGGCATAGCATAATCGGCCTATAATGTTCCCACTGCTGGGAAATTCGGCCTCCGCTCGATGAGAGGGAAAGGCGTGGGCCCCAGTGCGGGTTGGTAGATATCACATATCTTCGGTTTTTTTTTCTAGGACATGGGTTTCCTCTAGATGTTTTCCTTCACCGTTTTGAGTGCAGTGGTGATGAAATAAATTACACGAAGTTATGCGCCGGCCTGGGTTCGAATCCACGACTTACTGCTCGTAGGTCGAGGCCGCCACCACTGGGCCACCGCTGCTCTCATGATGTGCAGGCGCTTTATGTAAAATACAATTCAGCTACACCAGATGAGACTGTGAAGACTGTGAAGCTGACCCTAATATAAACTGGCCTGCAAAATTAAGTATCACACTTTTAAAATTGCAATAACTTTTTAAGTACACAAGATATACTTTCGAAACAAAAAGGACTCGAAAAATAGTTTAATTTGGTCTATAGTTTCAAAGAAAGCTGATAAAAATTGCTTTATAACGTTTTTTTATTTTAAATCTCTAACTTTTATAGTTTAGGAAAAAATGGAAATTTTAAAAGTGTAGGACTTATTTTTGCAGGTCAGTGTAGTTGGAAAAGGCAAAGCAGATGATGTATGGTCCCAAACCTTTCTGAGTTTTCTTTGAAGATTACACGTGGAGGAAAATGTCTATCCGAATTATTGCTTAGTCATATTTCATCACGCTTATCTATGATGTTATTATATAATATTTCCGTTATTCCTCGGTCCAAAACACGTAATGTTTTGAGGAAAATCTTGAGAGACTACGGTTGTTAAGTAAGATTTTGTGTAGATCTTATATACTTTTGTTTGTTTTGTCTAATTTGGTTGTTACTACCCACATGGTATGTAGTTGTAGTGTTGAGGTTAGGTAGACAGAGGCTACCCAAAGTATATGTTTAAACCTAAGTAATGGGGGGGCAAGCCTAGTGCCATCAACCGCGCACAAATCTAGACTCCTGGGCTAGTACTGAGAAGTTTGTGGAGAAAACATCTAGTAACAAATGCATGATGATGCGATGATGTTCATGCGTGATGTATGATGTTGGTTTTTAATGCCAAATAAACACAATTTTCTTTCTTTCTTTTTTCTTTCTTTTAACACTTTTTAGGGTTCCGTATCCGAAGAGTAACCAACAGGATCCTATTACTAAGTCTCCGCTGTCCGTCCGTCCATCTGTCTATCAAGTAGACAGTTGAAATTTTCATAGAGTCTTTTTTTGTTGCCGTTAATAAAACAAATAATAATAAAAAAAAAGTAAAGGCCCCGGCTGTCATATGTAGATCTCTGGCAGTCGTTACAGGTAATCAGTGGCCCAAAAAGTCTGACAACTAGTCTTACCAAGGGGTATCGTATTACCCAGTACTAACTGGGTTGTGGAGGTCAGATAGGCAGTCGCTCCATGTAAAGTACTGGTATTCAGCTGCATCCGGTTAGTCTGGAAGCCGACCCCAACATAGTTGGGAAAAGGCTGGGCAGATGATGAAAAAATTTAAGGGGGCTGCCCTATATGTTACAGATATGATACCCCTCATGCGCGAGTACGTACTAGTACTCGCACTTGGCCGGTTTTTCTATTCCAAAGACCTAATACATCTTGAAAGGAAGTCTCGGTAGAAGTTAGCATAAAATAAACATAATAAACGTAAACAGTTACGATAGAAGGTAAATGCAAAACCACTAACAAGCCGCCAGCAAATACCTGAATAAAACCGTCATAATCATAGGTGCACAAACAAAAGCCTGAAGTCTAGCTTGTTTACGATCTCTTTGTGGCATGTTGTTAATTTCACCCTGTACAAACATAACTTCTAACACAGCACCGTGGCTGGTAAAACGAGGGACATATACTTTAAGGGATATACAATTATACATAGTACTTACTTATGAGAGTCACATTCACACGGCGTATTACTTAGTTTAATTTTGTTAAGGTGGATGCGCCAGGGTAGCCCGCGAAATTCAAATTTTCTTACGTTTTTAGCACAGAATTATAATCATTAAAATCATCAGTACAAGTTCATGTAACTGTCAAGAATGACTATTTCATGAAAAAGTCTTTCTTGACAGTTACATGAACTGAATATGAATGCTTGATGATTTTAATGATTATAATTATGTAACTACATACGTCTACAGTCTACAGCCGCGAATCATATTTTAATCAACATACAACCTGACACTGGCTTGCAAATTGCAAAATACGTTACGTTACGTACGTAAGAAAATTTGAATTACGCGGGCTACCGTGGAGCATCCACCTTAAGTGGTCGCAAGCGCAAACTGCTGAGCTGCTGCTGCTGGGTTCGATTTCGGGGTTGGGTAAAGTGTTATTGGGTTTTTTCATCAGGAATTTCTCGGTAGCCACCACAGAGTTGAGTACTAGAGTCTGGATTTGTGCCCGGTTGATGGAAATAGGCTCGCCCCCGATTACACGGGACCTAAAACACAACTGGCGAAATGTATACCTCGGCCTAACACTTTGGGGATTACAGACGCATTACTTTGTGTAATTTATTTCATCACCACCTGCTCTCAATATGGTGAAGGAAAACATCGTTAGGAAACGTTAGAACCAAATATTCGAAGACATGTGACATCTACCAATCTGTATTGGGCCCGCGTGGTGGATTATAGCCCATTCCCTCTCATTGAGAGGAGGCCTGTGTCCCGGCAGTGGGAACATTATAGGCTGATTATGATGATGTGGTAACTCGACAAAATGTATGGGTGCATGTAACAATTGATATTTTTTGCATATTTCAGAGTTGGTCCCATCATAAAAGTTGTTTATTTTCATCACTAATATACCCTTAAAGTATGTTCCTCGTTTAAACAGTTATAGTGTATATTTATAAACATTCAGGTCCAGCTGACCATTGTCCGGTTGGAGAGGGGAGATGCTTGGAAAGCGACTCACGCGCAGTCGACACGACTCTATTGTGCACGCGCAAATCTCTAGAAATTCTCATCTAAAAGTAACTGTCGTTTTTAGATTATTATTGTCGGTACCTATTTTCTAGGATTAGGAGGTGTTACTGTTCTGAGAATTGGAAAATTTTCGAGGCAAGTGTTTGTTTTGGAATGTCCATTGAACTTTGGGAGGTTTAGATCGCCTTACAACATAATTATGTGGCGAAACCTCCGAATTTTTTTATACGTCAATACCTAATAACTGCAAAAATCATTCTATACTTCTGTCTCTTTCTTTGTCCTCGACGGCAGATCACTGCCATGTAGATTCTTGATTTTTGTAGTTCCTGTGCTTGTCCAAATAAATATTTTTCTTTTTTTCTTTTCTTTCTTTTCTTTCTTTTCTTTCTTTTCTTTCTTTTCTTTCTTTTCTTTCTTTCTTTCTTCAACTTCTTCAATAGATACCTATCTAATCTTTCCAGAAAACCGAACACGAGTATCCTCTGCACTCATGTTTTTGCGACATTGACTATTATTGCGTAATGGTTAGGTAAATGCTTCTGCGCATAAAATCTAATTACGTGACTACGTTCAGATCTAGTAATGACAACAAACGGCGGTGATCTTTTTATTTTCAATGCAATATTATATGCTGTGTTAAAAAAAATCTAGTAGACTTTTAGTACAGTTTGTTATCAGTCTTACCAAGGGGTATCGTATTACCCAGTGCTAACTGGGTTGTGGAGCTTAGGTCAGATAGGCAGTCGCTTCATTTAAAATACTGGTATTCGGTTAGACTGGAAGACGACTCCAACATAGTTGGGAAAAGAAAATTATCAGAATTCTGGTTTCGTGTGTTCAGTTTGTTCTTAAACCACCGCTTAATTTCCCTGACAACCATTAGAAAAGGTTTGTGATGGTGGTATTGTGGCAAATGGTCATTAAATTACTATTTATTATATACTTGCATTATTTACTACCTCTAAAGCAAACATTTCGTTGCGTTCATTTCTATTACTAATAACAAAATATATACAATTTATGCACAGTGTATTTCACACCGTAAAACAATAAAATACGAGAGAAAATTACGTGTCAATATTTAAAAGTCAAATTATGTTTTCCTAAACAAATGAACGCAGGGAACGAAGTATGTTACAAGTGTGATAGACAAGAAACATCATGTTGTCTCATAATAAACCTGCAGCATTCGGATTCAGAAGGAAGCGATCTTATTATCATAAATAAAACATCGAAATTTTCAAAATTACGACATTCAATTAAAGTAATATATTATGGACTGTGTGAATGATGACATGGCAAGAATGGAGGAGGCTGATGAGATGACGAGTAATAGAAAAGAATGGAAGAAGAAGACTTGCTGCGCCGACCCCAAATGATGATGATGATGATAATTACGTTCATCAGACACTGCAGAATAACCTTTGCCTGCTACCGAGGACTAAAAGAAAGTGGCATTCCTTCAAAAAATAGTTCTGATCCGAAAATCAAGAGTCAATCTCACAAAATAACCAATTTATTTTGCTCCTATTCAAATCCGTACCAGTAATTCCTAAACATTATGGTGCTGGCCGAAACCGTAAATAATAATCCACTAAAAATCAGATATAAAAACATGTCGGATAATTACTCGTGGGGAATAGTCCCATGGGGGCCAGACATGAAGTACGGTAATGTTCTTTTAGTACACCGGTCCGAATAAATACGATACTTGATGGACTGTTTGTGTCATGGAAGCGGGTTTGTGCAAGCATTCACAGATTTTGATGGGGTAGCGGGGTAATGTCGCGGTCGAAGTGTTTTGATTTGTTTATTTCTTGGTCGTTCATTAAATTCTATGCTTGCATTGTCTTTTTAGGTGGGTGAGAAATTTTATTTTTCAATTTCACCTGAAAATTACAGTAAATTATATGAACCTGATACTTGAATTAGTAATCTTTGCCTGGTGTAAACCAAATCACACGTAATTAGCTACACAAAACAACTGAGAAACGTAGGGCATATTTACCAGAACCTGAAAACTTATTTTCTGAAAGAAAGAAAGGAATCTAAACACACTTATGATAAAATCCTAGTTACTACATTTTAGCTTATATTTAATAAAGTACAGAATCTACTGGAATATTCCCACAACAAAATCTCAGCGCACCGTACTCGACTGTACCGAGGGGTGGGGCTGGGGGGTACTCTGTGGCAGGGGAGCGCACACCTGGCCGCCGCAGCTGCGTACGCGGGCAAATCTCACGCGCAGCTTCCTTACCGCGCATGCGCATACACACACACTCACACACGCTCACACATGGACGTAGGATATACAGCTGTAGGTTCATGTGGGGTTGTGTGAGTGAGTGTATGCTGAAAGTAAGTATATGAGTGGACGAGGCGATGCGTAGTTTTATGGGTAACGAATATTGTGATGCTATGTGGTGTAGTTTTATTCTGTTGTTCAGATTTTGTTTGCAGAAGTTGTGTTATGTCTGGAAGAAGACTTGGGGTTTACTGACAATATTTTCAGTAGATCTATCCGGAAGACTGGGATTTGACGATTTTTATTTAGTGACAAGAGTTGGGGGTATTTCTGGGGTATTTCTCACCAAAAATTTCGAATAGCCATACCTACAAACTATAGCGGTGAATTTCCTAAAAAAAAAACAGAAACATGATGAATTTTCAAAAATATAACGAAACCAAACTTACTTTCGTTACATTATTTATAATATATACTTTATTCGGTAAATTTTAAACTTCTATGCCGAGTTGTGTTGTCTGTACTTAAACGAATTAAAAAAAAATGAAAATTGATTTTTGTCGTTTAGATTTCTAAACTGAATGTCAATAAATGGGTTATAGTACTTATAGTATATTCTATATGACAATTGAATAAAACTACAAACTCATGTAGATAATAATGAGTTAATTCGCAACGCATTAGAGGAGCCAACTATACAAATACTGTGTCAGATTTGTCACGATCATAGGATCCATTATTGGAAATATTACGGTTTCATTAGGGTTATATTGAGTTAATGTCAAGGTGATTTGTAGCCGATTAATAATTTCGAATCAAATCGAACTAAAAATTATTAAGATAATGACGGTTTTCTCCTTTTGGGCTTTGAAGACTGTAGGGAACTAGGGACACACACGCTCAGTGTGTCGGGGAACCTATCTTGTTACTAGGTAAGCTGAACCAGTCAGGATAACGCGCTCGCTTGTATTAGTCGTTTATCCCATGATCTGTCCACGAAGTAGACACAATAGTTAAACAATAGCGTCTCGACCAAATCGATCATTGGACAGATCATGATGTATCGTGTTAAATATAATAGTTCACCATACCAAGACTGTTTCATTTATTGGGTCCCGAACATATCCTAAACTGGTGACCCCGACGTGATTTGAACACGCAACCTTCTGATCTGGAGTCAGATACTGACACTGTATTGTCACTTCTCAACAGTTGCTTGTTTTAATACAGTGACATAGTGGATGTAATTCAAACAAGCCTAAAAGCTTAGTTTGACCTTAAAACTTACTACTCTTCTTGATGTTAGGGTTTCTGGACAGTCTGCTTGCTGTATTGTTGCCCCCCCCCTAGGCACGCTACTGGTGACATTATACATAGTTGGGCCTCTTTACATGGTGCTAAAACATTTTTGAAACAAGGTGAAGCAATCAGAAGCGAGTTAAATTCAAATGAATGTAGATACAATTGTGGATTTAATAAGGACAGCTGTCAACAAACTAAATTATGAACAACAAAACAAACGCTAATTTGTTATTTTATTCTAAACGTTATTTCTGTTTCCCAATAGTGCACAAAACAACTTGATTAAACAAACATTGTCAAGAAAGGGATGAGTTACGGACACTCGCGGACACAATGCCATGAATTCCAATGAATTGAATTCACTTTCATGCAATTGATCCGATGGAGCTACGAAAGTAAACGCAACAGGTTACGTTATTATCACAGATTTTACGAAACCGTAACATCTAATATAGTTTCATGAATGGAGGATTCCTAAAAAACATTTCTTACAAGTTGTATTGTCTGAACACAATGACAGGCGCCGTCTAACAAAGCGTGTTTTACAAGTGTACAGTTCACGATAGCTCTTTATGATGCAGCCGCTATACAGTGACCTCTAATCTTTCATCCTTACACCCCTCTTTCATCCTATTTTGTTCGACGAAGGGCGGTGAGGTAGTTCAAGTTCTACCGGATAGGTTCTAAAAGCATGATATTGTTGTGATATCAATAGTGGCTAAAGTTTTTGTCGTCATGTGTACTTTTGTGAGTACACACCGATTAATGTAATTATGTGTGCGGTTTTATGTCGAATCACAATGGACCGGTTAATTTGACTGTACAATCTGATGTTTAAACTGTTATTTGATATGAGAATGTTTGTGTTATTATTGTTTCAATCTTAACGTAACTGATAAATAGGTATTGATCTGTTTTGTTGACATACTTCTAGTTTTAGGTGTAAAAGAAATAACATTACATGACATTACGCCTGTAATCCTGAAGGGTTAGGCAGACCTAATTAGTAGTACACCCACATTTCGCCAGTTATGTTTAAGTCCCATGCAATAGGGGGCGAGCCTAGTGCCATCAACCGGGCACAAGTCCAGATTTCGTGGCTGCTACTGAGAAATTCCAGAAGGAAAAACCCAATACACTTTGCCCGATCCGGGAATCGAACCCAGGACCTCATGCTCACCAGTCACGCTTGCAACCACTAAACGAGGCAGTGTAAAAGGAATAATTTGCGTAAATTCTAGTGACAATTTGTTAACTAGTGCTAATAAATATGAAGAACAATGGCCAAAGTAGTCATCTTTATAGCACTATGACAACCCGCATGGCGCAGCGGTACTGAGGCTGCCTTACGTTCTTAGGGTCCCGGGTTCGAAACCCGGTAGGAGCAAATGTTTGTGTGATGAGCATGGACATTTGTTTCCGAGTCATGGATGTTTGTATGTATAATAAGTATGTATTTACAAACAAAATGTATCTATGTAGTATATCAACTATCTGGTGTCCACGACACAAGCCTCGTTGCTTAGTGTGGTACTAGATGGCGCTGTGTGTAATGTCCAGCGATATTTATTTATTTATTTACTATTCATCATTTGACGTCGACCTACGTAGCATGACAAGATTGACGCTGCATTTTCAACTAGGTTTTTTACCTGTCAGACCAATTTGGAAAATAACCGAACACTTACCGCTTATATTTTTATTGAACTCATATTAGATCAATATATAGTTGAAGGGTGGTTTTGAAGAAGAACTTTGAATATTCTTGTCATAGTTTAGGTTAAATAAAGAAAAGGAAGGCAAAATTAAGGTAAATTACACGGTAAAATTGACAGTCGTTACAGTGTACAGGTAGTCAGTGGGCCTAAAAGTCTGACAACCAGTCTTACTAAGGGGTATCGTATTATCCAGTACTAACTGGGTTGTGGAGGTCAGATAGGTAGTCGCGCCATGTAAAATACTGGCATTGAGCTACATCCGGTTAGACTGGGAGCCAACCGGACATGATCCATGATGACCATGACATGGTAAAAAAATGTGAAACTAAATAAACGAAACCTAATATAGTTATCCTAATATATAAGGCATGGAACTATGTGCCTTTAATATACATTGTATACATATAGTTTGTGCCCTAAAAACATGTGTGAATACATATCCCACGCCCCGTCACCGGTGTTAGGTTACCGCCAGTTTTTGCCTAAAAGAGGCGGGATCCCGTTTCTCGCTGAAAGTCTACACCGAGCAGTTGCACGTGCACGACTTTCAAACAAAATGGCGGTTAAATACCTACTAGATTTTTAAGTGGGTTAAGGGGAAACTGAACTTAGTATTAATATTAACATGAATATTAGATTTTTTTATTAGACTAGGGTAATTAGGATATTATGCCCCCGGCCATCAAAGGCGCGGGCCTGTGGACGGTGAGCTATGGGCTAGCTCACCGTCCTTCCGTCGCATGACGACAGGCCGTTTCGACGGCGCGTTCGTGTTCCACGCGCGCCTCAAATAGAATCAGTAAAAAGAAAGGGGTCCGCAAGGGCCGATGCTTGCCGGGGCTGCGGGACTGTTCGCAAGAGATAACGTGCCCCCGGAACATAAAGGGCGATGAAGGAACATGGATGGGTTTTAGTCAGTAAAAGTCTGACACCCCCTCCTGCTCCGCCCAGAGCGGGAGGATTCATTTGATGATTTCCCATCCGAAAAAAAAAGGGTAATTAGGAACAGTCACTGTGTAGGTCAGTCAGGCAATCTTAGTATTCAGCTGCGTCTGGTTAGACTGGAAGCCGACTTCAACGTAGTTGGGAAAAGGCTGGCAGATGATGACTTAAAATTGCGGTCTCTTTCGGTTACAACTTTAGATAGTTTAACAAGTTTCATTGCGTGATTTACCTTGTTAGGCAGCCGAATTTTTCTAAAGTATGCAGTAATAGATGTGAAAATTCCTTCAAAATCTTTCGAGCTAATAATAGGAAGAGAGTTACACAATTATTATGGTGCTGGTTTACTTAGATTATTTCCTAGATTCTGTAATACTTGCGTGATTCACAGTTGTAGTATTTTCTGCGTAATCTGGGTAAAGTGAGTAAGTTACTTACTTATTTGAAATGCAGAACAAACTTACGAAATACGTACTAGAAGGTTTAGCATAGATTTTACGTCACACTTGGGAACGTTGGTATTTTGTACAAATTATTCTATAGGCAAATAGGCATGACGACAGTATCAAAAAATTGCAAATTTATTTAGTTCGTCAGTTAGAGTATTGGAAATTAATAGACACGTATTTTTTGTTTTTGTAAATCAATGAATATTGACAAAGATAAAACGCATCAAAACTTGGGAGTCCGCTCGTGACGTCAGAACTAGCTAAAAATTATACCATGGCGTGACGTATTGAGAATTTTAAAAGCGTCGTATCTTCGTCAATTTTGGTTTACGTAACAAAAGAAAAATCACGGGTCAAATATTTTTTGATAATCTAAGTGACGGACTAATTAGATTTTTTGTCGTCTCGCCTATTGTGTTGGTAGAAGAAATCCTTTGGATTCATCACACCAAAAACAGATTTAGTAACAGGCCTGTATCACCCCACTGCTAAGCAAAGGCCTCTTTCCATGACAATCACAGTTCTTTCGATCCAAAGCTAATGTGAAACACTGACCGTTGGTTTTGTCCAGGGCTTATTTTATTTTGGACTGCCTCATTGGTCTAGTAGTCGCAAGTGCGATTGCTGAGCATGAGTTCCTGGGTTTGATTCCCGTGTCGGGCAAAGTGTTATCGGGTTTTTCTATCAGGAATTTCTCAGTAGCAGCTATGGAGTCTGGATTTGTGCCCGGTTGATGGCAATAGGCTCGCCCCCTGTTACATGGGACTTAAACATAACTGGCAAAATGTTGGTGTACTAATGAATACACCTGCCTAGACCCTTCGGGAATTACAGGCGTGTGTATATATACAGGGTGTAAAAAACGTCTTAACGAAGCCGAAAGGCACTTGTTGTCCCCGTCATTGCGATCATTTTTTTTGTTCTATACCATACCTTCTAGTTACGGAGATATTGGGGGTCAAAATTTCAACTTGTTGACAAGTTTCTTTTTTAAATACAAGTTTTTAATGTAAGATTTTCAGAGCAAAGTGTTTTGAGTTCTACCACAAAACATGATTTTTCACACCAAAAAAAAAGTCGTTTCCCAGCAATAGTTTTTGCGTAAAGTTACTTAGTTTGATGTACTGAATACAGAAGTACAGAATGCTTGGTTGACGGCTTCGTGATGAGGTTGTTTACACCCTGTATGTTGCTACCGTCTTTTTGAGATGTACTTAATTACCCTTTTAATATATTTTAACTTTTTTATTGCCAAATATCTTATTTCATTTTTAATATGGGTTTCAGTAAGTACTTATAGCGAAGTCGGGTCAATCCTTTGAGGAGCAATCCGCAGGGACACAAAAGAACGGAAATCGATGCTTAAGCTCAACCCGCTCGCATTTTGTTTTGGAGATTACAAATAATGAGAGGTTTCGTTTTTTTCCCCACATATTGCACCGCCTTCAATCAAAAGATTTAACGTAAAAAAACGTGACATTCGAAAATCGGCATTAGAAACATCCATTCAACTCGCGTTTGTTTTTAGATTTGAAATTCTCAAATTGGACTTAAGCCATTTCGTTACTTGAGAATGCAGTTCTCCTCACATAGATATAGCGGTAGGAAGTTGGTGATTATTGTGATAGGATATCCGAAAGGATGTGACGTATCAGGTAGATTTATTTTTAATTGTTGGGCGACCTTGTCGGATTATAAAAGGGTTTTATGTGTAACATGATGTTGGATCAGAGTTTTTGCTCTGTAGTCGTCTGTTAAGCTATACGTTTTTCGATTTGTATCTTTATATCTTCCTGTGTTTATAAACGGTCAAATTGGTGAAGTCCTGTTGCATCGATCTTCGTTTTTTGCATATTGTTATACCTATGATCCTTATGTACCTCTGGCAAGTCCCTAAACCGCAAATATACCTATTTTTATATGCCTTTTATTATCCATCTGGTAATGAACGACTTAGTTGAAGGAATTCTCTTGCTGTATCCATTTAAAACAAAGAAAAACTAAATTTTTTATAAGTCCACTTCAAATACGGTTAATATGGAATTCATTATAGGAATTACATGTTACATTCATTAATTTATTTATTCATAAACAATTTACATTGTGTTGAACATTACATAAAATTATTAAAAAAATTATCACATGCGGAAACAAATACATTTAAAAGCCTATTACTTATACAAATATATATACAAATTGAAGCGTTGACCATACAGCCATTAGACACCACCAATCATCTGGTGATGATTTCTATGAAATCGGAATGTACAAAATTCAAAACAAATTGCCTCCAACAAAACCAGATAACCACAACTAAAGTTCAAACAAAATATTGTCGGATCATAAGGAAAATTCTTCCAGCATCACTGCAGAAGGCAGGACAAACCGCCGAGTCACCGGCGCGGGCGCATCGGCCCGTGGGGGCGACTGCTTTGATGCGAGCCGACGTTCGACATCACCCGATAGCCGACAAAACGACAACCACGATTGATACGGCTGAAGTTAGTGGTTGAAGCGATTAAAGCGCAGGCCACACTGCCAGCTGGTGAGCGAGCGAACGAGCCGAACAAGGCATCGTTTCACCACTTTTCATACTTTGGTTCAAACCGCGAACGCCAAAAGAGCCGAAACGAAGTATGAAAAGGGCCTAGTCGGCCTCGCTTGCTCGCTCTGTGGCTGGTGGTGTGGCCTGCGCTTAAGAGGGGAAAGAGTTTGGTACGGTGGTATTAAATGTGTAGGGGGAAGTAGACGATATGCTTGCAGGCTTTGAAGAAATATTTTTGGACTGAGATATCTCATTGTCTATGTCATTTTGTGTGTACTCTGTATGTTTACCTACCTTACTACTTATAAACAGATAAGTAAATCTTATAAATTGATTTATTGCCTCTATAACTTTTATTTTATTAACAAACCATATTTACATTATATACATACTACAACTAGAACTCTATGTAATTACAAAACTAAACGTAAGTACTAACATACATATACAACGACGTCTATAGGCGTCAGTACTCCTCCGCATCGCCGTCACCCGGAAACGTGCCCAGAAGACTGGCAGCATTGCCACGTTGAATGGCAATGGTAATTATTTGGCCAAAGAAAGAGCCTTGCCTCTATTAGGGATATGAAGAACTGGGTGTAATGTTCTTCAACCCCCATAGGAAAGGGAGGATCCTCGGACCACGAGTGTTGTGTCTGGTGGGGTACTATTGCCCGACGGTAAGTTTGTTGTCCGGGTTTTTCTATATGGTCTTATGTCGCAGACAACTTTAATATCGCCATTTAGGAATTTGACGTTAGTTATTCATATGTGGCAAAGATGGCGCTGTAGTACTTTTTGTACTATGTTGCTGAAGTACTTTTTGCAGTGCCGCTACATCTCCTTAAAACCTGAAGAGATCATAAGTTGAGCGTTTCTGGACAAGCTTCATACGATTGGTTCTTCATGACGCTCAGTCGCTCGCTGTTAAATATTCCTAGTTTGAACACATACTAAAATAAACCATAATATATATCTCTGAAAATTCTTAGCTGAATACAATTGAATTCTAAGTCAATTAAAACACACACAAAATCTTCTCAAAATCGTTCATAACATAGACCATAATATAAAAAACGACACAGCGATCCTCGGACACTTGTGAGATGATGGTGTGAATTGAACGCTAAGATGAATAAACCCGTCTGATAAACAACTGCGCGAGGGCAGTAATTGGTCAGATTCGTGTTTGTTACGAAGATATTTTGTCATTTCATTACGGCCAATGTACCCTCATCTTGGAAAATGTAAGTGTCGGTTGAAATTGATATGGGGTAACATGTTTTCGATATTTGCGTTGAGAGAATCAATCACTCTGCAAATCAAACCATGGTTTTAAATAATTTTGAAAAATAAATATTCAATACTTGTATTTTGCAACAGTTTGGTCCTCCTGGTGGTGACCCCCTGTCTGGCCGTTTTAGACCCCCTGTTTTTTATACTGGTATAAGTAACTTACTTAGACCAGTATAAAAAAACAGGGGGTCTAAAACGGCCAGACAGACGTGGTGAATATTTTGATGAATTGTCACTTTATGACCCGTTTACGAATTGTAACGTAATTCAGATTATTATCCTATTATTTTTTTCTGCTAAAGTGGCCATTTTAGACCCCCAGGTCGTAGTATAGGTAACACCTGTATGTCGATTTTCATCAAAATATGTTCAAACGTTAAAACGTGAAAGACTGACAGACAGAGTAGAATAACTTCTCATTTACATAAATCATTAGTTTTGATTTTGGTTTCGTTGAAGCCAAATCAATAGCTCAAAGTAAAGCATTAAGAATATGATGAAACTATCTTTAGCTGCAGGTGAATGTACACACGTAAAGTGGTATTATCAATATTTTACGTAACTCCCAATAGTTAGATCATTTCATTTCAGTGATCGGTGAAAGTCGCTGAACATTATTTTTAAATCTATTTCACTTTTGATTGAAAATCTTTTTAGAAATCAGGAACTCGTTTTCTAAGAAGCAGAATATACCTAACTAAAAAAAACTTATTTAATCAGTACCTACTCATTGTGTAACATTCCTATTGGTTGAACCATTCAAGGGAAATCAAATTGGCATGTCACTTTTTCATCACGTTTTTAATGGAAGTAAAAAGTTCTATTAGATTACAACAGTTTGCAATAAGTGATATGTCGTAATGGAACTCTGTAAATACCAAGATTAACATACGCTCATTTCGATTATATGGAAAAATCTGAATTTGTTCTGGTCCTAAAATAAATTTGGTACACATGTAGAAAATGGTGCAACTGCTTTTGTCTAAACGTAAAATTTAAACTCTTTGGCAATTAAAGATATTTTACTAGTTTATTTTTTATTTTATTTTGAAATAAGTGAAATCTGTTTCCACTTTTGTTTTGTTATTGTATGAGATAACTGTGTAGCAGTACCAAGCAGAAGGTATCCGCTGCCGAAATAGAACTTCTGTGGTCAAATTGGGCTTTTCATTACATGTTAATGCGCCATTTGATAGCGGACACCTCCGTATAAACACTTAAATTCTGATTTAAAACGAATACTAAAGTGTCCGGTGTCTAAAGCAGGTCCCCAATTTGTCCGAACCAGTTTGATTAATCAGACCGGGGCTATGCATCCTCCGTCGAATACTTACGACATACGAAGGTGCATCGCGAATCCCATTTATAATTGTATCCATCATGATACCGTTTGTTTCCTCAAATTCTTACATTACAATGATAATGCAAGAATTACCGTCGTCCTATTGAGGCAGTTCCACGATACTTCGTGAGGTTACTCACGTGCTGGCTGGCTGGCGTGTTCCGTGCGTGATCTTAGAGTGTGTACCGTGCCTAATGTCAACACGGATTCGAATTGTCATTCTAATTATGAATTACGTTGGACCTTTCAGATTCTGTTGAAGAATTTATGGTGGTGAATATTATAACTGACCTGTGTTACGATGTTTCCAGTGTTTGGAAATAAGGAGTTTGAAAATTGGCACTTGCAAAGGGAGGTCCATGCCAGTTATGCCCAGGAGTGGTTGAATCGAGCTAAAGATGCTGAAGATAGTGATGGAAAAGTGACTGATTTATACAAGTCCCCGAAGATATAGTAATATCTACACTTAAACTTAAGTGGGTTTAAACTTATAAGAAGTGGTCTATGCCTTAGGGTAATTTGGAGTTATCGTAATGGCAGAATGGGGATTACAGAAAACTTAGTTATCCCTAATCTAAGTTTTACGTTAATTGTAGTCGAAAAGCGTGAGCACAGATTATGTTAATGTTTGCTAACATTGACCTTTGTTAACTTAGTTGTCATAAAAAATACTTTAATAAAATTTAACTATTATAGCAAAGTTGGATGACTCGCACCGTTAATTTTACAATATTTGCAGAATTAATATTTTAGTGTTGCTTTTAGGCTTGCGTAATCCCAAATTCCCAAGCATTTTTTTTTTATCACAGCTGAAGTTTGATTTTTCTCAAAAGAACAAAAACGGAGTTACGGGCACTACTATTCATTTTGAGCTAAATTATATTTATCTTCTTCTAGAGTAGTGGTGGCCCCAGTGGTATCGGTGCCGACTTGCAACTCTTGCAAGCCGTAGATTGATTCTTTCCCGTGCCGCGGGAGACGCCCCGGGCGTCGGGGGCCACCGTAGGCGCGGGCCTGTGGACGGAGAGCTAGTGGCTAGCTCGCCGTCCGTCCGTCTCATGACAACTAGAGATGGGTAGCTATTCCAATAACTAGCCAAATACCGGCTATTAATGAAATAGCCACGGCTATGGTATCCGTTAATATGGTAACTAGCTATTGGCTACTGGCTGGCTAGAATACGGCACAGCGGATAGTCGCCACAGAGTATAATATAACTACTACGTTTTGCAACCGTCCCGATATTCGGTAGCCGACTAGCCGGAGTAGCCGTTAGCTACTGCGCTGAGTAGGTAGTGACGTAGTGTGAGACGCGAGTGCGAACACTGAACTTGTTTGGCATAACACATCTCTTTCTCACAATAGTCACAAAATAGATTAGAGAAAGAGAGGGCATTATACTTAGTAATTTCGAAAATAATTTAAATTCGTTCGTTTATTGTACGAATTTATGAAATACGATCATTAGAAAGGTAGTAGTTAGTTAAAGTCAGATGTAAAGGTAAACATCGAACTCGAATCGCAGGGCAGTTGATCGTTATTCATTTAAGTCCCGCTGCGCCGCTAGCGAGAGCTAGTCGTTATTGTTCAATAGCCAAGTAGCCAAAATAGCTGGCTAGCTAGCTGGCTATTCAACCACAAATAGCCGGCTAGCTAAGCTATTGAAATTTCGGCTAGTTACCCATCTCTAATGACAACAGGCCGTGTCGACGGCGCGTTCGTGTTCCACGCGCGCCTCATAGAGAGTCAGCAAAAAGGAAGGGGTCCGCAAGGGCCGAAGCCTGCCGGGGCTGCGGGACTATTCGAAAGAGATACCGTGGCCCCGGAACACAAAGGAACATTGATGGGTTTTAGTTAGTAAAAGTCTGACACTCCCTCCTGCTCCGCCCAGAGCGGGAGGAAACATTTGATGATTTCTCATCCGAAAAAAAAATGGTTCTATCCCAAGGAGGCCACTTCAGTTTGTGTTATGTATTTCATGACAACTGCTCCCAAAACTTTGAAAACGTCTGACGGCACGGTTGGCGTAGTGGCTGCCCTTCCTATAGGGTGGGGGGGGCAATGTTAAAAACTAGGTCCACCCGTTCCTGAGAAAATCAGTGGTGACAGACGGACAGACGGACAAGAAAGTGATCTTATAAGGGTTTCGATTTTTCCTTTTGAGGTACGGAACCCTAAAAAACACATTGAGGAACATAGTCATGTTCATAGTCATGTTTTTCCTGAAACAGAATTCGAAGACACATAATCTACCAAGCCGCACAGAGCCTGCGTGCTGGATTACAGCATTCTTTCTTACGGAGAGGAGGGTTGTGGCCCAGACGAGGGAATGTACTCGTATATTATAATGTATTGGGTGGTTATGCTAGATGGCATAATACCTTCTTTATATAATTTTCCAAGTGGTAGCGCCGTCATTCGTATAATGACGGCGCTGCCTGTAAAACTGCTACCAAACTTAACATAACTACGCAGTTAGCAATTAGTACATTTGTACTTCGAGCGTATGTTTTTATTGTTGTAGGTACATGATTTCATAGCACATAACATCTGTATCAACAAGCATGTTGTCAACCACACTACAATACTGTCATATATTGCCTTTAGCTGTTTCATTTAAATGAGACCCTGAGATTTTTTTGATTGGTATCAAAATCATAATATCACGCCCGCAATCCACAAAGTGTTAG
Organism: Xestia rhomboidea; assembly: GCA_963853795.1. Classification (NCBI taxonomy): domain Eukaryota; kingdom Metazoa; phylum Arthropoda; class Insecta; order Lepidoptera; family Noctuidae; genus Xestia; species Xestia rhomboidea. The sequence continues at coordinate 6,599,513 of OY970764.1, read as the reverse complement.
ACAGAGGTGTACCTAATAGTACACCCACATTTCGCCAGTTATGTTTAAGTCCCCTATAATAGGGGGCGAGCCTGTTGCCATCAACCAGGTAAAAATCTAGACTCCGTGGCTGCTACTGTGAAATTCCTGACGGAAAAACACAATAACAATTTTCCCGACCCGGGAATCGAACCTCAAACTCAGCAGTCGCTATTGCGACCACTTCACCAACGAGGCAAAATTTTGGTATCAATATTTTTATTTGGATTAATCATTCATATCGACCCAAATGGCGCAGCGTTAGAGAGGCTGCCTTACGTTCTACGAATCCCGGTAGGAGCAAATGTTTGTGCGATGAGCATGGACATTTGTTTCCGAGTCATGGATGTTTATATGTATAGTAAGTATGGATTTACAAACAAAAATGTATCTATGTAGTATGTCAACTATCTGGTGTTCACGAAACAAGCTTGGTTGCTTAGTGTGGCACAAGATGGCGCTGTCTGTAGTGTCCAGCGATATTTATTTATTTATTTTCTTTTTCATCGATTTGGATTTCTTTTATCTTTTCAGTCAGTCCATTGCTGGTCAGAGCCACACTTGCCTGCTCTAATTTCCATATACATAATGTATGTATGTATAAATACTAACAGTTGACATCCATAAGATGCCTGCATTTCTTATAGGTAAAACAATTGTGTGTATATTCATGGATAGAATTGGCATTGCATTTACTAAATTAATGTGTTTCAGGAGCACTGATGCTAACTAGATGTGTCTATTTATTACGTTCTATAAAATCAATACATAAATAATAAATCTTTATTGACAAATAATTGCTCAAACATCAGTGAAGCCCTGGTTCTTGTAGTAGGAGTTCCTCTATCACAAGAGCCAAAAAAACATCACTTGTTACATTAAACAAAAGAGTTAAATGCTTTGTTATTTAATTCTACATGAAACAGAGAATATCTACCGATTTTATTGTTCGTAACTGTTTCTTGAATGGCAGTATTATACACTGAGCTTTTGAAAGACTTCGAATAATTGATTCGAACCTTTGTATGACTTGTTTCTTGTTTATATTACATAATTTAGTAATAATCTGTTATTGATCTTGCCTTTTATTGGCGTTTTGTAATGAAAATGAATGTGTTCTGTGGTTTCGTTTAGGAATGGCATAACATGTGGTGATAACTGTGATAACTGTTTAGGTTGGCGCATAAGAATGTTTTGTTGATATCTTTATCGCTATACAGGGTGTAAACAACCTCATCACGAAGCCGTCAATCAAATATATTGTACATCAAACGAAGTAACTTTACGCAAAAATAATTGCTGGGAAGCGACTTTTTCGAAAAAATAATGTTTTGTGGTAGAACTCAATGTAACGCACTCAAAACATTGTGCTGATGGATGTAGGTATTGAATAGTACGGGGGTCGTGGAGGTGTTTAAAGTAAAAATCTTACAATAAAAACTTGTCAAAATGCCCCCTACCACCACTTTGACCCCCAATATCTCCGTAACTAGAAGGTTCCCAGGTATGGTGTAGAACAAAAAAATAATCGCAATGACAGGGAGTAACTAAAGTAAGAAACGATGGATGAATGGATAGTCTGTGTGAAGGATGATATGGCTAGAAAGGAGGTGGCTGCTGAGATGACGAGTAATAGAGAAGTATGGAAGAAGAAGCCATGCTGCGCTGACCCAAAATAAATTAGGACCGGAGAATGATAATGATGGTGATGATTTATCAATCTTAGCTCATGAAAAACAACAGCAATCTATTTTCACAAGCACATAGCAAATTCTCGCATATTAATTCCGCAGGTAAACACACCCTTGTCTGGCGTAATCTGCAAAAAAACACGGGAATATAATCCTTTCCGGCGCATGGGGCAGTTTCGTCTTTCGGTAGACTTTGTGACGCCGAATGCCGAGTGAACGTAGAACGGCCAAATTGGTAATCGTTTGGCGGTAGTGTAAAGGTATTTCAGGTGTTCTTAGGGTTGGCCAAAATAGACAATAGTAATTGTTAATTTATTTGAGTTATTGAAGTTTTGCTTACGCGCGCCTTAAAGAGTGTCAGCCAAAAGGAATCGGTCCGCAAGGGCCGATGCTTGCCGGGGCTGCGGGACTGTTCGAAAGAGATACGTGGCCCCGGAACACAAAGGACGATGAAGGAACATGGATGGGTTTTAGTCAGTAAAAGTCTGACACTCCCTCCTGCACCAAGCAACAAAAAAAGGTGTTTTAAAAAGGATTTTTTCAAATAAGTGCCAACATAACTTTAGTTTTGAAGTCCAAGTGATGGTAGATATTAGTGGATTTTAAATCAAAAGTAAATGGCAAATAACCTCATCATCATTCTTTCGCCCTTATCCCAATTTATTTGTGGTCGGCGCAGCATGTCTTCTTCTTCCATACTTCTCTATTACTCATCTCAGCAGTTACCTCGTTTCTAGCCATATCATCCTTCCAGCATGAATCATTTCTTCAGATGACAAAATCCTTAACCAATCAAATTCCACAAGATAACTAATTCATGCCAATTCATACCCTTATTGCAGCCGTCACTTCGACATGCCGAAATCAAGATACGAATCATTCGATCACAAGATTGCAAAGTATCATATTTTTAAAATTGGCAACCCTGAGATTATCATTGCAGATCACAATTCCAGAGAAGAGGATTATAACAAGTTTGTCATTACTGCTTTCTAGGAAGGTAACCCCAGGTAGTCAATATAAGCATTCTTTGTCACAAAACTAGTAGGACTCCACTCACTCAAATTTGAACTCTGAAGTTTCCTGAATAGATTTGAATTTAGTAAAGGTCGTGCTTAAAATAATTTGGTCAATTTATTTTCAATTGGTGCTAAAATTAGCGTACTTTTCGTGTATATTAGTACCGTTATCTATGAATGAATGCGTGTAATTATGATTTTATGAATGGTACGCTCATCGCACGATTAGGGGTTAGTTGGGTGGTCGGCTTATGTCGTAGTGATTGTGTATTTTAGTAGGTACTACCTTTATTTTTAGATCAACGTTTAAGTAGACCTTGCTTGACGACTGAATTATGACGTTCGACCATTTTCCATTATGATAGTCGTAGGCATAGTCGATCAATATAGTCGAAGGTAATAGGGGCGCCCCATATTACATGGGATTTAAATCATAATCAAAAATCAAATCTAAAATCATTTATTTGCGTAAATAAGGTACAGGAGGATCTTAAAGATAAAATTGATATTTCTCTTATTCTGCCATTAATTTCGGCGTGCAAAATTTACATAATATAGTTAGTAACAAAAAAAACATTAATTTGAATCATGCATGCAGTTTGTAAATTGTATTAAATTCATTCAATTGTATTAAATTAAAAAATAAATCAAATTAATTAGCATTTACAATTATAATTCAGGATTTACAATTTATAATCTAGGAACTCAAGTACACTATAGAAGCATTTATCTATATAGTTAAATATAACTGTTGAAATGTGGGTGTACTAATTGTACACCTCTGTCTTATCATTCGGAGATTACAGGCGACGTAGGCAAAGACGTGAGCTTTGCAAAAGGCTTTTTCAGCTGAATAAAGACTTGGATCCTTCCATACGATCAAAAAGCAGCAGGTATTTACCCACATGTTAAAAGATTGACATTGATCTCGCTCGATAGTGATAGATGAGGATAGACCAGTAGCAGTTAACCTAAATGAAACAATTCTTTACTTATTTTATGTCAAATCTAACAACTTAAGTATCGTTGCAGACAGCGCCACCATAGACAAAGTGACGTTTTTAGCGTACTCACAGATTCACTTTACGTTAAATGCATCTTTAGTGAGTATTTCTTATTTCATCATTATCATCTTCCTGCCATTATCCCGTTCTACTTGGGGGAAATCCTGTTACCCGATTGTATGTGCAGTTTCAGTGTATCCAATTAGTCAATATGCTAACTAGTATCAAAATCAGTCTGTTGAACCTATAATGCTGTGGTTTGCCACTTCCAGTCGTAGAATCTTATATTAATATGTCTAAGTTTATATTCACATTATATACATACTACAACTAGAACTAGGTAGCTATAATTACAAAACTAAACGTAAGTACCTACATATATACAACGACGTCAATAGGCGTCAAAGTACTCTTCCGCATCGTTGTCATCCGGAAACCTGCCCAGAAGACTGGCAGCATTGCCACGTTGAATGGCAATGCTAGGTAATTCTTCGGCCAAAGAGCCAGCCCTCTGATCACGCGAAGTGTCGACCAGTCGGTGAGAGAATTCCTTAAAAAGGAGACGCGCACTCGGACCCCATGACCCGAGCGTTTCGACCCCAAACGGCTCAAAGCTGTCTTACCATTAAGGTTATAGTATTTGCGCCGTTTGAGGATCTCAGCAGCCGCAGCAGCAGCGCCTGCACAGCCCACCGTGCTTGCAACGTGAGAAGGCGCAAGGGTGTCGACACAGGTTGCGTCCCACACCAAAGGCCTACCCACGCTCCAAGGCACCAACGTCATGCCGTCCGGTCTCTTGCCATCGTCACGCACCAAGCCGTTTGGTTCTAAAACCGCTGGTACGCCGGCGCTGGCAAGAGCTCGACGAATAATGTCGTTAATGCTGGCGTGCCGTGCAATGCGACCTGCGCTCCTGTAGCAGGACAGGCCATGGTGTCCGAGGCTGTCGACAGCTCCACCGCAGTGACACCGATGCGGAGCAACACAAGGTGCGCCTAAGCGTAGACTCGTAGCGACCCGGAACGATGCGTCATCCATCATAGTTTATATTTGTACACTTCTAAAAAGGGAATTCCACATAAAGCCATATTATAAATAACATAACGAAGTCAAAGGAATATACAGGGTGGCAGGCACACAAAACAAAAACACATGTTTCCTACAAAAACATTGAGAAGAAAAATTTCCTTGACCTTTGAGATGGAAAATTTCCATGTGAGGGGGCTCAGTATGATTTTCTGAATACGCAGTAACCGTTTTAGCGTAGGTGTTCCTTACACCTTGTAATGGTTTAATGGTTTCAATCTAATGGTTTAAGAACTTTATTATTCCTCATCAAGAATTAACAATAATTCACTTACTGAGAAACTAAATTTAAATAAGTACAATGTCTACTAGCACACAAGAGGAGCTCGTGGCTAAATAATAACAGCCGCTCTGGTCGATCTTTAGGTTAAGCCGTGCTTGCCTAGGTTGGTCTATGGATGGGTGACCACCGTTACATACCGAGATGCCTCCGTGCCTCGGAAAGCACGTTATGCTGTTGGTCCCAGCTGTCATTTGTAGATCTTTGACAGTCGTTACAGGTAATCAGTGGCCCAAAAAGTCTGACAACCAGTCTTAACAACGGATATCGTATTAGCCAGTACAACCCAGTTAGGGTTGTGGAGGTCAGATAGGCAGTCGCTCCATATAAAATACTGGTATTCAGCTGCATCTGGTAAGACTCGAAGCTGACCCCAACATAGTAGGGGAAAGGCTAGGCAGATGATGATGTCTACGAGCGTACAGAATCCACGTTCATTGTAAAAAATAACAAATATGAGGGAAAGCGATCACAACAACAAAAAACAAACCTATTTAGAGCTTATCACCAACCAAGCAAACACGGATCTAAACTAAAAGCAAGTTGTTGTACTAGATGTGGCAATACGTGGCAACAAAGTTTATTTTTTATTTTTATTGTTTTTATTTCCTCATTATGTATGATTTCAGCATTCTTTTAAAACAAGACATACTTTTAGCTTCTTTTATAACCATCGGTATTTTATTGTACATGTTAACACCCTCAAATTCAATATTCTTCTTGCTGTAATTAACTGTTCTGGGAGGACGCGTTACTAGGTAGGTGATTGTGGTTTCGAAGTTAATTTTTTTGTACCTGATGTTTTTTTGGTCTAATTCCCCCTATAAAACGAATAGACAGGTCAAAATGTCTCTCAATTCCTTCAGTATATCTATCGGTTGTGAGGAAAACATCGCCTTTTCTGTTATGACCCGTATAAATAAAAAATCTCACATATTGGAGAAAGCTGAACCTGCTGCTGGCTACTCATTCCTAATCTTCAAGAAAGGCCTATGCTACTGACCTTGAATGTAGTGAAGACGTACCAACTTTACTTTTAATGATTCAGCACATTCCATACAAATCTTACCTAACGCGACTATATAAAGAAATTAGTTGACAGCTGCCGCGTCACAATATGGCGAAAAGGTCACTATTTCTATTTTTAATTCAATTCGTAAAGTAAGAAGAAGAATGCGTCATGAAGTATTACGTATCTTTTCTTAACTGTGGTTGATCGTCATCATGATCTTAGCCAGATGTAACCAATGGCCATAAGTATCTTCTACCATCGCTAAGATAAGTCCTGACTCTTGGGATGGAAGCATGCAAAAGATCTTCACTAGGAAACTGAAAATAATAAACAAGCATTAACTGTTACGAGAAAGAACTATAAATACATTTATATTTAATCACATTACCAAAAGTAGGGTTCGAAGTTATAATTATCTCGATAATTACACCTTGATTAAAACAAAATCATTAACAATGTCACTTCACATGTATCGCGTATCCAAACGCGTTAAGTGCAGATTTTATAAAAATGCATGCATAAATATTTGATAGTTTTTAGACAATTATCATAGAAAATAATTATCTTGATAATTTCGAACCCTGACCAAAACGTACTAAATATTTCAATACGTATCAGTAAAACCGACCGGACTGGATGTGGACATCGGAAACTGACAGATTTTTCACTACATAATCTGTCAAAATCCGATGACCGGAGTATGTCTGTCGGTTTGACGGAATCTTTACAAGTATCACAAGATTTCTTTCTCTAAACTTAGCTATACAATTCCGAATAAATTAAGTTATAACTCCTCCACACTTACTAGCTAACCGATAATTAAATTTAACAAGAAGGTTACTAAAATAAATGTAAAGTCCCGCCTACGATTGCCAGTTAAAATTCCTTGAAGACAGTGTAATTACATTACAGTGCTGCATCTAAAACCGAACGTCAATCATATGGACGACGCGTTATTACTATACGAGGTTATCGAGTAGTACAGTCAGCTCATGGGTGTTTGTTTTTTTGATCGCGAGTGTAAAAGTTTTAAATTTCGAACAAGTCTGTTGATCAATCAGTGTGTTGACTTTTTAGGATATTAGTGAAGATACGAACTTTTTGACAGACAATAATAGACAATGAATTTTCTTTTATATTTTATTTTAGAAGATTTTTTGTTGTTTTATTTCTTTATTAATGGTTTGAAGAATACATTGCAATAAAATGTTTTACGACTTTTTAAGTAAACTTGTCTAGCTGTAATTACATGCTATATTTAGGTCTGAGTTCTTATTGTCTACCTAGGATGCAGCTTTATTATTAATATGACCTACCTTTGTATAAATTATGGCTTCCCTGCCACATCCCAAAATGATTGTTTTTGAGTAAGATCGGTCACTGGCTCACTGCACACTTTTGTGCTAACTGTACCATTGCAATTTCAAATAATGTTAGTATGAAATGAAAATTGATGATTTTAATGAATATAAGGATTTTAGCACAGCAATGCCTTGACAAGGGGTCAGTGCAATTTTAAATGTGCAACAATATTATGGAAACGAAATAACCAATGATAATTAAGTATTTTAGAAGTTTTTAAAAGTAAAAGTTACGTGATTTTGTTTCCTTTTTTTTTTGCATATTTTTTCAGCTGACTCTGGTAGTGAATCGAAGAATCCATCTGAAGAATTGGCCTCTTGCCTGCTGGGTAGACCGATGACTTACGAGTGAGACAGATTCCTGTGAACTAAGATAAAGTCACAAAACGAGAGATACTTTTTTTTCTTTCTGATCTGTCAGAAACAACAGATACCACCAAACATTCTATGAAAATCCACAAACAACACAATTGACCATTCAAAACTAAACAGATGACGTATCGTGAGAATTAGGCCAAACTCACGGCGTATAAAAAAGTCATTTGTTCCCAATAATTACTGCAGCGATTATCATAACTATCCTAACGTGTGTTGACGTACTACTGTTAAACGAATACCGCCCACAAAGAGGGGGAAAAGGGAAATAAAATAATAAGTATTTTAAGTTAGGTAAGCTTGCCTGTCATGCAAATCGATCATTAGGACTTAATATCCCTTTTGATTTTAAGTAATTTATATGAAATTATGTGTGGAAAAGTTTTTGGAAACATGCGGAAGCGTGCTTTTTATGATAAATGTTCGTTTTCTATTCGATTATGTAGATGAATGTGAGCGATATGTATCGATTCTGAATGATCGATTGCGTCATAATTACCTCTAGAAACGTATCATGGAATCTAACGTACGTAAATATTATATTTGTTTGTAATTATTGCGTAATGACTATTTTAGTGAAAGTTTATGATAGAGTAACGTATTCTTTATTTATTTATCGTAATTATCTGTATCATTTTATATTAGGTATTATCTAAATCTTAACTTAAATTGTTCAGTATCTACCTGCCTCTAAACATCCACGTAAGTAGGTCTGCCATGTCGTGTAGGTACCTACACAACATAGCAGAAGAAAAACTAAGATACTTGAGGTTATTTAAAAATCGATGACCTACAACAGCGATCGAAAACTCAACAAAAAGTAACTACCTATTTATTTTTTAAACTTCTACTAATCACAAATTTACCGAGCTGGGTATCCACCTACATTAGTAAAAAAAGTCTTGAAGATCTTTGTAAAAATAAGCCAAAAAAGATCAATTAATTACTTTAACCGCATTTAAGATCTTTTTTACAAAAAAGGTACTTTACTAAGACCTATTTAGGAAGGCAAAGTAATTGCAGTGACAATTAAAAATTCTTACGACTTCTGAATAATATTTTATGCTAAAAACTCGTATTAAGTTTTTATTAACCAAATTCATCATCATCATCATTTCAGCCGAAACAATAATAATATCAATTGGTCAATATTTTTTTGTATGTTTCAGCAGAATTTCTGCCAATTGTAACCTGATTTTGATGTTTATTTTTTTGTTTAAACTAATTATTAATGCATATTTTATTGTCATGGATTTCCGGAAAGCAACGCCAACGGGCAAACACCTACATAACTATCTCACGAAACTCTAAAAAGTAATAAAAATAAACTCGATTCGATTCCAACACATGTTCCTAGCTAAAGCCACTACTGTTATATTCGTTTGTCTCATTAATAAAACAAAGAAGGACAAACCGAAATTATTTCATTATTCCAACCCTACCATTGCTGCAGTTATCGCGCCATCGCCCTTAACTTATTACAAGGAAATCCATGGTAATGATTGCCTAAGTATTATAATTTTCTTCATGTTAATGAAAGCCAAAAAAGGAAGGTGTGAAGTGGTTTGATTCGCGGAAGTTATAGTTTAGATTACGTGTTTTGTACTAAATGGTAAGGTTTTCTGGTCCTTTTTGTATCTTTTTTGTTGTTGCAAAATGACCAAGAATTTCTTAGTTAGTTTACCACAATGTTTCGTTGGAGTAATTAATAGGTGGGATGTTTATACTCTTAGTTGAATTCCACCACTCACACACCCACCACTCACACACACATCCTTCACTTACACATACACACGTACTAACCCTGATTGTATAATTAGTAATACCACTGTCTTAATGTGTATTTTTATTATCTTTTGTTTTTGCTCAATATTACCTACCGTATTAATTTGTGTACGAGTGCATAATTCTGTTCAAATGTGCTTCCGAAGGGGTGGAGACCTGGTGTCCTGAAATACAGGCTTTCGTCTAGCTTATGCACCAATCTCCCACAATATAAAAAAACGCATATTATATTGTTTACGAAACCTAATAATAGTACCCATGTATTGTGGCGAGAAATAAATCTTTATCTTATCTTAATTTTGCGGTTCATAAAACATTCATTTCTCGTTTTACTGTTATTTTATTAGGTCTTTTTGTACGCTTCATCATTCTTTTGCACTTACGTCTTCTCCTCTTGTCTCTGTACCGTATTTTTCTATACTTCTCTTCTTTTGTACGCTTGTTTGAAGGTAACTTTATGACATGTCCATAACCATATTAGTAAACAGAACGTTAGGTAATCGGCTACCGCAGCTAGACTTCTTCAGTTGTCCTGCTAGTCGCTACATTTATTGTCACTTGAATGTTTTCACTTTGGAAAGTCAATCGGTAGACATAGTGTTTAGTGAGCATCGTTTTATTAAGGTTTAATAATTCCAGGCTAATAATAGAAAGTTCATCTCTCTGACATAGGTACTACATGATCTGGAGTAGGACAGGCTTTATTTTAGACCCCATTTTGCGACAAAATAAATATAACTTCAAACCATAAATAACATGTGACACGTGGATTACGTTGAAAATTAAGTACCCACGTATTTCTGAATTAAGTACAAACGACACGATTATTGTACGAAATGGGTTTTCATTAATGGGTACAAGTGTTTTTAATATTACAACACGTTCCCTTATTTAATCGTCGGTAGTTGCGTGAGAAACGCGAACGGCCAGTAGCGAGTTACTTTTAAGCACTCATATAGTACAAAAATACGCTTTCATTTATATTTTCGTATCCTGCACCTTGTAAGGGGTGGATTAAGGGTTATTTTTGGATGTTTTTGGAGTTTGCGTAAGTTGGTGGGTATCAGCTAGGCGGTGGAAATGTGCAAGGAGCATTAATCACAACAGAATTAGCTTTGGCGATCCGCTCCCAACTGTCCGCGCAGAATTTATACCGCTGTCTTGGACACAGGGGGATAAGTCGCTTTTGATATTTTTTGTGCTTAAAACCTCACTGGATGTCTCTCGTCTGTACATTTCCATATTGAGAATGTTCTGCTTACGACATTGTATTACTATCTCATTTTTATTTCACAAAAAGGGGTATTTATCTGGATCGTTTTTTGCTTTTACATTGTTTATATAGGCATCTCAAAATTTCGTGTATAATTAAATTAAACTAAACTTAAACCTTACTGCCAACCTTACACACTTGGCACAATGCTCGCAGAACGGATGGCCGATGGGGCCGAAAAGTTCTAAAGTGGCGACCGCGAACCGGAAGACGATGCGTTGGAAAACTTCCCACTGGACTGTGGACCGATGACCTGGTGAAGGTTGCGGGAAACCGTTGGATGCGAGTAGCACGTGACCGGTCAATGTGGCAACACTTGGGGGAGGAATATGTCCAGCAGTGGACGTCTTTCGACTGAAATGATGATGATGATGAAACTTAAACCCTACCATAAAAGTTCATACTAGAGTAAAAGTCACAAAATTAAATTAAACAACTTAACCCGTATCACCACTCGCATCAAGTTGATTTTGCGCCCAAACCACCTCCGCGCCACTGGGGACCACATAAATACTACTTAACGCTCACGACACTCCAAATTTAAAATAAAAAAAAAAGAAAATCTCCAAAGAAGCAGCAGCCAGTGTCAGAGCGAAACTTTTAAATAATTACCGGGAGACGCGTCGAGTGGCGTCCCTAATGTGTGAATGTGTTACCCTTTACCAAAATAATTTTGTTTTGAACACACTTTTTATAGATTCCAACGTTATTTATTCGGGCAACCCCGTTTAGCGTTGGAGTAATAAATATGATGGTGTCATTTAGTCTCGTTAGCGTTATGAAATAATAACTTGTTAAAGGTTGCACCATTAAAGGTCAATGCTTCATGATATCTTGCGGTTGATAAATAAAGTTGTAGAACTGTCGCACTATAATATTCTCAAGGCAGATGAAGAGTTTTAATTTGTAGCTGAGCACACTGATGTATCTTTTTATAAACTAAAACTATTTATTGATATCGACTATTCCAAAATTCCAAGAATTAAAAAAAAAAACTGTTGAAACCTCCTTTCAAGACATCAATCAAAACATTCAAGGAGAAACCTCAAACACAAAAATTTTAATAAGACAGCCTTATCAACGAATTTTCATCACCGTCCTTGTCAAACAGACAACAGACTCCGTGTTGCAACGGTTAGATTTTACACGTACCGTACTGCTACTAAAGCCTATTTAAGTAGTCGTGGTACCGAGTGGTATGTGACACCAAAACGTCACGGCAATTAAGGAATCGGCAAGCTCTAACCTCGCTGTCGGCCGACCTGCATTGGGCACGCGGTTGATTGGCACGACGGAGAGATAGGTGCGCTGGATGTGGCACGTTGCGGTTGGAATGAGTGCTAGGCTCCGTGTTTGAGGACTTAGGGTTGTTGTAGTCACCTGTGTAAAAGCGGTTAAAAATAGTTCTTCTTCTTCGGCCGTCATTGAAAAGGGAGGATCCTTCGACCAGACCAGAGGGTGTTGTGCCTGGTGAGCAACTGCCCGACAGTTGTTCTTGGGAAGTTGCACATATTATACTCCGTCCCTAGGGCCTGAAACTAAAGGACAGTCTTTACATAACTAGTTATTTTTATAAGTTTCCTAAGCTGGATATCGTGAAGGAGGCGATGTCGGAAAGTAAATAAAATCTAAAATACGTTTTTTTTTGTTGGCCTTTACTATCCCACTGCTGGCCAAAGGCCTCCCCCTATTCCTTCTATGTGCTCTTTTCCCGTGCCTCCTCGGACAAACCTCGCGGTACTAAAAATTAACTCGAAGACCGTTCAAACTATTAACAATTGGGGGACCCTGCTATGGATACTTATCTGTATACAAGATTTTCGAACAGACAGCTGCCTCAACGTTTCTTACGAGTCCGATCCAGCAACGAAAGATCCCTGTCCATTGGCATCTACAAGTAACATTTATCATATATCATGCCAGTTCGACGTTTCTGACGTTTTCTCTTCCGTGGGTGACAGCACGTTAGTTGGCCGAGGACTTTATTGTGTATCTACTGTAATGTAACATGACTGTGCCAATAATCAACGAAGATCCGTGTAAATGTGTACGATAAGATGCGTGTTGTGTTTTGTTTCTTTTTTTTTGTTTATGGTTCGTTCTGGCAGGTGGGATTTGGTTTTTTGAATTTGGAAGATGTTTCGGTGAAGTCATTAGTAGTTTGGCGGGATGTTAGGATTTTTCTGTGGTCCTTATAGTTAATATTCTGTCTCCGTGTAAAAACTAATTTAATGTTGATGACTTTGTACCTTCTGAAACTTCATAAATAAATTCATTTTGCTAACTTCAGAAACGCACACAAAAGCTTACCAAAATGTACTTCTCCTTCATCTCCAATCCGCTTGTGGCTGAAATCCTACATAAATGACAAATAATATTGTCATTCTTATAACGATCGAATTACTCCAATCCTTATATCTTTACGACGTCTAACTTACCCACATTACTCACTTTAATGCGTCTAGCAACACCGTCCAGCATAGCCTTAACACATCGAATGCAGAATCAAAATCTAGAACGTTTATATACAATGTCAACGGTCAGAAGTCGGTTACAGCGTACTTTCTAAAGTACATAACTCGTAGGCGACACTGTGTGATTGGCGGCCGACATACTTGCAATCCGTCCCGTTACGTGCGGAGGCCCTACTACTAGTTTGCTCCTGATAATGAGTCTAACATGTAAATTGAGAGAAATGTTAAATTTTCGTGTTATTTTGATTTATATCATGATCTGTCAATGGACTGATTTGTTCGAGACACCATTGTTTAACTATTGTGTCTACTTCGTGGACAGATCAAGGGAGAGAAATAGTGACAAGGTTTATATTTATTTTTAAGGTTATATTTATGGTAAAAGCTTATTCACAGCTACCGCAACTCCTGAAAACGAGAATCTACAAAGGATACCTAGGCAGCCTCACTACCGCGACGACCCGAATGGCGTAGCGGTAGTGAGGCTGCCTTACGTTCTTAGGGTCCCGGGTTCGCATACCGGTAGGAGCAAATGTTTGTGTGATGATAATAGACATTTGTTTCCGAGTCATGGATGTTATATGTATAATAAGTATGTATTTATAAACAAAAATATCTATGTAGTATATCAACTATCTGGTGTCCACGACACAAGCCTCGTTGCTTAGTGTGGCACTAGATGGCGCTGTGTGTAATGTCCAGCGATATTTTTTTTATTTTATTTATTTATACCTAGAAAAACGATTCAACTACCTTATACGGCACGAGATAATCAGGAACAGTAATCGTTATTAGGGCAGTAAGGAAGAATGATCTATCAAAAATGTTGACAGCATCAAATTCCTTTAAACTGAATTAACACTTTCCTACGACGAATCAGTTTCTCCAGTATTGTCTTCTGAGCTCATTTAGCTCTACTTAGAAATTAAGCGAGAGCAAGGCATTCATGAATTGGGTTTTACCCAATTGTCACTTTTTTTTTGTCCAAAAAGTCCCAGAATGCAGAATGCACCGTGGTTTGTAATTAATGACGCTTATCTTGTTAATTTCTTTCTTGGTTAGACCAACATTTAAGTTATAATAACTATGAGTGGCTAATGCTTGTAAGTAATATATAAGTTGTATGATTCATCAGAATTTCTAGATTGTTATCTTGTAAAAGATTACCTGGAATGCTGTCAGATCTCATATTGATGCGTCTAAAAACTGTTAGATCGTACTCGTGATTATCAAATATTGAGCATATTTTATAGATGGCGTATGAGATTTCTCCAAGTCGTTGGTATTACCAGCTGCTTCTCTTACTCTTATTATATAACTCTGCCTTTCCTAGGAAAATCTAGTAAGAAATAAGTAATTACATTAATCATACAAGTTAAAATTAAAACTGCTAGAGAATTGCAATTCATGAGCGGTAACGATGTAATAGTTAATTTTGCATAACAAAGTTTTTGTGATACAATTTTAAAGTGGTCTACCGATCACCTTTTCCTCGTAGCAGTCCACTTGTTTGCCAATCGATACTTTTCGAATTTGCACGTCTGACACTTCAAACCACATTTACAAAATGATCGATACCGGCAAATTCGCAATCGGATTATTCACGCAAAAATGTATAATGTAAAGATTACGATGCGGAGAAATCGATTACGCTATGCGATTTAAAATTCGTTTTTTTGACGTTTACAAGTGTAATTTCGTGAACAAATGGTAGAGGCGTCGAGTTGGACTGGACCACTCGATGTCGTCGATGCATTGTCACTCGAGTGACACTCACAAATGTTTGCCACTTAACAAAAACAGGGTAGTACCGGCTTGTGCTACGTAAAATAATACAAGTGCAGTAACTTGTATTAAGTTCACGATGGTTCCAGCTTTACGTTAAGCAGGACTTTCATTGGTATTTAAGGTAGTGTATCAGCGCCGTTCGATGAATCTGGAAGATTTTTCGTGTACGATGCTTGTATAAATACCTTATTCCGATTCTAATGAAGAAACAATTAAACCACTGGCTTCTACAATCAGGCATCTACAATTCTACATGATCTGATTCATGATTCTTTCTTTAAAATTCTTAGTAAAAATTTTGAACTTTAGTTAAAACGTTTCTTACTCTGTTTTAGACCTAAATACCTACCAATTTATGACACCTGTCAGGCTGCCAAGCTGCTTACAGCTTCGATGTGTTTTAGACTGAGTTGACGTCTGTTCCTGGAGTGGTTTATACCTACTTTGGCAATCACCATTCCAATATCAACATTTTCTAACCAATTTACACACAACCACAATCACTTTTACTTAATTATACCAATAATAAATCACCTAAATATCCACCAACTGGAAATGCATAACTGGCATAACTATCGAAGAATTATTGCGGTTGGCTTCAGTAAAATTATTTATCGTTATACGTGTCTAATCGGCCAGTAAACCTTGTAAATGGAACTGTTTTTTTAAATAAATAAAAAATATAATTGATCTGCGGAAGCCATATTATTCCTATTTGTTTCGATCTACTTCGTCCATCAGACTGGAACTGGCTGAGGACAACGTTTTTTTCTTCTGTTTTTAGATTTAGAACGGTTATCGTTTTGACCGTATTATTATAGTAATTCTAACTGCGATTAGTGTAAGTTTTGAGTTTATTTGTGAATTGTACGCTACCTATTGTTGCACGTCGACAAAGGCACACACAAAGTGTTGAAATACTGTTGTGCCTAATCTTTGTTGGCTTTTAGTTCTTTCGTTTTGTCAAGTGGGGTACTGTTTTAACCCTGTTGTTGTCTTTTGGGATCATTTGTAATTGATATTAGATGTTTTTGAAACCCTATCGATATTCAGTGATACCTTAAAACGTTCCATAGATAAGTGACATGGTTGACATGACTTAACCGTCTTTGTTTACGTCATGGTTTCGAATCGAAAGTTGTCAAACGATACGGATTGGTGTACCAAAATGCTAGACCTACATCAATGTAGGAGGGCTTCAAACGCAGCCTCGTCCACAACAACAGCACATTCCACCAAAGACACTGGGGGCGCGATTAGCAACGCCAATACCGCGCGCTATAAACCGAACCACACATGTTCGATTCATAATGGGCACGTCAAAGAAACAACAACGTTTGAGCACCTAACACACCTATTACGTATACATAGCTCGTAGTTTATCGACTCGACCATGTCCTTCGGGGCTCCTCCAAACTTTCTTGCGTTCGGTCACACCGGCGCGCGTGCTCCGAACACTTTTTGCTGGCTTGGGTGCCGGCACCGAGATATTGAAATAATTGCTTTTTCAACGGCACGGCGTGCAAATGACATTCGAGATGGAGGTCGTTTTTTTAACTGAGTGTACGAGATGGAAAATTGTCTCGTGATGAAATGTTTGGTTTGGTGATAAAATGATTAGTTATCAGCTTAACACGTGGGTAGCTTTTGTTAAGTTGTAAGTTTTAGAGAGGTGAAATTGTTTGATCGATATCTCTTTGTTTGTTTTTGTTTGGGCTTTAGTACTGATGTTTATGATTGAAGTTTCTTACAAATAATTTTACTGGCAGCTATATAGCGTGAACTGCTAAACTTTGAGTAATAAATGAAGCTGTTTTACCTCATTAAAAATACTTAGTAACTATCTACTAAGTGTAGGTATATTTATATTATGACGTTTCTTCAACAACTGCCCAAGTATTTTCAATAATTCGTGAAGACAATAAAATGATTAGCGACACCTCGGCACCGGGCCCCTGGGCCCCAGACCCGCGGCTTAATGAGAACCGACGCAGTGGCAGCTTAGTGTTAAAAACCTAAATTGTGGTGTGAACTTTCACAGGCCGTGGTCGGTGCGGTTTTATAGCTAGCTACAGCTGTGCTTGCGGCTTCGCTTGCTTTTTTATAGCTAGCTACAGCTGTGCTTGCGGCTTCGCTTGCTTTTTTATAGCTAGCTACAGCTGTGCTTGCGGCTTCGCTTGCTTTTTTATAGCTAGCTACAGCTGTGCTTGCGGCTTCGCTTGCTTTTTTATTAAAAAATAAAAAAATACCACAATTGCCTGCTTCTTGCTCGCTTACTGAGATATAATAATAATAATAAATATTTATTTCAGACTAGGTCCATAAATTTGTTAGTAACAATGTTCTTATCCTAGTGTTATTAAGTATAAATCTATATCTAAATGTTAGTAACAATATTCTTAGCCTAGTGTTAGTAAAGGTACAAAGTAGTCCGGCGCTTCTCGCGTGAAGGCCTATCCAATGCGCCATCAGTACCGAGTCCCAGCGGCCGGCACACGCGGCCATATACATACATACGGGAATTATTGACACCGGCTTCTTTTTTGCTATTTTAGATTTAATCTCATAGTAGATAGTAGTCTTTCATATTCGTGTGTACTTTTTTCAGTCTTACCAAGGGGTATTGTGTTAGTGCCACCACTAACAGGGTTGTAGAGGTCAGATTGGCAGTCGCTCCATGTAAAATTCTGGTATTCAGCTACATCCGATTAAACTGGAAACTGACCCCATCGTAGTTGGGAAAAGGCTAGGCTGATGATGATGTTGATCCATGTGTAAACCCTCTGAAAGCTTGAATTTAAAGTCAATATAATCCGCTATCTAAAGAAGTATTTAAGAATCTAACTGTGGCTTTCTGTATTTTCTGTCTACCCCCATGGAAAAATGCGTGTGTTTATGTATGTGAACGTATTTACTATACGAATTCAAATTCTTCCATAAAAACTTCATAGGAGGTTTCCAAACAAACAGACAAACGTTCTACTATTTATAGTGACGAACATCGAAAGGTAATATCGCCGAGAACCGAAAGTGTTTCATTTTGTTTCCTTTTGCTCTGAAGTCGCTCTAGCTCTTTGATATCATCGGTGTTATGTGATGGCACGTGCTATCTTAGATCTTTAAGATTTATAATGATGCTTTTCCTTATACTAAGCTTGTTTTACTTACCAATGGTTTTAGTCATGTGTGATCAACTCCGCTTTTCTTTATAAATACCCGTGGTAAATGACGGAAAAGGAGGAAATATTTTAAGTGAATTAATCAGGTATTTGATTGAAGTTGAAATTATGATAACTCTACAGAAGAATAGTTTTAAATTAAATCAAATTGAAGTCGATTCAGTAGCAGTAAGGGTCGTTTAGGTTACCTGTTTTCATGGCTCTCAAGTACAGCAGTAGCTCATATAACATGTTAAGTATACAGGTATTTTAATAGTTTATCTAATGAAGAAACTTTGAAGCTATGTGTGAAGTACAGGTGATGTCGTACCATCGACTAGTAACCGATGAGGAAAGTCGAGTCGTGAAGGAATGCTTACGTAACATTAGTGAAAGCAAAAAATAAATTGGATGTTTAAAGACAAAAAAGAGAATAATAATATATTTGACACCCGCTCCACGACGTTTTTTTTTCAGGTTTCGCTGAGACTTCCGTTGCTAACCTAAAGTTTGTAGACAATCTAGTCGCATCACAGGTGAATGCATAAGCAGCAATGGCAGGTGCACCTAGGGGCCAACAATACGGCAAACCCATAAGGCAAGACTGTTCAATTTACAAGAACAAGCAAAGCTTTTATGCTTGTATGAAATTCCTGCCACTAGGTGCATGAGTATTAGCCTAACATAATCAGCGTATGATGTTTTCACAGGAGGTACTTGGAATACAGGCCCAAGGCCTAAGGCCCAAGAAGCAAGGGCAGAGGCCCCCGTAATTATCTGTGGGGGAATCGGATCTTCGGAGTATGTATATACTACAAAAAGCCCGTTAATATGTTCAACCCGTAAATATTTCCAAAACAGCTCGCTGGTGGCGTGATGATGTCGGTGTAGATAAGTAAAGCTTTGTCTGAACGCACTTCAATATCTACTTCTGTAGCTGTTTTGAGCAGACCAGCAATATATGCAACAGGCCAACAGTGGGTATGTAAGTGTTCTTGAATGACTTTTCTTATAACAGTTTCAGACTTATAGTTAATAAAGTCTGAAATCGCTAACCCGTCGCTTGAGCAAACGCGGTGATCAATGCTCGTGCCTTCTCTGTATGAAAAAAGGCATTTGGCCAGCAGGGGCCAGTAATAGGCTGGTATTTTGATAACCAAAGCTATGTAATGATATTACTGGCTAGCTATTCACACAGTTCAATTTAGAAACAGTGAAGATAAAAACTCTTTAGCGAATTTCACCTCTATTTAGCTGCAACAAGCAGCTGACATATCTCTCACCTGCCTGGCAACAGATATTAACACGTAGTTTTACGATCGATCCTCGTGTCAAATAATCTCGAGTCCGTAACACATTGCACATGTCCGCAGCAAGAACGTAGTCCGAAGATTAACCGCGACGAATCGCCGAGACAATCCTGCGAGACAAAGGCGGTCCGTTTGTCACGCGCCGTAAATATTTTGGACAGGGCTTTACTGGGCCCGTAGTTTTATGAGGCTTTCACGCTGACACCATTGTCTGGACTACGCCCGACTGATTAGCCATGCTTCACCATGGGACAGTCACAAAAATTGTACATGTCACTAGATCTGAGGTTCAATTGTTTTATTTTGTATTTGGAACCTTTTTTCGCTACTTAACGATTTGTTGAGATGTTTATGGGTAATGTTTATTTATGGAGGTGTTTTTTTTTTGTCGCTTTTAATTGCAGCTGCATACGTACTCATTAAAGACGGTGCATATGAGTAAACAACGGGCGCTTTGTGTTCTAAGAATGAAATGACTTTTGAAAGTGCCGATGCGTTTAATGCTCGTTAAAAAAAACAGATTTCATAATTCTTCCTTGAGGTTTGTGTTGAAATGTAGACGGCACCTATAGCAAACGAGGTTGTGACGTGTGTACGGTACTCGGAGACAGACTTTGATGTTTTTATTTATGACAATACTAAAAATATTATTTTATCGTTACGGGTTTTACTGGAACCGATGAACATCGGCTGGTCAAGTGCAGCGCTGTTGCAAGTTTAAGTAGAGGGCCTTTTTGAGACCAGACCCTAGACATTGAAAAAATACAGATAACCCAAATAAATTGGGACAAGGACAGGAGAATGATGATGACGAATTAACTTTGTGCCTTTTTGATCCTTCAGTATTTAATTAAGTGCAGGGTTCAATTTGTGACGATGCTTATGTTATTGAAGTCGTTTCAACTTGTAACATGTTTTGGTGCCTCTCGTTAACCTAGAAGTCGACCCCGACATACTTGGTAAAGGCTTGCTAGAACTGAAACTGTAAAAACTGATCCAATAGTTTCTCTTGAAAGAAAAAGAAAGAAAGAAAAAATATTTATTCGACTCAAGGACATGACGTGCATACGCGCGCGTGCTTTCTTGGTTCTGTATTATTGATGACTTCACTTTCAACCCATTGCTGCCCGATAACAGCTATCATAATCGCCCAGAATTCGCCAGGCCATGACTCACTTACCAGGCATTTAGTAACCGGAAGATGTTCACACCAGAGATATAGTATTTAGTACAAAAAGTTGGTTCTGAGCCGGTGAGCAATGTGGGCCGGCGTCAAGGCTGCGGCAACCTTGCTGTTTGTGGAGCGTGACGGCGAGCGACGTGTCGGCACCCACGGCGTGACGTCACCCCCGCCTCCCTCGCAACCCGTCGCCCCTGCCCGCCCCAAGGTGCCAGGTATGCAGTCAGAGTTGCTAGGAGAACTGCTGAGAGAATGATGTTTGGTCTGATGATGAGGCTTTTAAATTTTCGAACATTGCTGGACATGCCAGCATATTTTTTTTACAGCGTTTATGATGGGTTCATGCAGAATCTATATCGAAGCCAGTATATAAGGTTAGTATAAAGGTTCAAATGTGGGGCATAGCATATTCAATTTGTGTCTTTTTGTTTACTACTTCCAAACGTAAGTATTTGTGCTGGACACTCACTCCATTGAAGGTCAACGAGGACCGAAAACTCATTAAGATCAGTCACGAGAACGCTTTTTCCGTGAGTTTGGAGTCTTGAAATAAATCAAGTTTGTTTCAAAGAGAGAGTAGAGATTTTTACATTAATGAAATAAAACCAAACCTAACGAAGTTGCCACATTTTGTTCATTTCAATGATCTATTTAATGAAAAAACATTGCAATTGGTTAAGGTAGGTCGGTTAAGAATTTAAACTCGGAAAAAGCTTTATAACTAAGTTAAAATGTGGGTGCCAGTTTCAGAGTTCTGGGAATTTGATCGTAACTAAATATACAGAAAGTTCCAGCATTTACTAGCGTGACCGCCGCGTTGGTGTAGCGGTCACAAGCACGACTGCTGAGCAAGAGATCCTTTTTTTTTTTTTTTTTTTTCGGATTTATTTGATTATTCTATTCTATTCTATTCTAAATCATCAAATGACTCCTACCGCTCTGGGCGGAGCAGGAGGGAGTGTCAGACTTTTACTGACTAAAACCCATCCATGTTCCGTCATCGCCCTTTGTGTTCCGGGGCCACGGTATCTCTTTCGAATACTCCCGCAGCCCCGGCAGGCTTCGGCCCTTGCGGACCCCTTCCTTTCTGCTGACATCTATTTGAGGCGCGCGTGGAACACAAACGCGCCGTCGACACGGCCTGTCGTCATGAGATGGACGGGCGGCGAGCTAGCCCATAGCTCCCCGTCCACAGGCCCACGTCTACGGTGGCCGGAAGCCACCACGCGGACCCCGACGCTCGGGGCGTCTCCTGCGGCGGCCGGGACGTGTGGATCTATCCCTCTCACGTTCCGCCAGAGCAAGAGATCCTGGGTTCGATTCTAAGGTCGGGCAAACTGTTATTGGGTTTTTCCATTAGGAATTTCTCAGTAGCAGCCACGGCGTCTGGCTTTGTGCCTGATTGATGGCAATAGCGTCTCCCCCTGTTACATGGAACTTAAACATATCTGGTGAAATGTGGGTGTACTATTAGGCACACCTCTGCCTTACCCTTCGGTGGTTACAGGCATGATGTTATGTAATGTTTCGTCTATTTTAGCCGCAAACTTACCTTCATTTCCCTGTCCTTTCTCACAATTTCTTCGAATCTCATATAGGGATCAGAAACGCGTGCAAAAAGCCCATTGCTCCCACATAATTATAGAATTAAAGGTAAACAGGTGTGAAATTATGCTCAGTTTTTGTTCAGCTAATAGATTGCGGCTTACTTCCCCGTGCCGTCCACTTACGTAATACCCTTTCATTAGAGCAATACAATCACCTAAACGCTGTGTTTAAAACACTATAATTTCGCACTAAACAGAATGATTTGGGAGTTTCGTCTCGTTATAAATTTTCTACTTTTGTTTTTTACGTACCAATTATAGGCGGCAGGGTTACAAAGGAGGTTTTTGTAGATCCAAACGGTTGATTGATGGGTGATTATTTTTGGGTCCGATCTGAAGATGCTACCGAGTTATTTTGTAGATGATAACAACAATTTTGGCTTTAGTTTGGTGTTTACTCGCTCATCTAATGCTGTTGTTCTATAATACATAGTTGTTGTTGTAATTGAAATTGACACGTGTTAAACTGCTTATTGCTTAATTTGATGTCGTATAATACTTTTTTTTGCCTGTTTTTGGTTTTAGAACGAAATGATTTCTTTATCAGCGTAAGTGGTTTCCTTATGATTTGTTTGTCCGGTGGTATCTACTGTTAGTATTTCTTACCAAATTACAGAGCAACAGAAAAGTGAGAGTATTTGAGAGGAATTAAGATTTTAACTGTTTAAATATCATCATCAATTCATCAGGAGGGCCTAATACCAACCAAAAGGATACAAAACTGCATCTGAAAATTCGTCCCAATCCAGGAAACGATCAATATTTTGTCAAATTAAAGTTATTGACCTCTTATCATGAAAATAACAAACTCCAATACCTAGTTACACATGGCGACACAACAAGCTATACATATCCGGTATAACCTGACCTCGCATTATATGACCTGCCGGTACAATGAGACATCAGCTTAATTTGGTTTTGTATAGCTTGGTCGCGTGCGTACTGTGTTAATCTATGCAGTGTCGGCCGTATCTTCTATTACAAATTTGAACTTGACCGGCTTCCTTTGTTAGATTCCGCGAATTTGTAGTCAATTTAAAATTTCTGAGTAAGTTTGTTGCCTGAGGCCGAATTGGTTACGTTTTTGAGTCAACTGTAACTGTTTGACTGAATTAGATTATTGTGCCGATTGATTAATCGATACTGGCCTGTTTAACGTGTTTGCGAAATAGTCCAATTACTTACGGTATATATTCAAAAATGGAACACAATTTATTTGAAATAATCTACAAAGTAGGTGCCCTAAAAAGAGAACGTACTCGGACAAATTGTAGACTTGGCTCCGGACGACACCGGGCGCTGACAAGGACAATAATGTACTGTAGAAGGTACTATAAGTCAGTGTCCGGTTTGACCGAACCTCTCGGCGCAACTCAAAGCATGTGTTACAAAAATAATAAGCCAAGTCTTGAACTATTTGTTGTTGTTATTTTCTTCAGAGAACAAGAAAGGTTGCACCGCGGTTTTAGTGGAACGAAATGCATCCTACACAATGCCTAGCACCGCGAGCTTTTGCAACCATTTCACAGTAATGCCGGCAAATACACGCCAAGACGAATCCGTCCGTGGTTGTTTGCTAAGCATTTGACCCGACTCCGCTCGCGCCCACTAACCCACTGTTCGATAAGAAACTCCTGCAAGAACCACACATTTGATTCTGACACGTATTCGCTCTTCTATAAAGTGCAATGTCCTATCACAATGGCTATTCATCTCTTTGATGTAATGATGTGTAGTCAGTATCAACTGTTTATTTACTGCCTGCTATGTTGCGTTTATCGGTCGTATGTTGGTTTGCTTGTGGGTTAAAATGAGTTCTATTTTGGTTGATTTGTGGTTGGTTTTGGTTTGGCTGTGTTTGTGGTCGTTGTGTTTTAGTCTTGGCTATGAGTGGATTGTGTGACTGGCAGAAGAGTCTTCAGCGGTACCGTTAGCGGACCGTTCAATAAATTAATTTGGTAACAGCCGTTGCTTGCTAGGGATAAACTTGGATTACACGATGTTAACTTATGAGTAGTTTGTGCTGTAAAGCGCTGCATTAATGCTCATGTAGATATCAAATTAACGTCACGTTAATAAAAGATTTTTAAGATTTTAGCAGAGTACTGTGAAAAGTAAGTTTGGTAGGCATTAAATTAAAAATCCCAGGGGGATTTGTGTGAATTTATAAAATGTTTGGTTTTCTGTTTGGATCGAAAGGTCCATCAAAACGTAAATAAAAAAGGCATTCTTACTAATTAATTAAATCACGTTTCAAGCAATTGCAGCGGAAAATCATAACGAATAAGCCACTTACTGGTTTCAATTTGAAGTATATAAACCACCCACCAACATCATTAGTATTCATAGTCTTTTTTGTCATAACGAAGTCTTCATTTTCTATTTATGTAGAAACAGGCCAGTCTTTTGCAAAAGAAGGTCACTGGTGAGTGTGGTTCTCAAATTGCTTGTAAACCCATTATGTAGTGCAGTTCTTTTGTTTCAAAGTTTACCTATGTGTTCATATTTTCAAAACACATTCCATTTTCAAATCAACACCCAGATCTTCACAGGCTCGTGTGTTCTCTTGAACGCCATGTCCGGGAGGCGCCACCTCGTCTCATCTTCGTGGAGGGCGCTCGGCACTCCTCGGCACTACTCGGGAGTACTCGGCACATAAATTGAACAAACACTCGAGTCCATCTCAGGCCTCACGCAACTAATGTGGTTTTGTTTTAGAGTTGTAGTAATGGTGTGGTTATTTTTTTAGTTTTTGTGTTGTAGGAATACTGGAAAGAATTCGGCCAAATAATAAATTAAGATATAACCTAGTTTAAATTAGTATGAAACTGACGTTGTCATTCTGTATTTGGGTCGGGTTTCATATTTTTGAGCATCATTCGAGAACACGGACCTGGGTTATGAATTGTTTTAATTTTAATTGTTCTTGCAATAGGCGAGACGACAAAAAAAATCTAATTAGTCCGTCACTTAGATTATCAAAAAATATATGACCCGTGTTTTGTCTTTTGTTACGTAAACCAAAATTAACGAAGATACGACGCTTTTAAAATTCTCAATACGTCACGCCATGGTATAATTTTTAGCTAGTTCTGACGTCACGAGCCCCCACTCCCGAGTTTTGATGCGTTTTATCTTTGTCAATATTCATTGATTTACAAAAACAAAAAATACGTGTCCATTAATTTCCAATACTCTAACTGACGGACTAAATAGATTTGCAATTTTTTGATACTGTCGTCATGCCTATTGTAGAAATGTTGATCATGAGGTCTTATACCACTATTATGTACTGAAAGTAAAGTAAATAACGCGTTACGGTTGCCCATAATCTAAGAGGCAGTTGCTCCATATAATCAACTGGTACTCAGCTGTATCCCGTTTGACCGTAAACCAGCCCCAATACAATTAGGAAAAGGCTAGGCAGTTGATGGATGCCCATATTCACAAAAAAAGTTTACCAGTACAACGCATTCGGAACTTTCGACAATTACTAAAATAATAACTTACTTTAAGAAATCGAAGAGCTAAGCAGTCCTTTTAATAAGCAGTGACGTCAGCAGGAAACAACTTTACGACAGTTTAAACAACGAATTAATTAATTTAATAACACTGCAGTCAAACAGCACAAATTGCGGCTGAGATGTCGTTGATAACAGCCTCATCATTATAATCATAGCGTCAGGAACCGGCAAGTAGGTACCTACATAATTCTGATTGTCATTCTCGGTAGAGGAGTTGCGATGAAAAATGAAAATTCCGATGAATGGATTAATATCTACTAAGAATCCTGCGAAAATAACACTTCAGTGAGTAAAATACTGATAAATAGATGTGCATGACACATATAGTATGCCTTGACGAAAACATGATTTTATACCTAACTAGCTGACCCGCGCAACTTCGTCTGCGATATATAAGAGAGACAGAGAGATGGTTAGAGAGAGTGTGAGACACCCTTAAAAGATGTTTCCGAACAAATGATGCTCGAATTTAATTAAGTAACCACGTTTCCGAACAAACAATGCTCTTTCAATATAGTCTATGGCTGTGAATGACATTGACATTCGTTACGCGCGTTTTTTTAAATATGCAAAATTAAATGTATATTTTTCAATATTTCTGAGAGATTTTCTTAATATTTTTTTCCTAAGAACCTTCTCCTAATAATAACAAATACAACAAAAAAAGAATTAGTGAAATCGGTCCAGCCATTCACGCGTGATGCCGTGACCAAGGAAAACGGGTTTCATTTTTATATATATAGATTACCTCCGCCTGCCTAACCCTTCCGGGATGACAGGCTTCGTGTTATGTAATGTTTATGTAAACCAGGTCTTCAATTTCTTCGTTTTATATCTAAAACGAGTTTAAGCTAAATAGCCGAAGAAATGACGACTATATAAGAATCGGCGTTAGGATTTAGTTGTTCTTATTTTAGTTCCCATTTTAAAATCAAAGTGTTAAATAAAGTCTGTCCGGTGGTATGACATTCGTATGGGACGGTTATTCCGTTGGAGTATGTGCGATTCATCTACCCACGCAGTGCAGGATCGAATTCTACACACATTTCGTGTGAAATATTCGCTTTGCTACCGTGCATGCTATTTTGAATCAAATAACAAAAAAAGCAAAGGTATTTGTAGTATACTATGATATACGAGAATGAAGTATATGTAGATCGATATAAAACGTGTTAGACTTCAAATAGTATCAGTTCGTTGAAAGCCCAAGTTATTAAATAAAATAAACTGCAACATTTCTTTGAAAATTTTATAGACTATCTTCCAAAAAAAAAAAAACAAAAATCCCACTGCATCACTACACTATAAAACCAAACCCACAAAATTAAAACAGTTATATAATGGTGGCGGTGGATAAAACCAACGTTGGATGACAAATAGGAGTTTATTCTCTTTACTTCAAACACTTGACAGATTTTAGCAAACAAAGTTAGACTAAGTTTAAACCTATTAGTGGACCTAGGGATGGACTGCGGGGCTATCCTATCCCTTCACCTCCTAGCTAGGCTATTCCTGAGGGCGACGGGGCCTTATAACATGAACTAACGAGCGATCGTTGCACGGATAGGGTAATCCGTGTCGGCTTAATTTGTTTTTAATTATTCAGCGTCGAGTCCGGCCCCTGCGATTTATTCATTGCAAATCACACTTTTATTACAAAATTGCTTATAAAATGAATCAGATTCCGGAAAGCGCAAGTTATGAAATTAAATAAACCAATACTAAAACACGTCTTCTTTTAATATATTATTTTCCTTGACAATAAAACCAACAGCATTAGTAGAAAAAAAAAACAATTACAAAAACTAGCCCATCAATTCCCAACATTACCAAAATTCTAACAATCTAAAATAAAAATCTTAAAATCCGTCTAATATCCGTGTAAGTTAACTCAAACTATTAAATAAAATAAAAATGAACGAGCGATCGTGCCACAGATAGGGTAATCCGTGTCGACTTTATTTGTTTTTAATTATTCAGCGGCGAGTCCGCCCCTGGCTAATGACTCTATCATGCGATTTATGAGTTGCCCCCGGCCCTTTGTTTTTTATTCCTTAGTGGTTGATTGAGAACTACTGTGTTCCAGTGTGGGTTTCTGGTTTTTTCGTTTTGTGTGTTATAAACTTATGAGCTAGCTGTAACTGCATTATGCTTTGGAGGTTATTCATGGAACTCTTCAAGCATACAAATGTAATTAAGAGGAATTTCAGTCATAGCCCAACAGACAATCAGTGATAGGTAGATAGGCGTTTCCTATCCTAGGTTTATAAAGGGTGTAAAAAACCTCTTAACGAAGCCGAAAAGCATACTTGTTCTCCCTATCATTGCGATCATTTTTTTGTTCTACACCATACCTGGGAATTTTCTAGTTACGGAGATATTGGGGATCAAAGTTCTAACTTTTTGACAAGTTTTTTTGTTAAATACAAGTTTTTAATGTAAGATTTTTACTTTAAACACCTCCACCTCAATCCATCCATCAGCACAATGTTTTGAGTGCGTTACATTGAGTTCTACCACAAAACATGATTTTTCTCCCCAAAAAAAAGTCATTTCCCAGCAATAATTTTTGCGTAAAGTTACTTAGTTTGATGTACAGAATGCTTGGTTGATGGCTTCGTGATGAGGTTGTTTACACTCTGTATAAATTAAACAAAAACAAAACAAAGAAAAAAACACTCAAATGCTGCTGCGTCAATTAAACAGATATAAAAACCCCGATTGTATTTTGCATCAATCGACAATATATTCGCGAGATGAGTTAGGAATCAAAGATCTATGATCTAGGTATGTAAGACTTTCTTTCATAAACCTAAGTACGTAAAGTTCATTCTGACCGGTTCAAGCAGATAAGAGTTGTCACTCACTAGAAGTCTTTATTAATAATTAATTGGACATTAAATCTAATATCACTACACCAACACATTATATCCCACGACATCTAGAAAGAAGCGGAACCGACAAGGATTTCCATTTACGATGAAAAGCCGTGAAAGCCTACAAAAATTAAGGATCAAATTAAAACTATAATAACTTTCCATAAATCTTATATCCACCGTAAACGCACGTTAGTATCGTAATAAATAGAAATCCAATTCTAATCTATATGGCTGTCATGGGAAACTTCCGCCATTGCTTTCTACGGGAAACAATGGGAAAAGAGCCGGCTGGCAGTTCCTGGAAAGGCCATCGTTAGTAAGTAGTAACTGGCTGATAAGATAGCGAAGAAATCGCAAAAATCGTGGAGATTCACCTATAGAGAATGTTTTGTGTTCAAGTTCTTGTGATAACACAGTAGTGCCTACCTGTTCAAATATTTGAGGGAATGAGTAATTTATTTGCTTGGTTAGTTACCAAACGGTACAATCAGATGCCCAAGCACGAGCACGCTGTATAAACCTAACGTAATTAACGAAAATTAAAAATTCCCGTTGCACATATCTATAATATTTTCAGGATGTTATTGATTGTGCTTATTGCAAACAATTTTACTGGAATGCTATAGGATAATTTTATTTTCGTATCAAAAATCGACGCTCTCATCAATCGACTAGGGCCTCAGTTAGTATAAAAGTTTACTGCAAAATTAAAGCCTTCTGATGTATCAGAAGGCTTTAATTTAGCAGTAAACTTTTAGCTGTAGCGTAACATAGACATTCGTAAGTTAAGAACACTATCGTAATCAACAATCACAGTAAGAATAAATAAATATCGCTGGACATTACCCACCGCGCCATCTAGTGCCACACTAAGCAACGAGGCCTGTGTCGTGGACACCAGATAGTTGATATACTACATATATACTTTTTGTTTGTTAATACATACTTATTATACATATAAACATCCATGACTCGGAAACAAGTGTCCATGCTCATCACACGAACATTTGCTCCTACCGGGATTGGAACCCGGGACGCTAAGAACGTAAGGCAGCCTCACTACCGCTGCGCCATTCGGTTCGTCAAATAGGGGTAGACTATTCGACAAATCTCACTGTGTATTATAGCGGTTTTTTTTGTACATGGGCGTTTCTCTGAACCAAATATTAGGTGTTACATAGAACAACATCTACTTTATCCTTAAGAATTCTTGGATCAATAAAAAATATTAACTTTGCAAATCAAATCATTTAACTTCTTTAATCATTTAAGTTTGAATACGCAATGTAGGAAACGTCAGGTTCGTCCATATAATTTTTCCTTAAAATTCTTAAGAGTTCCAAGTATTTTTGGAGCATCGCTATAGCAACACATCCAATGACTTGTTATTATATTCTTAAGCCCCGACAAGAACTTAGACTCAAACAAAATACACTTCAATCAAACCGAATAGCGAATACTTCATTAAACACAATAACAATAGAAGTCAGAAACACTTATACCGTATTTATTTAACCGGTAATAACTGCTAGAACATAACTAACATAGCATCTAGTCGTTAATTACTTACCGGAACCATTTTACAGTTATACCAAATCAACTTTGGCGGTATTTTTATCCCAAAAGGTCTGTTGTTGAAATTATTTTACAACATATAACCCTATTGCTGGTACCCTTTACGGTCATAAAACTTTCCAAAAACATTTTTTTATTGCCTTCAGACGATCCTTTAGGTAAAGGCTTAAAATTTAGCAGTTGGGCAAATTGTACCTGGTGTGGAATACCGTAATTATTGTTCTGTTTTGCTAGTGGTTAATGTTGTTACGTGTTATTTATTTTAAATGTGGTGTTTGTTTTGTTTGTGAAAAGAAACTGCAGATAAACATGGAGGTTGAGTTTTGGCTAAAGTAGGGATGTTGAAGTTTGGTTTATTGGCCTTTCTTTGTAATCTAATTAACCCTCAATTAAAAAATAACTAAGCCTAGCTTCCGAAAAATGATTGATCATGACATCAATATAACTGATAGCTATTTACAATAAAAAATATTGTTTTAAATGAATTGAATTGTATTTAATTTTATTTGCATAGTAATCTAAATTTAAATTATGTAATCATTATTAGTATTTTTCATGTTATTCCTATTTAATAAATCTGTACTGCCTGTGTAACCAAGATGTGAAATCTAAATATTTCTACGGCTGAATATAGTAAAACTCGTAGATTTTAAGAACCTAATAATTATGTTAGTTATCTATATTCTTGCAAATAAATATATCATTCATTAACGTTCATCAGTGATACGTAATATATCAAATAATCAAAAGTACCTACATTGCAGTCATTCTTAATGTTCTTTCACACAAGATTTACGACTTAAAAAGTCAGAGTAGTCACCAAATCAATTTGATTAAGTCCCTATTCGGAAATTTGAAAACCGTAAACCGTTACTAAAGAAAATAAATAATTCTGCATCTTGAGCAGATAAAGGTGCACAAATCAAGTTTTGGTCACACTTGACTCGTTTTTCAGAGACATTTCTTGTTTTGGTCTAACGGCCTTAGAAGTCAACAGAGAATCAATTTCCGAATAGGTTTTTTCAGTCGAAATCCCGTTTGTTAAAAGTGCAAATCATCAGTTGCACCTGTACACAATAGGGACGTGCGATTTCCATGATTTGATTTAAAATTGTTTAGCTCAAATACACACGACACCAAATATTTTGACACGTGTTGTTATTTTTCCATAAATACAAACTTCTATTTTCATTACCAAATCTAAAATGAAAGTTTATAGAAAAATAGGACGCAGAAAAACTCAAATACCGATTGACAAAAACCATACCGTGAGCGTCATCTTTGAGTTCTAGCGTCTGAACAAGGCGTCATAAAAACGCATTCCCGGCTGCACCGAGAGCCAAGTAACTAGCGAGTGCAGGCGGTGCAGGCGGGCAGACCTACCTGAGGGAGACGCGACGTAAGTACCGTTACGGCAACTAACGATTCCAAGAAGGTCATGCGCACTAAACTAAGGCTAAAATTCCATTTAATTTTTTTGCCTCGTCCGCCGACCAACTCATTGCAGCAACCAAGGCTAAGTATTTTTTCTTGGTAACACAGGGTAGTACGAACAGAACATTGATTCGTCAAATTTTCCACTCGTATTTCTATTTTCAGATCCACCTCTCATATTAATATTCTGAAGTCAAAGTTCACGTAGAACCGTTCACGTTACCTTATCTGTTCACACATCTCGGAATGTATGTTTGAACAAGCCTACACAGCGCCACCCACTTTGGGATCGTCGTATCGCCGACGAATCGGCATTTAAAACCACTTAATGACAAATGAGACCAAATATTGACAGCGTGCAACATAAAAACAAAGGGCCACCGCTGGGGGCGGGCCGGTGTCAATCTCAAGAACAAATAGACGGGTGTTTGACGAACGAATTACGTGACAAGTTTAGTTCGGTTGTTTGTCCCGATGTTTACACTCCACCACCAACTGCGACTTTGGGAAATTACATTGCGACATGGAAAAAAATATGGGGCCAAATGTGTCGGCGGATGTAAGTAGGTAGACGAAGCCAGGGGTGGCAGATGTATGCACCGGTGTACGCTGCTCGTACTGCCATTCGATACGATTTTTTTCTAAGAATATGATACCGTGCAATTTTGGTGATTTATTTCTTGGATTTAAACGTAGTTGGGTAGTGATTTATATTTAATTAGACAGCTTATTTTCTGTGAGATTGATTACCAATTTTGTGGAAATGTAAAATTTAGTTTAAACTAAGTATTATTGTGCTGAATGCTGTAAAATTTAAGGTAATTTTAAAACATCATCAATCTAGGTACGGGGACACATCACACATCTAAGTAATGGGATTCAAAGCGATATTTACGTTGAACATATGATTAGAAAGCAGTGGGCCAGTGGCCCAGCAATCATAGCAATGACATGTCGCGAACCGTGAGAGGAAACAATGCCGGCTCCGTGGGAACGCGGCGTGATTGCCCACCCTCGGGTAGCGGGTTCGAGTCTCGGGTCACGCCGCGGAACGGTGGGGTGCGAAACCAGAGTGCGCGCGTACATCCGGAATTCATATTTTCGTAAATGCGTTTTGTGTAATTTTAATAAATCTATTTTGGGGCATAGAGCTTTGTTTTATTCGTTTAGGTATAATTTTATTTTCTTTTTCCCTGGATACCTACCTACCTGCGACGAGGAATTTTATTAAGAAATTCGCGACGGCTCCCATAGATAGACGAGTACATTAATTACGAAGAATAAATCATTATTCTGCGTTCGTTGTGAAGTTTTGTCCCACATTACAAGAAAATCTTAGTTTGTCTCGTATCACTGTCGAAGTTGAGTGTGAGGTGTTGTTGTGCTTCGTCCCAAATTACAAGTAGGTACTTTTAGGTAAAGGTAACGGAATACGACACATGTTTATTTGGAGGAATTTTCTTTTGGAGGATTTCGCTTGAACGTTTTTCAGGTCCCATTACCAAAAATGAAAAGTGAAATCTTGAATCTACCTGAAAAATGGTGTAAAGTCTTGAAGATTCCGATAAAATTTATAAAACAGGAAAATAAACGAATAACTATTAAAGAAAGCATAGAAGCTACATTAAAGTATATTATTAAAGATTAATATAGACACAAACTTTTCAGATGACAGATGTTTTGAGACAGCTGCTTCTTTTTATGGCAATTATAAACTTTTATTTAAGGCAAAAGTAAAGCCTTTTTGGGAAAACTGCTACTTGAATGACGACAAACGGAATGACGACAAACTAAAAACAAATAATTTAAAAAAAAAAAGACAATGTTTTTTTTTGTTTTGAAATGTAAAATTATTTACCTATTTATTTAGTAATAATCATTTAATAGACTAAACTAACTATTTTCATTATCAACTAAAAACTATTAAATAAACTGTAAATTAGAAACATATCGCAGCTGTCATCACTATTCCATAAAAGCGTAATAGATACATAATTATAACCTATATTGGTTTTATTATAATAGATAGACATAATCTCGTCATATTTGGTGGTGTTCATTTTGGTTTTGCTTAAAATATGTAGTGGTTTTTGCTTTTATTATGTTTGTGACAATTTTGTTAGGTATTCCATTTTTTCAGATCGTTAGAAAAACGTTATTTTACGAGCTGAAAAAATGGAAAAACTAAATTATCAAGACTTGAAAGCAATAACTGGTTGGTGAACAAATTCTTAAAATTATGGAAATATTATATATGAAACCAGTATTTTTAATTTCAAAAAGGACGTTTTCGAATTCAAGTCTTGATAATCTAATAGAAGCACAAATTCATAAGCAAGAATTGTACAGTAGAACATTCGATAGTTATCATGTTATATTGTTACATTTTACCCCACGGATTTATAGTTGATAGTGCCCTAAAAATGAGATTAGAGAAGTGCGTAAAAATCGTGTTGAGACAAAAAAAATGATTGGTTACAGATTAACAAAACTTTTTTGTCAATCATTTACTTTCACGCTGCTTTCCTTTTTTCTGATCAACGGAGTAGCTCTGAGCTATTAAGTGACAATGATTAAAGATCAGCTAGAAGTGTTATGAGGTAAATTTAACATTGGAACAATTTTAAAATTCAACATTTTAACAAATTATTATAAACGTACTCAAGACATATTGCATGCTGCATATGTTTCGACAGATTATAACCCCCAAAGATAACGCTCGCTGGCTTGTCATGAGGATCGCAGTGATAGGGTTAAGTTATGGTCAATGAATAATTTAAAATTCGGAAGGATCTGAATTCCGCGTGAATAATTAAGATATTCGGAAACGTAGATTTACTTCAACTTTGAGAAGTTTCAAATTTCCCATGTTTATTTACTTAAAGTTACATCTAAGGTCTTAGATTAAGACTTCTAATTAAATTACTATTTCTATCTGTTTTATTTATTCGCCATCAATTTCAACACCTTTCTTCTTTGATATAATTTTATCAATAACTAGCTGATGCCCGCGGCTTCACCCGCGTGGATGTCGGTTATCGCGACCAAAAGTAAAGCTCCCAGGCGGCTTATTTTTTTCCGACACCTCCAACAAATATCATTATATTTTAGCCAATGTATACAAAAGCTTGAGAAATTATATACTCAAACCTTCCTCGAGAACCACTCTCTCCATTGGTGACACCAGCATGAAAATCGGTGCAGGAGTTTGAGTTTATCGCGAATAGACAGACAGTCAGACGCGGCGGAGGACTTTGTTTTATAATATGTAGTGATATAAACATACCTAACATTATTTCTAAAGATAAAATTATTGACATTCGTATCTGAAACTTCATTACTAACATACCTAAATGTCTTTTAATATGTTCGTACCTAAATATACCAAAAAAATAAATGCTTAATTTATAACGCGAGTGCAGCAAACTCTTCAAACCATTTTGCATTAAGTTAATAATTTTGCATAAATACCACAATTAGACCCTAGAACTTAAAATACCACAATTAGACCCTAGAACTTAAAATATTAGGTAAATATCTCAATAAATTTCTGTTTTTCCGCCATTTCTGGCGTGGACCCATTCCCTTATAAAGTAAAATATTACACAGTTGTCTTACAACTCCATATTCTTTTTTAGGTTAGTCCAAGATTCCGAATAATGTTAGTTGCTTGAATTGTCAAAAACAATTTTAAGAACTGTATGAAGGCATGAAGAGTCGATCAAAATGATTAAGAATTAAGTAAATTTCATAGTTTTTTTTATTAAGTATATAAACTTATTCTGCTTAATTTGTATACTTTCTTTTGATCAATTTACTTTGCTCGAAATTCAAACTGTTTTGATATTTAAGTGGTTGCGTGATCAAAACAGTAAATAAAAGCCAAGTCCATAGATTTGTATTAAAGTTTGAAATATGGAGTAACTGTGACAGTTACTTGTTTAGGTATTTGTCGTTGTAAAAAAAAAATTTCTTTCGAATATATTTTATTGATATTCAAGTGA
Organism: Xestia rhomboidea; assembly: GCA_963853795.1. Classification (NCBI taxonomy): domain Eukaryota; kingdom Metazoa; phylum Arthropoda; class Insecta; order Lepidoptera; family Noctuidae; genus Xestia; species Xestia rhomboidea. Next base: position 6,563,676 of record OY970764.1, on the reverse strand, counting down.
CCTTTGTCACTTTGTATTCTTTCAATTTCAGTTATGTCAAGTTACTTTTATAAAATCTCCAATGACTTCTACTTGAAAATTTTACCCCACATCAAAGTGTTAAGTGAAAATAGTGTTTAAATGATCGCTGCTAAACATCGGGGCGTTTTTCGTCGGATTAAGTCGGTTAAATTCCCGAGGGTGGAGAAAGTACCCGAATTCTATCAACTACTGCGAGGGATTTGATTAAATCCCGCCTCACCCCTTGCGTGTTGACAGTAATTGATTGAAATGCCAGTTTCTTATACGCATTAGAGTAGGTGTTGGTGTGTGATGCAATTTCAACCTCATCTTGTTTTTAAAATATTTTCTTTGTTTTTAATCGTCTATTCGAAAATTAAAATTAAAGAAAAAGCATTCCGAACTTTATGCGAAAATCGAAACCTTAGTAGTTTAACTTTGTTGTCCCTTTGTCATTAAAGTTTAAGTGTGAAACAAAATGTTTTCAGGTTTTTCGAGGAAAATTGTAGCTTATGTTACTGAAGTTCAAAAAGTGTACTAAGGATTCTGTTAATCTGAATGATAAAGTTTGTGAAAGACCAAGTATTGTAAATGTTTCGTTGATTAATAAATGCTTAATTTTATTTCTGATATGGTTATTTTCACTGAAATATTTATGTTTTGTAGAAAATTCAAATTTTCATGTCCTCGTGTTTCTTAAAATATCATATATGTAAGTATATATTTTTAATAAAGTTGTCTTCGTTAATTACTAACTATTAACTAGCTATTTATTTAACTTATAAAGTTATAGCTGAAATAAAATTATCATTGAAGAGACATTTGCGAAAGTCTTCAGGACATGTTATAATTTTATTTATAATAAAATCGTACTCTTATATATAAGTACTTTCCTAAGTAATTAGAAAATTCGAAATGATCATGTCAGTTAATAGTAAGATAATAATTAATAGTTAGTTTTAAGTAAGTTAGTTAAACCTTGCCACTCTAGGCAATTTAGTGTGTAAACAAATTGATAAAATAATTGAATAATTCAATGAATGTTGCAGCAATGAAAGCAAAATAACCGCGTTTATTAACTGCTAGTATTTTATTTATCTATTGAACCTTTCAAAAGCATTTAATTGTATTAGAACCACAATAATGTTGTCACTGCACCGACATATTGGCGTTATTATCAATTATTATGAAATATTTATTACCTTCTGTATGAAGTGTTGTGTTGTTTGGCCGTCTAATAATTTGGCGCAAACAATCACACATTTTGAAATGTATGAAATTACAAGAAATAATTTGCTATCAATAGACGCGCAAGTGCAGTTGTGCGTTGAAGTCTTTTCTATGGGAGAAATTAAGATAGTGAAGTTTTTAAAGAAAACTTACATTTTTCTACGCGAAACATACAGAGATAACAAGAATTTTATTTTTAAATGAGAAGGTAAATTTAAGTTTAGTATCAGGCAGTTAAGAAATTGGTATAAATCGCTTGTGGGTAGTTGTGTTCAGCACTGTGACACGGCTACGCTCGGCTTGCGATGATTCATGACAATGGCGCTTACTTCTCAGTAACACTAGCAGACAGACCGCCGGGGAACACTTGGGATATACAACAAAACAGCATGTACAATTTTAACGCGTCGTTTATTGATAACTTCATCTTTTCTTCAATATACTTTTGTGTCCACTGACTATATAACACTCACTGTACATTTTCGTATTACAATATTTTTAGTCTTTCGAGGATTTAATAACTTTCGATTCCATATAACAAATATTTTGTACAACGCACGTCGGGCGTACGAGAGTGGCGTCGTGGCACGACTTATCGCTATCTACCTACGCTTTACCGACTAACTCCAACTTCTTCTCTAGCCTTTATTTAACACTATATTTACAAATTGTTCAATTTTTTTGGTATTCAAATTACCTCGTTCACTACATCGTCTCTCACGCGACCACAGTCGAAAACCTAGCGTCCATCCGCACGACACGACTTAAAATATTTTAACTTAAACCATGAAAAAATACAATAATCAATATATAATACAAGATATCATCAACAACATTAATTGAACGTTCAGCCGTCGGCGCATCGTCGGCGCGCGGCCGGCAGCTCGCTAGTCAACAGTTCGCAACACTAACAGCGTCGGTACATTACAAAACAAATAAATGGACATACCTAGAAGTATGTACGGCCGGGAGATAACGATCACTGTCCTAACGCGAAAACCGATTCGCAACAAAGTCACTGGAGGCTATGCGCGGCGACCCGACAGCTCAGAGCGGCGGGATGTCGATGTCGCACGCGAACGGCGACTCTCAGATGAGCGGCATGGCCCGCTCGTTGGCGGCCGCGTACCGCTGCTCGTCGGGCACGTGGTACATGTTGATGATCTGGTTCAGCTCCTGCTGCCCGTACTCTCGCTTCATGCCCATCTGCTCGTGCGCGTGGTGCGGCACGAACTCGCGCTTCAGCTGCGCGGGCGGCTCATGTCCGAACTCGCGCTTCAGTCCCGGCGGGCCCGGCGACACCGGCTCCGACTTGGCGGAGGAGCCGCTCGGCGAGTGCGAGGCGCATGAAGGGGGCAGCGCGTAGCCACCGGGCGAGCCGGGGCCCAGCCCATACGCCGACGGCGATGGTGGCTGCGGCAGGTAGGGCGAGCCCTGCCCGCCACCGTAGTACTGCCCGTAGCCACTCTGCTGCATCTGCGACACGTCGTAGCGCGGGTAGCCGTACGCCTGCTGCTGGTAGGCACTGGGGTCGTGCATCATGTACCCGTTGGGCATGTATCCGTTGGGCGTCATCTGGTACACGTCCCGCGGCTGCTGCGATGGCGGGGCCGAGCTCCTCTGTGCGTCACCGCCACCCAACAACGATCCACCTCCCAGCGGATACTTCTCCTGTTTCTTGGCGAGGGTCTTCGTCTTCCTCCTCGGCCTGTATTTGTAATCCGGGTGTTCCTTCATGTGAACAGCGCGAAGTCTCTTCGCCTCGTCGATGAACGGTCGCTTCTCTGATTCAGAGAGGTCTTTCCACTGTGCACCGAGACGTTTTGATATTTCCGAGTTATGCATTTTGGGATTGTCAGAGGCCATCTTCCTGCGTTGCCCGCGCGACCACACCATGAACGCGTTCATGGGGCGCTTCACTCGCTCCGCGTTGGAGTTTTTGGTGTTATTATTGTTGTTGTTGGGCGGTTGATGGTGTTGTGGCTGGGGCTGGTGGTGCTGTGGCAGCGACTGGTGGTGCTGGTGCTGCAGCGGCTGGTGCTGCGATAGCGGCTGCTGCTGCGGCAGCGACATCATGCCGCCGAGCGCGCCCAGCGAGCCGTAGCCGTGCTGGAGCGCGTGATGCGGCGGCACTGTGGCATGTAGGCTGCCACCCTTGAGGTCCGTCTCCATCGTCAACATATCGTCTTCCTGCGGCGCGTACAGCTTGGCGATCCTACGTTCACCGAACACAACGAGAGAACCGTCGGTCGCTCACATGGACTCGCGGCGGTGCGCGTCGATAACGTTTCGCGGTACCGTGCGGCGCGGAGGCTACGTGCGTTGTGAGGAGGCTGCCAGCGCCGGGCGGCTGCGACAGCGGAGGCCCCCCGCGCGCGCTCCCCGGCCCCGCCCGCCCGCGTCCCAGCCAATGGCGGCGCGAGTTGCGGCCCCGCCCCGCCCGCGCCCTCCCACCCGCCGCGGCCTGCATTTTTAATCGCGTGGCGAGCGAGCCGAGCGTACGCCACGCCGCCGCCTCATGCAAATCTCAATTTTGTTTGCCGACGGTGGCTGCATTCTCGGCCTTAGTTTATCTTGTAAACTACACATGCATTATCTGTATCGTTCTAGTTTTTAGTTTTAAATCACAAAAAAATTAAGTTTAAAAAATCTTCCTCTACCCAAAGAAATTATTCTAAGTCAATATCGCGGATTACTCTAAAATTTCAAATATCACACACAACATTTAGAAAACAAATAATCACGCTTATTTGTCGACTAGACAGAAAATATGTTTCTCAACAGTTACGCACAGACACATTGTAGTTTGTTCAGCTGGAGCGAGTTCAAGGCCCGGGCGACAATGTTGTGCTATCCACCTACTGAATGAGAAAGAACTTGCTAACATAAAAGACGTTAGTTCGTACAATGATACGGAAAACCACGCGGTAGCTCAGCCACGCTTCAGAGCATTGTTTTAAGTAAGAGATGGAACTGTTGCCAGGTCACTGAATAGATCTATAACAACTTTTTTAGACTGTCTGGCAGATTTGAAGGCACTTTTATATTCAAGTTTAGATTTCAACAACAAATAGTAAGACTTTCTAGTCTCACGCAAATTTCAAATAAGAGATGGAAAAAATTACGAAAATTTTCCTACCCCATGGAAAATTTTCTTCCGAGATTTTCATTTATACGTGTTTTTTACTCAATGCCACATCTGGTTAAGGAAAAAAAGAGTTAAAATGGGTGTTTTACCTTGTTTCTTGGGACTGAAATAAAACAGGAAAATATTCAGGTGTAAATAACATTTGAAACGGTTGAGTGACTTAACGTTATTCAATATTTTGGTTTTGTTAAGAATGTTGTATAATAGACCTAAACTTGATAGCTGAAATAAATTGTGTTCTTGGAAGAAATGATGTAATTATTTATTTTGAGGGTATTGTATTGATAATACTTGAAGTCACTGATGAAATAGAGCAAATAGCTAGTGCTTTCTACTGAGGGTATGGGATACAAATACATTTGTGATAGTTTTTATTATTATTGGGACTGACTCAGGAGATGATGAGTTACAGAGAAGTATAGAAGACTTGCTGATCCCAAATAAATTAAGAAAAGAGCAGGAGAAATGAAATTGTATTGATTTTTGTATTGATTTGAGGAAATGATATTGGTGTGTTAAATATTTGGTTTCTCCCTTGATTCAAAGATACTACTGGTTATATAGTTTTTTATAGCAAGAACAACAGAACAGATGAAGAAGGAAAAGGATAACAACAACAAACATCAAGAAAAACAACAAACCGAAGGGAGAAGAAAGATTATGAATAAATTTCAAAATTATTTTGGTACACTTTTGTGAAAATAACCGTTGTGTAAGATTTCATCACAAGTTCTGAAGTGGTGACATTACATCTCGTAACTCTTTACACAATGATTTCGCTTTGTTATAATTCTATTCTAGATGGTTTTTGTTTGTCGTCAACTTCGTTTGTTTTTGTTTTTTTTCCTCTTAGAAATTCTTTGTAGGTATTTAATCTATTTTGATTAACTATTTTAACATTAGCTTTTTGTTACTTGTTTATACTATCTTTAGGTTCTAAACGTTCAATGATCTGTCTGTCATAAACATTGATATCTATAATGTTGTTGTCATACAGCTTTCATATGCTTAGTCCTTTTTAATATGCGTTTGCACTGGCGAAACCTTAACATAAAACAAGTAAATTCTCTTATTTCCTCTGTCTCTCATTCTTTAGTTAAACTTTTAATAACATCAGTCATCATGATCATCATCATTTCAGCCGAAAGACGTCCACAGCTGGCATAGGCCTCACCAAAGTGTCGTCCAATTGACCGGTCAAGTGTGTCTCGCATCCAGCCTATCCCCGCAACGTTCACCAGGTCATCAGTCCACCTAGTGGAAGGCCTGCCAACGCAAGGTCTTCCGGTTCGCGGAACATGTTCAGTAAACATGTTTGTTGCGAATGTTTCGCCAGTGGGAACGCAAGGGTTTCATAAACATAGTATAACCCCTCAGTTGTAGTTAGGGCATGCACAGAGGTTCATAGAGAGGTTTTACATATACCATAGAAGAACCGAGTAGAACCTGGTATTCTTTCTAGCTATTTGTAGATTTGGGTGCATGCCCTAGTTGTAGTAGCAGTCGCGGGTTTTAAGTGCTATGTACTAGGACGTGTAGTAGGTACAATTGGTAACTAATTGTAGTCTTCATATTATCCATCTTTCTGAGACCTTCTTCCTTAGCAAATAAATCAGGTTATACTTGAAGCTTTGCTCCAGTTTCACAGTTCTGCCCTAGATAATAAAAGAATAACATTGAATGCCATCTCATTGTCATTAAAAATTAGATGTTTATTTGTGTAAGGGACATTGCCCTCGTGTTATTGTTGTGCTAATAGATAGGCATTGAAAGAGTAACCTGTTCCTTTACCAGATGGTGCAACTTCATCATTATTGGTATCAGTTATGTCTTTGATGCAAACTTATGATACATTTTTAACCTGTTCAAGCTCATCAGCATACTTACTTTTATTTAAATGATGGTTATCTATTCTTCTGTTTGATACTACTTGATTTCTAATCTGATTTCATTTATACAACTATTTAGTTACTTACGTAGGAGCTCTATTATAATTAACTATAATACGTCGGTACGGGTCGATCTTTAGGTGGCCTAGGTTGATCCGTGTAGCACTGACTACTCGCTGTGAACTGTAGGTCTTTGACAGTCGTTACAGGTTGTCAGTGGCCCAAAAGTCTAACAATCAGTCTTACTAAAGGTTATCGTGGCCAGTAGAGTCGCTTCATGTAAAATACTGGTATTCAGCTGCATCCGGTTAGACTGGAAGCTGACCTCAACATCGTTCGGAAAAGGCTAGGCAGATGATGATGATGATATTCTGATACTTACGTTTAGCTTAGTTTTTCAATTTGGAAAGTACCGTTATTCCAAACTCAACTTGAACCAAGAAATCTCAGAAGTTAGTTTACAACTAACATTAATCTACATTTTCTGAGAAAAGACCGTTTTTGACATCTGAGTTCTATTACATTACCTGGCGCTCTTTTACACTACTATCAGCTTTACTGTTAGTACCTTAAAGGTCATAATCGTTTACAACGTGGTCATGACTGATAACGTCGCCGTTTCTTCTTGTAATTTCTATTGTTTTAAGTTGGGTGTCTATTGTTTGGTTCTGAGCTCCATAAAAATGGGTCTGGTACCTTTTATTGGAGGTATCGGTTCTTTTATAGCTACCAATACCGATAGTGGTACCAGTGGCACTTTCACTTTTTGGGATTATGGGTTTTTGGGTAATAAAACTCATGGTGATTTTTTCAATTCTTATTTTATTTTTCTTTGAAATAGGTATATATGGCAGTCTGTACATTAATGACTGTTTACTTCAAAAGTACATGGGTAGTGTAATGAACTGTACACAAGTGTCGATATTGTGCTGTTAGGTACATTTATTATGAGTAATAACTTACGACTAATGTTTATTAAATTAAATATTATTAATTACAGTTAGGTGTATTCTTTTTGTTACATATATTTATGAACTTTTCATTATTACATATTACTCACATTGTTATTGTTATTAATTTTATTTTACAAATGATTGATCAAAATAAGTATTTTTTAAATACATAATGGATTAAGTAAATAATTTCTGAAGTAAAAACGTTTAGTAGTGTACCTTATAGGCTCTATTTCCAAAAAAGTAATACAAAACTTATACCCACATAAGATTTTTGTAGAATTGTCTACAAAAATCTGATGTAGGTATTAGTTTTGTAGTCATTATAAAATTTAAACAACAATAAAAACATTAAAATAAAAACGTGGTTGTTGTTCATGTGACTGACCGAAAAGGTGGCACTATGAAGGTGAGGCCCATACTAAGTATTATGTATTCAGCAGTGGATTATGGTTAGTAAATACAAATATGTAGGAAGAAATAGATATAGATAGAATCCTATATAAGTTGAATACAAACTATCTAGAAGAAAATAATAAAAAAAACAACATCAAAAAATCTTTAAAAGTGTCTTGTCAGAGATCAGATACAAAATAATGTTGCCATCTAGCGTGCCAAAAACTGTTAGTTTAAAGTTAAATTTCAGCACAGATTGAAATGATCTAATTTCGTTTAATTAAAATTGCTACCAAAACATATACCAATTACCTACTTACCAGGTAGATTTCAAATACGGTGGCCAGAAACAGTTATACGTATATTCGGAAATCCCCCTAGATCCGTCAGACGGGCGAGCATACAAGTAAATCGCAGATCGCAGATAGGTTAGGTCTATTCTGCATTCAGACTACAAAACTGTCAGAGCGTGAAACGGTTCGCGCCGACTGGTGTCGACGCCATTTTGCTCCAGTTTCAATTTAATGAATCCCGGTTTGGAGTCCGTGGCGTTAAATGTGGGAATCCCTCGGAAACCCGCGATAATCTTTACTTGCCCCGATCCAGTTAAAATTATTCTGTATAGAGCGGAAGGAGGTTTGCGAACGATATTACGTTTATAAGATTTTAGGTGGGTTAAGTGTGTACGTTTCGAAAATTGGTACACTTTAGGATTTTGATAGGAAACAATAGACTATGTTTTACAATACGGTAACAGATATCCATATACCTAAGTCAAAAGCGAAATTAATACAATAACAGTAAAACAATAAAAGGATTTAAACAATAAGTAACTGCAATCAATTTGTTAATTCCAGCGCTAGGTGACATCAATTTACAATTAACATTTCATTAAAAGAATCAACGCTCAAACACTACAAAATCGCACTCTCCTACAAATGAAAACCACTAGAGGCTTACGCGTCGCGAGTCATTCAATAATTGCCGGAGTAACGCTTGTGCTAAATAAAAAAGTGCTCATCAAACTCCCTGAGCTTCGTAATTGGCGCGAGGTGTCGCTAATGACAGTCGCGAGTGCCGCTGCAAATTAATAATTATCGCGCATGGCAACACCGAGCGCGCGCCGCAATATGGCCGCCGCGCATTGTTGGCGGGAACTCGTCATTTTAATTTTCGATTATCAATTTGTGGCGTATCACACAATTATAGTTTAATTGTTTAACTAACAATGCTTTACGATGCGGTTTGTGATTTTTGTCGGGTATCATCGCATTACGTTATTTTGGTTTGGTAATGTCATATTTGCGTGAAATTCTTTTGTCATTCTGTGGAAGCATCAAATTTGATTTTACATGCATACAGAATTTGCTACAATAACAAAATAACAGTTAATTAGTGGGTATCTGCCGTGTTAATTGGCAACCCCAATCATTTGAGCTGATCTATTGATCTCTGGAAGATGAGAATTTAAGTCAATTATCTCGTGTCTGGAAATAAAAGAGTTGAAGCGTCTAGACTTAATCCTGATAACTGGCCGTTTTAATATTCTGTCAACAAGTTATCTCCAAGCTTTACGGACCGAGTTTATCTTTGCAGGATATCAGTAAGAGATGAATATTTAAACCTGTATAATTTTAAGACGACGACGTTAGAAATCTGAAGGTAATTCATTTCCATATCCTATAAATTCAAGCCAATCAATCCTTCCGAATATCCAGCAGAATATTCTCGTGCCGGCTATGCATCACAAGTCGGAATCCAAGGCTCGTACGTCATCATGAAAGCCCAATATTAGGCAGGACAGTCTGGACACAAACAAGACCGCACACGTAAGAGGGAGCTATCATCTCTCCTGAGAAGTTGGGGGAGGGGTGTGGGGGGAAACAGAGATATTGAAATCGAGAGAATTGTGCGAATATAGATATTGCAGGTGATTGTTTAAATGTGGCTCGTTTTAAGGATTTGTGCTGGAGGAAAATCTGGTGAATGCGCGACTTTAGAATGTTTGATGTGGAGTATGAGAATCTATTTAGTAAATAATTGCACCATGACGATGACTTTACACTCATATTTTTCGATATTTGAGTAAAAAATCCCTCATTCTTTTAAAGAAATTCCTCTTATTAAATGATAAACAATTACTGACACTCTTACTGCAACAAAATTCTAATTGGTTTACTGTATGCACACTCTGCCTTTTCTGCCATCTATAACACAAAACCATATACAAAAATATACATATCAAGTCAAACATTAAGAATAATTCATCAAGAACCTCCGTCTGCCTTCAACGTCGACACTATCAACATTTTAATACCTCACCGTCACGCTTGAATAGGCCTAGTACATATCTGCGTCCAGTGGGGTGGGCCTCTGGGCCCAACGGGGGAGGGTCCACTTCCGGCCGCTGTCTCCGTCTCATCAGGCCTATCTTGGCCGAGCCGGCCGCAAATTAAATAGTAACGTTCTCCCGGCCATTCGTGCGTGAGTACCCAGCCTTATACAGCGTGTATTAAAGAGTGTGGCCATGTTTAAGGGTTGTTCTTTCGTATCGATGGTACGACTTATTAGAATTCTTGGGCCCAATAAGGTGGCGACGCCAATGACGGTACCTGTAGCATTTTTCAAGTTCTTTAATGTTATGTAATTTAAAGGTGTGATTCATTAAATAAAACTGAACTACTCTCTCTATAGGACCATAGGCAAATAATCCGCTGTTCTACACATTTCAGTCGTGTACGTATTGATGTTTTGTATTGGACAGCTGTTGGTTTTTTTTGCTATAGAGAAAGATTTTCAGTTTGATGGTTTGCATCGTACCCTTGTAGGTATAATGATTACACGTTTCTGATACATGCTGTACACAGTCGTATTTACTAACTATCGGATAGGTATTGGAATATAGTTCTAGATTAGTTAGTAGTATTGATTGAAGTTGTGGAAACAGAATGTGTTCACTATATTTAGAAGTTGTATTGAGTGAGAGTTTATGAATTTTAGAATTTAGTTTAAAATTAGTTTTGTAGTTGTTACTGTTAGTCTGGAAGCAGTTGTGAGAATTGTGAAAAGTTTAGAAAAAAGGTAGACACACTTTCGACAAAAATATTTAGTATAACATCGAATTAATTAAATTGATGGCAATAGGCTCGCCCCCTATTACATGGGACTTAAACATAACTGGCGAAATGTTGGTGCACTATAAGGTACTACTCCTCTGCCTATACCTTCAGCGACTACCAGGCGTGATGTTATGAAGTATAAAATTAAATTATGACAAAAAATGTAAGTACCTATTCACAAACTTGCATGAAGAGTAACTAAACCTAATTATATAAATAAACATAAGATAAGGTAAGTCTAAATATTTTCTACAAGACTGACACATGTACAAAAATAACACATTAAAACCTTCATCAAAATAACTTAATCATAATAAACTACAAATTCTAATCGAACGTCAGTTATAACATTATAATCTAACTAAATTAACTTAAACATCTAAGCGAATACACATACGAAACCTAATTTATCTAATTTTACATTCAAAACTTAAGTGCTCATACACATACATCAATCATAAGAACAAAATTGGACATCGGCCACATTATTTTAATAAAATTAATAGAAGAAGAAAGTTAATTTCTATCGCAGGCTTCTGACACTAGCAATTACATATATTGTCGGTTGTTTAGTGAAATTACAAATGGCCGACTGCAAACATCTCTATTTGTTGATACTGTGATGCCCTAAAAATTTAAGCTGATTTGCCGAGTCATCGGATACCTATGTATTAAATACTAGCATTTCGCCCGCGATGTAGTCCACAAAAATTGTGATAGCTCAGTTAATTTGCATGATAAGAATGTAATTTATAGTCTATAGCACCCACGAATAGTGTAGCTTTATTTATTTATTTATTTAAACTTCATATACAATAGTGGTACATAGGCGGACTTAATGCCACAAGGCATTCGACTCGATTTCTGATTTTCGATTTTCTTTCGACTTAGCGACTGCAGAACATGAAGTCCTAGGTTAGATTCCAAGGCCGGGCAAAGTGTTATTGTGTTTTTTTATCAAGAATTTCTCAGTAGTAGCCACGGAGTCTGAATTTGTGCGCGTTTGATGGTTATAAACTCGCCCCTATGACATGAGACTTGAACATAACTGGAGAAAAGTTGCTGTTCTATTAGGCGCACCTCTGCCTAACCCCTCGAGGTTTACAGGTATGATGTTATGTTATGTAATCACAATTATAAAAGATGAATTAACATTTTAATTTACTGGTTTATTCCTAGTTTAGGTAAAATCCAATTATATATAATTATATACGAGTATACCTATGGTTTTTAATGCCATATTGTATTTCAATTCATTTTTGTAATTTAATTATTTCACTAAACAATAATATAATTATGATAGCAACGGTATTTTAATGAAGTTTTTCAGTCATAACCATTAACATTATTAGAAAATATTTTCATTAAATGTTGTATGGCTCTTTTACATTTTAATCTGAAAACCAGACCTGGCTCTGAAATTATTTGGTTTCAATGCAAATGGCTCATATTTTGTCAGAAAAATAATAATAACTTCATTAATTTTAATTTTTTAAATTACTTTTTGTTAAGAAAAGATAGAATTATGCCAATAAACATTTAAAAGGTAGCTAATTAGAATATCTACTGAAATAAGTGATTCATTTCAAATCTATTTCAACAATTTCACATACGATTATGATTTCAATTTCTTAGAATTTTAACATAGAACATTTATTTCTCAGTACTTTGAAAGCATTGTATTCGCCCAATTGCCCACGTATTTTGTAATTAAAATAAACTAACTTTTGTCCGCGGTTTTACGTCATGTTTGAAACGAGAAAACAGCTGGCTAAAAAATATCCAATGTCCAAACCCAAACGACAGACATCTGTCTGTCTGTGTGAAATTCCATCGGAATTCGTTCAGCCATCAAGGCACTTAAAGGTAACAGATAGATAGACAACGCATTCATAATGTTAATATGGGTTAGAGCTTTACCTGCACTAACCAAATTTTCTGGGAATCGATCAAACCTACGTTTTCATTTCCAATTATTTTCCAGTAGGTACTTGCAGGTAAGGACATAATCTTATACCTTATACGGGGTGGAAGGGACATGTATGCCACGTATTCATTACATACACTTAAAGTGTAGTGAAAAACCGTGAAAGTCTAAAACAATTCATTACATACGTCTGAACAATAGAAACTTTTCATGGGTAATCAAAAAAAAATTACCGCCCAAGTGCGAGTTAGACTCACGCACAGAGGGTTCCGTACAAACCTTTAAAAGGACAAACTTAACTTTGCTGTTCGATCCCATGAAACGGCTATTGCACCAACCGCAAATAATAAGTTTGTAATAGTAAAATCGCTTTTTTTTGTTATTAAACTACATATTTACGGTTTTCAGATGTTTCCTTTACATGTGCTAGACCTTGCTTTTTGCCAAATTTGGTGATTCTAGGTCAACGGGAACTACCCTATAGGTTTTCGAATACACGGACAGACAAACGGAAAAGAGGAGGGTTCCTTTTTTACCTTTCAAGGGACGGAACCTTTAAAACAGCTGTTTCCTACAAAAGTGCAATACTTACACGGTCAAAATGATTTTACCAACAGATTTTCTTTAAATTATACCGATGAAAAATTTATATGGACTTCAGAATGATACCTTGAATACATGGTAACGGTTTGTGCATCGATATCCCTTCCATACTGTATACTTTTACTTTTCTATGTATTAACAAGTTTTACTATATATTATTACTAATATTTACTATATATTGTATATATATACATTATATATCAACACTTTTACTATTCTATGTATTAACAAGCACATAATCCAAGAGAAACAGCGTTTTAGATCGAAATCGGTTTTGTCGGCAGATTTAATGTAATTTACATTGCAATGAACACGATCCTGCCTGTGATAAGTATAAGAAAACATTAGTAGAGAAAGTTTTCTGGGTTCGATTATCAAGCGTGTTGATTACTAAAAGATGACGGTACGTGCTGAAGGAGCAAAAGATAAGTTAAATAATGAAAATAAATAACTTAATGGCAAATGAAACCTATGATTTTACAGTCAAGGTTATCCTGAATAACATTTCTAACTTCTTAACCTATTGTTTGCTGAAAACATGCAAGTTAATAACAGAAATGAGGACCTGGATATTATTCCAATAAGAAAAACACAATTAGATACGAATTAGAATGTACCGCTGTAAAGCCGACGGCAAACGAGTCAAGTTTAAGCAGTCTACGCTCAAAGATTAATGCAATTTTAAGACATTTTTGATTTGAGTACAACAGATAGAAAATATTCACATAACCTTCAAATATCCCTGAGTACATGTTGATATCGGAATTAGCATTACACACAAACACTTTGTAACTTAGTCTAAAACAGTCGGCACACTGAGGTGGCACACCTATTATATATACACACACACGTATAGGTAGGTGTGCGTCAGTCAGCTGGCAGCCGGCAGCCTCTCACTCGGCGGCCCGTCACACCGCCGTGCGCGCGCACAGCACAGCACGACGAGCACGAAACACACAGCACAGCAAACAAATTTCCGCGAGGAAAACACTCGTTTTCCGCGACTGAACGTGCGAGCGACGCGCTCCCAATGCCCAGACTAAACGCGAGCCGTGAAAAAGCACCGCCACAACGCCGACCGACAATGGAAAGCGTAAAGAATCATAATAATAACAATGACAACAATGTGAGATGCTATAATAAAGAGCCGCGGCATTGTGCTACGCTCGGCGTTGGTTCGAAGGGTCGCGCGAGATCGATACTCGGCGGATTGTCTACGCTGGCGTGCGTGAGTCTTTGTCGGCCGCGGCGCCCTCCGCTCGGCCATTCATCGACGTCGCAGCGCTAATCAACTGCGATTCTATCGAACACTTTCTGTCGCCGAATTTGAAGCTCCTTTCGGGCACCTGCGGAGACTAACAATTCGTAGCACGTTTGAATCTTAAATGAGACGTTACACGTATATTTCTTACTTGGCACACGGTAGATTCTGAGGATGAGAACTTATTCTAAAATGTTGGTCGGTAAAACCGCCAAGCAACATTCAAATTGAATATCAATGCATCTAATTTGGGCTAACAACACCTACTCCAAGAAAAAGCAAAAAGATACAGATGTAGCAACAACCGCAAAACTCCGATCGTCAAAAATTCTGTCAGATCCGTCTAAATTCAAATCCGTCGAAAAAACAAATGAAGTCCGCAGCTGGTGTGTCGATGGTCGAAGCAATCAACAAAATTTCGCCAGGCGAAGGTGTGAAGTGGTGACGGCGGCATCGTCGATAAAACATCCAAGTTTAATGTAATAATCCGTCGATCGGGCGTTATCATTAGTTCGATCGCACACCTCCCGCGGGCCCGCAGATTGCCTTCCAACACACTCTTATTGTGGATATTACTTATTTAAAAGATGGTGCAGGAGAATCGTGACCAGAGCGGAGTACTTCAAATTATCGACGGGTCATTCTCAGTTTTTGTATGTTATTTTTAATTTGATGGCTTTTGACGTTAACCGTTTTGTTGGTAACAGTTAGTTTAGCAATAAAGATGTGCTTGTAATTTTGCACAAAAATATTTTCCTATTTAGCAACTTTTGATGACATTGACCTCTTACTTAATGGGCACACTGATTGCTTCATTAATATTGGCTAATTAGAATAATCATGTTGATATCTAAAGATAATCCATACAGATCTAATGGGCGGCTCGGTTTAATTGGTGCGGTACGGCGCAGGCGCAGAGAGAGCGCCCCGCGGCGCGCGTCGATCACCGGCCGCCGATGCGTGCGCGCACCGCAATTAAAGTCCCTATCGCAACATCGAACTAATCTAATTATGTAACCATCTAACTTCATCGCATTTGTCTTTGATCGAAAATTGACTGATACTAGATATAATGACAATAAATCTGATTTAGATTGTATTGTGACAAATGTTTGAGGATCATAGCAGACACGACAGATATTTTCATGTCATAAGTGATTGATTTGTCATCGTCGATCAGCAACCGGACGTAAATAGGTGCTAAAATGCGATGCAGTATTGATGTTACTTAGTCGCCAAAAAGCCGAATACGGATGCTAATGGTATCATGTCTGCTATGCCCCGTACCAATAAAGCACACGAGTTCTTTTAATCCTGATAACGGTTTTAAATAAACTTCGTTTTTTTTAAACATTATCCAAAGTCAATTTAGTTTAGCAATCCGCATCGTTAATCAAACAGAGACAGTATTTTAAAATGTTGCAACATTGAGATCGTATCAAGAATATCGGGATAGAAACATAGGTCGAAAGGTTAATGTAATTACAAAGACAGTAATTATATCGATGCTTATGTGAGCCAATAAGTTTAATTGACTTGAGTTGCCGCGGACGTATTTGTCAAATGTGATCGTTTCGACATTATCCATCAGGCCAACGGGCCTTCAGTCTCAAGCAATAGTGCCGCGGATTCTTGTGATGTTGATGTTAACACTTGATTGATGATTAAAATAACGCAATATTGACCGGTTATGTGACGTCCACTCCATGTTCAGCTAACAGAGACAAGATTGCACCAACAATAGACATAATAACTACACATGTTAATGACGGGACTCTCGAAATTTGAAATTATAACCGTTAATTTTAAGCCGCCATTTTTAATTAAACGCGATGACTAAGTGCCGGGATCCATCACAGTCGGCACTCGATGCCGATCTATTATTAATTATTATTTTGATCGATCACGCTCCGTGTTATTTCATTAGGATCCGATGTTAAGTTTTTCTTAGCGTTATTAATTATACCAACCATGATACTTCTTGTGGAATCTCAGTTATTTTCGGCCAGGTGTTCCGATTTAGTTTTTGATGTTACGAAACATATTTTAACTGTTTCAAGTTATGTATTTTTAAGTAAACGTGGAATGATTACGAGTAATATCCCACGAAGGAATACATATTGGTAAAATTGCCAACATATATTTTGAGAACAAAATCTCCGGAGCACTTCAGGTAATTTTTTTCTCGGATTACCGAATTCGAGATTGCGATATTTCTGCCGAAATTAGAGGTGAGTTTATCCCTCAACGAGTAATTCGTTCCCGGCCCGTAAAGGAACAATTATCCTTACGGCCCAACGACTTTTCGCAGAAATCAATAATCCCAGGCTTTTTTAAAGATATTCTAGCAGAAACAAATATATTTCTATGTTCGTTCTAAGCCGGAGTCAAAGAGGCCGCGGATTAGTTAACTATTTTTTGTTGTGTGTGTAAAATTTGAAACGTTTCTCGATTAACGAGAGATTTGGCGCGTCCTGATACTTTCGGAGTTTCGTCAAACAAAGGGCTTCCGGGGACTGTGCCCTCAAAGTATTGCGTGTGGGGATAAGCAGTTGAGATCAAGTTTTTCACAGAAATCGTTGTGTTCCGTTTTTATCTTAGATTATGGTACTTATGCAAAAGCACGAACGATTAAACTTTGGTTCCGTGAAGTCCTCGTTTTAAAAATAATTTTGAGACAGGAGATCATTTTGGGGTGTGCTGTTTACTACTTGCAAGTGCTAACTGAACGGGGATTAGTAGATACAATCCTTACGTTAAGCATGACTGTTGTCACGGCTTCAAAGCTTAACTTGCCATTTGCACTTCTCTTATTAAAACTTTCAACAACAATCTTGTTTTGATATAAGTAAAAATACATATATTCAAGTTTCCATCTAGAATTACGTACCAGTTCATGTAATTTAGTCGTTCAAAGTCTAAGAGATTCCTCAGCCACGCGATGTGATGGTAAGGTACCTACCTTACCATCACATCGCGTGGCTGAGGAGTCTTCCAGATTAATTGGTTTATTGCTAACCTTAATGACAGTGATACTCATGGCAGCTTATTGCTCAGATCACAGGATACACGAATCAAACTTTCACATGCCTCAACTTTACAAGAACCACAGAAGCTTAACCTGAAATCCTTTCCAAGAACCATAAACCAAACACCATTAGCGAATGCAATCAAAATACCATAGCGGAAGGAATACTCTGACTACAGTCTAACACCTACGTGAGGTCAGCACATTTGGCGGAGCGATCACGGCATGATACCACCGAGATATTGATCGTATCGCGGTGACGAAGCGTTATCGGCAACTCGGAATAGTCCGTGAACTGTCCAGCTGAAGAAAAAGAATGCGATGCTATAACGTGTCGTTATTTGGTTTAGTTTTTATTGTTACATTTTTCAAGTGTGATATCATCTTTGAAATAGAAAGTTTTAGGATTATCGCTGGTCTGTAAGTGGTGATTGGTCATCTGTAATTGTAATGCTTAGTCACAGTAATTGGGTTTCCGTTATCTTTGTGTTTGATATTTGCAGTAGGAAATTAAGTATCTTTGCAAAAGACAGTTTGTGGATCAGAACCTGTTGATTAGAAACTTCTTGTGAATTGCCTGCTTAGTGAATCTTAACTTCATCGCGACTTCCCCGTTGATTTGTCAAGTGAAGTTGATAATCTTGATCGTGTTAATTGTTTTAAACTTGTAACTACTCGAATCTCATTGATTGCAGTTGTCACGGGCAGTTTCATCTTTAGTTTACTAACACCCTCAGCCACTACCTTGCTCGTTGGCTTCCGTTGCAGCTCAAATCTACCATCTCTACCGCGGACCTACGTTTACCCTAAAATCTAGAGGGTGTATATGATGATCAACACCCTTGTAATAGGAAACTATACCTAAGTCACCAAGCAAGCATAAACATACAAATGTTTATTGTCTTTTGGTTCCACATAACTGACCACACCTCTCAAAGACTTTTACCCCGAAATATGAACGTCAACATCAAACACAGCTCGTCAACCATCGATTCAAGTTACCGAATGGAAAGAATTCGGAGTATTTGTAACGATGGCTATCTCTTGAGCTACCTGCTGCTAACCGTATTGGGAATTTAACTATACTTCGGTCATCAATTTCGACGTAATTTATTGCAAAGCGTGAGAAAAGATTTTTTTTTTGTTTAGGGATAGGTAATTGTGTAATTAAGGGCGATTTTGGTATGAGTTATGTATTAGTTACTTCATTCAACTTTGTAATTTCTCGTTTTAGTGAAAACTAGCTTATGCGCGCGGCAACGCCCGCTAGGAGATCGATAATTGTCCTACAAGATCATACTGCCGGAATAAAAAGTATTATATGTGTTAATCCAGGTTGTAGACTATCAGTATGCTATCAGAGTGTTTTTATTCGATAGATGAGTTCTTTCAAAAGTGTCCCTGTAAATTTTATACTATTAAGCACAGACATATTTAACTGTAAAGTAGACATAAATTGAAAATGTAGTTACATGATAATAAATATCTTAAGTGTAAAAACCTGTACTATTGCATGCTATATATTGGCCAAATGTGTGTTACTAAATATTTTATATAAGAACTTTATGAGTACCTACCATATTTGATGCAATAAATGAATGAATTGAATTGAATTGAATTGCTAAATTTCATCCGTTTAGTAGTTTTTGCGTTAAAGAGTAACACACACCCATCCATCCTCACAAACTTTCGCATTTATATTTTATTAAGTAGGATATAATTACATATTGTGTAAATGACCACACTGAATTTGATTAAGAGCAATATATTCAACAACGTCGAATGCTAACAAAGTTCGAATGGGCTTTCTTGAATTAGCGATAACTTAAAGGTAACCTTGGAATGCAGATTGATAATACATTAAACCCAGAACGAGGCGCCGTCGAAATTGGATGGACCGTTCTTTGTGTATCCAACAGGCACTTGATCAGATTTACCAAACATAAGAAAGAATTTTTAAAGTTACCTTTAACACATGTAGCAGCAAAGTTATGTTACGTTTATGGTGCCTGCCAGTCGCAAACATACCATTATTAAGCAATAAATTAACCTAGAAACGACAACTCTATTGTAGTGCTTATGATGGCTGTCGGAATTAGAACGTTAAATAAAAGGGTTTATATTATCAACATATGGAAACGGGTATTATTTTCCTTTGTGGGTATTACGTGTTCTGATCGTGAAATTTAAAAAAAAAAACAAAAGGGTTTATTCCGGGAATTAAAGTCGATTAGGGAATAGAGCAAGAAAAGTTTAAAACTTAAATCTGAACTCCAAATCCAAAATCATGATAGTAAATAGTTTTCGAGAGGAACAAGCCTAATACTTTACTAAATAACATTAAAGGTGGATCGATCTTATATACTTCAATGTACTTAATGCTTTACTTTTTAGGCGAAAATCCATTACCAGGTACATAGGTACCCTTCTAAATCAAAGTGACAGGTAAGCAAATAGAACAAAACTCACCTCTTCTAGGAATCCACAGAGTCCTTTGCTCCATAAATCACTGCAGTCCTGACAAATGGATTCTACGGCGTTTTTTTCTCTCACTCATTTATTAATAGGGCAGGGAATGTTTCGGAAAACCAATAAAATGTGCCCCGTCATATACCTGTCCATCCAGACAGCGTGGCTTTTGTTCCTTTGCCGAGGTTTTTTTTAATTTTGGACGGCCTCGACTCCAATGTAAAAGACTGGAGTCACGGATACTCCGTAATTGTACTTACTTATTGTAATAAAGTTATTAAAACTAACTTTCGGGTTTAATATCGTCATTATTGCGTGCCGGTTTTAATTGACGCCATTAAATTGTCGAATGATTTGTTAACTTTACTTTTTTGGGTGGGATTTAATTTTAAATACTTTATTGAACTTTTAATAACTTTAGATCGATTTGGAAATTTCAACGCTCACCTTAATTGCATTGTAATGTACCAGACAGATTCTAATCTCACCTGCAACTCATGAATGAATGGACAACTCAAAATTTATGTCACCAAATCCTTTTGTGTGGTTCCCAAAACAATTTTCATTTTTAATCGTTTCGGAATACAGTTTAAAATCATTCGCTTTATCTCAAAGAGCGTTGCGTCCAGAATTCGCGACTAACCTATTTTTGTGAATGGACATATTTTTTGTATTGCCGCGCCGTACACAAAGGGCTTCTTAGACCTTCGAGCTATTTTGCGCGTGTGAAAGAGCTTCCATTCTCTCCGCCCTCAAGGATTGGAGCGAAAATAATTGTCATTTCCTGCGGCATTGAGATTTAAAGGTGTGTGTTTATTGTTATAAAAATTGCATACAGGGACATAACGCGTTGAGGTGTCGTGTCGGGAATTCGGGATTCTCCAATACTTTCTCGATGATTGCTTGCGACTCGAGGTGTTATGCGACTTGTATGTTTGTATGCATCGGTCTGTGCAACTCGTGATTCAGAAACAATACTGATGTTTATTATATAGAGATATAATTTAATTTCTTCGCTGCAGTACTGTAATGTAGGACGTTTAAATCGTGATATGAAAGTAAATTAATTACGTTCAAGGTCCGTTTTCAGGAGTGAATGTTACCATATTTTAAAATTGTTTTTTTTTAAACACTTTTTTTTTGTGAAAAACAGTCCGTCTTTAAACCTTGTAATCACAATGGATCTAATCAAACAACTAAGTAAAGCACAGTTTTAGACTTTCACGGTTTTTCACTACACTTAAAGCTCATAGAAACAAAAGACGGATAACACGACGACGACATACACACGACGACGACGACGACGACGGATATTATCCCGCAAGTACTCTAAGTGAACTAAGTAAAGGTTTCAAAAAACAGCCAGTTTTAGATAAGAAGGTAGGTTCAATATAAGGTACCATACGTAGATGTAGGTAGGTATCTATTTCGCAATTTCAAGATTCAAGCCTAACCCCAAATCCCTAATTAACGAGGAAAATCTAATCTCAAATAATTCCTCTACCGAACAAATCGATACAAAACACGACATAACGACACAGGGTAATCGACACTCACTAATAACCGATGTCGCTTGTCAAACTATGAAATAGAGTGCACGTGCGAGTAATCACGGAGCAAATGACAACTTTTGGGTCAATGTAGGACCACAACTTTACGAAAAAGTTCATCCAGGGCAAACACGTACTTATTCTTTCTGATTTGCTAAGTGTGTACAAGTTTTTCGTGTGCAAAGTTATGTTGGCATGCTGCCAAGTTGTGGAGGGTAGGTGGAGGTCACGACGTTAATGGGTGGCTGTGACAGGTAACGCGAGACGCTAGACAAAGTGCATCGCAGATGACGTTCGCAAGGAGATGGAGGTTAATGATATATCTTCGTGTTCGTGTGTTACATGCCGAACAAGTTACCGTTAATTGAGTTTTGCGAGTAGTTTGGTTTGGAACATTGAGATGTGTTATTAAATGTTAGGTCCTTTATAGATGAATTATTTTGTAAAGTGGTTGGGATTTCTGAGAAAAAACATGCCAATTGATCTCATTAAGGGTTTATTGCAAGCAAAGCGTGACTACTTGTGTTGTCTTTTGTTGTTCTTGCCAAATTATCAAAGCGAACAGAAAATGCGGTTTCTACAAGCAGGAACAACGTTAAAGAAAATACAAATTAAATTTTCACTACCAGATGTTAGATCTATGAGAAAAGTAGATAATGTTTAAACCATCGTGCATGGGTACATCTATAGTAATATTATAAAGAGGTATTTGTTTGTAAGTTTGTGTATATGGGGTAATTTCCGGAGCTAATGATCCAATTCTATTTTATGTTTTCACTAATAGAAAGTTACATTATTCGTGGGTGCTATAGGCTATAAATTACTTTTATATCATGAATATTAGCTGAGCTATTTCACTTTTTGCTGACAAAGTCGCGGGCGAAGTGACGCTAGTCGTTAACAATAAATCAAAATCGTTCCCTAATAATCTACTAACCATTCCCATAAGGACGCTTTTACATTTTTCTACAAATAACAGTGTTTTTCAGGTACCATTTTAATGTATAAGCAATCACAAATGCGGAGATTTCATAATCTTAATTTTAAGATAATATATTTATCTCCAGATTGGCATCAGAAAAATTGTATGTCGTCATATAAAATTTTCGCACAATTTTTTTTTCCATCACAATAATCGCAGAAAATGTTAAAAAGTAGGGTCAGAATAGGTACATTTTAAGTAAATTAATAGCATATTTTATCTTAATAAGTATAATAAATTGCGGTATAATATTGTCCTATAAAGGTTTAGCATTTTTTTTTGTATCAATATCAACATATTTTCCAATTATTAGCTAAAATAAAAACATTTGCCGATTTCTTCATACATTTTGCACTCGCGGTTCACCATTCCACGCTCAGAAGCGCTCGTAGAAGGACGGACGTATCGCTCTCTCGCAAAAAATAAATACGATTTTATTACTAGAAAATATTGTAGTGTGAGTGCCGTCGTCGTATAGCGTAATCGGAAGGAGTTGATATTTTCGCACTGAAGTAAAAGTAAGTACCTACGAGTTTCATACTTTTATTATTAGAATGTGGTTTAGGAATTATGGTCGGTAAGATCGGGA
Organism: Xestia rhomboidea; assembly: GCA_963853795.1. NCBI lineage: Eukaryota > Metazoa > Arthropoda > Insecta > Lepidoptera > Noctuidae > Xestia > Xestia rhomboidea. Next base: position 6,540,532 of record OY970764.1, on the reverse strand, counting down.
TTTGTGAAATGGATGGGTGGGGTTAAGCAGCTTTTAATAAGGATAGGATTTGGATTGATAAGGTCAAGCTGTTGGCGGTGAGATTTGTAAGTGGATGGGTGGGAGGAGGGTTATGCTTTTAACCGGTTTGTATGTATGACGAATATAGAGACAAAACCATAATCCAAAATGGTGCCGATAAAAAATTGTCAACTTTTCTTCATGTGTGTCATTTTCATGGTTTTTGGGGTTGCTTATATCGAATATGGGGTCAATGTCAAAATCCAAGATGGCGCCGACGAAAACTGGGTGACTTCATGTTTTTTTTTTGGGGTTGGAACTTTGTAGTTTGTACTTTTTGAGTTCTGCCACCAAATTTAGAATTATAGTTTTCATGTAGGTACGTTGTTTTGTTAAAATGTTTATCTTTGTGTTTTAGATGTCCCGTATTCGGAAATTTGAAAATAGACCAAAAAAAATTACAAACGCAGTGCAGTGAGGGCAGATGTTGGAAAACTTAAATACGAATTTGTGAAAAGAGAGAGAGACTGGTTCTGGTAGGAAAATATGGAAGGACATTTAGTAAAATTCTACAATAACTGCTTCCGGAACTGGTTTACCCTCGATACCCGAGGTCTATGGGCTTAAGGGACCATAGCTCACACACACACGCACGCGCAAAAAACGCATTGAGTGTAAAAAATAATGCATAAAAGCTCAGGTTGTAAATAACATTACTGTTGATGTACTTTTGTAACATGCCTTTATTAAATATATTATAGATTTTTATTATTTACAGTTACGTGTGTTTTAACTTTTATCGAAAAAACCCTAAACCTACACACCATAGTCTCAAAAAAGATCATTCAGAAGACGAGATTTCTTTTATTTTTTTTACTTAAACTCCCAGGCTAGTATGTTATTAGCTCATTATGTAATGCTCCAAAAAGGAGCTTTAGATAATAAAACTTAAATGTTCCATTTAATAGCAAGATGTTCAAGTCGTTTTTTAATTCTTATGACCGGAAATTAATTTATTTTAAGTAGGTACCTATTATTATTATTATTATTATTATTATTTATTAGTATCACGACGACGGTACTAAGTAACAGTCATTTTCAAAGGTCAAAGTAATTTCAATAAAAAAATAATATCAAGGACCGAGATTATTTAAGTGAAGTATAAAATCGAGCGCTCAGAGTGGTTTAAATGTGTGCGTACGCTTACCGATACCGGTACGATACCTAAATTTGAGTTCATCGAAAATGTTAAAACGTCCTTAAAAAGAACGCCGATAAAATCAAACAAAGCTCCGTAAACAAATCTGACCGTGGATCTGTAGTGTGGCTCTTTTTTCCTCCACAACCCGACGCCTGCCGCCATTGCCCGCAAGACACCTGTGTAATCCTTTCAAAGCACATAATATGCCCTTAATTCCATTGATAAGGCATGACAACTAACGCTTTTGTACTCCTCCGAGCCTTTTCCCTCCTTAAAATGTCCTCAATTAAGGACATACCTTTGTCTTTTGATGGAAGATGACACACTTCTTTAACGTAAAAACTTTTTTCACCGTGAAGAAGTCATGTTTTGAATAGTAACATGATTTAGTAGGTTAAGTTATTGTTTTCACGATTTATTGTAAACGGGTGCCAACGAAAAGGATATTGTGGTTTTGATAGAAAAGTTTTTCTTGTGAATGGGATGAGGGTCGCTTTTGTATGAGAGAATAAAAAATACCTATATCGGAGTTTTTAATTGAAAACTGTGATTTGATATTTCGTTAACAGGAATTAAACAGAGCGTAAAATTACCTTTTCGTTATGTAAAGTTGACATTGAAAAGGTTTGAGACGACAAACCTTTTCGATGTCAACTTTGAGAACTGTGCGATTGACATGATCCCAGCTTCCAGATTTAGAACTGGTAGTTCATATTGGCACTTACTTATTCTTTTATTGCACACAAAATTACAATTTAGAGGATGTAAAAGAACCTACTTGTTCTCCCCGCCATCGCCATTGAGATCATTTTTTTGTTCTCGACCATACCTGGGAACCGTCTAGTTACGGAGATACTGAGGGAGAACTTTCTCAAAAGTTTTTTTTTTTAATACAGGTTTTTCATGTTCTAACTTTTTTTGAAATACCTCCACAACCCCATACTATTCAATGCATCCATCAGCACATTGTGTTGCGTGCGTTACATTCAGTCCGACAGTAAAACGTGATTTTTCACCCCAAAAAAAGTCGTTTACCAGCAATAATTTTTGCGTAAAATTATTTAATTTTGTGATGCGCTATTCATTAGGGGGTTTTGCCATATTTATTTTGATGCACAGAATGCTTGGTTGACGGTTTCGTGAAGGGTCTGTTTACACCATGTATAGCTTATGTAAGTACAACTGCGAGCTTAACCCAGAATTGGGTTTTCTTACAGCAAACCTTTTTTCGATTGCGAGATTTGCAGAAGAGGATATACATAGGTAGGTCCTCTGTATGTGCACATATAGTAAATTTAATTTAAATTAACTTATTTTATAAACCAAACTAAATAGGCGAGACGACAAAACAAAAACTATTAGTCCGTCACTTAGATTATCAAAAAATATTTAAACCGTGTTTTTTCTTTTGTTACGTAAACCAAAATTGAAGAAGATACCACGCTTTTAAAATTCTCAATACGTCACGCCATGGTATAATTTTTAGCTAGTTCTGACGTCACGAGCCCGACTCCCGAGTTTTGATGCGTTTTATCTTTGTCAATATTCATTGATTTACAAAAACAAAAAATACGTGTCCATTAATTTCCAATACTCTAAATGACGGACTAAATAGATTTGCAATTTTTTGATACTGTCGTCATGCCTATTATAAAATAAATAAAATAAAATTTGCCTTTATTGCTGTTTAAACCTACAAAACATTTAATCTAACTAACCATATTATGTATTTATTTTCTTACTTATATCTAATTTCATGTATCGACGTTCGGTTCACAAACAGCTTGTCTTTCGACATAGGCCTCCTCTAAACATTTCCATTTTTCCCTGTCTTTTGCCACTCGGATCCATTCTGGACCCGCCACTTTTTTGATATCGTCCTCTCATCGTTTAATTTGTCGACCATGTTTCTTTTACCATCTCTTGGGTACCACTCCGTTACAATTTTGGTCCATTTCTCTTGTTTTTCCCTTAACATGTGTCCTGTCCATCGCCATTTCTGTGTTCGATATAATGAATGTGCCTGTTTGAATTGTGTTTTGTTTTTTTTATTTCTGTTAGTCTAACTTTATCTTTTGTCTTGACTCCAATAACACTCCTCTCTATACTATTTTGACAGACGTTTATTTTATTCGCTAAGCTTTCTGTTAATGCCCAAGTTTGGCAGCCATAAGTTAAACAAGACAGGATGCACATATTGTAGACTTCTCTTTTTGCTTTAATTGGCATGTCCCTATCCTTCATAACTTCACTTAGTGCCCAGTATCTTTTCCATGTATTGGCTATCCTCCTATCGATTTCTTTGTGCATGGTTTTAGTGGGTGATATTAACTGTCCTAAGTAGATATATTCATCTACGTATTCTATTTCATGCATTGTTACTGTGATCTTTTGTGCCTTTGAGGAATTAGTCATAATTTTTGTTTTGGTGAAATTCATTGTTAGCCCCGCTTCTGCACTCTGATCTGATAGCTGTTGCAGCATTTGTTGTAATTTTATAGGACATTCGGAGAACAGTATTAGATCGTCTGCAAAACGTAGATGGCTTAGGTTTTCGCCATTTATGTTGAGCCCATGTTCGTTCCATTCTAGGTTCCTGATTATCATCTCAAGGACTGCCGAAAATAATTTAGGTGAGATAGGGTCGCCTTGACGAACGCCTCGCTCTATGGGGAATTCCTCGCCTGATTTTTCCAATCTGACTTGTGCTGTGCTCCTGGAATATATATTCTTTAAGATTCTTATATATCTGTCCTGTATACCTTGACTTCGCAGAGCTTCCCAGATGTACTCATGTTCTAGGAAGTCAAAAGCCTTATTAAAGTCTACGAATCCCAAGTAGTAGAATTTATTATACTCATTATATTTTTGCAGAATTTGTCTCAGAACATGCATGTGATCTATTGTTGAGAACTTACTTCGGAAATCTGCTTGTTCTTTTGGCTGGTTTTCGTCGAGTATTGTAGTAATCCTGGACAAAATAATTTTCGAGAAAACTTTGTAAATATTGGACATTAAACTGATTGGGCGATAGTTTCCGATTTCTTCTTTATCTCCTTTCTTGTGTAACAGAATAATCGTTGATTTTGTCCAGTCTTGCGGAATAATTTCGGTTTCAATAATTTCATTAAATAAGTCTGTTAATATTGGAGCAATTATTGGTGTAGTAGATTTGAGCAGTTCGTTGGTTATTTGATCAGACCCAGGTGTTTTATCCATTTTTTGTGTTTAATTGCTCTAATAGTCTCTTCTTTTATTATTTTTGGTATAGGCTCAGAATTTATTAGATTTAGTTCCTCTAAAACTGTTCTTGGGTTCTTGCTTTGATATAATTCTCTATAATAGTCTATAGCCACTTTAATTATCTCAGGTCTTTTCCTTATATGGTTTTTATTCTTAGATTTTACTTTTAACATCCATTCTTTTTTATCATTTAATTCTTTGACAGCCTTTTTGATTCCACCAGTTCTTTTTATGTGTTTTTCCAATGTTTGCTGTCTTTTGATTTTTCTATCTTTCCTTATGCTTTCGTTTATTTTTTTACTGACTTCTGTTATATTTTTTCTCCTTTCTTGATTATTTTCATTTGATTGTAACAGTTTTTTCCTTTCTTCAAGTAGCTGTTGAGTTTCTGTAGAGGTTACTGTTTTATTTACTTTCCTAGTTTCTGTTTTAAGTATGTTCAAAGTTTTTCCATATTTTTCTTCAATGGGTATGGTTTTATCTCCATACAATCCCACCAATATTGTTAGGTTATTTATAAGCTTGTCGCTATTCCCAGTACACATCAGGGCTGAGCTATCATTTTGCCATCTTCTGTTCTTTTTAATAGGCTTGCCTGTTAATGTAGCACGAACCATTCTGTGATCTGAATTGAAATTTAGGTTCTGTATAATAGAGACATTTTCAAACCTTTTGATGTTATTGGACATGATAAAATCTATTTCGTTTTTATAGAGACCATTAGGAGACATCCATGTCCATTTTCTTAAAAAAGCTATTGAGAATACTGAGTTTGTTTTGTAAAGCAAATGAAACTTGTCTTGCACCATTTTTACTTCTTTTACCATGTCCATATTTGCCTATTGTGTATTCTTCTCCTTGGTTATCACGCATTCCTATCTGACCATTAAAATCCCCCATCACTATAATCTGTTTGTGTGCACTTTGTATCGTTTCTTGCAAGTCGAAGTAGAACTTTTCTATGTTTGCAATAGCTTCTTTGTTACTTGATTCCGGTGGCGAATATGCTTGAATGATAGACCATTTTTCTTCTTTGTTGACAGGCAGTGTTATATTAAGGATAGCTATTCTTTCTGTGACTCCTTTAATTTCAATAATCCTATCAGTTAGTTCCTTTTTAATTAAGAAGCCCACTCCATATAGTCCCGGTGTCTCACCTATGTGGTGTAGAATGTAAGTTCCATAATCATGTATCGTTTCCCCATATCTTCTCATTTTACTTATTCCTATTATGTCCCATTTTAATTCGTGCGTCATGCTTATTATTACATACAAAATAATATACGTAAAGCATACAATACATATATAGATAAACATACGTACTACGTATGACTTACGTTACATACTTACGTTCTTCTGACAACTTTTTTCAGTTTACAAGTATTCTAAGTATTTTCTTAACATTGAATATTTTCATAGGTTAATTAACTAAAAATGAGAAAGATTATCAAGATATACGTTAACATTCGCTTCATTGAAGTTTCTTTATCAACACTATTATATAGGACAACTAAAGTTGAACAAGGATATTTTTCAACATTGTTTTTTAATCTTTTCGGTTTTTCTCACTGAATAATTTAACTATTGTTTACTACTAGTCTTTTGGCGTTTTAATGAGATTAACAGGGAGGTTTCCCTGTTAATCTCATTAAAACGCCAAAAGACTATTGTATCACTAAATGCCATCTATGAGTCGAAACTTATGATTTCTGTTCGAATATCCCGATCACCAGATCCGAATATGATAGTTAACATCTCACTTATGAATTTTCATTTGATTGGTAACTTGAGGGCTGTAAAACGCCCTCTTGTATACTCGCACTTACAATATTAGTAATTCGATATTATACTATTTATTTTTCCCTATTTCGATTTGTGAGAACAAATCATATTTGCACTGATTATTGTATTGTTACATCAAACGCCAGGGGGAAATCGCAGCTTAATTTGGACCATTTGGAAAGTAATTTTATTTTTATAAGTAAATTCGACTTGAGCAAAGAAAAAGGTATTTTTTTTGTATTTATTTAGGTTTAGTTAAACCAGTACCTACAGATAAATTGCGGACACGTCACATTTTGATGAACCTTCTCATTCACAAGTGTCGATGGCAATCTAAATTGTGTCGGCCCAGAACTGAGCTACTAGTTTGGCACTTTTGGTAGCGTCCATCAATTCCTGTAGGGAACAAACAACAGGACACGCAGGACACGATAGTAAGTACCCCATCGTTTGTTGATGAACCTGTAGACACAATAATGAGACTAATCTTACCTGTAGTTAAACACACTAGGACTAGGTACCATTACCAGACTCGAGTAATTCTACAAGATAAAGATCTACCTACCGTAGAAATCTCTTTATAAATAACTGTCAAATTTCTCCAAAAGATTTTAAACCATGAAATGTTAATGCTTAAGTTCGAAATCGAATGAGAAAATTTGCCAATTTGAGGTAACTTAATGCTACACTGGCGACTGTACAACATTGTACTGCAGTACTGAAATAGGTATCTGATGAAATTGATTGTCATTTTAAAGTGTGACAAATTAAATATCCGCCCAAGGGCCTCTGATTTGGCTTCATATGCTGTTGAGAAATATCAGGCATGCTGTTTTCCTCACGATGTTTTCCTTCACCGAAGCAAGTTTATTTTTTTTATTTTTTTTATTTGTTTTATATATTACAATCTAGCCTAATAAGGCTAATAAGCAATTTTAATCTAACTTAATTTGCTAAAAGTAAAATTATATCTAAGAGCACGTCCATTGCGTTCACTTAGCGTCTATTAAGGCGAAGTCACTTTGTTCTTGTGTCCATATAAATAGGTGGGTACTATATTACACTCGCGGTAAAGTCACAATTATATTATTACACTACACTAACTCAAAAGGTTTAGTCCTTTTGAGCCTTCTTACTATGTCCGTGTTACCGAAGCAAGTCATAATTATATAATACGCACATGAATCCGAAAAATCAGAAATGTGTGTCTTGGATTCGAACTCGAGACCCATGACTTAGCAGTGCAACGGTTTCACCACTAGACTCACTGGCATACCAATAATCATAAAATGCTTAAGGTGTTGATGTCCACAATTTACGTATATTAAGTAGTTTTACTTGCAAATTATGGTTCCCTTTACCTCTGCTCTCTTGGCATCATAATAAACTTTCATTTGCAATAAACAGCTTAACGTTTTGTAATAATGGTTGCATCTATTTATATGATTCTTTTGTGAAGTTATTGCCAATGACTGCTTCATAAACTCAAGTTTTATTATAAAATGAAAGTGATTGTGATGGATTTAATTTCTTCATGAAGTTTACACCTGCACTTTGAGAGTCTGACTAGCTGGAATAAGAGGCTGAAAGTATTATTTTTTTGGCTGTATGGGCAAATGCAAAGTTTTTAAAGTATTTTTAATCAGTAGTTTATGTCTAAAATTGCATTTTTAAACACCCTCACCGATTTTTTCAGGATTTAACTTCCATCCTGTATAACTCTCAGGTTCTAAGCAAAAACGTAACACAGGGAGGCGAAGCAATTACATTTAGACTGAAGCGAAGTTGATGCAGCCAGCCAAATGGAGACTTATTTTTGTGAGGATCAAAGCGATCGCGGCGGCACGTCAGTGACGTCACTTCCGCAAGATGGCGGCGGCGGCGCGATTGTTTGATGTGCGAGTAATGAAGTATGCCACCTCTCCCCGCTTCCTGGCTGTCGGGGTGTCAAGATACGGGCAATGACAACTCCTGTTTGCATATTAGATGGTACCTTTGCTGTATTTTCATGTGTTCTTTTAAGCTTGCCCTATCTACTGCGGTGTAAGAAGAAGCTCCATATTTGCCCTGATTTTCTGAACATGATATCAAATCAAATTGTGCCATCGAATCTAAGGATTTGAGAGAAATGAGCGACTCGCAACAACAAAAAACGATGCCTCTTACTAATGACATAACCTTCAAAAGTAGGTACCTTTTTTGAAACAAGAACACAACAAAAACAAAACGAAATCCAAAAACACGAAACGAAAACAAACCAGACTAAACAAAAATCAATCTAAAATCTGCCACTAGTCGCATTGCCCTTGTATTAATTAACAACTCCCAATCAGTCGTCCCGTGGCAACCTTTATTATTTAGTAGCGCTGTCATCAACGCAAAACGGATTTAAATTCAATTTCATATCGGGACTCGCATATTGAGTTGTTATATAGAGCATAATCGCGTTACTCAGTCCACTAGTGGGGATTACGTGCTTTTTAATAAAGTCGCCCCGGCAGGGGGTGACACCGGGACATTTTTATACAAAGAGGATTACTTTGGACGCGTTTATCTGAACCTTACAGGGAGACTTAGCCTTCTAAGTACTTTCAGTGAATGCGCACCCGTTTTACGGATACGTTCTACTCTGTACATAGGTAGGAGTAGGTGTGTTTTTGATATTTTGTGTTTGAAAATTGGGAATTTGAGGTGAATTTGTTTTTCCCACAAATAGGTCTATGTATGTCAATGAAGTATGATATAGATGGCTTAATACTAGTATCATTTTCCAATGTTCATGACCAACTTCTCTTGTCAAGGAAGTCTGCCTAATGGCATGTTTATCCTGCTTTGTTTTCATAACGATTCATAAATTGTCCTTATTGTGTGACATAATAAGTTCTACTTTGTTCCAATTTGATCATCTTGCTCAAACTGGACATTATTCATTGTGTCAATCAGTGAGATATACAGTACGGTATCACAAAAAAGACCCATCTCAATATCTACTTAACGTTCGCAACCAAACCAGCAAATTATCCAGCATGACTCAAGCATCCGTCGATCCCAAGTAATCACTGACCATCCCAAGATTAGCCTCAATACATCCGACCGAAACAACGTCGTCTGCGCAGGAGTTGAATTGAATAACGACGGTGTAACGACACCAACAATGGATGCTGCTCGCCAGTGCCCGACACTTCCAATTATCTCGTTGTGTGTGCATTACGTTGCTGGGAACTAATGTTAATATTCCGGGGTCCCGGGGTCCGGGGTGCGCGAATACTGACCTTAGAGATGAAGGGACCAAGGAGATGTGAATTGAGCTGGTACTTCGTGTATTTCTGTTACTTATGGAGGAGGTACGCTCTTCTTCGGTTGTATACGAGTCGACAAAGGCACGAGAGTGTATTCCTGCACGCGTTGTATTGACTACACTTCTATCTTAACTCATCGAAGACAAAGTGACATTTTTTGTCTTCATTTTTGACACCTTGCTGAAGAAATTTCTCCAATCCGTCATAATGTCTTTTGTTTTTTCTGTTTCTATTGTCCCGCATTCTACGCGTGCTGATTATAATTCCTGTCTATAATTTTCAGTCAAGATGTCATTGGATGTCCAAAAGATATTTTTCTCCAAACATTCTTGAGTCTTGTCTAAAGCAAACAAAATGCCATAAAACTATTTTCATATAATAATGAGTAACAAAGTATTCATATCTTATGCAGAATAAAATGTATGAAATTGTCGCCCTAGCATGTTTAAGTCTGCAAACGTACAGCGATAAACGTCGCTTGAGTAACGAGCAATTGTTTGCGCGACTATTAGCGAAATCGCAGTAAAACAAAAATGTAAACAACAAATAAACTCGCGGTGGTCCCATATGAATATCAATTTGTTTGCCTCAGCGACAGCGTCATTGAATTAGCGGCCAAATTGAATCACAACTGCGACAACCTTGCCGGTGCGACGTCCCGCGAAACTTTTCCTCCTATTAATTTACAAAGCATCTCCTTTCACGCCGACCAAACGAATCTAACCCTTCCCAACATCCATTCAAGACTTAACTTCCCTCGCACAGACCCTAAGTTTGTTCATTATTTTTACATGTCATTGTGCAAGTGACGTGACTACACACGATTCGAAATGAGACTCTATATCCCGGAATTAAGCTCGCTATTCCTTGTAATGCGCCACGAGGGTGTATCTGGTGAAATTATGATGCAGTCTTTATTCGTGAGCCGTCGGGAGCGGTTGCAGTAATCACCGCGTATCTCCATCCAGGGGTGGGCTGTGAATAGAGCCCTAATGAACTGGATTTAGGAGTTTTTGTGCCGGCGACTCGTCAGCTCCGAGGTGCAACCGAGCAATTATGACGGACTAAACAAACGTGGCCCCAGCTCGTACACGGCCTTTCAATTACTGACTTGCAAGCGAACTGCTTACTATCGACCACTTCTTTGGGTAATTGCTTTTACGTGTACGGCGGGTTATTCTGTGAGTTTTTAAGCTTTAAGTTCTCGGGCGGTCAGTGATCGATCTGAGGGACCCTGTTTAGATTGATGGGCCATTCTCCAAGCTAGTACCTATACCTCGCCATTACGTTACGTGGCGGCGAGTGCCGACCTTCTCCGAACATCCAATCGTTCTTAATCTTCTTAGAGCGGAGCTAGCGGAATTATTTGGAATCTAAGCACCTAATATGCTTAGATAATAAAAGGTTTCGCAATTGTGGGCGGCTTTGTTGGCAGTCCTCTGTTCTGCCGGTAACAACGTCTTATGGATGTATTATTTGGGTCCAATTACGATTTTGATCGTATTATAAAAATAATAGAAGCAATTCCAGTAACAATTTGTGTTTCTTCCCTGTAATAGGTACGGTTTCCTTTTTTGGGTGCTGTCGTAATCTTCTAGTTGTGAATTAGGCTTAAGGAGAAAGAACATTTTTTATGTTACGGAAATATATAGGTAAGTACCTCACCACACACCTAAAATCTTTCGTTTTCTAGACTTTTGAAAAGTGAAACTGAAAAAGTAAAAAATCCTAGGAACTTTTTACTGCACTTACCTTTCCTAATATTACCAAATATTCTTTTTAAACACACTGGCACTTCTATATTTGTTACAATCACTCGTGTCTAATAATATCCTACCGACTTACCGTCTCTTTTAAAGTACGTGCCGACATACTTATATCAACGTTGTCATAAAACGAACATCAAACTTAAGTTTAAAACAGACGAACACATAGCTACAGATTTATTATACCTAGCACGGCTATTATCTACACATTTCTAAAACATATGCATAGTTACCTACGTGTTCACTAACTAAACTGGCTAATTTTAAAAGAACTTAACCACCAGTGTTTGTAAAAGGAATGAGGACTTTAGCCAGATGATGGAAAGAGTGATATTTGTTTAGCAAAGTTACAGCGGCTGTAAAAGATGAGACTGTTCTTATTTATTTACGACGGTGCGGCGAGCGAAGTGGAGCGAAGATGATATGAATGATAAATGACCCTCTGAACGCCCCGCGCCCCCCTTCGCCCCCCCTCTCACACGTGAACACACGAGGTGTTCTCTCTAGATGCCTACTTAAGTCTGCGCCGTGAATGCCGAGAAGTGATAACCGTTTGAATGAAAAAGAACTCGTGACGAATATTGATATCGTAAATGTGTTATGTTAATAATGCTGTCAGGAGCACGTTGATGACTCTGAAAATCGTGAGTCACCGTGAGGCCGAAAAGTGGATGATTCACTTATAATCTTCATTCGAAGGAAATTAGTGTGGGACATGATGCAAATACTTGATACATACAGATAGAACTAGAAGGTGCCTGTAATAGTTTTTACTGCTCAAGTAAATCTACTAAATCTTCTAAATTTTTAAAGAAATTTTAAGAAAGATCAACTTTAAACCCATCAACAGAACGATAACCGCCTCAGTTCAGTCAGGATAGTGCACGAAACGGTATCTTATGTAAATAAACTCAAGTAAATACCGGTCTCCGGACGCATCAATCTCAACGTCTAGCCGAACTCATCGGAGCTAAACGGATTTTTTCAAGCCAATAGCCGCGCATCAACACGCGTGACGCCGGCGCGATTGGCCGACACTTTTTGTTCCATTTTCGAATCCTTTGTTTTTATTGGTTGACACTTAGCTAAGACAAAGGGGCGATTGTATGTGTGTGTGTGATTTAGTTGTGTGAGTTAAGAACGGCTTCCTACATGGAGCGGAGGTGTGGGTCGACGGCTCGACGCATGTGGGTAAAACGTGCCTGGGCTTCTGATTTTGATGTAGGTACGGCCCTTCGTTCTATGTGAACTCGAGTGGACTGTTTATTTTTATTGATGCCATTTACTATGTGTTGGTAGGTATGTTTTGATGCTGGTCATTTAATGTTGCTATATACAAGTAAAGGGCAATGGAGAGGGCTATGCTCGGAGTTTCCTTGCGCGATCGAATCAGAAATGAAGACATCCGCAAGAGAACCAAGGTTACCGACGTAGCCCGAAGAATTTCCAAACTTAAGTGGCAGTGGGCAGGTCACATTGCTCGCAGAACGGATGGCAGATGGGGCCGAAAAGTTCTGGAGTGGCGACCGCGAACCGGAAGACGTTGCGTTGGAAGACCTCCCACTAGGTGGACCGATGACCTGGTGAAGGTTGCGGGAGTCCGCTGGATGCGAGTCGCATGGGACCGGTCAATGTGGCGACACTTGGGGGAGGCCTATGTCCAGCAGTGGACGTCTTTCGGCTGAAATGACGATGATGATGATGATGATATACAAGTAAGTATGAAATCTTTAGGTATACCTAAGACGTAAACAATCAGACTGACTGCATGTAGGTAGTACACATAATATCACGCCTGTAATCCCCGAAGGGTTAGACAGAGGTGTTACCTAATAGTACACCAACATTTCGCTAGTGATGTTTAAGTCCTATCTAATTAGGGAGCGACCCTATTGCCATTAACACACCACAGCTTAGGTGTACTGTACTTTAGAAAATCGATAAGTACTTACCTACAAAAGCTATTTGCATAGAATTAATCAAATATTATTACACATTTTTGTTTTTTTTTTTCACTGACACCGTCTTAGACTAACAAGCAGTCTTTGACAATGATTTCGTTCCCATCATCACTTCAACCCATCTTTGGGCCTATCTACCCCTGTCCCAAATTCCATCCACTAAGCTGTATCGTCTGTCGATTCAAACCTTAAACAGTCGCAAGAAATTACTGGAAATAATTCAAGTTCACCTCCAGACGGGGTGCTATGATTAATGACTGGGATTATTCAATTAAAGACTCGGCAGGTGACGGAGGGGGTGTTAGGGGGTGTAAAAGGGGGTGCTTTATCTTCTGTGGCTACTCGAGGGGATGAATTAGCCTGGCCACACGTTTCGTGGCGATAGAATGTTGGTTTGCCTTTTTGAAATTGTTGTTGATGCTGTTTTGTTTTTGATGTTTTCTTGGATGTTTGAGTTTGTGTTCTTCTTGTCCATAAGAAACCTACATTTAAAATTTAATTAATTCAAGCATGAATGTTATTGTATAACCCCCGACGCAAAAACAAGTTTGTTCTAAGTTTGACCCCTATGTTTGTGTGTCTGCCTGTGGCACCGTAGCTCTTAAACGGGTAAACCGATTTGGATGCGGTTTTTTTTATGTTACTCCTATTCCTACAATTATTAAAAATACTTCTGGTGTCCTAATAATAGGTGACCTGCATAGCTAATCACAACGCTTCGATTCGATTTGCGATTCGGAAAGTCGCTCGATTTCGTAATGTCAAAAAAAGATAGACACCGTACGACTTTCCGAATCGAAAAGCGAATCGAAGCGTTGTGAATAAGGGGCCAGGGTAGGATAATGTTTCGCACTTTATTCCTAAAGGTACTAAATAATCCCTTCGGCAAGCCGCAGGAGGAGCTAGATTTCGAATCCGCTCCCACCCAAATTTTTTTGTTTATGTTTAAAATCTTTAATTACCGGGCAGATGATGGTTTTACAGCTGAAAAATGGTTATCATAAATTTTAAAATCCTCCCATACGAGTTAAGCATGGAAACGCCCTCAATTTTTCAGTTATATTGTTTTATTTCGAAAACTAGAAGATTTATTGCTAAAGTTTTAAAACAAAATTGTAGAGTAAACAATTTGCTTTCAAAAAAAAAATTGTGACGGTAAAAAAGTTTACTAGGTATTTCGGAGATGTTAATTTTTATTTTTTTTAAATTGAAATTTCAACCTCAAGTTAAAAAAAAGTTAGGGGTTGCATAAAAAAAGTTTAAATTTAAAAGCTGTCTGTATTCTTACTCGGATTGATAATAATGTGAAACGGTTCAAAAATTTTCTATAGGGAAAAAGTTATGGCCGAAAAACCAGGCCCTGCCGCCCCCTATGGACGAATTCCGCCCATTCACGAACTTAACCTAAGTTTTAACCCTTTCGATTTTTGGGCCAAGTTTGAAAGCAATCGGTGCATAATTGCGACCTGTAGAGTGTGGCTAAATTTTGCTAGTCGCCCCACATGCCAAATCAACTGCCGGTTAAAAAGTTTAAATATAATGTATATGTGTACGTAATAATACGTATGTAACATACATACGTATTATGCATTTGGGCTCTAGGGGCCTTAGTTAGACCCCCTATAGTACCTATTTAAATAAAAACAAAATATTAACCACATAAAATTGGAAAAACAAAAGTCACACTCAACACACACACTGTTAGTTTGTATTAAAAATCACAGATGGCGTTACTCGTCGAACAATGTAAACCACATACAGAACAAGTTAATGTTTCGAATTTGAGCTTGTGTTGCGAATTATACACCAATTTTCTAACCATTACATATTTACTTGGTATTTTCACAGACAGTAGGTATTTAGTTTCTCAGGTAGGTGCATCTTGACCTTACAATAAGTAGTAGGTAGATTATGTAGGTCACCATTTTATAAATGGCAGTTTTAAATATCACATTTTCTTAAATATTACCCACATTTTTAACCGACTTCAAAAAGGAGGAGGTTCTCAATTTGTCGGAACCTTTTTTTTTTTTTATGTAAGTTCCCCGATTACTCGAAGATGGTTGGACCGATTTGGATTTTTTTGTTTTGTTTGAAAGGGTATACTTCCCAGATGGTCCCATGATCATCAAGTCAGGATCTGATTATGGGATCCTGGAGAAATAGAGAGAACTCTTCAAATTTTATAGGCACACTTATAGCGATTTGGGTAGTTTTTAGAACAGTACTTTTTCGGAGTAGTCCCATTTCAATTTGGTGAAGATCTGATGAAGAACTTCGGAGATAGGCAACGGAACTCCTCAATAAATGATAGCAAATGGACGGGGATTGCTGAAATCTCAAGTCTGTCTATTGTTTACCAGTACATAACATAACATCACGCCGGTACGCTGTGAAGGGCTAAGCACATGTGAACCACAAAAAAGTGAAAAATAAAAACTTTTTAGCAAAAAATAAAACCGACTACAAAAAAGTGAAAAATAAATCAAACAAACAAAGGTCACTGATTTCTGAAGCTAGTTATTTTTCACTTTTTTGTAGTCGGTATTATTTTTTGCAAAAAAGTTTTATACTTTTAAAACTATGAAAAATTATTTTCGTGTCTACTACTGGAGCTGAACACAACACAAGCCTCTTTGCAGCATCACACCACAATCCCATCGAACAATATCCCACGATATTTGGTTATTATCTCCGTGGGTAAGTACTAGGTAGGCATGAATGTGCAGCGATGGCACTTGAAGGGTTCAAGTAGGACTGCGCTGAGCACCATCCAGCCGAGTGCTGGACGTGTCAATGTCGATGCTCAGGCGCTCAGCAAGGTTAGCCTACTGTGTTGTGTGTGGCACTAGCTGTTTAAAACGTGTTTTTGGTCGAATGAAACTGGAATTTTGGGATAATATCTTCTTTCAACGTTAGAGAAAAGTATAAAACACTGTAGAAATAGAAGAAAAGAAAGACTAAATGACAGTTTTCAGTACCTATGGTATGATTTTTTTAGTGCCATGTTAATGAAGTTCACTTCGTAAAGAAGATAGAAGTTGTCGAGCTTTGCGTGCTGCTACACCATTTCCAGACTCATAGTTTTTGAGAAACTGCATTGGTGGAGAAATCCTACCGACTAATTTAAAAGCTACCTACATAGGTATACCGCAAATGTAGAACAGCTACTCGTATTAACAACAAACTTTGTCACCAACAGCCAAACATGGTCACAGTACCCGTTGAACAAAACTAACACAACACAACTTTATCAACTCGTACTGGAAAAAATTACCTTTACATTTTTTTTTATTTTGTGAAACGTCCGTGTTCCAGTCTACCTTTATTTACCCGAGACATAACTAACATGAGCTGGGCTCGCGACTGTGTTCCACTTAAGGTTTTTCCACCCGGACCAACTTCGCTTAGTACAAGTGCCTACCTATGCAAATCTGAACAGCTAGTAACGGTTAAAAATTAGACGGAGTTTGAAATTGCTGGTGTTTTTAACCTAGTTCTGATGAAGAGTTTTTTGGAATTTGTTTTTTTTTTGTAAATACCTTTAATGAGAGCTGAATCGGCGATTAATGTAGCCACATAATGAGCCAGAGTAACCTATTCTTATTCCTTATTGCACACGAAATTAAAAGATACACAAAATTATAATACATAGCTTAGCCCAGAATTGGGTTTTCTTACAGCGAACCTTACTTTGATTGCAAGATTTGCAGCGGAAGTTATAATTATGTAAATAAATAAATATCGCTGGACATTACACACAGCGCCACCTAGTGCCACACTAAGCAACGAGGCTTGTGTCGTGGACACCAGATAGTTGATATACTACATTATACATTTTGTTTGTTGACATACTTATAATACCTATAAACATCCATGACTCGGAAACTAATGCCCATGCTCATCACACAAACATTTGCTCCTACCGGGATTCGAACCCAGAACCCTAAGAGCGGAAGGCAGCCTCACTACCGCTGCGCCATTCGTCATATAATTAAATTATTAATAATTTATAATATATATAATTTATATATCATTTTTTAAATATTATTCATTTTCGGGTACATTTAATTAGCTAGCGTTGTGTTTTTATCTAGTTATCAAAACGAAGGTATCAACGATTCGAAAAGAAGTAGAACAAGTTAGGTTTGAGGTTTGGCAAGCTTTCATTTTATTCTTAACAGTGAGACAAAACTAAGCTACTGAATTACTTAGACGTCTCAACGTTAATTGTGTCAACGTTCTCAGGGTTTCGCATAAAAGTAAAATTAAATTCGTGTCTTGCGATCATTATGAATCACGTAACTTGTTGTCTTTAACCAATCATCAATTTCTGTGCGATCTCAAGCTCTTATAAAAAAAACATTCATTATCAAAACTACAATAATTTTATTTAAAATGTAAGTTTGTTACTTCAAGATTAATTAGCATCAAAACATAATGACAATAGCGACCAATAGTCACCACACTTAACGGCATAGTAATGATCGCCCGAGGCATCCTCCCAGGGTACCAGGGTGGCAGCCGGTGGCAGCGGTGGCAGGGGATGCAAGGGTTACGTTGATTAATTAATTATTTTTGTACCAAGTCCCGCTGTCCCGGGAACTGGGACACCCCGGACTTTTAGGTCGATAAGACAATTTCTACATGCTGGCGAGAACAGTTGGGTAGAATTTGGTTTGGGTTTTTCATGACTGAGCTCGGTTTTAAGAAATGAGCACAGATTTGTTTTGTAGATACGTTCGTTATTACCTCTACTCAAAACGCGAAATTAAATAAATAAAAGTTTTATTCAGTTCCCATAACAAGGTACAATATTAAAAAGCTAGTAACAAAAGACAATGATCCTTAAGCGCTAGATTTTTACAAATTCCCTGGACTCCATACTAGGGTACCCTGTGTCGTGGGGTCCAGTCTCTTCCGTAGTAAGGGTAACATGTTAGCTTTAAGGGGACTACAGGAGCTAAACGCGAGTTTTATGATGCAAAAAAGTATATGATTCACTGCAATAAACAAAACCAGAAAAAATATGATATTCTTCAGGATATATGCTAGTATGATAGTGTTTTGAAAACATAATACAACTAATTTTACTTGATAAAAAAAAATCACGAAATTGATGTCGATTCTGTTGTGCACAAACCAAACTTAATTTAGGCTATTGCTATCTTTCTCTCTCTAATAAAACGAGAATGAGACAGACGTCATTTAACTAATAATTCCGTACAAATGAAGAGTGCACGTAAAAACATGTCGACTAAAAACACGGTGAAGTGCAAGGCGTAAACTAGTTTGACATCTTTAACTTAGTTCATAGCTATAGCCGTCCTTTTCTCGCACTGTCTTTTAGTAAAAGATAGCAATAGCCTAAATTAAGTTTAGTTTGTGCACTACAGAATCGACACCATTATCTCCAAAAAATTCTTTTAACGAGTAAAAACCATGTACAAATACATGCGATCATTCTGATTTTTGGCAAATCATTCTACAAGCAACATATGCATATTAGCATGATAGTTATTTATTTTTTTAGTTCAATCAATAGATTTTTTGTAAATCGCAAAAAAAACCCGCATTTCGTACTATTCGGCCCGCAGTGACTGACGTAACAACCACTTTGAAGCTGGTTAGAACTTTATTCTAACAGTATTTCAAACTAAGTTTAAACCACCACAAATAGAGTTGCTAATTTAGCTCCTATAGTCGCCTTAAGACAATACACACCTTATGGAACCACCATTCTCCATAATTATGAAATCTTTCCGTTATATCCGCCATAGTAAAATTAAAGCATCCGTGAACCAAAATAAACAACCAAGTCGGAAGGAGGAAAGTTTTTATCATTTTCTTCTGAATGGTTCTTAAGAAATGAGTCAGCCGGCGTCACTTACCGCTATTCCTAATCACCGGCAGTTTACTGCTAAAATGCTAAGAAAGTTACTTATTACTCACAATAAATTATGATTCAACTCCAAGTAATAAAATAAACTGTAAACTCTATGTAATTAAATATTTATGGACTGTTAAACTTTCCAACTTTGCAAGTGGATTTTTACTCGTCAGTGGACGCTAGATTACTCTAAAAATATTTATAATACCGACTATTCGAAAATCCGCATGTATAAAAGCTTAATACAATTCCACACACGCATTTTGTAAAATAAAATCTAGGCACGCAATATATTTTAGTTCAAACCAATTCGTATTACACTCACGGGAGAATTCTAAAAATTCTCGCCGCGTAATCAAAACAAAGCACGAATAGGTACAGATTGGTGCATACGTACTATATTGTAACAAAACATAAAATACGAGCTGAAAAATCATTCCCTTCCGAAAGGTTTAACAGAAAATCGTTAGAGTTAAAAAAAAATTGTTTTCCTCGCAAACAAAACGTCCATTAAACGCGAACTCTCAACCCCATCCCTTCCGCGGTATTATAATAAATGGCGCAATAATGGCACAATATAATATTAACACAAAGTTAAACGCGTTTTTATTTTCCCGCCGAAACTTCAGTGCCGCTCTGGTGAACATGGCGTGCGACGCCATTTCTCCTCTTTACGGGCGCGTTCTCAAAAAATGGCTCCAGGAATAAAATAAATCGCAAATATTTATCAAAACGCAGCCCCGCTTCGGATGCGGGCCAAGGATGTGTCGATGTGCCTAATGTGAGACGTAATAAGGGGCTTAGTGCTTTTTAATATTTTTAACAGCTAACATTGAAGCTCTGCATGAATAGGCTGCTAAGGGGGTGGTGATTCCGGCCCTGGTTAAATCCATGGTCAGGAGCGAGACGGAATGGGACGCCGTCACCTCCTTTTGCGAAGCAGTCATGCTAGCGAAGGAGGTGGCGGAACGTGACAGGTAGAGAACCTCACGTCCCGGCCGCCGCGGGAGACGCCCCGGGCGTCGGGGTCCACGTGGTCGCCCCCGGCCACCGTAGGCGCGGGCCTGTGGACGGGAAGCTATGGGCTAGCTTGCCGTCCGTCCATCTCATGACGACAGGCCGTGTCGACGGCGCGTTCGTGTTCCACGCGCGCCTCAAAGAGAGTCAGCAAAAAGAAAGGGGTCCGCAAGGGCCGATGCCTGCCGGGGTTGCGGGACTGTTCGAAAGAGATACCGTAGCCCCGGAACACAAAGGGCGATGAAGATCTGAAGAAGAGAAAGAGATGAAGGAACATGAATGGGTTTTAGTCAGTAAAAGTCTGACACTCCCCCCTGCTCCGCCCAGAGCGGGAGGAGTCATTTGATGATTAACTCCTCTTTGATGAGTAGTATATAAAGGCGCAAAAAAATATATGTTACTTATTAGACTCTAAACTTTAATTGGTACAATTGAAATAATTATTTATTAAAAAACTTTATTATTGCCATATGCAAAAAATATTCAAAATGAAGCATTTTTTCTTTGAAATTTCGTAACTACTCCTAAACGGCATTAAGTTTTAGTTTTTTTTTTCACACTAATATTTGTCACGTTTTTCTTCACAAAGTGTACAATTGGCATTTTGATCTAATAATTTATTAGGCTACAATTAAATAAAAATACCACTCATTTCGCACTATTCGGCCCGCAGTGACTGACGTAACAACCACTTTGTAGTGCAAGCTGATTAGAACTTTATTCTAACATTATTTCAAACGAAGTTTGAACCACCACAAATGGAGTTGCTAATTAAGCAGATACCCCAGCCTTAAATGCATGATATTATTATGCAAAGATAAACGATACTGGATGCTTTTGCATTACTGATTAAGTTTCGATCAGATTTAATGTTAGATTTACGACATTTATCAATACGAGTATCAATCATCGTTATGTGCTGATCATTAAATTTATAATGCTAATTCATATCTATTACTGAAATTAACATTGTAAATTATAAACGGTGACGATAAAACTCCTATACAACAAACGAGTGTCGATGTCTGACTGACAGAATGCCTTTTTCGACAAAAAAAAAATAATGGATTTTTTTTGCACCATCTTCAATGGCTCTGTCGACATCGATACAACCAATGTCCCGTCACTACAGGGTCGACAGGTTGCAGAGCGCGGACATTTTGTTTTACAGCGCGAGGTCGCGCGGGCCGGCCGAATTATGAAAATATTACATCGACTCCCTCTGAAAAACACGCTTTGACATTTCGTAACGCGGTAATAAGTTGTTTTTGGCGAGTTAACTCCATGTTTGACACGATTTTTAGTTCATTTTGATTTTTTATTCACTTATCCTTTCTGTTTTTCGTTTTCTCGTGAATTAAATGAGTAATGTAAGTGCTTTAGCGGTTATGAAGGCTAGGAGTTAAGTGGGTTTTTAATGTTAAGATTTCAGTACATTATGGAAATCTTTTTCCTTAATAAACGTTACAAAAGTCTTGTGGTTACATTTTTGTTCTTCCTCTATTTCTCAAAAATCTTGACGGCATTTTTTCAAACGGGGAATTACATATTATTTCTTGGAATGTAGCACTTGTCACCGTTGTATACCTAGATTTGTGGCATCATTCATCATCTAATCATCATCAGCAACTTTACCATTGCACGTTATTTGTAAGCAAATAACGTGCAATGGTAAAGTTGATCTTACCTACCCCAATAGGTACTACCTACATTTTATATTGTTGAAGTGAATACAAGTTCTCGTCTTAAAATGTGTCTGATGGCGTAGATTATAATCTTTAGCATCAGTACAACTTTGATAACTTATACATAGTTGAATTTCGGAAACGTTACGCTTTAGAAGATTTTGTCTCATACAATACTTGTTTGTATTAATGGCAGCTCACCATCATCTGCCTAGCGTTTTCCTAACTATGTAACGATCGACTTCCAGTCTAACCTTTATGTCTTGTGACTGGGACTGTAGCTACATTTAATTTTCATCTTTGTTTCGACAATTCAAAAGTGCCTGTATCTGGCCTACTTGAAATAAATGCTTTAATTTTGATTTTAACCGGATGCAGCTGAATAAAAGTATTTTACACGGAGCGACTGCCTGATGATGTATTGATGCCAGCTATAGATGAATACTTATCGGTTTTATGAGGGCCTGCTATTTTGACATTAAAATAAAATAAGTTAAAAAAGTTAATTTAATTTTGCCTTTTCCAGTTATCGAAAACTTAACAAAAAGACCAACTTTCCTAAAACAAATAAAATTAACAGACACTAAAATCAATAGTAATTTTCACCATGAAACAGTGGCACAACAATTCAAGCTAATGAATTGATCGCGTGCGGGGGTGACCTACGAACTGGGCTGCATTCGGATGCATTAGCGAAGCTTCCGGGGCGAACCACCCTCCAGGTTTTTTACTCTAATGCTTTATAAACATACATCATCTACTAAGCATTAAGGTGGATGTTCCAACCAGCCCGCGAAATTTAAATTGTCTTACGTTTCTTGCAATTTGCAGGCCAGTGCTAAGTTGTATGTTGATTAAAATATTCCTCGCGACTGTAAGACGTATGTAGTTACAGAATTATAATCATCAAAACTATCAATTCAACCCTCGAAGTGCATAAAGGTGACTTTGATCTTGAAAAAGTCATTCTTGCACATGTATGAGCTGACGCTACCCTGACGCTTTCACCTTAAGAAGGATATCAGCTGTTTGTGAGTATAAATACCTACTAAGCGTTAGTGTGTTGTTATTTTACGGCCATTTTCAATAACTTACTGTTCGGTTTCGGTAGGTAACAGACGGTTAGAAACAAACCGTCACAGAAAATCTTTCTTTGATTTTTCTATGAATCAAGTGACAGGTAGGTGACGCGGATAGGGCACGCCACAATAGTGGCGATAAGTCCCCTCTTTGAGGAGTGGCTGGAGAGACGCCACGGCGTCCTCACCTTCCGCCTGACGCAGGTTCTTACCGGACACGGATGTTTCGGTAAGTTCCTGCATCGAATCGGGCGGGAGGAAACGCCCGGGTGCTATCACTGTGAGGATAGGCGGGAGGACACGGTGGAGCACACTGTGGAGGTGTGCCCCGCTTGGGTGGAGCACCGCCGTGTCCTCGAGGTGGCGATCGGCGGCGGCGACCTCTCGCTCCCGGCCCTGGTTCGTGCCATGGTCCGGAGCGAGACGGAATGGGACGCCGTCACCTCCTTCTGCGAAGCAGTCATGCTAGCGAAGGAGGTGGCGGAACAGGACAGGGAGAGATCCTCACGTCCCGGCCGCCGCGGGAGACGCCCTGGGCGTCGGGGGCCACGTGGTGGCTTCCGGCCACCGTAGGCGCGGGCCTGTGGACGGGGAGCTATGGGCTAGCTCGCCGTCCGTCCGTCTCATGACGACAGGCCGTGTCGACGGCGCGTTCGTGTTCCACGCGCGCCTCAAAGAGAGTCAGCAACAGTGAAGGGGTCCGCAAGGGCCGAAGCCTGCCGGGGCTGCGGGACTATTCGAAAGAGATACCGTGGCCCCGGAACACAAAGGGCGATGAAGGAACATGGATGGGTTTTAGTCAGTAAAAGTCTGACACTCCCTCCTGCTCAGCCCAGAGCGGGAGAAGTCATTTGATGATTTCCCATCCGAAAAAAAAAAAAAAAAAGGTAGGTGACGCGGATAGGATATTTCAAGCTAACTTTGTTTATAGAAACACCGATAGCTGCGAGACGTGGCATATTAACTGACAGTTGTACATAAGTAAGTTATAGAAAACGAGCCTTAAGCTTTCATGGTTTAAAACTAAACTTATGCTGTCACCGACGGGATATCTTCCGTGATTTTCCATTACTTTGAACTCCCGATATTTCAACACTGTTGCAAGCGCCATGATCGCGGGATGACTGGTGAATGCGGGTGTGTGGTAAATAAATAGTTAGGTGCAGACAAATCTGTCGACCCTCTTTATAAGACTCTCTCTCTTTTCTTGCATTTTTTTTCTTTCAAAATAATGAACAATCACGGAAGATATCCTCTAAAGTGACAATATAAGCCTACTAAGTGTATTGATGACGAAGAAGCAAGATTACAAATACTGTTTGCGCTATAGGTTTGCTGACAACAAAGGCGACAGGGTTCAAGGATTGTTACAGCTACGTTCAAGTCAGTTTCTGATCTAGCAGGTCATCTTTTGTCTTCTATTTAGTTGACTGAACCAGATTTTAACAATTTTTTGGCTGGTTTAAGTGTATTTTTAACCGACTACCAAAAGGAAGAGCTTGTCATTTCGTCTGTTTTTTTTTTTAATATAGCAAATAAAAACTTGACGTGATGAACAAGGGGACAAGATATTACAGTGAGATAAAAAAATATGTGGGGAACGTGGCTCATTTCCCGTGATTTTAATTTTTCCCTTAAATATTCGGAGCTGTTAAAATCTGGGTCCAACCATTAGACATTCCTCGGAATCATTACCGCACTTCAAGGCCGGGGGCTAAAAATACTTTAAAAATTCCAGCATAGCGGTGTGACGCGGGTAGACCTTAACGATAGAAGGGTAGTATTTCCGGTTCCTGTTCAGAGGGGGCCGCAGGGAAGCCGGAGGGGGGAGGGCCGGTCATCTTTGTGTAGCGATAACCGGAAGGCAAGGGCTCGAAGGACCGAGGGTTATGTCAACTGTGAGGTATTTTCAAGTTTCTTCCCGTGGCTGTTGATTATTCGACACGAAATTCTAATGTGATTTCGGATGCAAATGTTTTTGGGAACGAGCATCTAAATTGTTGAATGTCCTTTTAACTAATTCCTTTGTTCTCGTTATACCTACATGCTTCGAAATAATTTCTAAAATCAGTGCTGTCTTTAAGGTGTCCAGATCTTACAACTTATGCTGCGACTTAAAGCTACATGGTTTCATTCTATTCTAGTGGTGTGTCCGTGGAACTGACAAGTCATAGGTCTCAAGTTCGAACCCAGACACGCACCTCTGATTTTTCGGATTCATGTGCGAATTGTATAATTGCTTCGGTGAAGGAAAACATTGTGAGAAAACCAGCATGCCTGAGAGATATTTCTTGACGGCATGTAAAACCAAGTCAGAGGCCCATGGGCGGCAAAATACCGACACCAAGTTGGGTACTAACAAGACGATAAAGAAAGATGGTTTCATTTGCAACGGTATCATCTTTCCACTCTCAAATCGCGTCCAATTTTTCAGACAAAACGTTAAACTCGCAGAAAAGTCTCATCGAGCGCATCAGACTAAAAGTCCGTTCAATATGTCTGTTCAAGAAACAGGCCACTCCGGAGCAATCACCGACTAAATGGCTACTTTTAGTGCGAACAATAATAATTTTAGTTGCGAGTGAGTGCTCCAATAATGGGGACAATTTCCAACGATTAACCGAACGGCAGCCGAACGGCGAATGCTGTGCCGAACGCTTTTGCAGGACTCTTGTAAAAATGGCGCTAATGACCGCCGGTTGAGTGCACTACTTGTAGTAATCGCGATGATTTACGCTTTATGCTTAACTATTTGTATGAATGCTTGTCTTTGAGCTTTTAGTTGATAGTGAAGTAGGTTGTGAGTCAGGTTCTTGGTACCTAATTTTGATGATTTCGAAAGGGTATCGTGTTCTCTTGGGTATCTGGGTTTTGATGGTCGTTGAAGGTGAACTAAGCAGGTGGACCATGACCGAATCCCGAGTAAACGGGAATGTCGAGGTGATGATGAGACGGCAGACCCACCTCAACATGATTACGAAAATGATTCACGACATTTTCACGAGCAATTCCTTCCTAGTATTAGAAAGCAAACTACCATTTTCTCTTCACGATGCCATCAATTTTTGAGGCCTTTCTCACTTCCACCTCTTCTTGCGGATAAGTTCTATCCCATTTTGCCTTGTCCCAAAGCCCGATGTTTCATTTTCTAAAACAAAAATGAATGTTCCCAAAATATAGGTACAGCCGCCAAGTTGCCCCACAGTGGCGCAACTTATCTGCGGCACGGAAGCTGGCTCTCTTGCGACACGACTTATCCATTTATCCGCCACCTCTCATCCGACGCTACATGGGGTTAGAAAGTGGCCACCGTAACTAGAACCATGCTCTCTTGTTTAATTTTTAAAGTTTTATAAGAAAACGTTAAATGGGTGGAAAGTGTTGGTGGAAAATTCAAAAAAATGTGACGATGGAAAGGTTATCTTTATAGTTGGATTTTATACCTATAATTATTTTTCTTTTAATTTTTTTTTACATTTTTAAATATTCCTTAAAAAAAAAAAGCAAAATAAAAACATCAAAAATATAAAATGGTATACCGGAACTATCGGAACAGGGTCCAAGCTACCGTAAGTACACCTATTATCTATAAAGCTTTTGAATTAAAATAAATTCTAAGTTGTTTTTATGATAATGAAAAATTGCTTTTATGATGAAGTATACTTAACTTTTTCCTTATGCTAACAAAGATTTCGACCCACACAGGATTTTTAAAGTGTAAAACTGACGAAGAAAGTTGAAAAACTTTCCAACTGCAACAGAACCAAATTAAACACATCTTTTGTTCTAAACTTAAACAAAATTGAAGTTAATATTTACCTTTATTTTCGGAACTACCTTCTTTTATTTGTTTGCAAGCTCGAATAAGCTTTTGCTCTATCATTATCAGAGTTTCAAGTTTATTCATAAAGTACCTACGTTACTTTTTACATTGAAGCCGAACTTATACGTTACGAGCGTTAATATGTAAACACTTAACAACTTTTAAAAGTGTTTCTCCTTCTGTTCTGATTAAAATTTCATGTTGTTACGAACATAGTATTTTGGAACTCATATTTTTATGAAAAAATTGCATTTAAATTTAGAACAGTGTATACATATTGGTAGTCCTCACTGTACGCATAGTTAATAGTTGACAGACCAACAAGTATTGGATTGAGAACCCTATCGAACAGGACCATTACGAATGATTTTTTAAGAATGGAGGCGTAATGTTTTTGTAGTATCGACAGGAAATGGATATGGAAAGGAGTATGCACTTCGATGGTAGCGGGCGTTGAGGAAAATGAATCGCTGCGTGAAAAACTAAAAACAATATATTTGTAAGTTTTTCTTGTGTGGAGTTTACAAAATGTGACGGATTCACTTTGTGGCGAATGTACAATAACCCTGCCTACCTTTCTGTAACTATTCATACATAGTCAACTTTTGGATGGGAAGCTCGTAACAGCATCCTGACAAACACCAATGGTTTTATTTTATACTTGCTTTTGCGCGCGGTTTCGGTCGTGTTATGTACGGAAATTAACTGATGGGATTGTTTTAAATGTAGCCTATAACACTATGGGTTAATGAAGCTTCCCGTTAGTGAATCAATTTTAGGAATCAGTTCAGTAATTCCGAAGATTACCCCCTACATACAGACTTATAATACTTCCTTATATTATTAAGAATAGACTATAGTTACGTGCCAATATTTACGCTACGAAAATTTGACTTTTCAGCAAGTGAATGACACAAGGCTAGGCTGTGACCAGTTAGCGTACATAGGTAAAACCTGAACACAGAATACCTAGAAAACCATCATACCTGACCCTCCCGTGATAGTTTGCCAAAAAATATTTCGTGCCTTAATTTTAGTTTCGTTGACATTACGAACCGTCCATTTATCATGTGGCTTTTAAAAGGGTAGAGTCGGGTTGACGGCGATTGAAGCCTTTCTTATTTATCCGTATATGCCTGTTGGCGCCAAAAATACGCGGGGTTGACTTTTCCTGACGAGGGGAGAGTGGGCTAGTGTGACCGAGAGGTGTGCCCGATATTGGCCTCGTAGGTCATGAAGGATGTTTTAATGGTAAAGTAATACTATTTGATGACGTGGATATCGGGGCAATATTTTCTATGGCAACTTGAAGTTGTCAAGGAATTAGATCAGACAGGTGTCACACAACGGGAAAACGAGAAAATTAATTGTTTTTCTTCTTCTTCTTAGCGTGGCGATGGCAATCTAAATGGTGTCGACCCAGAATTGAGCGACTAGTTTGGCGCTTTCGGTAGCGTCCATCAGTTCCTGTAGTGAACAAACAACAGAAAACGCAGGACACGATATTAAGTGCCCCATCGTTTGTGGAACAGCACCAGCATTTACAATCCAGGGCAGATTCATTAATGAATCTTCATCTGAGCAGGTTTTCATTTTAATTTTTTTTATTGTTAATTTTAGAACTAAAACGATCACAGCAGATTCTGGGAGTAGTAGATGTTGTGGGAGTGATAGATCTTGGTACAACAGTGTTGTCGCCTTTGATAACGACCATCATGGTTCTTAGCCTTGTTAGACCCCGGGCAAACAAGAACAGCGCAACGAAATTCTTGTCACGTTATCAAAATCTTCTGAAAAAATTAGTTCACATTAACACGCCTGTAATTCCGGAAGGGTTAGACAGAGGTGTACCTCACATAGTACACTCACATTTGGCCAGTTATGTTTAAGTCCCATGCAGTAGGGGGCTAGCTTATTGCCATCAACAGGGTATAAATCCAGACTCTGTAGCTGCTACTGAGAAATTGCTGGTGTAAAACCTCAATAAAACTTTGCCCGACCTGAGAATCGAACCCATGACCTAGTGTTCAGCAGTTGCGCTTGCGATTACTTGACCAACAAAGCAGTCTCTCAGTCACTTCTGAAAAATATCCTAAAAAAGCTAGCATCGTAAATGTTTGTAAACAAACTGAATCACGCAACATCTATCAGCGCTGATAAGCAGCCGAACTTCCACCTCCAATAGATCCAACCTTATTTACGAAGGTACAGGCCACCGTCCTCAATCTCACTAAATAGGTATCATTATTTTTGTTTATTGGAGCTGTACCGAGTACCAATTCCTCCATAATTTTAGTAGAGTCTCCACACGAACGGCCAGCGGCAGTCCGCTATAACCGTATATCTTGTCTTTGTGCGCCTGTATTTATGGCTACCCTTATTTTTATTTTAATGCTGATGCGCGCGGTGCCGCTGTGTCTCGTCTGCCGACTAATCTTTAGGACACCCTGGTTGGATGCCGCTTGCTCGGATACATTGTAAGGTTCCTTGTTGGAGTTTACGGGTTTTTATACCTACTGTTTGTTTCAATTTGTGGAAAGTTGTTTAGTAATTTAGAGACTGTTCTAAATACGAATGCCGATACAATACTGCAGACATAAATATACAAAGTAGGGTGCTGTTTTCTTTAATGACCTGCATGTAAATGTGAATCCGTCAGAAGCCCACATGGGGATCTGATTATTATATTCTATTCTATTCTATTATATTCCGATGAGAGAAAGAGAGACACAAAATAAGTGCCATCATCATTATTCTCTTGCTCTTATCCCAATCCATTTGCACAGAATGTTTTCATCTTCCATACTTCTCTATTACTTGTCATCTCATCAAACGCCTCCTTTCGTGCCATATCATCCTTCACACAGTCCATCCATCACTCTAAAGACGACATTACTGCCAATCGTGCAATTTACGACTGTGATATAGAATATTATCCCCACACCGGCACCACAAACAGCATAACTCTAAAGAAAAATTCACTTAAATATTCAAACAAAATTTCACCAGTCATAAACTTCATAGCATCTTCAGCTAATTTTAAAGGAAAACCCTAGGGTTGCACCCTTGCACAATATTTCTCGGCCATAAGTTTCCAATACATGAATTTTATTAACTTTCGCTCCCCATGACTGATGGTGTTATGCGTTTGTTTTTCGCGTCATCGTGCTGACAACCCTAGGCTTTCAGTGTCAATAAACGCGTTATGATATTGTGGTGAGTTGGCGGGTTTTTTTTGAAGACTTTTTAATTAATGGGGTCGAATGATTTTGTAAATGATTTAATAGATCATATTATATGTGTCTATTACTAACTTAAACTATGTCAATTCTTATCATTTAAGTTCTGTAAAATAAAGTATGTCAATCATAGTTCAGTGTTAGTTCAATAAACGTAGTTACTTGCAGAATTACACTTTAGCGCCATACGTATTGTAGATACCAACATTTACATCCAATAATTATAATACATACAAATTACATTTGGAAGACTGCTGAACTGCAGTATCCTTTAGGAAAACATTATTATGAATTTTCATGTTACATTAACGCTTGTTTACAAATAACTTGACGCAAAAAAATAATGACCAAAACTTGGAGGATAACGAAATGCGCTGCCTAATTTTTAATAAAATATTTATAAGTCCCGCAAGCGACGTTATTTGCTGAAGGGTGACTGGAAGATTTCGAACTTTCCCGAAGAGAAATTGGCTAAAAAATTCCTTGGCAAAATAAAATCGAAGAGCAGCTTCCGAAAGTTATCGAACTTCCCAACAATCCATTACACCGAGTTTCGCAAAAAATTGACTCCGGCGCTCTTTGGAACTTATTATTTTGAGTGAAAACATCCAGGAGTTTCGTCGCCTCGTCCAAGTTTGCGACGCCGACGCTGCCACCCTCCTTACACTCGATAAACACACATTACGCCACTATCGCAAATTGTTCTCGTGATATCAGCTATGCACGAACCAGACGAAGAGTTCCAAGTTTAAGAAAAACGTGGAATCTGTTAGAATTTTGGGTAGGTACTTTAGGTTCGAAGTTATAAGATAATCAACAGATAAGTTTAATGCAACAACAAGAAGATACGGTAGGTACTCCTGAAAAGGTAAATACCTGCAGGCTTAGCCAAGTTGACAATCTACAATCGTTAACGCTAGTAAAATGACATCATCTCAACGTTAAGTCACGTGATCAACACAAACGAATAGAAAATTCGTAGACAAATTTACATCGTTCAAAATGATAGAATAGAATGTTATCGTTTCTACAATGTTGATCGCTATACTCTTTGGTAGGAACGCTCACCATAGACTAAAGTGTAGGTTTTTTCTACAGACATTGGAGAACGAGTGATCAACTCAGTCGTGTCAACTTGGCTACCAATTTAGTGCTTTCTACAATCGCTTACGCCTAGACGTTTACGATTGTAGAAAGAGAATCGATATGAAACGTTTGTAACTTGGCTAGGCCTGTAGGTTATAATCTTAACTGTAAGTACCAAACCCTAACCAACACAGAATTATCATCGTATCACCCCAAAATTATTGGTCACTTTAACCCCAAAACAGCCAATACCGCCGATAACCTAACATAACCGTAACCGAGCGTGTAATGCATCCGATCAGCGCTGTACGGCCATTAGACAGGTCGTACTAACAAACTTACTGCTGAAATCGCCACTTTTAGCTGTGAGCGCGCACTAAACAGCAAACAATGCCGGCAGCGGCGGCGAGCGGCGTCCGGTCCCACCACAAAGGCTCTGTAGCTGCCATACTGACACGCTTTTTGCGTCGCCGCGGCCGCTATCGCTCGATGACGTCCCCGTAGATCGATAAGAGCCTCCCACTCGACGGGAATGCTCCATTGTATTACTGACACTACACTGTCTGAGATGTGGAAAATCGTAGTCCAAAATGCGCGTGATAGCGGCGAGAGCGTGACGTCAGTGTTGCGTGCGGACAATGAGAGGAGTATGCACAGCGACGTGTCACCAGTGTCAGACTGAATGGTGTGGCGCTTTTATTAGTGTACAAGTGTACGGTACACCTGTTTGATTGTGTCTTGTTGGGATTTGTTGGACTGCAACTTTAATAATGGACTTGATGCAAGACGCATTTAAGTTGCCTTTTCTACAAAGATGAGAGAAATGAGATTCAATGTGTTTTCATCATCATCATCATCATCCACAGCCTGTTAACCCAGCGGTGGGTATAGGCCTCTCTTTTCTTGTGAAAATGTCCACGTTCTTATGCCAGTCTCATCTAGGTTTTTTACTGATGGCAACTACGTCGTCAGCCCATCTCGCCGCCAATGTGGTTTACCTTCAATTAAATGATGAAAACTGTTGCTTTTATACATATGGTGTCTATGGCAACGCAGTTAACCGCGGAAGCCATTTACCAGCTCTTTGTATGCCTGCCAATAGCATAAAACCACTGTAATGATTTTCAATCCAAAATCAGGTATACAACCTACCTACACGAAACCTCCTTACCATAACTCAAACAACATGACGTTCAGCCAATAAGGCCCGTGAGGTCTGAACATTATTTTCTTGCCAGCAAACTGAGCTAAGTACGTGCGGCTCATACGTATGCCGTGCTGAGACGCAATTAACATAAATTAGTTGTTAGTGGCGCGTGAAGTTCGTGACTCACTTCTAGTGATGTTGCTTAAAGGTTTCGGTAACGGGATTAAGTATTTTTATTCATTTTACCCAAGATTACTTCGTTGGTCCAGTAGTCGAAAGCGTTAATGTTGAGAACTGGAATTCTAGGTAAATTACAGTGTTACTGGGTTTTTCTATTAGGATTTTTCTCTTCGCCAATGGAGTCTACTATTTTGTGCCCGCTTCTCAATACACGGAACTTCAGCATGACTTACAAAATGCGGGTGCGTTATAAGTTCACTGCTGCCTAAACTTGTAGATAATAAAAGCGTGATGCGTACGTATGTATGTTATTCTTCAGCATAAGGTCAAGTGACACAAAATATTGAAACAGGTACAGAAACGTTTGGAAGTGTATAAAGCCTACGCCGCTCGTAGCACCGCTACGAAAAGTTAGCTCGTAGCAATTGGCATTGGAACATTTTTTTTTTCTTTTAACAGCTACTATTTTACTTAAATCTACACTGACCTGCAAAAATAAGTACTACTCTTTTAAAATTTCATTTTTCCTAAACTATAGAAGTTAGAGATTTAAAATAAAAACCGTTATAAAGCTATTATTATCAGCTTTCTTTAAAACTATAGACCAAATTAAACTATTTTTCGAGTCTTTTTTGTTTCGCAAGTATATCTTGTGTACTTAAAAAGCTATTGCAATTTTGAAAGTGTGATACTTATTTTTGCAGGCCAGTTTAATTGTACTATAAAAAATAATTAATTTATTAAGAAATGAAAAATGTATTTAAAATAAAACAAAAATTACGAATTATATTTAAATTCAGTATGTAAATTATTGACAAACTACAAATGACCTACAATAATAATAAAAATATATACTTAAGTATAAGTACCAAAATATGAAAACAAAAAATAATAAATTTAAATAAACAATAATGGGAATCATTGACGCGAAGAAGAAGACAAAATAATATGTATATAAAAGCACCTTATACATACATTGTTCTTTAAGGGGAACCTAGTTTTTCCAAATTATACTCCTACATTTAAAATAAGATTTACAAAACCCCGTAACTTCCGCCGTCCCGTACCACGCACATCACTACTGAGACGTGATCTGTATGCGTACAAGCACCGCACGGATCGTGGACATCTCCCACGAATAATACACTACTTATTACCTTCCCCGACAATGTATGCGTTTCGTAACGCACATGATGACGCATAACGCGCACCGCTAACGCATGCGTTACCGGGGTGGTCAAGAACCTGTGAGAATTTAAAATCAATTTGACTATGTGTGTGGGTACTTACGATTACCTACAGCAGTTGTTTATAGTAGTGAAAGCTTAAAACAGTGTATAAATTAAAATCTATAATTTATACACTGTTTTAAGCTTTCACGGTTCATAACTATACTTAAAATGTCACTTACGGGATATCTTCCGTGATTATTGTTTATTTTTGAGCTCCTGATATTTCACGCTGTTGCAAGCGCCATAATCGCGGGTTAACTGGAGATGCGGGTGGATGTAAAAATTGTTAGGAGCAGACAAATCTGTCTACCCTCTTTCTCTCTACAATAATCCCGGAAGATATCCCGTAAGTGATATTTTAAGTATTTATATTTATGTTTGAAATGCCTTTTGTTTTATAAGTTATGCGGGATTTACAGGCACTACACTGTGTCACTTGAAAGTTTAATTAACCACCAACATCACGGCTGTTATCATGTTACGCATGTAATGTGTTACGCAATAAATAGCAAAACTGATTTAAAAAAAATATATTACTACTAAGTTACAAGAATTGGTATAGTTTAGAACTTTAGATGTTGAATTAGGAATTAGCAGTTGACACGTTGATATGAAATAGAACTGTCCCAATTTCTTATGTGCTAGTTTATATACCCATTGCTAGGGTTGTGGGATGGATAAACATAATTATGTAAAACATAATTAAGAATGTTAACAACTATTACCATTCTTAAGTAACAAATGTTATATAATAAACTAGCGGACGTCACGCGATTTCAACCGCGTAGTTCCCGTTCCCGTGGGAGTATGGGTATAAAATATAGCCTATGTTACTCAGTAAAGACGTGGATTTCTAATGGCGAAAGAATTTTTAAAATCGGTCTAGAAGTTTTTGAGTTTATTCATTACTACAAACATACATACAAAAATACAAATCTTTCCTCTTTTTAATATTATTATTAGTGTATATATATACATATATATATATAATATAGTGTAGATGAATTATGTGAAATAAACAACTATCTAAAATAAGACATAGGATTACACATAGGCAAATGATTTATGTAGTAAACAAGGAATAGGATGTGAGTATACAAACATAAGATATGTCTTAGGTACTAATTATGAAGAAAGGCTACATAACATAACACAAGTTCAACATTTCGTCAACTATTTACAATTTTGTTTAATTTAAAGTCATAACATCTATGGTGTTCCTTCATGATCCTTCAAATTCAATCGATTTACGTCATTTGCTCGCGTTTTGAATTGAAGTGAGGTTGAAAAATAAGGGTCTTCCTGTAAATGCGCTATCCATCGATTTACACAAGTGAGGTTCCTATTGCCGCTTCATTATAGTGAGTCATAATATCAATACTTCCTGGATTTTCGTTTTCAAAAGAGACGGTAAGTAACCTTTGAGTTTCTTTCGGCTGTTTCTTATCAGAGTAGTCAGGTACAAAACACTGGCCTAATCTAGTTTTAAAACATGACATGATGTGACATGTAAGTGTTTTTTTTTTTCAAATCAATTTACAGAAATAAATTGTATGATTTACAAATGTATTTATTATTAGAAAAGTTCTTATGCCTCGTTGGTTTAGTTGTTGCAAAGAGCTACTGCTATGCATCATATATACAGTTATTGTGTACCAGGTTTTGAAAACTGTTGTTAGGTTTTTCGCTCAGGCTGAGACTTCAGATGTGTGCTCGGCTGATGACAAGAGGCGAGAACGAACCTGTTGGTAAAGCGCCATCTAGCGGCAGCTTTGTGAAACTTATGATAATTTATATGGTTTTTTAGATTTTGTTTTTCAATGTAATTCTTTTCCCGTTATAAACAAGCAACTACTTCATCTAGTCACTTTAAAGGATTTATTCTAAGGATTTTGTATTTGGTGCAAAATTATCCAACACCCAAGTTCAACGACTATTACTGCTAAACTAAGAAAGTTATCTTAACCGCTATAGTTTTCCTTTAAAGTTCATGAAATGCACTATCATATATATCATATATCATAATTTTTTCCAGATTTTTCAAGCCAGCAGTTTAGCTTTTAGAGTGGGGGGAACGCCCTACTGGAACAAAAAATTGTACTTTAAAGTTTAATATTTCATAAATGGAGCGTTAAATCGAAAAGTAGAACTAGCAACTCTTAAGTCATTTTAAAATACCTATTTAACGATACCCCACACGATAGGGTAGACGACGAAAAAATAATTCATCCCCACTTCACATGAAGGGGAGCTACCCTAAAATATATTTTTTCCAAAATTGTATTTTACCACTTTGTCGGCGTTATTGATATACATACCTCTACAAAATAACAGCTTTTTAGTACTAACGGTCTCTTAGCAAAACCTCGGACAGACAGACAGACAGACAGACGGATATGACGAAGCTATAGGGGTTCCTTGTCAGGACTACGGAACCCAAAAAAACAAGAGTAATATTATGTACATGTAAGTATAGGTAATATCCATGCTTTCATGCATCGCTGTGACGCATAGTTATCATCTCTAACTTTACCGACTGAGATATGATTCTCAGAAATAATACCGTATCCAACACCAATATCCAATTTGTATCGAGTTTCTAACGAAACGTTCCACACTAAACCTTCAATGCTATCTTTCCATAGATCATAGGAACAAAGCTGTATCCTAGTGCTAGAGGCCTAGTGTTAGGGCTTAAGGCCGAAGTGTTCTCGTCACGTGCAAGGCTCGGGCCCCTAATCGCATCAGAGAACCTCCTTTATAGAGACTTCCCTGCTGGACTCTCTTGTGTATAGAAATAGTGTTTCTGAGATGCGAAGGTGCGTGTCGTATGGTTTATTCATGTTTGGTAGTTTCGCTAGTATATAGGGTGGAAGGGACACCGAACAAACGCTTAATAAGTATCCAGTACGTCAGTAGAAATTTTCCATCGGTTATTTCAAAACCCGGCCAAGTGCGAGTCGAATATACGGGGTGGGTAAAAATCGTGGCTCAAACGAAACATAGTTAACATAGTTGGGGTTATCAGGGTAATTTTTTGATAGTTTTTTTTTACAGTAATGTTCTAAAGTTACAAATATTTTTTTCGTGAGACTTAAAAGATATTGAAAAAAGTGCCAATACTCATAAATCGTCGTACGCACTATCATAAAAGCACTTTTTTTATTGATGATACATTTACTAGAAGCAACTAAACAACCCATTTATTACAAACTTTGGTATTTATTTAAAAAAAAAAAAACAGATCAATTTAGGGCTCAACTGCCAGACAAAAAACTTTTTACTGCAAATAACCATAACTTACTTTGTCTGTATGGTGTCGGACGTAAAGAATAGCACTATCCCATATCTTCCCGTGGGTGTCGTAAGAGGCCGCTAAGGGACTTACCAGAGAATGGGCAGCAGCGCTCTCTGTGTCTTCTGGAAGAACCGCACTCACTGCGATCGCCAACCCGCCTGCCAAGCGTGGCGATTATGGCAAACCCCCCCATACGAAAAGTGCATCAAAGAAATGGCCCCTAGTGCCCGGCAGCCCGTCTACCCTCGACTACGGCAGCGGTCGAGGCTACGGCGTGGCAAGGGGTGCGAAGAATCTTCGAAAGGGATCCGGCTGCCAATACCAGCGACTGGACCTGGCAACATATAACACACGCACACTCCGGACCGACGAGAAGATAACGGAACACGAAGAGGAATTGAATAGGCTGCGATGGAGTATTGTGGGATTATCCGAAGTCCGAAGAGAGGGGGAGGACACGATAATCCTGAAATCCGGCACCCTGCTCTATTTCCGAGAGGGTGGCCAGCAGTCCCAGAGTGGTGTTGCGTTTATCGTCCACAAGTCCCTCGTGAACAACGTGATGAAAAATTTCTTTGAGTGCTAGTAACAAGTGAGTTTCAGTATTGTATTTTGTAAAGCTTAAGGTGCCAATTGGGATAGCTCGGGGGAAACTGACCTTAATACTAATATTAACATAAATTAGGAAAAACTAAAATTTTATCAGCCTAGGGTAATTTAGGAACAGTCACATCGCAAGAGATACCGTGGCCCCGGAACACAAAGGGCGATGAAGGAACATGAATGGGTTTTAGTCAGTAAAAGTCTGACACTCCCTCCTGCTCCGCAGAGCGGGAGGAGTCATTTGATGATTTCCCATCCGAAAAAAAAAAGGGTAATTAAAGAAAAGTTTGCCGCACCTGCCACAAGGATAATATTATCTAATTTTAAGTGGTGCTTTGGTTTCGTTTATTTCGGATATCAAAGCGTTATGGCATAACTAGGACTGTGTTACGAAAGTAATTTTATTTGGTAGAGATTCATACCTAACTCCTACTGTGTAAATGTGGTGCTGTTCCAAAAACGATGGCCTGATGATGAACGCTACTTTATTTTTAAATCTTTATTTATTTTAAGGGGTTTTATCACTTAGTGATAATGTCACCCCTATAAAAACTACATTAAACAACTAAACAATGGATAATGCACAGTTCTTATTATCATCTTGACCTATTCGTTTTCATACTTAACTAACAACATCCGACACAACATCCTAGCTGAATGCTGTTACATGCTCCCACTTCAAATCCCATACCAGGCAAAGCTTGTCTTACGTGTATGTTCCGGTCACATTCCAAAATACTAAACTCCTAGCCTATTTCTGGGTTGGCCCGGCAGTCTCGACAGAGATAACGACAAAATTGTTAACTTTCGATCGCTGATTACTATCGAATAAATTGGGTAGCAATAACGATGCTTGCGAGAAACGCAAGTCTCTACCATCCAAGATGTGATTCTCGCAAGCATCATTATTGCAACCGAATTTATTCATTAGTAATTAGCAATCAAAAGTTAGCGATTTTGTCGTTATCTCTGTCAAGACTCGCCCTGAATAAATTTATAAACACAGAGACATTCCAACAACAAGAGTTGTTTCGACAGCCAACCGGGCAATAACCCTGAACAACCAATGGTCTCAAATAAAATCTTAAAAAATCACTTTTAGGCAGTCAGGCAGATAGCCACAACGATGTTCCGTTCACCAAATTAAAAGACAAGTGTAAGGAACATTAAAAAACGTTCCAAGTTGTCACGCAAGTTGACTGTGAAGGTCGAACGAATTGCAAATGTCGTCGAAATAAATAACCGTGCTGAACGGGACTTGATGACAATGGACGTGGATCACGGTCATACGACTAATCTCTTTAAATGGACTAATGGTTAGAACTTTTTGATTTGTGAGTGGCATCTCACAGGTCAACCTAGGAGGTTGTTGTCTGCTTAACCTGACTACCCTGTATGTGCTTTGAGTGTTAGGCGTCCAGCCGGGGGACCAGGTACCAGGCACAAATGCTTCAATGCTTTCATTCAATAGTTTCTAAAGAAATTATTTAATTAAGACTGCGGGTATTGCTTGAAGGGGTAGTTAAATCCTCATTAGGCATAAAGTGGGCGTAAATCTGGAAAGCTGGCTGCTTTCTGAACTTCTCAGAATTTCCAAAAAAAAAAATCCCTGCCAGCACCGGAACCTACAACGATATTATGTATCAGTACTGAAAATAAAAAATGTTGATTCTTTAATAAAAATACTTTTCCATATTTTCAGTTTAATACATTAAGATTACCCAAACGATATTCCCACTCCTTACACCAAAGCCCTAAGCAAAATCAAGACTCGCAGGTAATATCTATCGAACAGTAAACCTATCATCCACATACACCTGTCAGTACATATACCTATAGTCCTAGGCCGTCCCATCTTAGTGAGTGACACTATTACTCAAAGTACAAGACGCGGGGGGAGGGGGTTCGTTTCCGAATTGGGATCACGCACCGCCAGAGGGCGCGCTCGGCAGAGCACCAATACCCGTAATGTGATGGAGAAATAATTTCCTAAAATGCACTGGATTGAGACGGGACAGATTCGGACCGTTTTTGGATATATTTGAGTAGTTCGCGGGACGTCAATTTGGTTTATTGGTAACGTAAAAACGTAGGTTTGAAAAGTGGTTTCAGGGTAATTAGATTTGAGATCTGTAGGAATCTCTATTATGTTGGGTATTATATTGGGTAATCATTGAGATTACTAAAGACTATTAGGTACGTAGGCACTAAAACATCAAATAGGCATCGTCATTCTCCTGCCCTTATCCCCAATATTCATTGTACGCAGAGTAATTATTTTTCAAAGGGACATGTAGCCAACATAAACGGGTTTTTTATGAAGCGTAATCTAGTTGGTTTTGGCAATTTGGCATTCTTTTTAGCACACTGAACAAACCAACATAACATTAATCGGAGGCGAGCCTATTAATATAAATTGCCAAATTTTCCGAAAATCTTCAAATAATTTACTTTACTTTCGAAATCCTACACTTTTCCAACAATTTGTGTGCTCTACAAAGTCCAACAGCAACAATCTAGATAGTACAATATTGCAACTCGAGTCGAGCTTGCAAGCCCTCTCGAACGGACTTATCTAGGCAATAATAACGACAAAACATCAAACCGATCGACTTGGTTATATTTTAAGAAGATCTTGAGACGCCTAGTCTCACAGAAATGTAGCTTTATACTTAGTATACCAATTGAGAATAACAATGCCTTTGGTATTTATGTTTAAGTGTATTTTCTTGCTAATTGGAGGAAAGACTGAAGAAGAATTATGTAAAATTGAGGCTGCTTATAGGGTTCCGTGGGAAAAAAGCTTTTATTTGAGTACGGAACTCTGCAATGCTATGCAATGCTTTAAATGCATACTCTGAATAAAATATTTGCAAGTTTCTGTCTTAAACATTTCAGTATAAATAAAAATCTTAGCTGTACCATGTCAGATTTAAGGACTTAGGTTACAAATATGGATACCTAGTTGTGCCCGAATGCGTTGCAATGCCTTTTTTCAGTTTTTTTTTCAGAAATCTTCCCTGGCCTCTGTTGAACAACAGCTGTGCAAAATTTTATCTAAATCGGTTAGTAGTTAAGGAGTTTATAGGGTACAAACTAACGAATAGACTTGGATTTTCATATAAATGTGTAGATAAAATACATAGATTGTTAAGTTACCTAATTACTTAGTTTAAAGCTAAAAAAACAATTCCACCAAAAGTTGCTAGCTTTTCAGGCAAATGAGGGCACGCGATATAGGGTAAGAACCCCAGTTGTTGAAATTTGACTTCATAAAAAAAAAAATTGGGATCACAGATTTCTTCATTTGCAAATGTAAAGTTTTCATCGTAACCCGTACAGGTCGTAACAGGTCTTGAAGGATTAAAAAGTAAAATGCATCGTCAATATCTAAAACCTTAGCGTATGAAAGTGGGGGGTGTAGAGGTGGGGAGGGGACAATCTAAACAGTCATTGTGCTGCGTCTGTTGGTCGCTCTCTGCTGAGTGCCCAACGTTCGACAGATATTGCGGCGGAGACGGCTAATCGTTCGATAGATATACGTTTATACGTAGGTGACTATGTTCTTAGGAATTATTAAGTTTTTGGAATTAAAAAAATTGCTGTCTCTTCAATGTCTTGGCAGACATGCTCCTTATGTTTAGTTGCCTATACCCGGCAATGGGTGATTCCGGGCTGATATGAAAAAGAGCGCAGGTCAAAGTGATCTAAGCTCTGATTTTTTGACGACCCGAATGGAGCAGCGGTAGTGAAGCTGCCTTACGTTCTTAGGGTCCCGGGTTCGAATCCCGGCAGGAACAAATGTTTGTGTGATGAGCATGGACATTTGTTTCCTAGTCATGGATGTTTATATGTATATTATGTATGTATTTACAAACAAAAAGTATATATGTAGTATATCAACTATCCGGTGTTCACGACACAAGCCTCGTTGCTTAGTGTGGCACTAGATGGCGCTGTGTGTAATGTCCAGTGATATTTATTTATTTATTTTAATTTTTTGCTGATCTTTTGTGCTCTGGGAGTTATTTGCACGTGTCTTTCAAGTGTCTGTTTCTAAGGCTAAACATTTTTTTAAATTTAATTGTAAGAGAGGACTTTATTTTTAATACCTAGTGGATCAATTGTCTGTGGGAAGACACCTGTTATCAGTATCTAATTGGTTATCACCATGTAGTTTCATCTATTAAAAACAAAACACACAATGAGTCCGGCCCTTCTGTCAGTCTATTTACACACATTTACATACATAAGTAGCAATACAAACAGGCAAACTACATACTATCAATGATTACTCTCTCAAGGGTCCCGCAGCTGAAAGGGTTCCCTCAAATTATCAAACAGAAGCCACTTGAAAACTGCAATGACACATGTTAACATTTTGCCGAGTGATTGACGAGTTGTACAACTAGTTGCTCGATTGCGATTAGAAAATATTGTATTATAAGAGGAGGTTATAAAGGGACTGTGCAACATTAAAATAGCATGTGGGGCAAATGAATTGCTCGTTTAAATGAGGAAAAGTAAAGAAGCATTACTATTGTGTAATTACACAACAAAAGCCACTCAAACTGAAATGCAACAACGGAAAAATTCTGAAATAAAATTCCATAACTCATTTTCAATCGGCGGCGTCGACATCACTCGACACGCAAACTCTTCAGGACGCACGCAAAACGAACATTTTTCCGAACGGAACGCCCTCTCGACGCAAAACTCTATAAAAACGTCGAAAAAAATAACAGTAACATGGCGTATAATGACAGCTGGTCCACTTGAGAACAAAAGGGGAAAGCCGAGCCTCGTCGAGAAAAAAGTACATGAAGAGTAAAAACAACTAGGCGAACGTGCGGCCGCGGACGAGTCGCCGGCGCCCGGCGCCCGCCCGCTAATAAATTTGCAATCGCGTTCGATTCGAACAGTCGACAATTGCGACGTTCACCCCACTCGCCTGGAGTGGACTCGAGCGATAGTACCGCTCTGTACTCGTGACTACACAACAATCTACATTCAGTTGCTACACTCGACCTGAAATTAGGTAGCAGCGTTGAGAAAACTCGTTACGAATATTGCTATACGTCTCGGGGAGAATAGCACAGCATTCGAGTTTAAAATGCGAATAATAATCGCGGCATTCATAAAAATCCCGTGCGCGGAATGCAAGGAGAGCCGTGTTTTACACGTTATAATTTTGCGCCGAAAGCAGGTCCGCGACTAGGCACCCTGGTTGTTTTGTAGCGAGTGTAGGCTTGGTTCAAATGCCGCGCACGGACCATTAGTTGATGAGCGCACATGCACACACGCCCTACGCCAGACGCCGCCGCGCGCCCGTGCTGCGCTGCGAAACAGTTACAATTTCCAACTGAAATATGAAAATGTTTTGTAGCTTTCTGTTAAAAATATGTTTTGGGAAAACTACCGTTTTCACGCACAATGAGTTTTCGTAGAAACTCTGACCATATATACCGTGTTCCAGAATAAAACAATATAGAGTAATTTATAAAGGAAAAAGATCTACGAACGCGGAATGTTTTGAATGAGTTTGATAAGTTTTTCAGGTGGGAATGTTTATGTTTTCAGTCGACATTAAGTTTTTGTAATGATAAAAGAAGGTAAGTAGATTTTAATTACCAAATAACAACGAATAACTACATTCAAATGTATATATAGTCAAACGCTCCCTGTGGCCATTTAGTGCGTATTGCGTGTCCCTTATCGGTCCATCTGACTGATTTAACCTGTTTAATGTGAAAGTTATCAACGTATCTGAACTGTCGATGCCCGCTTTGATCTGCGGGCTTCATATGAAACGAGCTAGTAGGGTGCTATTCTAATCGTTTTCGAGAGGTTGGTAGCTATATTAAAGTTTGTTGAACAGAAAAAAACATTCGATAGAGCTAGGTTTGGCGATTTTTGTCTGATAAGATTTTAATTTAGATTATAAGATAACTTAACCAAACATGAATTTTCATTCAGTGAATTGGGGTTCAATAACATTGAGGTTTTGTTCACGTATTTCATATAAATATTTTAAACCTAGTGTTTTAAATTAATTTCTATTTAAAAGAAAAAAAAAACAAAACAGGTGTGTTTTACAACTTCTAAGTTCAACAATATCCCCGTTTATCGAACAGTATCTACTACTGACAACCGGAAAATATCGAGGATTAGAAATTCAATAACGAACGACATCAAATCAGCCCCAAACGAAACGATATGTGTGTTTTATATGAATTAATTCCTCGGCTGAGAGAACCCCAAAGCGTTTTACTTACGGGCCAGATGGCCGCGGACAGATCAATTTGATGATTGCAAAAAAACTCCACTAGGAACCGACTTTTTGACGTTCTACGGCCGTATGCGACGCCCGTCA
This sequence comes from Xestia rhomboidea, assembly GCA_963853795.1. Taxonomy (NCBI): domain Eukaryota; kingdom Metazoa; phylum Arthropoda; class Insecta; order Lepidoptera; family Noctuidae; genus Xestia; species Xestia rhomboidea. Next base: position 6,496,628 of record OY970764.1, on the reverse strand, counting down.
AGCGTGGTTCTTTTCAACCGAATCGAGTCGAGAATAGGTACCTTCATGATTGTTTTTGGCTAAGTGGTTAGTGTTCAATTTGTTTAATTTAGGTTTTTTATTGCGGATTTATTTTATTTTAATGGTAAAATGAAAATTTTGCCTGAACTGAATGTTTTTTTGGTATTTGATATAGCGAGTTATAAAATTAATTCAGAAGGTTGCAAGATTTATGAACGTTATTTACAATTACAGATATATACTGTAGGTCTGGTCCCATGTAATAGGGGGCGAACTATATTATCATCAACCGGGCACAAATCCAGGCTCCGTGGCTGCTACTGAGAAATTTCTGATGAAACAACTCAAAAGCACTTTGCCCAACTCGGGAATCGAACCCAAGACTTAGCAGTCGCGTTTGCTACCTACACTCGACCAGCGAGGCAGTCTATTCCAACAGTTCCATCTTCAAATATGTAGTACATAGGAAATCAATATTCTTTTAATTCCACCCATTCCGTGATACCTTTTTTTCGGATGAGAAATCATCAAATGACTCCTCCCGCTCTGGGCGGAACAGGAGGTAGTGTCAGACTTTTACTGACTAAAACCCATCCATGTTCCTTCATCGCCCTTTGTGTTCCGGGGCCACGGTATCTCTTTCGAACAGTCCCGCAGTCCCGGGACAGTCCCGCAGTCCTGAAAATACATTTTTTTACGTTTGACAATACCAACACTCGTTTACACGATGGCCAAACATTTTTCCCATTACTACACTGTTCTACCGACGCCAATGCGAGATGGAGGGGAGATAGTGTCGCACTGACTGACGTGTTTAATAAGCGTTATCATGTCTTACGTCCATGTTAACGTGTAGGGAAATTAATACGTCGTCAAACATGATTTTCAGTGAAATAACAGATAAATATGAGCGGAAGTGCATTGAATACATATCTATGTCATCATCATCAATCATCATCAGCCTATTAATGTTCCCACTGCTGGGACATAGACCTCCTCTCTATGAGAGGGAATGGGCTATAATCCACCACGTGGGCCCAGTGCGGATTGGTAGATGTCACATGTCTTCGAATTTTTGGTTCTAGAACACGCCGGTTTCCTCACGATGTTTTCCTTCACCGTTTTGAGAGCAGCGGTGATGAAATAAATTACACAAAGTAATGCGTCTGCCTGGGTTCGAACCCACGACTTACTGTTCGTAAGTCGGGGCCGCCACCACTGGGCCATGGCTGCGCTTTTATATCTATGTACCTAAAGACAAAAAAAAACATCATTCTCCTGCGTTTTTTCGCAATTTATTTTAGTCGGCGCAGCAAGTCTTCTACTTCCATACTTCTCTATTACTCGTCAGCTCAGCAGTCAGCTCCTTTCTAAAGTTGAAGATCACAGTAGAAAGCCTTCAACTTCCAATATATCATTGGTACTGATATCAATTTTGAAAACTTGACTGACGTAGATTATTCAGTCTTCTTACAATAGAATGGTGTTTACTTTTGTTTTTCTTCAACTACAATTAATAAATCCCCATCAAGATCAATGTCCCCATTCGAACGTCCATCTGTATGTAAGTACTTACATGTGGACAGGATGTAGATACGTCTGTACGGCGTATCAAGGTCTGAGCCCCTACAGAACCCCAAGATCAGATATCAGACGACGACGTGCCCTGAATTAATCCCTCTATATGGCATCACAACAATACGTACGCACACTTATAGATAGACATAGATGTATTATGAAGTACCTCCCTATACGTACTTATATACGAACTTGCGATTAAAAACTACCTATGTGTGCAGTTGTAAAGGTTTTTAAAAACGTACACATATTAAAGTGAAAGACATAAAATAACTCGAGATTAATTCAATTCACGTAATCATTTAAGAGAACAAACATAAAAAAAACATTGAAACTTAAAACAAATTCAGCATAATCGCTGCCTTATAAACAACAACTGCCAACAATAGTGAAGGTTACAATAGTTACTATCGTCTGAATGAACTCTAACTTACTCCACGCTTAAAATAGCATACTTAGGATTGACTTTGAACTTCACAAGTCACTGTAATCAGACTTCGAAGTCATACAAAATAGCGCACTGAACTAACAAGAAGTCTCGTGTGTAAGTATGAATTAAGTCCCACATAAAGTAATTCATCAGTGCTAGACCACAATTTTTGAATCACGAATCTGTCTCACCTTTTTTTCACGTTACAGTTTTTTCTTTAACATAAATCATAACGTCATCGAAATCATGTTTCACAAGCAACTAGGGGAGTAGGGGCGTAGAGGGGGCCCACAATCGAAAGCCCCGATGAAAGTCGCTAAGAGATACGATAACATCTGTAGAGTGGATGGCTTGCGACCACTGCCCCTATCGCCCCCATCAGCTCACCAATAATGAGCGTACAAATCGTGACGGAAATTGAAAGAAAAAACTTCCCAAACGGCAGATCTTATCGTTCGTCCTAAACGTTCTCGTAAAAATATTAATAAAACATAACTTTTTCCACCCAAACCCACATTAAAGTTGGATCCCGTAGGAATTTATTGACAATTACGCGTCAATAAGTGCCAATAAAAGCACAAAGCGTCAATGTCCACAGATTTGAATGTCAATTGTACACAATTGTGTAATTCTGTTTTCGTGGAGGCTCATTTTGATTGTGATGCTAGTAATACAATTATAAGTTGACTTTTGCCGGCTCCGTTTCTTTGTCCACTTTATTATTATGATAAACAGACCTTGGGCTATTGTACATCAATTTAATCCATAAACTGTTTCCGTTATGGATATTATTTATTTTTACTTGATTCGGGTGCGTTTTGGTCAATTAACGTGGCCATAAAAGTAACTTATAGTTATAGTTTTTTAATCGTATTGCTATATTAAATACTTGTATAAATCTGATACTTTTATAGTCTATTTTTAACTTAGTTGGTAAACAGAGTATCGTGTTAAGTTTTGACTCGGTATATTCTCAAATGAAAAGATATCGACAGAAGTAAAACGCAGATTTTTATTAAATCTCGTCTATAAGTTGCAACCAACTAAAATCTGCGTGGGAAACTGGGAACAAAAACACCCGATATCCACATTAGTATGAAATTCTTTCAGAACTAATTTTAAATATACTCAACAATCTTAGACGCAGACGATAAAGTCGTACATAACAAATTAAAGCGAGAGGCTGAGAATGTCTCGTATAAACCACTAATAAGACGAGCTCGCTTAACCTTATCTCCGATCGAGGAAGTCTAAAAAAACGGTCGCGGGGTCTGAGGGGCGGAGTGCGAGGGGGGAGGGCCAAGAACAAGAGCCGTCACTGAAATAGAGATAGATGAACAGTGGGAAATGAAATTCTTTGTGGCATCGCGGTCCCGCAAAAAATGCACAGATTAGATTTTTCCCCTCCGTGAGGGCCGAGGGATGGAGGCAATGATTTTTTACAACATTCGCCCGGGATATATAGGAGTTTTAGTGCCGGGATTTGTTGTAAATGCCCTCTGTTTGAGAATTTTAATTTCCTTGACTTAAGATGGTCTCATTTTGACGTGCGTAGGCTCGTTACTTATTGTGAAACCGCAATATTTTTGGATGCTTTTAATGAGGATTCTTAATGAGATATCTGCGTAATAATTACAATTTGAGATCGCAAAGTAAACAAAATTATTTCCTTATTAAAATCATCACAAAAATCAAATTCACTCACATACCTAGATTTACATTCCCAAACAGTAACAGCACAAAACTCCGCGTCCCACTTCCCAAACATTTAATACTGTCTAAAATATACGTTTCATATGGCTGCGACGAAGACATTAAGTCGGTAAAAGGCCCCAAACAAGGCAGGGTCACGAAATTACTTGGCATTAGGAGCTTACTGCCCTCGCGTAAAAAACAAGGGACATTGCGGTCTCAATTGCGTCGTGTCGTTTACACTGATACGCCACTTGTACGCATCTGCTGTTTGTACTGACATACAACATGTCGTTTAAATATGTATGACGAAGATTGGGATACTGCTTAGTTGATGACATTTCTGTCTTTTTACGGGTAGCGGCAATGGGGCTGCACTCGATATTGGATAACTAGCATGATAATAGAATACTTAAAGAAGCTATGAATCTTTTGTAATTTATTATTATTTCTGTAAGAGTGTTTAGTTGGATGATGAATATTTCAGTGTCAGTATCAACTTTCTGAATAATTGACCGACTTCTTGACAATACAATAGTACAATATGATATAAGTGCGGTAAGTTGAAAATTACAGCCGAGGCGATATTACTAGCCCGAGCCGAGGCTAGGCGAGGGCGATAAAAAAGTAGAGGCTGTAATTATCAAAGCGCACGTATGTCATACGACGTTTTATAACATATTTGCAAGGAAATAAATAAAACAAATAAAAACAATACAGCGAAAAGAAACAGCGCGCGGAATAATTTTTACTTGTTCACAAATTAGCGAGGCGCGCGCATCAGTGCTTTTTTTTAAGGCAAAGACAAAAAATAGCCAGTATTACTAATAATAATAAATGGTTGTAATTTATTGTCAAAATTAATAAAATTCAAGAATTAAATGTTTATTTATTTTTCATCTCCCAAAGTTAATTTTATTCATAAAATGTTGACCACTTTTCTGACATAAAAACTCTTTGCTAAGATTTAAAAAAGTATAAACCGTTTTTTTTTTTTTTTTTCGGATGGGAAATCATCCTCGAACCATCGAACCTTGATGAGATCCTGATTATAATGATCAAGGAACAGAAAACCCAGCTGTGGATTCCACAGACATAAATGCAGTTTGAGTATGAATACAAGACAGATCATTTCATCCATTATATCCAAAATGACAAACACTGAGTGGAATTATAAATGAATTACAAATTGTCCAAATAGGGAAAGTCCATCCGAATGATATGACATTAAGTCCCAATAAGGACCTATAATAATAAACCCGTATAAGTGAATTCTATTCAGTGTGGTATATTTTGTTTGCAAATACAAACGAAAAAAATCCACACAAGCAATATTTGGGGGTACTGTGTAGTAAAACTAAGAAATCCTCATGGGCGGCTCCGCACTTATCGGGCTTTTTCTGTCAACCTAAAAACCATAGTGTCCACGATTGACATAATCTTAGGGAGAGTTTGTCCCCAGCATGGGAAAAATAAACCTGGGTTTGAATCCTGTCAAGTGCTTCAATTTGCTTAGCAACATCAAAAGATATAGCTACAGCTCTCCCAAAGTTTATAAGTTTCATCGAAACCCTTCGTGAATTCGACGAAATTCGTTTTGTTGTCGGCGAATTATAAAAGTTGTTATGGATCATTAAGTTAAGTAGTTGTTTCGAACTTGGAACAATCTATTGTTTTAGAAGAACTGGGCTGTCAATAGTGTTAATTTTTATGAAACTCTTTGTTTGATTCAAGATAAACTTCAGAGATCTTGTAATAAATGTATGTTTCAGAAACTATGGAAATTTAATGAAAAAGTCAGTAACCCTTTTAAGCGTTACGAGAAATACTGACTGTTTACAACAGAATCGTCGTAAATTTCTGCAGTTTTAATACTCAACTTAAAAGATTTCAACAAAAAAGAGCCTACATTTTCGAGTGCAGCGGTTAGACTATAAATTACCTCATTAGGAGCAGACAAGTTGGTTGCGCAAAGGGAAACGGAAGAAAGAGATCGTTTCCCGAAACTAATTAACAAACACGATAATTAAAAAAACAGATTTCTTCGTCGACTAAGGAATGGGGAGAAATAAAGAAAATGCAAAGTGTCCACCCGAAATTTCCATGACAAAACAGTTTTTTCGAATCGCCCAAAATAACCATTGTCTCGTGAGCGTTTTGTCCATTATTTTTTTTTTCTTTTACGTGTCTCATTTTCATTTTTATCTCTGACGTCGAGGTTTTTAATAAGATATGCAAATTTCTGTGACACGGAGCGACTGCTTCGTCAAATTTAATGATAAGCCTGAGCCCATTGTTGAAGTCACGTCCTATATGCCAACGAGATATTGAAAATCGAGGTACAAATGTAATTTTCAATGACAGGAATACGATTTGAATGCTTTTCATAAATTAATCATTATATTGATATATATTTTAAGTGGGCATAAAGCGATGTTATAAAGGGTGTAAAACACCTCTTAACGAAGCCGAAAGGTACTTATTCTCCTCATCATTGCGATAATTTTTTTGTTCCACACCATACCTGGGAACCTTCTAGTTACGGAGATATTGGGGGTCAAAGTCCCACTTTTTGACAACTTATTTTTAAATACAAATTTTTAATGTAAGATTTTTATCTTAAACACCTCCACGACCCGTACTATTCAATCCATCCATCAGCACAATGTTTTGAGTGCGTTACATTGAGTTCTACCACAAAACACGATTTTTCACCCCAAAAAAAAAATTCATTTCTCAGCAATAATTTTTGCGTAAAGTTACTTAGTTTGATGTGTAGAATGCTTGGTTGACAGCTTCGTGGTGAGGTGGTTTACACCCTGTATATGGATGGAGCTACAGGGTGTATGGTAAATACTTCGTGTTTACCAGCTTAGCACTAATTACAAAGGTCCTACAAACCGAGTGAAAGAGAATTTTTCCAATCGGAGGTAGCAAGAAGTAAATCGATGAAGTTCAATAAAAACTTTGTACTTACTTAAGTCAAAGCCGAGAAACTCAAAATCACATTAAAATTAAAATATGCCAAGTTGAAGAGAAATTCTTAGCTTAAGCTAATGAGATCTCCGATGGCCATAGTTATAAACCCACTTAACACAACCGCCATCTTTCTAAGGACACCACAGTCTCAATTAGAACACGGACGTAAAATTAATTAAAAGTGCACAACTAACTATGCATTAGACGGACGACTGTCAGACCCAGCTCGACCCACTTACATCGAGGGCTGAAGGGGCCCACGTGAGCGCCATTCTCTTGATAGATTGTGAGGCTATAAAGTATACATATAGGAAGGTTCGAGAAGCTGGGGAAAGTGACGGAAATAGTGGTAAAGTTTTTGATGTAAAAAAATATTTTGTTTTTTTTTGTTGATGAGACTAAATGATCATTTTAGTGGTGGTAGTTTCTTAGAAAATACCACTTATATTATAAATGCTAAAGTATTTGGATTAAATTAACTACCAAAAGGATTTGGAAGAAATTTTGCACATAGATAGTTTATAACCCGTATTAATATATAGGATGCTTTTTATCCCGGTACTTCGATTCCGTGGGACAGTACCGAACAACTCGCTGGAACATAAGCTAGTTTTAATCTAGGTTAGAAAGATAGCATAAAGATAGCCTATACATCGCGCATTTCTGCTTCAAGATATTTTAAGAAGATTCTTCGTTGTACACACAAAAATAAACACAAAAATAAATGTTTACAAAAATTATCAAAATTAAAATTCCTTAATTCTAAAGGAATTGGCTACAAGATAACCATTTCGAGAATCTGGAAAAGTTAAACAATATGTTCCGTCATTGTATTCAGGGCATAAGAAATAACGTCGATTTCGTAATCTTATGACGGTTTATTAGATTAGAAGATTACAATCACGAATAGTTACGAAGAAATAAGCTAAAAAAAATAACAAAAATAAGCCAATTACCTCGTAATGTTTTGTAGTGGACGAGAGTTGAATGAACTATACATTAGACGGGCGACTGTCAGTTTCAGGTCGACCCACTCACATCGAGTGCTGAAGGGGACATCACGTGGACAGCGTGGCATTCTCCTCATAGATTTAGATACTTATATGAAACAACTAGCTGTTGCCTTCGACTTCGTTCGTGAGAAAAAAAAAGAAAAGTATGAAAATAAATAAATATCGCTGGACATTACACACAGCGCCATCTAACGCCACACTAAGCAACCTAACCCAACTAAGGCTTGTGTCGTGGACACCAAATAGTTAATATACTACATAGATACTTTTTGTTTGTAAATACATACTTATTATAATAAACATCCATGACTCGGAAACAAATGTCCATGTTCATCACACAAACATTTGTTCCTACCGGGATTCGAACCCGGAACCCTAAGAACGTAGGGCAGCCTCACTACCGCTGCGCCATTCGGGTCGCCGCTTATGTGCTTTTCCAGACTATAAACTATATCTGCGGCAAATTTCTTCCAGATCTGTTCAGGCGTTTAGATGTGATTGAGTAACAAACATCCAGCCATCCAAACTTGCGCATTTATACGAGCAGCAAGAAGTAAGATAAGATAGATGTTGTTTCTAGAAACTTATTAGAGAAAGAAAAATGTCAGAGATAAAGACTTTTAGAAAGATTATCGGTAAATGAACACAATGATGGCGTAAAATTTGACACAAAACTGTCGTGTATTATACTTACACAAATATGTCAAAAATCTAGTGAAAAACCGTCTGGACTATGACAGACCAGAGTTTTTCGAGTCGGGTGTACTCGTATAAATAAACTACATTTATTAATGTAGTTATGTAGTACGTATTTTATTGACAACTCTTACAAAAAAGTATCGAAGGGATAGAGAGAGATATAGGAAAACTAAAATAAAAATTACTTGTTGGTGCATTCAGTCGACTGTTAGTTTTAGGTCGACCCACTTACGTGAAGAGCTATAGGGGAATGCAAGTGTGACGTCATCACATGAAATATTTTCATATAAGTACTCTGAATATCTCATGTTGTTTAAATTGAACCCCACGTTCGGTACCGGGGCAGACACCATCAGAACTTTTCTTTAAGTGGTGTCATTGAGAAAGGAGACAATAATGAAGTTAGTCACAAGAACATATTAAAAAAAAAAACAAGTTACCTATTCAACTACGTAGTACCTACAAAGAGGCAAGGCAAATAAAAAAAAAAAGCTGTCAAGACTTCCCCTTCATGAGAACGTGAACAAAGCAATCCCAGACAATCAATACCTCACATCGCCATTAAATTAAATAAGCGCAGATTTAAAACGAAACCGACCACTAAACTTTGTATTAAAAGTCAAAACGCCCCTTATAGGGGTCGCTAAATAAATAAATAAGTGTACCGAATATGGCGGGAGCATAATAACAGAAGGCAAACAGCATCGGAAGCCGTGAGATAAAATCGTATTGCGTTGTCAAAAATAAATGAATCCGGGGATTAGTCGGGACACGCCGGCCGCGCAATATTGTCGCTTGGCGCCCAACGTGGGGCCATAATAAGCTGGCCTGGCATCTGTGCACGGAGGAACTTAACACGGATTTTTTGATGAAGTTTGTTAGAAAATATATTGGGTTAGGTATTTGGGCTGGTTGGAGAATTTTATTACTGACAAAAATAACAGGTAGGTATCCTTCGAATATTGTCACACCATGATATATAAAGAGGTCATGGTTAATTGCTTTACCATTAGTCAATGACTTTACTTGTAGCTTGCACACTGCTGTTTTCTAACAAAATATTTGTTGTTAAAGACATTAGTACGTTGGATGGCATCCTCATGAATACATCGAGAGATGTGCAAGGAATGGGAGGAGACCTTTTCTCAGGAGAGGGACAGTTCAGGCTAATAAAAAAAGGACATAATAACATAAATTTTACAAAAAGAGTTAACCTCAAATCGGCTAACAATAACCAATAAAATTCTCAACTCACCAAAAAAGACAAAACAGCACACCCAACGTATACCCGTACAACGTATATTAATACATTACGGGGTGTTTATCAAAAAGATCTGCAGATTATCATACGAGATTCCTTTGTGCGGGTAGTTTTGAAACGAACGGGGTGAGATAAACTACTCCGCACGATTTCGCCGCAAAGAGAGGGCTCAACGAATAGCTCGTACTACCGAGGGAGTTTTATTCCGATCGAATTTACCTTGCCATGAGAATACGAGCACCAATCTATCCTAGAGCACTTGCTGTATCGGTTGGGCGAATCATATTGATGGAACTTAAAAAAATGATTGGATGTCGAGATGTACGTTGTATTTTTGTTTTTCAGACCTATTTTGTTGTGAGATAAGTTTTTGACGTAACTAAGTACTTATGTGCCCCAGGTGAGAGTGGGGGCTCTTTATTTTCTCCTGTGTAGCGTAAGAGGATTATGTGATAGGGTGGGTACTATCAGTTTGCAATTCTAAATCCTTTTTGCTTGGTGTGGTGATTAAAACATAATAACTTTTTAGATTGTGTATAATGGTACAGTTTCCACAAGTATCTACTATTTGGGATATAAGGCAAAAAATCAAACCGACAGGGAACTCCCCTTGAGTCATTAGAAAATAGAATCACCATAAACATATTTTACAGCGACGACGTCATTACTCATCAAACACAATCCACGAATACATTAAAAGACATTTAAAACTCGTCGCCACCGACATGAAAAAACAGAATGAAGAAAAAACGTCAAAAAAGATAAGAAAAAATTTGAAAAGGTCGCAATTTATCAATGGCGCGTCAAACAGTCGATCGGCCGGGCATCATTTTTATCGTATTTGCGTATAAATAGTGGCGTCGCGACGCTCCAAGCCGCTGCTAATGATACGGAAAATGACATCTTATTTCGAGGCGTAAATCGAAGAAAAAAATCGTTCATCGCGCCCGTCTGCATGAATATTTTATAGGCGCGTCAACAGCGAAATGACAGGTTTTATCGTTTGAAAATTCGTCGAAAATTGCGCGAAATGACGCGTCGATATTTTTTATTTAGTGAGAACATCCTTCCGCCAATCAGGCGTGCTCATTGTGGGACCACAATGAGCTCCCCCGGGACGATTCTCGCGTAATTTTTATTAAACTGACGGGCGCAACAGTTTATATGACGATGTTTAGGTTATGTGGTAATTATGGTATTGTGTTTTGAATAATAGTTATTGGGGAGTTGGTGGTTAGCGCATTACTTAAGATACGCAAACTATACCTACACATGAGCTCACACAAACTTATAAGTACCTATTATAGGCCTGTTTTGACAAAACGTATAACAACAAGAACTTCTGAAAACCGAGCTAATTATTCAAGTCGAGCAAAGCAAAATAAGGTGATTAAATATCACACAAATTTATTTTTACGAGTAAAATTATTTATTATCCTAAACATGTAAGCAGATTATTACGCCCACAACTCAATAGACGGTACAATTTGTTACACAATCATTGAAGCTCAATGTCTACTGACAAACAATGCTTTGAAGGAGTCGCACAACATCAAAGGTATTGAAATACAGATCAATGGCAAATTGGTGGAATACCTTTATTAATCTATTTAATTGGTTATTAGCTTTCTGGTATGTTGCTCGAATTAATGGGGGTGTGTAGCGTTTGATCGCGGGGTTGATGTAATGTTTAGTGTCGGGAGTACAGGACACGGTTCACTCCTTTCGTGAGGAGAACGGAGTGCTCGATCATAGAGATGTAATGCGCTGAAAATTGGTTACAGAATTATTATATGGGGTGTTGGGTGCTTGTCACCTGAAGGTCCTGTACCGTTGGAAAGAGAAGATTTTGACTAGCTTTGAAGAACCATTAAACGTGTTCGCAACCGATTTTCTTTTGAATAAGACCCTTTTGGGTCATTCTCAACTTTCCTCTAAGACTTCGTTTCCACTTCTGCTTCAACCTTTGGTCACCCAATGCTGAGTGTAGGTCTCATCCAAATCTCTTCGCTTTTGGCGGTTTTGTGTCATGGGTATCCAGTTTCTTCCGGCCACTTTAATTAGATCCAGTATTACTATGTCATTAGTTAGGTTTAGGCACATCCCTCGCAGCACATCCTCGGATATCTCTGCTAGAAACGCATCAAGCTTCTCGATATTTTTCGAAACATGTAAAGGTTTTTTTTTCTTCAAAAAGGTTAGTTTCCGAGTCTTCTTAATTCAAAGGTTTAAAACCTAACCCCGTATGTTCTAAGGAGGCCACCTGCCGATAAAGATAAATATTTCAAATTGGGCAATTCAAAATTTTTCCTCTTTATTATACTCAAAATCCTAAACAATGGACAATATTTGCCGCAAAGCTTCAAACCATTAAAAAATATTTAAAACCTAACAGCCAGTTCGTACCACGGAGGTCCGTTGACATAAACGTAAGCTGCGCAGATTGCTGGCAACATTACGCGTGATCCGCATAAGTCGCGGCATATTTCGTAAATTTGTCCCCGCGGGGGGAGGGACGGAACACCTGCCGTAAAGATAAGCCCCTGATGTCGCGTAATATCCCCCTAAAATAACTTCTTACTGCCTCTGGTGCCATAGCGACGGCTTACCCTCCTTGTTCGGCTATGTATCGTTTATGTAAAACTAGGAGGCTAATTTGATGGACGAAATCGGGAATTATTTTTTGAAGACACAACCAAGTAGGTATCTTTTTCTGATATAGTTTCTCTAACATAGCTTTTGAGTTGCTGAATTGACAATTAACTCTTCCAAATAAGATGATCGATAACAGCAACTAAGGACTATCTCTCGATGTCAATAAAATCGTCCCGCAAAGCTGATAGACACGATTTACGGGATTCAGGAGCCCAAGTCCCAACCCTACCACCTACGTCACATCACACCTCACAGCGCCGCTAAGATGCCGCCGACTCAACTCTCTAATATCGCGAATTAATTAAGGAAGTCATTACCTCCCGATAGCACATTAACGGCACGCATGTCGGGAAATTGCCAACACAAAGGATATTTCCTGCGTTTTCCCCGATTTAAAGCAATTCACCGATTTTGATTAAGCCCCCGCTGCTACACTGAGATTATTCCCCTTTCAATGTAAAGAATGGTTTATTTCAGACACCGTGAAAGTGAATTGTATTTCCTTTTGCCATTGATTTTATGGGAGCCTTGTGTTTGACGAAAGTGAAACGGGAATTATGTTTCGGTTCATGGTTTTCAAATATTTGAATTTGAATATTATATTTGGAAATAATAAATTCTGTGGATGCTATACCTATCTAGTTTGATCGTGGATATGTTTGTCAGTGTTAGTATTTTGTTATTTTGATCGTTTATTCATATTTTTAAAATATCATCATCACAGCCTTTTCAATGTTCCCACTACTGGGACACAGGCCTCCTCTCTATGAGAGGGAAAATATATATATATAAAGAATAGGTTTCCGCAGGTGTCTTGGTGGTTAGGGCTCCAGAGATAGGAATCTCCTCACAATGCGGGTCGTATTGAGGAGTACTACCTTCTGAATCAGGCCCTTAATCCAACCGCCTAGCGAGAACCTCAACTTTTGTAATTATTATTTTCATAATACAACATTATCAAAATGTAAGATAAAAATATACTGAACGAAACTCAACAAAATCCTAACAGTTCGAAGATGACTAGTCTAAGTTCGCGGCACACAAAAGCACAGCCAATAGAAACTATATTCATTAGGTATCTCAGACTGCCGCATCGCAACCGGTGGCAACTTTAGATTGCCGCAATAATTATTTATTCCGCTCACTTACTACCCGACTCGGTGGAAACTATTCAGCGAAGAAACGCTATTTCCCGCTGGTCAGATAAGACGTTTGATTTCACCCATTTTCGCCTGGACTTTAATTATGGCCTCTGGTTTTGTGTAAAATAGTTGGGAGAGTAATTTAATCCAGATATCAGTATGCGAGGTGGCGCGCAGCTACGAGAGATGGGAGCCAATGAGCGTGAACGAGTCGAGGGTAACTGCGCCGTCGACGGCGACGTCTCGAGAAATTGTTATGTCACTAGCGTTGTTTGTTGCCGCAGACGAATATTGACCTACACCTACCTGCTCCGCCTTCCAAAACACTTTTATTAAACCCAAAATACTTCCTCAAACAATCTCTGAAAAATAATGTGACAAAGTTTTCCGTCAGTCATTTGTTTGAAGTAGATTTCCTTGGCTCTGTCCTGCCTTGTCTAAATAAAAATTGTAAACTTGTTTTGTTTCCCTCATCCACCCTCTCATTTCTTCAGTCGTTGAACTGCATAACTATAAGAGAGCTCACGAAACACAATATAGCGCCGTAAAAAATAAGCGCACATCAGACTCGAGCATGTAATTCTAGCGCACTCTTCCGGCCCGAACAAAGGAGAGAGGGTAAGAACACGAGTTACTCGACACCATGTACCCTTACGCAGATTTGTTTCTCAGCGTCTCAACCAACTCCAAACCAAAATAAACCCTCACCTTGAAACATAGGCTTCACTTTACAACACCAAAACCTCTCACCATCAAACATTTTGAAACTGCAGGAACGCAGGAAATTCGCGATAGTCAAATTGTAGTCTTACAGGGCGTGTTACCATTAAATTATTACATTCGCAACTGTGTTACATGCGTATAAGGCACTATTTGCATTACAAGGGATCGCGGAAGGGTCCTCGGGATATGGCAGGTACGTCACATGAGGACTGCAAAAGAAAAATGTACCTTTAACGACGACGTGAGGATTCTGAGAGTCGAAAGAAGAAATAAGCCGTAACAGGATGTCGTTCAGGATAATACCTCCTTCGTTTTATTTTCTTTTCATGAGATTTAAAATACATAATAAATCTGAGAGCTTATTCCGGGGGAAATGACGGTTAGCTTATGATTGTGTTTGTGTAATGTCGTTTAATATTTTCAGGCTAAATGTGTATCTTCTAACGTTGGATTTTGTTGAACTTTTTCAGGAAGCATGCACTACATTTTGAACCTGCAGTCCCGTCTCATTCATGGTTGTTAACGTAGTCACAAAGGCGCGTCGCGTGGCGGGCCGGGCTCAGCTCAAAGCCGATATATTCCAGCCATTACTCCCGCAACTTGCGCAAACTTCGCCAAGTGATCACCGGCTAGACACTGCCACACAAACAAGCGCTATACGCCCACAAAAACGCGCCAGCAGGTAAAAAACGTCGGCTGTGTGTGTTTAGTGCACATGTGTGAGGTGGAGCAGAGTTCTACTTACAGCCGACCCTCGGTAGCTACTCGTAGGTAAGTAGCTATCGCGACTCCATTGTTCTAGCAGCTGATTGGAGCCGGGCCCGGAAATGCGTGTCACCCCACCCCCTCATTGGTCCGTTTCATTTTCTTAGCGCGAAAGAGACGCAGCTACGTGAAGTGTGTAGTTAAGGATACTGATCTCTGTGTGTACGGTAGGTAGTAGGTAGGTGTCACGAGCGGTTGTTTTGCTCGGTGACTATGTTTGCGCGGCGCGTTCGTCTAAGATAAACTATTTTGGTGAGTTGGCCGGAGAGTTTGCAAATTGTTTCGTCTGAAGTTTCCTGTACGGAATTTTGATTTTATCAAATTGGATTTGTTGAGCGTTATGCCTTGGTTCAACAAATCTCAAAACGAATTATCAGCAACTCTAATGATTGCAGTTTGATAAAAAAGAAACTGGATAGCCATGACACAAAACCGCGAGAAGTGGAGAGATTTGGACACTCGGCGTTGGGCGGCCAAAGTTTGATGAAGAAGGAGAAATTATCAGTTAAAAAACCGTTATCTTAGCCATCAATGTGGAGTCGGGTAATTTAAAACATAAACCCAAAAACGGATGTGGTTCTCAATTAGTTGCAATCTTTATTTTTAAGAGCACATGTTATGGCCTAATAAAATAATGGCTCTTTAATAGCTTTATAGAACGTCTTAATAACATAAAAACCCATCATTTCTGGAAACAATATCATAATTACACAGCAAACTGAAAGGCCATCCTCAGAAGCATTCATTTGTTTATGTTTAGCTGTGCACAGATAGATCGTGGGCAGAGACAGGCTAATCGGCACTTTATCGTAACCTGTCACCCGCAGAGGCCAATCCACTATGCGTTGTTTATATGTATACGCGATAGACCTTATTACAAAGAGTTAGGGGCGAAATTACTGCTGTTTCTTATGAGATCGAAAACTGCTGGTAAAATACAGACAAATATTTTGTAGGGGAAAGAACAAAAAGATGATATTATCGGGGAAAGTGTGTTTGATTACTACTTAATGTTTAATTAGCGCGATTTTTTTTATTTAATGATTTATTAAAATAGAAGTACAGAATAAAACTAAGGTTAAAGTTCAATGAGATGACGCACAACGGAATCTTAAGCTTCTAGAAAAATACGAAGTGCGTTCATTACATTTTACCACAGCGATCCAATCCGAAATAGATTTTATTCAAAGCAATATAAATCAATATAAAATCATAAAAATAATAGCTTTTATTATTTAAAATGACTGTGTGCAACAAGCAAGAAAATAACATTAAACCTGCGCTTTTACATAGCTCTAATTTTTTGCCGTTTCTATAACTTTGTTCAGAATATTCCCATTCTAAACTCATCTAGTCGCGCTATGCGGCTCAGAGGTATGTAGCAGGCAGCGGGCTAATCGCCACTCTGTCAAGCCGTCACGCACAGGCTCCACCGCGACACGTGGCAGCGTGCGTGCTACCTACCACAACGCCGCAACGCACCACCGCCATTGTTTATTGGTTTATGTAATAAAAATTGGCATTAACGATGCTTAGCAGTGGTTTAATTGCTTTCTAAACATTTTTAAAGGGTTCAATTTTTATCCAAAGATGTTACTTACTACTTTTTTTTTTTTCTTTTTTTTTTCAATGTTTAATTTTTATTAGTTGATAATTTCACCATTTTATTTTATGTGTTTTGTCCTGTGCGGGTTAATAAATGCTTTTTCTTTCTTTCTTTCTTTAAAGTACCCGTTACCCGACTGCGCCAGTAGGAGGGTAATGTTTTTTCATTAATTACACTTATGTGAGATTCATAGTATATTTTATATCGAGGGACTAAACGAAGCCTTATTATACCGAGACTGTACGTTTCACTTTGAGTGCGAGAAAAATAGTCAATTTAGTACAAAAATATTTATTATTCCTCCAGTCCATAGAACTTTCGTAAGTTTTTAGGTAAATCTTCCGCGACTAGATGAGTTTAGAATCTTTGGCGGCAACAGATTATCTATTATGTCTTTTGCTCTTTGCTCAACGTCAAATTCTTCACTGTCACTGGACATTCTTAATAAATTTATTTAAAACCGAACAAATTTACACTCGACAAAAATTCTGAAATTTTCGCGGTCAGTTTTTTCTTCTGAACCAGTCACAGATTAACAATTTAAAACGCATGGCGCCACCTTCTTTGCGGAAAAACCATGGAACTAAAACTCTCAACATTTTCGCAATGAAGATGGTCCACACTCCACAGATAGTAGTAGTTAATTTACAGGCTGTTTGAGTTTGTCTATGTCACATGAAGGAAATTAAAAAAATAATTACTTTTCACTCCCTAGGGACTAAAGTGGTCACTTTAGTCCCGCTTCGTAGAGCTATATTGGCGTACTTTTAGAGCATGAGAAGTGAAAACCTTATTTTGTGCTAAAGTATTCATAAAACTTTGATAGTGTTGTATTTTCGAAAATCATTTGTAAATAGATATTTTCTTAAAGTAGCAATCATTCTTTCACGAGAAAATCGGTTTTGGATTTTGCAGCAAAAGTGAAAAGTGATGTCTTCCTACGGCTCCAATACAAACATACCTAAATAAGATTTTTTTTTACCTCAGATATTAAAACAACAACATTCAGTATTTCTGTTTACAAACAGCCATCCATACACGGATAAACAACAAACAAATCACAAGAAGTATGGAGGTTGTGCCCCTGAAGCGTAACACAAATAATATTACAGGTAAAACAAGGTATTTAATAAGACAATGCCATAAATTGCGCAATAGATTCACGTGAATCGCCGTAAGAATTCTAACTTTTAACTGGGTTTCTTAATTTAGAACTAGACGGCTGAGAGTATTGTAACCCATTGTGACAGGAAAGTTTCCCATGTTATATACTGTTACAAAATACCGATGACGTAACCTCGAAATACCACAGCAAACTTGCTAAATTTAGGGTAAAAACGTAATATTCGTGGAATATTTTCTTCAATGTATTGTTCGTGGTACTACTGACCTTTATGTTCTTTTATTCGTATTGTGTTTTAAATTTTCTTTCAAGTTTATAGTAAAAAACAATTTCATTCAGTTTTTCGTTACACAAATAAAATTGATGCGGAATGAATGTTTTTATTATGACTTATTTAAAAAAAAACTGGCCATGTGCGTGTCGGGCCACGCGCAGTATAGGGTTCCGTAGTAGCCCGTTATATTCAAGCAACTACTTCATCTTGGTCACTTTAAAGGATTTATTCAAAGGATTTTGTTTGGTACAAAATTATCCAACACCCTAGTTCAACGACTATTACTGCTAAACTAATAAAGTTATCTTAACCGCTATAGTTTTCCTTTAAGGTTCATGAAATGCACTATCATCATGAATTTTTCCAGATTTTTCAAGCCGGCGGCAGGGAGGCTAAAATTTGCACTTTAAAGTTTAATTTTTCGTAATGTTCCATGCATTAAATTAAAAACTAGTATGAGTAACCCCTAAGTCATTTTAAAAGACCTATTCAACGATATCCCACAAGACGGGGTAGACGACGAAAAAAAAATTCATCCCCACTTCACATGTAGCTACCCTAAAAAAAATAGTTTTCAAAAATTTAATTTTTCCACTTTGTTTGTCGGCGTTATTAATATACACACCTCTACAAAATTACAGCTTTCTAGTACTAACGGTCTCTTAGCAAATCCTCGGACAGACAGACCGACGGTCATGGCGAAACTTAAGTAAGGGTTCCTTGTCAGGACTACGGAACCCTAAAAAGGTACTATAAGTATCTACGGTAACTCTATTTTCGGTTTTCAGTGGCGAAATTTTTTAACAATTACTCGTTTTGTCGCTTTCTATAAAATCTTTGTATTCTTAAAGGACTTATTATTTACTGCCTCGTTGATATAGTGGTCGCAATCTAGACTGCTTAGC
This sequence comes from Xestia rhomboidea, assembly GCA_963853795.1. Taxonomy (NCBI): domain Eukaryota; kingdom Metazoa; phylum Arthropoda; class Insecta; order Lepidoptera; family Noctuidae; genus Xestia; species Xestia rhomboidea. Next base: position 6,477,783 of record OY970764.1, on the reverse strand, counting down.
AAGAAGACCTGGGTTCGATTCCTGGGTCCGCCCAAGGAAGTTCTCAGTAACAGCCACAAAGTCTGGATTTGACGACCCGAATGGCGCAGCGGTAGTGAGGCTGCCTTACGTTCTTAGGGTCCCGGGTTCGAATCCCGGTTGGAGCAAATGTTTGTGTAATGAGCATGGACATTTGTTTCCGAGTCATGGATGTTTATATGTATATTATGTATGTATTTACAAACAAAAAAGTATCTATGTAGCATATCAACTATCTGATGTCCACGACACAAGCCTCGTTGCTTAGTGTGGCACTAGATGGCGCTGTGTGTTAATGTCCAGAGCTATTTATTATTATTATTTTATTTCGTTTATTTATTCTATAACATATTTTTACATTTTTAAATATTCCTAATATAAAAACAATATAAATAAAAACATTTAAAAATATAAAAATAGTAGCCCACCAGCGCTGGGAACAGGGTCCGAGCTGCCGGTGGTCAGGGCTCTTGAGAGAGGAACCTCCTAACAATACGTGCCGTGTCCAGAAGTACTGCTTTCTGAATCAAGCCCTTGATCCAGCTGCCAAGCGAGAGCCTCCTAAGATGTTGCTCGAGGTTCTTGGCTATTAAGCCATTGGCCGACACGACTATCGGCACAATGACTGCTGTACTCACGTCCCACATGTCAACAACCTCGCGAACCAGATCTAGATATTTAAATTGTTTATCTTTTTCTGCTTTCACGAGGTTCTCGTCATGCGGGACCGTTATATCAACAATCATTGTGCGACGCTCCAATCGATCTATCACCACAATGTCAGGCCTATTGGCAACAACAGTCCTGTCAGTGGTGATAGGTCGATCCCAATACAACGTGTTATTACCATTATCGAGAACTGGGTCGGGCGCATACTTATAGTATGGCACTTCTGATTCCACAAGGTTGTACTTCAAAGCAAGTTGCTGGTGGATAATCCTGGCAACAAGGTTGTGTCTGTGCAAGTACTCTCCGTTAGCCAGACTAGAACACCCAGAAATAATGTGTCGGATCGATTCTCCCGGACGGTGGCATGCCCGACATATGTCAACCGTGCCATCTTTCTCAATGTATTTCCGGTAGTTATTCGTCATCATAACTTCGTCCATTATTGCACAGACAAAACCTTCGGTTTCCCCGAAGAGGTCACCAAAGCGCAGCCAGGATACGGACGCTAAGAAGTCTACATCCGGGCCATGTAGGGCCCGGTAAAAGCGTCCGTGAAGCTCCTTGCCCTGCCATTCCTCCTTGCGGTCATTAGTGTCTAATTCTTTAGGCTTGCGCCAGTTCTCGTTAGCCAGGAAGAGCGGGGTGAGGCCCTTGTCCACTGAGACCACATCTCGCTGCATCTCCCCGTCGACTTCTAGGAAGTATTCCCTGAGACTGCATACCTCACGGTTGTGTAGGGTCTTAGCATTTAAGAAGCCACGACCCCCGCACTTCCGCGGGATATACAGTCTCATCACCGACGACCGTGGGTGATGCATTCGATTTGCAGTCAACAGTGTGCGTACCCTCCTATCCAGGGCATCAAGTTCCGTCGGAGTCCATTTGAGTATGCCGAAGGAATACATCAAAACCGGCATGACCCAACCGTTGAAGGCGCGCACCTTGTTTCCGCCTGACAAAAGACTGCCTAGCACCTTATTCAGGCGGCCAAAGAAGCGTTCCCTCAACGATTGCTTCATGTCAGTCACGTTGATGCCTAACGCTTCCGACATACCCAAATACTTGTAGGTTTCTGTTGAGGAGAGGGATCTAAGGTGTATGGAATCCGAGAGTTGAGTTCCCACGGATTCCATAATCTCTCCTCGCTTTACATGCATGACTGCACATTTGTCCACACCAAATTCCATCCTGATGGTGCTACTGAAAGTTTCTGTTACCTTCAGTAGCTTCATCAGTTGCAAATTGTTGGGGGCAAAGAGTTTCAGATCATCCATGTAAAGAAGGTGAGATATGACCTGACCATCTTTCCTCAACAGATAGCCTAGACCTGAACGCTCCAGCAGTGTGCTGAGAGGGTTCAAGGCAAGTACTACCTGATTTATGGAGCAGGTGGGTAATTCCTGTCGTCAAGAACTGGGGCAGCGACCCTGACTCTAAGGCTGATTGAAACTGGGACGCCAAGCGAGCGTGTGATCTTTGAAACCACTTGATCCAGAAGTTGTGCAGCCCGTCCGGCCCTGGAGATTTCCAGTTAGGCAACGGACGGACCGCACGAGCTACGTCTTGGGGGCTGATGATGATTGCCTCCATTTCTGGTATAGGATCACACGCTTGTTCAACCTCCCGGGTCCAATCGCCCTCAGTGTGACTGACAGTCACCGACCAGATGCTGCGCCAGAATGAACACATAGCGTTATCATCCGGCAGACGCGTGTCAGTCACACCTTGGTCTGGTCGCTCCCAAGCCCTATATACCCACCTTTCATCGCTTTGGAATGTGCGATTCTGAGTGTACCGGTCCACTCGCCGCTTATACCGACGAATACGGCTTGCCCATGCACAGATCTTCTGCTTCAGGAAGTCGATACGCTCTGTGACGCGGGCCAAGTAATCTCGAAAACTAACATGAGTTCCCGAGAACGCCCGCCTCACAAAACGCATCACTCTAGGGCGAGTATTGCCCTCCCTGAAGCAGATTAACTTGCCGATGAGTGCCCTAGCCTCACCGATACGCCGCTCAATCCTGCACTGCCAAGCTGGAGCAGCTAATTTTGGTCGTGTAGCTCTGTCGTTGTTGGGAAATTTGACGCGAGCTACAAGACATGCCGCCACAGCTCCACAGTACAATATTGAGTGAGTATCGGCGAGGTCTTTGCTGCTGTCAAAGCAATTTGACAGCTGCGAATCTAGAGCACACATCAGCGCCTTGTTTTTATTGTGCATAGGCAAACGAGGCAAACGTGGTCTAAGTTCAAGCGGTGCGGAACGATACTCCCGGAACGCACTCTCCAAAGCGCTCCTCAATTGTGCGTTGCATTGGGTACTCACGGATATAACTTCGTCACCATCCTCTTCACCATCGTAGTTGGATCGCGGTGGCGCACTGGAAATATTTTGTAGCTGCACTGCGATCATTGGCGAAGCAGGCGTAACTAGGTTACTCCGTGATTCGGAGCGTAGTCGATCAAGTACGGTGTCATCCAACATATGGTTACGCTGGATGACCCGCACCTGATCCGACAGTCGTTGTGCCTCTACGCTGACAGCCGGCTCTAGTACCTGAAACAGAGAGAGCATCCGACCACGGTACGCAGTCAAGTTGCTTCCCCCCTCAGTAGCCCCATAATATGCGCGCATCACATTTTCATTAATGGACTGAGTCCATTGCATGCGCGACACATTTCCACCGGCAGCGGGGACCCTGCTCGGGGCCTGTTGGCCTCGAGGTCCCAAGCCCACTGGTGGCCGTCCTCTTCCTCGTCGTCGTCCTCTTGGTGGTGGTGGTGGTGGTGTCGACGGCGGGGAGAAAAACTCGTCGCTCGAGCTCGACGCAACTGCAGCGACCGGTGACACGGTGCTCACGGGTGTGGCGCATCCCGGCGCTGGGCGACGAGCCCGGAGATGGTGGGTGTGCCTCTTTTTGTAGTTTGGCCCGGTGCCTTGTCAACATAGGTGACATTTCGATTATTTTGAAGTGGTTTTAACAAGTTCCATAGGGTCCATTTTTATGAAATTCCAGTTGTCCAGTATATTTGAGGTTTTTTTTTTCTTTATCATTGTAAAATGTTATTTTCCTGGTTTAAATTGTTATAGAGTAAATTAAAATTCGGAACGGGAAAAAATTTATGTCTTGTCAGTTTGACACTCAGGCCACAGATTTATTATTATTTGTGCCCGGTTGATGGCAATAATCTCACCCCCTATTACAAGGGACTTAAACATAACTGGGGAAATATGGGTGTACTATTAGACACACCTATATACACCTCTGTCTAACCCTTCAGGGACTACAGGCGTGATGTTATGTTATGTTTTATAGGATGGTGTCGTAACTTGTAAACTTAAAGACGCACATACAACCAAAGCCGAACATCCCTTTACGATTCACATACATTTAGTTCAGCCTTGACTCAATCCACTTTTTATCAATACACCACCCCGTCTATTGTCACAGGACAACTCACGGGAGGTCTTTGTGACCATCGATAAACTCCTACCGATATCGAATGTTGATTATCGATATTTATCAATTGTGTCCACACAATGACTCCCGATTTATTTAGAAAAAAACAGGTGTGCTCAACCTTTTGATATGTTTATCAACCCTTTGCGTTACGAGGGCGGTTTTGTCGAACAATCAGCGGTTTTATGAATGGGCTACGATGATTATCGTCAAAAACCTGAGGTTAGTGACAGGTGAGATGTCAACTGCGTGAATGGAGTGACGTTTGGTTCAATAGTAGGGAACTTGACCTGATACGATAGTTCGCTTGTTTAACTATGAATACAAGTAGTTTTAAATGCGCTTTTGTGTGTTGTTTGGTAAAGTACAAACCTTTTTTTAGTGTAGGTGAATACAAAAGATGTAATTTTACCTCGATATTTGTTGTTTTTTAAGAGTTTTTTTTTTGGTTTACACAGGTTAAAAGTTTGATAAATAACAAGAATTTATGTGGTAGGTATACTACAAATCAAACCCGACTACTGCATAATCACGCTCTAATTAAATTCGGAGTTAACAAAGGTAAAATCGTATCTTTCTATTTTTGAAGTCGATCAAAATTTGTAGACTATGTTACCCGGGCAATAATAACGAATCGATTGACACTTTATTCATAAAAATCGGATAAATAGTTTAGGCGCTACGGAGTAACATACGTAAATACAAACACATACACACATAGACTGCTAAAATTATAACCCTTCCTCTTGGCGACGCCGCAGTCGGGTAAAAAGCAGCCAGAAGCAGTTTTATGTTCCCCAAAACTTATCTTTTTGTTGACTTACAATCAAGTTTTTGCGAGTAAGTTTCGAATCCAGTAAAATCCAGTACATTTGCAATAATAATCAGCGTCAAAATAAGAAGAGCGGTCCGCCATCTTGGAACAAAAGCCAGAGCAGACAATGATCGACGGGCGTGGATAATTGAAATGATGTGCGGAAAGATATGTGTATTAATATGTTAGCGAAGTTATAATATACAGCGTATAATATTGAGTGGTATGTTTGTATGTGAAAACTCGTTTTTCGCATGCAGTGCGGAGTGCTAAGTTTCTGAAGTTTATGGATTGCAAAATGTGTTTCTAAAATATTTGCAGGAAAAACACTTGCTATAAAGAATTTTTTTATTTACAATCTACAAATAGATATAAAATAATGATAAAAATTTGCTTAAATATCAAAATGGGAAGAAGAAGAATGGGAATAAGAAAAGAATTACAGGGCGCCAAAAAAAACTTTATTTGAAAAAAATAAAACCGACTTTAAAAAAAATTAACAAAAACACTAAATCAATCAAACAAAGGTCACCGATTTCGAAGCTTGACCTTTGTTTGATTGATTTGGTGTTTTTGTCACCGGCTTCTAAAGCATAAGTTATTTTTAAAATTTTTGTGTTTATTGTTTTTCCAGTTTTAGTTGTTCCCAAACAAGTCGCCATGAATTTATTTTACATTATTAACAATACATGTCATAGTAATCGGCTTATCCCCAATAAATGGAACTTAACATACCTAACTGTCGAAATCTAGGTGTATTGTACACATCTGCATACCCCCTCAGAGCATACAGGCGAGATGTTACGTCATGATGTTGTATAAACAATAAACATCCAAGCGATTGCAGCAATCACGACAGATTTGCCGTCTATTTTTGAAGAGTTCCATTGTATATCTCCGAAGATCAGCACCAGATTTTCACCAAATTTAAATGGGACCACCTCAAGAGGAATAAAAAAAGAACTTTGAGAATCGGTCCACAAATGGGGGAAAAATCGCGTAAAAACATACAGTCGAATTGATGATAACCTTCTTTTTGAAGTCGGTTAAAAAATTCGTCTACATCGCTGTCACTAGGAAAAGTGCCCAGAAGGCTGGCAGCATGGCCAGGTTGGATGCCAATGCTTATTCTTTGGCCTATAAAAAGGCTGGCCCTCTGTTCACGCACCTGGGTGGTATTTCCACCCAAAACGGCTCAAAACATAACTACCAATTAACTTATTGAATTTGGGCCGTTTGAGGTTTTCAGCACCTAAAGCCTACGCAGCACTACACTATATCAAACAATAACTAGTTTTAAGCGTATGGCCCACTACGCCACTACACCAGTGCTACGGCGAAGCACGCACTGTACTACAATTATGTAAACGCTCGGATTGGAATAATTCACTATATTAAAATTTTTCATAGAAGGAGTTTTGGAATTTTTGCAAACAAAATTCTATCAGTACCTAATCTCGTGATATGATACCAACAAAAATTCGATTTACCTACTTTTTAATCTAAAATTGTTGTTCAACACTGCGTTGGCTATTAAACTGGTAGAAACTAAACAAGCAAGCAGTATTTACCAGTTTACTTACATAGTACGTATGTAAAAATCGCACGTAACTCTAGTATTAAAACAACCGGGGTCTACAAAAGCGATACTCTAAAAAATGCACTGGAAAATACATCGCGAAGTTTCTCTTGAAAGTGAGGTAACGCACGGAGCGTTGCAGCTAACCAACCGTGGAGCTAAGGAGACGGTGCCATGTCTAACGACCACAGCGATTCTAAATACCTACGTTTTTACAGGAGTTTTTCAGGAGAAAAAGCACACAACAATATGAAGCCATTTTTTTAAATTTAGCCGTATCAAATCATGTGTGACCTTTTTAGTTTAGACTATGGACTATCATATGACTTTTTTATGGGACAAGGCCGCCACACTATTCCCAAACCACTGTAACTCCTGAAAGCCAGAATCAACAGCTCGACGAAGTCCCCGAGAAATAATTTAACTGTCTTGGATCCCGCAACGAAATGAATCAAAAAAGTATAGCGGAGGAGTAGGAAAAAACCGTAATTACCACTTTCCTCCATATCAGCAGGAGACAGAACGAAACAAGGCCAATTGGCACAGAAGGACGTTTACAATATGGCTTGCTTATGAAACAGGCATTATTTAAAAAAGTAGAACCTAGAACCAAAAATTCGCAGGCCTGTGAGATCTACTAATCCGCACTGGGCCCGCGTGGTGGATTATAGCCCATTCCCTCTCATAGAGAGGAGGCCTGTGCTGTGTTCCAGCAGTGGGAACATATGCTTGTGATATAGAGATATGTACACACATTCCCAGCAGTGAGAGTGGGGAGATTTTAGGATGATTATGTGTAGAGGTACAAAATAGTTTTTCTACGTAATTTCATCTTCCCTACAGTACAGTACCCAGTGAACCGCTCATCGCTCGGCACACACGCTCGCCTGCTGAATAGCTGGTGTCGGCAAGGCGAGCGCCTACCGCTGCATATTTATGAAGCGCCTCAAACACCATAAATAGTTGATACGAGTCGGCCTCCACGGGTAATGGAGTAAATACAACGACAGTACCTACGCAAGTACTTGTTGTACCTAATTCTTAAGTTAGGATATGTGGGGTAATCTGTGGTAGAAAGATGAACTTATGTATCAGGAATTGAGAGGATTCGATAATCGCCATGGCTTTTTGCATTTCTTCTGGTGATTTTCGTTTGATATTTTAAATAATAGAGATTCTCTGTTATTCCTGAATGTTTGTGATAATCTATAGTGGTACAGTACAGACTAAGACACCTTTTTTGTGAAAATACCTCAATGTTTGAATGTTTCTGAAATACAAAGATAGTGCCATGGGAAATAAATTCTCTACAACATTTTCCAGGGAACAACATGGGCAGGATCCAATCTGTAGACATAGACACGTTCTTAGAAATCCCCTACGTCGTCGTATGTGCTCGCTAAGCCGATCCCCTGTTTCAGACATTTATTAAACCTCCGGCAAACGGGAGGCGACCTGCCGGCCTGCCTGCCGGCCCGGCGACGGCTGTACCCACCGATATAGCTTAGATAAACGCGCACATAACTATGCAAACTACTCTCAGCGACATCCACCCACCACGACAAATCATAACTGCCGTCGTTCCGCAACTTACTTTAAACTTTAATGCTTCTGTTTCTAAGCACATAATACAAACACGCTTACATTGATGCTGTAAAACATTCTGGTCAACAAGCGCGACACACTATTAGCTAGGCACATATCTGTGAGCGTGGTGAGAACGCGAGCTGAATACAGTATGGGCGTTGTAGTGAACCTTAAAAAATTAAAACCGCCGACGGTACTTAGAATGCTAAGTAAAGATTTGAATGGGGCGGAACGCTCTCCGCAACGTGATGGCGACTTACCCGTGTCACGACGTTGGGTTTTTTTTGGTTTGAAAGTCGGACGTGCTCAGAGACTTCCTTTCAATATGAAGTGGAATCGATTAATGAGCCCCAGTTTAGAATTGCAGTCAGGTCACAAACCTAATTTATATTTCTATCGTGAGATCGACTTGTTCCTTTGTTAATCGTGATAAATGTTTGCACAAACAAGACAAACACATAAACCTAAGTGTTGCAATTACAACTGAGCGTCGGCTGAGCGAACAAAAAGATGGACGAGGGTGTCCACTAATATAATTTCAGGACGGACTGAGGGACGGAAAGGCGTGTATGGTTTCAATACCTGTACGCGTAATCCGCTGTGGATTTTCTGAGGTTGGCGGCGAAGTGAAAACTGTCGCTGTACAATACTGGTACAAGTAGTACAGGGAGCGTCGAGTAGTGGTTTCAGTGTTCCATGGAGAGCGACGAGTGTGAATTTTCGCGGTCGCGTATTGGTCGCGTGGTGGGGGGCAAACTGGGCACTGGTCGAGCGTGCTAATCTGCGGAGTGTCGCATGTGATTGGGCAGACGGTGCTGTCCAATTTTCCGGTAGCGACGGCCGGCATTAGTTGGACAGACAACGGCGTCGCTTAGTAACCGACGTACATATTTGAGTATGTAGCTCATAGTCGGACGCAACGTACACTGTGATTGATAGTTGCGTGATTGAAAATGGGTGTCGGTACATAGATTATGTGGTGCGTTCGTTTTAAACATAAGTAGTAAGGATATTTTATAAATTTGACTTGATGAGAAGTGCTTCAACAAAATTGGAAACACTCATAAGGAGTTAATTTTAACAATGAGAAGTAATCTAATTTCTAGTTAAAACAACACACAAACCCGGTGCTACTCTCAAACAGAATCTCGTATCGTCAAACTATAAAGTTTGACGTTCAAAAGTGCCGTTTACACTTCACCCAACTGTACTAATGCAACAATATACCAAGTTTGACATATAAATGCATTTTTTTTTGACAACCAACGGCACCATGAACTACACAATAGGGAACGTGCACAACGACGGTGCTGCCGACCTGGCGTCGCCTATCCGAATCTTGTACTCTATTAATACTTGACATTGACATTTCCAACAAGTAAACAGAATTAATTTTACTAGTGAAAATTTGTATTCTAGCTAATCATATTGCGTTGTTGCATTTCTGGATGTACCAATACATCCAAAAAATATGAAAATAAATCAAATAGCGTACAATTTTATTACTTTTCAAAGAATAGTACTTTCATGCCAAGGTTATGTAAAAACGCAAAAAATGATTAAACGCAGTAAAGAAGCATAGAGTTAGAGTAAGCATAGAGTAAGTATGAGTTTTGAGCATTTCGATATAATCAATAATATTAGCAGTGAAAATAACTAAGTTTTTTATACAATACAGTCAGCTAAACATTATCTTTCAATCTGTTTTCAGCAAACATCGATGATTAGCTTCCATCTAGAAATACAGTAATATGCAGTGCTCACTTCATTGGCAACAAAAAATCAGAAAATCCTTTACATTCGTCATACATTCCTACAATTTTCCCTGGTGAAGAATATAATCCTCAAAAATTGGTTAAAAAATTACAAAGATTTGTAAGACACCAACGTCGAATACAACGAGAAAAGTTTGTAGAGATAAAAACTGCTAATAATTCCTTAGAATTTAGTACTGAAGGTAATGTTCAACCTGAAAGGCTAACTATTCTAGCTAAACAAAGCGTTGTTTGTCAATGTGATGATTTATTGAGGGGAGATCAGACATTTAGTACACATTTATTCTGCAGTTTGATTAATATAAATTGTGTTTGAACAGCTGAAATTCAGACTAATATGATATCAAAAAAATCGGCAGATAAAAGCTGTGAAGTGAATATTCCTACAACTGCCAAAGTTAAGAAGGATTTTAGTTGTGAGCCTCTTGACCAGCATTCACAAATGCTGCTTTTCCAAGGATTTCATGGCATAACTTCACTAAAAACAGTTACTTATTACATTAATGAAGCTAAAGACAGGATTACGTTTCTCGGTATTGAGTATAATATTCCAAATTCATAGAACAACCATAAGAAGAATATTTGAAAATAACTTGTTTTTGTTACACTCTGCATTGAAGAAGTTCATTATATGGCCCTCAAAATCAACCGTCCAAGCAAACATGCCAGAACCATTTAAGCTTCACTATGCGAACACACATTATAATAGACTGCACTGAAGTTCACACCAAATATCCCTCAACAGTTAAACAAAGAGTCCACATGTACTCAGATTATAAACATGGTTACACAATAAAGTTTTTAGTTGGCACATGCACTCTTTGTGGTTTTATAAGTTTTGTATCTATATGCTACGGAGGGCGTTCTAGTGATTGATTCATAACAAATTATTGTGGAATTGTTGATTTGTTAGAGCCAATACATTGTGTGGTGATACTGTTCTTGCTGATAAAGGATTCCCTTCCATTAAAACATGTGTTGAAAATAAGAAACCTGTTTTAGTTATGCCACAATTTCTTCATGCACCACAATTTTCATCAGAGGAAGTAGACGAAACATATAAAATAACTTCTCTGAGAATCCTAGAGAGAATCATGCAGAGAATTAAACAGTTTCAAATTTTGATAAACTGCCATTAAGTTTGCTGAAGTATAGAGATGAAATAGTTTATACTGTGTATTGGTGAACATTGAGAACCTAATATTTAAGCAATTAAACTTAACTAGTTTTAGCATTATGTTTTGAAAATAAAATATTGTTAATACTTAGGCCCCTTTATTTCTTTGTACTAAATTAAATAACGAAGGAAACATTATCAAATCAAAATAAACATTTTAGTTGACATTTAATTACTTTTATGTTTATCTTAGAGTTACTAAACTTTAACTCTTCAACCTCCAATACGTGGCCGGCCTCGAAGATCTTTTGACCTTTTGCCATATTTTGGCCACGCTGACGATCATTATTAATAGACCGGAACCCATATTTTATTGCTTTTATCATAATCAAAAATTATATAATTGAAGAGATAATTTTGTTTACTTGCACGACGATTGCTGATAAGGTTCCTTTACTGTCCGCATGGTGTCTCTTTTGTCGATTTGTGCTGCCACCTATAGTTCCTGCACGTTCCCTATAGTGGTCATACTTTAATTGAAATACATAATTTGAATTTGACATTCCACGAATACAAAAAAACAAAACAAAAATGTTTTCAGCCAGTCATCCAAAATAACAAAACTTTACATCAATTTGGGAACACAAAACATCTAAATGTCAATTTGTATTCGCAAACAAATCCGGTAGTTCAAACAGCTATGCAGCGCTGTAGCTCTAATGATTGTTTACCGGGAGGGCGCGGACGGCTAGTTACTCGGTAATGCAATATTAATGCAATTCATTAAACGTGCAATTCAAGTGTGCACGCCCCAGCCCCTCGAATGGGGATGAGGTAGCACACACTTTATGGGATAGTCTTGATTTGAGAATTGGGATTGCGTGAGAATTTTCTATGGCTTTGTACAGACGCCAGCCAGCATATTAAGCTACTACAATGTGTCAAATTTCTTTATTAGATTTTCAACTTTATCGCCAAAGCATTAAGTTCAAGGTTGATTGGGAAAGTTTGACAGTTTCGGGTAGCTTAATGTGCTGACTGTGCTTGCATAGTTGAGTTTCCGACACAATTTCGATTTATAATTGATTTATTTTATTTCAAATACTTTACCTCGTTGGTCTAGTGATCCTGGTTCAGGTCCTGGGTTCGATTCCCGGGTTGGGCCAAGTGTTATTGGGTTTTTCCATCAGGAATATCTCAGTAGCAGCCATGGGGTCTGGATTTGTGCATGGTTGGTGGCAATAAGCTAGCCCCCTATTACTGGGACTTGACCTGGGACTTAAACAGAACTGGCGAAATGTGGGTATACTATTAGGTACACCTCTGTCTAACCCTTCGGGGATTACAGGCGTAATGTTATGTACATAATTTAATTATTTAAAAAAATATAAACAAGAAAATCTATACAAAGTGTGGTGACGGCTATTCCTAGTGCAGACACCACTCTATCATAAACGAATGTACGGTAATTTTAAGCTCTTATAATAAGTCATGGTTTGTGAAGAGATACAAAATTATTTGAATCTCTATCTCTCTCTAAGTTATGAGTACATTTCTATTACGTTATTGTTGACGAAAAATACTGCAATTTCCAGAACAAGAATTGTTTGCTGTTTGAATATTACAATAATCCCAGTTTATCATAACCGTTACAACATTGAATGTCCTAACAATGACACAATAGTTGGTTACCATACCGAGTGAGGGCATGCCCACTAATTTTATTGCACATATTCAATTTGATTGTCAACAAAATGGTGACACAATCACAATGGGGAATTTACTAAAATTAAATCATCCAAATTGATTTATTTATTCAAACCACTATAAACGCTCGAAATACGCGTTCATTCACACTTTGTGATTCCTTTTTTCATAAAGTACGATTGCGAGCCGTCAGAAAACTCCTCATATACAAGGTTTCCCAAACCTAAACAGTTTATTTACCCCAAGTGATTGTTAGCGCACAGCAGCGAGTCGGACGAAATTAATATCGGACAAATCGAGACCGCCTCCGGGCCCTATTACACGATCAAAGTAAAAATATATGAGGCGAAGGAAAAGAAACCAAACATATGCCGGGGTAAATATTTGGACGGCGAGCTGCGCCCCATTCTCCCTTTGGACCGCACCCCCGGGCTCGCGTATTACGTCACATTGTTCTCGCGATCGATTAGCCGACCGGCCGTGACGTCGCGACGTGTTTCATAACCGTTGCGTTTCGTTGTCTAATCTACTCGTATTCATATTTCTATGCAATGTTCCACCGACATCACGTTTCGTTCCTCAGATTTCTAAATTTTTTCAACGCTGCTAAGGATCCTGCCAGCTTCTTTCTTCAGTTATGTAAGCCACAAAGCGGGGGGGTAGCGACGTGCAAAATTATTTGTTAGATCCGAGTTACCGTGAGAACCTCTCGGCGAAATGACTCCCTGAATGAAAAAAATATATTTCATTGAAAAAATACACTTCAATCGCTGGCCTCGGGGCGTATAATAGTGATTGAACTAACCTGTCAGCCCCATGTTAAGTGGTTTTGAGGGTACCATACAACTATTGTCCGTACAACCAGTAGCGTGTTTTCTTGGTAAATGTTTGATTTGGGAATATTTACTAAACTGACTTCATAATACCGGTGTGTGTTTGCGTTTAAAATTTTTGCAGCTTGACGGGATGTTTTCGTAGGCTGGCGAACCTCAAACAATCATTTGCTTACGGCAAGCTGTGCTTCCAAGAGCTTTTAAAATCGACTAAGAGGTTTTGCCTAACATTGGCCATCAAAAAAAATAACCACTTCTTTTTTTAACCAAATCTTTTAACATCCGAAGTCTCAACAGCTCATCTTTAGATCCACAACAATGCAGTCTGTATCAGATATTGAATGACTATTGAACAAGATACAATCTTCGTCACCTGTTAACACTCAACAAGCACCTTACATAACCGCGCAATAAATTTACAATCTGTAAATAAACACGATTCGAATCGCACTCTCAATTTCAATCGAGACGCAAGTCGCATCCGAACGATTCAATCGCGCATATGTCCCATTGTCCGCGCTGACAATGGAAGCGGCGCGCCTCTGCGTGCCATTCAGCCACCAGCCACAAAAGTCTGTTTCGCTAAACTCCTTGTGTGCTGTAACATTGACCTATAGAGCCAACAGGTGAATCTCACAAAGCGTTTGTTTGGGTGTCTCCGGTGAATTAACGCCCTGCCGCTCGTGCCGCGACGATCTAATGTAAAGTATACATTGTCTGATGCGCTCAATAGAATAGTTTACATTGCAAATGTGTTGTTGTGCTGAGTTGGTTGTCGTAACCTTGCCGGCGAATCCGCGAGGGGACCCTGAAAGAAGCTACTTCAAAAATGTATAAACACAAAGGATTCAGAATCCATTAGACAGAACGTACCAGAGTGTCACTCATCCTAATTTACTAAAACCAGCAAAACAACGCATTCAGATATTAGGATATGAAATGATTAATCCCTATTAACAAATTGCAACCGTAACCAATTCATAGCAACCAATTCGTATGTATTCGGAGTACAAAGGCCGGCTCGCCAATCAGCATATTCGAGCTATCTATTTAGAGCATAACGGCGGCGTATACCTAGCTATGGAGCATAAATTCGCCACAGACCTGCATTACCTATTAATTAATCGCTCTACGCTAATTATAGGACACAAGTGCCAACACGAACGGTCAGCGGCACAAAGGGCTCTATACACTATACAGTGTGTTCACGTCCTGTACCTACCGCACATATAGCTCTCTCGTAACATTCTCGATTATGGCAGCCCGGTGTCCGTGTGCACATACCCGTTCTCGAGTACCCACATAGGTATTGAAGACATTGATCTTGGCTCACAATGCTTTGTCCTGCCCAGTAACTGGTGAATGGCCGCGCTCAAAGGAGGCTGCATACAAACTGTATTTCTGTCACAAAGTTACATGTGGTTCACGACAGGCTGCAGGAGTCAGGAGCTAGTGTTCCTTAGCAAACTGGATCTTAGTAATACAGCTCTCAGATGTTTGGGTCTCTTTGTAAGGATGCTGGAGGACATTTTAACACATTTTGATTAACCCCTCGAATGCCGAAATTATAGACACAATTAAAAAGCCATTGTGTCTCGCGTAGATCTACGTTCCGGTAATACGAAGGGTTTATACACATAATGCTTTCTTGGTAGACTGAATCTGAATCAGCTATAGCTAATCAATGGTATTTCTGAAGACGTAGTTTGTACTCCCCATGTTGCTGAAATACCTTGCTGCGCAACGTGATGTTACTAGCGTTCACATAACGTAATACAAGGAAATGTGAATATTCTGAAAAACATCAACAAAGAGATGTTTTTGCCCAGTGTCGTTGGAATTAGAAAAGGTAGGAGGTACCAGCGTTCACTGTGACGTCCACATAACGTAATACAAGGAAATGTGAATATTCTGAAAAACATCAACAAAGAGTGAGTGTACAATTCCTAAATAAATTACAAATGATGATATACCTATTACCAGTCAGTGGCCCAAAAAATCTGACAACCAGTCTTAAGGGCTATCGTATTACCCAGTACTAACTGGGTTGTGGAGGTATACCATGATCTGCCTAGCTTTTTCCTAACTATGTTGGCGTAGGCTTCCAGTCTAACCAGATGCAGCTGAATACCAGTATTTTACATGGAGCTACTGCCTATCTGACCTTCACAACCCAGTTAGCACTGGGTAATACGACCCCTTGGTAAGACTGGTCGTCAGACAGATCATCGTTATCGTTGGCATAATCTCACTCTCTCGTTGGAGTACTCTGCCTAGATCCTTAATTTATTTTTTCACTTCACCCTGAACACTTTCTTGTTCTTAATAAATCTCCATCCAAGCAAAACGAAAACGTTACAAACTGAAAAAAAAACAAAAGAAAAGTTCATCCATTTCCATACTGTTTCTAGCTAGACACTACAGATCTCGTCATATACGGAGAGCTCCGCAAGATGGCGCTTTCTCCGGCATTCGACGCTTGTACCTGTCTATTGTGGATCACGGGAGGACGGCTTAATCTTGATAGTTGACGAATAAGAATAGAAAGAATAAGAATAAAGAAAAAGAATAAGAAAGAATAAGAATAGTGGAGGAATATGTGTAATGTGTGCATTTAGCTAAAATTAAACATATATAATTTATTTGGATAAAACATGGTATACAATGTTGTTAATAAAATTAGAATGGTTCAAACATGTTTAGCTAAGATAAAACATAGCGTGCACAGGGTTTAGCAAAATGTTGGCAAGGCATCAACATTTTTTATCCATTAAATTCTTTGAAACTTGAAATAAAATGAATATAACCACTTGTGGAATTTAACCTTGAAGGGAAAAAAAAACTTATAAATATAATCCAGTCTCATTCCATGAAATCAATAAAAATTTCTTGGTGTTAAACCCTAATCCAGCAAATTAAAATTATAGCAACAAGTTTGGAGATTGTAAATGAAAACGCAGCTTATTTCATCAAGAATAAACAAAAAATTACATTTCCGGTAAATTACTAGTAATTACCAGACATCCTGAGCCGACCCATCCACTTATAATGTGTACTACATCTACTTTGTAAACATACCTACCTTTTTGCTGCAGCTACTATTCGATAAGTATCAAAACTCATAAATCGGCGTATCCCTCGCCTGACCCCCGTAAAGTCGCGAATCGCAACGAATAATAAACGCATTCGTAGCGAGCCAAACGGGTAATGCGCTCTTATTATCATAATAATAATATGCACAAAAAGATACAGACCAAAAAAGTATTTTCGTAAAACCTGTATTTTTCGTTCTCTACCCTATTCCGTTTGTTTTGCTTGTTTTCAAAAAAGAGTTTTAAGTGAAGGTAAACTGAAATGAAAATGAACTGAAATGTTTAGATTTGTGTTATACTTAAAATTAGGTGATGATTATTATAGGTGAGTAAGTATTTGGTATTAGCTGTAGGAAATAATAAACACACGTTCTACCATCAATAAATTGCAAATCTATTTAGTCCGTCAGAGTATTGGAAAATAATGGACACGTTTTTTTGTTTTTGTAAATCAATAAATATTGAAAAAGAAGAAACGCATCAAAGAGAAATCAAAAAGTGGGGGCTCGTGACGTCACAACGCACTAAAAATTATAGCACCTCGTGACGTATTGAGAATTTTAAAAGCGTCGTATTTTCATCGATTTTGGTTTGAGTAACAAAAGCAAAAATACGTGTGAAATATTTTTTGATAATCTAACTGACGGACTTATTAGATTTTTTCAGGACACAAGCTTATAACAGTTAACAGAAGAGTCTGACAGTTATTTGGGGGAATTGTTCAGCAGAGAGTACGAAACTCTACCAGCCTACATAAAACAAGCTTTACTAAGTTTCCTTCCAAGATTTATCCAAAGTGATTCAGATTTCATTGTTTAATACGTACAAGGACAAAGGTAAATATGTACCTACCTCAACCTTTTCAAGACACGTCAAACGGTAATGACAGTTTTTGCACACTGATCCTGAAGCCAATGAACTTAACTCCGAGCAATCAAATCATAGCGTAAAATAAGCGACAATATACGTCGTGACAGGCCATCACTCGAGGCATACGATCAAAGCATTCAAACGGATTAAGAATAATTAGCTAATTTGTCATTTTAATGTCACATGCCATCACGTTCTCGACGAAAAGGAATAAAAATTTAAAAAAAATATTTAATCCAAGCCGAGCGTATCGTAAAAACTACAAGTCGGCATAACTCATGCGTCTTTGCCTTTTGTGCGGTTTGAAAAATAAAAGGGTATTTTAAAAAAAGAACATTAGTTAGTGCGACGGATCAGTCATCCGCGGGCCTCGCCGCGAAACACGTCGCCCGGCTCTTTCATGCGCACTTTGCCAGTTATTTAAGTCCCGACACGTGTATTAATGACGTTTCGATTCTGACCTCCGATACCCGAGGGTAGCGA
Organism: Xestia rhomboidea; assembly: GCA_963853795.1. Taxonomy (NCBI): domain Eukaryota; kingdom Metazoa; phylum Arthropoda; class Insecta; order Lepidoptera; family Noctuidae; genus Xestia; species Xestia rhomboidea. The sequence continues at coordinate 6,459,776 of OY970764.1, read as the reverse complement.
TTTTCGATGCCTATCAGCTCCGACTTACCGCTTATTTTGAATAACAAGACATGCCGTTTACATAATTCTTGTGGTTACTTAAATGTGACCTATGTTCGGGTTACGTGGGTGCAGCGAGTTTAAACACCTCTACTGTACAATATAGTTGTTGGAAAACTGGGAATCATCTAACCCTTGCAAGTTGAGTATGAATAAAACTAATAATTGACTAAATTCATAGCCTTTTATGTATTACAAGACAAAACTTTCAATACATATTTCAAGAAATCATGTTACTAGAAAGTAACTAAACTTTAAAAAACACAACATAATCTTGCAATATTTCTACAATTACACTTAAAGTAGGTACTTACGGGATGATATCCGTGATTTTCTTCGCGGAAGATCGCGGGAATATGAATACTTACCCGCGATCATGCTTGCAACCGCGTCGAAATATCGGGAGCTCATAGAAACAAAAGAAAATCACGGATATCATCCCGTAAATACTTTAAGTGTAGTGAAAAACCGTGAAAGTCTAAAACAGTGCATTTCTACAATTGTATTATTAGATCCCTACGTTTGCGATTACAAGGTTTGAAGATCCCACTTTATGTATTGGACGTACTTTACCTGTAAGTTTGACGCACCTGTTCCCGTCCTGTTATATATTTTTTCGTAGAAGATATACTTTTTATTAAGGGCTTAAGTATAACTTCTACGAAAAAATATATATTAGTAACCTCATCATCTGCCCATAGCCTTTTCCCAACATGTTGGATTCGGCTTCCAGTCTAACCAGATGCAGATGAATATCAGTATTTTACATGAAGCGAAAGCGACTATACCTATCTGACCTCCACAACCTAATCAGTATTGGGTAATATGATACCCCTTCAAAAGACAAACTACACCTCGTCCCTCTTAATTTGAGATGCAGAGGTTAAAAGAAAAACATAATTTTCTTTCAGGAAACTTCTATTAACAAACGGGCCGACCAAGAGCCTTCCGTTATTTTACAACAACACAACATTATCAGTAAACAGTTTGCAATACATGCAGGGCCGTCTTTCTTACTAGGTACTCTGTGCACTTGCCCAGGGCCCCACGATCCAAGGGGGCCCCAAGTTCCTGTAACTGTCAGGCAAGATTGCAGGATTCTAAAATTTTCGAGCTCGCTCCACTCGCGTTTGCATCTAGCTTTTAAGTCAATAGTTATATATAAAGAATGTATAAAGAGGTGGACTTCTTTAAATTGAAACAAAACACGAATGGAAGTGTTAATTATCCTTGTAATTGGCTTTATATGACTGATAATTTTATGCCATTAATGTTTGTTTGCCATCAAGGAGCATATGGAAGAAAATTTTCTTTGGCACTCACGCGAAAATTCATGGACATGTGAATTCTTCACATTTTGGCCTATGGGTTTGAAACCACATGTCTGCAACATTACCTAATGCCGTGCAATTGAAGCACGAAAAGTTAATAATCATGTCTCAGTACTGATCACCGCTGACTGTGACGTTCTGACCATCATCATTTTTGAACCTATGACGAAGTTAGAAAAAATTGTGCACTTGAAAGCCCATATACATTATTGCCGAAATACAGACTGAACCTCCAGATTTTGGCATGTTCGCGCCAGCCGCGGTGCCCACATGACCGAAACCATATTCATACAGTGGAAGGCTATGGGGTGGCCTTGGCCCAGCAGTGGGATAATATAGGCTAATTCATACATTAATCGCATAAAATTATCCGTAAAGTAAAGCCAGTTACATGACTATCAAAAATAATTTTAGTTTATTTAAAATTAAAGTTCTCCGCCGCTAAAAAGCACCCATTATTTTTGCATGAACTGTCACAAGAAAAACTAACCTATCCGAGGCGGGATGCAAAAAAAATCGAACTCGCTTCGCTCGCTTTGCATCCTACAAGGGCCCCATTATTCTCAAGTGCCCAGGGCCCCCAATTGGTTAAAGACGACCCTGAAAACTTGGCGTACGTGTAACACACGTGTGACTTATGATTACTGAATAATTTAATTAAAACTGAACATGAAAACCAACTCCCACACATCCTTACTAACGACAGTAGACACTAACTTCAGTAAATCACTAGCTTAGTCTATCTAGAGTCCCAAGTTTTAAAGCGTTAAGCCACAATAATAACCACTAACCACCCACGAAAGTCCGTCCGTCCGGTTCGTCATGTAATGATTAATACTGACTTGGCTCATTAGCTGAAGGGCTTAGCAACGCCGTCCGGGGCACTTAATCACTCGAACAAAGCTCTACCTACTCGCGAGCAGCCGAAAGCATCATTCTTCGTCAGGAATGTGTGAGCGGGGTGTTTGACATAAGCGGTGGCTTGAAGCGGCTTGAAGCTGCTTGAGGAATTGTTGATAGTTCGTGATGATAAAGTCTATTTTGTAAAAATCTGATGTATTCATTGCACAAGTGGACCTGGGTTCGATTCCCGAGTCGGGCAATGCGTTACTAGGTTTTTGCATCTGGGATTTCTCAGTTGCATCCACGGAGTTATTTGTGCCCAGTTGATGGGAATAGGCTCGGCCCTTTTTATTTATTTATTTATTTAAACTTCATGTACGTAGGTGGACTTAATGCCACAAGGCATTCTCTACCAGTCAACCTTTGGGTTAAATAGGAAAACATAGTGATAGGGTACAAAAAATGTCTAAAAAACTAAGTTCTTGTAAACGAGAATTTATATACTTAAACACACTACACTACACACTACTACACTTTACTTTTTACATGGGACTTTAACATAACTAGCGAAATGTGCCTCTTTTTTTTTTTTTAGGATGGGAAATCATCAAATGACTCCTCCCGCTCTGGGCGGAGCAGGAGGGAGTGTCAGACTTTTACTGACTAAAACCTATCCATGTTCCTTCCTCGCCCTTTGTGTTCCGGGGCCACGGTATCTCTTTCGAATAGTCCCGCAGCCCTGGCAGGCTTCGGTCCTTGCGGACCCCTTCCCTATTGCTGACTCTCTTTGAGGCGCGTGTGGAACACGAACGCGCCGTCGACACGGCCTGTCGTCATGAGACGGACGGACGGCGAGCTAGCCCATAGCTACCCGTCCATAGGCCCGCGCCTACGGTGGCCGGAAGCCACCACAAGGCCCCCGACGCCCGGGGCGTCTCCCGCGGCGGCCGGGACGTGTGGATCTCATTAGGTACACCTCTGCCTAACTCTTCGGGGAGTAGTTATGATTGTAATAAATTTCTCGCCTCAGTATTGCATTGCCTGCTCGCGCTGGTTCGGAGATCCTTCGGCGATTTTCGATTGGACTTTGAGAGTAACGGAAGAGAGAAAGCAACGGTCCAACACAACAATCGTACTTACCTGCATTGCTGACTAGTCTCCGATGAGATTACCCGCCATGGCAGAAAAGGTCACAGGCTTACAAACTGTAAAAATGTCTACATCCATCCCTGCACTAACGAACTGCCTAAAGGAACTTCTCATCATAATCTTATCGAAAAGCTCCTAATCGGTAATCGCAATTTCATTCATATTTTCGACAACAACCTTCAAGTTGACAATCACTTGGGAAGGGGAACTGCCTTCTGAAACATAGGTCTATCACGTAGCACAGGAGTCAGGGACTACACACAATTTTGTAACACAGATAATTTAATGTATTGTCACTTTCTTACTTACCCCTGTCCGCTGATCGTCCATAACTTAAATCCCATCATTAGAACGCGAGGAGGACGAAGCGCATGTAAGTATGTACTTTGAATTCTTGTGTACATGCAGACGTACATACTTTCATATCTATCACGAACTTTTCGTACAGAACTGTGAACTTTAATTACTTGCGGAACTATTTCTGACTATTTTTGGATGCTTTGTCATATAAGACTAGCTGTAGGAATCTATTTGAAGTAGGTAGTTGTATGCAAGGAGGATATTTGAGCAACTTTCTAAATGTATGATATAAGTACGCGGGTTGAAATACATATGTGGGACACTTGGTGACAACCCTTACCTGATCCGCATTTTCCACCATTTCAACTACTCAAAATCGGCTCCAACCAAACGAAACGCCATCAAACCACTATCCACGTGGGATATAAGCCAATCCATACATCCTACCTAACGCCACAAAATAGATAAGTATAAAAGGTAAACTCTGGTTATTTTCAGATCTACACCTACCACTGCTTGTCTCTGCATCACCCAAAGGTTGATAGAAAGGCTGGTAGAAAATGCCTACGGAATTAAGTCCGCCTCTGTACTTTGTGCTTGAAGATAAATAAACTCCATACAATGAGCGAAAACACACACACATTGACATGTTCAAATGAAACGTGTGCAACGCATTTCGCTACTGGCAAGTGTGAAACAGTTTGAGATTGCCATACATGCAGTTAAACCAGAAAAGGAATGCGCTTCAGTAACATTCTTGTTTCCAAATTAAAACAAACATTGCGCCATAGAGTACCTACCCAGCCATGAGGCAAAGTTTCCAAGTTGATGTCCTCATTTGTAGTAGTGAACCTATCATTGCGTTTGATGAAATTTTCTTTTTGTCGGGCTTCTTACTCCAATCGCACCTCGTCAACAGTCACTTGAAAGTTTTTGGTTTTTTTTTTTTAAGTACTTCCGTGGTTGTAACAACTCTATTTTAGATCTCACTCGTTTGTTTCTCCTCAGAGTAGTGACGTACGAAACACCGGCCCCATCTAGTTTTTAAAAAATTACGTGTAAAAGTGTTAGTAAAAAACTACTTGCAAAACTAAACATCATATTTTCATAATTTCATTTCACTATAAGTGCTCGTTTTTCGGAATGTTAATAGTATTCATTTACTATCAGAATCAAAAAATATTCCATACATAGTAGTGTTAGTAAACCATACTTGTATATCTATGTTAGTATATTATTATTTAATGACAACATTAAATAAATTTACGTTTAATTTATTTTACATTGAAAAGGACCCCTCCAGATCCGTGAACGGTATTCCAGTGCCTCACAACCGGACAATCAACCCTTCCTAATATGGTATGTGGTATTCAGAAGGCTGTTGGTGCTGCCCCGCACGCGGCGCATCAGGGAGGCCAATCTTTTCCGTACTATAGCCCTAAAGCAGTCAGTGGTGGCCTTAGCAAACATACCTGATGCACTGCAAAAGCGAAGGAACCCCAACAGCATCCTAAAACCATTATTAATTTAGGCACATTGTTTCTTTTCTGTCAACGCAATTTTAACCATAGCATCGGTTAGCTCAAGACTCGGGCGGCCGCCAGTGTTCTCCTAGCTTGAATTGAATCAGGTCGTACTTAAACTTGCAGTAGTTATAATCTTGTGTCGAAAATGTATAAACACAAAGTGTTACCTCCTTATTGACTTCACAATTTGTTATCCTACGAACTTAACATAGAATAACAAAAAGGCGATCATTGCTGAAGCACACACATATTTTGGGAGATCTGTACTTTTTAAATATGCGCACGCCTATTTCACTCGCTGTATGAAGCAAGCCTTCTGCACCTATCTATTCCGTGCTATCGGCCTGTTTAATTACCATAATTAATTAGATCCCGTGGCGCAGACGTGAGCAGAATAGAGGATTGATGCCAGTAACATATCGCCGCCATTTGCCGAGGTGACGAGTATCGTTCCTAGTCGTATATTTTTAAAAGCCTATCATTAGGAAGTGGGTTTTTTGTGTCCATCGCCGCGTTGATATCATCCCGTGCTATCAATCATCGTAACGTGCTATGTAAGATGTGAGGTTTTGGACTTTTTGTTCCTAGACCGTTACTAATTGTAACGTGTTTGATGTTAGCGGTGTCCGTGTGGTTCTTAGGCTATTTGTTTATGTCATGATCTGTTACGTAGTGATAGGTTGGTCATACTACATTGTAAGGTGGATTGAAGATATACAGGGTGTAAACCACCTCATCACGAAGCCGTCAACCAAGCATTCTGTCCATCAAACTAAGTAGCGTTAAAGTTTTTTTTAGGGTGAAAAATCATGTTTTGTGGTAGAACTCAATGTAACGCACTCAAAATATTGTGCTGATGGATGGATTGAATAGTGCGGGGGTCGTGGAGGTGTTTAAAGTAAAAATCTTACATTAAAAACTTGTATTAAAAAAAAAGTTGTCAAAAAGTTGGAACTTTGACCCCCAATATCTCCGCAACTAGAAGGTTCCCAGGTATGGTGTTGAACAAAAAAATGATCGCAATGACGAGGAAAAAAGTGTCTTTCGGCTTCGTTAAGAGGTGTTTTACACCCTTTATGTTACATCGTCTTTTATCATGTGATAGACTAGTGGTGTGACCATCGGACTGGTCTAGGTCTCAAGTTCCAACCCAAGACACGCACCTCTGATTTTTCGGATTCACGCGCGTTTTGTAAGTTATCACTTGCTTTGGTGAAGGAAAATATCGTGAGGACTCGCATGCCTGACAGATATTTCTGACGGCATATAAAGCCAACTCAGAGACCATTTTTTTTCGGATGGGAAATCATCAAATGACTCCTCCCGCTTTGGGCGGAGCAGAAGGGAGTGTCAATCTTTTACTGACTAAAAGCAAAACCCATCCATGTTCCTTCATTGCCCTTTGTGTTCGAGGGCCACGGTATCTCTTTCGAATAGTCCCGCAGCCCAACTCAGAGACCCTTGGGCGGCATAAAAACTCTGACACCATGTTAGGCACTAACCACGTGATAAAGAAAGGACCATGTTCATATGCCAAAATACAAACTTCTCTTCTAATCAGCCAAATCACACTAACTCCATTTAACACGGGATTTTTGCGTAGACAAAAGCCACACGTCTTGAAGGAAAGCTCACAGCTTGTAGAAAACATTAACCATTCAGCAACGTTGGAGTCAAGCTGGATAGGATGCCGACTTGCCTACCTAGCCACCTAGGAACGACTAGGAAAAGACTTTGACGTCACAAAGAAATCATAAAACCCCTACCAAGGGTACCTGCTATTTACGGGGTCTTAAGTGAAACCCAGAAAGTTTTTCTTGCATAAACTCAAACTGATTGGCCACTTTCAGGGCTTATGCACTATACAAATGTAAAAATATTTTCCGTAGATTCTTCATTAGCTGCTTAGAGTAGGTACCAACAGAACTAATTTAAAAAAAAAGTTTATTGTGGATGCATGTAGCCACAGTGTCGGAATTAAAAGTTAGGCAATTTTCAAAAAAGTACATTCCTTTGCTACAAAACATGCATCGGGTAGATGTCGTCATTTCCAAATAAAGAATTTCAATAAATAACTATCACTTATGTAAGTATTGACAACATCTCCATTCCCCGACTGTAGTATATTAACATAGCCTGGCTCACTAGATACATGGAAATCAATGAGTCAATTAGTGACCGCATTGGCGAGCATGCTTGAGTGAGCGCTCGTATTCCCGCACCCTACATCTGTTGCTTAATTAGAAAAACTCGTAATTATTGGCGAAGCACGAGTGTTACTTATCTTTTAATTAGTTAATCAACTGTGAAGAGTCAAGTCTGAATGAATTTATTAATCAGTTTATGTCAGAGTACCATCATATTCAGCGTGAGCATCCCGAAATAACAAGGCCTCCAGGTAAACAGTTACGGGGTAAACACAACATGGACGACGCTAGGTCCACCTGTAGTATGCAAGCCCAGACGCTTTGATCCATCTTGCCTGCAGATTACCAAGGAGAAGTTCGAGAAAATGCTTGCAATAGCTCGGCCTTCTGAGAGTGCTTGGTCTGCAACCACAGCACCTGGAGATGGAGACCATGCGACTACAGGGCACTTAATGCAAGAACAGTGCCTGTCAGGTTACCCATCCGCCATCTTCTCGGTGTTTTGCCTTCTCTGGCCAATCAGTCAGAAACGAGTTTCTTGGAATTCGATACTACACTCGAGAGCAATGAATCCGGGTCACTTAAAGAATGTTAAAAATCTCGGAAACTAAAAATGATAGGTTAATGCAATAAATTGTATTTAATAGACAATGTAATACTCCTTAAATGAAAGTAAAAAAAATATGAGTCACCATACATTTTATTAACACAAAATTACATAAAGAAAAAAACTGCTGATCTCTCCTTAAAACAAAAATAGGAAACATGAAATTTTTGAACTTTATTACGATTTTCTTGAATTTTAATACTTCGTATTGCCTCCTCGTGCTTTCATTACTGCGTTTACGCGGTTTGGCATGCTGTACACCAAGATCCTTATACGATTTTGGGGAATATTCTCCCATTCCTCTGTGAGAGCAATTTTGAGCTCACGAAGCGTGATTGGGGGAGGGTTTCGTTGTTTTACGCATCTGCCTAGCTCGTCCCAAGCATGCTCGATCGGGTTGATATCCGGGCTGCGCGCTGGCCACTCCATACGAGTAATGTTCATCTCTTGAAGGTAGTCATTCACAATCCTACCTGTATGAGGTCGGGCATTGTCATGCATAAATATAGCATCCTCACCTAAATTGACCATAAATGGACCAACGTGATCATTGAGGATTTCTTCCACATATCTTACGCTAGTTAAAGAGCCGTTTTCTATGATCACCAGCTCTGTGCGACTTTCAGAAGAAATTCCGGCCCACACAAGTACAGACCCACCACCGTAGGCTACTTTTTCTTCGATGCATGCTTACTTGAATCTTTCCCCTGGTCTTCGATACACAGATACTGTGTCTTCCATCGTGCTTGTAGAGCATAAATTTTGATTCGTCGGAGAACATAACTTTTGACCAATCTTCAATACTCCAATTTACGTGGCTCTGGGCATATCTTAGTCTTGAAATACGATGCCCACGCTCCAGTTTAGGGCCGTTTGCAGGTCTAAGGGGTTTTAAGTTAGATTCAGCAAGCCGACGTCTTACTGTCCATGCACTTGGGTTACTTCCTCCCAGGCGTCGAAACTGATTTGTGAGTTCAGTTCCTGTGAGAAAGCGATTTCGAAGCATGGTGTTCACCAAGTATCGATCTTCTCGTGCTGTGGTACACCTGGTTCTGCCCGTTCCTGGTCCGCGTAGGTTAGAACCAGTTTCTTCGTAACGTCGGAGAACTCTTTGTACTGTTGACAGCGACACACCGACAGTCCTGGCTGTATCGCGCTGACTCCGGCCGGTTTCCAGCATTGTAAGTATTCTGGTGCATTCTTCAGGCGTAAGCGACATAATTTCAGCTTGAATAATGAATATAGAGCACTATCAACATGGTTTATGTACCCACATAAATGACAGATTACAAACAAAAGCAAAACCAAATGCTGTAATTTCGTAGTTCCATCTTCGAAAGTGGCCCTTTTTCAAATTTGATTTTTTTATGATATAACTATACAATAACTAAGAAGTTTTAATACCTTCATTTAGGGAGTATTACATTGTCTATTAAATATAATTTATTGCATTAACCTAGCATTTTTAGTTTCCGAGATTTTTAGGATTCTTTAAGTGACCCGGATTCATTGCTCTCGAGTGTATTATACAATTAATCCCTGACAGTACGGTCGACCAAGCTATTTGGTTTACATTTTAAAATGCAAATTACATTGTAAAATGTAAACCAAATAGCTTGGTCGACGGTATATAATGTACATTTTGGCACATTAATTAGTGTAGCCCAATCAATAAGGCAATCAGAAACCACAGCCAGTGGCGATGCGTCGATGACGATTGCGGAGTGTGCTTGAGTGAACGCATGCCTACTCCTGCCCCTCATTTGTTACTTATTCGGTGTAGTTATTAATTAATATTGTATTTTAAATAGTATTTTTTGGTATAAGTAACCCTTTTGTGGAGCCACAGTAGGTATGTATCGGCAATAAGTATATCACGCTGTAAAAAGAAAAAGATAATGAAATGTTTTATGCTATAATTGTAGTAACAATAGAGATGGTCTAGTTTTTTACAGTTGCTCAAGCAATTCAAGCAAAGCAGTTGGTGAAGGCTGCGGGTATCCGCTGGATGCGAGTCGCACGGGACCGGTCAATGTGACGACACTTGGGGGAGACCTATGTCCAGCAGAGGACGTCTTGCGGCTGAAATGATGATGATGATAATGAAGCAATTCGCTAAAACTAGCATGCAAAATTATAGAATACATTAACAAAATAATTGAAGCTGGCTGGCTGGATTGAATTTGGTATGTCATAGTATTAACAATGTCAATTTATAATAGGAAAAAATCAAACGCATTCAACTAAGGATGTTTGATAAAAGTAATTTTGTTTGGTATTTACATCCTGTTTCTGGAAAGAAAATTGGCTGTTGATAATTCAGTTAACCAATAGGTAGATAGTAGATAGATTTCTGCCCGAAAGCCTGTCCAATGGCATGTCATGATCCTTACCTCGATCCTTAGTTTTTCAGCTTCTCTGTTTGGTACTCAAAAGTCTTCATGAATTACGCAACAACAATTTCAGTCACAGACTTAAACAGCTCATTCTCCACCACACTCATCATCTGCCCAGCCTTTTCCCAACTATGTGGGGGTCGGCTTCCAATCTAACCGGATGCAGCTGAATACCAGTATTTTACAAGGAGCGACTGCCTATCCGACCTCCACAACCCAGTTAGTACTGGGTAATACGATACCCTTTGGTAAGACTGGTTGTCGAACTTTCGCGTCACTGACTACCTGTAACGACTGTCAAAGATCTACAATTGACCAGCCGGCGCATTCTTCACCACTCCGATCAGCCAAAAACTAAACTCCCAAACAATCAATCAAAATAATATTAACGAAACTACGCCATTGAATTTAAAAGGCGTTTTAGCAAACAGACAGGCCAACTAATGAAAATGAAAACTCAAAAAGTAATAGAAAAGAAAGGTTTGGCCGAGGAAAATGATTAATTGCGGCTCGGAAATTAGCTGCAAGATCGATATACAGCAGGAGCCGCCAGTCACGCTCTAGGCACGGGGTGACACCAACACACTGTGTTTACTTATTGACTACTAAACTTAACTATAACATAATATCACGCTTGTTTTCCCTAAAGTGTTAGGCAGAGGTATGTATACTGAGAGGTATACGTATATTACAGTCACATTTCTTCTTTTAAATAAATAAATAAATATCGCTGGACATTACACACAGCGCCATCTTGTGCCACAATAAGCAACGAGGCTTGTGTCGTGGACACCAGATAGTTGATATACTACATAGATACTTTTTGTTTGTAAATACATACTTATTATACATATAAACATCCATGACTCGGAAACAAATGTCCATGCTCATCACACAAACATTTGCCTCCACCGGGATTCGAACCCGGGACCCTAAGAACGTAAGGCAGCTTCACTACCGCTGCGCCATTCGGGTCGTATTTCGAGTAGGTATCTAGCAACCAACTGAGCACAATCAGATCCATCCAGATGTTCATCTATGATCAAATCAATCCAGTCTCTGGGCTGAAAATATCCTGATGCATATTTTCAGCCCAGAGACTGGATTGTCAAAGTGGCATGAATTACGGCGCTTCGGGGCGGAGAGGTTAATAAACATAATGTATTATAGTAATATTTTTAATGCTTGTGTTCTCAATCCAAGAGTTAATTAATTTAAATAGGATAGCAATTATTTGAATGTGGTGTGGTTATATCCAGGTATTTACCAAAATCCACCACACAATATCTATTAAATATGTTGGTACAACCTTACTTGGTACTACCTATTACAAACCCGAACGTCTGAGTATGTCACATTTCAACGAGGAGCTCTGTATCCTTTTATTTCATTTTGTAGGTCTGAGCAGCGCGAGGAGGCCCGGGACACATGGACTGCTTACCACGTAAGTAGACACTCCATGCGTCCGGGTCCTGCACAAAAAATTACTTTATAACGTGACTTTAAATGCTGTTTTAACACATAAAAACAAACCGGCATGACCGTACAAATCTTGCTTACATCCTACCTAAACTTTTAATGGGACTTGAAATGTTTTAGGTTAACGAAGAACACATAAGATGGCCCACATGAAAACCAAAACATGACCACACAAATCTTGGAGCAAAAGTCATAATATATCCACTTTGTTTTCCGCAAGTAGGGACAAATGAGAGCCACATTTCCCCTCTCATACTCTTCATTCACCGTCGATTAACCATGGAATGTATTTATTTAGGGTTCCTTACTTCCGCAACGACCTTAATGTGTCCAGTGAAAAATGAGCGGTCCTCAAATATATGCAATTTATGCACATATGCAATTTGCGGCAAGACACCGCGTTTCCTCAGGAATAAATAAGATTTGTGATAAAAATAGAATGCGTAGTCAGTAAACAGATACGTTTTTAGAATAGGAAAATAAACAGAAATATTGACAACTCTGTAAGGAAACCACAAAAGTTCCATGATTCGTTCTGTCTGAGTTTTGAGTACGCGGTTTAATAAAATGTACATTTTTTTGGTCCAGAATAATTTTATTGTTCTTTTTTATTTTAGTAAAAATAAGTACCTGTTATCCTTGTATACGAGTAAGATAAGTACAGATGAGGTTAAGATAAAGTAAATAAGAATTAAATCTTCATCTAATTTAAAGTGATCAACACATTTTAGCCTGTAATTAATGTTAACTTAAAGTTAATGTGTAAATCCTAACCGGAGACGTTTAAAATCAAAGCATTTTTAAAACATGTGAGTTAGATTTTGCATAATTAACTACTACTGATAGGAAAATTCACTGTAAAGATCTTCCAATGCGAATTTGACGAGCCCTTTTTCTAGCCGCGTCATGGATACCTACCATCTTCTTTCAATTTAACAACGACCTTCATTTGTGCTCTGCCTAAGGTGACCGGACAGCCGCTATGTCAGATTGCAGCGACACAACTATGTAACTCTATGAAAACATTTCCAAAGATGGCGACACTGTCGCTTGTCGCCGAATTCTGGTTGCAGTTGCAATTTGCGGTTAATTTTGTTTAACAGTTTATGTACACACTAAATACAGAAAAGAAAAAAGGAACAGAAATATAGGTATAAAGGCTTATTTGTAAAGAAATTTTTCACGTTTTCCAGCATACCTACGAAAGGAGAGCAGATAAATAAAAAATAAAAAACATTCAGACGAATTGATAACCTCCTCCTTATGGAAGTTGGTTAAAATGAGAAGAGAAATAGAAGACCCGAATAGCGCCACGTGGCGGTAGTGAGGCTGTCTTACGTTCTTAGGGTCCCGGGTTCGAATCCCGGTACGAGCAAATGTTTGTGTGATGAGCATGGACATTTGTTTCCGAGTCATGGATATTTATATGAATCATTCATGTATAATAAGTACGTATTTACAAACAAAAAGTATCTATGTAGTAAATCAACTATCTGGTGTCCACGACACAAGCCTCGTTGCTTAGTGTGGCACTAGATAGCGATGTGTGTAATGTCCAGCGATATTTATTTATTTTAACAGTTCTTCAAAAAATAAAAAGTCTTCTTTTAGCGTAATTGTGTCCGAAAAAGTCCTTATCAGCATACAACGCGTGCGTTACGGTCTTCGCCGTAAGGGCGGTGCCGCAGGGCGTACCGGAAGCGTATTACTCGCCAGCGGTGGCCGGAAATCGGCAATATATTGCGATCGACCGTCGCCGGCGAGCGCGTAAATAATGCCGTGATAAGGAACCGTGTTTATGCCTTGCGATGCCGCCGACTTGATTTGTGTTTGCCGAATATATGGTGCGGTGGGGTGGGGACGAGAGTGCATCTAAAAACGAGGTTGATCGCCAATATTGTACCGTTTGGGAAGGTCCGGGACCATCTACGAAGAATAACTGAAAATATTTTCTTACTGGTAATGTGGGCAGAGCTTGTTTTTGATGATCGTAAGTAGTTCTAAGACAAGTGACATCTAGCAATCCCCACTGGGTCCACGTGGTGGATCGCGGCCAGAGACATACTAAGTGACCTTTTTGCTAATTTCCTTAATTGAACACACGTCGTTCTTTACCTTTGATTGGCACAGGATGATATTTTTTGCAAATAGTGTGCAAATTAACGAATAGCACCCAGAGCACAGTCCAAACAAAACGCGAACATGATTTGATTCCCCGCTCGAATGGCAGGGTCGCCATATAAGGACGGGATTTAAAGACAATGAAACATCACGAATGCTGGTTGGACGCTGGCTATATTTGATCCATCCGAATGACAATATAAACTACTTACATGCTTACAGCACAATAGGCCTCTATCCAAGTTATCAGAGAGATCAGAGTCTAATCTTGAGACATTTGGTTCTTGCCCGGATTTGAAACCACAACCTCGAGCATGCGAGACGAGGCCTTAACATCTGGCTTACCAGCCTATAACATAAAAATACAAGATAAAAAATGCCACCGTTATCAAAGACCCCATAGTAAAACACAATGTTTACTATATCGTAGAACATGTAGGATGTCATTAGCTGGTGCAGCGATGGACCACGACATTTATTTTACGGCGTCCGGCTATAAAAGTGATCCAGTGCTTGCATTCTGCAGCTTTGTCCGCTACTCCGTGTCTATGTCCTCTGTGGTGCTGGATGGTGCAAAGAAAATTGAGCGTGGATTCACAAAGCGAGCAGAAGGATTCGGCAAGCATGTGCATAAAATAATTTATTTTTTATTTTTATTTTATTGTGTTTGGGTGGCTTACAGCTAACAATACAAACATTTATAGTGAGGCAATCAACGAAAAGCCATTTACAAGCCTCCACAGTTAGCAATAATATTGTTGCACAAACTAATATCTAAGCATAACAATAATAATGTAACTAACTATTATACTATCACGTTAAGTTTAATTAATTATTTAGTTAATTAAACACTAAAAAAGGCCTAGTGGTACGGAATATCCATGCTTAGTTTGACTAGTAACTTTAAAATACTAAAGTAACTATCTAAACAAATAGAAGCTCATGATAATCTAATAGCTATTTTGTCAACTTATGCATAAGCATAATGTAAATAAAAAATATTACTTTTTATATTAGATTCTTTCAATTAAAAATCTAGGCATATTACTTCTACTTAATTAAAACCTCAAAATGAGGTAAACAACTATTATATAAATAACACAAAGTTTTGAGTCAAGCACATAAACCCAAACACAAATTAAAACGTGCTTGTTTCGTAAGTACAATTTTGTAATTTTACGGTTCTCAACTTAATAAAGTTTTCGTAGACTCGAAAAATTTATTAAGTTCCTAATAAGTGTTCCCACTGGCGAAACATCACACGAAAACATGTCTGATTAGACAAAAAAAACAACTAAAAGAAGAGAGAGAGGAATTACGACGTTTTATAGAAATACTTTTACAAAAACTCAAAAACTTTATTTTATAAATACTTCTTTTTGTTAATATTTAAAAAAAAAAAAACTTTTTCTTTCTTTCTTTCTGTATGAAATGTTTCGCAAGTGGGTACGCACAGTTACCACATCTAGTGGATAACATCTACGATAACTGGCCATAGTCCGCATCCCCACGGAAGTGATAAAGCTTTTTGGCTAAAAAAGCATTCGGGCGGCGATGGCGCGGAAGCAAAGTGGGAACTAACCGGAGCCGATAATCTTGAGTTCGGGTAACATCGGTAAAGTTCGGTCAAGTCCGGTTTACTGCGTTACTGTGCCGCCGAGTGGAAAGATATACGTCTTTACAGTTTTACCTTGATTTTCGTTTTTTTTTCTTTTTGGAGCTGTCTATGATTGATGCCAACATTGATGGTAAAGTTATCATTTTCGGATATCTTTTCCAAAAACTAAGACATGAGGTATGGTAGCAATCCCTCAATTAGATGCTGTAGGACACATTTAAGTGCCTTCCGATAAACAAAAGATTCTACATCAAAAGGTTGTCCCGCATTTTCCTAATATTAACACACACGTGCATATTAAATTACTCTAAGTGATAAAAAAACACAATTTGTAATATATTTCATTGTTTATAACTACGTATTATTTAAGACGTTCGTAGCCGTATTGTTGCATTTCAGCCTATAAAAACTGAAGTAGCAATAAGGCGTTACAATGTATTTTATTATTTTTCGACCACAAAAGTGATACATTGTGAGACATTTATAACCTCCTTTAGGTACACCTAGCTGTCATTCTATCAAGTACTCCTAATATGAAAATGGTCGATTTCCATTCGAAACATGAATGATGTGAAACTTAAATCCTGGAATACTGGGTTTGACAAAGTGTTATTGAGTAGCAGCCACAGAGTTTGGATTTATGCCCGGTTGATTCCCATCATCCGGGCATAATAGGTAATAGGGGGTGAGCCTATTCCCATAGGCTCACCCCCTATTAAATGGGCTTACTGGCGAAATGTGGGTAGTACACCTCTGCCTAACTCTTCATGTATTACAGGCGTGATGTTATGTACTTAAAGGCCCAAGACCTCCTCTTATAATATCGAGTTCTTGCATCAGTATGAGACTGTTATCATTCAACCTCTTATCTCAGAGCCACCATTGCTTTTACAAAGTTCATCATTTTTGCTGTGACAGAGTTCCATCGTGAGATAAAAAAAGCTGTCAAAAAAATAATTGATACCTACTCGATTGCTATAGGCTTCCTCTTCTCTATCGTGTGGTTAGAGCCTAACCTGGTGTCAGAGTTTTTATGCCGCCCATGGGCCTCTGACTTTTCTTTACATGCCGTCTTGAAATATCTCTCAGGCATGCTAGTTTCCTCACG
Source organism: Xestia rhomboidea (assembly GCA_963853795.1). Lineage (NCBI taxonomy): Eukaryota > Metazoa > Arthropoda > Insecta > Lepidoptera > Noctuidae > Xestia > Xestia rhomboidea. The sequence goes on along the minus strand of OY970764.1, from coordinate 6,443,112 downwards.
ATGTTTTCCTTCACCGAAGCAAGTGATAAATAGGCTTTGTCCTGAAAAAATCTAATTAGTCCGTCAGTTAGATTATCAAAAAATATTTGACACGTATTTTTTCTTTTGTTACGTAAACCAAAATTGACGAAGATACGACGCTTTTAAAATTCTCTATACGTCACGCCGCGCGCCGTGCTATAATTTTTAGTGCGTTGTGACGTCACGAGCCGAGTTTTGATGCGTTTTATCTTTGTCAATATTCATTGATTTACAAAAACAAAAAATACGTGTTCATTATTATCCAATACTCTAACTGACGGACTAAATACATTTGCAATTTATTGATGGTGGCAACTAGCCTATTATACAATCCGTACATGAATCCGAAAAATAAATCAGAGGTGCGTGTTTGAATAAATAGGCTAGGCTAAACCACATCAACCACCTATCAGTTGTGACTGGTCATCTCTCAGTTGCCAGGGCTTATTTGAATGAATTACTTTGTTTTTGAATTGAATTTTATTTTTTTGTTTGTTTTTACTATGGACACTTTAACGAGCACATCTTCCTACATTGTTCTCTAATAATATACTATCTCAACATGAATGATGCAACCAAGATTTTGTAACAATATTTTGATTTAAAAGAGTTTCTTGCCCGTTCTTCTCCATAGAGATCTACGCTAGGGAATGGGCAACCACAGTACTTTCACAGTTTTTATGTCTTGTGACTGGGACTGTAGCTACATTTAATTTTTCATCTTTGTTTCGACAATTCAAAAGTGTAACTAGCCTACTTGAAATAAATGCATCGATTTTGATTTTGAAAAAACATCCACTCCAACCAACTCCACTTGTAACATTAAAACCAATCAACAAATTAGGTAGCGCTCCTCCGACTGAAAAGTGTGCTGTCAAATGAACAATACCATGGTCCATGATGAAAGGAAATGAAGTTGATCCACAGGAAATCGGACATTGATTCAATTGAGGACCACCATTGTCCGGGGCCAACCGTCACGGACAGTTTTAACTATCGTATCGATGTTTATTAAATTATTGGTAAATGTAAAGTAGGAGTGTGCCGGGGGGATTTCAATGGTGGAACAGACAGGGTCCTTGACAGTAGGTTAGTGATACTTACGTAGATAGGTACTTGTATTTAAATAACGTGTTATCCCATGATCTGTCCACGAAGTAGACACAATAGTTAAACAATGGCGTCTCGACCAAATCGGTCATTCATTACTCTTTGTGACTCTTTGATTGTTAATCATAATGATTAATTTTTATTAAGCCTTTATTGCCAACACAATAAACATAATTTAAAATTTCGTTTATCATGCAATAAAATAAAATTTAAAACATTAAATTGTAAATTTACATGAAATTCATTATAATTAATATATTAAATTGCAATTATTATTAAAATTCATTTGATTTTAAAATTAGCATTAAATTCATTTTTATTACAATTGCTAAAAACATTTAATGACAAATTGTTAAAAACATTTAATGATAATAATAAAATTGCAATTGTAATAAAGAAAAAATAATGATTAATAATCTCACGTTATTTAATATATTAGTGAGACGAGATGTGTGCGTTTTGTTTTTATTTGCCTTTTTGCGTCCCACTGCTAGGCAAAGGCACCATTCCTTTACAACTCTCTTGGTGTTTTGCCTTCTCTTGTAAATCAGTCAGGAACGAGTCCAAATTGTCTGTTAGTTAATATTAATTGGTTGGTTTAAAAGTAATACAACCAAATGTTTTCTATTGGGGAGGAAGCGGCTAATATCTATAGTTTGAAGGATCGATTAACAAGAACTTAATTAACTTAGCTGTTTAAAGTTAAACTAAACGTTTCGGACTAAGCATGCCATCTGTAAATGTTCTAGTTTAAATCCATCTAATTTTGAATAACTTACGTTTTGAAAATCCTGAATAGATGAATAGGCAATCCATTCCTGAAACAGAAAGAAAACTCATTACAATCCATGCCATGTTTTTCTTAAATACATACACACATCAAAAAAGTTTACAATCACTTTGAAAAATCGAAATCTTTTTTGTTACGGTAGATTATGTTATGAAAAAATAGTTTTATTTTCTAATTTCAAACAGGGTATTTCTATTTAACTAAAAAACTTTTTTTGATGTATGTATGTAAATGTAAGGACATTATAATGTGTTTTATTCTCAAAAAAGTTTGGAAAATTGCAAGGAAATTTGGTCCATTTTAGATTATAATCAAATAACGATCCTTATCATTACAATGCCCGTAAAAACAAAACAACAATCATCTAATCAATTGGATTGCACAACACGTCTCATCATCACAAAGAAAATACTCCAACCATCCACACATCATCAAAATAAAGGCTAGTACACACACCCCCATTCCCCATTAGAAAATGATTTAGTCCGGGGGTCCATCGAACCCCACTTTCACTTCAATTAGGTGCGCTCAGAACAATGTGCAGTGATTTTTTAAATGATCGACCCCGCTCGACAGATGGCGTGGCTAGCTACCAAGTAATATTGGTAATTGCTTTCCTGCGCCACTCCGAATTGGAATTTAAAGAGGTCTAGATCTGAGTGATAAAAATGTGAGTTTGATTGACCTTTTTTGTTTGAAGTTTTTGATGGTTTTAGAGGATATGCTTAAAGAGCAGTTTGGTTATTAAATGTGATTGGTGAACGTCATTTGGTTATGTGATTGGTGGACGTCATTGGGTGTGGTATATAAAGGGTGTAAAACACCTCTTAACGAAGCCGAAAGGCACTTGTTCTCCCCGTCATTGCGATCATTTTTTTGTTCTACACCATACCTGGGAACTGTCTAGTTACGGAGATATTGGGGGTCAAAGTTCCAACTTTTTGACAACTTCTTTTTAAATACAAGTTTTTAATGTAAGATTTTACTTTAAACACCTCAACGACCTCGTGCTGTACAATCCATCCATCATCACAATGTTTTGAGTGCGTTACATTGAGTTCTACCACAAATAATTTTTCACCCCAAAAAAAAAGTCGTTTCCCAGCTATAATTTTTGCGTAAAGTTACTTAGTTTGATGTACAGAATGCTTCGTTGATGGCTTCGTGATGAGGTGGTTTACACCCTGTATAAGTTGATGATAAAAGTTGCAGGTGGTACTAATTTGAGAAACGTAGGAGTCTAATGTAAGTAAATAGGTTGTAGGAAGACCTCGACATTTCAACACGAACATCACGCCTGTAATCCCCAAAGGGTTAGACAGAGAGATGTACCAATAGTACACCGACATTTCGCCAGTTATGTTTAAGCCCCATGTAATTGGGGGCGAGTCTATTGCCATCAATCGGGCATAAATCCAGACTGCCGCTACTGAGAATTTTCTGATGGAAAAACCCAACCGTGGCAGCAGCCACGGTTGGGTTTTTCCATCAGAAAATTGATAATTAGAAATATAAACTGATAATTTTCTGACGGAAAAACGCAATAACGATTTTTACCCATGAAATCGTGAAAAAAAATCAGCAGCTGCCTAAATCTTTCGAGATAAACGTCCAATAAAGTACAGAGCAGCTGATATTTTTTTCGCGATTTCATGATCATTCCCATAGTTAAAGTTGTTCATTTTCACGAGTACGACACGCCCATAGAGCATTGCCAACGCGCAACGTTTAAAAAAAAACCACACAGCAGGTGAACCTTCTTCACTAGCAGTTAATCATATATACACCAATTTCAAACTCTAATGAATCAGGCACAAGCTTCCTTATTTCCAATAAACTAGTCTCATCGCATCTAAACAAAACCCAATATCTACTCGAGCGTCAATACGAGGAAAATCGTTTCATAATTAAAATTTCCAACAGAATAATATTAAAGGCACTCAGCTTAATTTGCCGGCATTACGTACGCCTGGCTGTTTATTGGCGCCGAGAAATTAATATTTCGCGTCGATATCAAAGTTCACGCTCAACTAGCCACCCCCGGGGTCGGCAATAACTACAGTCCGGGTGAATTGTCGCAGGTGAAAATGCGCTTATATTATTATTTTTTACCTTGTATTTGGAAGATCAAACGTCGTCGTGGTGATGGGGGTGTTTGAGGATTATCGCGCATTATTCACGTGCCATAAAGCGCAAATTACATTGGCAACACGTGCCGGGTATGCGTTGCAATATGCGTGCCCTCAGCGGGTTAGCTCGCTAAACAATCGGTACTGGATGCCGATTGCCTAGATACCGTGAATTTGGGATCCGAATTTTAGGATAACGAAACATCACACCTGTTATCACCGAAGAGTTAGGCATAGGTATAAGTAATAGTACGTATAGTCGTATACCCACATTTCAACAGTTATGTTTCAAGTCCCATTTAAAAGGGGGCGTGCCTAATGCCATCAACTGGGTACAAATTCAGACTGAGAAAGAAAAAATCCTGATGGAAAAACCCAACTACACTTTCCCGACCCGGGAATCGAACCTAAGACTTCATGCTCAGCAATCGCGCTTGAAAACACTCGACCAACCAAGCAGTCTTCGAATTAGACGATATTCGTCATTTAATTTTCGACACCGAAAATCAACAGCATCGATAAACAATTTGTTAAGTTAAAATATATCATTACCGTAATATATTTTATTACAATACAAATACTTCATTCAATAAAACAGATAACGCGCACCCTAATTGAATTCGCACACAATTATCACCTCGTACTGTCGTACATCGTGCAACGCAACAGACGTAATACGAAATTAACAAACAAATAATCGTAGCATTACATTATACCGCATATGCGGAATATTTCCGGATAACAATTAATTCGACGTCACTAAACAAATAGCGTGATCGGGGTTCGACTGGCATCGTAGCGTTCTATTCGAGCACCTATTAAATTCTGAATGCGAGGTTAATCCGCAATTACCGCCTAGTTATCGCCGGAAGACGGCGGAGATAGTTAGGGCCCGGAAAATATTCCGTTCACTAATTATTCCGCGTAATTAAACGCGAGCATTATCGTGCGACGCCGCCGCCACCTGGTGGCATTGTGCGAGCGTGATTTACTGCGATCCCGCCACGATCCCGTTGCGATTCCATTGCGGTAGCCGGCCTCTTTTTGCACCAATTAATTATCGAATTGCTCGTATTTAATAATTGCTGTGAAATTAATGTGAAGAGGAACTATCGATTTGTCGAGGTTTTATGTTATGGTAATTAATGCTTTTACGTGATTTTGTAATACTAATACTTTTGAATACTTCGATTCGAGTGCGATTTATGAGGGTTTTGTGAAACGTTACTGTTTTGTTTTTGTAATTAATACATACGACCTTGTTCCTACTGCTAATTACTTACTAATTAATAGGAACAATTTGGGCACTAATTTCAACCCTTCCCAATATAAGAGAACTCTCTAGAAAGTCAAAAAACCTACTCATATTACTTCAACACACTTCACAGCCACTCATTATCCTCCAGCATCCAAAACACACAACAAATCATCTTCCGTCCTCTCTCACAATTTGCGGGCAACGTAAAAAGGAACGCGAAATATGCTTCGGCCGAGATGAAAAAATAATAGCAACAACAATGTGGGTGTTATCAGGCCAGTCCCTTGGTCCACTCTTATTACGAACCTCAGGCCTCTAATTTGGTCCCAGAAATTCCTCTTATTTCCCCGTCGCCTTCCGAGGCCAAGGCCTTCTTCTAATGAAACGTTATTGCACACAAATGAAAATTCTTGTACTTTCTTGAAGGAGAATTTTTATGGCTTCTCGCTGGTTGCTAATATCATTAAAAAGTATTTCGATTATATTAACTTGCTTTTTTTTATCTGACTTACTTTGTATCAACTTTTGAAACATCATTAAACTTATTTATTATTTTCTTGGCTTTTGTAATTACCCATTTACCTAATCTCCTCATTTAAAACCTTAAACACAAACCACTATTTCTAAATCCACATATTAATTAAAAATAATTTAGTTGTGCGTTCATAGTGTCTCCTATACAGTATACATGTACTTAAGTAAAGCTCATTAGTAATTACGGAGGGCTGGTGAGGACGGGAGGCTAAATATTTTCTCGAGCCCGCCCCGGCCAGGCGCGGTAATTAAAAGAACGGAGCCGAGCCCAGCCCCGGGGAAAATCAAAAATTATTATTGTTCACGCATATTTTCTTCTGGGGAAATATTTTGATATGGAAAGAAGATGTTTGTGAGAAAATATGTTTGGTGAAACGTTTTATTTTGATAGCGACCTCAGCATTCTTGACAACATTTTTAAAAAACGTATCCAAACGAAAAAATCCGGCGCTGCAATTCTAAACTCAAACATGCATGACAATTTACTTTTTTGTTTCAAATTTGACAGTTCAACTTTTTTAAATCCGGCCATAAACAAAACACGAACGCTTCAATCCCGCGTAAACGCAACACAAAATATTAACGTCAACGTCATTTTGTTAATGAGGTAAGAACAAGCGGCTGAGAGCCGCGTCATTAGGGCGCGGAGCGTCAAGCGGAGCGGGCGCGACAAAGCTCCCGGAATTAATGACACCTCGTGAAAAGCCGAGATGAGTTACTCGTATTTTCGAGAGGAAAAGGCGCACGTGAAGTGCGCGGTTGTTTTACATGCGCCTGTGACGTTTTGTTTGAACTAACGAGGTCAATAGTAAGCCATGAACGGCTTGGAGCGCGCGAGTCACAACTTGCTGTAGTTATCTTAAGACTGGGTTTGTTTATGCTGTCTGAAAATTGTGAAAGATTTGGCGTGGAAATCGAAGGTTTAATTGGTGTTGAGATAAAGGGATGGGTAATTGAAAGATTTTATCTTTTCAGAAATTGTAAGAAGTATTTCAATGAGTCGAAATTCGAAAATCATCAGGCCCCGCGGCAGTCTCGACATAGATAGCGACAAAATCGCTAACTTTCGATCGCTAATTACTAACGAATAAATTCGGTTTCAATAATTATGCTTGCGAGAAACTCATCTTGGATGCAAAGACTTGCGTTTCCCGTAAGCTTCGTTATTGCAACCGAATTTTTTCATTGTTATTTTAGCGATCGAAAGTTAACGATTCGCTAACTTTCGATTGCTAATTACTAACGAATTAATTCGGTTGCAATAACGATGCTTGCGAGAAACTCATCTTGCATGTAAAGACTTGCGTTTCCCGCAAGCATCGTAATTGCAACCGAATTTTTTCTTTGTTATTTTAGCGATCGAAAGTTAACGATTTTGTCGTTATCTATGTCGAGACTGCCGGCCCTGAGCGGCATAGCGTTGCGTAGAGAAGCATAGACCAGCGTAGCATCGCATAGAAAGCATAGAGCAACGTAGCATTGCGTAAGGCAGATATCTAGTAGATAGTTGCGTCACATACGACGCTAGGTAACATTATAGCTTACTTATGAACACATCTTAAAATGTCAAGAATTACAAAAAGTAGAGCATCGTTAAATTTCCAGTTTCGCAAACCCACCACTGGAATTTTCATTGATCACAATCTAAATCCCCATTCTCACGCAGAGAAGAACCAAAAAAAAAACAGGAACACATCACTCATTCCAAAAAAAGAACGCGCGAAAATCAAAACTCCCGCGATCCGTATCGCATGTCGCGCCCGCACGAACACATCTCAGTTTTCTCTTAAAAAATATAATTAAAAAACAGTATAAGGTTGATCACAAGTGCCGATAACGCTTGTGCTACCGTTTACGCGCCCTTTGTCCGCCATGATAATAAAAACCTCAAACAATAGAGGCAGAATAAGGAGCAGTCGTTGCCTCAAACACGCCCCACTTGACAGATAAAAAAATATGATGTGTAGTGGACTTGGTTTTCTTATTGCGTTCCCAAGCTCATATGGGATAATGGGATTTTGGAATGCCGAAAATATATAATTAATTTGTTTTAGAGAATGATTGTGTTGTTTTAAGTTATGTTAATCTATAGTAAGTAAAACTTTCGTTCGGGAAATAACACATTACATCATGTATTTGGGGCAGAGTACCTTTAGTACAAAGGTGTACTTTATGTTTAAAGTCCCATGTAAAAGGGGACGAGCCTAAAGCCATCAATCGGTTAGAAATCCAAAGTCCAGAAAAGATTCGTCGAAAAATTTGTATCTACTTCTTTTTAGTTGATTTACGAGGTATGTAGGTGACTAGGTTAATAACAAAAGAATTTGATTATAAGTATGTGATTCTTAACACAATATATTCTTAGCCATTAGCAACACGTGCGTTTTGCCGTCCTAGTATTGAATTGTTAAATATAAAATCACATGATTCTACGCTACCTAATGATAGTACAGAGGCGCACAAAATTCAAATGAGAGCATTTTTAAACATAGAGTCAATTTTTTCCAACAAAAAATGGAAATAAAAAGGTCCATTAAAATTGAGTTAGACACAAACAAAAAACTTTGATGAACTTTCAAGTAATTAAATGAAAGCGTGCTACTTTAATCCGTATGTAAATCGTATTGGCCTACAGCGACACCGTCGATTTCAACTGGTCATCCATATTAATTTTAGCTAACTCGTGTCCACATTGGAAAAAATCGAAAAACTTTTGGACTCGACTGTACTGTGCGCACCTGGGTCGCCGGGGGCTCTTATTCAAATGCAAATCAAACGTTCCATTTTTAAAATCTACCATCTCGGCACTCCTTGCTTCCGGAATGACTTATGTCCAATAGCTACCAACATGGAGCCTAATGTGCGAAGGAATTACAACCTCACTTCAGGCTGGGTAAAGTTGAGTTTCTTTTACAAGTATTTGTACATACGCCCTTACATTGTTGAGGCTAGCTGTCGTTTGGGACCTTTTAGGGCAAATTTCGAGTACCCAGGTGTGCTCCCGATCCGGTTAAGGGAAACGTCCTTGTTAGGGATTCTCGTATAAAATCGTTTAATGGTTTGTTTTTAATTTCATTTTTACATTCAACGACTCGATGAAGTAAATTATTGGTAATAAAATGTTTGAGTTTTATTGGGAGTATTTGTAATTCGATCAGTTTATACACAATAGAAATTACGTAGTGAATGAATTCGTTGCTCGTGGGTGGGTTATTTTAATCCTATCGTTTAACGTTACCTGTATATTTAATACAGTGTTTATTTGTGAACATTAGTATAGGAACTCAAAACAGCTTTAATCCTCGACAATGAGCTTTATTTACATAAATATATGATTGCATGTTTGATTACGATGTGTTTATATTGAGGGCCGCAATTATTAATTTTAAATTAAATGGCTAGATTTTGTTACTTACGATAAAGCTACGAATATTAAACAATTTTCTTACATTTTCAGGTAAATAATCGCATTGGGTTCGTAACTTTAGCATCGCTAAAAATGAATAAAACCTCTATGGTCCTTTAAAACTATAAATCAATCAATAGTAGGTGTCCCTAAAAAACCGAGAAAAAATCACGAAAGACCCCACCACAGGTTTGGTAGACAGCATGGCACCCATAACCTGGCCAACCCATGTTGGACCCAACTTTTGTTCCAATTCCAACCATTAATAAACTGAGGAATGTTAACAAAGACTTGCTCACATACGAATGTTGGTATTACATATCTATCTACTAATTTATGAATAGTTTGTTCAATTTTACGTTGTTATTCGTCATAACCGTAATTTAACAAAGTTTAAATTTCATCGTGGAAAAATAATTAGCTATCCCATACTTTTACGGTGAATGAAAACATCGTGAGGAAACTGGCATGTCTTGGAACCAAAAAATTCGAAGACATGTGACATCTACCAATCCGCACTGGGCCCGCTTGGTAGATTAAGTATAGCCCATTTCCTCTCTTAGAGAGGAGACCTGTGTCCCAGCAGTGGGAACAATAATAGGCTGATGATGATCACATACTTTCAGTACCTTCTCGACTCAAATGTATGGGACAGCCTATTTATTTTTCGCAATTCCGATGTTGGTCCCAGGACAAAAGCTGTACTTACAGTTTGATGGACTTACGATCTGATTAACCACTCATTAAAATTTCAATTTCATTACACGCAGTATAATCAAATTTTACCAAAACGATTATTCAAATATCCAAAATTTTACGGTAGAACCCGACCTCACACAGCAGACAGCATGGCACCATCCAACATTTATCACCTCCCCAATCTACATTGGACCCAACATTGATCAAATGATCAATCACTCATCTAAAGAATTTGGGACCTAATAAATTGGCCCCAACATTGGCCACGGCATTGGACATAATTAATGACTGCCGTAAATATTGTTTCGAAAAGGTTTGAAAAAAACTGTCGATGGCTTTTGGCACTCTAACACCATAGAATGACAGAATGGATTAGGAATGTGGTGGGTGACGTGTTAATTTGACGATCTGCGAAATTATAAATGTTTATGGCATGTTATTTTAGTTTTTATTGGCGTCATTTGGTCTATGATAAGGTGTTTATTGACACGTAGGTGTTAGGAAGAAAGAAGGTTGTTAGGTGAGAGTGTGTTAGTCTAAGCAGGACATCAATGAACATTGAGAACAAGGGTCTAAAATGGCCGCCATTTTAGGCCCACGAGTCTCTGTCACAGCAAAAGTTAACATAATTCTTTACTTATATATTGGGTTTGGCATGTTATCACAAAGTCTTGCGTAACGATAGTTTAGCTATTATGTTGAATCAGATATAAATCAAGTAACAAAAATATCTCGCAAAAAATCGTAAACATCTACGAATTTATGTCAGTTTCCAAAATGAGATATCAGCCACAATACAATTCACAAATACTTTTTTCCCATAACTCAAAAATAGTTTATAATTCACGTTTCGCCACGCAAATCAGAAAATCATAATAATTCACCGAATAAAAAAGTATCGTCTATCCGGAGACGGGTGGAGGCCACACAAAGGGCTCTCGTAGTTCGCCAATAATAATAGCTAATAGTTTTCTCAAGTTCCATACAAAAGTGATTTAGTGCGCTCAAAAGTCAGGCAGTAAATCAAAGAGCTATCTCGGACCGAATCGACCAATACTCGATCCTATAATGATCCGAAGGACACGTGCTCGCTCATTATTTGAAGTTATTCCTGATTTAAAATAAATTTTTATTGCGCCATCTGTCATAAGGGAAATAAAACTCGTAATGGCGTTTGCGGGAGTCGACTCTTGCGCAGGGCATCATTCCCGCACTGACATTTACTGTCGATGAACTTAAGTTTAATGTAAATGCCGTGAGCAATGGCATTTCCCTCATTACGGGGCCAACGCGATGCGACTTATGGTTTATTACTCGTCAAATGTTAACATATTATCGCATTACCTTTTGTAATGGCATCGTAAGTTTTGAAGCTGATAATGACGACCCCGTAAATGTTTTGAAGCTGAGATTTAAGTGGCGTTAGTTAGCATGATTTGAGAAAGCTTTGGCTTTGCTTGGTAAGTTTAGAAGTTTAACAGATACTGTGACACACTCTATTAAGTTGAAGGGAAAATGTAGGTACTGAACGTAATGAAGTGAATGAATGTAATGTAATGAAGTAGAAAATTCATTTTTTACTTACAAATTCAAGTAGAAATTTCTATTTCAAGTAAATAATTAAAACACACGGAATCAGATCACTCCATACGTGCTTCCCGTGCCTATTGTTAAGGCAAAATCTCTAACCAACAAGATCGTACTCGAGGAGCCAGCACTTCAAAATATTCAATAACATACCCCCAAAAAAACAAGGTAAGCTCTCCACTCGAAACTCCATCCAGGCAAATTAAATTTATACACGAAATGTAATAACAGTGAGCATCAAAAGGCCTCGACTGTCCGTGCGGAGCTTTCCTTTTAATTAGACCCTAAGTACTCGTTAAAAAACAGGATCTTCCCGAACAGACAAAGCGCGCTGTACTAACAAACAGTGCGAATGTAAAAACGTTGGATAAATAAGTGGAAAAATACAGGTAAGTCCAAGAGGGTTTTTTGTACGGTCCGGCCGGCCACTTAGGTCATCCTGCGAAATAAAGGCCCAAGTTTTTTATATCGTTTTTAAATGCGAAGCCCGTACTACGTCCAGCCGGAGTCCGACCCGCCTCATCCCCCGTTCTGCGTCGGTAATGTGAAAGGAAACAAACGGAAGAAAATGTTTCCGAGCGCCCCGTTCGCTTTTATTGAACAGTCTTTTTCGTAGTTTCGATTGCAAATAGTTTGTGTAATTCAGTTAGCTCTCGGCGATACGAATAAAATTGAACACTATAAAATATCTTAAGGCGAAGTTTACCTGAGTTAAAATGCAGTGTATTTACGAAATCAGCGAGACACGTAACGACGTACTGTGCCGTTTCGTAGAATACGGCTTTGCTCCGACGACGCGACGTTCCATTGTTTGCGTATTATGTTGCGTGAAACGCTTTGCATCTTTTTTGTCGCGCCGTCGACAGAGCGAGTCAAAAATAATATTACTGTAATACCTATAATATTATACGTAAATTTTAATATTATACGTGAGTTTTGAATCGAGTTCGCTAAGTATCTTAATTATTGAAGTTGGCTTGAAGTCGGGCTCATTTTCAGCTTTTTAACTTTGTATGTGTGTGTGTGTGTTCTTTTTAATAAATCTTGGGTTTTTTTCTACCCGCATTTGATTGGAGTCTTCATGTGTGAAGCTATACGTTTTCAATTTGGCCGGCGAAGGGCTAGTGCTCTCTTCGCCCGCGAGGGGGCGCCACCCGACCGTTTGAAGCGGTGATTAGTAATGTGGCGGGGCTTATGGTGAAATAATCTTAGTGGAGCCATTAATGAGAAAACATTCGGGGATGGCTGACTATTAATTAATTTCTTTTGATTTCTGTCCCAGAAGATATTATAAGGGAGGTGGTTGTTAACCCATATGGATTAACAGATTACTGATCCGCTTGATGTTGTCATTAAAGGGAAATTAAAAATACAACACTTCTACAACTCCATTGAACGCCATTGTCACAAATACGTGACAAGCAAGCGCGTGTCCGGTACGCCAAACGACACAAAAATATGTGACAAAATGGTAGGAGAAATTGTGGCTTGTCATGTTAGGAACGCGCGTGCGTTTATGCTCAAGCGTTAAAAAGGTTAACATACTATGAGCCCTTTACAAATACAAACAAGAAAACCCACCTTCAGACTTATTAGAAACATCCTACTTTCAATATCCAAGTAGAACCTCATTAGAAGCATCCGAAAACTTCCTCCCGATCCACATAACGTCAAGCACCCTTGGCATTTACCGACAACCATACCCAATAGACAGTAAGTAGGTGCTTAGCTGTATAAAAATTAATTTTCCAATATCGTAAACAACTAATGAAAGCAAAATGTCGGCACGAAGGTATAATACATACCTAGACGGAAAAATAAATCGATTCTGTGCTACTCGAGTGAGCACGGGAGGGTTGTCTTATTAATACCCCATAGCGCCGTACCTACGAGACACTCGATTTAATTATTTATATCGGCTTAATTTGATTTTCGAATTCTATTGAGTTTTGTTTTTTTAAAGTGTCGTGGGTCGGGGAATTTATTAATTAGCTATTGGGTGACACATGTAGGGGTACATTTCTTAGGGATAGGTAGGTTGGTACACAGTTGTTATTAGGTGATATGTTATAGAGGGTGTAAAAAACCTCTTAACGAAGCCGAAAGGCACTTGTTATTCCCGTCATTGCGATGTTTTTTTTTTGTTCTTCACCATACCTGGGAACTGTCTAGTTACGGAGATATTGGGGGTCAAAGTTCCAACTTTTTGACAACTTTTTTTTTTAATACAAGTTTTTAATGTAAGATTTTTACTTTAAACACCTCCACGGCCCTCGTACTATTCAATCCATCCATCAGCACAATGTTTTTAGTGCCTTAAATTGAGTTCTACCACAAAACATGATTTTTCACCCCAAAAAAAAAGTCGTTTAAGTCCCTGCAATAATTTTTGCTTAAAGTTACAAAGTTTGATGTACAGAATACTTGGTTGACGGCTTCGTGACAGAATTGTGTACTTATAACTAAAAATCGAAATCAATAGGTACAAACACAAATCTATTTATAAATCAACACTATACACATAAGTGTATTACAATTAGGAACTCCAAAATACTGACAACGTACAACACAAACTAATACCAAACCTAATTCTAAAGTTAAAACAATTGAAACAAAAACAAACTAAACAAAAGTGCACTACAGAAACCTGCTAAACTCTAAACAAAGATACACTCGGCTTTTTCTAAACAACAAGCGAACAGTAAACTGTTTTTGAAACAAGTCCGAGTTGCTCGTCAGTGGAAGCCAACTCCAACTGCTACCGAAAGTTCGGTAACAATATAGAAACCAACAAAATGAGAGTATTGTAATTAATCCGAGAAGTAAAACAAAGGTGAACAATTGTTTATCGAAAGCCTATAGGGCATAAAACTGTTGCTACTATTGGTTGCTTTCGAGTGTGGAGTTCGAAAAATGTTTTGATTTTTTTTTGTTGTATATTTTTTGCAGATGTATAATTGTTGAATATTAATGTATGTGCCTATAAGAGTAGAGGAAGACCAAAGAAACGATGGATGGACTGTGTGAAGGATGATATGGCTAGAAAGGAGGTGACTGCTGAGATGACGAGTAATAGAGCATAAGTATGGAAGAAGAAGACATGCTGCGCCGACCACAAATAAATTGAGATAAGGACATGGAATGGTGATAATGATATTTGTCGTAGGTAAAGTATGTTGTACATTTAGTGATGTCCGATGTACAATTACTACATGAGAAGTATTCCTGGGTATGTTTCACTGTAAGAGAAGTTGCCTAATAATTGATTTGGTTCTAATTTAAATACTATAGTAGGTAAAAAGGTATGTGTGGATTAGAAAAAATATTTTCTTTTCGGCTTAAATCCGCATAGCAAAAAATCCTTTCATCAAAATTACAGCATAAAACAATTAAATTATTACAATCGCTTTTCCAACACTAACCCTAAAAATCTGTCGGGAAATTAATTTAACATCTACAAACTCGAAATTAAATCGCCCATTGTAATCACAGGTTTGAGCAATTTATCACCTTGACGCTAGCATCAATATGCTATAACATTGGTAACCTGTGAAAATCAAAAACTTCGGCCAGGTTATTGCTCGGACAATGTCACTCATACCAGTAAAGGGCACGGTCTTTGTCGGGTTAGCTTTCGGCTTTCGGCTTGTTCTTCACAACTTGCACGGGAAACTTTTCAAAAGAATTAAAATGAAAACTCCTTCTTCTTTCTATTTAATTTCGAGGAGCTCCTTTAGTTTAAGAAATTGTGAAGTGAGGAATAATTAAAGTACTTTTTAGTTCAATAGGCCACACCAGAGTTCTAAACGTTTTTTAAGGTTTCGTATCCAAAGTGTAAAAACGGGACCCTATTACTAACACTCCTCTGTCTGTCCGTCTGTCACCAGGCTGTATCTCATGAACCGTGATAGTTAGACAGTTGAAATTTTCACAGATGATGTACCTATTTCTGTTGCCGCTATAACAACAAATACTAAAAACAGAATAAAATAAAGATTTAAGGGGGGCTCCCATACAACAAACGTGTTTTTTTTGGCGTTTTGTCTAATGTTGTATAGATAATGGTACGGAACCCTTCGTGCGCGAGTACGACGCGCACTTGGCCGGTCTTTTGATTCTCCTTCCTTTCTTCTTTGTCGTGTGGTTAGTGCCTAACCTGGTTTCAGAGTATTTATGCCACGCATAGGCAAAAAAAAACAAATAAAAATAAAACTGTTTAGGCTAGTCTTTAAAATTAGCAGATTTGGATGTGTACTGTGTGATTCTGTCTAGATTTCGAATTGTCAGATCGTCTGTTCGATTGTCATTTTTAATTTCAAATAATCATTAAGATCGAATCAAATTATTTAACAAAAATATACCTATATAGCTAAGTACTTCCATATTCGCACTACGGAAAGCGTTAGGGCCCCTGACGTAAATATTCGTAATCAAGTGCTTGATTACTTTCATCAACCCACCAGCCGTTTCAATGACCAATATGTATTTATACAACATTTACCTCCAAGCAAAATGTGTTGTTTATAAAAATTACCTAATAATAGTCCTTATCTCGTAAGAAACTAAGTGGTAATTAGGTTAAACAGGGTACGGGCAGTCGGTGCGAACGGCAAATTCCTATTGTGGCGTTATCGTCGGCCCCCAGTCGCAACCGGGCGGACTGCCATCAGCCAACTTTAATTCGCTTTTACTAGGCAAATTTTTAATTCGATTCAGCTTTTATTTTTAAATTGTTTGTGTCTGCTTTTTATTTTAAATAACATTTTTAAGTTGTGTTTGTTTTGGTGGATTAATCGATTGTGGGTTAAAGTAAAATCTAAAGTATAGAAAGCTCCTGAAAGCTACTTCAGGATCCGGTAACTGAGAAATATTTTTCAATGTTTTCCATGTTAGCTATCACCAAACAGAAGAGAGAGACGAGAACAAACAGAGGACGATCTCCAAAGTATAATTTCAGCACCGAAATCTAAATCAAAAGATGAAACCTATCTCCAAAAATTATAATCTCCAACATCATCAGAAATTCAATCAATCTTTTCAATTTCCTACACGAAATTCGGTAGTAGGGTGTCACCATCATTCGTGTCTAAAAGTGAGATAATGCTGGGGAGCCACGTGCGCGGACACACTCCATCGAATAGCAATACGTACCCAATCAGGATTATACAAATCCCCGCGGGCAAACCCGGGGAAAATAATTACGAGGAACCGGCCTAATCAAGTGCTGAGTATTAAGGAAAAACTCTTGTAATGTATCCTCAGCCTTAGAATGACATTCGTTTTACGGTTATTTTAGGCATTCGGATTTGGAACGAGACGGTTTTTTCTTTGTTATCGCTCTTGTGGACGAGGCTTTAGGGGCAATCATGTTGATGAACCATTAGGAAGTTGTAGTAACAAATAGCTTTGCCAGAAATGACATTGCTTGTACTAAAAAACTTGTAGGTATGTACATACCTAAAAGTTTTTTCAGCAAAATTTCACGAAAATATTCTTGGTATGATTTTGATTAAGACGTTTCTTGCTATAAGTAGTAAATATGTATGGTTACCAATATCATGTAATTTATCTTTAAAAGACCATGCCTCAATTGATATTTACATCGTTTCGTGCTCTATGTGTGTATTAAGTATCACGGTAAATACGTTACCCACGTGTTAATCATTAATTGAAAAAATATCAAAACATAATTCAGTTATTTAAATTCACAAATTCGTGTAAATCCAATTGGAAAGATCGGAACTCAGAATAAATGAAGTAGATATATAATTGAAGCCTAAAGGCTAATGTTCATCGGGACGTGATGAAGCGTCACACATCACATCAGTGGGCTCTATGACCGACCCAATGCACCATTGCACACCCCATCATACCGGCCTTGCCTATAATATAGGAAGAATTCGTTTTGTATTGAATAACATCAAAGATTTTTATTGCAGTCAAAAGCACGGCTTTTATTTTATGTGTATTATTACAGGTACATCGGTGGCGGTATGTACTTACGATAGTGGTATTGCTATAGACTATAATTTTGTATTCAAATGAATTAATCACCTATGTAGCGGGATATTCTATAGCAAATTACTTTTTGGTCGACAACACGGCATTACGGAGGACGGCTCTCCTTACTCGACTACGTGTTCAGGCCTAGATTTGCTAGGAGACTTTGTTATTGATGCTAATCATATTCACTATGTGGCCATAGGATACAGGTGTCCAACTGCTGTGAGTCACACAAAAAGCGCGAACGAGCCATTACAAAGTCGTACTAGGTACTACAAAATCAAAAAACATCTAACCTACATGTCAAAGCGAAGTTAGACAGTACGGCGACCCATATCGAATTACAGACAAAGCTAAAAACACGTGTGCCTTTAAAAGCACACCTTTTCAAGTTGTGAATCGTCCAGTTAGCGTGGAACGGAACGTAAGTCGGTCGTTTTAGAAGTTCACTTAGGGAATGAATACTAGCGGGTTGGCGGGTTGTCCGGGCTGGCGGACTGTCCCCGTGCGCATTCACTACACCCTATATTTTTAATGTTAGGTATTTCTATTCAAATCGACGAACCGATGGAAGGAGACGTCCCAAACGTTGAGAGGTGGTGCCACGTCGATATGCTTGTCGATGTTTTGGTTGTCTTTGAAAATATTTGTTTTTGGACTTGGGTCTGTAGATCTTCTCTCACATTTTCCCTATGTGTTATCACCAGTGGGTAAGGAAGACATGCTCATGATGTCCATAAGTAAAATTACCTACAACAAAAAATCCTCCAAATACTATCCTATACATACCTTTTTTTTCGGATGGGAAAATCATCATATGACCCCTCCCGCTCTGGGCGGAGCAGAAGGGAGTGTCAGACTTTTACTGACTAAAAACCCATCCATGTTCCTTCTTAAACCTTACTATACATACCTCAAGATCTGACAAGAAAACTTTGGATTATTTCCTTAGATCAACTGCCTTCAATGTTACCTAGTACTTCAAGCGCAGCGCTGACAGAAAATAGACCCTGCACATTAAAGTTCTCTTGATAAGTCATTTTAACGTTTTCTACTACTTTAACAATTAAATCCAATCTTTAGCACCACGAACAACTGCAACTTGTTTTTAAAAAAAACAATCTTGCTACCCAAGACAAAAATTCGCGATAAGTAACATCCCTAATCGCTAGGAAAGCCCCGTCAACCAATTACTCTGAAAGACTCGTGTTCGTGTAACATGGAGGCATTTCAATTTGGCTTATTGGCTCATGTGCGCTTGGATTTTGACATCTTTTTCCCTGTCCGCTTCTCATTTATTTCCATTTCATCAATCAGCTATTACTTACCAACGAATTGCTTGTTGGTACTGCTTTTTGTGATAGGGAAGCTAATATTTTTAGGATGGTGGAAATGATTTCAATTTTCAATATTGTGAGAGGAATGTTTGTTTTTCGTTATGTTTTATTACGAACGTAAGGTGATCTACTGTTTTTCAGAGTAAAGGATTTAACCAAATCATAGTATCACGCCTGGAATTGGTAGGCAGAAATGGAGCTATTGTATATTTATCTCTCCGTGTATGTAATTGTTCCATGGAAAAGAGGACGAGCATATTACCATCCAGACTTCGGACTGCTACTAAGAAATTTCTGATGGTAAACGAAATAAAACTTTGACAAACCTAGGAGTCCAACCCAGGATTTTATACTCAGCAGTAGAGCTCACGACTAGTCGATCAAAATATCCGCGGTGTTAACTGCAACTTTCTATCAGTTTGGAAGTTTTTGATAACCTGGTATAATAACTCATATTGCATTTATGATCGAACGTCACTGTTTATTTTTCGGTAAGGGCAGATGGGCGTGTCCCGGTGCAAGCTCTAAAATTCTAAATCAATTCAGTTAAAATTAGTAAAAATAACCCACAAATGTTAAACCTAAAACTATTTTTTAAATGTACGCATTAAATAGCACTAAAGGCAGCTTCACACGGGCCCAGGTTGCGTGAAAAATGAGCGGCTCGCGGCGATAGCGACCGCGCCGCCAGCCGCCTAATGAACTAGAACGACGATAGCGTGACCCCGTGTGCACGCCGCTTTACTTCGCCCTGCACACAGATTAGTAATACATTTTAGAAAAAATAAATAAAATGAACAATGTAAACTGTTGTTTTTGTATTTTTTCAACCTTTTTTGCAGTGGGTCGTTGATGCAGAGGACGTAAACGTGACTGACAAGCCAATAGGCTTAGGTTTTCTCGTTGGAGCGATCCAGCGACGAAACGACCCAGTACGGACTAGTGTTTTTTTTTTTATTGAGATACATTCGTCGTGATGGCCCAGAGGTTCAGGCCTCGCCTCTCAAGCATGAGGTTGTGGGTTCAAATCTGGGCAAGTACCAATGTGATTTTTTCAATTCATATGTGCTTTCTATGTTTATCTTGGACATCACAGACCAGACCAGACCTATATTCTTGCAAATAAATGTATCATTCATTCATTCATCCATCGGTAAAGGAAAACATCGTGAGGAAACCTCGACTTATCTACACTAATATTATAAAGAGGAAAGATTTGTATTTTCGTGTGTGTGTATGTTTGTAATGAATAAACTCAAAAACTGCTGCGCCGATTTCAAAAATTCTTTCACTATTAGAAAGCCACGTCTTTACTGAGTAACATAGGCTATATTTTATCCCCGTACTCTCACGGGAACAGGAACTACGCGGGTGAAACCGCGTGACGCCCGCTAGTAATTAATATAAGTATGAAATCGCCAACCCGTCTTGACCAAACGTGGTGATTAATGCTCGTGCCTTCTCTGAATGAGAAGAGGCCTTTGCCCAGCAGTGGGACAGTAATAGGCTGGTATTCTTATTATCATTACTCGCCACACTATTCTTAACCACTGCAAGTCACTGCCAGAATCACTACCCAATTTAAATTAGCCCACAAATTATTATACAAATTCATATCACCAAAAAGTTCCAATGAAAAACGAAAATCAAAAATATTCAATGTTTTTTAGGGTTGCCAACTAAAACGCACCATAATGGTCAAATGTCATTTGAGGGACCCCAGTGCTGCCAGCTAGTCAAAGTCTTCATTCAAAATGTCGTTATTTCTACTTTTCATGTTTTTTTAAATAGTAACACAAGCACATCGCTTACCGTACGCGATTTAATTTGCTACCCCGATCGGGACAATATTCAAATAAGGCTTCATCTATTTACGTCCCGTTGCGTATGTCCTATTATCAGCCAATGGCATCTGCACCCCTGTAGGGCTTTATTCTAAGAGTTTTAGAGAGAGTGTGGAGGTAATCTAATAGAAGCGCGTATGGGGAAGTTTAATGAACTGTTGTCTGTTTGTAGGGCTAAATTGGTGGTATCACTGTACTGTAGCTCTTGTAAATTATAGGGTTTTCACCAATACCTTAATACTTTTGAATATCAACCCTGAATTTGCGATACGAGCTTCGGCTACTTAATCTAGTAAGTTTTAGGGTAAGAATTCATTTTGGAAGATGGATCAAGGATATCTTGAATTTCGGTTAACTAAAACTTGATTTTAACAGAATCCTGAAAAATGCACATAATCAAAAATATCTTTACTTCATTCTTTTACGCGATTGCTTTGAAACTCAAAAAGAGGGTTATGTGTTTGACCTGTATGTTTCCATTTCTTTGTTCCTTCGTAACGTAACTCCTAAACTGATGTTACCGATTTGGATAAATAATACTTCGTTAGATTCGTCTTGGTGACGTAAATGACAAATAAAAAACAAATTAAGTAATCATACTAGACTAAAAAGTTACATCGTCTGTGAAATCTATCACATTAATCAACTAAAAAAATCTGGAAATTAAAAAGGAATGAAAAAATAACTGTGCTTTGTTTTTCAGTTTTTTTTTTACCGCAGTCCACGAATTTAGAGGGTAAAACCTCTTAACGAAGCCGAAAGGCACTTGTTTTCCCCGTCATTGCGATCATTTTTGTGTTCTACACCATACCTGGGAACCTTCTAGTTACGGAGATATTGGGGGTCAAAGTTCCAACTTTTTGACAAGTTTTTTTTTAATTTAAGTTTTTAATGTAAGGTTTTTACTTTAAACATCTCCACGATCCCCGTACTATTCAATTCATCCGTCAGCACAATGTTTTGAGTGCGTTACGTTGAGTTTTACCACAAAACATGATTATTCACCCCAAAAAAAAAGTCGTTTCCCATCAATAATTTTTGCGTAAAGTTACTTAGTTTGATGTACAGAATGCTTGGTTGACGGCTTCGTGATGAGGTGGTTTACACCCTGTATAGTTATATTTAGCCACCCACCAAGCCAATCGACCAACAAACTCTAAAAAACTTTCCCAATAACTTGAAACCAATATATTCGTGTGACTACAACATCGTAATGACACCCTCACCCCTTGCGGTAGAACAAGGCAGGCAGGCAGGCAGGCCACTATAGTTTTTCAATAACCCTTTGAGAAACCCCGCGGAGCTTCTCAAATACATGGCCGTGTCAATCACACGGAACGAATATTATTCGCGTCGTGTTTTGCCTCTGACAGATGTATAAATCTTTATTTCATTGCGAATATTTATGTACAGGTATTGTTTTCTGTTAATTGTTTTGGATAGGTAATCTAAAAGTGTGTTTACTTTGAAGAGTGTCTTCGTTTGGAGGTTACCAGTTTCGTGATCAGGCAGTTCCACGTGTGTGAGTTCCTCGTTGGCCTGGTGGTCGCAATCGCGACTGTTGAGCATGAGGTCCTGGGTTCGATTCCCGGTTCCGGCAAATTGTTATTGGGTTTTTCCATTAGGAATTTCTCAGTAGCAGCCACTGAAGATTTGTGCCCGGTTGATGGCAATAGGCTCGCCCCGTATTACAGGAGACTTAAACATATCTGGCGAAATGTAGGTTTACTATTAGGTACACCTCTGACTATTAACCCTTCGGATATTACAGGTGCGATGTTATGTAGGTATGTTACAGCTTACAGCATCAGAAATAAACAGTAATCCGTCATTAGAAGCGTTTTCTTCGAAAATGGTTATACTTAATAGTTCGAAAGTCATGTTTTACCCTCTAAGTTATCGATGATTGTATCCTTGAGCTATTATTGCACTTTTCAAAAAAAAAATGGAATACATTTCATATAATCTGAAGTGAAAAATACGATAGGTATCAATTTGTCGATAAATTCCCAATGTTTACTGACGCTTGCAAATTGATACTACAATTAAAAAACTTATCAATATCCAAAGCGGTAGTCAATTAAAACGTACGCACATCGATGTATCGAGTAGTTTAATTTCAATTTTATTTTTTTTCTAGCGTCGCGTCGCGTCGTGCTGACTCGGCATGATTTGATGGGTCGCGGGACGCGCTTTGTGCCCGGCAAAAATAATATCGCGCGAGTTACGGATCATTGGAGCTTGCCTACACTTCAGACTTTTCATCTGTTTTGTCTGCTACATACAACAATAGCGAACGATTTAAAAATATTGCATAGAATTTTCTATAAATTATTGGTGAACAGTTTCGATATATCGGAAATAGATTCAGGTGAGGTCATTAGAACGTAGGTAAATATTCAGAATTTCCGCCGAAAAGTTACGCTTTATTCTGAGGTTTCGTAACCGTAACTTCCTAAAACATTCAAAACTGTTTGTACAATTGCCGTGCCCGAAACCCCGAAACGCCATTGACATTTCATATTACTTATACGTATAGATATAGCTCAGTGTATCAACTTGACAAAACGAGGGTGAAAATGAAACAATAGAACATCATCGTTCACCCCTCAGTCGCAAGCCACAGGAGAATATCATAAACGTCGGCTTAAACACTCGTCTCGGCGGACGTTAAGTAAATAAAAACATAATAAAATAATACATTCCACGCAACATATGGGAGATGCCAGCAATTGGGTTATGAAGATTATTAGGGGAAAACTTGTTTGTAACGAGGAAATTGAATAGAATTTGTTTGAGACCTGAATTGAGGAACTATTGGACATCAAAAGAGTTTGAGTTCCTTATAAAAATGTAAATATCGTATCATGTCGGCGGATAGTTTAGCAGGTTCAACTCAACTGAATTCAAGACGTATCTGAATCATAATAGAGATATAATAGAAAAGTTCTCAAGTTATAACCTAACAAATAGCGAACACAGTTAACAAGTCCCAAATACTATTAGTAACTCGAATGATCCGTCACCAAATCGATTCGAAAGCCACTGAACGCCACACTCGATACTCGGTGTAATGCAGCTCCCCGCGATGCATCGAGTGGTGTATCGAGAACGAGACTCGAGTAATAATCGAACCCTCGCCGCGCGGTGTCCCGCACTCAATCTCGGGGATTTGTAAGCACCCTGAGGCGTCCTTACTATCCCGAAACGATTTGCCAATCAAAAATGATCCCTATCACCGAAAAAATAAAAGGTGACATCGATTTTTAGAAAGTAAGGGTAACTTTGTAAAGAATTCCCTGTATTGGGGTGACAATCCAAAGAATCGTAGACGGTTATTGAATTTCTTTGCATTTTTGATTTAGTCTCTTCATTTGGATTGTTGATTGATAACAATTTAATTGAATGAATAAATTCTCATTCGTTCACCGTCTTAACAATTAGTAGACCAACAACAAATGCATGCGAAAAAAACGCAATTATACCTAGTAATACAACATGTTTTACCCCTTTAAATAAATAACCCGACAATTTTAGTTTTTTTTATGAATAGCATCAGAAATAAATATACCAAAGAGACAATATAAAACAATGAACGTCAAATCACGATATGGTAATCATAGCTAAAATCCATGAAGCCACTCATATTCAGTTGTGGGGCGATCGTTCAATCGCACATCCTATGGGGCATGGGGGAACGTCAGAGTTCATTCGACCAAAACTACATTTTGTCTCTGTGAAATATTCCGAATAAGAGAAATAATTTCCCCTTTGATATTTTTTGTGACTGAAGTTCACGGGCGATGCTCGGCGTTGATTTTATTGGGAGCTGTTCTGGATGATTCATATCATAGGTCACCCAGATATCAGTCTAGAACCTTCTTTTTTTTTCGGATGGGAAATCATCAAATGAATCCTCACGCTCTGGGCGGAGCAGGAGGGAGTGTCAGACTTTTACTGATTAAAACCCATCCATGTTCCTTCTTTGTTCCGGAGAACACAAAGGGCAAAGACTCCACGGTATCTCTTTCGAACAGTCCCGCAGCCCCGGCAGGCGTCGGCCCTTGCGGACCCCTTCGTTTTGCTGACTCTCTTAGACGCGCGCGAGGAACACTAAAGCGCCGTCGACACGGCCTGTCGTCATGAGACGGACTGACGGCGAGCTAGCCCATAGCTCACCGTCCACAGGCCCGCATCAGTCTAGAACCTGTGGTTCGAATCGGCATTTTTATATTTTCCTGTAGTGCGCGTAGCCAACGCTAAGAAAGAGGGTAGACAGATTTGTCTGCACCTAACAATTTATTTACCATCCACCCATTCTTCAGTCATCCCGCGATCATAGCGCTTGCAACAGCGTTGAAATATGGGGAGCTCAGATTAATGAATAATCACGGAAGATATCCCGTGACTAAAGTAAGTGACAGTAGGTATAAGTTTAAGTAACTATTTGTTGTTTTTCCAGTATTTTCAGAATATACTACACTAGGGAGGGAAGGAAACTTGGTCGTATAAAATAACCCTTCAATATTTTTTTCCACATTTCATAACTTTCAACAAATTCAATTATCTTCGCAGGTAATCTAAAGCTTTCTAGTATTCAACCCCTAACTCTTTATCAGCCATCTAAAGCCCAAAAAGCCAGATTGCTTTTAATCTAGCGTTTACATCTGTCACGCTAAGTCTTCGTTTTCAATTACGTCGGCATGCGATCAAAATTAATTCGTCCATATCTCGATTTGCGATACAAGTAGCGGATTACGCGCCGATTCGCTTGTACTCTTACATTGCAGTCGCATAAATGCGTCTGTGATCGTGGGCAAAGAAGAATATTGTTCAGACTTGTCACTCTATTGCACCGCTTGATAAAATTTTAGTTTTCTTACCTATACTGTTGGATTTTTAGATTTACGAGCTGACGGAATAGTTATATTATCACCGTATCGCGGTAGCTTAGCCCTTAAGTTGTGAAGCGCTAGCATCTCTATGATGCTCAGGATCCCTGAGACCTAGTCACAGTCGTCTAGAGAGACGACAGAAGAGGTCTCAGGGATCTTGAATTTGGAACATTCTTTCTAAAACCAACATATTATACGTGTAGGCAGGAATCTCCAAATACGAATCGGTATTCCTATCTGCAGATTTAGCAGTGAAGCACCATCAGCGTCAGCGGGGTCGCGGTAATGGAGTGGCGCGTGTCGACCGCCGCCCGCGCCGCGACATGCGCCCGCGCCACGCGTGCCAACACTCCCACCGATTATGTGCCACTACGCCACTGCCGCAGCCTGAGAACTAAAAGCATTTCTTTATTTGTTTATAGAGTTTAAATCGGCATAACGCTTATAAAAAATGTAACCAGTACTTATAAAACTCTTTTGCAGTTTTCCTATCAGCTTGTCAAGCTTTTCGTACTCACTAAAGTGGCTTCCGTTGTGATCACCGTATGAAAATATTATGTGCAAATTTGCCTTCGCAAAATGTTTTCCATCACGGCTCACACCGTGATTATTATAATACGCGGAAAATTCTCTACGAAATATGTCATGCCAATAAACTTCAAGTGCTTTCGCTGGCTGCGGCACCTAACCGCAAAATGCCTGTATAGCGAACACAGGGTTATACGAGTGCGCTGAGCGAAAAGTAATATTTAGGTGTCAACTGCAGCAGGCGATAATCGCGGGGTAAAAAATAGCTGGAGGTCGGCGGGCGGCGAACTATTTCCACCCTTGCCGGTGCTATCTCGTCGTTTATCGGCCGATAGTATCTGAGTGAGACATCGACGGTGACGTTTGAAATATGATCGGCGCGGTCCCGGGGGCGCGGGGGGTGGACGCCACGTGCGCCGCATATTCAAATCAGAATCGCACGCGGCGAGACCCCCGTGTTGGCTAAATACACCCGCCGCGCTGCCGCCCGGCCCACCCACTTACCGAGGGTCGGCCCTATGTAATCGAATTTGAAAATTATTCTAAAACACTGAATAATGTATTTTGGAGGGACGCAGCGCCGGAGGCGGCTCGCTCGCGCTCATTTTTAAAATAAATTAAACTTAATCAAGTGGGTTCGCGCACCTAAACGGATTAACTTGGCGCTGATTTGACTTCGCCGCTGTTTGTACAGTACACGAGGGGTGACGGCTTAAGGTTATTTGAAACAGTATCGGACTAACATCGTTTAGCTGACTAGTACACGCATGTGAACGCGGATCAACGACAGGCTTACATTATCAGATACAGTTAACGAACACTGCGATCACTCATAAAACTTTATTAAGATCACGTTAACATTGTTTTCAATCTAGTAACTTGAGATGCGAAAACAACTCGTTTTTGCTATGAAGATAAGTCCGGTCAAAAACATTACACACAGATATCTAAATCAGCAATTTTCCTATCAAGTTCAATTCATAGTCATAACCCAAACAAACCCACAAAATAATTCCATGACTGTTAATTCCACACCTGACTTTCAGTGTTATAAATCTAAATATTCAAAATATTAAAACCCCTTTACAAAAAGTATCAATATAATATCTCCTTTCCCTCCTCAACATAAAACACTTTAATAAAATTTATGAATCGCAAAAATTGGTCAAATTCATATTTGAAAATTAAATATTGAATAAGACAATATTAGTTCACTCGGTACATTAAGTTTTATTACGCTATGAATACATTCGGCTCTGTGCGATTCGCTACGCAGGGCTGCGGCCCCGCCATTAGCACCCGATATGAAATTAAAATTAAAATATATAAAAAAAGTCCGACGAGTACTCTCGACAGACCGCTGAGGGGCAGCCCTAAAGATTTAATGCTAACGAAAGGCGTAGAGCCTAACTACTATTAATTATTTTCATTGAAAGTTGGGACAATATTACATAGAAAATCAGATTAATTTAAGCCTAACAACATTTTTCAATATTTTTAATAAGGTCGTGTAGCATACTGCATCTGTAAAGATTCAATAAATTCTGAAACTCACTATATGAAGAGAATAAACCCAATAAAATTCAATTTTTTCGAACAGAAGAAATAAAAAACAAAATAGTGAAAATGTAAAAAAAAACCAAAGAACAAACAAAAATTTTCACAAACAAAATCGACTCCATGCCATCAGTTGTAAACTATCATGTAGCGGTGTACAGTAGGGGTGCCACTCGATGATTTGGTTTTTCGATTCGTTACGCCGTCAAACTACCCTCTACTCTGTACCCTCAAATATGTTCCCTCGCCTTGAATATTATTTATACGTTTGTTAAGTGGAGTTGTGCGGCGAGAGGAGTAGCCTCAGGAGCTCAGCACTTCAACAAACAACGGCTTTGATTCTTATTATTGATTGCATAGAATATTTTATCCTGAATAAAGAATAGTTAGAGGAGTTATTGGTCAAATGGACACATTCAGTCAGAGACAATTCGTCAAGATGCTGACGAATTTTGTGAACATTAAATTAGGTGTCTAAACCACAAAACCAAGAGCCATGACACAATTAAATAACAAAGCATAAAACCCGACAATTGACTGTAAAAAATATAAGTCAGCCATCAGATACAAGCTGCGCACATTGTAGAAACTTTTTAGCCGGCTATTTGTAGAGCCTCGGAGAAAACATGTCAAGGAAAACAGGCGCGCTCTGGCTCTGAGCAAGCTATGGTTAGGTATGCAAAGCAAACATATTTTCTCTTGAGACTAGAACGGTGAGCAAACAGTGGGCAACATGAGCGAAGGTTGGGCCGTGTTTACCAACGCTGCGTCGCCTGCCCTCATATATTAAACATAGCCAGCGCTACCTTAGCCTGCCTCTGACGTTCGCCGTTACTATTATTCCACATACCTAGACCAGCTTCTAGGACAACGCTCCGTTGCAAATTTAATACGACGTAATGTTGCCGTTAGCCCGCAATCGCTGTAATGAATACGTTTTTCAGCAAATTTACATCGGCATAAAAATAAGGTCGCGGCAGTTAACACGTTTATCGGGCGCTCATTAAAGCGGAGGGCGATCTTGCTTCGGAGTCGTTAAGCGCGCAATAGTTCGCAAGATCCTCGTAAAAAATATCTCGCAACCGACTTTACGAGCGCCCTTTGTGAATGCATCATTAAATTTCCATCTAAATTTAAATTACGAACGGTGCGATTCGACGTGCTCTCTCCCACGTGTTTCTGTTTTCCCAGTCGGTGGAAATGTTATAATTGCTGCACACAGAACGTAGCCGAGTTGAGAATTTGAAAAAAGATGACGTCAGTTGGAATTATCTTCAGCGCAGCGCAATTGAAACGGCTTTGCGACGGGCTTAGTGAAAAAGTTGGCGTTCGTTTTAATAATTCCCAGCTCCGGCGCCTCGTCAGAATGCCGTTGTCACTTCGCGGATTAAGCTCCGACACGGTTGAGTTGGGATTTCAGAGTTATTTTAATTTGCATTTTTCATATAATTTAAACTAGAGTGCAACGCTTCCAGCGCTTTTTTCATGTGAAATCGTAACGTGTTAACACGTCAAAAGTTTACGACATTTGGATGGTCGAAGGCGAGGGTTGAGCTCGTTTGTATGCGGCGCCACACTTCCCCGGGAAAGGCATAAAGTCAGCAGGTGAGGAGCGGGTATCGCGCGGTCACGCTATTTAGATAAGGCCATTTTCGTGACCTCTCTCCCCTCGGCCTCGGCGATAAGAGCCCGATGTGTACGTTACGACATTTTGTTGCAGTGTGCCACCTTCCGAAACATCTCTTTATATATCAGAGCAAACGACGAAAACACCTAAATAGGTTCAGTAAAATAAAAAACAAGGAAAACCATCAAACAAATAAGGTCATTTGATTAAGCGGAATGATTTGCGAATCACTTAAAAATCCAAATGCCACCATTTTTCGACTTCCCTCCTGACTTCTGGCGTTGGAATGGCGAATAAAGCGAGTTTGGAATAAATTGTGGCTCGTCTGGATAAAGCAATATTTGTTCATCTACCCCCGCATTACGACAGCAGCGGCCATTAGCGGGATGCAAATAACGTCTTGTCATTTTTGCTTCTTTATTTTTCCTCAATGCTCGGAGGATCGTGCTACTTGGCCCCCCTCCCACGGATGTTGCACAGAGATATGGAAATGAAATCCACTTCAAAAATATTGTTTAAGTAATACGTTATTTTAGATAAAAAAATATATCTTTTTTTTTTGTTTCAAGGAAACTGTGCTACTGCTGAGTTTCATAAGTACGACCGTAAGACTCCCAAATCCTTTTTCGCCATCCAAGTTCTTCGCAAAGACAAAGCCTGGACTAATCACCATGCACTTACCAACAAAATTCTAATTATTTTACGATTACTGTCTTCCTATTTACATTTTGGTCTAACCTACCCCTCGGTAAGTACCCCGCAAATCCCTACAAGAGTACCTACGTACCAAAATGGCGTCGACATTAGAACATCCGAGTGCGTTTTAGCCCCACTTAAAGTGTGGTTTATTTGCAAGCCAGATTGCTTACGGAACATTATTTATAGTTGAGGGTAGTTTGATATTAAATTTTTCCGCAATCGTTGAATGATTTAGGGTTTTTTTTTCAGTTTTGTCATTTTTATTACATTCTTTTTTTACAACTTCTATTGTAAGCAAATGTATTTTCTCAACATCTTTTTGGCCTTCATCTTTTACAAAGTATCTTAATTCTGTGATTTTAAAATTTTACTGTCGGACTTTTGACCTCAAAACGAAGAATTATCATTGGCAACATCAACGTTGGGCTTATATTAAAGGTAAAATTCGCTGTAAATACCCGTTTCCATATGTTTTAAGAATTATCATTGCCTACATTCTTAATGCGTAAAGCCCATTCAAATGCTGGTCTCCATGGCAAGTTAGTATTCTCGAAATGTTTACAAGACAATAAAGATGTCGCTACTGCTAGCGATCTTCACACCTGCCAGTGTGATTACAGGAATAGAGATGTTGTATTGATTCAGGAATATTGGCCATACCTAAGAGGTCCAACTTATGTAGAGGTTTTATTTCAAATATAAAAAGCTGTTCTATGGAAATATGATACAGAACATTTTGTGCAAAAACGGAATTAGAAAGTTTCAATTGCCAGCCCCTACATTTATCTTCCGTATTGATGCTAGTACGGAACTAGACAGTATTTAGAACTACACATTCTGTTCACTTTGATTACTAATCATTCTAAATCCTACCCACACAACAAATATGTCCACCTGTCAAACAAGATCCAGTCTACAAATCGGAATAACTAAAATATCATATTACAAATACAAATAATAATCCTCAATTCCTTGCACTACGCAGTGGATTCTAATCGTTTGACACTTAATTAATGGGCACTTTACACGTAGATATTGAATGCGTTCACCCACGGGAGCGCCCGACAAGCCCGCGGCCGGGCGGTTGGGTGCGCGGGCGCAGCGCAGCGAGGCGCCCAGCGCACGCGCCGCGTGGGCGACGGACATAACTCGCGCGCAACAAGACGCGCGCACGCCACCGCTAACTACCGTCGCCATTTTATATAGGATGCTCTACTAGTTAAATTTTGTGAAGTATGAAATGCCTTGAGTGAATTATGGTCCTAAAAATTCGTTATAAATCAGCTGGATCAACCATCGACCTATAAAGCAAGAGATATGCTGGCGCGGAAGTCTAAGTTTACTAATTTTACTAAAACCGAAAAACAAGAAAAATATACTTTAATTAGTGGGAGTGTGTGTGTGGTAAAAAGTATAGGTACCATTTGAAGGCAGGGCCATATTCTCGGCAATACTTGCCTGAAGTATGACGTCTTACCAAAAGTAATGTTACGTATTTCTTATAACATAATATTTGTTTCACGTTTTAGGAACTTTTCCTATTACTTCATCCTGCGTCACCCGTTTCGTCGTAATATTATTGTCGAAATAAAATGAATGAAAAGAGCTAAAAATAAAACCTTCGGGAACAATAACCCACGTTCATTCTATAATTTCATCTTTACAATAGTAGATCCAAACTACAGAGTTTTGTAATTAATGAAATTTTATTCGGTAAGGTCTTTGTAATTATTTTAGTTAATTAAGGCATCTACCTTTTTCTTGTATTTATTTGTAAAAATAAAAACACTGGTACTCTCTCTGCTTAAGAAAAAAATATTTTGTATTTTAAATGACGACATCATCATCTTCAAGAACCTACATATTTATTGTCAATATTCTATTTCAGCATCAGCCTTTCATAAACTGTATCATCAAACTGTATCATCATGTTATAAACAGCTATCATTCACTTAGTCATTACACACTGTAGTGATAAAATAAACATCCTAAATAAAAAAAAACAACACCCTGTACCCCAGCCGAGTGCACATCATAAGTATATTCAACCGCGACAGGTACTGCACGCCACCGGATCACTCTTTATGGCCTATAAACGTGTAATTCACGCCACCTTAATCCGGCCCTGTTCGAATAAATCTGGATTAGCCGAGCCCACAGCGATTGTGCGATATCTCCTGATTATGCCGTTAACAATTGTAATTGAAAAATAAAATGCCCAAGTGCGTGCCTGGATTGCTGTAATGGTGAACTTGTTTGACAATGTATGGGATGTTCTTACGTAAAGAGCGCGTGAGCAATATTGTACGGTGATTTGTTAATTTTATGTTTAAGTTGATACCGTGTGTAGAGAAATAGTTTTCGTAATAAGCTAAAGGAAAGATACGATTATTTAATGTTAATGTGTGCGTATACGTAGGTACACATCGATGTTTGTAGATTATTCAACTGTTTTCGTTCTGGAATAGTACGTTTTGTTATTTTTTTCAGAACGTTTATAATAAGAACACTGCTATCGCTTTCGTTGCTCTTTGTTTTTTTTTTACTAAATAGCATAGCCGCAACTCGCCTGATCTGAAGCGATGACGCGGCCTAGGGTGAAGCACGCAAACTGATTCACTCGAATTTTGAAGAGATGTAAATTATAATGATTGAGAAACGGAGAAGCCGACAGTGAATTCCACAGACTGGCAGTTCGCACAATAAATGTGGAAGCATAGCACTTTGTTCGAGCCCGTGGAACTTCAGCCATATAACGGTGACGCCTCGCCGTTTTTTGTTTGCTATTAAACAGGTCAAGTTCAATACCATTTCTGTGTCTAACAAATTTCATTCAAAAAATCTGATATAATATCAGACGCAGTGCAAAGCCTTTTTTCTTGTTAAAGGCACATATTTATCAAATGTTTCGCTGTCAATGAAAAACACATTTCAGCCTGCTGCATCCGATGTAGCAAATACACAGATATATCAGAAAGCACACGTAGCTGGCGCTCCATATTTCACACGCGACACGCACCGCAGATATGTGCGGAAGTGCCAAGTCTTGCGTACACCAGACCTAGGCGTACTAGATGGCGCATTGACAAATACACAGTCAAAGAAAGATACCGGAGTCTGGCTTATTGCCCATAGCACAGGCCTTCTCTCTCCGACAGGTTTGGTGTTTTTCGGTAGCACGCAATGTAACGCACGCAAAATATTGCGTTATGGTAGCATGCAACAGTACAGGGGCCATGGGGGTATTTAAAGTTAAATAATAAGATTTAGAATCTGTATTTGTAAGAAGATAATATGAAAACAATTTTGAACTTTGACCTTCAATACCTCCATAACCAAAAACTGTGGTCCAGTACAAAAAACTATCACAATGACTGGAAGAATAAATGACCCTTGGCCTCATTGAGGGTGTTTTTAAACCTGATATAAGGCCTTATAATCATGGCCTGCTCAACCTATAAAAAACAAAGCACTACATTACCTCATCCAGCACCCCAAATCCATGATATCCACCTTTCTGGGTAGCAAGGCCTTGTCGTCAGGCCATAAATTAGCTAAAACAAGCGGCAGATGCCGTGGGAAGCCCCCCCCCCCCCCCCGGTCCTGCTCCCCGCTCCCCGCTCCCCGCCGGTAATGGGGGCATTAGTAATACTAATGGTGGTGGACGGTGACGTCACATAAATCCATGTCATGTTTAGGACGCGGTGGCTGTTAGGTTTTAGTCTGGGGCTTGTGTCTTGTGATGAAGGTTTTGCGTATGTGCGAAATATATGCGAAGATAAGTCTGTTTATAAAATTAACTTGGACGGTATGAATCACTTCTGTGATTTTCCGTTTTCTGAATATGTAAGAGTAAATATGAAAAACTATGCTACGTAAACATACTAAATCATGATCTGTCAAATGACCAATTTGTTCGAGACGCCATTGTTTAACTATTGTGTCAACTTCGTGTACAGATCAAGGGATAATACGCTTTAATCTTTTATCGACTCGTTATGTAAACGTGATAATTTTATTCCAGCATTTTTTGCATATTTTCATGAACGTCCAAAAACATTTTAAAATAAAATGAATGCTAAAAAAACTCACACTTCCAAACGACATAAAAGTAAATACTCAAATCAATAAGCATACAATTTACGTGAGAAAACTATCCCTCCGTACAACTCCCCTAAAACAAAGTTATCCCACACCAAGGGGCACTAAAAATTCCTCGTAATTGAATGAATCAATTCTATCGCCATTAAATCGAGTTACCGAGCATATTGGGTGAGCAAATTTATTTAGCTAATAACCCTGTGTCTGGTGGAGCGAAACAGCCCTTGTCTGAGACAGAAAAGTCGAAATGAAATTGCGTCAAGTTCGATGACGCAGTTTTCTGTCGCATCTTTGTGTAACAAAAAGTGTTGCTGAATGATCTAGACAGATTTCCTGATTGCTAAAACAGGACAAAACGGTAAAATCTGAATTTCAGTAAATACCTAACGAAAGTAAGTATCACCTTTTGTTCAATTTCGCTTTTTAATTGCAAGAAATTCACGAGTTTTGCGACTCCCTACAACGAAAAACCGTGGGCAGATAAATATTTGTGAATAGTAAATTTTATTAAGACTAATGTAGAGTTTTAATAACGCTTAAACCCCAGACGCAAAGTCACATCATTAAGATAAGAAGAACTAAATGACACTTCCCATATGAAAGCAAGGTGAAGAAACAACCCCAAATCGATATCAATTGTCAACTATCTTACAAGGATCGTCCAACAGATAATCACAAGTACTGCGCACCCTCTGGGCACCCGGTTACCCGGGTAGTGCGTCCCGCTGCTTTATGTCGCCATTAGCCGGCTCGCATCCGGCTTCACGATTTGTACGTAGTTTGTACGTGTCTTGAGCCAGCCTACAGCGCAGACTCGGCACAGTTATGGCAAATTTATGTCAGGTATTAATTTACTTTGGTTGTCGCCTCTGAAGTTTGTTCGCCCGCCCCCGATGCTAAGTTTCGAGACGTTCTTTGCCAGCATTAAATATTTATTAGAGTTGCCAGCAAGTTGTCAGTGTTACTTGGCACTGTTCTGCGCTGGGATTGGATTGTGTTCATTTATAGGAGGAAAAGTTAAATAAAACTGGCTGTATTTTATTTTAATATTGACATTAAGGCGGTTTTGAAAGGAATTGGTAAAGTTTTTCATGAAATACACGTTTAAGAACTACTTGTAAAAATATGTTCGTTTTTTTATGAACCTGACTCTTATTCTTGTTTGAAAATAAAATCAGATTTTCTAGCTTCAAAGATATCTGCGTGGATACAAGCTGTCATATACGTAAAACACGATTTTCACCTATTCTGAATTTTCTACCACTCGCTCAAAAAACTCCTTAATCCCACTATCACTAATACTATCACCCACACAACCTCCAACAGCACGTTTTCACCGACATTAGCAGCTCAGAGAGGTAGTCAGGTCACGTCGCGAGTGGCGCGGCGTCCAATCACTTTGCTGAACTAATAGATCGGAAGGAAGCGCCCGCGCATACGGATTGCAGTCACAGACATGCACAGAGTCGCTAGAAATGTGTATGATGGTGGAGGTTCCGTATTTATTGTTTAGTCACCAAAAAAGCCTTGTAATATTTGATATGGCTAATAATTATCATCACATCAAGTAGATAATTAATAAGACACAGAAGAGACGCAAGATCTTCAGATGGCTGAACATAAATACTTATCGCCGGCTTATTTTTTTTCAAGCGTGTGCTTCATAATGAAAGTTTTCTGCCAGACATGGTTTTTACAGATGATCACACATCTTACTTCTTACTAATATTATAAATACGAAAATTTGTGAGGATGGATGTTTCGGACTCTTTCACGCGAAAACTACAGAATGGATTTGGATGAAGGCATATAGATAGTTAGACACCTGGATACTTTATAGGGTTCCGTACCTTAAAAGGTAAAAAAGGAACCCTTATAAGTTCACTTTTTTGTCCGTTTGTCACCACCGATTTTCTGAGGATCGGGTTGACCTAGCTAGTTTAAATCTATACCAGATACTGAAATCTATGGTCTCTAAGAGGTTTATAAAAATCAAGGTCCTCAGTCAACACTATAAAAAGATATGGGCAAATTTAGATTTTCGCGAAAACTTGTAAGTACCAAAATGTACCTTAATTTTAAACTTTTTTTTTTATTTTTCGCACTTTTCCCTTAACTTGTGCTGTAAGACCTTGCTTTTACCCAAAATTGACAATTCTAGGTCAACCGGAAGTACTCTATAGGTTTTTGGTCGAAAACCTTTATGATAGTTCCCGTTGACCTAGAACCACGCAATTTGGCAAAAAGCAAGGTCTTACAGCACATGTAAAGGGAAAAATCTGAAAACCTTAAATATATAGTTAAATAATAAAAAAAGCGACTTTACTATTACAAACTTATTATTTGCGGTTGGTGCAATAGCCGTTTTTAGGGATCGAACAGCAAAGATAAGTTTGTCCTTTAAAAAGTTTGTACGGAACTCTCGGTGTGCGAGTCCGACTCGCTCTTAGCCGGTTTTTATTATCACAATAGTTTAGTAGTTTTATTTTAGTTACCGACCTTCACGCGGACGAAGCCGCGAACATAAGCTAGTTCATTGATAAGGTGTTGATAGTGACAACAGAGCATACCTATAACAACATCATTACGACCCAAAATCAGTTTCCCCTACAAACAAGAGCAAACACGAAACCGCAACTTGTAAACACGAAATAAAAATGTAAAACGAACAAGAATGAAAATACGAGCGCTTCAACTACGAAAAGATGACCATCCATCGTGGGCATGGAGTCAATTTATCACTGGGAAAAATGAAAACTGTGCACAGGTCCATTAAAAATAGTCGCACATAGTCGCATGACCCATAAAACGAGGGAGCGGTGTAGAGAGGAAATATGAAATGAAAAAGTGCGCCCCGCTGTATACGGCGGGGTTCCGTGAATGTTTTACTTTTTTAAGTATAAATATAAATATAAACATCGCTGGATATTACACACAGCGCCATCTAGTGCCACAATAAGCAACGAGGCTTGTGTCGTGGACACCAGATAGTT
Source organism: Xestia rhomboidea (assembly GCA_963853795.1). NCBI lineage: Eukaryota > Metazoa > Arthropoda > Insecta > Lepidoptera > Noctuidae > Xestia > Xestia rhomboidea. Next base: position 6,405,994 of record OY970764.1, on the reverse strand, counting down.
GATATACTACATAGACACTTTTTGTTTGTAAATACATACTTATTATAAATATAAACATCCATGACTCGGAAACAAATGTCCATGCAAACATTTGCTCCTACCGGGATTCGAACCCGGTAAGTAAGTAATAAGAAAATTTTACGAGGCTTTATTCTGAGATTTTTCTGCCTGTCTGGTTAAAGGTTATGATTTCTTATAAGCGCAATTGTATTTATTATCCATGACTAGCGGACGTCACACGGTTTCACCCGCGTAGTTCCCGTTCCCGTGGGAGTACGGGGATAAAATATAGCCTATGTTACTCAGTAAAGACGTGGCTTTCTAATGGTGAAATAATTTTTGACATCGGCGTAGTAGTTTTTGAGTTTATTCATAAAAAACATACACACACACACACACACACACAAAAATACAAATCTTTTCTTTTTATAATATTAGTGTAGATAAGGTTTGTTTTGTGAGTACCATCGTATGTACCTACTGACGTCAGCACAACAAACCACTACAATCTGCCAAATTAATTTTCAGCTTTATTGCTGAAGCACTAGGTTTAAGGTTGCTTGAGAAAATTTGACAGTTTTGCGTACCTTGATAACCTTCAAGTTTAATGATTCCTTAATTACATTTCGTCTAAGCTGCTTAACAAAAAATCTTATTCAAGAAGAGGCACATTTTCTACGAAAAAGTAAACGAAAATAGTCCGCATTTCTTATCTACGTAACGGTTCCCGGTTCCATTGATTGTCAAGGGATTAATAACTGTTTATTTTTAACACGGGATTCTCATCAACACCTGTGCTTAAAATGTTTCAGAACTTCGGCAATTGAAAGAAAATCGTTGTTTCAGCCACTAATCTTATAATATATAAAAATCACGTGTCACTATGTTCGTACATGATAATCTCAGAAACCACGAAACCGATTTCAATGAAATTTTGTGAATGTGTGTGTGTTGGGAATCACACCCAACAGACACGCAGACAGACGGCACGCGCAGGCGACGTGACAGACCTGCGCAGCAAGCGAGCGGAGGTGTGGCGTGGGGAGCCTGCCCAGCCGGCGACACTCGCTTTTTCGGAGCCCACCGCGATGACTCTCCATACGTTTATTTAGATACATATATATGTTTCGTCCGGGACAGTTATAATTGTAATTTTAGTCGGCAATATACCAAGCCTTTTTAAACAGTCCACAACTATTTTATTTACCCCAACGAGCAAGTCAAGCAGTGTGTTCGTTCCCAGTTTGAAAGATAGGATATTTTTGACCCAATGGTGGCGCCGTACGAAGCCGAGGCGGGTGCTATTATTGTTATAAATAGACAACTTTTACGTACTTTAATATGAAAATGTAGCAATCAAAACAATTCTACATTTTCAGAAACTTGTTTTAAGTAAAACTCTTTACAAAACCCTCACATTCTCCCACGGAACCCAACAAAATTCGCCACCTCGTCAGGCGAGGTAGCGTTGGTCAAAAAAGAAAACCAATTTGCCCGCATGAAAAGGTTCGATCCAATCGCGCCCGCCGTATCCACTCATTTGATATTTTCACTCGGCGATAGAAAACAAATTACAAAGTGTCGCTCTCCTGGATTATAAGCATTAGCTATTTATTTCTATGTCACTGTCGATCCCTCAATAGCTTTCTTGCATTTGAAGTTTTCCGATTAACTTGGTTTTTATTGATATTCTATTTATGTTAAAATATCGGATTTGGAATGGCGATGAATGTGATTTTGCATTTCTTAAATTGATTTCTGTTCTGAGGTGGTAGACGTGAATGGTGGCTATTGAATGTTTTGTGTATTAAGTTTCATTGGGTAGGTACTTTTTCCTCATGTAATTTCAAATGGAATTTACATTACTTGGCATAATTACATGGAGATTTTATAGAGCATAAAACCTATTTACTGTTTAAATCGGATGTGAAGAATTAAATGACTTTTGTTAGAGATACTAAAATCATCTTCTTCACTAAAGTTACTACGTGAGATGATACTTAGGTCTGAATTCGGGCTACGCTGATGTCGGTCGCGCACGGTCGCTCGCATACGTCAGAGAGAAATCCAGTAGCAACATACGAGCCGCTGACGTCAGCGTCGCAGTATGGCGCTAAACGTAGACCACAATAAATACTCGTACGCGCAACCGACGTACGCGACCGACATCAGCGTATCAGGAATTCAGGCTTTAGAAATAGACTAAAATAAAACCTGTAACACACCAGTGAACATTCATGAACATAACAAGTATATAACAGCGAACCTTTTTACCGAAAACAATCCCTCTACCATACCTACAAATAAGCACCTATTTATAATATCAATATCATGTCTGAAGCTCCCCTCGGTTGCCATGGTAACCGCGTCACGAACCAACGTAAATGTTGCCAGTAAATCAATTAAAAACCAGTTTGGAACAAATAAATTGTTGAAAGGTACTTTATAGGGTCTGAAAGGGACATATTTTAGCAACAGCGAGACATAAATCAGCCCAGGGAATGTATGTGCGAAGATTTTGATTTGTGATCGGTCAGACAATGAAGGATCATTGAATGTGAACTTGGCCTTATTTTGGAAGAATTATGTGCTTTGGGGTTGTCGATACCTACCCTTATTTATGTCTGTAGATTAACGCAATGATCGGCTATGAAGTGTTTTTAAAATATGTGTTTACGAAAGTCGAAAACGTATAGAATTCAGTAAATAATTCAAAAATGTTGATACTACTACTACTACTACTACTATTTATGTTAAAATACTGAAAAAAAAAAATTTGCTTCCTCCGTGAACCGTTTTATAAGCATAATATTAGAGGTACAAATATGCTTTAATTTAGTACCCGTAGTATTATTGCGAATACTATGTGAATGACAAAAGATGATTTCTAGAAATTTCATTAAAATTCCGCTTCGTCAAGTCCGAAGGCGATCCCTTCAGGGTTGCCACTGTGCAGTTAAAATATCTATACAAATAAATAAAATTTAAGTGTATGTTTGTTATTTCAAAATAACAGTTTTTTACTGAATGTAGGTATATGAAAGTATATGTACGGTACTTATAAAAAAAAACATTTTTCAAATCTTTGTCTATCCTGTCTGTTTGTTCCGGCTAATCTCCAAAACGGCTGGACCAGTTTTGTCAATTTTTACTGGCAGATAGCTGATGTTATAAGGCATAACTAACTTAAGCGACTTTAATTTTAGAAAAAGGATTAGTGTTCCGTGCAAAAAAAATAAAATTCTTGAAATTTTTAACAAAATCCGATTCAAATAGGAAAGTAGTATGTTTATAATAAATTAACAGCTAGCGTTACAAATAAAATTCCAATACTTAATACTTTTGGTTCATGAAAACGTGCTGATTTTAATATCAACCAATTTTGAAATGAAAATAAGTTTTAATAAAAATGCTAAAGTTTATTACTTTATTTGTAAGAATGTCTTCAAAACACTTTAATGACCGTTTATGTACATATTCTCTCTCTCCTTTATAGAGTGTTTAATATCTTGCTACTAAATTTAAAAAAAGAACCAAATAAGGTTTTGTTTTCTGTATTATTCGATGATTGACGACCCGAATGGCGCAGCGGTAGTGAGGCTACCTTACGTTCTTAGGGTCCCGGGTTCGAATCCCGGTAGGAGCAAATGTTTGTGTGATGAGCATGGACATTTGTTTCCCAGTCATGGATGTTTATATGTATAATAAGTATGTATTTATAAACAAAAAGTATCTATGTAGTGTATCAACTATCTGGTGTTCACGACACAAGCCTCGTTGCTTAGTGTGGCACTAGATGGCGCTGTGTATAATGTCCAGCGATATTTACTTATTTATTAAACAATGTTTCTATGGCTTTCACAAAACTCTAACTTGCTTCTATTGCTCTTCTTCTTTAATTCCATTTTTCAACATTTTGTAGAGTAAAATAATATCCCGAATGATTATGTTATTATATTATGTACAATGCTTATAACATGTTTTTTTCAGCCCTGACAGGCCCTTAGGTGTGGGCGAGCGGGCGCGGCGGGCGGATTTGTCGTAGCCCGGAAACGGCGGGGAATTCATTTGGGCGTAATAGGTTTCCTGCGCCCGCGTCCGGTACCCGTCCGGGCCTCGTCCGACTCCCGTCCGCCGCTCGTCCGGGCACAGCGCCGGGCGTCCGACACGCAACGGAAGTAACGCGATATCTCAGAGATATTAGAAATCTTATGTATCGTAGTTTTTACTTATTTTGGTTAGTGTTGAGATAATACTTTGACGACCCGAATGGCGCAGCGGTAGTGAGGCTGCCTTATGTTCTTAGGGTCCCGGGTTCGAATCCCGGTTGGAGCAAATGTTTGTGTGATGAGCACGGACATTTATTTCCGAGTCATGGATGTTTATATGTATAAAAAGGATGTATTTACAAACAAAAAGTGTCTATGTTGACACAAGTGTTACGATGCCAACCTGCAAGCTAAGCACATCGTACCGATAAAGCGACCGTTCGTATTACGACACCGCGCTTCAGACGTCACCGACTATTGTCATCGCCTTTTCTTTACCTAACTTCGGTGGGAACGGACACTGATATATTAAACCTAATTCATAAGAAATCAATTTTATAATTTTTATCTGTAATTTGTGAATCTTCGAAATATATATCATAACCTAAAAGGACTTATTCATTGGAGAGTTTCCTGACACACGCCCCCACACATATTTGGCGCAGCCGGTGCTCGTTACAGACTTAAGGTGTGGTGATGTGAAATACCTAAAAATCAGGAAAACGCTGCATTAACTGTCTGGACGAAGAACCTATTGGAGGCCTGTCAAGGAAGCTGTTGCTACGGAGATTGGGACATCCAAATATCGATGAAACAACGCTCGCAAGCAATGCTACTCATGTAAGTACATAAGTCCTATTATTGGTTGCTATATTTCTAACGCAGGGTGGTACTGTAATTTTCCAAAATTTTTCACCCACGTAGTAATAGGGACCTTAGTTTTAGTGGGCGCAAGCAACTTCGCATCGCGCGAAGTGACGCCTTTCGTAATTTAGAAGATATAATAGAAAATTCAGAAACCATGACGGAATCGGGTAGTAGTTCTACACTCGACATGAATCAAATAGATTTATCAGATAAGATTTATAGATCACTTAGACTAGTTCCGGAATTTGACGGAAATCCAAATGTTTTAACTAGGTTCTTGAACTTGTGCGATCAATTAGTGCTCACTTATGTCAGTCCAGAACCTGGACGTCAGCTTTCGAACTTATCTTTGATCAATGGAATTTTAAACAAGATTACTGGTAATGCTGCACGTACTTTGACAACTAACGGAATTCCAAGTGACTGGAATGGTATAAGATCAACTTTAATTAATACATTTTCGGATCACAGAGATGAATCGTCGTTGTATACTGATCTCTCTCTCTTAGTTCAAGGAACCGATTCGATACAAGTTTTTTACGAAAAAGTTCAACACTTGTTATGCACCATTATGACGTACGTCGAATTACATGAATCTATAAAAACTACCATAGAATCCAAACGAACTCTCTATAAAAAACTAGCTTTACAGAGCTTTTTAAAGGGTTTGGAAGAACCACTGGGATCGAGGATAAGATGCATGAGACCTTCAACTCTTGAAAGCGCTCTTGAATACGCTCAAGACGAATTAAATATATTATATCTCCAAAAACGAAATAAATCAGTACCAGCAAAAGAAAAACAACAAAATGAGCAGGTTAATCCTTCTACTTCTTGGTCACACCCTAATTTTCGTTCGATTAGGCCAGCAAATCAAAATCCAACATTTCAAACATACCCGAGACCTCACATCCAGCCTTTTGCATCTCAATATGCACCACAATATCACCCGCAACCTGCACGACCAGATCAGTTCAGACAACCCTACCCGAGACCTACAAAGACTCAACAAATGTTTGGAGCCCCCCCTACCAACATGTCAACTGGCTTTCGAATCCCACTACGCCAAGCACCTCAGAATAATTATCCAAAACCTATGAGTGGCATTAGTTACCCCGCTGCACGTACTTTGCCACCCACGAACTATAATGGCAGACGCAGTTTGGCACTGAATATGAATAATGTTCCTCAGATTAAAGAAGCAAACTTTAACGAATCGTTTAACGAAAATCATTGCTACTATGATTACAATATCCAGAACACTGATGTTCCTAATACAGATACAAGTAACCCTAACATTTTTTTGACCGACCTTGACGTTGAAAATCTACTTTTTGAAGATGGACAGAACTTTCAAAGTTCAAATTTTTACCCAACCTCGGAGGACAATGCCCTCAAATAGAATTAAATTTGCACGGTAAACGCCATTTACCTTATATTCAAATAAATAATCCACCAATAAAACTTTTAATCGATACAGGCGCAAATGAGTCCTTTATAAGCCCGGAAGCGTACGAAAAATTTTACCCGCATATCCCTCTTGTCTATGACCCCTTTTTGGTCACAAATACCCACGTGACTACCCAAAATTACTACTCTCTAACTGTGCCCTGTTTCGATGAATTTAAAGATTTTATGCCGATAAAATTATACCTATATAGATTTCATAATTTCTTCGATGGGTTGATAGGTTGCGAACAATTAAAAAAATGGAATGCAAAAATCGATCTTGCTACGCATACGTTAGAAACTAAATTTACTCAAATTCCAATAGTTTTATATAATCCTGAATGCTTAAATTCTTATCAAACCACCATACCTGCACATACTACTCAGTTAATGAAGGTGCCTACTAATATTACGCAAGGAGACATTTACATTGAAGAACAATCAATTTCTGCTTGCTTCATCAGCGAATGCTTAACATCCGCCGAAAATAATCATACTAATGTACAAATTTCAAATCCCACGGATAATGATATTGTAATTTCTATAACAAAACCTATCTTTGCACATATTTTTAACGAACAAACAATGCCAGTAACTCGAGTAGATACGACAGTGAATACCGAGATGCGAACTCAGCAAGTATTATCGCACCTGCGCATAGAACATTTAAATGCAGAAGAGACAGCCAATTTAATTAACCTTTGCAAAGAATATTCTGACGTATTTTATCTCGAAAATGAACAATTAACCTTTAGCAATGAAATCAAACATCATATCAGAACCGTAGATGATAGCCCGGTATACAGTAAAAGTTACAGATACCCTTACGTACATAAGAAAGAAGTACAAACTCAAATAGAATCGATGTTACACCAAGGTATTATTCAACCATCTTCATCGCCTTGGAACGCTCCATTATGGATAGTACCAAAAAAAAGCGACGCATCTGGCAAAGTCAAATGGCGCTTAGTCATTGATTTCCGCCAACTCAACGCAAAAACGATTAATGATAAATATCCGATTCCGAACATTAATGATATTTTAGACAAGTTAGGCAGATGTTTATACTTTTCGACATTAGATTTAAAATCCGGATTTCTACAAATTCAGCTAAATCCGTCCGATATTCCAAAAACGGCATTTAGTGTAGAGCAAGGGCATTTTGAATATGTTAGAATGCCCATGGGATTAAAAAATTCTCCGGCTACGTTTCAACGTGTGATGGACAATGTCCTTCGCGGATTGCCAAATTGTACCACATATATGGACGATATTTTAGTATTTTCAACATCCTTGCAAGAACATATAGTTAATTTACGCGCCATATTTGAACGTCTTAGACATTCAAACTTAAAAATTCAGATGGATAAATCGGAATTTCTCAAACATGAAACACCCTATCTTGGTCATATAATTACCACAGATGGTGTGAAGCCGAACCCGGATAAAATATCAGCTATTATAAATTATCCAATTCCGAAAACTCCTAAGCAGATTAAGGCATTCTTGGGTTTACTTGGTTATTACAGACGTTTTATACCGAATTTCGCACGGGTCACTAAACCATTTACGTCATGTCTTAAAAAAGGCGCTAAAATTAATTTGACTCCAGAGTATTTGAGCTGCTTTGAACATTGTAAAACTCTTCTTACAAACGACCCTATTCTAACATATCCAGATTTTAGCAAAGAATTTATTTTAACCACAGACGCCTCAAACGTGGCTTTGGGAGCAATACTTTCACAGGGACCTACCGGGTCTGACAAACCCATAGCCTACGCGTCTAGAACTTTGAACGACAGCGAAATTAATTACTCTACGATCGAGAAAGAGCTACTCGCAATAGTCTGGGCTACAAAATATTTCAGGCCTTACCTTTTCGGCAGAGAATTTAAAATAATAACGGATCACAAACCCTTAATTTGGCTTATGAATCTTAAAGAACCAGGATCACGTCTCACAAGATGGCGACTAAAGTTAGCAGAATATGATTATACTATTGTCCATAAAAAAGGTAAAATCAATACTAATGCGGATGCTCTGTCACGTATTCAAATCAACCAAAATGAAACTATGTCCTTGTGCGTTAATCATTCTGAAACGGCACACTCGGATACATCTTCTACATTAACTGCTGAAGGAAACAGCCCGATACATTCGTCATCAACCCTCACAGCTCACTCAGTTTTTGATGGAGGATCAAATGACCCGCGGCATCAAGAAAGTATAGCCTCCCCACATATTGAAACCATACACACAAGTTTAGAAAACCCTGTTCTGGAAATTCCAATATCGGACGAACCCTTAAATAAATTTAAGAGGCAGTTACTCATAAATGTAATAAATGGTACCCCTAAAAGTGAACCAACCACATCTCAACCTTTTCAGTCCTTTCAGAAAACTACAGTAGACATTAACGAACATAGCATTGAAGGCAGTCTTATTAACGCTGTAAAGTCTCACGTCGATCCAAAACTCCGGACAGCGATTCTTGTAAATCCTATCGAAAGAATGCTGAGTATAATACCGATTTTACAGAGAACTTTCGAAAATTCATCGATGAACTTAGTTTTAGTCAAATATGAGGTACTAAACGTTAATGATCAGTCAAACCAACTTGAAATAATTAAAAAATACCACGAAGGCAAGACCAATCATCGCGGAATCAACGAAACCTACCTTTCGCTGTCACAACGTTACTTTTGGCCGAAAATCAAAACTGATATTACTAAATTTATAAACGAATGTAATATATGCAGATGTGCAAAATATGACCGAAATCCGATCCGTCAGCAGTTCAGAGTTGTACCTCCATCAACTCAACCGTTTGAATTAGCACACGCAGACGTTCTAACTATTGACCATGACAAATACTTGACTATCATAGACTCATTTTCTAAATACGCGCAGGCGTATCTTTTACCCGATTGTACTGCACCTAATATATTAAAAGCCCTTTTAACTTACAGTACTCATTATGGGTTTCCTTTAAATTTAACTACGGATCAAGGTACCGAATTCAGTAATCAAGTAGTATCAGAATTTCTCCGTTTGCATAAAATAGAACACCATATGACTAGTGCATATGCACCAAATGAAAACGGTATCATAGAACGTTTCCACAGTACGCTTTTGGAACACTTACGGTTATTTAAAATTCAGCATAAAAACGAGCCCACCCGAAGTCTTATACCGTACGCGTTAATCGCCTACAATAGTTCTATCCACAGTTTAACCAAGTGTAGACCGTTTGATGTCATTTCTGGACATTTTGATCCTCGAAATCCTATTGATTTTAATATGACGGACCGATATCTTCAAACTTATATCCAAGAACATCGTAGTAGAATGGAAACGGTGTATAAAATTATTCATGACTCTGCACTATCCGATCGCATAAATATAATGACGCGGCGTAACGCTGATAGGGAACCTGTTTTAGATTGTGAACAAGATCAAGTCATACATTTACGAAATCCAATGGCAAGTAGACAAAAATTGGCACCTCGATTTATTCAGGACAAAGTACTTAAGAACTTACCTGTACACATTTACACCGCAAAAAGTCGTGGTCCAGTCGCTAAATCACGGTTAAAAAGACCACCAAAAAAATGACATTCTTCATTATCATTGTTACAGGTATCTATTATTGCTGCCGGTTTTCCTAATTGGTGCTCAAGACATACGTTTTGACAGCCTGGATAATGGACCGGGTATACTACCTTTTAATCTCGGTGCTACCAAAATTATATCTCACTTTCACACATTCTTGCAAGACATTGACCTTAAAGAAATTGAATCACAAGTAAACACTATGAAATCTCAACTCGCTGTCGCTACCCATAAATTATCACATGAGGACAGCGCTCTCTTCAACTATCAGATTAAACATTTATACACAAAGTTAGAAAGAGTTTCGGTGCAGCTAGATACATTTAGGCCAACCAGAGTTAAGAGAGGACTGATCAATCCAATAGGCACAATCATCAAAAGTATTTCTGGAAATTTAGACAACGATGACGCTCTGAAATTTGAAAATGCATTACGTATATTAAATAAAAATGATCAAACTATGTCACAATCGTTTAACAAGCACGTTACCTTATATAAAGAGATGACAATTCAGCAAAACCAGATAATCCGCAATCTTTCAATTAATCAGAGAAAATTGGAAAAAGCTCTTTCTTATGTCATGAATATGACTAATAATGATAATGAGCGAATAATTCAATACGCTCATCTTGTGCAACTTTTCGCGATTTTGACCGAAAATGTACAAGAACTACTGAGTGAAATTAATAGAATAGAAAATATATTAGCCTTTAGTCGAGATCAATCAGTTCATCATTCCATACTTTCTGTCAAAGATCTTAAAAATATGATAAGCCAACTAAAACATATTTATAGTTCCAACGAAATCATTGACTTAGATATTAGAAATTATTACGAAATTCTTAACTTAGCTTCATATTTTACCGAGTCGACAGTTGTAGTAGTCATAAAGTTTCCTATTACATTTACTACTGAGTACCAGTTATATGAACTGTGCCCTGTTCCAAATAACAATAGCGTTATTATAGTACCACCTGCACCCTATATAGCATCCAATTCTCAGGAATTTGTGTATATAGAGGCTGAATGCCCGAAGGTCAACTCTTGGCACCTATGCGAGCAGAGGATCGTCCACCAGATTATGTCAAAAACAGACTGTATTCAAAAACTTATACAATTCCAGGAGATAGATGTAACGTGCAAAACCACGCCTATCTCTCTGACCAAGGAAGCTCTGATTGAGCTAGACAGCTCCCACTACATAATTGCTTTCCCTAACAGTACAAAAGTAAAACTATCCTGTGGAAAAGAACGATATCAGATGCTACGAGGAAGCTTTTTGGTCACCGTTCCTCAAGGTTGCAAGATAAAAACCCCAGAGATCAGTATAATCAATTTGGATAACAAATTAGTTGGGCAACCATTAGAAATCATGGCTCTACCGCATTATGAGATATTGGCAAAGACACGCAGTTTCCATTTGCAGACTACAGATCTAGGTAGTCTTCGCAAAATTCAGAACCAAATTACCACGCAAGACGAAATATCTGTTGAATCATTAGACACGATTGGAATGTACCATACCACAATTCCATTTTATTCACTCATACTATTCGGTGCAGCCGCACTGAGCATTTGGTATTTTATTCGTTGCCGCCGCCGTCAAGCTGGGAAAGTAAATATTACAACTGAAACAGCTAATACCGAGCTGACAGAAGACGAAAGAAGAGCCGCAACTTTTGGCGTCAATGTCACCAAATAGTTGCTCATCCGGCAGGGGAGGTGTTACGATGCCAACCTGCAAGCTAAGCACATCGTACCGATAAAGCGACCGTTCGTATTACGACACCGCGCTTCAGACGTCACCGACTATTGTCATCGCCTTTTCTTTACCTAACTTCGGTGGGAACGGACACTGATATATTAAACCTAATTCATAAGAAATCAATTTTATAATTTTTATCTGTAATTTGTGAATCTTCGAAATATATATCATAACCTAAAAGGACTTATTCATTGGAGAGTTTCCTGACACACGCCCCCACACATATTTCAAGTGTCTTGTGTTGTTGTTGTTGTTGTGTTGTTGTTGTTGTTGTTGGCTTGTGTCCACGACACAAGTCTCGTTGCTTAGTGTGGCACTAGATGGCGCTGTGTGTTAATGTTCAGCGATATTTTTTTTCTTTTTATAATAACGTCATAATAATATGTTGGCGAATCTTCCATGTTCATTTATGTTGGGTAAGTTATGGTACATTAATTCTTTATTACACGTCACTAGATAAGTCCTTATTTCTCAGTAGCAGCCGTGGAGTTTGGATTTGTGCCCGGTTGATGGCAAAAAGCTCGCCCCCTATTACATGGGACTTAAACATAACCGGCGAAATGTGGGTGAACTATTAGGTTCCTCTGTCTAACCCTTCAGTGATTACAGGCGTGATGTTAGATGTCTTAAATTAAAGACGATAAAAGTGCAAGTACATTATTGTCTTTCTAACGCTAGCCTACAAATTCCGACAGCGCATCAACATTTAGGCAATAATTTGGGGGAAATCGGGCATAATTATGTGTCTTCTTTGATATGATAAGGACAACATGTATTTATAAAGCGTTGATAAATGTCAAGAGGGTACTTACGAATAAGAGGATTAGAAAATGTAAGTAGACGTGTTCTTTCATTCTTTGACAATTGACTCGACAACATACAAGGGACAAAAATATTATACCGTATATAGAATTACACAAAAAAAGGTATGAAAATTTTCCATTACCATTTCCAAGCAATCACGGAAAATGTTGACTATTGGGTCATGCGAAATAAACAACATTTTAATTCAAAATCAAATCAAAGTAACAAGCTTAACTCCCAAACAAACGGGGTTGACATAAAATCCATTTTCACAAAGTCGTAATTTCCTCTGAAGAACTTCTCAGACGAGAGCCTGGTTCATTAAAACTTGTGTGACGTGTCATTAAGTCCCGGCCGCAGCTGATTATTAATATTCAAATCATAATTCCGACTTAGATGAGGGAAAAAGCATAGACGTGTTAACTTATGAATAATCCCAATTTCACAAACTCACAAACTCGGCAACTTTCCCTTTATTTTGTTGGAAATCTTCGTTCGAGGGCTTCATACGCTCTCTATAAGTGGATAATACATAATAACTACTGTAACCGAAGCCTTTTTTGGAGTAAGTTTTGTGTGAGGTAACACAACAGTTGAAAGGTACTTCAAGGTTAACTTAGTATTGACGGGGTGGGGCAGTGACCTCTTGTCCACAAGGCAACTACATTAGGTATTTGTGTAAATAATATTGGTGGCATGTAAACTATGAAACTAATTAAATACACATAATGTCATGAGTTGTACTTCGAGAGATAAAAAGTAGCTCCTTTAAACATCGAAAAAGTATTATTTTTCCAAAACTGACTCAATAAAACAAGGAAAAATTGAAAAACAACTTTTCATTATTAAAACCGTGTAGGACAGTAATATAATTTTCCTATAAAAACCCGACCTTTGCCCCCGTTCTAATTCAAGCGCACGTAATTAATTCTCGACCAACGCATGTATGTGTACATAAGATTAATAAATAAAATTCCTACACATTCAACCGCTACGAACTCAAATAAAACAAAAACTCATAAACCGGTTGGAAAATAAAATAAAAAAATATACTAACGCGATTTACGTTCAAGAGAGCGAAAAATAAAATAACACGGGGTAGGCGCGGTTGGTGCCCGGGGCCAGCCTGCTTGTAATTTCTCTAGATATTTCATATTTTAAGCGTAGACGCCCGCTGGCGTTGCTACGACGACGTAGAGCCTCGTAGCGGAGCTACGCCGCAGTCGCGTGACAAATTCAGTTTCATTTTTATTATTTTCTTATTATTTTAAGATGGTTACCTAACCTTTTCGTGTACTCTTTTGTTATAATGTTTTGTTATCTATACTTCTATACTAATATTATAAAGAGGAAAGATTTGTATTTTTGTATGTAACGAATAAACTTAAAAACTAGCGGACCGATGTGAAAAATTATTTCAGCAATGGATAGCTACATTATCAGCGAGTAACATAGGCTATATTTTATCCCCGTACTCCCACGGGAACGGGTACTACGCGGGTGAAACCGCGTGACGTCCGCTAGTAAGCTATATTAATCGTAATAAATTACCAATAAGTGGTTTCGGTACTTATTTCTGCTAATAATTAGTGTGAAAATCGAAATATTCTGTCTAGACGTATTAATACTATTTCAATAATGCTTAGAATAAAAAGTTGACTGCTCATAATGAATCTGCGACACCTACGCACTACACCATAATTTTCCAGGTAAAGTAGAACGCAACAGCAGCACCTACGCACACTATGTTCAAACAATGGATATCAATAATATCATAGTATAAGCAACTGTTTCACTCAAAACGATGTTATTGTTACCTAGTAAATTTGTGCTTTTTTAAGCCGAAATATTTTCGCGACGAAATGTAGGGCGTTCCGTGCTTGCTCGAGGCGTTTTACGACACATGTAGCTTGTGTTAACATTTACCTGCCGAGCGAGTTTCTGCACATCACTGTAGGGGAAGAAGTTTAACACAGATTTTTACTAGATTACAGGGATAGTTTATGGGTGTTTTGTAACAAAAATAGATTTAAATGATAAGTTGTGTATAAATTATGATCTGTCGAATGACCAGTTTTATCGAGACGCCATTGTTTAACTACACTGACCTGCAAAAATAAGTACTACACTTTTAATATTTAAATTTTTCCTAAACTTTATAACGTGTTTTTATTTTAAATCTCTAGAGATTTAAAATAAAAAAACGTTATAAAGCATTTTTTATCAGCTTTCTTTGAAACTATTGACAAAATTAAACTACTACTTTTCGAGTCCTTTTAAGCCCTTTTTGTTTCGAAAGCATATCTTGAGTACTTAAAAAGTTATTGCAATTTTAAAAGTGTGATACTTATTTTTTCAGGCCAGTGTATTGTGTCTACTTCGTGGACAGATCCTGGGATATTTTGCAAATAGGTTTTTACACGCCGTCTTTTTTTAAACTAGATGAGGCCGGTGTTTCGTTCCCGACTACTCTAAGAAGAACCTGCCGAAACAAACTCAAAGGTCATAAGCTCCAGACATAATCATGGTCAACTCACATGAGGACTATACAGATAAGTGTCCGAGATGGTCTTTTGAAGAAAGAACCACACAGATTTCAGTGCACCTGTCCAGCCAGTGCAATCATTTGTTGTTTCGTGTTTTAACAGTTAGTACTATTTGAAGACCTTTGGTACCGCGTGTAACTTAGGAATCACGACTATATTAACCGCGCTTTCAACACATCACTAGAAAGCGAGGAATAGGGAATATGCATGAAATACAAAACTCTTTTTATTTATGAAAAATGCCTTGTATCGGCGCATAAAAACATTGTGGTATACTTGTTTAAGTTTCTAATACATCACTTATTTTACAATTTACTGTTTATGTAGCATGTTATTGGTGAAACGGAACACACTGTCAAAACACACCGTCCTCGATAACGCCGGTTTGACGTCAAAGTTCATTGTGTCAAAACAACACTTTTATTTGAAAAGTGCTAAAATTTTCACTAAAATTTTATTATAGTATTGTTAACGCAATTTTTACTTGAATAAAGCACCTCAAATTGGTAAAATTATTTTATTAAGGCCAAAAAAATTAGATAAAGAAGGCAGATTGTGGATAATGACGTCACATCATGGCCGCGACAGCTACGGACGTTTGAGCTGTCGTAGAAAATTGCAGGAGTTTAATATTATTTTTGTGCGACAAGCAGTAGTTGAACTTAACTTTTAATACTTTCCTTGGGTTGATAGTACTGTATTTTATTGATTTAAGTGATGAAAAAATTCCCTATTACCAATTCAACGAGCTGCTAAACTTGCTAATACAAACACGTAATGTTCAATTTTAGAACCCATGTAGCTTGTTAACATTTGCTTCCCACACCATCGAAATAGGAAGGTACCATTGTTTCTAACAACATACTTGTATCACGCTTAATGACGTGTAATAAGCAGAGATCGGAATAGGTCAGGGTCCTGGGTTCGATTCCCGGGTCGGGTAAAGTGTTATTGGGTTTTTCTATCAGGTATTTCTCAGTAGCAGCAGAGTCTGGATTTGGCAATAGGCTCGCCCCCAACTACATGGGACTTAAACATAACTGGCGGAATTTGGGTGTACTATTAGGTACACCTCTGGCCAATCTTTTGAGGATTACAGGCGTGATGTTATGTATTACTCACATGTAACTCTAGTTCCTCGAAGTTTAAGCAACTAAATTCTACGTACTCGTAGTATAAATCATTTGACATTTGAATATTGAATTTTGAATTTGAACTTGTTTGAATTTGTATTCCGATTTCAGGTAATAACTAAGACACATGTTACATACTCGTGTAACGATACCTGCTACGAAGTTTGTAACATCAGTGAGGGGTAAGTAATGTTCCTCGTGTACTAAACAAACACGTTGTAACTCACTTTAAGTATAGCATTCTCGAGTGTGTGTTACAAAGCCTCAAACAACTTGATTTGACGCATGTTTTATATTATCTTCTATTCAAGTTATTTATAGCAGACAAAACGAGTGCTGCAATAGTTTCTCGTACTCCATCCGAATATTTCAAGCGTGTATCGACACGTATAACTTGCTTCTTCTTTCTTAATTGTGTGGTTTGTAACTAACCTGGTGTTAGAATTTTTATGGCGCCCATGGGCCTCTGACCTGGCATAAGTTGACTTGGTATAATTTGCTAAAATTGCGTATTTCCAGAGACTAAAAAATAATGAATAAGAAACAAGAAATTGCCAGTTTTCAGTGTCTAATAACTTTGTTTCTATAAAGTTAGAAAGTAGGAAGGTATTTCGAACGATGGTAAGCAGATATTATAGTTTTCTGAAGACATATTCATTTACATGGGCCAAAAGAGCACACACCCCTAAAACAACTTGACCTATTTTGAACCTACCCGCAAACCGCACTAAACATAAAACAAAACAAACGCAACGTGACATACAAACACATTCGCCATAAAACAAGCAAGTTACATAGGCATTATTCACAACAAAATTCATCGCGCAGAGTTAGAGCCAGATATTAATCTCTCGGCGGCATCCGAGCGCTGGATTCGCCATTTTGCGCCTAAATATGATAAACTTTCCCCCGAATTTCTTCACCCCCCCCCCCCTCTTTCTTGGCAAGAATACCCCCCGCGAGGCGGGCCCCACCCGAGCCAAGTCTTACGGCCCTGCTTTTAAACTAAGCTCGTTAATTAATTACAGCCAAGTCGACTGCCGAGGGTACTGCCTTATGTAGCGCTATGTGCCAATTTAATATTGCACTGCTACTAGTAATGTTCAAGCACTAAGCATTGTGTTCAAAATTTTACGTAACAACTGTTTTTCTTTCTTCCTTGGAGATTAAAAATGCCAAAAAAGGTTTCAAGCTAATCTCTGTCGCATGTATTGTTCATAATTACAACACTAAAACTAATGTTGTCCCCATACATCAAGCATACGGTGTGTTAAGTATCATACTCAAGTTCGATGGCAAACGTACCAGTTAGTAACACGTCGAGCTACAGTTTACACAGAGCTAGTAATTACACCCGACTCTAAAGACAAAACAACAACCGCTAACAAACGGCTACCCTATTAGTAGTAAATCATAAAATTATTCACAATAATATTAATTACAAAATCACGGGTCGAGTATTACTGAGAACACTTCCTCGGCTCCATAATTAATTGCTACTAAATTCGGCCCGAATTTGAATCCGGTTACCAAGTCCGCGAAGAAACTTACGAGGTACATAAGACTTAAGGGCAGGGCCGGCCGGAAGGAGGGTAAAATGGCGGCGGAGGGCGCGACCCTCCCGGGGAGGGGGTGCGTCGAGGGGGGAGGAAGGACGTGAGATTTACTCTAAGTAATTGCAGTAATAAACACGCAAATATATCACGGCGGGGTAATGAGAGGAAGCGTCGAAAATTGCCGACGCAAATTGCGTGTGTGAGATAAGCTAATTTTTTCTCTCTCTGTTGAACAAGAGGAAATTTTCGGCCTCTTGTTTTTCGTTTTCGGCTGTTCCGCTCCGTCTGATTCGTCATTTGTATTGTGGACGAATAATGGCGCAGTCAAACATTTATTTGCAGCAGATTCATTTTTAAAACAAAAATATAAAAAGCTTACATTTACCACAACTATATTGATTGTGGCAACCGATTCTTGATAACTAAGAAGCCTTCAACTCCATATTTGTAACAATAACAACACCTATATATTACATTCCTCTGTTTTTCCAAACAACTTATCTTTCATGTGACATCGACCAACCCGCACTGGGTCCGCCTGGTAATTCATAGCCCATTCCCTCTCACAGAGAAGAGGCCTGTGTCCCAGCAGTGGGAACATTATAGGCTGATAAACAAATGAACATACATATTTTTCTATCTCTTAGGATATTCTAATACGGTTAGTAAAAACTCGATTACCTTCCCAAAATCGAACACTCAGTCAGAAACCAACAATGTCTTCCTCTGTTCTGAAATTACAAACTTTCGGCTAATCAAAAACATAAAGTTATGAAACATTAACAAATACAAACACCAAAACATTAAACGTAACCTGAAAAAATATATGAACAACAAATTCCAACCCGTTAGTTGGCGAGCCAATTTCGCGTTCAACGCCAGCGATAATTTTTGGCAACAAAACAACTCGCGACATAAGAAGCTACGGCATTAATTATTCTAGCGAGACAAGAAAGGGGCGCCCCATTTCCAATATTTATGTGTTGTCGATGACTACGCGAAATATTGGGCGTCGACTGCTTTTTAAAACGAAGAAAGGGCCAAGAAAGGCCGCCGGGAAACCGGGCCTTCTTAATGCACAAACACCACTCTGCTCACCTGCCTACCTTGATTTATTAGACGGCTTTGTTCGCCGCTCGTTACAAGCTTGTTGTTGCGTTTTTAATTTATTTCCTTGGCGAAATTTTGCACGTTAATATTTAGTTAGATAATGCCGCTGTAATGGCTGGAAATCGCTGCGTTAACACATTTTATATAATGCTTACGTTTTATCAGTTATCTCATTCTTTACTTTAGTACGCTGCGAAGTTGCCTCGCTTGGGATCAAAATAATGCTAGCTGAGGAAAACAGACTTACAGGCTCACAAATTATCACTGTTGCAAATTAGAAGGCTACTTCTTCTAACATGCAACAGTGACTGATAGAAACTTAATACAAACAAACCAACACGAAGCCTAAAACGCTTGGCACCAGGACCAAGACCACTGCTCAATAAAACTCGCTTCACCTAAACCACCGTCCAACCTCGGGTTTGTTCTAAATTGAAATAACGCAGCGAATACATTAACAGGCGTCGGCGGAGCAACAGCCAACGGCGGCAATGGGCCGTGAATGAATGCGAATTGCCGTTGCCGCAAACGGACTGGCCGATTGTCGACGACACGACTCATTGCCGATTCAACGGCACGCTCGATGATTTACTCACAACTGTACGGATTTGAGTCAATCTGGTGCACCTTGAGGTTTTGCTAATGGAGATTTGTGGTTGTTTTTTTGTTAGGTAAAGATAATAATTATGGAGGTTTGTACCTGTTGTCTGACTTTTTCGGTGTGAAAACTCTTATTTTCAATAGTACACTGAGCTCTATACAACTCATCCGGAAAATTATTCAATAATATCACCGTTTCAAATCGCAACAATAAATGTCATTGAAGTTCTCCCACAAAGAAACAAAGCGTCAATACAATGTCTCCCGCAATATCAATCCGAATCACAAGAACAATGGAAAACTCCGTTAGACACCGCCCGCCTAAGACGCGGGAAGGGCGGAAGTAGATTAGCATATGCGGACGCAGTTAGCATCACAAAGCAGGGTCCGTCGCACCCAATATTTATGTGACGTCATCGATTGGCCGTATTCCCGTCTCTCTACACTGTAGCCCCGCTCGTAGTGGTCACCGCCGCATTGATTAGCCATGAGTACGCATAATGTTCTAACATAATTGATAATGAAAATCGCGTCGATTTAGTCGTGTGTAATGAGCCTAACGGATCGTTTTATGGTTTCGGTTCTATGGTGGTCGTGATGAGAAGACTGGAGAACATTCCTCACTCGACCCGAGGATCGTGAGAACGTGACGGAGAAAGTTTTATTGTCTAAGAGAATAGTACCAATCGTTCCGCATGAACACTAAATGCTTATACGGATCTGCTTGCATGATGGGTAGGTTCTAAACAAACAACTCAGTCTTCACTTTCGGGAAAACATTTACGGAACCTACAAACCTGAAAATTCAACAGAGCTTACCCTTTACGCTCCACATTTGCTTATCAAGCAAGCTATCAAGACATAATTCAATAAGCACCTGCTACACCCATGTCCACATTAATGCGACATGTAGAATACAGGGGCGGTGACAGGCTGGTGGTCTGCTACCCTTCCTCATCAGTCATAGCGGCCGTCACCCGGCTAAGCGACCGCATTCAAATTGCCATCCGATGACGACGTGCTTTCGCGACCCCTGGCTTGTCTGTGGCCGAGGGCAAAGATTAGGGAGAGATACGATAGTCGTTCCTGCCTATTTGAAATGAGTCTCTGTGATGACAAGTGTAAATATTCTTACACTTGTCATCACAGAGACTTGTCTAACAGGTTTGAAAGAACATCAGATACATTATGCACAAATACATACTGGATCAAAAGAAATAGAAAGATTTCTTAAAAATAAACCAATGTTGATTTTGAAATATTTGTTACTGGTAACTTGAACGAATAACGTAGCGAATACATTAACGAATTCTCGACATAAGAATAAGAACTTAATCATCTCAACAATGTCTTGTGTTAGCCAAAGAATATCGAAACTAGCGAAGACGTGGACTAATCACAGAAGCGGGTAAAACAAATAGATGTTTCAAATCTAACTGCAATTCCACTGGCGAAATATATTTGTATATACATAAAACATGTCGACATTTATATTGCTGTCTCTCTCTCTCTTTTCTTTTGGTTGATTTATTTTACCGCGTCAGACAACATGAATTTACGTGAATGTTTCGCCAGTGGGAACGCGTAATTAAGCATAATACTTCACTTATTCGTCGTGCACCCTCTGTGTATTCCCAACTCTTTATATCGGCCTCGACCAGCATTACATAGCGGGGACATACTTTTTACGTCATTAGACATCGCCGGATCACCGGGACTTACTGCGGTGACGCTAAATCGATTATGAACTGACGCTCCAGTCACTGGGGTACTTTCTGACTACGTTGGTTTTAATTGTTATAATAACACCCCACTTTTGAGATGTTTGAGGGTGACATTTTTTGAAGATTTACTTGAATTGATGACGCACGCTTTTGATCATTGATGTGTTTTTGTGATTTCACACCCTTTTCCCAAGAGGTTCATCTCAGAATTTCAGTACTTAAGGTTGAACAATTATTTTATATAAACCATATTTACATTATATATATACTACAACTCCATATAATTACCAAAATAAAACTAAACGTAAGTACCTACATATATGGTTGAAAATTATTCAGAAAATAAACCTACTTACTGTGATGACGATATTAAGAACTAACGTTGTCCTGTCGTTGTCGTTGTCCTGTTAAGTATTTTGTGTGTACATAAATAAATAAATAAACGTTGGTTTTAATTGTTGTACTACCCCTTACTTTTTAATGTTTGGGGGTGACATTTCTCAGCGATGTAGAGTATTCATTGATCATTTTTTTGTGGTTTGTTGTGCGATTTATATGGTATCATCCATTTTATGTGTGTAGGTGAGTTTTATAGTTCTCGTCGGTTTTATAGACAGAAAAGCTTTACTCTTTCATGTGCACCATCAGGCCTAAAATCATCGGTGGAAGCAAAACATATATTTAGTACCACGTAGTGCACGTTACCATGAATCTTCTTCGAATTTCTTAGCATGTTGTTATTATGCGTAACCAGACAGCATCAAAGATACAAGTCGTGCATATGCTAAATAGCTCGCAATAAATTACCTACTGCAATATTTGAAACATACAATAGGCATGACGACAGTATCAAAAAATTGCAAATCTATTTAGTCTGTAGTATTGGAAATTAATGGACACGTATTTTTTGTTTTTGTAAATCAATAAATATTGACAAAGATAAAACGCATCAAAACCCGGGAGTGGGGGCTCGTGACGTCAGAACTAGCTAAAAATTATACCATGGCGTGACGTATTGAGAATTTTAAAAGCGTCGTATCTTCGTCAATTTTGGTTTACGTAACAAAAGAAAAAACACGGGTCAATTTTTTTTGATAATCTAACTGACGGACTAATTCGTTTATTTTTGTCGTCTCGCCTATTACAGTATTACAATCAAAAACACGAACGTGAGTTGACTGCATCACGACTACGTAATTCAATACTTCTTCAACAAACCGCAACAAAAAAACCTGGAAATAATTTAATTAAAAACTACAAAAAAAAACACACGCGAAATGTAAGTGCATTGTGTAAACACGGGCATTCGCGCCCGGCGCGCACGAATATCCTACATCATTGAAAACGAAACGGAAGCTGCAATAAACATTCATTTCGAAATTAAACACATCTACCTGTGTGTTTACCATCGCGAAATCACTAAAATGAATAAAACAGTCAGGAATTGGACGCCGTAAATTCGCATTCGAATATCAATTTGGGCGAACGCCGCGGGGAGGGGAGGGCCGATAAATAAAAATATATAAAAATACACAGTACGCAACGTGAAAGCGGTGAATGGCACTTGTGAAAAATGGACTTGCCGCTCTTCCAGGGAAGCAATCATTCAAACTGGCTGTTGTCTGTTTGGGCCTGTGCTCTTTTTCGCCTAGCCTCGGATATTCTTTTGGATTTTTTTTTGGCAATGTCATTCGCAGAGTTCAGGTGTGGGGACACGTGGTCCCGACAAAGAAAACAAATATTAATAACTGGCATTTTTTAAAGTCCCCGTTTATTGTTGTCGATATTTCGTAAATGATTGTAGTGTGATGCGGCGTTTTTTTGGCGCTGTATCGCGACGCCTCGCTTTGTCGGCGCGTGGGTGGAGCCGCGCCCGCTAACGCAGCTAAATTTTGTACTTCGTTGTGTTTATTTATCGCCTAATGGACAGGTTACGGTAGCGTTACGCTTTGTAAAGAACTTGTATTTTAACTGGAAGGTGCTATTCATTCAAGTTTCGAGAGCAGTGGTGTATTTCATGCAAGTTTTCCACAGGTGACAATGTAAGCATGTGCTTCATTATTAACTTGTCAAATACTCACAAACTAGACATAACTCCACCGAACCCTGATCTACCCAATTTCCAAAACAATCACAGTCTACAAATCTGATTCACAATCTCAAACTGTGGATTGCAAGGCGCGTACATTTGTACAAACGTATAAACCCAATCGTACAAGCCGGTCAAAGTTTCGATTGGTATCGCAGGTAAAAGGCATCATAAGTACGCTACACACGAACTCCCATGTAAAAGTACTCACACTCGCACCATTACTTTAATCAAAGCCTCGCCAACTTGCTCAGTTGGCCCTCCCTCGGTGAGAGGGCCCACCATTTTTCCTAATTAAAATAATGCCTTCTTCTCATTCTTCGTACCCCAGTCATTAACCCAATGTGCTGTAGATAAACGTTATTTGCCCGGGAGGACGTTTCTTTTACAAATATGCCTGTTTTTGCCCGCTTACCGAAATGAGGCGGGAATTTTTATCGTACGCTTTTTTAGCAACACATTTTTTAGGAAATGTTTTTTAATTAGCTACAGTTTTGAGACTTCTAATTAATTAGTGGTGTTATTATGCCTCTTCAAGTAGATTAAATACCTGTCTTGTAAGACTGTGAAGCCTGGAGGAAATAATTAGGATCTTATGTGAATATTTATTTTTAGAAATATAAAAGTCTCATTAAGGGACCTACCTACACAGTTCTACCTATACAGTATTTTACGCTCCTATAGGATTAAAATAACGCTTTGTAAAGTTATACCTCCTACACCAAGTTTTCTTGAAGGTATGTGTGTGTAAATATCTTAAAGGAATTTATAACTGACTTCAAAAGAACGTCTAAAGAGCTTACGATATTGCCCTGACAACGGTAATACGTATTTAGCCTCGTTTGAATGTGAGTGGAAAGAAATCACGTAGTTTTCCACTCGTAACAGAACTGTGGGCTAGATCGTCAACATTATTCGAAAAATTCGAGGATTAATACAAACAGTATATAGGAGAAAACTCCAGCGATGCGACGGATTCATGATAACTTTGATAAGTTAGGAACTGTTATTTTAGGAAGTCTAGCCTGAGCGCCTCTAGCTTGAGGATAGTAAACATACTGGCCGTTCAGCCCATGCAAAGTTAGTGGATACAGCTCTGAATGAAACGTGGCAGATCATCGCTGGTTGCCTTAAATCAACCCCGGTACAGATGCTGTACCCACTGGCAGGAATAGCGCCACCAGAAGTCCGCAGAACAGTGGAAAGCTCTAGCGAAAAAGCTAAAATGGTTTCTGACACACGACACTCTTTACACCTTAAATACCCTCGTGTCGCAAAGGCTGAAAAGTGGAAACTTCTTTCTGAATGTGTCACCCTACTCAATGGCGAGCGCTCCACGGAAAGACTAAAGCTGTGGCGAGGCAGCGCATCCTTACCAATCCCATTCGTTCCACCTGCTGAAAATCTCCCACCTGGACATGAGTTGCTATGGCTGACCTGGAAGTCTTTAAATAGACTGCGGACCCAGGTTGGCCGCAGTAAAGAAAACCTGCTCAAGTGGAGATTCATTAATGGATCTGCCCTGGAGTGTAAATGTGGTGCTGTTCCAAAACCGATGGGGCACTTAATATCGTGTCCTGCGTAGGACACGCAGGACTAGAGAACAAGAACAACAGGACACGAGTGTCCTGCGTGTCCTGTTGTTTGTTCACTATAGGAACTGATGGACGATACCGAAAGCGCTAAACTAGTCGCTCAGTTCTGGGCCGACACAATTTAGATTGCCATCGACACGTTACGAAGAAGACTGACCATGCCATGTTTACTAAGAAACAAATTACAGTCTTGGCTTGGAAGCAGCCCTCTATTTTCTTTAACCAAGGCTATAACTACTAGTGATGACCATCCAACATGACTCCAATACCCACAACCTCAACTAGTTAAGTATCAACGCAGACACTGCGGAATATTCCACATTTTTGCAGTAGGCAGTCGACATCCCGACCTTACATTTAACCCGAATTCCAGCAAACTGCATAATTTCGCCACTAATGAGAAGAGCCGCCCTGCGTCTAATTAGCGCGGCGCAGTCGGTAAGACGTCCACTAAATAGAAGCTATTGTAGGAAGACCAACTGTTAAGCTTTTTTGTGGACGGCTTCCCGTAAAGTGGGAGCCTTAGGGCTAGTGGAAGCGTCTGGGGTTACATTGAAAGGTGGTAAGATTTTCTGAGATTTATTGTAGTTTGTTTTGTTTTTATTTTATTTTCGCACGCCAAGGTAAGGTTATATGTGGTTAAATAGTTCTTTCTAGAATATTTTTGACGTGAAACGTGAGCGTAAATAGTTTTTTTCGAATAATGGCCAATTTCTGCTCAGAAACCATGCTAGTTAATTCATTAACCGACGAAAAAAATTAGAAGGTTTTGCAAATGATGTTTTTATAGTTCTACTTTCATACAACTGATAAGTTTTCTTATTTCAGTACAGCACCACATCCTTCAACGTGTTCCGCATTGCGTCAATTCTTTTGCAAAACGCCTCGGAAAATGGGGGGTAGACTATGATGCCAGCCTGAACAAGTGCCTTCTATCAAGATTGCGGCAAGCAGACTACTACGAGCAGGGCCGTCTTTAACCAATTAGAGGTGGAGGGCACTTGAGAATAATGGGGCTCTTATAGGATGCAAGAACGAGCGAAGTGCACCCCCATACTAGCAATACCTAGCAATCTTAAAAAAAGACAGATCTGTCATTAAACATAACCAAACATCCTCAAATCTGCTCCACCCAGCATGATGTTTTTGTAAGAGCTAATTCTCTCTCTAACTCTGCTGTTACGAAGGTAAAACTCCAGGAAAATAAACATCCTTTTTGCTATAGCATGGGGTTCCTACGGCGTCGCAAGGAGCGTCGAGGCGGCGACGACGGCGGTGCGAGGCGCGGGGGGGCGGAGGAGCGCCGGCTCACCTAATGAAGTGTTTCGCTTTGACACGCGTGTTCGTTAGCAGACCACTTCACGATACTGAGCTGTGTTCAGATGACAGCTTCCTCAAATTTACCACTTAAGTGGCGTGCAATGCCACTGCTGCACTTGTTAACTAGTTCCTGTTTAGTTGGCGGGGTTTATTGGAAGACACCTCGTATTTTAAAGAAGTTGTGTGGTGTGAAAGTAAGTACCTGAAAGTCTTTGGGGGTTCAAGAGATGCGTTACCACTTAAGTGGCGTGCATTGCACTTGTTAAATAGTTCCTGTTTAGTTTACGCAACTTTATTGGGAGCACCTCGCATTTTAATGGATGTGAAAGAAGTTGTGTGGTGCGAATACGCGAGGTACTCCTGAATTTCTTTGTCGTTTTAAGAGATGCGTGCAGATGACAGCTTACCCGTTTAAGTTTTATTTGTCACATAAGTGGAGTGCAATAATACTGGACTCGTTGATGTCTGTTGAAGCTTTGATTCGACTTCTGTGCTGGACCTTTTATAAATAAGCATCCCTGGAGATGGTAAATTAAAGGTGTTATAGGTACAGTCGTGGTCTTTTTCGCCTGATCAGTTAATTTTTTTTTTGCTTAATCATGCGGAGGCGCCGATCCACGCTCCCTTAAAGTTTAGGCCTATTAGGAAATCGTCACCTTTTTCTGTCGTTTGTGCGCTCGACCGATCGGTATCTTTTCATTCATTATTTCTATACAAAGTCAACGGAGCGGGGCTAGAGAGCGTTTCTATGTTGTAAATGCAAGTAAAAATTAGCTTAGTGGTGATCAGGCGGGAGTGTCCTCGATAGTACCTCTACATGATCTCTCGGTTAGCTATCGTTTTATTTTTACATTTAGTGACATCGGAGAAAGGCAGACTCGTTATCTGCTTAGCCTTTTCCCAAATATGTTGGGGTCAGCTTCCAGTCTAATCTGACGCAGCTTATAACTGTTTCATGGTAGTTAAAGATATCAATGACAAATATGCGATCAAACCGGTAGAAACAAATTCCGGACTGGCTCCGGACAACAGGCTCTGTCGGATACTTCAGTACATATCTATCAGAGTCCATAGCGGTTAACTGAATTGTCACTGAAGAATTTTTGATCAGTATTAGAAACAAGGATCGTTTGGCATCAACAAAATGTTTTGTGTAAAATGGCCATTTTCTTGCGAAATGTATTGTTTTTTGAAAATCTGTGAATGCGGATCAAAATTTCACAAAAAAATATGGATTGTCTTTTAAAACCATTTTCGTGTAGTTGCGACGGTTAAGGTACTGCCCCGCTGAAAGTTCCAACCCTGTATACTTTGTACTAGATATAATATTACATATCATAGAAAAATCGTTTCCCTTATGAAATCAACACTAAAACGCTGGCCAGCACAAGGCGAGTGGTTGGCAACAAATCCCGGGCCGCGATAACGCAGCTATAAAGTCTGTCTAATACTTAATTGCGTCCTATGTCCGCCACACAATGCTCCACGTAATCAGCCCAGCCCCGCACAATATGAACCTGTAGTCATCGCCAGGGTTAGCAAAACAAAGGAAAAAATATTGGTAGGAAATACTTGTAAGTATTGTGAAGACCTTCTTTTGTCAAATGCTGAAACGCTCTCTGTCATCTACACCTCAATTGAATAATAAAAATGTGAACAGAATGGAAAACATCGTGAGGAAACCGGCATTTCCTAGAACCAAAAAATTCGAAGACATGTGACATCTATACAAATCCGCACTGGACCCGCGTGGTGGATTATAGCCCATTCCCTCTCTTAGAGAGAAGGCCTGTGTCCCAGCAGTGGAAACATTCATACGCTGATGATGATGATGATGAACAGAATGTGGTCAGTGGTGCATTCATTCATAATCCGTTCTAATCTTCGATCAACAATTAGCAACGTTCTAGTAGTACATCCACATTTCGACAGTTATGTTTTAAGTCCCATGTAATAGGGGCGAGCCTATTGTCATCAACCACGCACAAATACAGACAGCTTGGCTGCTACTGATAAATTCCTGATAGAAAAAGAGCACTCGATCAGCGAGGCAGTTTTGAATAAAATTCCCAATCTATTGCTAAAGTAAGTACTAAATGTTTATAAAAAATACTAAGTTATAAGCATTTGAAACTGCAGATTAGACAGACAGAGAGATCCGATACCTTACATGACGTCATTCGTCATATCGACGAAAAAAAACATACTGAACTCCGTTTATCTAGAAAGAGATAAAAAGAAGAATTATATTGGTCATAACTTTTGTGTTATCCAGTGTCGTTTGGCCTATTTTGGTCTTGTTTTCACTTTTTGTCATTATTTTTACATTGCTCAATCAAAAACATGCACATTATTCCCTATTATTAAAAATTAGCTTATGCCCGCAGCTTCGCCAACGTGGTGTTCGGTAATGTCCAACGGATCGTACTACCGGGATAAAAAGTAGTGCGTAATTGCGTGGAAGAGTAACAAACATCCATCCATCCTCACAAACTTTCGCATTTATAATATTAGTAAAATAGTACGTTATTAGTTAAGTAGTAGACATTGCTAAAATATTGTAAAAGTGACCTGGTCAAACTAATTTTCTGTACGACTGGTAAGAGTCTGACAAGCAGATGACACAGATGTATTACGTGTAGTACAAAAACTGCTTTCATTTATCTCAAACGTGGGAAACTATACCTATAGAGAACCAAACCACCAAATTACAACACCAAATTCACCACTACGTTTACGGTTTACGTAGCTTGCGATTGTTATTTGCTACTTTTACAAATACTTCACAAGACCAAGGAAGACCAAGGAATCGATCGATGTATGGATTGTGTCAGGAATGATATGAAAGATGAAGGAGTGAATGATAGCGTGACGGGAGAAAATGGAAGAAAAAATCGTGTTGCACCGACCACAAGTTTCAAGTTTCACGGAGGGTGATGACCAATACTTCATAACTTCCAAATGTTCCATAAACCTCCTGGATGCCAGCGTCATTACCGACTATAATCACGCGACAAAGATTGATGCTTGGGCTGCAGAAATGGTATTAAATCTTTTATTCTTACTTTTGAAGGAGCACAGCTTTTTAATAGAATACCCTCTAATATGAGAAATCTGCACTCTTTCAATGCATTCAAAACTTAACTTAGTCAGTATACTAAGGCGGATCCAGCACTTCTAGAGAAATTAAGGCATTGAATAGGTGTAGACTAGTTTGTAACTGATGACGACGAACTTTATGTAATTAAAATGAATGTTTTTAGTATTGTTCTCAAGTGAGTGACATTTATCTTTATTGAGAATAAAGTTTCTTTAAACCTATGTAATATACCTATATTACATAAATATTTAAACAACGTCATACCTATGACGCTGGCATCCAGGAGGTTAAATAAAAGCACAATGCTGTATTTCAACTTACAGCTGCATAGCTGAGCTATGAAATTGCAAGATCGCGGTATAACCGCGATCTTGCAATTTATGGCGTTCATCAATGTTAAAATCATTGTTTCAATCAATTGTTAAAACTAAAATGAAAGTTATTTCCATCACCGTCTACCTACTGACCAGTTGAGTGTGGCTTACAGAGTTCAAACCGCACTAACTATGACTGGATACCGCTACAACATAGTTGGGAAAACTACTAGGATTATTAAGAGCGAAGTTATTTTACAGAAACCGTAGTAGCTGATACCTACCGTAGTAGTTATCACCTAGTAACTTGATCGAAGCAGTACGTACCTAATATGTAATGTTTTCTTTATCATCGTCGCTCTCCTGCCTGCCCCTATCCCAATAGTGCCCTTATCAGAATAAGCTTGTGTCCTGAAAAAGTCCGTCAATTAGGTTTTTTTTTAATATTTGACACGTATTTTTTCTTTTGTTACGTCGACCAAAATTGACGAAGATACGACGCTTTTAAAATTCTCAATACGTCACGATGCGCTATAATTTTTAGTGCGTTGTGACGTCACGAGACCCCACTCCCGAGATTTGATGCGTTTTATCTTTGTCAGTCTTCATTGATCTACAAAAGCAAAAAATACGTGTCCATTATTTTCCAATACTCTAACTGACGGACTAAATAGATTTGCAATTTATTGCTGGTGGAAACTAGCCTATTCATTTGAGGTCGGCGCAGCATGTCTTCTTCTTCCATACTTCTCTATTACTCGTCATCTCAGCGTTCACCTCCTATCTAGCCATATCATCCTTCACACAGTCCATCCATCGTTTCTGTTCATCATCGTTTTCTAAATCATCACGAATAATAAAAAGGTTTACCAAAAAAATCTTCGATGAGATATTTACAAATAGTTTCCCGTCATCATACCTTGCAAACATCATCATAATCCACCTAATCTTTTGTTGGGGTTGGCTTCCAGCTTAACTTAATGCTGCTGAATTCATTTAAGGTGGATGCTCCAGGGTAGCCCGCGAAATTCAAATTTTCTAACGTTTTTTGCAATTTGCAGACCAGTGCTAGGTTGTATGTTGAGTAAAATGTTGTTCGCGACTGTAAGACGTATGTAGTTACAGAATTATAATCATCAAAATCATCAATACAACCCTCCGAGTTCATAAAGGTCGAGGAATGATTTTGACCTTGAAAAAGTCGAGGGCTACCCTGGAGCATCCACCTTAAGATGGAGCGACTGCCTATGTAACGTCCACAACCCAAGCAATACCATTAATTATTTAGCTCTACTAAAAAAAGTACAAAAACTAAAAAATACTTTGTTTGAGTCAACCCTACGCACGTCCGTAGGTCGCGTAATCCAACTATTCAATTTTCAGCCGAAAAGGATTGTCCGCGTCTTACGTTTTTCATCTCTGCTGATCCAATACAAGCGGTTATTGCCACTCCGTTTATACACAGCTATAGTCTTACGACGATTTGATTGTGGAAGCAATATTTTAGGGGCAAGTGTTTTGAGTGACAGACTAGAAACGCAGTTCCTAGGAACATGTCGGGCTTAGTGAAATATTCAATATTTGGGAGCTGAATTTATAAGCAAAAAGACGTTTAAACATCATATAACATCACGCTTCTTAATCCCCGAAGAGTAAGGTAGAGGTGTTCTTAAAAAGTACACCCGCATATCGCCAGTTATGTTTAAATCCCATGTAATAGGGTAAGGGGCGCCCTATTGCTATCAATCGGGCACAAATCCAAACCTCGTCGGCTGCTACTGAGAAATTCCTGATGGATAAAAAATCCTGTTGGAAAAACTCAATAACAATATGACCGACCCGGGAATCGAATTTAGTACCTCATGCTCAGTAATCGCCCGTAACCAGACCAGTGAGGCAGTCCAAAACGACGTTCAATCCCACAAATCATGCTTATGTTGTGATTTACCCTAATAAGCCTAACTAGATATAACAAAAACATTTCAAACTAATATAAAACCCTCCAATTAATCTATTAAAAATTCTAATATAATTTAACTTTAAATTAATTACCTGTAAAAAAAAAAGAAACGCAATAACCCATACCCTCCTAATTTTAATATAATACCAGCTAAAATTATAGAACCAGATAAGTCACCATCAAAAGGGGAAAACCAT
The DNA here is from genome assembly GCA_963853795.1 of Xestia rhomboidea. Lineage (NCBI taxonomy): Eukaryota > Metazoa > Arthropoda > Insecta > Lepidoptera > Noctuidae > Xestia > Xestia rhomboidea. The sequence continues at coordinate 6,374,204 of OY970764.1, read as the reverse complement.
CATTAATACCAAAATCAAAATTAAACCAAATCTTTCTTCCATTTTTAGCACTTAACAACCTTAAAAACCACAACTACCCGAATTTTCACCTCAACTTAAACTTGCCATAACCGCAATTGTACGATGATTTAAACGAAGCTCAAAGTTAGCGACAGAAAAAAGCAATTATACCCACTGTTTTACCGAGGTGAGGAGGCATAAAAAAAAAACTTGAAGCCACTGTCAACCCTACAAGTGCTACAGACACTGATGGCTATTAATTAGAAGGGTTGGATGAAGATATTTCATTATTTCTTCTCCTCTTCCCACTGTTTTTCACCACGAAACCTTTTTCAAGTTTGTGTTTTTAAAGCGGAGTTTGTAAGGTTTAGTTTTGCAATTTCGTGCGAAGTTTTTGGTGAAAGGTTTTAAAGGGTTTAAGTTGATAATATAGATTGTAGGCTTCAAGTGCATGATTTGGCTATTGAAATATTAAGTAACTGAATGACAAAAGATTTTTTTAGTATTAGTGTTTTAATTTATACTTTTTTTTTTCGGGTGGGAAATCATGAAATGACTCCTCCCGCTCTGGGCGGAGCAGGAGGGAGTGTCAGACTTTTACTTACTAAAAGTGTTCCGGGGTCACGGTATATCTCTTTCGAACAGTCCCGCAGCCCCGGCAGGCATCGGCCCTTGCGGACCTCATCCTTTTTGCTGACTCTCTTTGAGGCGCGCGTGGAACACGAACGCGCCGTCGACACGGCCTGTCGTCATGAGACGGACGGCGAGCTAGCCCATAGCTCACCGTCCACAGGCCCGCGCCTACGGTGGTCGGGAGCCACCACGTGGCCCCCGACGAACGCGGCGTAACCAAACTGGTGTTCCACAAGATCTGGCCCCGTCCCCGCAAGGTGCTCGGCGAGGCGGTTTGCAATTACTCTTTCAAAGAGCTTGCCCACCTCATCGAGCAGCACCACGGACCGGTAATCGGACGGAGAGTCCGCCGGGCGCCCCGGCTTCCGGATGAGGACCAGCTTCCCCGTCTTTGAACGAAGCGGGAACTGGCCTCTCTCCAAACATGCACTTAGGAGCCCCTCGAGTCGGGGCCTGAGAGCCTCCGAGGCCAGGACCAGGACCAGGACAGGCTTTGCTCAAAGGTATTTTTGTAGATGGTGCAGTTTCTTTTGGTTGCCTCGTATTGGTCGCAAACGCAACTGCTGAGCATGAAGTCCTAGGTTCGGTTCCCAGGTCAGGCAAAGTGTAATGGGGAATATGCATGAAATACAAACCCCTTTTAATTTATGAAAAATGCCTTGTATTGGCGTATAAAACTTTGTGGTACTTACACCTGTTTAAGTTTCTAATACATCAGTTATTTTACAATTTACTGTTTTATGAAGCATGTTTTTGGTGAAACGGAACGCAATATCAAAACACACCGTCCTCGATAACGCCGCTATTGACGTCAAAGTTCATTGTGTCAAAAAAAAACACTTTTATTTGAAAAGTGCTAAAAGTTCCACTAAAATTTTACTATAATATTGTTATTGCAAGTTTTACTTGAATAAAGCACATACAATTGTTAAAATTATTTTATTAAGGCCAAAAAATTAGATGTAAAGAAGGCAGATTGTGGATAATGACGTCACATCATGGCCGCGACAGCTACGGACGTTTGAACTGTAGTAGAAAATTGCAGGAATTTAATATTTTTTTTGTGCGACAAGCAGTAGTTGAACTTAACTTTTAATACTTTTCTTGGGTATCTATAGAAAGGTAAAATACAGTACTATCAAGTACTGTATTTTATTGATGTAAGTGAGGTAAAAATTACGTGCATATTCCCTATAGGGTTTTTCCATCAGGAATTTCTCAGTACCAAACACGGAGTTTAAATTTGTGCCTGGGACTTAAACATAACTGGCGAAATGTGAGTCTACTATTAGGTAAACCTCTGCCTAACCCTTCAGAAATTTCAGGCGCGATGTACAGTCATGTTATGTATGTCTATTCACAAATATGGTTCAAAAAGACAAGTCAAACGTGCGCTTTAACGAATTACAGACTTTTAACTCCCTTCCAATAAAAAGTTTAAAAAGTTAACAAGCATTTGCCAAAGAACAAACACAAACGCAACACCAAAACAAGAGGCACGCACTTATCAAACAATCTCGTAATCAAACACTGCACTTTGTAAACAAGGTGCTAACTCCAGAATTTATGTAAACTGTTCTCTGCTCTACACTTATCTGAGATTAAAATCTGCCTCGTGCCAGAGGTAGGCGCACAATCACTCCTCGGGGAACCAGCTTTATTTGTGGCCTTATCATCACTTAACATATCTGCATATTCATTAAGAGATCAATCAAATTATTGTCTTCGCAATTTTACGTATGCATACGTGATACGTCTGGGGGATTAACTTTCCTCATTTGGGGTGTAATCGTCGTTTTAAAAGAGGTTTATTTCGGTTGGGACGTTTTACGTATGCGAGTTTTGGCTGTATCTACGCCTTTAGAATACTTAGTTTAATGTGATGGTGCTTTTGACATAATATAGTGCGACAATAGGGAATATGCATGAAATACAAAACTCTTTTTATTTATGAAAAATGCCTTGTATTGGCGCATAAAAACATTGTGGTATACTTGTTTAAGTTTCTAATACATCACTTATTTTTCAATTTACTGTTTTATGTAGCATGTTTTTGGCGACAAGCAGTAGTTGAACTTAACTTTTAATACTTTTCTTGGCTTGATAATACTGTATTTTATTAATTTAAGTGAAGAAAAAATTGCGTGCATATTCCCTATTGTAAGTACAGAAAGAGGCAAAGACAAAAGGGTACTTAACGTGTTTCTGGTTACATAACACTAATTGTGCAATTTATACATATATGAAACGGTTACAACGTGAATGAATTTACGTCAAGACGACACAAAGACATCCATTGAGACAGAATTGCCAATAAAACAGCTTACATCCTGACCACCTACACCCTCGACTGTACAAAAGATATTGTTTCACATCCCATTCAGAAAACGTCGATCATTGATTGTTTTAAACAGACGCTTCGTCGCCGGAGACCGGGCGGATCGGGCGTTTCGAATGGCCAGAAAACTGCATATTTTGGCTATTGTACTAAAATCGCGGTACCTCTATCAATCAGAAGACCCCCTGGGCCCGTTTCCGACCAGGTGTGCTTTGGAATTTGCGCCGAAAAACTGCGCTTTAAGGATTTTAGTTGAAAAAAATGACGCGTATTGTTCGATTCCGCGTAGTCTCTCGCTTGCCCGGTGCGGCAGGTAGGCGGCGCTCAGTGGTGTGCCTATGTACTCAATTTACGAGTATGGTTATGAAATTACGCCTACTTAGCTATTACTACAATCATCCCTAATCAGCTCTAGGTAAAAAGAAATAAAGAAAGTAAGGTAAGTTGATTCATGTTATGGGTCCATCAGTATACAACCGGCTACCGGATAACTTCTTAAGCGCGACGTCTGATAATGCTTTTAAAGCTAAACTCAAAGGCTGGCTAACCGACCAGGCGTTATATGACCTAAAAGAATGGTTTTAGGTAATTTGATAATTTTTGGTTCTATTAGTCTGTGGATCACGTGTTCTTAATTGTTTTTTATTTTATTTTTAATTGATGAGAATTTTAATTTTGTAATTCGATGCTCTTTTAAACGATTTGTGTTTTTACTTTGTATAAATAAATTGACCTGTTATTATTCATAATTATTAATAAATAAACTAAACTAAACTAACTAAATACTGAAGCAGAAATGAGGAGTCAACCACAACAAAAACCCATTATCCCAGAACACACTTCGAGATTCACAGAACTTTGTATATCACGAATCATGGTAATGTAAATTATTTCTGTTCAGCGTAATCATCTTTATCTAGGAGAGGTTGATAGCCAAGCCGTGCACTGTTCGCGCAGTGTAGATTAAAGTGTTGGTTTTTGTACTGTGCCGTCACACTAGAATAACGTAACATAACATCACGCCTGTAATTCCCGAAGGGTTAGGTAGAGGTGTATCTTATGGTACACCCCCATTTCGCTACTTATATTTAAATCCCATGTAATATAGGGGCGAGCCTATAGCGACACTAGAATAAAACACTCCCAAAAAAAATTAAAACTTGAAATCAGCATCGGCAGGTAAAAAATGACAATAACACACCATTAATAAATAGTAATAGTTAATTAGACTTCCAAATTAAAGTCGAAACTCAGTGACGGACACAAAACTATTGAAATACGACTTGTCGTAAAAATCAATGATATACGACAACCATCGAACGCTGATAATTGTAAAGCAATTCGGGATAACAATGAACGACTTCTGGATTTTACCAACATTTTTATTGCACCTCGAAAAGACGATTAACCCCCATAAGACGTGGATCATAAGGCTCTTGATACTAAAATGCAGATGTCTGTTTGTTATAAATAAATCATTAAGGTTGTAGCTGTACAGTATATTGGCAGGTACTGTCTTTATGAGTGAACGTGATCTATGAATGGGTTTCGGGAATTATCGGGACACGGATGCTTTTCTAGTTTTGTGCAACGAATCGGTTTAGGGTAGAATGGACGTCTGTTGGGGGACCACACTTGACAGGGTTGTTTGTAGTTTTGAGGCAGTTGGTTAGACTTCGTAAACATCTGTAATAGGAAATGTTTCAGATGTACCCAGTTTCTCAATGATCGATGACACAGATTTTTTCCGAAAAGTACGTAGCAATCTGGAAACTGTCGTTTGTCTCATTCAAGTCCTGGAAGGTGCAATTAGATGACGGGCAGGAGAGAAGGTGTGGCATATCCTGTGTTGGGGCTCCACACTCGTTTCTCATTGAAAATCTTAATGTTATTGACAACGGACAAGCATGAACTCTGTTATCGTTTCTCCAATCCTTTCACTTTATTTTTTCATTCAAATAGGTTCACAGTTTAATTTTAATATGACTTAAGGACGTTATATTATATAATTTTCGCAGAAATCTAATTTTGATATCACACATCATAACTTGTATTCTGCGAACTTAAAAAACTACCACTCCAATATTTAATCACTGTCTGCCAGAAATAGCAATAATGACAAAGCGGGTGCTTAGGTGGGTACCTATGTACGTATTATATAATCATGGCCAATTTGCAGACAGGTGCGTCTATTCGTCTAAGTTCCCGAGTCACCATAACGTCGCCATCGACAATAGAAGCTACCTTAAATCAAAGCCCAGAATGTCCCAACAATGGGACTTTCGGACTTCTTTGAAGACGCCATTATGCCCACGTGGGACAGGTGATGCGCGCACGCGCACAGCTGCTCGCACAAAAACTACGCTTGCGCAAGATTTTAATCGTATTTTTTTAATCGATGACAGTTCTCTAGGCATTTCGCGCCAATCTAACGGCCTCCCGCGGGCAAGCAGCTGCGCCTGTGTTTTTACCAAAATTCTTGTTCACACTGCATTAATTTCGGGGACCTTTGATCTTGGATAATACGTTGTTAACAAGGAATTTTGTCGATAGTAAGTTGAAAAAGTTAGATTTCCTATAAGTAAAGCCTAGATCCTAATCACAGTATTATATTAGTGTGAATGGTACCTAATCAGTTCAAAATACCACAAGTCGAAAGTGTAAAATATGAAATTGTACACTAAAAAATAAGACGTGCAAGTGAAATCAGCGATATTAGGGTAAAGTGTCCCAAAGGAAAGTTGAAACCCCTAAAAAGTTCTATTGAAACCGATGCTAGCACTTATTGAGTTAATTGACATCATTATAAACTTGTAGCTCTTCGTTTATCATCTTCGTACGTTATCATAATCAAAAAATTACAGAAAATCGTGGAAAAATTTCCGCTCACATTAGCTCCAATAAAAAAACTTTCCATTCACATCACGAACTCAATAAGAATCGCATTTATAATAACCAAGCAAGTAAGCTTCAAGTGCGAATGCGCGATACGTCCCATAGACGTAGCACGAGTAGGTGCGAGTCGGTGTGAGTAGGTGCGAGTACCAGTTGTCACCCCATTAGAATAGGCACGAGACGAGAATACGCGCGCGGCCGCGATTGCCTCGCATCGGATCGCACAATGAGGTACAAAACGCGACTCAACAAAACGATTACCCTCTCGCCCCATGAGAGGTACATACATGCCATGGTTCCGCGAGTGTGCGATGGGCTCTACTTGATACTTAAAGAAACCTGAAACGAGTTATTTTAGGTAAATTGTCGTACTTTGTATGTTCTGTAAGTCTTTTTAATATTTCATCAAAATTGTTGTTAAAAACTTGACTATAAAGAAAGTTGTACAACAACACCGCTCCGCACCGCACCGCTGAGAAATTTATCTATCAAGCACATACAACAACCAAACTTTTGGGTGTTGTGGCGAAACCTTGGGAAAAGCTTTACGTCCAGCTAACTATAGTTAGATTGTGGTTATATTAACCCTTGTACAACTTTCCACTACACCTTGAAGCAACCAACTTTCTAACATCTAAACTACACCAGGTATTTAATAAAACATCCGACAAACGATCAAAACTTCGCACACGGTATCCGGAGCTCCTGTTTGTGAGGTGCGAATAAGTGGTTCCGTGGAAATATTTCAAATCAGAGCGGGCAATGGCAGCGCTATACAGGCAATAACGATTGACGTGACACGCGTGCGGCCCGTGTGTCGACTGCCTAATGTGTGGATGAAAGGCGGGCCTTTCACCCTATTTATTAGGTCTATGTTTTGGAAAAGGTAGGTTTCAAGTATCGCATACATAATGTATCTCTCACCTATCCGTCTTTGTGCTTGAACTGAGTTTTCTTTTCGCGTTTTTGTACGAAGTTTTTTCAGGCGGATTTCTGAAGTCCAATAGTATTAGTAGTTTTTTGGTAAAGGTAGCTTTCTTATGTTTTTTTTCTCGTCTAGCATTGTACTTAAAACTAATATGTATTTGAAAATGGAACACAGAGAACTGAGAAATATTGACACGAAAAAAAAAAACGAGCTCGAATACCAGCCAACACATTCAAAAGTGCCATGAGTACCTACCGTGAAACATTCTTTTTTTGAAACTCACCTCATAATGGAAATACAAAACAACGATCTATTTATTGAATATCTACTATAGCCACCTTGATTGAACCTCCTTGAACTCTAAGTAATCTTATGAAATATCTCGTAATGAATAACAAACGGGACTCGATAAACAATAACTAAGGTACCTACTTACAAACTCCGAACTCAAAGCGGAATGTCGCTGACCCTACAAGCCGTCACCATCATCCAAAATACGTGCTCATTATTGTAATGAAAACAATGAGCAAACAAAAAACCAATTAGTTACGCCACAAATAATATAACGTTTAGAATCTCATTAGTGGACGATTTTGGTATGCGCGCGGGCAATATTCGACGAATTCGGCCACCGCGGATAACGGAAAACGCCGAATCTCGAATGCCGAAAAGCCGAATGGTCGGACCCCGCTCGGTGACATATTGGAATGCGACTCCATTTATCCCCCGCATCCTATTGGAATCCGGAGTGACGCGGCAAATTGGAAATTGCGGCACCATTTTTGGCGTTATTGATAGATAATACTGCTGTAACAGGGAGCGGCAAATGCAAATGTATCCAGGAAACCGGGAATCGCAATCCGAGAATATCCTGGCAAATCCTCAACTGCCTCGCCATCATAAAAGTCCGCGTAATTCGTCTATTTATTCTATTTGCAGAGATCAAGTGCACGAGGTGAGCCCTTAACCGAATTGGTCCCGGCCCGCCGCACTGCACGCATGTCACGCATCGCACGTCAAAGCTCGGACTACCCCCGGACTATATTAAATCACATTTTGACAAGCGCACCGTGAAAAATTAATCGAGTATCGTCGAGTGAGCAGCTGCAAAAAAAAATAAATGAAAATAATTATGAGTCTCGCTAATATTTTGCGGGTTCCGTACTGCGAAATAACTAATACTGTTGGTGGTGGTGCTAATTATTTCGTCAGATGTCAAGTCAAATGTTTCAATGATGGATGGTTCTAGAATCGTGTATTGAATCCATTGTAATATCTTTTATCTTGTGTCTATGTAACCTGCGCCAATGTTAGGGCAATTTATTCGTATATATCACGTTCGTCTGAAGAGTTCGCCAATTTGGGTAGTGTAGCTTATCTAAACTTAACAAAATGTAATTTTTCTTGAACAAAGTATTCTCACTAGCTTCTCTTTTGGAAACTATCGTCTTGTTAGTCAACAAATAGATTTGAACTCTAGCCTGTTGGATTATTTTCTCGTTCAAGGACCTTTACAACTTAATCTAACTGCAATAAATTATTATTTTTTTATAACTACAGTAAAACGGGGCTATTTGGGTTTTTGGGGGCTATTTGATCCCATATAAACCAAAATGTTATTGGGTATTTCCATCAGCATTTTTTCAGTAGTAGCCAATCAAAGTGTCTCTAGACATTGTAAAATAACTTCTACCATACACCAACCGACAGTTATCGATATTTTTGTTCGAAATTCTGGGTCATCGCAAATAGCCCCCAAAACCCAAATAACCCCGTTTTACGGTAGTTATCAAATTGTTTTATTGACAAATCATCAAATCAGTCAGTTCCCAGAACAAAATTTTGCAAAACGTTACAGATAAGAATTTCATCTAATACCTAGTCGAACGTTTTCCCAACGCTACTAATACGGACGGAACCCTAAAAATGAAAACATGATGGCATTTCACTCGGTCCCTGGAGCTAGAAAGGTCATTGGGCAGTCGCTCGTGAAATGTCTCGCCCTCCGGACACCGGCGGCGACTGTACCAATGCGCCATTGGGAATACTAGCACCGATCATCTAAACATGTGGAAATATAAATAATTTAAAAATCTTTGTAATTATTCATAGCAGATATTGGTACTTTAAAATGTTTCAATTTAAACAATTGACGAAAGTACTATGATTATAACCCTCAGATATAAGTTTTGAGTGTAAAATGTCTCGCCCTTTTTTTTTTTTTTTTTTTTTTTAGGATGGGAAATCATCAAATGACTTCTCCCGCTCTGGGCTGAGCAGGAGGGAGTGTCAGACTTTTACTGACTAAAACCCATCCATGTTCCTTCATCGCCCTTTGTGTTCCGGGGCCACGGTATCTCTTTCGAATAGTCCCGCAGCCCCGGCAGGCTTCGGCCCTTGCGGACCCCTTCCTTATTGCTGACTCTCTTTGAGGCGCGCGTGGAACACGAACGCGCCGTCGACACGGCCTGTCGTCATGAGACGGACGGACGGCGAGCTAGCCCATAGCTCCCCGTCCACAGGCCCGCGCCTACGGTGGCCGGTAGCCACCACGTGGACCCCGACGCCCGGGGCGTCTCCCGCGGCGGCCGGGACGTGAGGATATCTCCCTCTCACGTTCCGCCACCTCCTTCGCTAGCATGACTGCTTCGCAGAAGGAGGTGACGGCGTCCCATTCCGTCTCGCTCCGGACCATGGCACGAACCAGGGCCGGAAGCGAGAGGTCGCCGCCGAAAATGTCTCGCCCTACGGATATTGGCGGCGACTGGACCACTGCGCCACTGAGAACACCTAAATATGTGACAGAAACAATTGACGATCATGTAGGAGATTATTCAAGTACACCAACATAGTCCGAACCCGACATATCAGTCAGATAGCGAGCGTTTAAAGAGTCCTAACTACAGCCTCGCCAACCCGATAGTGGTTGTGTCTGTACCATCCAGTCAACTGCGTTGAGGAAGGAGTAAGATTTGATTGAAAGAATCGGAGTCATTAGCTAATTTGCGTTTGTGATAAAGGAGCACGTGTTTAGGAGCTACTGGCAACAACCTCTATGCAGTTTTATCAGCCTACTGAACCAGTATTGCCTTTGGAAAACAATTTGACGAGCGCCTTTAATAAACAAGGTTCTCTTGCATTTGATTGCTATTATTAACGCAGTTTTAGAAACAGGATTCTCGAAGCTGTTGGGTTTGATTCCCAGAAGCATTCCTAGGAAGTAACCCGGTCTCTGGATGTATGCGTGTTTGATGACAATAAGCTCGCCCTCTGTTTCATCGGCCTAAAACTGGCGAACTGTAGATGTTTCGAAACGGTTTAATGTAGAATCTCTCGCAGGTCAGTCAATAACATTCCCAAGAATCATGGCTAACGACTTGTACACATAAACACGATACGACGTTGCATCGTGCAACGACGCGGCATCGTCTCACGATGCGACGGCGCATCGTGGGAATCTACGACGTCGCAACGTGCCACGGTACGACGTCGTTGAAACTATCTTTCGCAGGTGCCGCATTCATTTGTTATTTGCCTAGTGCAGTCCATTTTTCGAAATTGACTGCGACCGACTTCACGACGAAATCGTGACACGTCGCGATGTTGCGATGTCGTAGATTCCCACGATACGACGTCGCATTGTGACACGATGGCGCGTCGTAGTACGATGCGACGTCGTCTCGTGTTTATGTGTACAAGCCGTATTTAAAAAGCAACAACTGTGCGATATTCCTTAGAAATCACGCGAAGACATCCTTACCCATAATATGATAACAGTAACTGTAATTACAACAATATCTCACACAACCATTACGTACACATCTTGTGATAAACGAGATTCTATAATTAAAGAGAAGGGTGTATCCCCTTGATAGTTACCATTAATACTGATATAACACGAAATAATGCAATTAATCCCACACAAACTGTTTTATGAGATCTATCGTGAGAAGTAAGCACTTGTGTTTTGGGTGGGGTAAAAAACAAGGAAAAATAGCGGCTGCGGGATGATAATGTAGCGGGGGTGCAGACGGGCGATGGAAGCGCTGGAATATCAACGGTTGACTATTTTTTGTGAGTTATTTGTTGAAACTGTAGCTTGGCGAAAGGTACTCCATATATTCATTCAACCTGTTCTCCTGCCCTTATCCCAATTTATTTGGGGTCGGCGCAGCATATCTTCCTTTTCCATACTTCTCTATTACTCGTCATCTCATCAGACACCTCCTTTCTTGTCATATCCATATTCCTTCACACTTCACACAGTCTACATACAGTCCATCCATCGTTTCTTTGGAAGTCAAATTTTATCCAATCTATCAGAAAAAATAATTCGTTTTGTCACGAATTACAAAAATAATTTTTGTTTAGCTTCAAAAATTTCACCCCATTCCTTGTTACGAATCCAATGTTTCCAAGGGATATAGTGTGACCCAGTGACTGGGTTGTGGAGGTCAGATAGTTAGCAGCTCTATGCAAAATACTGGTATTCAGCTGCATTCGTTTTGACTGAGAACCGATCCAAGGGTAGTTGGGAAAAGGCTAGGCAGAATGGCAGATGATAATTTAGTATCACAAATATGAAATCCTTCAACTGACAGTAAAAACTAGATCAGCAATTTCCCCACATTTTCTTTGAATTTTGGAGATTTAGCATGACAAAAGTACTGACACCAAGTTTACATAACCCAAAAACTCATCCACTTTTTCGTTGCGCAACAACCACCCAGTCGCCCGTCTGCCCGCCCTCAGGGTAACCGCGGTCGATCCATCACTCGCCTCAGATTAATGTTATGATGTATGCGATACATAATACATTGAATACACGCTGATACGTAGACAGTCGCGATTCTTTCATGCGTAAATCGCACGTGTGTATAATTATCCATTTTTCTTGCATGAAAAGTGACGGTAAATAGGTAGTTTTGGTCGTGTGTATGCAACCTATAATTGGTAGGGCTAATCAACATAGATCAAGTTACTAGTAACGTATTCAATGGGAGCTTTTGGGGATCTCAGACGGTTTGCATCAAGACATTATTGAGAAAAAGATATCCTTGGCAGATTGTAAAACAGTTGGTCTTCTCTTTTCATTGAAGTAGCAAAGGAAGTAAACAAATAATTAAATTTAATTGTTTTGAATTGGTCTTATGTAAGAATACACAGGGTAGGTCGGTTAGTAGTCGTTAGGGTTCAGTTATCAGTCAGATAATTTCATCGCAGGTCGTCGTACCTGACTGCGTGACAAATTAAACAAACTCCCTACTATTGCAAAAATAACAGCTTATAATATTATCACGTACCTCGAAAATAAGCTCACATAATACTTCGTAATCACTATACATCGATACCATCACCGGAGGCGCCCCACCCCTGACCGCCGTACAATTCACGCGCGAACGATCTCACAACAATATCCGACACTAATAAAGGCCTCAATCCATTCAGTGCGCAATATTGTCTACTCTAATTGGCATTAAAATTCGTCGAAAGAACTGAGGTAACCCCAAACAAGCGCTTATCACCACATCAGTGCACTAAAACCCTTCGCCCTCCCCTCGGCCCATCCCCCGCGCCCCTCGGTCTGCGGCTAATGAATATAATAGATGGCCCCCAGGTACGTAAGTTTATCGGTTCAATGAGGACACTCCAATTGAGGTAAGAAATTGATACGAGTATTTTTGGTAATGGTTGTTCTATTTTTCTATTTTGTAACAAGCGGTCTTATATTTTTGGTGGTACTCGTAGATAGTTTGTTTTAATTGTTTTGTTGACGTAAGTGAATTCAATTATAATTTTGGTTATCTACATAATTTTGTTCGTAAAATTATACAGTAGCGCAGTGGTCGAAAGACTAGCCAACATAGTAGTCAGTGAGACTGAACTGTCAGCAGTTATCTTCGTGTGATATCGTCGCCTTTTTAAGACTTTTCATGCAAATCCTACACTTCTATCCACCCAAAGTATGTTATCAAACATTGACGATGGAAATTCCACATATAAAAAAAATACCTTACTCTAAGCTCATAAGTAGACGTGGTACAGTTGAAGTTGTATTGTTACATCCATTGAAGCACACATACGTGAAGAGAATTGACGTAATCTTGATAATTAGCGTTGCGGGCGACGCGTGGGCAGTTTAGCCTCTTGTACTAACACGAGGGCTGAGGATCAGCTTAGATGATAATTAATACCATAGAGCGTTTAGTTGAGAATATAACTCATCAAAAGTCGTTTTTTTTTAAAGTCCTTATTTAAAATTGCTGGTGGTTGAATATGCTGGCCTAAAAAAAAAAATATTTAATTTAGTATCTACAAACCAAAAAGTAAAACATTTTTTAAGGTAATTTTAAATTTGACGCCAGAATTTAATATTGAAAATTCAACGTAATCAATGTCCACAGCGGAGCACAAAGCCGCAGGGTGAAAGCCCTCAAAGGACGCACATATTATATTATAACCAAGCATAATATCTGCGTCGTCACTCAAGCGCAATAAATACCCAAATAAAGCGCAAATAATACCCAAATCGCTCATCAGCGCAACCCAACCTCCCCCAACTATAATTATCTATAATCAGAATATACCCCATCTATAATCAGAGCGAACGCATTGCAATTATTACTATTACCATGTTTTGCATGTGGGCACAGCCGTCGTGATTACCCCTTTGCGCGCCAACCGCTGACGTTCTAACGTTTGTCCAATCAAATCACATTCGAAATATAAATTTCGAAAAAGAACGTAAACACGTAAACATTTTTCCCGCGATATATCGTGCGACAGGACAGTTTTGGCACGTCGCCATAAATTATTCGCAACAGAGGGCCGGCTGACCCCGACCTCCAGTCGATTAACCATCACTAGGTCTTCCTTCAATTTCATATTTATAAACGGGGATTACGCAAAAATGCCAGTGTAATGGATCACCTACAGGACTTAGCAGGGCGGGCCGTTGTCGGACAGCGGGGGGGTGGGGAAGGCAAATTTGAGAGGGACGGGGGTGTGCGGCAAGGGTCTGATCGTCGGACTCATCCATCACGCGGCTCACGCATGTGAATTGGGGCGTTTTATCTGGAGATAGCCGCGGATGGATACCTATTTAAATATTTGGTCGTTTAGCGAGGCGGCCGAGGTATTAGCTGGCGCTGGGTAGGTAGCGACATGACGCTGTAGCTAATGGTGTCATCGCCGCGTACACAAACACAATGTGCTGTACGTTTAACACGGTTATTCGGAGTATTTCAGAGCTTGCGTAGAGAAATATTATTCCGAAGTGCAGTTTCACCACTGAACTTATACGGTCAGCAAATCTTTAATTTTTTGTATGGAAATCCTCATTGATACATGTCTTCTGGGGAAAATAGAGTGATGTCTGACTAAAGCCCCAAGGTTCCTGCCACTACCATGACTCGGAGACCCGGGGGATACCCGTAAATTCGCGTGCATCGCCAATATTGTCTGAAACTACTTATCTTTTAGAAACTATTGAGCTAAATCTAATAGAAAAAACACTTTTGCTTAAACAAAAAGCTCCGAAAAGCTTCGACTATTGTTAGAAGCATTCGTTTAGCTTTAAATGCACGATGAAAATTCGACTACCAGTAGTCCACAGTTATTTTAACTCACGTTTTACATCACGTTCAAAATCATTGAAAGTTTTCTTCGTAGGGGTGGGGGGGGCTCGGCGCCTCCGCATGATTTAAGCGAAAAAAAAATTAACTGATCAGGCGGAAAAGACATGGCATACATCTGAATGTCCGCCAATTTAGACCAACTTTGCGAGTACTGGCGAGCGCCGCATTGGCCGCCGCTGTGGTGCTGGGTAAATATGTATGTTAGTCTGTAAGGTATATATATGATATGGGTCTTTTGTTACCTGAATTAAATTATATATTATATATTATTATTATAGGCCTCTCTTAGCTTGTGAATCTAACACCAACTTTTCTAAAACCATCGACAAAAAAAAACAAAATAATTCAAACTCAGAACAAACATAAAAGCCCCGTTACACCGAGCGAAAAAGTCGACCACGTCGAAACGTCGCAGTCAATCGCGTTCATGTAGCTGTCGCGTCGTCGTGTGGCAGTCGTCGTTGGTGACACGACGCGTCGTTCACACCTCGACAGTGATCGACGTATAGACATGACACAGAAATGACGCACGACAGTGATTTCTATACACATTTACCTGGGATTTTAGAAAAAATCTTTATTACAAATCATGATCTGTCAAAGGACCGATTTGTTCGAGACACCATTGTTTAACTATTGCGTCTACTTTGTGGACAAATCAAGGGAGGCAATCAATTGTAACATTTAAGAATTCTTCGGAAAAACGAATGGAAAAGTCACCTTTAGGGTTGTTAACGCAACAGGAGGAAAAGAAAACAACAAAAACCATACAGTAAAATACTAAAACGAAAACAAACTAGGTATTAAACTTTAGCAACAACAGTCTCGTAAGATTTTAATTATCCTACATAAGTATAGGTATGTAGGTACAGTCGTGGTCTTTTCCGCCTGATCAGTTAAGATTTTTTTCGCTTAAATCATGCGGAGGCGCCGAGCCACTCCACCTTAAACTTTAGGCCTATTAGGAAAGCGTCAACTTTGGCGCGTAAAATAACAATAACTCTCGTTTGGCATGTGTCGCCGATCGGTATTTTTTTCATTAATTATTTCTTATAAAGTCAACGGGGCGGGGATAGAGAGCGTTTCTATGTTTTAAGTGCAAGCAAAAATAAGCTTAGTGGTGATCAGGCGGGAGTGTCCTCGATAGTACCTACACTAAATGCATTGTAAATACAAATATAGTACGTTTCTTTAGAACAATAAATCTTTAAATTTCTGATTAGTTCCTTAACTTCATAAAAGTCTCTACAAACTGCAGGAATTACTAACTTCTATCTGTAACTTTCAGCCTGTAAACGACTGAACATGGATGTATGAATTGGATGACGACGACATATTAACCCCATATATTGTTATCTGTATCTAATACGTACCACAAAGTAGGTCAACATAACATAACACCACGCCTGCAATTCCCGAAGGGTTAGGCGGTGTACTAATAGTACACACACAATTTGATTGTCTTTTTTTTTATTTTTCTCATGTTTCGTTTTAATATCATTTTGTCATAATGTCTATTCCATCTCTTTGTTTCTATTATGTCATGGGTGAGTTTAATAAATACTTTTTCTTTCTTTCTTTCTCTTCTTTCAATTATGGATAACTTATGGGATGAGAAACAGTATCTTTTCTTCTGCAAACCCTAACTGAAGAAGATCTGTCAGTGTCCATGGTCCTCAACTGGTCCGCAATTTGATCGTTTTAATAGTGAAATTACTAGACCTTTATTTCAATGGTAATCAATTTAGATGCAAATAATGCAATATTCGTCACCATATTTTAATTCAGTATTTACATTATTTACTATTTACAAATCTATAATAAAATAAACTAAACTAGCTAACCAACTAAAAACTTTAAAAATGGCGTCAAAAAACTCCTCCTCAACGCTATCAACTGATAATGTCCAGCCCTTGGGTCAAGGGGAGTAACAACTAAGCGTTTTAATTTCCTTGAAAAGGCTGTAAGCGTTCGGACCCCACGGTCCTAGAGTTTCAACCCCAAACGGCTCAAAAATAAGTTACCAATAAGGATACTATATTTTCGCCGGTTGAGGTTCTAGACCTTTTAAGTTTAAAGAAACAAATCTTCAAAGTAACAAAAGAATACTCGCACAGACTTTGATGTAAAACATTTATCAGCAGCAGGGAAACACTCAAACGCACTGACAGAAAAACTATAAGGTGAGGGCATAGGAACGTAGCGGAGCGGGTGAAAATTGTATTTTTTTTTATTTATATTAAATGGGCCCACTCTTGATCTCAAACTTGTACCGAGGACCAGAGATGAGCCGGGGCTGCGGGACTGTTCGAAAGAGATACCGTGGCCCCGGAACACAAAGGGCGAAGAAGGAACATGGATGGGTTTTAGTCAGTAAAAGTCTGACACTCCCTCTCGCTCCGCCCAGAGCGGGAGGAGTCATTTGATGATTTCCCATCCAAATAAAAAATAAAAAAGGACATAGATGAGGCCGACGACAGAACGAGCTAACCCAAAAGAAGCCTATTTAAATACTTTAATATACTTTTCCAGCTCTCTTATTGATCTTTACTTAAAAAAGTAAAGTCGAGGAAAACGATTTAACAAAATTTGTTGTATAAAACAAAGAGAAACAAGTACTAAGCGAATCACAGATATGACAAGTGTTTTTTTATAGGTTTATCTCATCTATCTTTTTTCCCTAATATCTGAATAGGAAAAGTTGGGGAAAAAATAATAAACAGACTACCTCGTTGGCGTGTGATGAGCCTTTCTTAACTTTTTCCTCCACTTTTATTTATTTTTGTCATCTTATGACAAAATTCGGAAAAGTTAAGTACATATATTGTCACTTCGATTTTTCACACGAATTCGACTGTGCGAATTTTACAAACGAAATTGAACGATTAGCACACGCCACATCGTCCCACCGTATCACAACCCTAAGTATAAACCAATGACCTGAAGGTTAGACCATCGCTAACTGTACTCGAATGGACGAATCGTGCCTCTATTTAGTAATAACTAATAGTGTGTAGGTATATAATCCTAAGGCAGTGGTCCCCCAGAAAGCGACTTGCTAACGACTGGTTTCTCGCTCAAGAAACGTAGTTACAAAATATTGTGGTGCTCGTGTTCTTCCCGTCACTGCGATATTTTTTTTCTGGTCTAGTTACGGAAATTAAGGTCAAAGTTCTGACTTCTTCACACCTTTTTTTGTTGGGTGACACCCTGTAACTTCATAGTTGATCGCTAAATGTTCACACCGCAGCTTGCAGGCCTATACTTGCTCGTTTATCGTAGCAACAAGAGGTATCAAAAAAATTAAGAGTAGGTTCTCGTTCAGCGAGTCAGCAACGCTTGCTTGGCAGTCAGATCATTCGCTGGGAGACTCTCGTTTAGTACTCGCATACTAGTGTTCGACTTGCTCGCATATATATCGCATCGTAGCAAGTAATCGCGCACTCGCTAATGGCTCAGTGACAAAACTATCCGACCTACACCCCCGAATCCGATGCTCGCCAATTCAAAATCAAAAGTAATTTATTGAAAATGAGGCTGTAATTCAGAGTTTTTTAAAGGCAATTACACAAAATATAGTCCCCTAAAACGCACGCCATTCGTTTAGAAGTTAGTTGTTAGTTGCTAATAGTTGTCGCGTTTTAGCTTGTCAATAGCGGTCATTGCCCTTTCCCTAATATCTCTTCGTACGAACCAAAACAATGAATTTTTCGTTTTTTTACATGAAAAAATGTGGAAGATCACGATAGATGACAATTCAAGACTTGAACAGGTTTATTTTTGGTTTTTAAAGTTAAGAACTTTAATAGATGTAGGTGAGTCAATGACCGCTATAGACATGTTAACTGGCAGCAACTATAGCTCTACTCGTTTCTCGCTAGTCGCGTGCGGTGAGACAGGACCCTTACTAATATGCATAGTTTTTGCGGTATTGTATTGTATTGACTTGTTTGTTCAAAGTAACGGAGTCTTTAATTATACAAGTTCATGAGTGGTTCAAAAACATTTTTTAAGCGTGCAGAAAGAAAAAGTAGTAAATAGGTAGGTACCTATTTACCTAGAATCCTTGTGAAAGAAGGCTTGAATCTTATGATTAGAGCTCAAATATATAAGGACCTTCTTAGCAGGAAATTAGATGATTGGAAAACAAATAATTTTTAATTTTTTTTTTTGAACAGACTTTTTTTTACAAAATTGTATATTGTTATTGGTTTGGTTGGTTTTGTATTTATATTTAAATGTGTTATACTTTTAATAATTTAATGTAATTTATTTCATCACCACTGCTCTCAAAACGGTGAAGGAAAACATCGTGAGGAAACCGGCATGTCCTAGAATCAACAATTCGAAGACATGTAGGTACCAATCCGCACTGGGCCCGCGTGGTGGATTATATTTTTACATTCCTTCTCATTGAGAGGAGGCCGTGCGTGTCCCAGCTGTAGGAACATTATAGGTTGATGATACCTTTCTCTATTGTATTAACTACTAATTTCTAAAATCACATTGAACATTAACAATACGCTAGACTTATTGTTACTTACAGTCATGACCTAGGAAATGAAAATTATCAACTTTTATTTTGGCACCAACTCGGAAATATGAAAAAATAACTTTTTTTAATGTTATAATCAACGGCTTCTAACTTATCATTCTGTAAAGATTACCCTACCTACTTTTTATACATAATATAAGTAATCTGTTTATTTGTCACATTATTAAAACAATGATTTTCGGTTGTAGGTAATATACATTCGTCAGATGTGACGATTACCTATCATTTATTAGTAATCTAAAAGTCTCTACAGAATTACAGACAGTAATATTACTGAGCTTACAATTTAGTACAGATAAGGAAGTAAGAAGCGAATAAATGGCCTGCACAAAGACATCCCAGCATCCTTATTGACAGACCTACGACCTCTCATTAAAATAAATAGAGGCAACTAAATAAAACGCCAATAAAACAAGTCATAGGAACCAGTGAGTCATCAGAACGAGCGAGCATCGACAGCTGTCCGTCCGTGGTCAGAGAGCGCTTTTATTAAGTTTATAAATAGCCGGGAACCCAAACAAATCGGCGTGCGTCGCGGCAACCGCCCTTGAACTGAGCCGCGGAGGCTTTCGCGCGGCTCGAGCCCGCGCGGGGGCGGGGCCCGGCCGGCCAATCAGCGCCCCTTCACATTTTTCAGCCCCCGCCCGCATCGCCGGACGCTGCCCAAAAACAAAAGGATCAAAGTCGGCGAAACCTATCTCTTTCTTTGTGAGGCCAGCAAACGGGCATCGATGAGAGGATAGATACAGTGTGTCGCGCGGGCGCGAATCGATAAAGCGCGGCCCCGCCGTCGGCGCGGGCTCCCGCCGCCGCGCGCCTGCCCGCCTGCCCGCCCGCCACGGCCATTTGCACGGATGTTTACTATTATATTTATTGAACGGACGCTCCTGAGTGGCGATATAAGAATATTTACAAATCGTAAGCACCCGATTTGGAGCAATTAGGCGCGTATCGCCGCCACTCACCGTGGATCTAAGTGCCCGCTGAATACTCTCGCCGAGTCGCGGCTATCTGCACGTTCCTTACGCCCGTAATATAATAAACACTCGTAAACCGGCTTACACCAATTAGACGGAGAAATTCAAAGGTTATTTGAGAGAGATCATTTATATTCAAATATTATTTAAGTAGGTAGATACGATCTCACGCAGAAATATTCGAACTTTATTGCTTTCAGGATATTATTACGTAATAAAATAAAGGAAACGGATGAAATAAAAATGAACCCTTATATTTACAGGGTTAATTTTAAATGCTGTCGTTTGGGAATGAACAAACGTTTGAATGTTTTTGTTAATGTCCTGAAAAATGTTTGTGTATGAAATAAATGTAAAATATAATATCTTCACATGTATTATTTTTAATGAAGATTAAGACTACTGAATACCTACATAAAAATGCTCGGCAGAACATTTTATTTTTCAGCACAAGCTGAAATTTCGGTGCACTAGTCCGACTCTCACTTGGCCGGTTTTTTCTTTCTAATGATGCTGACGTAGGTAGATAGTGTAATTTATTACTTATTTAGATAATATGAAATTTAATGACCCATCAATATTTCCACAACAAAAGCAAAGCAACTGTTCTTATTTTTCCGTTTCGTTTCTCTATCTTTTTTTGATAAAACTTAAATTTAAAACTAATTACTAAATATTTAAGAACAATTCTAAGATATCAAATATTATTACGTTATTTTCCTGTGTGTAAGTACCTAAATACTCAAAATAAATAACTTAAGTTCAATTAGTAAGTTCTACGAGTAGGTACCTACCTATATATGTTCCCACATCGAACGAAGGTGGAAAACGAAGGAGGAAACCTTTTATTGTAAAAAAAAATATTATTTCTGATTATAGGTTTATGGTAATTATAGTGTGCATATAAAGAGTAGATACCTACTTAAATTATTATTATTTCCATAAGTGGGTGTACTATTAGATACACCTCGGTCTAACGTTAGATCGAGGGTACCTGGGATCACAGGCGTGGTTTAAGTATGTTATGCTCTTTCCTATCTATAGCTGAACTTGTGATAAAATCATTACCACCACCAACCAGAAGTATATACACTCGAGAGCAATGAATCCGGGTCACTTAAAGAATGTTAAAAATCTCGGAAACTAAAAATGATAGGTTAATGCAATAAATTGTATTTAATAGACAATGTAATACTCCTTAAATGAAAGTAAAAAAAATATGAGTCACCATACATTTTATTAACACAAAATTACATAAAGAAAAAAACTGCTGATCTCTCCTTAAAACAAAAATAGGAAACATGAAATTTTTGAACTTTGTTACGATTTTCTTGAATTTTAATACTTCGTATTGCCTCCTCGTGCTTCCATTACTGCGTTTACGCGGTTTGGCATACTGTACACCAAGTTCCTTATACGATTTTGGGGAATATTCTCCCATTCCTCTGTGAGAGCAATTTTGAGCTCACGAAGCGTGATTGGGGGAGGGTTTCGTTGTTTTACGCATCTGCCTAGCTCGTCCCAAGCATGCTCGATCGGGTTGATATCCGGGCTGCGCGCTGGCCACTCCATACGAGTAATGTTCATCTCTTGAAGGTAGTCATTCACAATCCTACCTGTATGAGGTCGGGCATTGTCATGCATAAATATAGCATCCTCACCTAAATTGACCATAAATGGACCAACGTGATCATTGAGGATTTCTTCCACATATCTTACGCTAGTTAAAGAGCCGTTTTCTATGATCACCAGCTCTGTGCGACTTTCAGAAGAAATTCCGGCCCACACAAGTACAGACCCACCACCGTAGGCTACTTTTTCTTCGATGCATGCTTGCTTGAATCTTTCCCCTGGTCTTCGATACACTCTGTGTCTTCCATCGTGCTTGTAGAGCATAAATTTTGATTCGTCGGAGAACATAACTTTTGACCAATCTTCAATACTCCAATTTACGTGGCTCTGGGCATATCTTAGTCTTGAAATACGATGCCCACGCTCCAGTTTAGGGCCGTTTGCAGGTCTAAGGGGTTTTAAGTTAGATTCAGCAAGCCGACGTCTTACTGTCCATGCATTTGGGTTACTTCCTCCGAGGCGTCGAAACTGATTTGTGAGTTCAGTTCCTGTGAGAAAGCGATATCGAAGCATGGTGTTCACCAAGTATCGGTCTTCTCGTGCTGTGGTACACCTGGTTCTGCCCGTTCCTGGTCTGCGTAGGTTAGAACCAGTTTCTTCGTAACGTCGGAGAACTCTTTGTACTGTTGACAGCGACACACCGACAGTCCTGGCTGTATCGCGCTGACTCCGGCCGGTTTCCAGCATTGTAAGTATTCTGGTGCATTCTTCAGGCGTAAGCGACATAATTTCAGCTTGAATAATGAATATAGAGCACTATCAACATGGTTTATGTACCCACATAGATGACAGATTACAAACAAAAGCAAAACTAAATGCTGTAATTTCGTAGTTCCATCTTCGAAAGTGGCCCTTTTTCAAATTTGATTTTTTTATGATATAACTATACAATAACTAAGAAGTTTTAATACCTTCATTTAAGGAGTATTACATTGTCTATTAAATATAATTTATTGCATTAACCTAGCATTTTTAGTTTCCGAGATTTTTAGGATTCTTTAAGTGACCCGGATTCATTGCTCTCGAGTGTATATGTAACCGTAAAATTGTAAAAACCGTTAGATTGTAATCTATCTAGCGAAATTGTTAACTCTCGAAAGATTGTCAACCGAACATACCTACTGCTTACATTTTAACGCATTATTTTTCGGTAGATTATAATCTATCGAAATGAAACCGTAAAATTGTGAAATGCATGCGATCAATATTACCTCTGCCCCCATAATCGGGACTTGAAGCACTCCGACGTTAGGTTAGTTAGGTTCCTTTAAACCCTGCAGACTTAAATAGGAGTCCCGCCTAACGGGGCTTCGTCGACTACGCTTTTTAGTCGAATATAAAGTGTTTTGAGGTTAGGTTACATTAATCGGTTTTTCTCAGGAATGGGAATGTTACCAGGGGGCAAGGGGCACCCCCCTCCCTCCACCCCTGCAAGCGCACGAGGTGAGTTCCGCCGCGTACATTTCACAATTTTACGGTTTCACTTCGATAAATTATAATCTGCCGAAAAATACCGAAAAATCGGTTGACAATCTTTCGAGAGTTTACAATCTCGCTAGATAGATTACAATCTAAAGGGTTTTGCAATTTTACGGTAACATATACACTTTATGGACACTTAGACAGTAGGCCATAATATAATAGGTAAACCTAACTTCGGATTAATAAAAACATGGCTTAACAAATAAATAAAATCGTGACTATTTTTCTGGTCTGCTCTGTCCCGCTCCTTGGGCAAAGGCCTCTGTAATTCTCTTCCCCTTCTCGAAAGCCCGCACATCGTCAAATGAGACTGGGCAGAACATGTCTGCCATAGGCCGGACAAACTGTTTGCAAAAATAGCCCAAAACTGGAGTCCCGAACCGGGACGAACTGGTTCCGTCAGAACTAGAAGGAGGTAGGAGGAAGGTATTGCAAGTGTGTTGAAGTTATTAGTATATAGAGGGATAACGTGACATTTCTTCCATTGGGGATCCAGGCTTAAAGTACCCTATAATAATTTAATAGATTGGGGTCCTAGCATTGCCTGCAATACCTACGAACTCCATACTTACTGGAACACACAGCTTTAAAAATCTGCTGAATTATTTCGAAAGTTTTTTTACTAGTTTGTTGAGAAACATCCTTTATCTATTTTCGTAAGGAAATAATTAAGTAGTTAGTTACAAAAGTAGGTAGTTTCCAGTGATTTCTTTTTTGCCCCTTGAATTTAAAACAGCTTATCCATACAAATTTCCGCCTGATCAGTTAAAAGTTTTTTTGCTTAAATCATGCGGAGGCGCCGAGCCACGCCCCTTAAAATTTAGGCCTATTAGGAAAGCGTCAATTTGGCGCGCAAAATAACAATAATGTCTTGTTTGGCGTGCGTCGTCAGTGCGCTCGGCCGATCGGTATTGTTTTTCATTCATTATTTCTATACAAGTCAACGGGGCGGGGCTAGAGAGCGTTTCTATGTTGCGAGTGCAAGCAAAAATTAGCTTAGTGGTGATCAGGCGGGAGTGTCCACGATAGTACCTATCTACTATTATTTATTTCGGTACCTACTTAATTTTTTTTGGTTCAATGCTTCACTCTAGATAATGTTGAGATATTCACTTTCGGATTTCTCAACAATGTCTCAAAAAAAAAATGTATGGACAATTTTATTTTTAAAGCCGATGAAAAATTACAATGCTGGTGGATCTAGACTAGAATCATGGAGTTAGTTGGTACCTACTGAATGGATTGTAAAAAATCGTGTCACAATGTCCCACACACCGTGCATCTTCACGGATACTTGGGTACCTCAAATTATCATAATTGCCTTGGCAGACAGACTCCCGATCTGTGCACCATGCTTGGTATAGATTGGTGATAGCATCGCCAACCTTCATTCAGGATTCCCGATGTCCGGGGCTGCGGGACTATTCGAAAGAGGTACCGTGGCCCCGGAACACAAAGGGCGACGAAGGAACATGGATGGGTTTTAGTCAGTAAAAGCCTGACACTCCCTCCTGCTCCGCCCAGAGCGGGAGGAGTCATTTGATGATTTCCCATCCGAAAAAAAAAAAAAAATTATTCCCGATGTGAATCAATTAAAGTTCATTTAGCAGACTGCATACATTTGGTAGGTAGGTAGGGCCGCTCGCATTTCAACTCGATAAGGTTACAAAACTGCTCAACCGAACTATTTTTAGCAACAACAAATCCATTTAGAGCAGCGCTGGCCTAGCGCAAGAACAGCGCAGACACTGCAGTATTACCCATTGTCTGTTTCCACTGGGACTCCAATGCGGGCCCTACAGGATAGCAAACTAAAAAGACCAAGACTTCAGAGTTTTAGGTTCGACCATACTACGACCTAATCGTACCCCAGGTACCTACCTACCTATGCACTTTGCTTAATAAGTATTTGCTAGAACCAAACATTCAAAGACATGTGAAATCGCACTGACGCACCCTAGGACCGCACCGACCACATGCTGGTATATGACACGACCCAAACTGAGACTCTCACAGAGATGACTCAGAGGTGGCCTACATCCAGTGCCCCAGCTGTGGGTATACTTTTAGACTGATCATGTTAACGCTAGCAGCAAATTGTATTATTGCCTGCTTGACCGTCGCGTCGCGTCGTAAGGTGTTCAACACTTATTTGAATGAGCCATGTCACTTGGGGTCGGCGCAACACGTTTTTTTCTTCCATTCTCCTCTGTCAACCGCCACGCTATCATTTAGGTACTCCTTTTTCTTTCATATCATTCACAATCCATCCATCGTTTCATCTTCCATCTATCAAAATTTATATTCGTCATATTTTTTTTAAACATGAATTTTACCTATGTTTTAACAAGACAACACTCAAAATCGAAATAGCTACACTAAAAGGAATCGAGTAAATAAGCAAAATGTTTATAATGTAGAAAAGCGGCATCTATCAATAAATGAAGTAACTATCTTAAGCATCGTATGCTGCCATCTAGCGATGGGTTGAAGAACTGTCCCCCTCTGTTGATGCTGACCTGTATTAAAAGCTTAAAATCACCACAGATGGCGCTGTACTTATTTTGGTATACATGGTGACTAAAAATGTTTTTTACATGTTTGGTTTAGAAATAGGTGAAACTTGCTATCAAGGACATAATAAAACAAAACATTATTTTTGATTAAATAAATTCCTACTAAAGCCTTTTTGTAATGTGTTTAATTTCTGCGTAATAAACTACTTTATCGACAGAGCCGTTTCCGGTTCGCGCTCGACGACATCACGCAACGCAAACTCGCGATTGAACCTAACTTCACTTCATAGATGTTCGATCTTTTCAACTACATCGAGGCTTGAGCTTTTTGGGATTACGCTTTTCGGTAATTATTGTTTTACTCGTTGAATACAGTGTGGTTTTGAAATTCTTAATTGTAATTCTAATCAAAGGTGAGTGACGCATTATTTCGAGTGTGGAGTGATCATAAAGCCGTAACAGTTTGGCGCGTTGGTTAGATTCTGTCAACATAGCTAATAAAGTGTTCACACGCAGTTGAGTTTATGCACGTGTAATTACAATACAAACGTGATTTTCCATTTGCAGACATGGCTTTGAGCGTTGCACTACCTCTGGCAGGGTTGGAGACAGAAAATTTTAACTCGTACAGTTCGTTCGGGCATATCATAGACATAGCGGGCCTGTCTCAGTCCCAGTCGAGCCCGAGTCCGTCAGTCTCCAGTGAATCTAGCGGTATCGGGTCGCTGGGGTCGCTCAAATCAGAATCAGTAAACAGCGATTCCCTGCCCTCTAGTCCTCAAACAACAGAGAAGGTGAGTGAACATTTTCGCACTATTTTGTTTGCATTCGTCCTGGCCTTGACCTCTCTATTTTCATAATATTCCGTAATGGCGAATGTCTTACGCTATCAATGTTAGGTACAATATCGACGTGTGATAATGGAAAGATTTCGGAGGCATAGGTTACGTGATACATATTTTTGTGATCTAGTGTGATTGGCAAATGTGTATTAAACATAATCTATCCATTGATGTTCTTGCCAAAACCATTTTACAGCTAGTTTTGGAGTGAGTAGGGAGTTAGGTACCTCTTGGTGTTGTTGAAATCTTTTGTTGTCGTTTTTATCTGGAGTGACGTTATTGTGTCAATGTGTGCATCATTTTCAGAAGCTATTCGAGCCGGTGGTGCAACCCCAGCCGCGTCCCATAGAGAAGAAAGCCGGTGATGTCAAAATCACGTATGAAGGTCGCGATATCCTAAATCTGATGGGTAACCTCACGGACCCACGATGGAGCTACCGCCCCACGGTGCTCCCGCCCAACAACCCGGCACTGTTCTTCGCCAACCGCTCCCAGTATCACCGGTTGGGTCCGTATGGAACTCGCACACAGTACGTAAAGGACTCTTGCCGCCTCTGCGGCTTCTCATGGGTTGTAGCTGCCACAGATTGACGTGACTATGAGTCAGCATAAATCCTGAACAAAGAAATGAGTGGGTACGACTGGAACACATCAGGGTGCATATCAACTTGTCTAACTCTTACAGTCACTTGATGGTGCTCCAAACCATTAATAGCTGGACCATGGCTTTAGTTCATATGTTTTTCGTGGAATTAATTATGACAACTTGTTATTGTTCATATAAATGACAAGAGATGATCTTTTATTTTGCTCATTGTTATCTTTTTGACTTAAGTTTTTACATTCTATTTTACTAATTTGTTACCAAATAAACATGAAATGTTTTAAGTTTTTATGACTGACAAAAAAATTAAATCAAGTTCCTCTAATTGAACTAAAGCCAGTGGTTCTGTGACACTTTCCTATAATATAGTTTTATATGCTTGCCTGTTGTGCTCCGGTTATACAGATGACTGTGGAATATGTATGTGGCCATCGTCGCGCACATTCGTGGAGTTACATTTTAAACGTGACTTAATACTGTGATCTTAATTTAAACAAGACAATTTTTGACAAATTCTGTGAATGGAATGCGTGACGATACATGACTTCGTTTTTGTTTTTAACTTATTTAATTGTGTGATAAAGTTAGGCTTAATTAATACTACGGACTTGCAATGCCATAAATATTTCCAGATTTATTCCAAAAAACAGCATTTCTAGGTCCCAGTCTAATTGAAAAGACAAAATTGGATCAAAACTTTAAAATCTATATTCCATAAATCAACAAGTTAAACTATATCAGTATAGTAATATATTACGCTACACTTAGTTCCTCTTAGAAATGTTAATGATTTGTTTTCCAAAGAATATTATATTAACTATAAATTGTTGAATATACAATTTATATTGATTAGTATAAAATACAAAGGGTGTAACTCAACCCCATGGATTTCGTGTCCAATTACTCTCAAAGCAATATTTAAATTATAGACATTTACATAAGATATATTAATGAGTTATTTCCCACCATTACATGTAACATTTATTATTTAAATATTGTTTTATAATATTCTTTAGTCTTTAAGAGATAATTTAGATATATTCCACAGTCATTTATCAATAGGATCGTCATTGTTTAAACCAAAAGGCTGCTTCTCGGATGTTATTTAAATTTACGATTTTGACGAGATAGGCACGAATTTAAAGCCAAGCTGTAGATTATTTTAAGATGTAATTATCATGATTGTTGGATTTACCGTCCGAGCATTACATAATAATAGTGATGACATATAATCTAGAGAATACGATCTTGACACATTACCCTAAAATCTTCTTATCAACTCAACTATAAAGCTTTGAACAACTCATTTGTAATTATTATATGATGAGCCCATGTGAACATAGTCAAAATGGGTTATCAGTGCATATCATCACAAATTAATGCAGTGATTAGATATTCTAAGGTATTAGTAGTTGTTACTGACCGTTTTAAAACGTTTGAGTCATTGATGTGCTCAGAAACTGGGCTTCTAGTGAAATTATAGTAAGTGTCGTTAACAGACTGGCAATATCTCTATGTACGTGCATATATAAATGTAATATTCGTGGTCTCTTAATTTAGTCAAGATATTTAATAGTGTGAGTCTCTTCAATTACATGTAAGTAAGTAATGTATAACATACTAACTATAACGAATAATTGATACTGTCCTTTTGTGCAACTTTAGTTCTGCTATGTTGTGATCAGCTTTAAATTGGAACTGGAGTATTTGTACACGATAATGTTGACATATTTCCCACATAGTTATTTTTATAAAAAATGTTGATGCGAGACAATACAGTACATAAGTAGTTTTCACAAATTTTCTTTGCATCATACAGTTTGCTTAAAAGTTTGGCAAATATTTTGGAAGGGACCAACATGCGCGAATTGTTTTCTCCAAACAGTAGTTTGTAGAAATATGCATAGTAGTTCACCTCCGCAGCAGTTCTTGTCGTTCGTGATTTAAGGTCACATTGCATTTCAAACGACTAAGTAGTTAATGTCGAGCCATGTCCACAAGCTTTCGTTTCTGTTTTCTCTGTAATCAATGAACTGGGCTATGAACACAAAACTTAAGCAAGTAGTTGAAGTTTTACAAATATTTATTGACGTATTTTATGATTCAGTGGGTAATGACTGAACATATAGCATGGATCTCAGAATGCAGCTAACAGTGATACACATTCTTTATTGCCTTTGTAGGAAGCCTCCCCTTAACATACTGTTGGCGAATAAATAAATAAATATCAATGTTCAGGGGTGGCTTCATTTGCCTAGTGTGCTATATCCTCAGTCACACGGACTCGCAAAATGGTTGTTATTGGTTATTTTAAAATCAAATGTTGCATTCAGATTAATTTTAGTTATTAACTTATAATATGACAAAGCTGCAATCGAATGTAGTTCAAAGGAAAGTATTTGGAGCGATACGCACAGTTAGTAGACTAGCTCTTATTGTGAATGTCTCCATAAGTTAGGTGATCCCCGTAGGCACGACCGGCGCGACGGCGCGCGGCGCGAGCATCAGACAGGCCGAGGTGCGATGCAATATTTGCATTCCAGTTTTGTGTTAAGTTAGCAGCCGAGGGTAGTATTTGTTAATGTTTATTTAATCCACATTGCCAAATATTTTGGTTGTTGTGCTATTTATTACAAAATTTTCTATAATATCAATTTAGTACCTTCCATTAATAAGTGTCTTCAAGTGATTTTACAATGTTTTATCATTTCAATTTTATGCATTTTATTTTGTTTTAGTCAAATCATAATTATACATGATAATATACATAATATGTTGTATTATATATATTGTTCATTCATATGATAAATATTATTTTCTCATTAAACTGTAGTCAAATGACAGTATTTTTATAATGAAAATTGTATAAGGATGAAGGGTTTTTTGCCTGACGCGCGTTGCCAACGCCCTCGGGTCGCGGCAACGCGCGTCCTGTGGGTATTATGTATATCTGATAAGCATTATGTAGGTTTAGCGAAATAGATTAACTCGGAGATGAACTCCAAGTACCAAAACTTATTGGTTCAATGTTGTTGTTCTCGTATTATGGTGATATAGTGCGTCGCGCGCGGCGCAGAGCTCAATATTTTTAGTAACCCTTAAGAAAATTAATACCTCTTTTGAAAAAAAATATAATATATATGATATAGTATATCCAATCGATTATCACGTATTATGTATTTCCCTGTTTATTTTGATGTGATATCATAAATGACTGATCTGAATTTAGTTTTTAAGTTGGTTATTGATATGCAGTGCTATTTCGAGAGTGTAATTAAGATTTAATATTGAAAGTGCCAATGCTCGTAATTTAATCTTTATGACTGTTCCTTTAACGTAGCTGTTTGTAAGGGCTCGGCCCGTTCCTCCTTTGTCAACTTCAGTATAAGCAATCTTCTTTCTTACACTAAGTTTTCAATTTATTGTTACTTTAATTAAATCACGTAACGTGCACAATCTCAGTAATGCTTGCAATATTATGTGTAACATGTTTTATTCCTCACTTATATAATTTATAACCCTGCGTAATGTTAAGAGTACAATATGATGATGTTATATCATTCTAGTATCAAAATTAGCCGAAGATGTTAATATTATTAGTTAGGTAAAATTTTAACATAGCTTTGTATAATTGGGATGTTTTAGTATTTAGAAGTGTATAATTACGGCGTAGTGGCAAGCAGGATGTCTCGTGAATGAAGTGTATAATGTTAGTGGCAATAATACTCGATGTAAGTCCCTGCCAAGAGACTTTTATAGGGCCGCGCACGCCCGCGCCTCCGCGGTCATCGCCGGGCAGCATACACAACTGAACGTAACGAACTAGGCGTTTATTTGTTGTAATTATAATAATAGACGTAGGTATTTTATCGTACTTAAATAATTATTCTTGCGATGCCTTAATTCTGGTTGTCAATTAGACATGTCTCTGCCTAGTGTTATCATTGTTTTTATTTATTTTAGTTCTGCTGTTCCGGTTTCCTCCGCGAACTTCCAGTCCAGGCTGTTCTTTTGAAATGATTTTGAGGTCGATTTATTTTTACCTAAGTGTTCTTATTAAATGTTACCAAAATGTTTTTAATAAAATATTTTTATATGTATCTTGTCGTTTTCATTTTGAGTTTTATATGTAGACATTTCGCTAGGAGCGTTTGTCGTAAACAGAAACCTACCCACCTACATTCAACTAGAAATAGCTGTCTGTAATGACTCGGCAAAGTATAAATAGCTTGGTATTATTTTTTAGTCCTGCATGTGATATATTTTTTCAGCTACACGCTTCACAGTAGAACTAAGTAATAAAATTGGTCACGTTTCTTGGCGTAAACATTTATTTTTGGGCGAGTAGCCAATAACAAAGTTGGACACAGTGTCTGACAAAATTACGTTTACAATTTAAATTGCTTGAATATTTTCTCGCAAGTAAGTATTTACTACATTTTATTGTTTACTAGCCTGAATAATACGGTTTTTGTTTACATTTTACTGAGCTTACGTCTAGTTGTAGGTAGGTAGGTATGGTTGCTACGTTACACCATTTTTAAGGTTCCGTACCCAAAGGGTAAAAACGGGATCCTATTACTACCTATAGTTGCTGCCAGTTAAAATCGCAATAGCGGTCATTGCCCTTTCCTATCTCTTCGTACGAACCAAAATAAATAAACTATCGTTTTTCATTAGAAAAAATGTTGGAAGATCATGATAGATGACGATTCAAGACATGAACACTTGAACAGGCATATTTTTGGATTTCAAAGTTAAGAACATTAATAAAAGTAGGTGGGTCAATGACCGCTATTGCGATCATAACTGGCAGCAACTATAAGACTCCACTGTCCGTCTGTCTGTCACCAGGTTGTATCTCATGAACCGTGATAACTATTAGACAGTTGAAATTTTCACAGAATGTGTATTTCTGGTTGCCGCTATAACAACAAATACAAGAAAAAAAAATAAAGGGGGACCCTACTACGACATTACGGAACCCTTCATGCGCGAGTCCGACTCGCACTTGACCGGTTTTTGTGAAATATGGCCCTGACTGAAAGTGGTGTTGGAATAACCCGTTGCAGTCGTCGATTTATTGCATTGATACATAATTATATTTTAAATTATGTGCAATGAATAGGTACGTATGACGTGGTGGTTTACGTACCTATACATATGTATTTCGATTTTATTGATTGATCTCTATCGTAATCTGTTGACGATAACCCCAAGTTAATAGCTAGGTACTATCTTCAGCGTCAATAACATTTTGCCGATAAGGTGGTTTTATGTGTGTGCGGTCAGAAGATTTTGCAAAATAAGAGCGTGTTCTCAGTTGAAGGTTTACTGAACGACTGAAGATGAAGTTGTGTAGAGTGGTTGAGAGCTTACAGTTAACTTACGAGCTACGTCATACATGGCCTAAGACTAAATAGATATTAAGTATATAATATGCCTACGCGCTACAACATCAACTACCTGAGGAAAAAAGGAGTAGGTAGGTAGTTAGTGGGTAAGTTATCCGCGTTACGAGTTACTGGGAAACTAAATTGGGAAGGAACATTATAAATTCATTCTAATTTTGAATCTGTTCCTACATGTAGGTAGGTACCTTAATACCCTATCTACGTATAAATAGGAGACACCTACGTCGTTGTTATTTATTAAATCTGTAATCTTTCTTCATCATAGCAATTTCATGTACCTACACAGCGGGAGCAAAACAAAGTAGAATAGCGTTCAACATCTAGTTGATTGCAAAAATCAAGTGAAAATGCAGTAGGTAGCTACACTAGCTTCTAAACGAAGCCGTCAACCAAGCGTTCTGTACATCAAAGTAAGTAACTCTACGCAAAAAATATTGCTGGGAGATGACTTTATTTTTTGGGCTGAAAAACCACTTTTTACGGTAAAACTCAATGTAACGCACTCAAAACATTGTGCTGATGGATGCACTAAAACTAGTAAACGGATCATGGAGGAAAGCTACAACCCTAAAAACTAGTAAGTATTTAAAAAAACGTGAAAAAGTTGGAACTTTGACCTCCAATATCTCCGTAACTAGAAGGTTCCCAGGTATGGACTAGATTCTAGACCATACCTGTTTACTTACCACCATTCTAGACTAAGAACAAAAAAATGAGCGCAATGACGGACGGGGAGAACAAGTGCCTTTCGGTTTCGTTAGGGGTCTATTTACACCCTTTATAAGTAACTTGACGACTGTAATCCTTGAAGGTTAGGGTTAGAGAGGTGCACCTACATTTCGCCATTACCTACCTATGTTTTAAGTCTCATTTAATAAGCAGGGCCA
This sequence comes from Xestia rhomboidea, assembly GCA_963853795.1. Lineage (NCBI taxonomy): Eukaryota > Metazoa > Arthropoda > Insecta > Lepidoptera > Noctuidae > Xestia > Xestia rhomboidea. The sequence goes on along the minus strand of OY970764.1, from coordinate 6,340,864 downwards.
TCTTTTCCACTGGGCAAGTGCCTAGGGCCCCACATTCAAGGGGGCCCCACAAGTTCCTGTCAGTATCATAGCAAGTGTTTGTCAAAAGAAACTTAACTTACACACTTACATAGGTACTTATGATTCTCTACCTTTTCAGCATAAGTCAATAGTTAGTTATAAAGTTCTCCGCCTCTACAAAAACTCACACGATTTCTATTTGAACTCCTGTCACAAGAAAACCTAACCTAACCGGGGTCCAAAAAATTCTAGCTAGCTTGCTCGCTCAAGTGTCCAGACCTTCCCTGGTAATAAGCGTCGAGCCTAGTGCCATCAACCGCGCGTTATCACATAATACTTATTATGATAATATTAATGCATAAACTTATCTCTATTAGTCCTGAATAAGGATATCGCAATTAGTGTCTATGCCGAATATTAGCAAGAGATACATACAGGGTGTAAAAAGACTTAACGAAGCCGAAAGGCCCTTGTTCTCCCCGTCATTGCGATCATTTTTTTATTATGCAGCATACCTGGGAAACTTCTAATTACGGAGATATTGGGGGTCAAAGTTCCAACGTTTTGACAAGTTTTTTTTTTTTTTAATACAAGTTTTTAATGTAAGATTTTTACTTTAAACACCTCCACCTCCCCGTACTATTCAATCCATCCATCAGCCCAATGTTTTGAGTGCGTTACATTGAGTTCTACCACAAAACATGATTTTTCACTCCAAAAAAGAAGTCGTTTCCCAGCAATATTTTTTGCGTAAAGTTACTTAGTTTGATGTGTGTAGTTTGATCTGTTTACACCCTGAATCAAAATCAATCCCACATTTCCTTCAATTCCTAGGTAGTACCCATAGTAACTACTCCGTTGGTCTCTCGGTCGCAAGCGCCACTGAGCATGGGGTCCTGATTTCGATTCCCGGGTCGAACAAAAAGTGACTAAGTATGAGGGTTCAACTTTCCGTTGCAACTCGCAGTTCTGTATCTGAGCTGTATTTGATTAATGAAGAACCTCGACCTTATACCATGCATATCTACGATACAATACACATAATTCTATAATAGGTAAAACCGCAGGATACCTTTGGCTTTGCCTTCTTCGATATACGGGGCAGGAAAGGGAAATGAACCCCCAAGCCACGCGCCCCTTATGGCCGTTCTCCCTAACAATAAGCGGAACCTAAATATTCTTGCACAAAACTGATTATTCTACATTACAAAACATAACGCCTGTGATCTCCGAAGGTTTAGGCCTAGGCAGAGGTTTAGCTATTCTATTTCCGAATTAATGTATCTAGGCATCGCTTAGTGTTAGTGAAAATGGGAGATTCACACGAAATGAAGGTGTTCGCTGTCAGAGTCATACATAGATATTCCTATTTTGATAATCTCTCGGGGGTAGATGAAACTAGATGTGTGTGCCATCCTCCCCTAAAAACTCCAACTTACTCCAGTTGTACTTAGGGGAGGATGGCACTTCTTTTCTCATTTGGCCCTATAAAACGGTTTTCTAAGATGGTTGATATAGGTACCTTTGTGATTGAAACTAGAACTTCCTATTAAACTAGAGGTAGACACTTATTACAAAGACACCACACCACACCACACTACACTACACTTTTATACTTTACTAGCTCATTATCAATAATAATATTAATTTAATTTTGCAAATCTAGTTTTTCCCTTTGTTTATTTACTGTGTTCTTCTACCAAAGGTTACAATAATTTGTTAAGATTTAATACTAAAACACTGTTTTTGGGGGGGGGGGGGCTGGTAATCTGTGTGGCAGGGTTTTCCCAGTGCAGATACCAGTTTCCCACAAAGGATTTATCTAATGTAGTATAATCATATTTTTAAGGCGCCTTTGTGGAAGAGAAATAGAATGTTTATTATTATTATTAAAGAGCGCGAGATATTATACACCTGCTCAGGGAAATCACGGCCAAACGTAGCCATTTAAATATTCCCGTTATGCTATCAAACCATGATCCGTAACGCTGAGCGCACTTAGCCGCTGAGTCTTCTCTAGCAAAACGCAATGCCTGTTATCTAAGTAGCTAACAAAGGACAAATGGGCCATTTTGTTGTCTTGTTAGTCGCTGCTGCGCGTGCGCACTCGTGCATTCGTGACGCCTCACCACTAATCTTGAAGGAGACACAAAAGTTGATGGCCTGGTGACTTTTTATTATAATATCATTGGGTCGCAAAGCAAGCGTAGCGAGGACTCCTTAGTCCTGCATATTATATTCGATTCCCGTGTTATCGTTGATTTAAATAGGATTAACACAAATCTGGGGAAATGACAGTGCAGTGTATTGTGTAGGTACTACCTAATATGCAGTCTGGACACCCCTGCCTAACCCATCGGGGGCCACAGGCGTGATAATATGACTGTGATGTGTTTACTAAAGCAAATCCTAGTAATCCTACTTCACTATAAAAAAAAGTCGCCCGCAGCGTCTGTCCTTATGCATCCTTAGGCGCAACGCAAACAGAAGGCGGCGCGGCGAAGATACTGAGAATAAATCATTTTAAATGAAACCTTAACTACTATGACATGCGGTTGAAAAAGCGATGCCAAAGAAAGGCGCGCGGCGCCGCGTGCCTATCTTTCTTTGGCCATGCCATTTTCAACAGCATGTCATAGTAATTAAGGTTTAATTTAAAGTGATTTATTCTCAGTATCTTCGCCGCGCCGCCTTCTGTTTGCGTTGCGCCTTAGATCTTTAAAACTACGCAACGGATTTTGACGCGGGTTTTTTTTTTTGAATAGATAGAGTGATTCAAGAGGAAGGTTTTAGTAGGTATATAATTTGCGAGCGGGCGAAGCCGCGGGTATCAGCTAGTATATTATAAATGCGAAAGTTTATGAGGATGTACTTAGGTATGGATGTTTGTTCCTCCTTCACGCAAAAACGGTTGAACGGATTTAGGTGAAATGTTGGCACAGAGATACTATAAAAGAAACATTTGACTTTTCTTTCGTAAATCCTCAATAGATGTCTCACAGGGGTGTGTCAGACTCCTATTGACTAACGGCCGTTATCTATAACTTAGGTACCTACTATAAACTTACGTATAACTATTGGTTAATGTGCCTTCTTCCGTATAAGCTATCGGTGTTTCTATGAACAAAGAATTCCTATCCGTGTCACCTACCTGTCACTTGATTCATAGAAAAATCAAAGAAAACTTTTCTGTGACGTTTTGTTTCTAACCGTCCAGTTAACAAATTCTCAAACAGACAGAGATAGCAACCTACCGAAACCGGCTAGTAAGTTATTGAAAATGGCCGTAAAACCACAAGGTGTTGCTCCTCGTCATTTCTGGCCTGAGTGCGAGTACACAATTGCATTCTTCTCTATCAGATAGGTACTTTAAAGTATAACCTGGATTGACATATAGATTTTTTACTTTTTACCGGTAGTAGTATGTAGGCTAGTTTCCACCATCAATCAATTGCAAATCTATTTAGTTCGTCAGTTAGAGTAGATATTGGAAAAAAAATGGACACGTATTTTTTGTTTTTGTAAATCAATGAATATTGAAGAAGAACAAAGATAAAACGCATCAAAACTTGGGCGTGGGGGCTCGTGACGTCACAACGCACTAAAAATTATAACACGGCGTGACATAAAGAATTTTAAAAGCGTCATTATCTTCGTCAATTTTGGTTGTAACAAAAGAAAAAATACGAGTCAAATATTTTTTGATAATGTAACTGACTGACTAGGTTAAGTTAGTAGATAAATTAATAATAATTAATTATGATAATTTACCATGTAAGATTTTTTCAGGACACAAGCCTTTTACCGGACGCAGGGCGTGCGAAGCCGTGGGCATAAGCTAGTTATCTCTAAAGGTAGAAACGATGGCTGGAAGGCTCGTCTTGTTCACACCTACGCAAAGTTAATAGATCTATTAATAAAACTAGATAAGCACCCTAAGTTGGTATCGGTAGCATGTTTACATTCAATATACCTAAATATTTATACATTTTAATTAAACTTACCGACAAATCGACAATAACAATTCATAATAACGAAAAACATGAGATCTTATCATTCTGTTGTACCTACTTATTGCAAATCATTATGACAATTTATTTAAATTTTATGACTGCGTGTGAATCATTAATAACCATTGATAGTAAGAATATTATCAGTTTATCACACAAATGATAACATGCACGTCCTTCATCTAATGCATAAAAATAAACAAGAGAAAAAAAACCCAATGAGTAATAAACTGTGAAAATCTAATCATATTATATAAGGAAACAACAATGATAAAAGTACCCAGCTAGTTGTACATAGCTGCTAAGCTATGTCTTTCGTTCGACCGCTTTGATCGAGATTAGCGGTAAACATTGTCTATTTACAAAATGGATGCCTTGGGGCATAAACGCCATCTTTTAAGCATTGTGAACATCGCGAATAACGTAGTGCAAAATAATGGCGGGTTTAGGTTTCACACGAACCCTGCGTTCAGCGCCATCTATTCGTTCGGTGAGTAAGCTGTTCTACCGAACGGAGCGTTGCTGTAATCCAGTGATTTTACGGGATAATAGATGGCGCTGCAAACGCGAGCTTTGAATTTGTTTTCTATAACCGCACGGAGATGGCGCTACCAGTTCTTTTCTTACGAGATTGTATCGTAATGGCTCAAAAATTTGAGATTAGCAAGAAGTTATATTTTACACTTTTGACTCAGTCATATTAACAGCCTTGGCTATTGTTCTTCGAACTGTGGTGCTTAATTATTCTAATTGTAATTAGTTGTGTATCAATATTGTAATAATTATGATTGATCTCAAATGCATTCCATTATAGACACGAATTTAAAATATTTAGAGGGTTGCTCTGACTAGCGGCATTTGTAACTACACGATCTCCACGAGTGTGGTTTTCTTGCAGCTTCGAGCAGCGGTGGCCCAGTGATGGCGGCCTCAACTTACGAGCAGCTCAACTTAAGTCGTGGGTTCAAACCCAGGCAGGCGCATGGCATTACTTTGTGTGATTTATGCCACTGCTCTCAAAACGGTGAAGGAAAACATCGTGAGGAAACCGGCATGGCCTAGAAACAAAAATTCGAAGACATGTGAAATCTACCAACCCGCACTGGGCCCGCGTGGAGGCCTTTCTCTCACCAGTGGGAACATTATAGGCTGATTATGCTAAACGAGAAAACTGCAAAGAAATTAGAAAAAAAATAGCGCTGTCGTGTGCATTGCCTTTTTTCTTTTTCTTCTACTCTACTATTTATGACTGGCCATGTACAGGATGACAGGGAAACTCGACCTATTCCTTGAAAGGGTTATACCTACTAGAGGTCATCATCATCATCATTCTTTTGCCCTTAACCTAATTAATTTGAGGTCGACGTAGCATGTCTTCTTCTTCCATAATTTTCCATAACTCGTCATCTTATCAGACACCTCCTTTCTTGCCATATGATCCTTTACACAGTCCATCCATCGTTTTTGGCCTTCTTCTAGTCTTATAACCATCTACATTGATACTCAAAACTCACGACACAGCTCGGTACACATCCAGTTTTGACCCCTAGTTAACTGGACTTCATTTGTTGCTGACGACCTCTAGTATAATCCTTTTCAAGGAATAGGCTGAGTTTCCCTGACACCCTGTATACAGACAGGCATGAGATGAGACACTGCCGTTAGATTTGAAGATATTCTCGAGACCTTTTTGATGACATAATTATGACGTATGTTGCCTAACTGATAGGGAGGCTCCGAAACAGCTTATTCCGCGGAGCAAATAGCGACAACAATAACCAAAGTTTCAAATAAATCATTACGTCACGAGCCACCAGTCTCTTTCATAAAAAATAAATTTCAACAGCGACAATAAATCCAGGCGCCGCGTCGATTCCCAACATTATTCGCGACAAAATACAATTTCACCAACTACATTGTTCGAAATCATAATGGAATATAGTCAGAATTGTTTTTTACGCTTCGTAATAACCGCGGCAATGATGTTTTTGTTTGGAATATCCACTTTTGTGTAGCCATAATGGGTGTATTCATTCAGACGGGAGCAACTGAAAAGTGTCTCTTTTATCAGTCGCACAATAGGCGGGAATCAAAGAAATTACGAATTCCACGGACCGATGTTCTACGGTGTAAAATAAAGACGGGATTGTGGACGCCTTTGTTGGTTTATAATATTTTCATTGTTGAATAGGTGGCCCGATACAGCTTCTGATATTTATGATAGATATGCATCTCGAAAACAATGCCGTGTTACGTAAACAGTAATAGATAGGCTGCGGTTAGGATACAATATAGGCCAGAATGGATAGGGATAAACTTTAATCCAAATGATTATACAGGGTTTCTGGTAACTCGACGTATTCCTACGTATTACGACGTATATAAAGCAATTAAGGTGAAAGCGTCAGGCTAGCCCGCGAAATTCAAATTTTCTTACGTTTTTTGCAATTTGTAGACCAGTGCTAACAATACTTTAATCAACATACAACCGTATGTTGATTAAAATATTGTTCGCGACTGTAAGACGTATGTAGTTACAGAATTATACAAGTTCATAAAAGTCGAGGAACGACTTTTTCAAGGTCAAAATCATTCCTCGACCTTTATGAACTCGGAGAGTTGTATTGATGATTTTGATGATTATAATTCTGTAACTACTTATGTCTTACAGTCGCGAACAATATTTTAATCAACATACAACCTAGCACTGGTCTGCAAATTGCAAAAAACGTTGGAAAATTTAGATTTCGCGGGCTACACTTGAGCATCCTGTTCATTCAGTAGTTTTTGAGTTAGTTCAATGTTTCGTATTTTTATGAAAATTCCCAGATTAAATCATTTGAAGCCAATTTAAAAATGATTTACGGCGCGACTGTACTGAAATTCAAGTTATTATCATAGCTGATACCGCAGCAGATCTTTTCTAAAAATTAAAAGTTTGATAATGCCTAAACCTTTGGCAAAGATCACTAATTAAACATTAGTATTTTTTGAATTTTTGCCATTACTTCATAAAAAAATATGTATAGTGAAAAAAATACTAAGCCAGATGCACAAATTACTAGGAAAATATCCTTGTCTTATCAGCTATCTAAAATGGTATAGGTACTATAACTTAATGAAAAGTCATAGACTACATCATGAAAATCGTTTTTGATTTGATAATGTTCACGACATTGTTTAGTTTCATTTGATAATGTTCACGACATTGTTTAGTTTGATTTTCCGAATCTTTGACTTTTATTGAGATGCGCGCCTTCCTGTACTAAGTCAAAAACGATTTTCATAATATGGTCCATGACTTTTCAATAAGTTTTATACTATTTTAGATATCAAAATCAAAATCAAAATCAAAGCATTTATTTCAAGTAAGCCAGTTACAGGCACTTTTGAATTGTCGAAACAAAGATGAAAATTAAATGTAGCTACAGTCCCAGTCACAAGACATAAAAACTGTGAAAGTACTGTAGTTGCCCATTCCCTAGCGTAGATCTCTATGGAGAAGAACGGGCAAGAAACTCCATGGACACTCTTTTAAATCAGAATATTGTTACAAAATCTTGGTTACATCATTCATGTTGAGATGGTATATTATGTGAGAACAATGTAGCAAGATGTGCACGTTAAAAGTGTCCACAGTAAAACAAAACAGAAAAAAAAAACAATTCAAAAACTAAAATAATTCATTAAAATAAGCCATGGCAACTGAGAGATGACCAGTCACAACCGACAGCGCCCGTTCACGGACATGACGCATAGATCAGCACCATTCAACTCAACCATTTTGAAGGGAACTAAATGATCCGACACATGCGCCACCATCAGCGAGACTTTTGAGTGAGCATGACATATTCTCAACCGCCAGGGCACATTCAAGTCAAGAAAAGACGTAGGTTTCCAGTGAATGATAGCTTTCTAGTACAAAGTACTCACACAATATGGGCTATGCGATTATATAATACTAAAGAGATTGAATCTATACAATGCAAAGATAGTTGTACAATCTTCAGCAGCTCCAACAATACCATTTAATGCTATCAATTTAAGCGCCCCTGTCCTTGTGGAGCAGGACCAGCATTGAGCCAAGCATTTTTATCAGCGATATAATCGCTCAACTTGTAATATGCTTGCTTACATAGTGTGCGTTTAATACATGTTTTAAATTTCGTCTCATTCAGTTCAAGAATACTTTGTGGAATTTTATTATAGCATCTCAAACAGTACCCCATGAAAGATGAGTCTACTTTAGCGAGTCTGAAGCCTGGCTGAACTAGTTGGTCCCTATTTCTAGTACTGTAATTATGTCTGTCACCCCTTTTACCAAAAAGGTGCAGATTTTTTCTGACGTACATTATGTTTTCGTAGATGTATTGACAATGTACTGTCATGATGCCAATATCCTTAAACAGTTCCCTTAGCGAATCGCGCCTACGAAGATTATATATGGCTCTGATGGCTCTTTTCTGCAGAATAAATATAGACTCAATATCTGCAGCCCGTCCCCATAGCAAAATGCCATAAGACATTATACTATGAAAGTAACTAAAATAAACCAGTCTAGCGGTATCTACATCAGTATACTGACGGATTTTTCTAATGGCATATGCTGCTGAACTTAGCCGCCCCGCAAGAGATGTTAAATGAGAACCCCATTGTAGCCTTGAATCAAGCGTAATCCCCAGGAAAACCGTTTTATCTACGAATTCAAGTTTCTCTTTATTCAGTACTATATCACAATCACTACTTTTAACATTCGGTAAAGCAAATCTTATGCATTTGGTTTTTTTTTCATTTAATACCAAATTGTTTGCTGTGAACCAATTTTGGACCTGAAGTAGGGCATTATTTACGTCATCTAGATTTTGGGCCCGCCTATTTATCTTAAAAATTAAGGAAGTGTCATCAGCAAATAACACCATATTTTGAGGTTGGTTTTTCAATAAATAGGGTAGATCATTTATATATACTAGAAAAAGGAAAGGACCCAATATTGAGCCTTGTGGAACCCCCATTTTTACTTTTAAACCATGTGAATTAACACCATTCATTTGAACATGTTGTTGTCTATCATTCAAATAAGATTTTACCAAACTAATTGCAAGTTTACCCAGTCCGTAATGCTCAAGTTTCAAAAGTAATGTGTCGTGATTTACACAATCAAACGCTTTGGAGAGGTCACAAAAAATTCCTATGGCGTCTTGAGACTCTTCCCACGCAGTAAATATGTGCTTTAATAAGGTTACACCGGCGTCAGTTGTACAACGTCCCTTGGTGAAACCATACTGTTGATCATGTAAGATTCTGTTAGTGTTAAAATGATAGAGCATTTGATTAAGCATTACCTTTTCAAAAACCTTGCTAAAAGCTGATAAGACAGGGATATTTTCTGGTAATTTGTACATCTGGCGTAGTATTTTTTTTTCACTGTACTTAATTGTATATGAAGTAATGGCAAAAATTACAAAAAAAATAATGTTCAATAATGCCACATTTTTAGGCATTATTGAACTTTTAATATTAAATATAAGAGTATTACAGTAGATTGTTGCATCGAGCGCAAAGTGTTATGTTGGTGCCCGAGCGCACGCGAGGGCACTAAATTAACACGAGTGCATTAATTACTCACTTTAGTAATGTGCTTAATCTACTTTTCTTTCAACTACCAATCTACCTACCGAAATAAAATATAACTACTCAAAATAAAAACTCAAGTTAATGAAAACAAAATTTAATTCATTTTCTCCTCAAACATTTAAAACTTACAATTTATTAAATGTGTCGTTATTAAAAGTGAAATTTTGCACTTTTATTAGGGAACATTTATTCTATTCTGGAGTTAAATTCATATCGCTATCGCTGTATCTATATATTTCCATTTTTTTAAACTTTTCTCGCTAAATTTAAAGTATCAAAGTTTTACAATGGTACAAAATACGCGACACTTGATTTTTTACACCAAGTCGGTTTTATTCAGCCGATTTTTATTTACAGCCAGTATCTTTTTGATCTAATGCATACATTTTATATTAAACTTAATGGGAGACAGTAAACCTCTGTGGTAAATTAATATCTAAATAAAAAACAGTGCATTCATGAAAAACTGTGCAACAATGAGATTTCATATAACATTTCTGCACTGTTTTGGTTCTAAGCAAAAAATACGTCCTTTGTGATCGGTTTTGTAGAGATTAATGATAACATTACTACGTAGTTGAAAGAAAAATATATTAACAAAGGTCTGCTGCGGTATCAGTTATGATAGTAACTTAAATTTCAGTACAGTCGCACTGTAAATAATTTTTAAATTGGCTTAAAATGATTTCATCTGGGAATTTACACAAAAAAAAACGAACTAACTCAAAAACTAGGTACCTACTGAATTTCGGTAGAACATTTGGTGGCTTAATTACGTTCATTTTAACCCTACTACGACGTCCTGAAGAATATGTCGAGTTAGTAACCCTGTATACTATACTAGCACTAGCTGTTGCCCGCAACTGCATGGAAATTTTGATGTGTATGTGTAAGACTAAAAAAATAGCCTACAACCTATTCTCAGACCTACCAAAAATACACAAAAAAATTCATAAAAAATCGGTCAAGCCGTTGCGGAGGAGTTCGATAACAAACACTGTGACACGACATTTTTATGTTGGGTGTGGACTGTATGATGGGTTTCTTCAAATAACAACTTCGGACTTGACTCTTCAGAGTTCTATTTATTCTTCAGGGCTAGTTGGTTGCTTGGCGTCTGAACGGCGAGTATTATAAATTAATGCGAAAGTACCTTCTGTCTGTCTACCGGTCTGTTATTACTTTTAACGCCTTGACGACTGGTCGGATAAAATTAGGCACACAGTCTAGAAGTCTAGACCATGAACTGGCGTGACGATATGTCCCTAACCTATTAGGGGCCATCCATAAATTACTTCACACGAATTTCATGATTTTTTGACCCCTCCCTCCCGTCCTTGTCACAGCTGGTTACATTTGTGAGACCCCCCCGCCCTAGTGTGACGTCACATATTTTGCAATTTTACATTTACTAATTATTTAATTTAAAAAGCAGTTCCGAAATTAGTTTCATTTCGATTTAAATTCTTTTTTAATAAAATTAACAACATATGAAACATTTCAAAAAATTAACAAAACTCAAAACGATTAATTATTTTTATTAAAGATACATAAAAAGATTTTGAAATGTGACGTCACGAAATTTAGGAGACCCTCCCACCCCCTTGTCACACAATGTCACACTTCGTCGACCCCCTCCCTCCCCCTTAACGTGTGACGTAATTTATGGATGGCCCCTTACTTTCCTTGAAACCTTTCTCGTTCCAACACCCAGTAAAACCTACATTCAATTAAACCCACTGAACCAAAATCAACGTACACTTGAACAATTACATTCGACCGCTTTTCCGAAGTAACACTTTGACCTTAGGCTGGCCTTGTGTTGTACCGAGTTCCAATAGAATAAGAGGCCAGTTTATACTGGTTTTGCTACCAACGTGCGGCCAACTGTACTTACAGTGAGCAAAATATGTGAATAGAGTGGAATTGAAAGCCGCGGGGCGCTGATTGCCAGCCATATCTTGGATGTATTGACATTCATGAGCCGGTATTGCGACGCTCTCATCAGGCCTAAGGCACAGGGCCCACTGATGACGTTTAGCGACAAGCGGGTAGAGTTAGCAAATTTACTAGAAACGAGTAAGTTAGCGTGTGGCATCAGCTAGTGGGTGAGTTCTAGCTATATCTTGGATCTATTGACATTCATGAGCTGACATGCATGACTGGATTGCGACGCTCTCATCAGGTCAATTCCACCGCTATCGATGTGACGACTAGCTATCGACGATTTATTCGCTCTAGAAATGTACAGACGCCACATCAAGCTAATTATACAATCTGTTAAATTTATTTAATAGATTTTCAACTTTATCGCTAAAGCATTAGGTTCAAGGCTGTATGGGAAAATTTGACAGTTTCAGGTAGCTTGATGTAGTGCTGGTGTCTATACAATGGATAAGAGATCGATGCATATTCCCTTTTCCTGTCCCGTGAACTAGTACTGTGTTTACTTCATGGACATTAAACAGCGAAAACTCTGTCAAATAATGATTGTATTATTAAGATTTGAGAAAAATTATGTTTTCACTATGGTGAATGCAGCGTATACCTCTAAGCGTCAGTTCACACCGAGACGCGACGCGACGCGACGCGGCGCGACGTTACTGGAAGAGACCAGTAATTTCGCGCTGCACCGCGCGCTTCTGCGAGACACATCGCAATGAAATGTGTATCTTTTCGTGTAGTAAATAAAGTTATATTTTGAGTCGCTCTATTAAAATGTGCGCGCAGCGTCTCGTTGTGAATTGACCCTAATAGACATTCATACCAGCACTTTTATATTATTTTTGTTGTTTCCTTTTCATTCTTAGTTTATACTGCTGTTGGTGTACCAAATAAATAAACAGCTCGTTTATAGTCGCTTGTCGCTTTTCGTCAGCAGTGGAACGGTGCCTTATCCACCTTATAAACACATTTTATATAAAAATGTTAAATCGACACGTGTTTGCGGTGAATTTTAATTATAAGATAACCATAGGGAAAAGAAAGAAGATTTTATTGGCTTTTTAGGAAGTTTGTACGATTTGAGCCCGAATCACCTTGCCAGTTTCAACGCTTTTACTTGACTAAAACAGAAGAACTCTTACAAGTTAAGCGAAACTGTTCTGATATGGCCTCCATACCTGCGCAGCTTTTAATCCAAAGAGGACTAACTTAAAGCTTTTCAAAACGCATGTATTTTTTGCTATCTGACTACTATTTTATATAATATGCGAAAGTTTGTCAAGATGAATGGATGTTTGATACTCTTTCACGCTAAAAATACTGAACGGATTTGCATGAAATTTGGCACACAGATAGTACCTATATAACCTGAATTAACACATAGGTAAGCTATTTTTTATATCGGTAAAACGATCCCTTGGGACAACGGACAACTACCCAACACAACGCGTGATGTTACAAAAAATACTAAAATAAACCACATGTGAGCTTTTAACTCTGCCTCGTGAGTGGACGCTAAAGCTGAAAACTCAACTTCAGTGCCTATGGTAATCGGTTCAGTTCCCGCGCAGAACTTGGCCTACGGAAAGCAGGTCTGACTGAGGTTAAAGATGTTCCAGACTAGTAGACGAAGACTTATTAGAGAAGTTGTAACGTCAAAAACCTTTTCGTTTATTGAGTTACCAATTATAAATAAACAATTTTTATGTTTCCTTCACCACTAATTACACAATAGACGCAAATGGCTGTTTATAGTGTGCAGGTCCATACCTCAACACGTAGAAAAGAAGTATACTTATTTGAATGAGTAAGATGGCAAAAACGACAAGTGCCTTGATCCAGCATTTTGATTCATTGTGTTCTGAACTGCTTGCAGAACTTGAAGAGTATGAGTAGGGCCGGCTACCACCACTGCTGCTGGCAGGGTGCTTCTTTATCGTAATCATGGTTATTTAATAACTTTTTATTTTTTTCAAGAAATACTTTTCAAATCCTCACGTTGCATGGGCATTCTTATTTCTAGAACACTTGCTTTTATTGTACTCGAAACAGACTGTTCTCTAGATTTCAATTGCAATTAACTATTTTTTGATTTTGTAAATAGTAATTTACAGTGTAAATAAACGAGTATTTGGATGACAAGATGACAAACTTGACATAAATGGCACAGATCTCTATAAAAATATGAAGACCTGAAAACCTTTTTACTGTTTATTCTTTTTTACACACAACCTCTTTAAACTAAAACCTCTTTGACAGATGAATAGCATCCAGAGCGAGCTATTTTGTTTCCAGCCAGCACTATTGTTCAGACATTATTTTTAATGTTAGTAAGACTTCACTTTGAAATAGAAGAACGAAACCGACTTTCTTAGCTAGTGAAGATGTTTAAAAAGTTCCCCATTGCCTTTTTACGTTAAAGTACCCGTTTTTACACTGAGTCTATCGTATATTTTGAATAGGAATCAGAAAATAGGTATCGCTCAATGAGTAATGTTAAACAGTGGTCCATTGAAACGGCTGAAGCCTTTAGAAAATCACCCTCCTTTCGAGTCGCTTTTTGCAGCCTCTATTTATGTTTTCCACATTTTCCATATAGAATTTCGTGCTTGTGATGTCGACCGAATCTTCCATTGAAATCTCACACTCGGGAGTTGGCAATTCAGTAGTAAATTAACACCATTCAGTAGCGGTCTGGAAGATGCCTGAAAGGTCTGTTTGTGACTTTTATTAATATATGTAGGACTGAAAAAAGCTTCGTTTACAATATATGCTGAGCCAGTATTCAAATATATTCTTACGGTACTTTTTATATCGTCAGATATAGGTGTTCTGTGTAAAGGTTTTGAGGCTTTGATAATTATTTTGAACACTTTAGAAAGCATAGCTTTTTATAATCCTTAATAACTTTTGATTTTAATTTAACTAATATGGAGTCAATAAACTATTTCTCATACTGAGTTTTTACACACAAAGCGAGTTCCTAATACAAAAAAGTCCGACGGCGTTCATAAGAACAACATTGTGTTTCCCTAAATGGATATCTTCATGAAAAATCATCAATTATGTTCAAGGCTTCATAAACATATTTAATGACTAACGCAAGACCCGTTTCCAAAGAATTTCCCATTCAACTCATTTTCCTATTTGGCGGGACACAAAAAGCGGGTGGCTGGTAACACAATTGGGCCAGCTTTTGTTCCACGACGCTCCACCGAGCATTCTTTTACCAGAGCGACTGGAACAACTGTTTCTAGTACGATAGCCTCACAATGCGAACTATTGTCGCCAACGTAATTGTTCCTTGCCTCATCTACTCGAGGGCTAGCTAATAGCGCAGTAATTTTAACACGTAATTGCTCCAGAAATTGCTTAAAAGCGACAAACAAACGCCAAATTATATTCGAACAGTATATTCTAGTATAAAACGTTTCATAAAGCTATTCATCGAGCTAGCTAAGGAGTGAATCTTTATGAATGCGACCAAATTGTATGAGAGTAGTCCTCTTTCAAAACTTCCTATGAATAGTGTTAATTCGCTATAGCGAGTTTGCTCGGAGCTCGTCAATGGACTATTTGGAGACTTGAGAAGCGCGCCGCTTCACAAAGTCGCAATATTGTGTATGGAAAACGCGGGAAATATGAATGGTGGAGGCGACACACGTGTGTAGGCGATTTTGTAAAGAACTCACAATGTTAGAGAATATTTCAACGGTGTCTATTCACACATGTGCCTGTACTG
This sequence comes from Xestia rhomboidea, assembly GCA_963853795.1. Lineage (NCBI taxonomy): Eukaryota > Metazoa > Arthropoda > Insecta > Lepidoptera > Noctuidae > Xestia > Xestia rhomboidea. The sequence continues at coordinate 6,325,534 of OY970764.1, read as the reverse complement.
TTGTACGGCTATACCAAATCTGAAACGGATTTGCAGAAAGGATTATGTTTTATGGTGTGCTTACTTATTGTTGTGTTCAACCTGTTTACGGGTAGGTAAGTAGTGAAAGTTAGGATGCAAGTGAAATATTAAGTACCTACTTACATCTTTTCATTTCAGTGCTGGTATAGCTCTGGATCAAAAGAACTGGGGGCCTAAAATGGCCGCCTTAGCAGAATCAAAATAAGAATCACATTGAAAAAATTAAATTCTTAAAATGGACTTTAATAATTATTAAATAAATTTTCATAAAGTCCATTTTAAGAATTTAAAACTTTTAACGTATTTCTGCTAAAGCGGCCATTTTAGACCCCCTGTAAGTCAAGGGAAATTCCTTTGCCCATCAGTGGGACGGTACGGGCTAACAGTTACCGTTCGTTGAATAACAGTACAGCCTTGCAGGTGTAGCATATTTAAGAGAAATTTTCAACCGTAGTTCGGGTTTTTATTAATAAAATTAAACGTGATGTAAAATCTCTACGTATTTTCGCCTTTACTTATTTATGCATTTCTTCATTTTGGAATAGATGTGACTCAAACATCAGCAAGTGCTAGAAAACCAGCGTCAACCTTTTTCCATAACATAACGTACATAACATTACGCTTGTAATCCCCAAAGGGTTAGACAGAGGCGATCCTCACGTCCCGGCCGCCGCGGGAGACGCCCCGGGCGTCGGGGGCCACGTGGTGGCTTTCGGCCACCGGCGCGGGCCTGTGGACGGGGAGCTATGGGCTAGCTCGCCGTCCGTCCGTCTCATGACGACAGGCCGTGTCGACGGCGCGTTCGTGTTCCACGCGCGCCTCAAAGAGAATTTCGAATTTCGCGGGCTACCCTGGAGCCACCAGGCACCTTAAAAGAGTTAATTTGTGTCTCCACGTTCCAATAGTAATGATTACAACCGAGTTTAAGCAGCAATTACTTGCCAGGTTTCAATAAGCCGCATACCCCCCAGGTTGCTGATACCTGACATAGCTATGCACAGCCAAACAGGAACTCACTTCCGAATACAATGCTGCACTACACCTACTTTACAGTCTACATGAACGACAGCACCGGTACAGTCTACCGTGTCAATGAACAACAAGACACTATCACAAAGCTCGCCCACCACCTACCACACTTTCCGTCGTATTAAAATTCAAACGACACTTAGAACATTGCACATCCGCCAGCTCAGCACTAACGACGAAGTCCACAACAATGCGCCCTCTGAAGAGGCCCGAACAATCGAATGAAGACAATAAGCAGCGATACTCCGAGACAAAAAGAGGCGAAATAAAGGCTCACTTGTTTCCTGGCCGCATTGTGAGGAACGGGAGAGGGCAGAGACAAAAGCGTAATGTGCCACGGGCCCAAACAATGGTGCCGACCCATTATTGTTACAGTAGCGCCGCTTTGCGCTGTGCGCCTGTACGAGGTGGCTCCGAACTTGACATGGAGCTGGCCTTGTCGGCAGCGTCGCGCCGCGTGCGTCGCTGGGATTAATTTCATTCGCGATGTTAATTATCATAAGCATAGCTATTCGCAATTGGAAACAACTTTACAACTACTCTGTGCATCGACAATAGAACATGGAGCATATGGTAAAATTCTATTAAATTTTCTGGTTGGAATTATAGGGAAGTAGAGGGTTGCTCTACTTCACGCGGAACATTGACGTTTCTTTATTATACACAGATAAACCTTCTGGGTATCCCCAGAAGGTTTATCTTAGTTCATTGTGAAAACCGCATCAAATATCGCGAAGATCTAACGACTCAGCCCTACAGACATACACGAAAAGCGACTCTAGTTTTAAATATAGAAATATATTGAAAGTATATAGGATCCCTACAAAATCTTGCAAATAGGCGATCCCAAATTCCTTGATAAATCACACTCTGAATCTACATCTCGTAGACACGTTACGTACACTACACATCATATCAGACAATACTTGCTAATTCCGCAGATGAGGTCCTCATGAGTCCACCGCCCGGTGGAGAGTATCATTTCGTTATCGGGGTCAAAAAGACCGGCCGCCGTTTGATCTCTCGCCTTTATGATTTCTGCAAAGCCGGTGGCGAATCGCACAGTGTGTCGCTCGCCGAATCATGTAGGCACAATATTGAGGTCAAAAATGTGGGAGGATATAATAATTTTGAGATAGTAACACAAAATAGGCATGTCCTTTTCATGTTATTGTATTTTTAACTGCTTGCGTCGTGGAAATTGTTATAGAGACAGAGACTCCCACACGCATCAGCACTGTAAATGTTTTCTTTTTCACTAAAATTAATTCTTAAAAAATATTATCGAAAGGCCATCCAAATTATCCTAAAATACCGACTACCTATCAGTTCGGGGCTCACTGACAAACATTAATTTTTAATCAAGCCGTAGAGAATCACGATGTTTTATTTTGACTTCTGTTAGCCTATATCTACTGTAAACCTATTTCTATTTCTAGCTTAGCGACATTGAAGCACCCTTAAAATGACTCGTATATAAATGAAAACATAGAAAGTTTCAATATTTCTTTCGTCTCTATGCATAAAACAAAGACACCTTCCCTAAGTAAGATCCAAATAACTACAACAAAAATTAAAAAATATAAAGATACCATTTAAATCAGTTTTTGTCCAACTCTGTAGCTGTACGTTGCAATGTGCAACACGCCCGGGCGATGTTGAATGGTGGCCGCAGGGTGAATCTCCGGGACGCATACGAGACGTATCAAAATTCAATCTCTCACTAGATACGATGCAATATTAGAATTGAATTTTACTGGTCATGTTTCCTACTTCGTTATGAATAATATGTGTGCTGCATGCATCGCTACGGAGTTGTGCACAAAGCTGCTCTGATGAAAATGTAAAGTTTGGTCGAGGGATGTTTTGCAAGATGGAAGCTCTAATATCACGCAGATATAGAAAACGATATGATTGCGCATTCACTTGTTGAAACGAGCTAATGTTATTTCTGGTTAATTTCAATGTTTTTTTCGTATGTTTTTTTCCCTACAAGAATTTGACCACGACCATTTTCAATAACTTACTAGCCGGTTTCGGTAGGTTGCTATAACTGTCTGTTTGACATTTTGCTTACTAGACGGTTAGAAACAAAACTTAAACTAAAAGCTTTCTTTGATTTTTCAATGAATCAAGTGACAGGTAGGACACGAATAGGATATTCTTTGTTTAAAGAAACACCGATAGATACGGAACAAGGCACATTAAACAACAGTTATACGTCAGTAAGTTATAGAAAAGTTAAAGTTAAAAAGTAAGTTTAGTAAATAAATAATAAAACGTTGAGATGTTTGACGCAACTGTCAAAGAATGACATCTTCACACTATGAGTCACCAACGTTTTTTGTTATCAGTGTCTAAAAAAAGGTACCTACCTCTAGAAAAAAAACAGATTTTTTCCTGTCTTCAAAAATGACAGATATTAAACGTTAAAGTACGGCCTCACTCGCGCTGACGTGTGACGTCACGCAGCGAGCTGCAAATAATTTTAGTTAATTAATTTAATAACAATAATAGTCAAACACTTAAAATAATAAGTGAAAACCACTTAACAAATACAATTTTATGAACGTAAAAATCCAACCCTGCAATCGGACATGACACTCGCGGCGTGACGTCATCGCAATAGCTCGCGAAGGAACGTAAATTTAAAAAAGCGGTAAAACACTCCTAAAAAAAAAAATCCTGGCCCAATTTCGATTGAATCAAAAACGATTATTATTTGCACGAGTATGCGCATTAAATGCAAAACTTTTATAGTAGGTAATATTTTGATGTGTTGGTGTGACTCATTGGATATAGTTTTGCTGACGTGTCCTACGTGTTATGATTACAATTTCAACTAACCTTCTAGCTTTACTATCTCAATATACATTTTTGTTAACTGTGTTTTTTCTTTCAAAACCATCATACACTAATCCTAACATTTGAAGACTTAAATATTAAAAAAAAAACCTTTTTCAACTCCGATATGACTTTTCCATTAACGATTTCTGATGAAAATTCAACGCGGACAGCGCAGCCCTATCACAAAGCACAATTAATAAAATTTCGCTATGGACAGAAGGGGTCTTTTGTCCACTTTATTCATATGCTAACTCCAGCCGACTCCTATTTTATCTGAGTACTTCATTGTACTTCAAAAACAATAGAGAAATTGCGACGCGACGCGGCAATCGTTGTGACATGTCTGTAGATTGTGGAACAGTGTAAAGTTTTGTATTTTGGTTGAAAATTATTATTACTGGTAGATGTGTATTATTTAATACATATATTTTTTTTAACTAAAATAGGGGAAGTACGGGTAGAATTTTAGTTTTATAACACAAATCGCGGAGTAAACGTTAAGTAAATACGAACGATTGTAAACATGCATTCGTGTCAAACACAAGATATACTTAGTTTTAAGTTTTCATATTATCATGTAAGGGTCGTACTTATTGTGCTTGTTGCAAAAATATAGGATAGGATAGAAAAGTTTTAATGCCTATTAAAACATTGTACGTTACGTTTACGTAGCGCATTAGAGTTAGGCGAGTAACCATGTCCACGAACGTCTTAGAATATCAAAATTCCTTCAAATATTTAAACCAATAAGGAGCAAGAATCTTGCGTAACATTTTTAAACCGCTGCGAAGCCTGCGAATAGCTTCAGGTGGAAAGAAAACAATGAAACGCATTGTAAAAAAAGAACTGAGTTTTCAAAACATGGGCCCACTTAGTACTGAAAGAAAATCTCTGTTTATAACATTGTTTGAGACTTCCATAAAGTAAAGGTTTAACTAAAAATTTAAAGAATAAAGCTATAGTATAGTTTTGTTTCTATTCAAAAATGGATAGAATTTACATAAAATTTAAGTACGTAGGCGTCTCGCGTTCAGCTGGGGCTTCTAAGCGTTTATAAGTATCCATTACAGCAGCCAAACGGTTAATACATAGTTTTAAAGGCTTTTTCTTTGGTAAAGGAGTTTCCTTAGACCAATCAGAATACTTACAAAGATAAACATCAAAATCAACTACAATTATCAATTCATCCTTTATCAGTAGGTACGCCATAAGGTCAATCTGCTGAATCACTATCGCCAAACAATAGATAGTGGTCCGAAACTCAGGTTCCATTGTAATGAATTAATTAATAAAATCAGTAGGACGGGCGGGGGTGGCCATTGTCCAGCGGGGATGGATCTGATCTCATTAACCAGTCATTGTGGCGGTGGAACAATGGTGGTCAGTACCCACGAGTGGTGGATGTCGCGTCATCCCTTCCCTGTGCTTCGTAATGAGGGTGATATTGTTTTGGTTAAACTTTGTGTAGTTATTGAACGCAAGATTCTTTTGACAGGTGGCCATAGTCGGTACTAAACGCCGCCATTTTGTTTTTCCAATACTGTTTCCATAGACAATTACATATGTTTACCATCAACGCCCAGCTGCCAATGTCACTAATGTGCCAAAAGAACCATACACTTCAACCAACTAATCTCTACGGGCGGGAAAACACAGAACAAAATAAATGTAATGTAAGCTCATAAAAGCGCAGGAATTACTTTTTCAAGGTCAAAGTCATTTCTGCACCTTTATGCGCTTGGAGGGTTGTATTGATGATTTTGATATTATAATTCTATAACTACATACATAAGTGTTACAGCCGCAAATCATATTTTAATCAACATACAACCTGACACTGGGCTGCAAATTGCAAAAAACGTAAGAAAATTTGAATTTCGCGGGCTACCCTGGAGCATCAGTGGTCATACTATACTGCACCATGCCTATACTTGTGTTTTACCGCGGCTTCACTCCCATGAACTGTCCTTCAAGAAATGTGCCGTTTTTCCTGTAAAATATCACACCCCGGACCTTAAACAAACCTTACGCAATAATCACGACAAACCGGTGTTCCCTTGTTGCGTAAATTACCTAGTAAATTCGACTCTTACACATTTCCAGCAAACTTGAAAAAAATACTTAAGTAGGTATTGAAAATCTTGCGAAATACTCAAGTTGCGGAAAAATTTTCAACAAAGTCATGCTAGCGAAGGAGGTGGCGGAACGTGAGAGCGAGAGAACCTCACTTCCCCGCCCCAACGGGAGACGCCCCGGGCGTTGGGGGCCACGTGATGGCCAACGGCCACCGTAGGCGCGAGCCTGTGGACGGTGAGCTATGGGCTAGCTCGCCGTCCGTCCGTCTCATGATGACAGGCCGTGTCGACAGCGCGGTCGTGTTCCACGCGCGCCTCAAAGAGAGTCAGCTAAAAGGAAGGGGTCCGCAAGGGCCGACGCCTGCCGGGGCTGCGGGACTGTCGAAAGAGATACCGTGGCCCCGGAACACAAAGGGCGATGAAGGAACATGGATGGGTTTTAGTCAGTAAAAGTCTGACACTCCCTCCTGCTCCGCCCAAAGCGGGAGGAGTCATTTGATGATTTCCCATCTGAAAAAAAAAGATAAAAAGAAGGTATTAACAACCTTGCGAAATACCTACTCAAGTTGCGGAAGAATTTTCAACAAAGTTTACGAAACCAAATTACTTACAACTTTAGCTAGCTCCGCATAATTTTAAAGAGTATAAACATCTTAGGGGAATGGCGATTAGATCAATACTTGCGAAACCATATTAATTTGTTTGTAAAAAGTAAGTTTCTAAAGTTCGTAGCATTACGTAGCCGCGTGCTACGCCGTACTACGCAGTACTACGAAGCTACGGATTTTCTCCTAAGCTTACCTGCAAACTTTTTATTGTGATTCAAAATAAACGAAATTGAGAGTTAATTACTTGCTCATTGGTACTCATCTGGTTCGAAAACAAATCTAAGAAATTAAATTTCAAAGTAAAATTACGGAAGAGGTTGATTTTGTTTGTTAATTTAAACTTAATTCGGATGTAGATTTTAGATTTTTTGGGACATGATCGACACTCTCGATCATGAACATTGTAATCGTAGTAAGTGCTGAACATCTTTCTGTAAAATTATTTGAAAATTTTAGGCACAAGATAAGGTTTCTTGGTATGTATTTACGCTCAACGCAAGTTTAATCTCAAATTCTTTATCGCATGTACACGGGACTTCAATTAACACTATACACAATCCCCTTATTGTTAACCGACAACCCAAGGTCGATAAACCGTAACAAAACTATCCGACCAAACGCTGAAAAGGAAAGAAAATTCTTACGTACAAAAGTCTCCGCGACGGACAATAGATGGCGCTTGATCTAGATAACGATATGTTAACATTGTCACAATGGCGGCGGTAATGGTGCGATTGTACTGCTTGGCACAATGCTTTTAGATGTCACCTCCAACAATGGACTCGTTCGATATCTGCTACTGTTGTGCCCGCTCACTCAAACGGCCAAATCGAATGAAAATCGTTTTAGTAACTAACGTTGAAGTCATGACGAGACGCGTGACGGGCGACGTGACTTAAATGTCGCACGTGTTGCGACGTGGGTCTTGCATACTTAGTTATAACGGGGTGACTAAAATCACTCTGGGCTCGCGTGTCTCTCGGTTCCGCCTCAAACGTCTTGATAGCTACAAAATTGGTATTTAATCAACTAATCATGCAACTTGCTCGTATTCGTAATGTTTTCCAACCAAGAAGCGCACAGTATTTTTTTATGCAATCATTCATTGATTTTCAAAGACCGTTGACTGTTCCTGTCTACAGCCGTCTCGTTTGTCTTCCAAACGTTTTTACAAAGATTAACTACAAATTAATTCCGTCCCCGTACATTTGTGCAAGAAAAGTTTTATTTTACAACGTAGTTTCAGATAACATTTGAATAAAATACAAAAGGAGACAAAATAACGAAACATCATCATACGTGCTTCACGTAATACAAAAAAGCTCATCAATTCCTCACAGTCGAAAAAACGCATGAGGACTTCGAGTACCATAAAGTAACCATTGACGCATAAAGCCGACTCATTAGAGATTCCCTTATAAAAAGCTACCGATATTTTGAACAGACTTTCGCTTTAAGTTCCACAACACATTGCACAAATCAGTGCAAACATTCTGGCGCCACTACATTCACAAATGAGTCATCATCCATTTGTTAGGAGTTGAATAATAAGCGATTGATAAAATCGTCCAACTGTCTGTGACAATTCGCACTCGAATCCGACGCAACAACAATGGTTCGGCACCACGGACCCCCCTCCCCCTTTCACACAAAACAATACTTGGCATTAGAGGGGTGCTAAAGGGTGCTTCGAGAGGTCTCCGAAAGCTGGTCGCTGGTTCAAAAGCCGCCCACCAACTATTCAGTGTGATGTTATTCAACTCATGATGGATCACAATTTCAGACAACATTGTATGGAAACAAATGAAGTAGTACAATAGGAATGGATGTGATTTATTTAAGTTCTGTTGTCTTTTTAATTGTTTTAGGGCGAAATTATTTTAGGGACTAAGTAAAGTTTTGGTATGACGCAGTGCCTATCACAGACTAAAGGTGCTACTTTATGAAAGCTTCTTTTATATTCACATAAAAGGTACTTGACTAAACAATAATACAAATCAAGCAATTAGGAATAACACAAATAAGGAGTATGCTTTTAAAAATGCAACTTGAAAATATAGGGAGGCACTATTATTCTTTCTTTTCGTGTGGTTAGTGCCTAACCTAGTGTCGGAGTTTTTATGCTACCTATGGGCCTCTGACTTTACATGCCGTCGAGAAAATCTCTCAGGTATGCTGGTTGGGTTTCCTCCCGATGTATACCTTCACCGCAGCAAGTATTTTTTAAATAATACAATACAGAGTAATTAGTATTCTGTAAATAGGCATACCAGTTAAGAGTCGATTTTTAAAGCTTTTGAAAATTATTTAATTTTCGTTGCCATGGTTTTTCTTTCAGGATAGTCTAGACTTTTCAGGTTAAATAAATGATTTCTATAAAACCAAGTCACACTTCACTAGTTTTTTTTTCTGGCCCAAACCAAACCTCGATGGACTAAAAAAAGTACCCCGTAAGCAAGCTTGTTATTAACCGACTTCAAAACAGGAGGTTCTATGTTCAACTGTATGTTTTTTTTATGTATGTTCACCGATTTCTCCCCCATTTGTGGACCGATTCTCCAAATCCTTTTTTATTTGACAGGTATACTTTTGAGGTAGTCCCATTTAAATTTGGTGAAGATCTGGTGCTGATCTTCGGAGATATACAATGGAACTCTTCAAAAATACAAGGCAAATCTGTCGTGATTGCTGCAATCGCTTGGATGTTTATTGGTTATACAACATCATGACGTAACATCACGCCTGTATGCTCTGAGGGGGTACGCAGATGTGTACAATACACCCAGATTTCGACAGTTAGGTATGTTTAGTTCCGTTTATTCGGGATAAGCCTATTTCCATGACATGTATTGTTAGCAATGTAAAATACATGCATAGCAAATAAAGGGTGTAAAAAACCTCTTGACGAAGCCGAAAGGCACTTGTTCTCCCCATCATTGCGATCATTTTTTTGTTCTAGACCTTACCTAGAAACCTTCTAGTTACGGAGAAATTGGGGGTCAAAGTTCCAACTTTTTAATTTAGTTTTTTTTTTTTAAATACATGTTTTTAATGTAAGATTTTTACTTTAAACACCTCCACGACCCCCGTACTATTCAATCCATCCATCAGCACAATGTTTTGAGTGCGTTACATTGTGTTTTACCACAAAACATGTTTTTTCATCCCAAAAAAAAAGTCCTTTCCCAGCAATAATTTTTGCGTAAAGTTACTTAGTAGTCACCGACTTCTGAAGCTAAAGTTATGTTTCACTTTTTTGTTTTTGAAGTTAGTTTTATTTTTTGCTAATAAGTTTTTTTTTAATTTTTGTATTGAATGAGGAATTTGTAAAAGGGTGGACTGTATAAAGGATGATAAGGCAAGAAAGGAGGTGTCTGATGAGATGACGAGTAATAGAGAAGTATGGAAGAAGAAGACATGCTGCGCCGACTGATAGTGAATTCGTATGGATTAGGCAAGAGAATCATGAACATGATGAAAACCTTTTAGAAGCATAAAGACCCTGTGACCAAAATACAAATTATCTATTGAATATCAACACATAATAATTGACATGCCCACATACAATCATAACCATCTAACACGCATGTTATACAGGAGGCGTAGATTAATATACTCCGGAAACAAATATAGGGTGTGTACATGGATATCTGTCGATTGACCGTGAGGGACGACACGATACCGGAGATATGGGTTATCGCGTATCCCGACCTATTGAATTGTTATCGAGACCTGGAATTAATGGAGGTCGCGTTTGTAAGCTAATATTTGTCCTGTAAAATGAACAAAAGTATTTGGGGGTGCGTTCAATTTATCATGTTTAAGAGACAATCGTAGCTAGCTGGATATTTGAAAGTGTGTATAAAAAATTGCAAATCTATTTAGTCCGTCAGTTAGAATATTGGAAATTAATGGACATATGTATTTTTTGTTTTTGTAAATCAATGAATATTGACAAAGATAAAACGCATCATAACTCGGGAGTGGGGGCTCGTGACTTCAGAACTAGCTAAAAATTATACTATGGCGTGACGTATTTAGAATTTTAAAAGCGTCGTATCTTCGTCAATTTTGGTTTACGTAACAAAAGAAAAAACACGGGCCAAATATTTTTTGATAATCTAAGTGACGGACTAATTCGATTTTTTTTGTCGTCTCGCCTATTGTTTTAATTCCATTTACTGAAATGCTAATGCATTTTACAGTAATTTTGGCTGTAACATCATCACTTATCATAACATCTATTCCCCGAAGAGGTTAGCTTTAGCCTAACCTCTCGAGTGTAGTTGTACCTATTAGTGAGTAACCCAAAAACCCAATCAGTTTGCCCAACTGAGTAACAAAGTTTAGCGTAAAGCACAATCGGGCTTGCCTTCACTAAAGCCACGGGTCTACACTACAACCCGTCCCATTATAAAAACACAAAGACAAAGTCGACAATAATGTAACCCGTCACTACCACGCGATAATATCCAATTCCTACAACATTTCAATTATTCGCGTACGTACATACTCACGAGAGGGTATATTGTTCGTGCTGATAATAGGAAAATCTGTCAACACGGGTACAATACAGGATGTTACATGGATCAGGAATTAGCAGACATTGTCCCAGCACAATGGAGAGGCCGGCGGCGGAGACGTCGCAATATAATTAGATAACATTACTACATATTTCGTACCACCCTTGGACCACACTGACACTAGGTTAGGCACTAACCGCACAATAAAGAAAGACCACCTAAACATTTCAAAAGAAAACCTAAATTATTCACATCCGCACATAAATGATAAATAACAACACTGCAATAAAAGTGAGACGTATAAAATGATACGTATTTCATTCCCCTCCAAATGTAAGAACGCAAATTGAGTGTTTGCAGTGCACTTCATTTTGAAAGCTTCCTGTTGCCACAGTGATGCAGTTCCTCTGCTAGTTGAAGAAATATGTCAGGGGTGTCACACACATTTACTGGCCGGTTTCATTCTGCAAAGTCGGTCGAAAAATTAGGTTTAAGGGGCCATGAAGATATAAAAATTGACGGTTATTAAACAAATTCAGCTATTCTAAACACTTTGAGCGAATAGGTTACAGTTCTAGACACTCTTAGGAGCATCAACTGTTGTTTTAATAACCAACGATTTTTTTTGTTACAGTCGTTCGGAACCGCCTGAACACGAGGTCCTAGGTTCGATTCCGGGGTTGGACAAAGGGTTATTGGGATTTCAATCAGAAAATTACCGAGGAGCAGCCACGGAGTCTGGATTTGTTTGTGCTCGCCCCCTATTACATGGGACTTAAAACATAACTGGCGACATGCGGGTGTACTCTTCGGGACAGTACACCTCTGCCTAAACCTTAGAATACAGGCGTGATATTATTTCGTTCGGGAAAAAAGCCGCTCACCTTAGTTCGAATTGAATACGCGTATAAATAATTGCTTCGGGTCGGTATTTGTTGTTCAAGAAATTGGTCCGGTCAAATCGAATGTGCCGAACCGCGTAAGTCTGTAGCAGCCCTTACACACCGAATAATGTAACTTGATAATGTGTGAGGGTGACAAATGACGATCTTCTCGATATGTTACACGCGTGTCAAATGTTTTTGACAACTTAATACATAGAGAGTGTTGCCTAGCTGCGGTGGTGACGAGATATTTTTGTATTCGTTTTTCTGGCCTGGATGTTGTACCGTCAAGGGGACCAGTTGTCGAGTAAATTCACACGCTACGTCGATACGACTATATCAGTTGGTAGTCAAGTTGTTTAACAAATAATATCTCCAACTTTACATCAGAGGCAGCTTTTTGATATCATGTGGATGTTATCGTTTCTATTTTTAAAATCTGTTTAGGAATTGTGTCTTCTTCTAAAACAACATTCATCAATATTATATCGGGAAATTCCTTTCTTTTATAGCTTCTCTATTTTCTACTTGTTTTGGTCGTAGGTTCGAATATTTTAGACATACACAGCCATATATTTCATTTGAAGCAACCAGCAGGGCTACAAAAACAATACACTAACCAATATTCACTATGAAACGTTCCCTTTACTTACAACAACAACATAACCATACGTCACGCTGTATGCATTAACATGATGAAATTACAACACAACTCTATTGAGATCTTAACAATGCCGTAACTGGCTGAGTTGACGTGAATATAAATTGTATAATCGGCGGCTTACCGACCGTGCTTTTGTCACAGCCTGCTACGTCACATGACGAGACGTATGCTAAGTATATTCAGCTAATGGATAAGTGATCAAGACGTGACGTTATTATTATAGGAGATTATTTGTGTTGCGATAATGGAAACTATATAGTTAGGTGCAGGCAAAAACCTGAATTTGAAATTCTGACAATTCTCATTTGCACTACAATAATGCATTGATTTATAGTATATTAAATAAGTTTCTGAAACATTATCCTTCACTTTATGACACTTATTCTCAGTAAAAGAATCATAATCGATATTTAAATACAGGGTGTAAACAACCTCAACTGCACGAAGCCGTCAACCAAGTAGTTTCTGTACCTACATCAAACTAACTTTAACAACGTAACTTTACGCAAAAATGATTGCTGGGAAACGACTTTTTTTTTGGGGTGAAAAATCATGTTTTGCAAAACTAAGTACTAAACTTTTAATTTTTTTTTTCTAAACTGTAGAAGTTAGAAATTAAAAAAAAAACGTTTTATAGCAATTTTTATCAGCTTTCTTTTAAACTATAGTAAATTATACCTTAGTAACATTTTTAAGTCTAAAAAAAGGTAAAACAATAAAAATAGCCGTTTTTAGCTTAGTGTCATAAAACTCAATTAACATTTTTTTAAATAACTAATTAACTGGTATTGCCTCCTCGGGCTCTGCTTACAGCTTCGAATCGATTTGGCATACTGAACACGAGGTTTCGGAGCCGATGTTGGGGAATATTCTCCCATTCTAGGCCTGTTTCAGTGCCCTGAGGGTGGTAGGTGGTGGTCTGCGGCTTCTGACTAGCCTCCCTAGCTCATCCCAGGCGTGCTCAATCGGGTTGAGATCAAGATCTTGATGGCCAAGCCATCACGCTGATACCAAAACATCCTGAATATACTTGCACGACCCGAGCCGTGTGTGGCCGGGCATTATCATGCATCAGCAACGGCCCTGCATACTCATTGAGAATTTCCTGGGTATATCTTTCCCCAGTCAGAGTGCCATTTTCTATGGCCACTAACTCTGTGCGACCTTCTGAAGATATGCCAGCCCATATGTACACTGCCTCCACCGTACTGGACTCTTTCTGAGAAGCAGGCTTGAAGGAATCGCTCACCAGGTCGCCTGTAGACACCGCCTTCCATCAGTTTTTATGTACAAAATTAAACTCTTTTTCGAGTCCTTTTTGTTTCGAAAGTATATCTTGTGTACTTAAAAAGTTATTGCAATTTTAAAAGTGTGATACTTAGTTTTGCAGGCCAGTGTATATCATCATGATCATCATCCACATCCCGACTTCACCTCCTGCTAAATAAAGTAAAGTAAGTACTGTGCTGGAATTAGCCGTCTCTTTGTCTCCACGCTCCAGTGCAAGCCTTCCAAGTATTACCCGCGATGGCCACAATATCGTCTGCCTATTCATATAACACATCACATTCCGGGATAAAAGTAGTTTCAGAAGGTATCAGGACACTTGCGCGAAAGACGTTTGCGCTTGGACACTTGCGCGAATGGACTTTTGCGCACTCAGGACACTTGCGCGAATGAACTTTTGAGTGAAAGAACACTTGCACAACTGGACCTTTGCGCGACTTATTCATCATGGGTGTCGTTTTCATGGTTTTCGGGGTCGCTGTTAACGAAAATGAGGTCAAAATGAAAATCCAATCTGGCGCAAGTCGGCGCCATCCACGTGCGTGCGTGAGTCCAGTCGCGCAAAAGTCCATACGCGTATGAGTCTTTTCGCGGAAGTGTGTTCGCGCAAGTGTCTTTCGCGCAAACGTCTTTCGCGCAAAAGTACCAGATCCGTTTCAGAACAATTTGTCTGATATTCCACGACATGTTCTTCAAGTTACCCCAATCGGAAGCCTCACATTAGACAGACAATGAAACCCTAGGGTGTGCGGCCATTTCAACTACGAGTATTATATGTTATGCGGGCTCTATGCCTGAAGGTTAGCTGTGTGCTAGCTCTTCCATAAGTTCATACTGTAAGATTAAGATATACTTTTCTCTTTGCGTTCTTCTTCCCAATATTAATAAGTGATATAAGTATAGTAAACACCGCGGGCCTGTGGACGGGGAGCTAAGGGCTAGCTCGCCGTCCGTCCGTCTCATGACGACAGGCCGTGTCGACGGCGCGTTCGTGTTCCACGCGCGCCTCAAAGAGAGTCAGCAATAAGGAAGGGGTCCGCAAGGGCCGAAGCCTGCCGGGGCTGCGGGACTATTCGAAAGAGATACCGTGGCCCCGGAACACAAAGGATGATGAAGGAACATGGATGGGTTTTAATCAGTAAAAGTCTGACACTCCCTCCTGCTCCGCCCAGAGCGGGAGGAATCATTTGATGATTTCCCATCCGAAAAAAAAAAATGTATAGTAAACACGTAATTTACTGTAAATTTGAAAGGCGGGACAAAATATAATAACATAACATAACATCACGCCTGATCCCCGAAGGGTTAGGCAGGGGTGTACCTAATGGTACACCCGCATTCCATCAGTTATGTTTAAGTCCTATGCAAAAGAGGGCGAGCCTATTGCCACCAACCTGGCACAAATCAAGACTCCGTGGCTGCTATTGGGAAAATCCTGATGGAAAAACCCAATAACAATTTGCCCGACCCGGGAATCGAACCCAGGACCTCATGCTCAACAGTCACGATTGCGAGCACTAGACCAACGAGGCGGTCCAAAATTAGTTTCGCAATTAATTTTATAATTACACTAATTCATCTGCCTAGCCTTTTCCCAAACTACTTTGAGTCGGCTTCTAGTCTAACCAGCAGGCCTAGCCAAGTTACAAACGTTTCATATCGATTCTCTTTCTACAATCGTAAACGCCACGGCGCGGCGGCGTAAGCGATTGTAGAAACCTCTAAATTGGTAGCCAAGTTGACAAAACTGAGTCGATCGCTCGTTCTTTAATGTCTGTAGAAAAAAAACCTACACTTTAGTCTATGGTGAGCGTTCCTACCAAAGAGTATAGCGATTAACATTGTAGAAACGATAACATTCTATTCTATCATTTTGAACGATGTAAACTTGTCTACGAATTTTGAATTCGTTTGTGTTGATCACGTGATTTAACGTTGAGATGATGTCATTCTACTGGCGTTAACGATTGTAGAATGTCAACTTGGCTAAGCCTGCAGATGCAGCTAAATACCATTTTTTTCCATGAAGCCGTTGCTTTAAGGAAAATAATGGTATTAGAGGAATGGAGGTCAGATAGGCCAGTTGCCTATTTGACCTCCACAACAGAGTTTCAAATCTACCTACGGTCCGGAATAATTTGTCTCCGTTCTTCAAGTTCCTCCAATCGGAAGCCTCACACTGACAGACAATGCAACCCTGTGACTATACGGTCACTTCAACTATTATACGTTAATGTGCGGGCCCTCTATGACTGAAGGTTAAACTTTGTACCAGCTCTTTGTAGTCTTTGTGCTGTACAATGCTGATAATGATATGAGTTCACTGAGGATTTGTCTGTTATCGTCCGTATTGTGCTTACCGTATGCGTCATGTGGTTTGGTGGGTCGTTCAAGAATTTGAAGTGTATTTGACTCCTTAACTATAGAAAATTTGACGGGGAACTTTTGTAAGAATATTGGTTCGTGGTAGTTTACATTGCTAAAGTAGTACGTACCTAATTACATACTCATGTTACAATCATTGTATTTAATATTTTTGAAAATGTTGTTTTAGTGAAATTCGAAAAGGTGTTTATCTTGGTATTTTTTTTCTTTACTTAACTGAAATTGCTGAAAGTATTAAGTATTAGTAAGTTTTAGACAGTGAAGTAGATTTGCAACATCTTGTAAATAGTGTTACTATTATTAGCGTTGTTAACATCAATTTATTTAGTCATACATTATATTAACTCAAAACATTAGTCTAACCACGCGGCAGACCTACCCATATCCTAAATCCCAGCCATCAATATGCAGATTAGCTAATAAATACCGATCGACAATCAAATCCCCGCACGCCATCCCGCCATCCATCCCGCTAAACACAACATAACAAATAAATACACGCTGTAGATAAGTTATCCGTTCAGAAACGATATGAATAGAACGGGGAACCGCATGCGTCGACTGGCGACAATCGCAATAGAATATAGGTAGAGTCCGCACAAAGTTCTTTTGTCACGATTATCGTGGAAAATCCGATCGGGGGAAGTGTGGCGGTTGCTTTCAACATCGGCAAACTGCATTATGAGCTATCTGAGCCATTGTTGAGCGGCGCAACTCTATAATCTAGTGTTCTGCTGGGACGCTGGGACGCTGCGGCGACGTAACTTTGCGTCCGAGCCTGCTCGATTGTGAATCGATTCGACCATTATCTCGCTTTAAGTTTCCAGATTTAGAAAGTTTCGATTTGCAACTTGCTTCGTTCATTGACAGACGTTTTCTTTAAGGAAACTCTTGTATTGATTTTCCATAATTTAAATAAAAATATTTTCCAACAAAACGTGATTGAAATGCAATAAAAATCATTCTTCAGCTACGTATTAAACAGAACCTTTTCGCATCTACCATATTGTTATACAGCATGTGAAGAAAATCTACTTTCCAAAAAGCCATAAGCGATAATGGGCAAGAGTTCGCAACTTCATTCACCAGATTATAGCCGATCCATTGAAAATATCCATAAAAGTCGAACATTACCCGAAACAATGGAGGGGTGGGCTGGGTATTAGGTGCTTGCGCTATTGAACAACTTTTGTCCCATTGTGTTGTCCACTAGAGGAGGCAGGGAGGGCCGGAGGGCCGGTGGGCCGAACAAAGACACCGCGCAGACATAGACCGAAATTCATCAGCAACACGATTGTTTGCTACATAAAGGACGCCATTGTCGACAAATATGATATCGTAACACAATGTGGATGTAATAATTAGAGCACTAAGACGACGCTTTTAGCGCGGGCTGCTCGCAAATCTAGATAGATTCGAGATAAGTGCTTGAAAATGTTCTGTTCTCGTTGAAGTAGAATGCAGCATTATTCACATTCCTTTTTTTTTTGCTACTAAGCAATCAGTGACTTTACAGCGGTTTGGTCTAATAAATACTTTTATTAGACCAAACCGCTGTAAAGTCACTCAATATTCTCAGAAACTAAATTAAACCTCAGTAATCGACTTCAAAATATTAGCATACAATATACAATTCAAAAGATGGTTAAATATTTAGTATGAAAACTTTATCGTGTCTTCGAATTCATTTTACTGCCCATATAGGGTGAGCAGAAAATAGAGAAGCCATCGCATTATTAAAAGAAAAATCATTTTTTTTTTGCAAACGAAATGGCGTCAGAATATCTTTTTGAGACGTAATTACCAGTCTATCTACACTAATATTATAAAGAGGAAAGATATGTATTTTTGTGTGTTTGTTTGTAATGAATAAACTCAAAAACTACTGCGCCGATTTCAAAAATTCTTCATTAGAAAGCCATGTCTTTACAGAGTAACAGCTATATTTTATCCCCGTACTCCCACGGAAACGGGAACTACGGTGAAACCGCGTGACGTCCGCTAGTTTGTTATAAAAGTGTTTTCATTCAAAAAAGCTCTCTGATAAATATTTTCACGATAACTCAAAACACGTCCCGTAGGTACAGTCAGACTCGCGTAAAGAAAGCTCTGTCTGAACTTTTCGTATAAGTTTTCCAGATTCCCATGAAGTTAACGAAAATGAAAAGTCAAAGTAGTTCGTATACAAAGGGAATAAAATAAAATATTTCTAAGAAATTAAAACTTTTTTCTTCCGAATTGAATTATGCACTGGCCATTTAGGTAAAAAAACAACAAGAAAGCCATAAGTAACCTGCAATTAGAGGAATAAATGTTTTACTTTTTTTTTCAAACCAAATGGCGTAATGTATTTTTTTAAAACGTTATGGCCAGTTTCAAGCCTTTCGGTTCTAAAAAGTTTGTCAACCAATAATGTGATGCAAAACCCAAGATCTGAAATGAGTACCTACTAGATTACTGCTGCTAGTAACACAAATACATAGGTTAATTTATTATGAGAGCCTGTTACTAGAAAGTACAAATTAATATTCCTATTCCTTATGTTTTAGACGTAAATCGTAATACTTCCGTATTCAATTACTCATAATAAGATCTGGTTTCAGCATTCGCAGAA
This sequence comes from Xestia rhomboidea, assembly GCA_963853795.1. NCBI lineage: Eukaryota > Metazoa > Arthropoda > Insecta > Lepidoptera > Noctuidae > Xestia > Xestia rhomboidea. The sequence goes on along the minus strand of OY970764.1, from coordinate 6,306,597 downwards.
GAAATATTTATCCCTAAAGTTATAGATTTTGTATAGATTCAGCTATACAAAATCTATAAAAAGAAAAAAGTCGAACATGGAAGTTTTGGCGCGTGGCTACCTTAGGAGCTACAGTCGCCATCTTGTTTTTTCATTGCAATTTCACAAATTGTATGTTTCCCAAAAGCGCCCTCCTGTCAATGTCATTGAAACGCCAAATGATCCATGCAGCTATAACCAAACCTATCTGAAACCACAGAGTTAAAAAAAAGTTAAACAAACTTCATAGTAATTACATTTCCCCGCTGGCTCTTCCAGTGGTCTCCCCCGGCGTGTGCCAAAGTGATTCCCTGCGACAATAGGAAGCCACCACTTTCCCTTTTTCATATTTGAACTCACTTAAACCTCGCGATTTGTGGTTAGCTACTCTTGTCTGTTTGTTTGTTTGTTGGCGGATTTCCTTGCGTTTTTTGTACATGCTAAGTGTGTGTATCATGTTACTGTATGTGGTTTTTGTTGAGGATGTATTTATTTTGGTTTCGTTGTAGCTTAACAACAATGGCGAAATGTGACTCAACTCTGTCTTACCCCTTTGGTGGATTACGGGCGTGATTTAATGCGTGAAGTATCTTAATTAAAGTGATAATAGTCGAATCCATATAATCGTATTGACAGTTCTAATAGAAAAATAAATGTAATTGAAAGATAAAAAGTTGACTAGGATATAAAAACACTAAACAATTTAAAAAAAGTATTTTCACCTCAGCACCTCAAACAAGCAGGTTTTGCTGTTTACAGACAGTGAGCAAAATTCGATTTTGCTGCGAGCGTGAGACAAAGTAACTTTTTAATTATTTTTTTTAAATACCTCTCGGTATTCGGTACCGTTCAAAATTCGAAAGATTTCAACATCATTTTGTTCTGTCACTTTCACTTCGATACGAAAAAAGCGAGAGGTAGAAACCAGTCGATTCGAAATTTGATTTTTTAATTCCATATCTAATTAGTACCTAGGCCCAAAAAAGAAACAAACAATAAAACGTTCGGATACCGATATTGTAAATCGATAAACGTAATGTTGTGAATCACGTGTTTAGGTTTTAAATGAAAAATTTATATATTCCAAATAATCGAATTATATTTTTTATAATTAAATCAAGATGAAGAATATTGAAGAAAAAAATACGAAGTTTATCATGTAACTACTTATTTATTTATAGTTTTAACTATCTTATAATAAAGATTGTTAAAACTATAAATAATATGGTATGGTATGGTATTCTGTCTCAATATTTTGAGACAGAATACTGCGAGTGTAGTTTCAGCACGCATTAAAAAAATAGCGGGATTCAAATTTTTATTGTTTTGTTCCCTGTTACGCTAGCAATGATTAGAATAAAACGACACGGATATATTGAGGATTTTATCCGAAATAAATCTCAAATCTGTAAGCGTATAGTAGAGACCATAAGATTTTTTGATATTGTTTATAATATATATGGTGGTGTGGTGGTTTAATTTTTTACCATGTTGTTTTTTTTTACCTTTTGGTATATGTTCTCGCTGCTGAGGTGAAAAGTTGTATGTGTTACACGAGACCAAAGTTATTTGCATCTCGTGTCTTTCCTAACCTAACCTTTCTAACCTAACCTAGAATCACTCGCTACGCTCGTGATTCAACTATAGAATCCTTCGCTTACTCGGGATTCAAAATCAACACTCGCAGCAAAAACCCACTTTGCTCTCTTGTTGCACAAATAACTATTTCACCTCAGCACCTCGAACAAGTAGGTTTTGCTGTTTACAGATAGTGAGCAAAATTCGATTTTGCTGCGAGCGTGAGACAAAGTAACTTTTTAATAATTATTTTTTAATACCGAGAACTGTCTAGGTCTACTCACAAAATTCGAAAGATTTCAACTTCACTTTGTTCTGTCACTTTCACTTCGATACGAAAAAAACGAGAGATAGAAACAAGTCATTCGAAATTCGATTTTCAAATTCCATATCTAATAGGCCCTAAAAAGAAACAAACAATAAAACGTTCGGATACGTCAGTGGCAATAAGCACGAATAGTGCAATGCCAAAAGGAGAAAAAAAAAAAAAAAAAACGTTCGAATACCAATATTGTAACTCGATAACCGTAATATTGTATATCACGTGTTTAGCTTTTAAATGAAAAATTGTTGTATTTCAAATAATCTAACTATATTTTTTATAACAAGATGAAGAATGTTGAAGAAAAAAATACGAAGTTTATCATGTATCTACTTATTTATTTACAGTTAGGTACTTATAACAATCTTTATTATTGAGACAGAATACCGTGAGTTTAGTTTCAAAACGCATTTTAAAAAAATAGCGGGATTTAATTTTTTATTGTTTTAATTTCTGATAAGTACGCTAGCAATGATTTGGTCAATGTACGCTAGGTACAATAAAATTTGGATAATTAAGTAATAATAACAAATAAATATGAGTGAGTCCAGTGACGAAGTCTGCTATTTATCACCCGAAGAATTCAAGCATAATGTAAAAAATTCAGAATTAACCTCTCGATTCCCAACATAAATAACGGTTACCCCCTTCCCTCACCACCTGGTTACGTCATCGCGTGAGTCATCGGACCGCGCGCGCTCAAGGGCCTACCACTCGACATATACGGGCGCTTATCGCAAAAGGTAAACAGTTTCACGTTACGGAATCGTGCTAGCATCTGTTTGAATATAAACAACACTTGTAAAACTACTTGAGAATTATAATTGTTATGTTATGAGATGAAGGTATATGAAAAAACTTGCCGCGCTAAGAGCTGTGGCCGCATTTCTTTTTTGTTGGTCTACCTACTGATTCAATTCACACGAAACTTTAGAACGAATGTAATAATTATATAAGAAACCTAATAAATAATTCTCATAAGAGTCTGATATACAATAATCTTATAAGAATTTACTCAAAATACCTATTAGAATATATTTATTGCGTAATGTCCACCACGTAATGTGACCTTGACTTGAAAATACTTGAATCTACATAAATATGATGATTTATGCTTCGAGAACACGAAAATCATGTTTTCGTGCTCATATTCACCTAGCTAACACTATTTCCTACACTATATTTCATAATAAAAGAGTAAAACTTACGTTTTCAATTGTTCGTTCCGTGTTCATTGTTGAAATTCTTCCGACGAAACTTTTGTTGGCTCACAAAAGATTTTTTGCCTCTCCCGTGTTTATTGTTTTTTGTCGCGCACAATCACTACACTATAATGATGTCGTAAACATCCACTTCACACAGTTTTGAAGCACTTATCTACACAAAAACACAATAAATCACTTCACAGTCACTCGAATGTTTACCTAAACTGACATAACTGACATTTCAACGACAACGAAGCGCAATCTTATATTTTTTTCGTAGAGTTGCCATTTAAAGTTACTAGTCTTTTGTCTCGCGACAAGGAGTATTACTATCAATGGAGTGAAACTTTTTGCAAACGATTTAGAGCCATATCTTTATTCTGAAAAAAGATTCAAATTGCCTGTACCTGCCGTTCCGAAAACGGTACGGCCGGGCCCGAGGGAAGTTTATTGTCCGTTCCGAAAACGGTACGGCCGGGGCTGAGAGGTAGTTGCCTGCCTGAAAAGTCTCGCGAAAAATTTCTAAAAACTTTTAAGCAATGGAGACTGAACTGTTACTTTTAATTTGCAAATCTGCAACCATTTTACTTTTGATTTTTGATATTGTATCAATGAGAGGGAATGGTCTTCGAATTTTTGATTCTAGGACACGCCGGTTTCCTCACGATGTTTTCCTTCACCGTTTTGAGAGCAGTGGTGATGAAATAAATTACGCAAAGTCATGCGCCTGCCTAGGTTCGAACCCACGACTTACTATTCGTACGTTGCAGCCGCCACCACTGGGCCACCGCTGCTCTCATGTGTCTAGTCTCTTAATGTAGTGTGCTGGTTCAATTTTTACCATGTTGTTTTTTTTACCTTTAGGTATATAAATAATAAAATAAATAAATATCACTGGACATTACACACAGCGCCATCTAGTGCCACACTAAGCAAGAGGCTTGTGTCGTGAACACCAGATAGTTGATATACTACACAGATACGTTTTTGTTTGTAAATACATACATAATATACATATAAACATCCATGACTAGGAAACAAATGTCCATGCTCATCACACAAACATTTGCTCCTACCGGGATTCGAACCCGGGACCCTAAGAACGTAAGGCAGCCTCACTACCGCTGCGCCATTCGGGTCGTCGGCATATGTTCTCGTTGCTGAGGTGAAAAGTTGTATGTGTTCCACGAGACCAAAGTTATTTGCATCTCGTGTCTTTGAATCCCTCGCTACGCTCAGGATTCTAACCTAGAATCAACTATAGAATCCTTCGCTTACTCGGGATTCAAAATCAACACTCGCAGCAAAAACCCACTTTGCTCTTTTTGTTGCACAAATAATTATTTTAGTTTTACTCATTCATAGGTCAATTTACACTCAACAAAAAACTAAATTGGTTTTCACTTCTCATGCTCTAAAAGTACGCCAATATAGCCCTACGAAGTGGGACTAAAGTGACCAGTCTCTAGGGAATGAAAAGTAATTCGTTTTTTAATTTCCTTCATGTGACATAGACAAACTCAAACAGCCAGTAAATATACTATTATCTGTGGAGTGTAGACCATCTTCATTGCGAAAATGTTGAGAGTTTTAGTTTCATGGTTTTTCCGCAAAGAAAGTGGCGCCATGTGTTTTAAATTGTTAATCTGGGACTGGTTTAGAAGAAAAAACTGACCGCGAAAATTTCAGAATTTTTGTCGAATGTAAATTTGTTCGGTTATAATTTATTAAGAATGTCCAGTGACAGTGAAGAGTTTGACGTCGAGCAACGAGCAAAAGACAAGATACTTAATCTTTTGACGCCAACATCGCGGAAGATTTACCTAAAAACTTACGAAAGTTTTATGGACTGGATAGGTAATATTTATTCAATGTTTTTGTACTAAGTTGACTATTTTTTTTTGCACTCAAAGTGAAAAGTACAGTTTGCACCTCGAGACTAAACACCAACTTAATATACCCTCGGTTTCATTGACTCCCTCGCACGCTCGGGATTCAAACCACCTCTGGTATGATTATGGCTTCGTTAAGTCCCTCGATATAAAATATACTATTTTCATATTATCTTAATGAATTAAATGTTAAAGATAAAATGTGTTACTTCTGCAGTTTCACGAAGTCCGGTATAAAAAAAATATTATAAAATTACGGACGGACAGACAGACAGACAGGACGACTCTATACGGGTTTCGTTTTTGCCATTTGGCAACGGAACCCTAAAAACTAGAAGTAAAACTTAACTTTTATAAGTAAGTACTGGCTTACTTGAAATAAATGCTTTGATTGATTTGAGGATAAATTGTGAATCTCACACTAGTGAATCGAATCTAATTCCAGCAGTAGAGAACACAGCCAGGGTTTTAAGCACTATATCGCACCGTGAGAAATTCTCTGAATGAATTGTATTATTCTAAACTTACAAAGCTACGAGAAGATTAGGAGTATTTTTTGTGGGTGTAGTACAAAGTCTTTATAAAAACTTGTCTAAAGACTTTGTACTCCACGTTCTCCGTATTATCGCCTTAAAAAGCGTATTTAGGCTGGCAGATAACATCCAAGGCTCGGTATAATCCGTCAAGAGCGAACCCCTGCCTAATCTACATCGCTTGCCATTCACAACTATTGTGTGATGGCCCGGCCATTGTTTAGTGCAATCGATAAAAATGACACTTTGGCCCTTTTCCAACTGTGGACACTCTCGGTAAATGCAGTTTAGTTTTTCTAAAAATGTTGACGGTTAAAAAAATGTTTCGGTTTTACGTGTATGAATAACCAACATTTATGGTGTGGCTCACTTTGACAATGACGTTGTTATCGATACGCTATTCGATTCTAAACAAAAATAGTCAGGCCATTTTGTTTATGGTTGAGCTTAATAAAGGAATATTGAAAGATTCGCATCCGCCAAAACGCAAGGATCAATGGACACGTGGCTAATCTACTCTAGCCTAAGTTACTCCTTATGACATCAGCTATCTGCTGTCAAAATCCGTCCAGCCGTTTCGGAGATTATCCAGAACTAAGAGACAGTTATTAAAAAAAAAATGGTTTGCAAACAAACCATTTTTTTTACAAATTATATCGCATAAACATACTTTCATATGCATTCAGTAAAAAGTTGTTATTTTGAAATTACTAACACACACTTCAATTTTATTTATATGAATAGATAACATTATTACCTAATGAACTTACTAAGAACACAAAAATCTTCACGTACACGGAAAAAAAAAATTGTTTTAAACTAAGAATATTTCACTTGGTCAAGACATTGCGTGATTCATATATGGGGAAAACATTATATTCTTAAAATTAGTAAATATTTGTCTTGTTATTCATTTTTCTTCCAAGTATTTATACTCACTAACCAAGGCAATATCCTATTCTTGCAATCAGAAAGCAACGTTTTCTTTGCATAAGTAAGTTTTTTTTTTTAAGTCTAGAATATTAAATTCTCAAATTTAAGATAATTATGTCTTAAATCTAGATTGTACTCCTCGAAGTTCTCCGATTACTCCTCCGCCTATGAAGAGCAATATCTTATAACAAGAACATATATAATGGACAAGAAATGTCATTGTTTCTGATCAAGAATATATCTATTGGAAAAGAATTTCCGTGATTCATATATGGGGAAAACAATAAATGGTTGTATCAAAACACAATTATTCTCAATGCTAGTAAATAAATAGTTAAGTCAAGATATTTGTCTTCCTTCTAGAATTAACATACTTGTGATTAAACAATATATTTGAGAATAATGCTTTTCTCAGTTGAACACTTTGTCAAACGGATCCCGGAGTTTTCTTACAAGAAAATAAATTCTCAGTATGTAAAATAAATGACTTGTAAGAAGAATGTTATTTACTTATCTGTATGCTACGGCATATTTCAGTGAAGCAACTTTAACTCTTGCATCAATTAATTCTATTTTCACACGGAGAACAATTTATCTCTAATGAAAAATACCAACAATCTTAGTTACTAGTAGATGCTCTTCAGTGAAGAAGTTTATGGTACTATTTCAATAACAATAAGTTATTCTCTGGAGATCACTTTGTTTTAAAAAGATAGTCTCAATGTTCTTAGTTCAATAATCATGCGTTTTTAGTGAAGAAGTTTTATTTCTTAGTTTAATAATTTAATCGAATTTAAGCGGAGATCACGTTGTCTAGAAAGAATAATATCAATGTTCTTAGTTCAATATTTATAGCGTATTTCAGTGAAGAAGCCCAGTTCTTAATTCAAATCAATAAGCAATTGATACGGAGATCAGATTGTCTCCAACCAATAATGTTAATATTGTTGATTCAAGAACGTGCTGGACTGCAGGTACTTAACTGAAGAAGAAATAGTTTTTGATCTAATTCATTGCATGTTTCATTCGGAGATCAGAAATCTCTTAGCTCAATAATAGCGTATTTCACTGCAAGAAATCTCAGTTCTTGGTTCAATGCATGTCATGTTTCATACGAAGATCAGATTGTTTCCAACCAATAATGTCATTATTATTGATCTAAAAACCCTGTACTTCAGTAAAGAAGTTTTAGTTCTTGATCTAATTCATTGCATGTTTCATACGGAGATCAGAAATCTCTTGGCTCAATAATAAAGTATTTTACTGTAAGAATTTTCAGTTCTTTATTCAAATCTTGGCATGTTTCATACGAAGGTCAGATTGTCTTATTTAAAGAATTACAATAGTCTTGGTTCAATGGTTAAAATGCGTTTCAGTAATTTTTTTTCAGTTCATCGTTCGATTTATTCAAGTTAAAGTTTAGTCAGAATGTAATTAAACAAAATGTTCACATTGTGACTAAACTTTAGCTTGAATAAATCGAACGATGAACTGAAAAATATTGACTGAAACGCATCTTAAGCATTGAACCAAGACTATTGTAATTCAATTAAGACAATCTTAACTCCGTATTTAACAAAGCACTTGAATCTGTACATAGAACTGAAACGGATTCACTAAAATACCATGATTATTGAGTACCATTTGAAACATAAAATGAACAAGAAAAAGCACTAAAACTCACTTACAGAATTTCGAGGCTGATGAACCGTCACATCTTTCAATCTGATCTCCGCGTGCCATTACATGCCTGAAAATAGAGCTAGGTAAATAAGTGGGAGGTACTCAAATTAATAATAGATAAAATAATACAATGGATTTAATTCTATGAAATCATTTATTAAAAAATAAACCTCCTAAAACAAAAGTATTGATCATTTTATTTAAATATATTCTAGGTATTAATCATATTACCTAATAATGTTATTACTGTGAATATTACTTAAGGGGACATCGCAAACTATTGCTTACATTAGCTGCCTAGCTGCACTCGTGAGAAGTATAGATTAGCGCCGCCATTGAAGATTTGTTTCTTTATCATGTTGTAACATCACAACAATTAACAATATTAATACATTAGAACTTAGTATAATTTTTGACGATGATATACCACTGCTGCTTATGATCGAATGTTTGATGAACTGCAGATTGAGAGTTTGAATGTTGTAACATCACAACAATTAACAATATTAATACATTATTGGACCTATACCATCAGATTCTTATACGTAATAATACCTAGTAATTCAATAATTATCATCTTAAACACAATACTTAATATCTTGATAATATCGCTTTATCATGATCATTCTTAATCTTAAGGCGCTGGAAACCCGCCTACTATCACATTTTTATAGTCATACAAAATATTTGTCAAATCCTATCATTATCATCTGAAATATAATGTTAATATCTTAATTTAATCATAATCGCTTATTCATAATATTTTGAAGTTATTTGACGACTTTATACATTTTAACATTATTTTGTGTGTATTATATTGCAAACAGGTTAGCAAAAAATATATTTTAATCCTTTGCAAACTTTCCCTTTTGAAAAACTTTTTGGAAGGCAAATTTGTTTGGATCAAAAGTATGTTTTTGCTCAACCGTTATGCACACAACATGGCTACTTGCGATTTTTCATAAACTGATGACGGTAATATTATGGCCGCCAATAAACATATTTATGCTCACTCAATAAGTGAGTTTTACTTTATTATAACCCGCCTCAATAAAGAAACGAAACTTAATTCGTTCCTCTATTGGCGCAGGTTATTATTATACCATCAGATTATTATGCACAATTGGTTGGTAAATTTCCTCCCCTGAATATTATTTACACATAATAAGCTTTAGCTATAACACACGAAAACAACAATCAACAACATCAACAACAACAACAAACAATCTGAAATGGCAACGTAAATCATTACCTCTCACTTATACACTATTGCTGACTCTAGTACTTTAGAGATAGATTAACGCCGCCATTTAAGATTCGTTGCTTTATTGGCGCAGGTTATACCATCAATTCTTTTAGAAAAATGAATTCAATCTTAAAATTGTAACAAACAGCTATTCTCCTTCATATCTACACAAGATACAATACGGCCGGCTGATCTTGGCCGGGTCTGAAGTTAGCCGTTTTGCGAATCTTTCGTCAGTCATTCATTGGCCATTTTCGAACCAATGACTCACTTCAGAACTGCCAAGATCCGCCGGCCGTATTGTATGTTCCATTTTGTATTGTTACTAATCATTAATAATGAATCAACTTCTCAAATCAACATATTGATTTATACCTATTTTATGAATTATATTCGGTGTTGTGCTATAGCAATCGTGTAAGGAAATAACTTCAAAACTACTTGTATAATTGACCAAAAACGCCATGTAATGAGGAGAATAATTAATTGTTTTAAGAACTTTACACTTAAAGTAAATTTTACTTTTATCAGATTCGTTAAATAACACTTGTTCAATTTTCAAAAATAATGGTAGATCTTGGTCATACCTATACAAGATAACATTTTTTTCACAATATGTTATACCATTAATCTCTATAAAACCAACACAATTATAAACATCATCATCAATTTCTGTTATATTATTTAGTTTTAATATTTTTCCGTGTAAATAGCGATCAGTAAGTCCAGTGTTAACAAGTAATTTATGACTATTCGTCAATTGATGTCTTGTTGCAAGTGTTAGTGGCAAGTTTTTACGGCTAGCTATTGATTGTGCTATTTTTTTCAACTCTTTGTGCTTAGCCTCAAATTTAAAGGCACTTATTAATATTGGTGGACCAACTTTTTGTATTATTCTTGGGTAATGTAGGAGAAAATGATGTTTCGGTTTTAATGTATAGTTAAATAATTGAATTAAATTTTCCTAGTAAGCTTCGATTGAAGTTTTCAAGTAATCAATCAAGTGTGAAGTGAAAATCTGAGATGTTAATATCTCTGTAATTTCTAACAGAGTTAAATATTGTTTCCATACTGGATCATGCTCCGCAATTAAGTCACCAATTATGTACCTAAAATTACGAACAAGACACAACATCTCAGAAGCCGAAAACATTATTTTGCCATTTAACAAGTTTTGTTTTGTAACAGGTGGAGGACAATTTTTTTCAGACTTTAAATAAGTATAGTATTTTATTCTTGAATTTAAGTTGTCCAAATCAAAAATATTGTTATCAATAAAATGTTTGATTATTAAGCACATGTCATAACGGTGTATGCCCTCACACAAATCGTGCATAACATCGCACGTGAAATTGTTGTAAACATGGAAATAATTTAAATCATGCCATATGCATTTTTCTTTAACGCCAATTTTGTTAGTATAATGTGCATTATATTCTTCTTTTTTACGAATGTATTCAGATCGTTCTTTGGTATCAGTTTTTGTTTGCTCTTTTTGTACTGTGCAAAATCTACAAAAATTATTGGAAGAAAAACTTTCGTGAAAACCTAAAATTGAATGAAGCCCTAAATTGTCTCCTGAAATATTGGCTATACAAAAAGTAACACATATACTAGATTTCTTAGATTTTACGTTTATCCCTTCCTCCTGTAAAAACTTTAATTCTTTAAGTAACGGTCTGAAAACAGGTTCATTACCAAAAGTGTTTCTATCTTGTGTATAAAACAAAAGAACTGGTAAGACATTATCTAAACGACTGCAGAACTGTGGTGGTATTGTAGATATAGTTACATATACAGCACCTATTTTCTGATTTCCAGCGTGACTGCCTAGTGGATTGCCAGATTCAAAATCATCATAATACACTGTCAAAGGTAGAATGGTTCCATGATTACATTTTTCTTTTGTATCCTGCCAAGATGTGCCATTTATTATGTTTCTAAGGACATCTTTCTCTTCGCTTACTTTTTTCTGGTAGTTAATTATAATTTCTAATGTATTTGCTGCTTCGAGGAACTCCTTAAGAGTGTCACGCAAAGGTATAAAATAAGAAAATCTATTTTTGATTACCATTTCAACAGTGTTATTCCTACGATTACTATCTTCGGCAACACCAATGGTTTTTTTAATAGGTTTGACATACGATCTTAATTTTTTGAAATGTTCTATTCTTTTATAATCGGTATTGATGTTTTTAAACGAATCTTGAAGTATTGATAACATCAGCAAACTATCATTATTCAAATCATTCTTTGACATTACTATGGATTGTCTAATAATGTTAAACGGCTCCGATATAAACAGCTCAGACACGATTTCAATTATATTTTGGATAACACTTCTTGGCAAATTGGACATGTTATATAATTTTGCAATAAATGTAAGTAACGCATTATCGACTTCTATTTGATAATCAGATAAATTTGAGGTTTCATTTCTAGTATTATTATTCAATTTAGGGGCTTCATTCAAAGGTGTTAATTCAGACGTTGAACCGGAATTACAGTTTGCTTTACCACTAACATCAAATACATTGGCATCTAAGACGAGATTGCTACTAGAGGTTTCATGATAATGAGTTAAATGCTTCTTTAGATCACTCTTAGAGTGATATAACCTGGCACAATTTTCTTCAGGACATTTAAAATAATTGACAATATTATGCGCGTAACGCAAATGCACAAAGTATTGCTGAAAATCTTGATATTCGTTGCGACATTCAAGGCACTTCATCGTGCAATTATTTATAGTTAATTTCAACAAGATTAAACAACAATTTTGTTTACATTTTCGCAAGCGACAACAAATCTGCGATGTATGGTACTATCTTATCATACTTTGTTTCTATTTGATAGACACAACGCTGAATCAGCACGTATAAATGCGCAGCAGCTGCTGGATATGTGGCGTGAAGCGCATGGTATGATTTAAACAATGTGTCAAAAGCTTTCATTGGCGAGGTAAACTTCCACATAACTTTGTCTATTACCAAATAATAGTTATCGTTACCATCATCGGCAGCACCACATTTAATTACGTACGGTTGAACACTTTGCTTGCTGCGTAGAGCCTTGTCTTTTACTTCATCAATTTTCGTTTGTATATCTCCAGGATTCTGAAAATAATAGCAAACATATATAAATTGCAAAATTTATGAACATACCTACAAAGCACGTGTTTACTACTAATATTATAAATGGGAAAGCTTGTGATTGAATCTGATCTGAAAATTTGGATGAAATTTGGTATGAATGTAAATTATACCCTGGTTAACAGATGTTACTCTTTATCCAGGAAAAAACCAAAGCATACCATAAAATTACGTAACCGCGAGTGAGTCCGCGAGGTATAGATATTAAATACCATACCATTCAACTAAATAAAATAGTAGCCCAATATATGTACCTGGACGTAAATTATGAAGTTTTCGACGCATTCTAATGTGGAAAATTTTCTACGCTTGTTCAGTCTTCCTCTTGGGGGAATCAAGTAGGACAACAGTTTTATTTGATCTGGCACTTTTAGATCTGAAATATATAAAACAGGTGATTTATTTTGAAGTAAGTACCATGCGAGCGGAGCCACGAGCGGATGCTAGTAACGTAAATAATATAAATAAGAATAGTGACGGTGACGCTGAAGGTAAACCTAATAAATGAAAATTAAACTGTTTATTACCATCATCAGGCTGCTCTTGAATACTTTCATATAAAGTACTCAATGTGTCATCTTTTGATTCTCCAAATTTGAGGCTGATGATTTTATTAATAAACCATTTCCAATTCCTGAAAAAGCATGTTGATCTTTCAGGATACAGTCTTTCAAAGTCCAGGTTTATCTAGAAACAAAAATTGGTTATCTGTAAACATTTAATTCTGTAAACAATTTTTCAGAAACGTATTTGGCATGCTGGTGTTGGAATAATGATGTGAATCTAAAAATAAATAAACATAAACAAACTAAGCAAAGCTCTGATATTCATATTATACTTTTTTTGTAAATACATAACTACTGTTGTTTATTAACAAAACCCATAGCTGTACAAAATGTATCTTATAAATACAACTTTAAGCCAATAACGGTTTCAAATAGGTACCTACTGTTAAGAAAATTAAAAAAAAAATGTGAAAGAAAATAAACTTTTTGTATTTGTACAAAAAAAATACTTACCAAACTATCACTCCTTGGATCATTTAAAATGTTCCACTCATCAATAAAATCCGAAATGTTGTTGTTGGTGCTACACTGCCTCACTTTGAATGTTTTGTTCCAACAGTCTATGATTTCACTCCATGGCTCATTGTTATTCTTAAGAAAAATTATTTGGTCTGTGTGATCTTCTGTAATATAGAAAAATTATGTTAGCCAATACGTAAGACAGATATAGATAAATTGGTTGTAGGTATTACTACAACAAACTATCTGACAGGGCGCTACTACTTACCCTATAATTTTTATGATCTACAAAGTAACTACTTAGTAAGTACCTAACTACCGACTACATAATAATTAGATATTAATAATAATAATAATACCAGCCTATTACTGTCCCACTGCTGGACAAAGGCCTCTTCTCAACAGAGAAGGCACGAGCATTGATCACCACGCTTGCTCAAGACGGGTTGGCGATTTCAGACTTATATTAATTATAAGTGTCCAGGTTTCCTCACGATGTTTTCCTTCACCGATGTCTGTGATGATATATAGATATTAAAAGATGGAAAAATAGCCTCACAACTTTATCCCCAGGTTAGAATATCCTCTCAGATCTCTTAATGCCAAGTCCCCACTTGATATTCTTTGAGAATGTCTAAGGGGTGGCCAGGTATATCCAAATATTACATTTGGCATATTTCTTTTTTGGTAAGGTACCCACTATTTGCAGCAGTTGGTTTGGTATTCCATACATGACAGGTTGCAAGCCCATCGCTGCTGCTAAAATACTAAACTTCGAGAGAAAGCGGGGTCGCCCCCACTAGACCACCGGTGCTCATTATAGATGAACATAATGCAAACAAATTAACCTACTCTACAGTGTCTAAATCTACAAAAATATATCATACAGAAGACTGATCTCTACGCCACTGTCTGTCTCTTGGCCCAATTTGTACAGCCAGCATAAAGATTTTGCAAAAATTCACCATCTCATGTATACAGACAAGTGACTACTCTAGCTACTATTTATGTAGGTCAAGTAATCATTTAAAACCTTTCAACTCCTCATATTTTTTTGTTTTATTTGGAATGACATTCTCTTCTGATGTTGATTTTTTTCTCTTTTCACCAGACTTATACAGGGTATTCCGAATTTTATCAACCAGCTTGCCTTTAGCAAATGAAGGTTTACCGGATATGGACTGTCTTTTTTTAATTGGTGGTACAAAGTATGTGCCAGTGTTTTCAAATGGAAATAAAGCTATTATTTTTGCGGTTAAAATGTTGTATTCTTCATATGTTATTTTACTGAAATAGGTAAAAATAAATCTAAGTATAAGGGTTCATTGTTGGACTTCGGAATCTTAAGAATGATACAAAATATTTTTTAGATTAGAACTTATTAGTTTCGTGCTTTGCAGGTCAGCTAGCATACAACATAGTATTATCATCATCAGCTACTGAACACATACTGCCTTCCCGCTTATCTAAAATGCCACAACAAATGATCCTTAGGCCCTCTCCATCCACTAGGTCCATTAAGAGAAGGGATATGCTTTCATTGCTTCCCCCAGTTTGTGCTCAAAGAACCACATAAAAGTATAGTGGGAAAATGAATGAACGGGTATGTACTGGTAGGTACTTACTAATTTACGACACGTGTGAAGAGATGTCTAACAATGATATCAGTGAGTTGATTTCGGTGCTTGTTTGTCAAGGTACTGTTTGCAGTGTAATAATTTAATATACTCTTGCCACATGGTGTTACTGTTAGAAGCGTCTTGAGGTCAAAATCAGGGAAATTTGGTCGGACATAAATATCGCCTGTAAGGATATCTTGTAAGTCTTCCAGGTCCTCGTTCTCCGTGAATAGATAAGGAGCAGTGATGCTGCTATTTGTTACTGTATTAGTCTGAAAACATTTAAGTAATTATTGTAAGAAAGCCGTTCTTCTCCATAGAGATCTACACTAGAGAATGGTCACCTACAGCACTTTCTCAAGTTATAATGCCTTGTGACTGTGACTGTAGCTTTGTATTTTTGACATTCAAAACTGCCGTAATGGTCTAATTGAAATAAATGCTTTGAGTTGGAGTTTTTGCCTGTAGATCGGCCTTGATGTTTTAAATCTAACTGTTTTAAACTTAGGTAGGTACTTAATTTGTTACAAAAAAAAGCTGGCCGACCAACTGAAAAAATACCTCTCGACCTCCCCCCCCCCCCCTCCGACTTTTGACGAAGTTTTATATTTATACGTAGGTATGTACCTACATACATACAATGATACGATGCCAAATTGTCCCCTTATAAAACCCCATAATATAAACAGGTAGAATATTCAATAGGTAGGTAGGAAACTTACTGTGCTGGTCGCTACTAAATACTCTTCAATTTTATTTTTTAGTTCTATTCTCAGTCCAATCTTTGGGCACAGTTCTTTCAGGAGATTGTCATTGATTTCCTTTAATTGATTCACAGTTACATCATTTTCTAAAACAAAATTTCCATAATCACTAGACAAGTTTAAACAAAATACTAATTACCTAAATTTTATAACATTCGAACAAGCCCTGATGCTGATGTATCTGAATGTATCTTAATATACCGGCATAAATCGCCCCTTTATTCATAAAACGAAACAACTCAAAATTTACGTTTTTCGATTTTTTATCATAAAGTGAATTAACTTCACACGGAGAATACGTACAATCCAACAGCCAACTCGATACGATGAAAATGACGGAGATAGAAGACAGTCGTTCTCTTTTTGATTAATGCACTCGAACAAGTTGATACTGGTAAAGTGAATCCTTTAGTGATGCACCGACCTTGCTCAAGGTAAGTTCTCGGAAGAATTTCAAAAAAGCGGAATAATACGAAAAGAAATCGGTGTTTTGCTATCAGGTAATTATTTTATAAGCTTTTATTTATTCAAAAAGTGATTTTGTTTGAGTTATTTCTCTTTACTAGAAAAACAGAGGTAATTTGTTTCGATAGTATTTTGACTTAATTCAGTTTTGTATTAATTTTATCAACCCTATTACGACACATTTCCAGTTGATGCAGTTTTATAATAAAATGCATAAGCAAACCTAAATCGAATTATGTATTATCCCAGTATTATACTATAGTTTATTAAAAACGTAATATTTTTTTGGTTTGTTCCTATTTACTGTTAACTTGTCAGGAATGGCTTTGTTTTAATTTCGAGTTATTTCACTACTTTACTAAATTAATGAGTGTCGTTATTAAATTTAAACATTAACAAGGGTTTAATTATTTTCGCGTACAACTCCAAAAAAGGGACGAAAACGTTCAAAAAATCCATCTCAATGAAAACAAAATAAAGTGAAACTTTTGCGTAAGAAGGGCAAAACGTATATTTACATGTCTGTCTAAAACTCAAAAGAGTGTTCCAGCCCGGTGTCTCAAAGAACCTTGCTCAGAAAAATGCAGGCTTAAATTCACCACAGAAATAATTATAGACAGCAGATACGACCTCTTTCGGATTGGCGAGATTTGGCAAAACAAAGAGCATTCATAAGTGCAAGCATGATTGATGTCCAGCCAAAATACAAGTATACAAACTCAGAGTGACCCAGACATAATAACAAAGCCTTCCACTTTACAGTCAACAACACTATGATTAGGGTCTGCAAAACGTTTTTCGAGCCACATTAGACATCTCGAACCGTATGATATTCACAACACAGAATAAAATAAAGAATAATGATTATTCACTCATTGATTTTAGAGGAAGACATCAAAATCACAAGAAAAAATATCCTGAATTACGAGCTGCGATCATGAAACACATAAATTCCATACCTAAAATTGAATCTCACTACGTACGAGCTTCTTCAAAAAAGGAGTATAGAAGGCAGCAAAACTATTAAAGATTTATACAACGATTGTAAAGAAAACCAACAACAGAATAATAAAGATCTAGGTACATACGGGTGAATATCAAAGCAGCAAATTTTACGTGTCCACGTTGAGAATCAAGGTGTAAAATGATAGGATGTTTCTATTTTTATTTTTTTGTAAACTACGTTACGTAGTGCAACTAGGGCCACATTTTTTGTTGTTATTCGTGTTTATAAATAATCAGGAAAAAAAAATGTCTTAAAATTCGAGTTTGGTGGTTTGTCCCAGTTCCATTTTTTGATATAATTGCATTCACCAAAGTAACAATTTAAGGTATAATGTAAAATAATCAATTTCCTTAGTTTATGCATTAGACACATTATCTAAAAACAATTAAACCATATTAGAATTACTAATTTAAAAGCACAGGACACTCGATCAAAGTTTGTCCAAGCAAAACGCAAAATTTTGGTGGCACTTTTTCAACTTACTAAAACATAAAGTTTCGTGCGTGTGCGACCAATCGCGTTTTTTTATTTCGCACCTCTCGGTCGTGTGCTGGACGTGCCCGTAACAGGTGTGTGATTAGTGCTGCGATTACCCGATAAAAACGTAACATCTTAGGTGGCACGGGGGACATGAATTGTTCAATTTTGGTGGTTTTGCTGTTGATTATAACGTGTTTGAATGGTAAGCTACACGTTGTAGCGAGTGATTTGTGTAACGCATAAATCAGTGATACTCATTTAATTGTAACTTATAACCCCTATTTTTAAAGATTTTTTTATGCCTGGTTCCAATTTTGGTGGCTCAATTTCAGTGGATTTGGTGGCGTTTTTACGTACTGTTTGTACATATATGACGACGAGAAGACTGGACGAAGTTTCCCAAAAGCATTTGGGAAACTTCGTCCGGTCTTCTCGCAGCCCAGCCCAGCTGAATTCTTCGGTGAGTCTCAAAGTTGTTCTTACCAAACTTTAGAGTTTGCCCGAGATAAACATATTCTCGAACAACCTCGAGAGGACCGCCATTGACAACAAGTTCTGAGAAGACTTCAGAACTGACCAGGTCTCGACAGAGTCAAAAGCCTTCTGATAGTCCACAAATGCAAGACAGAGCGGCCGATTATACTCTTCAGAATTCTGTACGTTCTGCCGCATAGTGTAGATGTGGTCTATGGTGCTTCATTCTCCTCAAAACCCGGTATGTTCCGGTGGCTGGAAGTCGTCGAGTCTTTGCGCTAGACGTTTCGGGACGACTCTTGAAAACCGCTTGTACACATAGCTAAGCATTGGTCTGTAATTCTTGAATAGGGTCTTGTTCCCCTTCTTAAAGAAAAGAACGACTCTTCTCCACGCTTCTGGAGTTCTCCCAGATAACAGGACCGAGTTGAAAAGCTCCTGAAGCTCTCTTAATGCAGGCCTTCCACCCGCTTTCAGGAGCTCTGTCGTTATCCTATCCTCATCAGGGGTTTTTCCATTTTTAAGCTGTCTAAGAGCCGCCTCGATTTCATCTTGCCTGAATCTTGACAGGTCTTCTGTGAAATGACGGGTTAAGGTGGTTCTGGAATCCTCATTTTCGGGATCAGGTCGAGATAAACAGTACATGCGATGCATATTCAATTTTAGTGCCGCTGAATAAATTTCGCCACCAAAATTGACGAAAAATGCACTTTGCTGATATTCACCCTAATATAATTTTAGAAGAACATTTAATATGGAGTTTTGTTTTTTTTTTGACTTAATTATGACATAGGTTGTTATTTTGTGTTTTTTTTTTTTACTATTAAGTTAATTACAATTTCTATTTTTTTTTTGCAATACTTAAGATAAAAGAAGAAATATTTGTCTTTTTTTTACTTAGAAATCCATGAATTTTATTTGCGAATTAAAACTAACATAGAAACAATTATGAATATTTCTCAGACAGTTGATGCTTCTTAGTTAAACAATGCACTAAATCGAAATACTTCGTCTACTTGCAAGATTAATTTAATATAAAACTGCAACACTTACAGTTACCCCGACTGTATGATAATTATTTTATTACCTGTTTTACTGAAAAGTGAATTAACTACGAACTTATTTTTTCATTCTTGATTTAAGTGTCTTCCTGATACATTGTCTGTTTTTTTTTTTCGATAATCTTGTAGTGTATTAATTAGGCTCGCTATATTTACTTTTGAAATTGACCTAAACCATTTCTTTATTTTTTTGTGATTAATTAAAGCCGTAATGGTAAACATGTCAAACTTTAAATGAGTTTTCCCAAAAAAATGAAATTTTGAGTTATTTCGTTTTATAATTAAAGGGGCGAAATGTTAATCTGCATAAAGTTCATTAACACATTAAAATTGTGTTTAAATGAATTTATAACTTTGCACATTTTTTTTTGGAATAGTAACATTATTAGTACACTATAGTACTCACTTGATGGCCTTTTCCGGACAAAATGTTTATAAGTATAAATATTCACCTACCGTTGAAATTTGTAATTATATCCTGTGGGATATTCCATTCCCTAAGAAGCAACTCCATTTTAATATCCTCTATATTATGTTATTAAAGATAGGTATGGTATGCTGAGATACAGGTTTGATTTAAATCTGCAAATAGACAGAACATAAATTAGTGATTATTCTAGTAACTAAGTATGTAAAAAAACAGCCGGGTAGGATAAACATTCAGCAGGTTTAGCATTGTAGATAAGGTAGGTACCTATATTGCAGTAACAATAACCTCATGCTCATTAAGTTAAGTAGTGATTAGATTTTCCATCACCCAGAGACATAACGTGAAAGGCAGTCCAGCAGCCTTTTCCACCATGTTTGGTGAAGTTCACCGAGCTTAGACACCTCTGATTCTGACCTACCAGCTTGTCGCCTTGCCGCAAAGATTAAAGACTGGTTGATTGGAATCAGAAGTTACATAGGCTCGGTGAACTTCACCAAACTTGGCGGTCAGGCGGCTGGTGGTATTTTCACCAGCTAGATCATAGAGCATCTACCGGCCGGGTCTGCCTAGATTCTGGACGTAAAAAGCAGTTTCCTATCACAGTGAAAAGAGAATGCCGAGAATGCGGTTGCGTGGTAGGTACTATCGAGGACACTCCCGCCTGATCACCACTAAGCTTATTTTTGCTTGCACTTACAACATAGAAACGCTCTTTAGCCCTGCCCCGTTGACTTTGTATAGAAATAACGAATGAAAAGATACCAATCGGCGAGCGCACTGACGACGCACGCCAAACGAGAGTTATTGTTATTTTGCGCGCCAAAGTTGACGGTTTCCTAATAGGCCTAAACTTTTAAGGGGCGGTGGCTTGGCGCCTCCGCATGATTTAAGCGAAAAAAAAATTAACTGATCAGGCGGAAAAGACCACGACTGTACCTACCGGTAAATTTGAACATTAGAGCGCAAAGCATTTTTTTGAGCAGAATTCGTAAGGGAGCCGCGAAATGTCTACCGCTTCGCATATCTACCTACTACCAGCCTATCATTTCACAAGTGCGCCCATAATCGAACCGAATAGGTAGGTATATATCTATGGGTAAGTAACTAGGTAGGTAAAACCAGTAAGATGATTTTTGCTCACAACATGGCGCCTAGCCGGCCCCGGTGCCGTCATTCATCGTGTGTTAGTCGATCTTTAAAATGCAATAACTTAATTAGATGTATATTCCAATAATTAAACACTTACCTAAGCACACACAACACATCACAATCTCCAACAACGCAAAAGAATCACTCGACAGAGTCACCACGAACTAACACTTGCAGAAGACGTAATGCGGTGCAGTGCACTGCGCCGGCACATCCAAGTCCAACGAGACAAAAAGGGTGTTGCCTGCTACGAAATGTTATTTACCAAAAATAAGGCCGAATCTGTCACGTCTCCACTATTTTTCCTGACATTGACTTATAGAATACTACGAAATTTATTATTATTAATCATTATGCATACATACAACCTATTTCACGGTGTCTGAGTAACGTTAATCATACTCTCACTTTCTGTTTGCATGTCTCAAATAGAGAAGGATATATTTTTTTTATTGACGGACAGAAACGACAAAAGTTAAAAAGAAACGTGTCCAGAGACTTCTATACAGGGTGGGTAAGAAATCGTGGATCAAACGAAACAGGCTGATAGTTGAGGTTATCAGGATAATTTTTTAATGGTATTTTTTTTTTTTTACAGTAATGTTCTAAAGTTACAAAAAATGATTTTTTTTTAAGAAAATACCAAAGAAAAGAAAATTTATAATTACTACAAAAGTGCTTTTATGACAGTGGGTACGATGAGTATTGAGACATTTTTCAATATCTTTTAAGTCTCATGAAAATTTTTTTGTAACTAGAACATTACTGTGAAAAAAATTACCATCAAAACATTATCTTGATAACCCTAACTATCACCCTGTTTCGTTTGATCCACGATTTCTTACCCATCCTGTATAGTCGATCTCAATCAGTTTTTATCCCATTTAATAAAAAAGATGGTTCAAGTGGACGCGTACCTACGTATGAAATATTGAAAGCGCAATATTAGTAATGTCTTTCATTTTGGTCAGTAAAAAGTCATTGGGGTCACCTGCAAAAACCATATGAATAAGTAATAAAATAATGCTATGGCAAGATTGCTTAATCGTTTGGAAGTATAGCACCTACCAGCATTATTTTATTACCACAATTTAAAGGGTAGAAGCCAATACTCTGTAGAGCTTATCCAATCTAAAATGATTTGATTTCCATTTTGTAATCATTTATTTTTGTAATGGTGATAAAAAAATATATGTACGTATAACTATTATGCTTTTATTGATAAAAAAAACCTAGAGTAGATAGGGGTAGGTAGAGTTTACTTGTACGATATTAAGTAACTTACGAAACTACTTATTATTGTTTTTTTTTGTCCATGTGGTGTTTACCTTTAAGTAATTGTTGCACTTTGTAGAGTTTAAAGGCATGTTTTATTTTTGTTTGTAAATTAGTGTAAACAATTGTTGGTAGACCTAATAGATAGAATAAAATAAAAAATTAAACCTATTTGGAGAACTTGGTGGAAAATACTAAGGTATTTTCCACTAAGTTCTCCAAATAGTTTTTATATTATTTAAGTTCATTACAACCAAACGGAACGAATGGCTTTTGTACCTACTTTATTTCATACACTACTAATGAATCGAACATCGTGCCTTTATAAACAGATTGGTATAAACATACTCCCAAAAATTGGGGAAACAATTTGTGAAATTGCAACACTCGTTCCTTTTCGTTGACGACGGTTGTGACGTAGCACATTTTCAAAAAACGCGAATTTGGTTTAAGAATAACGAGTCTTAAATAAAATTCGTGATTCTTGAAAGATGTCGGTACTGGGCGACCAAGTAGTGGTCGCCCAGTACCGACATCTTTCGTTGTCGAAATTCGACCATAATTAATTTAAATTATAAGTTTGAACATTAATATGGTTCTATTGTCAAAGACTATACCTACCTACTTCTATAACACAGTTTTCGCTTTTCGATTTTTTTATAAGTAGGTACATATCTTTACTTTTAAAAAATATTAGCATTTTGCACTCCTTCTCTTTAAAAACTTTAAGTGTGCGAAATTCATACTCCTCCGTCCGCGCAATTTTCGTAAAAAGGGGTAGGTACCTACCTAAGCAATTTTTTTGCTTCACGTAGGTAGGTATTAATTGGCGAGACGACTAAAAAAAACCAATTAGTCTGTCATTTAGATTATCAAAAAATATTTGACCCGTATTTTTTCTTTTGTTTTGTAAACCAAAATTGACAAAGATACGACGCTTTTAAAATTTCTCAATACGTCACGCCTAGGTAGGTAGACCGTATAATTTACCACTCTCGAGTTTTGATGCGTTTTATCTTTGTCAATATTCATTGATTTACAAAAACAAAAACTATGTGTCCATTATTTTCCAATACTCTAACTGACGGAATAGATAGATTTGCAATTTATTGATACTGTCGTCATCCCTATTAAAGATTAAAAGTCTTGTATGAGTTTGTCTTTCCTACGACTTGTACCTATAAAATTTCGACAATATTACAGGGAATAAAATGAGGTTTATTATAAACTTTAATACCTAATTCCTTTGTCTCCTACCTTGTCTCGTACCTTTATAATTAAGTTTTGGTCAGCAATCAGCCTTCACATTTGATAATCATTTTTAAATGTTATAAAATTAAATTAAATAGGTAGGTACTTAGGTAGGTAGTTAGTTACCAACATACCTTAGGTAGCACTGCCATAGCAATAAATATTATTTGTATCCTTACATCATGTAGGTAGGTACCTACTTAATTTAGATGTTTATAAATTAGGTAATCAGCCTACCTATACATTTAGCTCTCATATTAATTATGTCTTTTATTGCGGTTAATCCTAGGTAATTACCTATTATGGAATAGTAGGTACCTATTGGGAATAGTAGGTTCTCATCGGTGTACCCATGGGCAGCTGCACCCCGCCATTTTTTTTAAGGATGGGAAATCATCAAATAACTCCTTCCGCCCTGGCCGGAGTGGAAATGAGTGTCAGATTCTTACTGACTAAAACCCATCCGTGTTCCTTCAAGTGCCCTTGACGTTCCAGGGCCGCGGTGACTCTTTCTGCAACAGCTGCCCCCTGGATTGGGAGTGATATGAAGATTCAAATGATATTTGCGACGCACGCTATTTCGAAAAAAAAATACGAGTGGTAGGTACGCCCAGCTCGAAAACACATTGAGTCGAAAAACTGATTGAATGATAGGTACCTACGCTAAGTATTATCCAATGAGAAACGTCAGTTGTGCTATCGAAACAATACCGTTGTTACCATGTTTTGTTAGATTATATTGTTTTAGGTTTGATTTTTCGAATAATAAATACAACACTCGTATATTATTTTATTTCAAAACCATGTACCTTCAATAAAAATCTACTTATTTTGTAATCAGTTAAAAAAAACCGCGTAAGTGACTTTACACAAAATGTAAGCCAACTACGAGTAAATTTACGTTATTTTCCAATAAAGAAAGTTGTAAAGAACTAGCTGTTAAGTTCAGTCGGTAATAAGATTTGAAATCGCTGATGAGATATTAAGTTTTTTCTGCCTCCTGTAAAATGACCAAAAAGTAAATACGCGGTCTTAACAAGTTGCTCTTACGCGGATTCGCACGCGCAGCGACGACAGGTGAAAACAACCCTAGAAGTTTTGTTGGCAATGCCATAGGCTACGGCTACAATTGAAAAGTCATTCAAAAGATGATCGAAAACAGATTAGGTTAGGTATTATGGGCTTTCTTTGCTCACTGCCTTACTAATAAACGTTGTATAGCAGGTGAATTTATAGTTACACACTGATTTCTCTCTTTCAGTCGTCAGTAATTTGACATTCGAAAGAAGAAGACAAATCGTTGTGTAACTATACAGACGCTATACAACGTTTATTAGTACGGCTGTCAGTGTAAAAACTTGTTGACAGTAAGAATGTGACCCGGCATTAAAAAATCTGATCAAAACATTATCGTAGGTACTAAGAAACGTTAGTAAGTATATCTTATTTTGAAACAATTTAGATTCTTAGTTCAACACCATAACTTATTTCCACAAAACAAAAATGTCTTATTCGAAAACATTTGAGTACCTACCTTTACTTGAATAATTTAGATTCTTCCGTCAATGCAACTATTTACTTAACCAGAAACAAACTTTTCTTAAACTAAACATATATTTTCATACCAAAAAACGTTAGAATATCTTATTTTAAAACAATCTATATTCCTAGTTCAACACCATAACTTATTTCCACAAAACAAGAATGTCTTGTTCGAAAACATTTGACTATCTTTACTTGAATAATTTAGATTCTTACGTCATACAACTATTTACTTACCCAAAAACATTTTTTTCTCAAACCAAGCATATATGTTCTTACTAAAACACGTTAGTATATCTTATTTTCAAACAATTTACATTCCTAGTTCAACACCATAACTTCTTTCCTCAAAACAAGAATGTCTTGTTCGAAAACATTTGACTACCTTTACTTGAATAATTTAGATTCTTACGCCAATGCAACTATTTACTTACCCCAAAACAAACTCTTCTGAAACCAAACTTATATTTTCTTAATAAAGCACGTTAGTATATCTTATTTTGAAACAATTTATATTCCTAGTTCAACACCATAACTTATTTCCACAAATCAAGAATGTCTTGTTCGAAAACATTTGACTGCCTTCATTTGAATAATTAAGATTATTACGTCAATACAACTATTTACTTACCCAAAAACAATTTTTTCTCAAACCAAGCATATATGTTCTTACTAAAACACGTAAGTATATTTTATTTTGAAACAATTTACATTCCTAGTTCAACACCATAACTTCTTTCCACAAAACAAGAATGTCTTGTTCGAAAACATTTGACTACCTTTACCTGAATAATTTAGATTCTTACGTCAATGCAACTATATACTTACCCAAAAACAAACTCTTTTCCTCAACCAAACATTTATTGTATTATTACAAAATGTAAGTCTTTCTTATTTCGAATCATTTTAGATTCTTCTTTCAAATCCGTTATTTTCTCACATTAAATGGAGTTTTTTCTTACTAAAACACGTTAGTATGTCTTATTTTGAAACAATTTAGATTCTTAGTTCAACACCATAACTTATTTCCAAAAAAAAAAGGCCTTGTTCGAAAACATTTGACCACCTTTACTTGAATAATTTAGATTCTTACGTCAATGCAACTATATACTTACCCAAAAAACAAACTCTTCTTAAACCAAACATTTATTGTATTATTATAAAATGTAAGTCTTTCTTATTTCGAATCATTTCAGATTCTTCTTTCAAATCCGTTTTTTTCTCACATTTAATGTTTTCTTCTTAGAACAAAAAATATTTTTCTCCATCGAAAACGTTCCTGCTTTCTGATTATGAGAATAGTCAATTCTTCTATGAAGAGTACAAAACTTTTGTCACAATAATATTATTGTTGAACGAATTTACACATTTCCTTGAACCAATAATTTATTTTTATTCTTGGCCCTAATCTCTGAGCTTCTTAAGCTAAATCCTTTTATATTCAGAGTAAGAATTCTTAATGACTTGTTTCAAAATGCAAATGTTTTCTACAGTCAAGAGTAAATATCGTCTTGATCCAAAAAAATATTCTTGATGTAAATAAATAAATGAAGAATAATATTATATATCTAGAAGAATTCCATTTTATTTTATTCAAGATATTATTGTTACCTTGAATAAATATATGCTTGAGATTAAACAATATACTTGAGAATCATTTTATTCTTGAATGAAAACTTTGCCAGACCCCATTTTTTTCCGTGTACTACC
Organism: Xestia rhomboidea; assembly: GCA_963853795.1. Taxonomy (NCBI): domain Eukaryota; kingdom Metazoa; phylum Arthropoda; class Insecta; order Lepidoptera; family Noctuidae; genus Xestia; species Xestia rhomboidea. The sequence goes on along the minus strand of OY970764.1, from coordinate 6,279,784 downwards.
TCGTATTGTCACATTCCCTTCAACAGCTCTCTATACCCTAATTTAACACAAAAAAAGTAAAAAGCCCACACATAGCCGTCGCCACCCCACATTACGGCGTGAATGGCTATTATTGAATCGCATTAAGTTAATACAGCCATGAATGATAGGAACGCTTTATTACAATTGTTGTCTCCTGGTTTAACCGTGATTTTGATTCCGAGGGTTGAATAGGGGTAAAAAGTGCTGTAGACAATTTTATTTACTAATGAAACACGACATCGATCAATTTGGGTGAATAAGGTGGTGTGATTCATAAATTCTATGGAATTGTTGTATTTATTTGTTAAGTTGAATTTTTGCTATAATTATTTTTTTATATGAGTAGAACAAAGATTCGAAAATAGCTTCTTATCAGTATCATAAAACGGGGTGAATAGAAAGGCAGGGGTGAATCAAGACAAAACCTTGAAATTGATTTTAAAGTTGAATTTAATAATGGCATGTTTCCAACAAGGGCTCTAAATGATTAAGTATATTTAAGTAAATATGAGTTCGTAATATACATATAATATGAATTCAACGTTAAAATCCCTTTCAAAGTTACGATTTGATTCACCAGGGCGTCTCTAGGCACCCCGTACATAAATAGGATTAGTGATCCAAAACGACAACTTCCGTACATATATTTGCAAATATTTGTAACATGTAGCTGATTTTTTTTTTACATTAGATGTTTGGTTGACACCAATATTTTGTCTTGGTGAAATCATCTCTTTAAAAACCTAATAATATAAGTGGAGTATCTATCCAAGTTACACGACGTATATGTACTAGGTAATCGAATGCCAATTAGATGATACTTTATTTACTCCATTCAATAAGTTGATTTATCGAATGAATAAATAGTTATTGACGTCATCAACCAATTAGATACTTCATCGAGATTATCCTATGGCGGCCATATTTTGTAAATAATATCAAAGGCAGCATCGAGTGGCTTCCAGACCTTCAATTATAAATTACGTTCAAAGCAGCTGAATAGCGAGTAATTTCGTTTCTTTCAGAGAAAATTTGGCTTTGGAGCGAGTGATAAGCGAAAGCGGGTAACAGATATTTTCTATTTTTTATGTTACTAAACCCCATCGACCACTTGTTACATTACAACATTTTAACGTAACACTAGAGAGTAAATACTAAAACCACGTTACCACAGTTTAGCCACCGACAAGCAATAATTCTGCTTGACTTTCTACCATTCAAATGGGTGAACTGCTTTTCAAAGATTAATCGCTAGTTTTCTTTTATGTTTGTTTTTTGCTTTCACATTTCATTCCCATTATTAAAACGTCAACACTATCCTCAAGTTCTATGGCAATAGCACCAAATATTAAATTTATTTACTTGTTTGTTTCTAACGGAGGTAGGCAAAAGTTACATAACGCTGTCCTACGCCATGCTACGCTGATCTACGAATTTATATTTATTTCGCCAAATCATGTTTAATGATAAACCCGTTAAAACTCTACGCTCTTACAAATTGTACCGTCACCTACGTTTGAGGATGGCTCATTGTGACCAATACAAGGCCGGCCCCGCTTTCAGAAGACCTCAAAGAATACTTAGCTACATTTGACCTTACCTAAAACTTGACACATTACAGTTGGTCTTAGACAAAAATTAGACTGATTATATTTTGGTCCTGCTTTATTGTTTGATTTCAATTGTGATTGTCTGAAGACTTAATTTACAATGTTCCGATACTCTTGGGACGAGGTCTATGCAGTTTAGGAATGTTCTTTCTGAATACGAAATCTTGGTTTCGTGGCGAAAATGCTGATATCATGAAAACTAAATGAGTATTTTTTATTATTTCTCTTAACCACATAATAAAAACATGTATACCGGTTTATAAAAGAAGAAAAGCATCAAAGGACGTCAAAAAATTCGTCAACATCGCTGTCTGCAGGAATAGTACCAAGAAGTATGGCAGCATTGCTTAGTTGGATGGCATTGGTGATTCTTTGACCAAAAAATTGGCTAGCCCTCTGGTCACGGGAAGTTTCGAGCCACCTCTTGGCGATGTCCCGAAACACTAGGTGGATGAGTAATTTTGTTAGATTGTACAAGGATATGTTCATTGTTTAAAACACGCATTAGATGCTTTAACTTCTATTAATTTAACTTTACCTTCAGAGTTTGAAATAAAAAGAACTACCCGTGTACATTTATTATAATTATACGAACGACCGCAAAGCCTCCATGGCCCCCATGATTTCTATGGATGTTATATGAATAGTAAGATTTGCAAGGCCTGTAGGAGTAGGTTACCCATTTTTCTATCCCCCTTTGTGAGTCGCCCTCGTTCCCGGCGCTTTGCGGAGATGTGGCGAGATTCCGACGCGCGACGTCAAGTGTCGCCGCTTTTACGAAACTTCTGTAATGCCTCTGTAATTATCCTTTACACTTTAGAGTTAGTGCATTGTATGGAAACTGTTTTAGGTTCGGGTGGAAGGGAAATCTGAATGGCATGAATGGGTCTTTATTGAAATTGGGAAAGAGGTTCGTGAGATTGAAGCTTTGGAGCGTCGAAATTGTTTGCCTGGTGGCTGTTACAAAAACTTTGGGTGATATTTCAGGACCGAGCAGACAGCAGTAATGCCCAACACTCTGATAGATGAAAAGTAGAACAAAAGAATCACTCAACTGGAAAACCGGTCAGTTATTAGCAACTGTGATCACAGGAAGTTGTCGTTTGTGTGAGTTGCCATTTTTTGATGATGGGTACCTTTATTTATTGTTTGTGCTCTCATGATCAATATCAAATTACCCAGAATTAGCCAAGCTAATAGCTATAAACCCTTCTCCATGCCCTGGTGGAGGCTTTCCATGAGGACTCCATCACATCACCAGAAAAACTTTGCTTACTTATTTTCTATAAGCATAACGTCAAGTCAACACAACTGTACCACAGACAATCTATACACAATATACAACCTACATGAATACCTCTTCTCAGCACAGAAGCTCACAAAATGATTGCCAGTTCGATCTAATGCACTTGGTCTTGATTATACTGACATAATGACGCGCTGTTAATGTTAGCACAAAGAGCTCAATGCTCCTTACATGATCGAGATAGCAGCTATTGATCAGGGTGACAGCTTTCGAAATAGCTATTGTGAGTATTGTTGGCTTTGTGAAGGTTAAGGATACTTGGTTATTATGTTGAATGGATTTTCAGTGAACTTTGCAATAAGTTCAATAAGTTACTTAAAACATTGCTGACATCGCAGCTGTTTGCAAGAAGAACTACTCCATTTTTGGCTTATTCTGAAGAGGGTGGATGGACTGTTTCAGCAATGGTCTGTTTCCAGTTTTATTTTCAGTTTGGAGAAAATTAAAAGTAGTCATATTTTAGCAAATCTTGCCTATTGATGTATATTTTCTGTGCAAAAGTAATTATGCCAAAATTAAGTACAATATGTCCCTAATCCAAAAACAGCGAAAATACATACAAATCTAGCTGCAAACACCATTAAGAAACGAACAATCGGCGCGCTGATGAATTTCGGTTTATGTTCCTCGCCGTGGAGTCTTTGTGGCTCTACTTTCAGCTACACAATAGGGACAAAAGTTATTCAACGACAATGCGAGCACCAAATACCGATCGCCCAACCCCCTACACCCTCTGGTACCCTAGTACCCAACCATTGTTTACTTTAATACTCTACTTTTATGTATATTATCGATAGACAGTAGAATCGCGAATATTGTCAAATTAGAAAATGTTGGAGACAAATTTCCTTTCAGATATTTCGACGTGATTGGTCTTCACAGTTGAGTTGTGATCCTGAACTCATTAGATTGATTGAATTTCTTAGTAATAAACTTGAAATTAGGAAAAGTATAGTAGTATTCAGATTACAAATTAGTATTGAATGGAGCAATATAAACAAACTTTCCGCCATGGCTCTTATCCTTTTAAACGCCAGAGTATAAGCGCCGCGCGTGCCCTCCACGCCAAGCCTAATTTCACCGCAAATACCTACAAAAAGAATAGGGCTTCTAAAACTATTTATAATTGTTTATTTCGTGTTATAGTGCACATATTTGTGTCGTTGGCGTACAGGGCACGCGCTTGTTTGTCACTTATATGGCGTTCAAATGGTTGAATAAATTCCTCTTTGAATGGATTGAAAAAATCGAAACTCGGAAAAAAACAGTACCCAATATTGGGAACGCCACAATTTTGGACACCATCAACTCTCAAACTAATTAACGCCACCATGCTTTCTCAGTACCTCCGAAATAAGTCCCCGTCTGCAAGATGACATCATGCTTAACAATATTTCGACAGTTACTATTCACGTCGGCAGCATTGTTACAAAAAGCCTGAGCGTTCCTACAAAAGCTGTAAAGAATGAATGGGAGTGGGTGAGAGGGCGGAGGGGGGAGTCAATTCAATAGGAGAAAAGAGGGATGTGTAGTTATGTAAGCATGTTTTGTGGTGCGTGGCTGGGATCCGAAGAAGCTGATTTTTAAAAAATTTAAACGAAGACATTGTATTGGTTTGTGACGTCAGTTGTCATGTGTTACCTTTGTACTTGACGATTTGAAAAGAGAATTGTATTGTATTATGTTGAATTTATTGAAATTGTGGTTGAATGACCCGACGTAACCATCGCAAAAGACACCGATGGGAAAGTTGCAAGAAGCCGGTGTGTTATGTACTTTCTGAAAGACGGTTATTGTTTTTCCGCGAAGTAGGCCTAGGCAATTTGTATATAAAAACTATATCAGGTATACAGCTTATCTTATCATCATCATTATCAGCCTGTTCCCACTGCTGGGACACAGGCCTCCTCTCTATGAGAAGGAATGGGCTATAAACTACCACGTGGGTCCAGTGCGGATTGGTAGATGTAACATGTCTTCGAATTTTTTGGTTCTAGGATGGTTTTCTCACGATGTTTTCCTTCACCGTTTTGAGAGCAGCGGTGATGAAATAAATTACACAAAGTAATGCTCCTGCCTGGGTTCGAACCCACGACTTGCTGCTTGTAAGTCGGGGCCGCCACCACTGGGCCACCACTGCTCTCGCTTATCTTATAATCATTCTTAATTATTTTATGAGATCACTGTAGGTAAGTATGTATACTTATTATAAAATTAATCGCAAAGATTCATCTTTTTACTCTTCTTTTATCTCTTTTCTTTATTGAGTTTTAAAATTAATAATAATTTGTATAACAGTAGTAGTTTTTATTGAGCGCAATGATTCTTGAAATTAATTGTGATTTTGTAACAAAAGATTCGTTCAATCAAGTGTATTCACACTTTAATGATGTGAAAGAAAACAGAATACAAAAGTTTTTGATGGCTTTAATAAATAGGACCGCATTTTTAGTGCAATCCAATTAACTGTCTTCTTTTACCAAACTTATTTTTATAATAAACTGACTGTAAGTACCGTTCAGAAATAGTAAGAAAAGAAAGCCATACAAATAACTCAATTGACGCGTCAATTGTGCACACTGCACTATAGAAAGAACAACATTTTGAAATCCATGTTTCCGAGTGACGATTCTATTACATTTTCAAATAAGCATGACTAATGATTTCTTAACAAGCAGGTTCTTTGAGTAGCCCATCAGTGTAGGCTAAACAAAAGTCGTAGACTCACTGACGGAGTGGCGGTTTCACGAACAACTTTAGTGTGACCCCACAAAGCTGTGGAACGTCATTTAAATGCACACGTTTCATTGGCTCTGAATGCTTCAGGGAAGTAGAAAAAGAACGGGCCAATTACGACGCTTTTGTGACGCATACTCTTTGGGTCTCGAGTGTAACTTTATGTGGGGATCTGTGAGTTTTTTATTCGGTTTTCGTCTGTCTCCGCATTTCACCCATAACGGAATCTTTTATAAGCAAAACTTGGCCAGGTGCGTGTCGTATTTGATTTATTGTAGGCTTTTATTTCATAGCTCGCTGCACACAAGTCTTTTTGGTTGTAGTAATGCTTAAATAGTGATCAATGAATCTTATTAGCATCTCGTCGTCCGTTTTGAAATGCCTGAAAATTGGCAGGTCTAATTCACTGACTAATGCGTAGCTATCTTAACACAAAAATGCTTTAAATGATTTTCGTTCAAAATATTTCCTAAAATTCTTCAAATGCAACTTCAAGTGATGTTTAAAAACTTGTGCGGCCTTTGAAAAAACTATCAAGAAGCTAAGATACGAATCCGCTAATGGCCGGCAGCCTGGCCCGAGGCATACCCGTCTTACCGCAAAGCGTCCGTTGACCATGCACCTAGTTTCCTTTGCCTTCCTCAACCTTACTTTTTTTTGTAAAAAATAAAGAACATGCCGCAGTTGCAACTCCGTTGGTGGGAAATCGCCCTTGAAAATCTGAGCTGTGTTGAGGAAAAGTCGGAAAATTTTACATAATCAGAATCCAATCAGATTAAATGATCTAAGTAATTATCAGTTTCTAATAGAAAAATACTTACGTGCAGAAATATTTCTAAACAAATTGTACCAGCAGGGTTTTTCCAATGTGATCAGCTGATTCTGCTGATTTTGTCTTATTATTTATTTGAATTCAGGATGTACGTTATTTACAATTTACAAATCTATTGAAATAAACTTAAAACTAACTTAAACTAAAAATTAAAAAAAAATGGCGTCAAAATATCCTCTTCAACAGTGGTAATGTCCTCAAGAGACTGGCGGTGTTACCACGCTGTATGGCAACGCTAAGCCTTTGGCCAAGGTAAAAGCCAGCCCTCGGGTCACGGGAAGTGTCAACTAAGCGTTTTGAAATTTCCTTGAAAAGGCTGTGAGCGCTCGGACCCCACGGTCCTAGAGTTTCAATCCCAAACGGTTCGAAAATATAGTTACCAATAAGGTTACTATATTTACACCGCTATGAGGTTCTCCGCTGCCGCAGCGGCAGCCCCTGCACAGCACGATGAACTAAGAAGATGGGAAGGCGCAAGAGTATCGACACATGTAGCGTCCCACACTAAAGGCCTACCCATCTTCCATGGAAACAAAGCCATGCCGTCCGGTCTCTTGCCATCGTCGCGTGCCAAGCCATTGGGTTCTAATAAAGCCGGAACGCTGACAAGAGATCGACGGATGAAGTCATTTAAGTTCGCTGTTTATTCAATCATTCTTTTTTTTGTTTTGATCGGTGTGAGACTAATAAATACTATTTCTTTATTTTATTCAAAGATCAATTAAATAAAAATATTTTAATTTTGAATTTAGAACGTGGTTAAATTAGCCTTGAAGTGATCAATGTTTTAGTGAGGATAGTCTCAAGATGAGTAAACTAGACTCTACCACCAATTTACCATAAGTAACGACTACTAATGCAATAGGTAATACTTAAAACATGGATCATAATTACATAACCACGCACCGCTGCCTCGTCTAGATCCACACATAATCCGTGTTCTGATCAAAATGCATTTATGGTGTTGGTCGTTCGTTAGCCGGCCGTCAATACGGCTCTCAGTCCACCGGCTATAAATTTAGTATTGAGCGGACACAACAACAAAGCGCGTTTTGTCTTGCAAATGAAAACGCGCACATTTCGCGGTATTGTGCGCGGCTGTTTCGGTGCCCGCCATTATTAACGGCGAACATGAAAGACAAAAGGTTCGTCTGCAGCACTGAGGCTGGCCTAGATAGCGGATTATTGTACTAACACAATAGGAGCGTTAATTCCGCGAATCGTACCATTATTTTGTTGTTTGCAACTTTATCGCGTTTATCGATGTGACGCGCGATTGGTTTTTTGATGGTTCGTTTGGTTTCGCTGTTGTTGTTGTATTAAAATTATATTCGGCTTTGTGATAGTTCGTATTCATAAATTGTTCCTTTTGTTATGGGAATAAAGCGCTTTATAAAATTAATTATAAAACGTATGAGTTATGGATTTAGAGGCCTAGCGGATTGAGCTTGTAAACTATGAGTCGGTAAACAGGTGAACGATAATAACTGGTTTAATTTAAATTAAGAATTCCTGGCTTCATTAGGTCTACTCAATATGATTTTGTCAATATAATATATTCTAAGATAATCGAATGTTATTAACGGGTATTGAACAAGTACAACTTAAGGGTTGTTTGGACCAAAATAAAAATAACGAAAATGTTTTGGAATATGGTGACATATAAATAAAGTCTAATTCGATTCTGATTACTCTTAAAATTAAAACTTACAGCAGAAATCCAAAAGCGAAGTAAGTTATTCCAATATCCCATTAATAGCACAACACATCACGTAACCACATACCTAAAATTCACATGAAAAATAATTCTGGCACAAAACAATCACGATCACAGCGATAATGATAAAGAAAATTCGAAAAAGGAACGTGGCGGGAAAATAAGTTTACGAAAAAGTTCGTTCGGTCAATGGCGCTAGTTGCGTTGGAACGAACGCATGTCATGGGAGCCGAGCACAGACTGCCTTGTGAGCCGGCCGGCGCGTGCTTGCCCCAACCGGCGCACGTTCTTCGCGCATCTCCTGGTACTGTGGTCAACATTCACCCTTTTGCATACCCTTGCATTATGCACTTCCCTCTTATAGTTACAATGTAATTTAATGTTTACAATACATTAACTTTAGTTAAGCCATTGTTTGGAAACGGGGAAGCATTGCGGGTGGTTCTGTTTTAATTTATTTATTTATTCATAAGACCGTAGTAGGTGATGAATCGAAAGGCACTGCACGTGCACAAGAATAGGCATAAAATAAGTGATGCATGTAGAAATTAATACGTTTCAACGAGACAATTTTCTGCAATCTATAATGCATAAAATTGATTATTGACAGTCTACGTACCCAGACTAACATAATCATTTTTTAACCGTTTCTCGTGAAATTTGTACACCCAAACACCCCAATGAAAACGAAAAGGAAGATATAAAAACCTCCTTGTTGCTAAACTGCTTTTTTCTTATTTTAATTGACCGTGAAAACCACTGTAGGTACTGATGAAACAACTACTGCCGAAAACCAATTGGTCTCCAAGAACAATAGTATTCTTGTAAGAATCGTACACAAAAAACATGAATAGTAAGTCTGTAACACAATAGTGCGTACGACAAATAAGATATGTCCCATCAAAGGAGGAAGCCAGAGACAGCAGGAGTAGATACAATGTGGAAACGTTGGATAATATGTCCGACTACAATGGCGCGAACGCGAGACACAAAGCCGCGCCGCGTATTGTGCGAACCTGCACAATACACCTTGCATACACACACATAACTAGTAATCGTACACTCAATACATAATTGCCAAATCATAAACTACCTTATTACATACCAAAAAGATTCAATAACGCAAATTCTGGACGCACCCACAAAGTGGCCGCCGCGTATTGCGTGTCAAAATAACTGATATTAATGGAAACAGTAGTTTTCAGTATCTTTCATTTTATGCACACGGCCTTGTTGATTATTGAAAGGTCGTTTTAGCGTGGTTTTGTTATCCAACAAAACCACGCTTCACGCTTGTTGTTGTATAGAGGCATGGCTTTGATGGGGCCATAATGGCGGCATAGCCCACGAACTAAAAACAGAAACGATATCGCATAAATGTCTGTTAAAATATCGGAAATATGAATAAATACTTACGATTTATATAAAAAATGCTTGCAATACAACCAATATAAAATCCAGATAATAAAATAAAAGTCAACAGTTCAACACCAACAAAATTCAAATATTATAATTCCCGTAGACGCTGCGTAGCATCTCGTAGCACTCGTAGCTGTTCTACATACAGGCACAGAATTACTTCTTCATCTGCTAGGCTTTTCACTGAAATCGTATTTCTTAGGTAACATAAATATAAACTACAATAGTAGTCTAACTATCATCAATATATATCACATTTTATAAAAAGCACTTTCCTACGACTCGTATAGCCTCTCGTAGCAACGCACGTCTTTAGTTAATTTAGTTTGTTCACCCTCTAGTATTGAAATAAAGCGATATACAATTATACATTTAGCTACAGAAATCTGTTAAAAACCACCTCTGAGGCCGATCAAAAATATGGATACCTATTTGTAGTGAAAGAGGTTTTTTTTCTGCAGCGAACAAAAGCATTTCAAAGCCGTAAAGCGTTGTTTATGTCACTAGATATATTGAAATAAATACTATAGGGTATTATTTATTATCTGTGCTATAGGTAATTACAGTTTGAGATTGGAAGCAATTTGATAAGAGATTTTGTGTTTACGGGACCCTATTACTAAGACCCGTCCGTCTGTCCGTCTGTCTGTCACCAGGCTGTATCTCATGATCCGTGATAGCTAGACAGTTGATAATTTTCACAGATGATGTATTTCTGTTGCCGCTATAACAATATTACTAAAAACAGAATAAAATAAATATTTAAGGAGGCTCCCATACAACAAACATGATTTTTTTGCCGTTTTTTGCTCGATATTAATAACGGCAACAGGTAGACGCTTGAAATATTCACAAAATATTTACATTACACATTTACTTTAAAAATAGATAATTCAAATAAAATATATATTTAAGGGAGGATAGGTGATTTTTTTGCCGTTTTGTCTAATGTTGTATAGATAATGGTCCGGAACCCTTCGTGTGCGAATCCGACTCACACTTGGCTGGTGTTTAAAGAAATAATATCATATCTACAATAGCCATATTTTCGCATACAAAGCAACAGATTCCATAAAACATCAAAATTATCCATTTAAAATCTATTTTTGCAACAATAGCCGACACACAATTGCGCGCATTCACGTGTAAAACTTGAAAGTAGATAGGTACAAAAAATAAATAAGTGTGGAGGAATAAAATAAGTTTCGCGGTGGACCATTGTACGGAGTTACGGAGGGCGGGCCGCCTCCTAGTCCAAACAGTATTTCCATTGTGTCTGCCATTACCTAGCCCTCTTTTCGTCTTTTGTATTCGGCTCTCTATAGAAGTGAGACCTTCCCAATGACGGTTTATGGCCGCTTTGAAGTATGCAAGATATGGCCGGTATATCTACGTTATTCTAAAATATTAGGAGGCTACATTGTGTTATATCCTTTGGTATCTGGGAGAAAAAATATACATTATTATGGTTATTAGAGATTTAGTTGTGTTGTAATACTTTAAATACACTCGAGAGCAATGAATCCGGGTCACTTAAAGAATGTTAAAAATATTTAATAGACAATGTAATACTCCTTAAATGAAAGTAAAAAAAATATGAGTCACCATACATTTTATTAACACAACATTACATAAAGAAAAAAACTGCTGATCTCTTCTTAAAACAAAAATAGGAAACATGAAATTTTTGAACTTTATTACAATTTTCTTGAATTTTAATACTTCGTATACATTCGTAAACGCAGTAATGGAAGCACGAGGAGGCATCCTCGTGCTTCCATTACTGCGTTTACGCGGTTTGGCATGCTGTACACCAAGTTCCTTATACGATTTTGGGGAATATTCTCCCATTCCTCTGTGAGAGCAATTTTGAGCTCACGAAGCGTGATTGGGGGAGGGTTTCGTTGTTTTACGCATCTGCCTAGCTCGTCCCAAGCATGCTCGATCGGGTTGATATCCGGGCTGCGCGCTCGCCACTCCATACGAGTAATGTTCATCTCTTGAAGGTAGTCATTCACAATCCTACCTGTATGAGGTCGGGCATTGTCATGCATAAATATAGCATCCTCACCTAAATTGACCATAAATGGACCAACGTGATCATTGAGGATTTCTTCCACATATCTTACGCTAGATAAAGAGCCGTTTTCTATGATCACCAGCTCTGTGCGACTTTCAGAAGAAATTCCGGCCCACACAAGTACAGACCCACCACCGTAGGCTACTTTTTCTTCGATGCATGCTTGCTTGAATCTTTCCCCTGGTCTTCGATACACTCTGTGTCTTCCATCGTGCTTGTAGAGCATAAATTTTGATTCGTCGGAGAACATAACTTTTGACCAATCTTCAATACTCCAATTTACGTGGCTCTGGGCATATCTTAGTCTTGAAATACGATGCCCACGCTCCAGTTTAGGGCCGTTTGCAGGTCTAAGGGGTTTTAAGTTAGATTCAGCAAGCCGACGTCTTACTGTCCATGCACTTGGGTTACTTCCTCCGAGGCGTCGAAACTGATTTGTGAGTTCAGTTCCTGTGAGAAAGCGATTTCGAAGCATGGTGTTCACCAAGTATCGGTCTTCTCGTGCTGTGGTACCCCTGGTTCTGCCCGTTCCTGGTCTGCGTAGGTTAGAACCAGTTTCTTCGTAACGTCGGAGAACTCTTTGTACTGTTGACAGCGACACACCGACAGTCCTGGCTGTATCGCGCTGACTCCGGCCGGTTTCCAGCATTGTAAGTATTCTGGTGCATTCTTCAGGCGTAAGCGACATAATTTCAGCTTGAATAATGAATATAGAGCACTATCAACATGGTTTATGTACCCACATAAATGACAGATTACAAACAAAAGCAAAACCAAATGCTGTAATTTCGTAGTTCCATCTTCGAAAGTGGCCCTTTTTCAAATTTGATTTTTTTATGATATAACTATACAATAACTAAGAAGTTTTAATACCTTCATTTAAGGAGTATTACATTGTCTATTAAATATAATTTATTGCATTAACCTAGCATTTTTAGTTTCCGAGATTTTTAGGATTCTTTAAGTGACCCGGATTCATTGCTCTCGAGTGTATTTCAATAGTATTCATTTTAATTTTATTACGTTTGTTCGAGTCGTGGGATAGTTCATATCTTAATTTATTAGTCATTTTAAAAAGTACTTCAGCCTCGTAGAGATTTAAATTCTCTAAGAGGTGAGATCTAAATATCTTGCTCATTTTGGTTACAGTTTTTAATTACTAAATATCTTGCTTATTTTGGTTACAGTTTAAAATTAAATGATCACAATCAATAATTCTAATGCCTCTATTTCATGGTAAACAATATTTGGCAACACTGTTGTATATTCATATCGAAGGTATTAAAGGTGGAGGGTTGTATTGATGATTTTGATAATTATAATTCTGTAACTACATACGTCTTACAGTCGCGAACAATATTTTAATCAACTTACAACCTAGCACTGGTCTACAAATTGCAAAAAACGTAAGAAAATTTGAATTTCACGGGCTAGCCTGACGCTATCACCTTAACTGATTGGATTGGTCATCATTGCCCACCATTTTTTAAGTATGTTGCCGTTGCCCCACATAGAATTTCTCCTGTATTGTGGGTGCCACTCACTTAACTACCTGTAGGCCATACAAATATTTGTTACGATTACCTTCTTGTTTTCGCAGTCGAACTACACGACTTCCATGCAATCTCCAAGAGAAGAAAGAATCACAGCGACAAAGCAAAGAAAAAAATATATCACACGGACAGAAAATCCCGTAGTTGCTTTAAGATGATGTATGTACTTTCATTGATGAACGCTTCTGAATTTAAGAGAGCCCTTTTTTTTCGGATGGCAAATCATCAAATGAGTCCTCCCGCTCTGGGCGGAGCAGGAGGGAGTGTCAGACTTTTACTGACTATAACCCATACATGTTCCTTCATCGCCCTTTGTGTTCCGGGGCCACGGTATCTCTTTAGAATAGTCCCGCAGCCCCGGATGAAGAGAGCCCTAAAAAACCGATTCTTCTTCAATCCGACGGTTGTCTGGTGATCGCAATCGCCACTGTTCAGTGTGGGGTTCGATACCCGGGTCTGAAAGGGTGTTGCACATCAGGCAACCTCAGTCTGACTTCGGGTTCCCACTCAGAGTCTGTATTTGCGGCTGGTATATGGCATCATGGGTGGTTTTATGTCCGCCCATATCCCATCCCACCATTCATTCATCGATTCTACTTAGTTTGCGTAATATGAGTTTTTATGTAATAGAATATTATTTCGTGTTGTAGGTTAAAACGCAATTTAAGCTGATGGAAAAACATTACATCAGCTTTTGTATTGATTTTCGGAATTTTCAGTATTTTATTCGGTCGTTTCTTCTTGCCCACAATAAAGCTACGTTGGACACCGCTAGGCCGCTTCATCGAACGTATCTCCACCACAATCCGGCTGAACGTGAAGACGCCGCATTACAAAACAGTACAACAACTCTTTTTTTTTTAGTTTAGTAACGTGTAAGACTTCGTAGACGATTTTGTTGTCATAAGGGGCGGAGTTTTCGTTTTTTATTATTATCGTTTTTTTTTCCTTTTTATATAGTTACGATTTGTCACTTCGAATTACTTATAAACGAATAACTTGCACATATTTTTGTAGGTAACCCTCTTTTAATTTCCTCTATTTTGATATCCTACTCGATAGGTTTGGTTAATTTTTCGTACTAACATTTTGCTATTGCGCGCCAAAAATCCGCCATTTTGTTTTTTTTCAAACACCTGTCCGAGGCCCCTAGCACACGGCGTATTTTAAACGCGCAGACGACGCGCATTTCGCGATCGCCCCGTGTTAGGTTACAAGGTTCCGTTCAAATCTCATTTATTTATACGCGCGACATCTGCGCGTCGTCTGCGCGTTTAAAATACGCCGTGTGACGGACACTTGGGGTTTTAAGACAAGTGTAACAATACCTTAACTGTCGATATCCATCAAGCCGTTTGGAAGATCCAAGGTAACAAAGAAAATTACAAGCATATACTTACAAGTTATGCACGAAAAACAAAACCCTTCCTTGGCAGTCGGGTAAAATTGAAAATAAACAATCCGTGTGGCTAAGGATGGGTTATTGGGCTGACTCCATATAACGATGTACCAAAAACACCCTTTAAGTGCATTTCAAAATAAAACCTAATCAAATATAAATTAGTTTATTTTGTATGCTTAAAGCCTTGGTTCCAAGCATATTTGCATTAATTCATGATCGGATACTGGTCTTTTAATCATTCAAAGTCGTACAAATGATCGCTCTTTCGTTCGATTCATTCAATCTTGAATCTTTCCTTTCATTCGTCGCCATTTTACTGTAGAAGTGTGGTGGTTTGTGTGGTTTTCAGTAAAATTGAAAATACTTATTCGTGACATCGTTAAAAAAATTAACTAAGTACTGATAAGCAGAGGTTAGTGGTAATTTTAAAGAAGTTCTATCTATAATACTACTGTAAATAATGTTTTAGTCTTTCCGGGTGATATTTTACCAAAATGGCGTCGTCGATCGGCGTTGTTTTACTCTCGCTTTCAATAAAATTGTTGAATTTTAAATTCCATCAATTCCCGTGTCTTACATTATATTTTTGTTATAGAACTGCAATATGGACCCGTCTCTGGATGCGTCCTTAGTGACGCAGTCCATCAACTATCATGGTCATCAGTTGCAAAAAACGTGGGAAGCAGAGAGAGGAGAGGATGATTTAACTAAAATTGGTGTGGGTGGTTTGGATTTCGCTGTATACCAGTCGAGGCACAAGCACTTGACGTTCCAGGACCGAGGGAAGCGGTTGAAACTGCACCAGTTCATAGCAAAAGAGGCTAATGCTTTGTTTGACACCTCGATAATGGAAGAAACTCCATCATCATCTAGCCTTGGAGCTGATGCGCCTACTCCAGAAGACAGTGAGTTTTTTCATCACATTAACTGTTGCCATTGTGTCTCGCACGAGTTACCATAGTAACAATGCACATCAAATACTGTTTACCTACCTGCAGATTATTGGTTTTGTTGTCCAAGGCCAGGTGATTACAAATATTCTTGGTTATATAAAAGTATTTACTTTATGATGAGGGAGCAATTTGGGGGGAATTATCTTGATAAAAATGTCAGACAAACATTTTTCAAATAAATAGAGATTTGTCAATTCTATTGACCTTTGCTTATACCTTCATAATGGAAATATAAATTTCCTAGTGATTTCATATTACCTAATTAATGGTACTCCCAACATTGAGCTGAAACTAACTGACGTGAAACTCCCTTTTTCCTCCGTGTAGTTACTGGGCACAATGTCAGTTTGTGGAACAGTTCAGCACCCTGTGACCCTACCTGACACTCAAAGGTAGTCAGTCAGTGGGTCGTCATAGGGGCGTCTAGTGACTCAAAAACAAAGTCATTCAAATTTACTCAGAATTAGTACTTTTTGAACAAAATACAGTTAATCCGATTATTTTTAATTGGCTGTGGATCTGAACTCCAGTGACTTTGATACTTGTTGCAATAGTTTGAATTGGAGCTTATGAGCTAAGATTTGATATAGATTTCAACTCTGTTGGATTAATGCCCATTATGTGTGTATCCATTGTGTCTTTAATATGTCCACCTTTGTTTCAGATTTATATGCTTTGATGCCACCATTTGAAACGTTCTTGAGTGTGGACAAGTCAGCAAGATTGAGACATTTCTTTGATGTGAGTACATAAATAAACATTGGCTACCTATCATTTGTCACCATTTCTTGATTCCTAATAGGAATAGGTCTCAAAGTTCGAACCCAAGATAAACACCTCTTATATTATTATTCAGTATATGTGAATTGTATATATAATAAATATATAAGCAGTGATAGCCTAGTGGTGTGACCGTCGGACTGCCAAGTCATAGGTCTCGAGTTCAAACCCAAGGCACGCACCTCTGAATTTTCGGATTCATGTGCGTATTGTATAATTATCACTTGCTTCGGTGAAGGAAAAACATCGTGAGGAAACCAGCATGCCTGAGAGATATTTCTCTACGGCATGTTAAGCCAAGTCAGAGGCCCATGGGCGGCTTAAAAACTCTTGACACCAGGTTAGGCACTAACCACACGATAAAGAAAGAACTTGATTCGGTGAAGGAAACCATGCCCGAGAGATATTTCCCGACGGCATGTAAACCCATGTCAAGAGGCCTATGAGCAGCATAAAAACCGACACCAGATTAGGCACTAACCACATGATAAAGAAGAATAGGAATACATGACTGTCTCACATTATTGAAAGGTGAACAAGAGAGTCAAACACAAAAAGAAATATAGATAAAGAGTTAAATGAATTAAACACCGCCTGAACCAACAAGTTGATAATAAATTGATACAATAATGTACATTGTGGTATTATGTAAATTATTATAAGACAGTCTACATTTCTTTTATATCTACAAATTAATGCATTCGTAAAGTAAGAATGTTTTATTTATGTGCCACCTTTTTCACTTTGTAAATGCCATTGGTATAATTATATTGCCAAATTCTTGACATGGAATTAAATTAATGGAGCTTGATAATCCATACATTTTAACCTGTCAAACGATTGCCTACAATACACTCTCTTTGTAAGAGCTCTACTGTTTTTATTATTTAATATTGTCATTACAAGCACATTTTTCTTAAGAAAATGATTAAACAAAGATATGCAGAATAGGGAGGCACAGGCAAAGATAAACTAAGATGGCACCACCATAGCTGGTCTCAATCTGACCAATGAGGTTAAGCTATTTTGAAATATAAAATGGCACTACTACATTTTGATGTTGGGAATTAGCTATGCTAGCGCCATTAGTTCCACAGTTTCCTTCCCCATTGCGGAAAATTTAAAGCTGTGGTTAGACTCCATCCAAATTAATAGATACCATGCTATGGTAATAGTATGGCATAAGAGATAATGGCTAGAGAATGATGTTGACTATTGTATAGGCTGTGTTTGTTTATGGTCTATATCTCAATTTTTTCCTTTTTTTTTTCAGAATGTGAAGACAGGTGAACTTATTATAGGAGCAGTTATCAACAGGACAGCATCTGGTATGATGCTAAAGGTGCTATGCATTGCCGGTCCTACCTCAAGATATGTGGCTGACATCAATGTGAAGGTATTTCACAATATTATGAAACATTCAATATTCTACTTCAAACAGTTGAGAGCTAGCATAAACTGGACAGCCCATATAAGCACATAACTATGACGAAAGTTACCACCTACTCATACTTACAAAATAGGAATTCAAGTTTTTCATTGACTCATGTTGGGTCAGCATTGACCATTCAAGCGGTGGTTATTAATATTCATTCACAATTCAACTGTGTTAGCCTTTGCAGTAATTCTTATGATATTTTTACTGTACTGCGCATATGCAGAAGTAACAAAGGGCATTAATTTATATTCAGGGTCAATTGTGCTATTGTTAATGGTTCACACTAGAGCCAGTTAACAAGTGAATGCTATAATGAACATTTTTAGTACATTGCAATTTATTTTTTCCTATTTTTTTTTAATCTAGAATTATTACAATACACTAAATACAACCATTTGTTTCTGGAAAAAGCCTATAAAAAACGTATGACGGATTTGGAGCAAGTTAGCATAAAAGAAAATATTTTAGATTATACAGTATTATCTCATGTTTGACTGTTAATTGACTCTTAATTTCGTTCTCCAGGCATTTTTACCAGTAACAAATATCATTCCCGCTGTGGACAAGAAAAACGTGTCAAGAAACTACCTGATGAATGATACAGTATGCTGTGAAGTGATAGAAGTAATCCCCGACACCGACAAAATGGTGTGCGGCATGAAGGGAGTCACGCGGGGCCCCGATGACCCTCCGCCCAAGCCGCCGCTAGGCCTCCTCAGCACCGACGACTTCCCACTCGTCTACAAGTATGTACTAACTCAATAACACACACTTCTGAGTAACCACATTGTCCCTACACTTTTACAGGTTTTACTGTTTTGCTTTACACAAAAATAGTGTTGTTTTCATGTATTTATTTGTAGTAAAGTCGTTTCTCGAGACTATGAAAACAGTGGTATTTTTTTTATTTGAAAAGAAGGAAAACTCTTGAAGACCTCTTATGAATTATGAAGAAAATTTTGGACTGAAGAGATGTAAACCTTAGAAAACTGAGAAGGAGTAGATGTTAGAGGAATACATAAATACTTGGGAATTCAAGAAAATTGGAACATCAATCGCACATAAATTGACTTGTCAAATGTATGGAAGAAAATGCAAGAATACCTCTGGTTTTTTAGATGCTTATAAGACGACTTGTGGTCGGTTTCACGCTGCTATTTCAAATGTGTAACACTGTGGTAGGTATGTGTAATTGTATCAGCAGGAAGGAGTGTTGGATGTATGTTTTCACTGGTTTATGATCACTTTTCAGTACAAAATCACACTGTTCACCAACTTGTGAAAATGATTGCATGGTAATGTTCAAAGTTTGATCTGATGTGAACAAACCTTGGGATTCTTGAAAGATGTTTTTATGATATTTATTTCAACGAGATTCCTGCACATAAGTTGAGGATTTCATCAAAATGTTCGAATTGTTTACACATCTTTTATTTTTTGACATAAACTGGAAAAGGTCAGTACAAATACTATTCTAGGGTCTCTTCAATCTTGATATCTATAAAGGAAAAATGTCATTCTGTATTAAAGCTAATGTTTAACATTCCAGCATTATCTGAGACGTATTGATTGGACTTTTATAATGAGCATTTATTGGATGTTGGAGTTATTTATATTATAATAAAAGGACTTGCTCCCGGCGATTATCAATTTAGCTGATGTGAGGCTCCGAGATGACTCAATAGTTAACAAGATAGCGTGGCAGTTAACATCGTTGTATCTGATGTATTGTCCATGGCAGTGGACAAACCATCCCTCTATTATTTTAGGGTGTTCTTTTCTAGGTATAGCGAGGATCTCAAGACACGTGTCACACCTACCGAGTTATACCGTGACCTTAGCGAATGTCCCGGTAATATTAATGTCACATTGTCGAGGCGGCATCACCTAATCTATGATGTTATATTTATGTGTGAAAGAAATAAAATTCAAGTAACATAACATTTTTTGAACAGCTCCATTGGAACAGGTGAGGATAAACGTATGTGTGACACTAAGCAAACACTTTAGGAATTAAATGCTTGAAACTAAATAAATACCTTCTTTTGAAGATGATATCTCATCTCAGTGAAAATACTCCATTATCAGAGGAAAATTAATTATTTTTAAAACTTTTCACATTATTTATTGGGTATTATTTCCTCCAGGAAAACTGTGGATATGAAGGGTGAGAATTACGAAGCAATATTGGAGAAGAGCCCGGGCTTCAATAATCCCAACTGCGTCCAATTTCTTTCTGAACTTCTTGGAATCTCCAACATGCACTGCACAAACTTTTCATCATTGAGGTAAATAATAGTGATTGTAATCTATATAATTTGAAATGTTTGTATAGTAATGAAGTTTTTGATTAAAAACATTTTTTTTTTTACCAGGGGAGGATTTACATCGACAGAATATGCAGATGAACTTCGTCAAGCGCAAGCCAGCAAGTGGGCGTTCCGCTCTGTCGCTGAAGGGATTGAACATTTCAAAGCAGGTCGCCACTCTGAAGCTTTTCAATGTCTTAATAAGGCGTTAAGCATCGACCCCAGAAACGTAGAAGGATTAGTTGCAAGAGGAGCACTATACGCTAATAGCGGAACATTTAAAAAAGCCATTGAAGATTTCGAGACCTCTTTGAAACTAAATCCTAACCACGCCAACGCAAGGAAGTATCTAGGCGAGACATTAGTTGCGTTAGGTCGAAGTTACGAGGATGAGAACAAGATCACCGAAGCACAGAAAGCATATGAGGATTGTTTGGCGATTATACCTTTCCATGAGGAGGCGCAGAATTCTCTGGACTTCTTAAAGAGTAAGTCATCGACGACGAAGCCTCTGATTGAGCCCGCGGAGTTGTTACTGCCTGGTTTGACGGGAGCTAAGTCGTATGAGATGAAGGAGACATTGAAACAGCTGTTGAATTTAACTGAGAAGAAGGATAAGAAGAAGAAAAAAAAGCGCGGCAAGGGTAAGAAGAAGCGGTCGAGCAGTTCATCGTCGTCGTCCAGTGACTCGTCGAGTTCCAGTTCGTCATCGGAATCATCGTCGTCTTCGACTGACACTAGTGGTAATGTCTCTACTCAATCTATAAATCAACTCGTTTGAAAATCATCTGCAGAGTAATTGCGTTTGCGTCCTTTGTAACTTTTTTGTGAAATAATATAATACTCCGTGTATAGCTTCAATTCGTCAAAACACCTCAACAGACTCATACAATGCACTTGCATCAAAGCTAAATCTATTTAATATCTAGTTGTAAATAGTGTACTCCTTTAGCCCGTTTTGTTTAACTTACTAATGTATATATGTCAGTTAATATGCCACGTCTCGCAGCTATCGGTGTTTCTATAAACTAAGTTAGCTTGAAATATACTAACCGCGTCATCTACCTGTCACTTGATTCATAGAAAAATCAAAGAAAGATTTTCTGTGACGTTTTGTTTCTAATAGTCTGTAAGCAAAATGTCAAACATACAGATCGCAACCTACCGATACCGAACAGTAAGTTATTGAAAATGGCCGTAAGCCTTTACAAACTAACCTATAGTTAAGTTATTTATCTAATATGCTTATTCTTCTCAAAAATCTCTGGTTTTATGCTAGAGATTAAGAGAAAAACCAAGAACGTAATGCATGCTCTGAATAAAATCAAACGTTTAATTATTAAGATGTCGCGTGTTGTGTTACTTTCAATAGATTCCGAGGGCCCTAATCGCAAGAAGAAGCGTCGCTCTCAGCCTAACAACAAGCGCCAACGATCTCTGTCGCCGCTCAGCAAACGTATGGAGATGATGGGTGCGCCCGAGGCAGGCTCTCGGACTCACAACTCTCAGTTCAACCACCCGTACGGCTACCAGCCGCCGCCGCCGCCTGTGGAGGAAGTCAATCCTGAGCCACAGAGGTCTCAAGCTGATATCGATTATGAACTGAAGGTATGTAGCTCATAAGGCTTGTTTCACACGTACGTCACTATCTCAGATTCTCAGCAGATGCTTCAATTACACACAGTCCCAACTTGCATAACACAGTTCATGGAATTAAGATAGATAGATGAACCATTTATTTAGTTCACACAAAAGACATAACACAACACACAGAAGTACAATTAAATGATACAATTTACCTAATTATAAAATCAAGGTGCCAAAATACAAAAAGAAAAACATATTTACGAAATAAGTATAGTAACACCATGATATATTTCAAATAAAATAAAGTAACAAGGTGCGGTGTGCGTCTCAAAGTTGCACCAAATGGGAGTCCAGCTCAGCATGTGTCAGGCGTCCACCTGACGCTGATATTCTGCTGGATCCCTCTAGTGACATATTAACCTTTTGACCGCCACGTCAAAAACGAAAAAGCGTGCCCTCGGCGCCAAGCTATGAATTCATCCTTTAATACCTACAAAATAGTAGTGAGTTCGAAATTATATCGATAAAGCTCTAACTATTTATTTTTTAACCTAGAGTATGTTTTTAATAAAAGGTCTATACCGGAACAATATAATACAGGAGTTTTTTTTCATCCCGCTTTGTCTTTTATGACAGAAATCATAATGATATTTATCACAGTTTCGGCGTTAAATCCACAATTCAAAATAACAATCGATATAACCAAGTCAATACTATCACAGCACTATGTTCAATCATGACGTACTTTCTTGTCACCTTAGGATGACGGTGGCGTAGCTGGCACGGCTTTTTTAATTTGCTCGCCTCAGCACTAGAGGTGCGCAACCGATATTTATTAATAATATCGAAATAATAATAGGTATTTTGTTTTAATGGTTGGTCATGGTCATAATAGAATAAACGCAAAAATATGGATCTACGCACAGTTAAACTTTGCATTTTTGGCACATAAAACGAGTGTCAGACCGTTTTTATTTTGCTGCACATATTTTGCATCGCTGACTTTTGCCGGTTAGTATTCTAACAGGAAAATGCTATAAGACATCATTATGTAATTAAATAAACAAGTACATTAAACGAGCTGTGGTATTTTGGTCGTAAATATACGACCCTGGCGAAATCGTCATGGAGCGGTTAAATAAAAGATTAATAATGGATGACCGCATCCATTACTAATAATATTTAATAACAGTAAAGGAACTACTCTATTTAAAAGAAAACCGCGTTGACGTCATGGGACTGTCAAACATAGACGACTGTGGTGTCCTCGGCACAGAAAATACAAGAGTGTGATAGAGATGGGCATTACAGTCATTAAAATTAATCAAACTCAAATCATTTATTTCAATTAGACCATTACGGCACTTTTGAAAGTCGAAAATACAATAAAAGCAAAGCTACAGTCACAAGGCATAATAACTTGAGAAAGTACTGTAGTTGCCCATTCCCTAACGTAGATCTCTATGGAGAAGAATGGGCATGAAACTCCATGGACACTCTTTTAAATCAAAATATTGTTACAAAATCTTGGTTACATCATTCATGTTGAGATTATACATATGTGTGAGAACGATGTAGAAAGACGTGCACATTAAGAGCGTCCACGAGTAAAATAATAAATCAAAAATTTTAAAAATAAAGTAATTAAAATGAACAAACCGTGGCAGCCAAGAGATGACCAGTCCCAACTGACAGCGCCCGTTCACAAACATGACGCATGTATCGGCGCCATTCAACTCGACCATATTTAAGGGAACTAAATGACCCGACACACCCGCCACCACCAGCGAGACATGTGAGTGAGCATGACATTCTCTCATAGCCACCAAGGCATATTCAAGTCAATGAAAGATAACTAAATGTAAGTGGTGGCTGAACAGTACAAAGTACTCACACATGTGCTATGAGATTATATAATACTAAAAACTGGAATCTACACAATGCAAATAGGTATATTTTTACAATCTTCTGCAGCTTCCACAATCGATAATCAACTAACACTCGACTTTTATAGAGCGCATAGTTCAGTATTATAAAATTTTCTTGATTTTTCAAACATAAAAGTTCAATAGCAAATGTTTTATTTATTTACTAGTGCAGAATTCAGAGTAAATTAAATATAACGTAGGTTGCCGTCGAGGTCGATATTCTTGTTATATTGACTGCTACCTACATCACTACGTGTCCTGTTATGGTGACTGTGGCGTCGAGGGCACTATGTTTTTCGAACTTTATGACTGGTTTTCTTTTTTGTCATCTTACGTTACTAAAGATGAAATCTAACGAAAACAATTCACTTCAAAGAAATTAAGAAGAGTCAAGGTACATAATTAACCAGGGAAATAAACAAAACAATGCTGTTTTATGACATTTATTTACGTTTAAAATTCTGTCACGCAGTCGCGACCGTGGCGTGCTAGGCACATTTTGGTTTGTCGTCTATACACGACTGTGGCGGTCAAAAGGTTAAAACCTTGTCAAAGTCCTAGTCTGGCAGTACCACAGATAACCTCGCAACCTATAAAGTCATCATCTTTTCGTTCTCAATGAACAACAAAATCGTAGGTTATTACTGAACACTTTCCCTTTTATTTAACACCATAAATGCCATTTTACAGTACTGGTAAATAAAACAAAATAATTTATTTCAGGTACGCAAGTTCCTAGAGATGACTAAAGAGGATTCGGATTATGAGGACAAAGTGCGCAACTTCTTGGAAGAGACTGCGCAGTACAAGCGCAACCGCAAGATGCAGGAGCTTGGGCAGCAGCCGCAGCCCGGCGCCGACCGCGACAAGAAGAAAAAGAAGAAGAAAGACAAGTCAGTACCTTTTACTGAACGGTTCTGTTTGGGGTGAGCAGAGCTAGCGGCGAATATGTACAGTAGAGAATTTTGTTATGTTTTGGTGTTTCTTGTAACTGTACTTTGCTCAATCTCAAACATTTTTACTTGTAATGAGTTGTCATAACCATATATAGGCCTATGCCCAGCAGTGGGTGAAGGCGGGCTGTAGATGATGAGTTGAAATAGTTGCTTGCATGGTTCTTTTTAATTTCCATTTCATAATTTAAATTCTATAGAAATCATCATATTAATATTCCAAATCATCGAGAAATACTGCAATCGAATAAAACGTAGATTTTACACACATAAAATGTGAATGAATCAAAACTTGCAATTCAAAAAAGATGAAAATATATGTATTTTTTTTTATGAATATAAACTATTGGTTAACTATTGATTTGAATAGGAAAAAGAAGAAGGAATCAAAGAGGAAGCGTAAAGAGCAGGAACGGGAGGAGAAGAGAAAGGCCAAAATGGCGCGCTCAGCTGCGAACAATGATTACAATTTACGTGACTTGGACAGCATCGGGGACAAGAAACTAAGAGACGCTATCAGGTACGTCTATCTATCTAGCATGGGGTTTAGGTTTCCGCACTTAGTCCTTAAAGTGGACCATTGTGCGTGAGCCATGGTGGCCGTTACTCTAACCAGCCCACCTCCCTCCAAAAGCAGATCAAACTTCCTGGTCTTCTCAGGGCCATCTCCTCGCGAATCTTGGTAATGCCAGTGCACTCTTGGAGCACGTGCTTGCACCGTTTCCTCTGCCTCCATGCATGCTAGATATGAGCGCCAATTTCGCGGCGGTGGCGTGGCCTGGAAATTACACGGCGGCGCGGCATGGCCGGCTATGGGCCTTGGTTTTTTTTTATCATGGAAAGATTTCTTAAAAATAACAAAGAAAACCATATTGTTTTATAAAAAAACTTTACAGTCTTCTAAATAATAATTGGAGATCACGTTTACTGAAAAATAATCATTTCAGCATTTTGAGTTGAAGTGAAACCGAGTCTTTTTTAATTAGAGCACTATCTATCTATATCATAAAAACTAAAAAAAAAACACAAAATATAAGTATTTAAAGTAGTATCATAATTATATTTTGTTTGTTGTTAACACCACACAACAATTTTTACGTTTACACGGTAAAATATTCGACTCGACTGCGTGAGCGACGATTGTGGCGAAGCGACTAAGCGCGTCGCGCGGCGCGTTGTGCGGCGCGGTTCGCTTTCAATTCAAACATAATATGACGATTGACGATGATAATCCCCTGTTAGGGATGAAGTATGAGAGCGTTAAACGGAGAATCGATCGTAGGCGCGTTTGCTGAAAAACAATACAAATACAAATTATCGCA
Organism: Xestia rhomboidea; assembly: GCA_963853795.1. Taxonomy (NCBI): domain Eukaryota; kingdom Metazoa; phylum Arthropoda; class Insecta; order Lepidoptera; family Noctuidae; genus Xestia; species Xestia rhomboidea. The sequence goes on along the minus strand of OY970764.1, from coordinate 6,253,838 downwards.
GATGACGACACCGCCTCTCCGTAAATGAGAAAACGCGCAACGCACCGCACAACGAGCCGCGTCTCCGTAAATGAGCACTTATGCGGTCGGGCCGCGCGTGCGAGCGAGAAAGCAAGTAGCGACTCGTCGCGACCGGCGCGCCGCGCGCTGCACACATATCTAATGCATGCTCTGCACAGGGGACTGTCTGTGACTCCTAGGGTGTGGAAGTGATTATTCAGTGAACAGTGTCCAGTGATGGTCCCCGCCACCAGTCGTCTCTCTGCGCCTGGTCAGCTTTGTGTCCAGGGATGGCATAGCTTCCTTGGATTGCCTACACCCTGGTGCCGAGGTCCACCATTTCTCCGCTTGTATTCAAGTGTGTTCCTTTAACCAGCTTCTTAGTTGCTTAAAAAGAATGGGCACAATGGGCTCAGGTCCGCAGGGTTTTGTGCTGGATCCTCTTCTGGCAAGTTCATCAGCCGCATCATTACCAAGTGATCCACTGTGACCTTTGAGCCATTGTAGTGGTTTAGTACCGTGAGTCGTTCTAGGGCATTATGGCATTCTAGTATTAGCCTCGACGTTATCTGATTACTCTTTAAGGACTGAGGCACTGTCGGAGAGTATTCGAATATTGGTATCCGTAACCTCCCAGGGCCTCTATAGCGTGTGCTGCTTGGATAATACCTACACACTCAGCTTGGTAAACAGAGTTGAGTATTCAAGTCGTAGTAGTAGTCGGAGAACATCCCAAAACCTGTCCCGTCGTCGGTATTTGATCCATCAGTGTAGATTCTTAACTCTTTTGTACCTGAGTAGTCACACAACTCTGCTGTGAGCTCTATGTTATAGTGTTTTTGGAAGCAGTGGGTCTTCAGAATTAACTGACTTTTGCCCAACACCCGGTATCCAACAAGTATCAAGTGTTAGAATATAGTTGCCCAAAGAAAGCAATCACACTGCAACCAACTTGGACGGAGCGCTTCGGCCTCTCCCGCGGCACCACTAGCTTCGCACGCTGTGCTCACGCGTAGTTTAGTCGGGGTGGACAGTCTTTTAGTCACGAGCCCTTGTAACTTCAGTCCAAGGGCGCTTTCAATTTAGACGTTTTGTGCCGCACCGCGCGCTTTGTATCAAAACAAACGAACGACCGTGCGCAGTACGACAAACACCGCTTCGGCACCGCAGCGGTGCGACACGAAACGTCTAAATTGAAAGCGCCCTAAGACGGGGTTCGGCAAAATTTTAAGTCGGAAGAGAGAGACGCGTGTCACGGGGGAGGGGTGCGGTGAAAAGCGAGTACAAGTGGCTGACAGATAGAAAGAAATGGTGCCTAAAGGTGAACGCACACTTATCCGAACGAATCGAATTTTAGAATTACTTGTATGAAATCCTATGAAATGAAAAAAAAATCTTTCGCCGCGGTCGATTCGTTCGGCGCGGATAAGTGTGCGTCCACCTTCACCAATCCTCGTTAATCGATTCAGAACGATTTTTTTAATAAAATAAATAATACAGGGTGTAAACCACCTCATCACGAAGCCGTCAACCAAGCATTCTGTACATCAAACTAAGTAACTTTACGCAAATTATTGCTGGGAAATTACTTATTTTTTTGAGGTGAAAAATCAGGTTTTGTGGTAGAACTCAATGTAACGCACTCGAAACATTGTGCTGATGGATGGAATTGATAGTACGAGGGTCGTGGAGGTGTTTAAAGTAAAAACCATACATTCAAAACTTGTATTTAAAAAAAAAAAATGAACTTTGACCCCCAATATCTTCGTAACTAGAAGGTAGGTAGGTATGGTGTAGAACAAAAAAAAATATCGCAATGATGAGGAGAACAAGTGCCTTTCGACTTCGTTAAGAGGTGTTTTATACACTTTATTTGCATATGGAACTAAAGAGCCGCAGCTTCACATCCAAAGAGCCGCTTGTGGCTCGAGCCGCGGGTTGCCGACCCCTGGTCTAAGACAAACTAGTTGGGCTTGAAATAGGGTTTGATACATGGTCCATGATCGCGATTACTGGACATTCGAATGTTTGACTAAAATTTTCATTGGTGTTTGCAGGAAAGAGCTGAAAGGCAAGAAGCGAGACCTCAGTTCGGACGGAGACTATGAGAGGAAACATGATAAGAGGTAACAAATAACCTACACACTTTTATATTAGACAGCAACACATTAATGTTAATTAGTTTAATTCCGCCGCTAATTGTATAAGTCAAATAAAGGATGCGTGTTAATAATAATACCTCGTAAGCTAAGCTAAAAAGATAGACTCCAACTTGAGCTATCATTGAATGTAGTAGCAAAAACAATTTTAACGTAACTATTATTATCATCGTCCTGGGCCGGTCCGTGTACGCCCGACTTGTCTTTGTTATACCAAAAAACAGTCCGTGTGCGCTTACCGTGAATGCGTTACATGCCGAAAATAGTTTTCACTTTATTATTTGCTTGTTTATGTATTGTACGCAATAACCATAAATGTTAGACACACTTATTCTATGCCAATATACTAACTGAAATTATCTCTTTCGCACGCGTTGTAAAAGAGCCGCAAAATGATTTATCTTGTGTTTGTGCCAATAAATGTGTGTCCGAACACTTACTTATTAAAATGTGTACGTATTTATCAGGATGCTAGACGATATGCACGGGCTCGAGGAGTTGGAGTCAAAGCTGAGCGCGTACCACGTAATGGTCGAGAAGGAGGTGCTGCACAAGCGCGACGGGCGCGGCTCGCTCAGCCCCATAGACCAGGCGCCGCCGCCGCCGCTCGAGAAGCCCAAATGGAAGATGTCCATGAGCGCGGTCAGAGACACGTACGTGCCAGCAGGCCCTAGCTGCATATAGCGCAGGCTCCTAACCTAACCACGCGCGTCCATAACGACTAGTAAAAGTTTCTTGGTATCCTGTTAGACATAAGTATAAAGACTTGTTCAACATTTTATTTAAATGATTATGTTTTACAAACTGCGAATCCAACCTACTTTTCATTTGACTCATACAATTAGCGCGGGATGTTAGCAGTTAATATTTTTTTCTTTTTTGTTAACATGACTGTATCATTCAGCATTGGACATATTGATTTACCTTTTTTGCACATTATGTTGGGGTTAAAGTTTAAATTAAAAACAAAGAAATCAAATTGTTTCAAATGCCTTTGCAAATGGGTCAAACATTTTTTTGGTTCAATATCCTTTTAAACTAGTAAAGTTTGCATGTCTTCTTGATACAAATTTTAAGGCTTTTGCTAATGTATATTGAAACTTGCAGCAACGTTACATTTTTTATTATTTTTTATTTTCTGTTAACAGGGTCAAGAAGAAGGAAACTCCAGTACCTAAGGGTTATAAAGAACATTATGCGTTCGAAGACAGCTCAGATGATTCACAGGACAACACAAAGGTGAGGATATAATTAAGAAATAGAATTTCTACTTCAATTAGCATTCAACAACATTATAAACATTACAACATCCGAATGTTCAGTAAAGGAGAGGCGCCTACTAAGTTGATAAAGACGCCACTTTACTTGTGGGTTGCTATTGGCATTATAGCAAAAAAGCACGCTCAACGCTGGCCTATTCCCTGTGAGAGGGTTCGGGATCCACCACGCGGGCTCAGTGCGGGTTAGATCTACTCGATATCTACATCACATGTCTTCGAAACTGGTTCTAGGCCACTTCATCACGAAGTTTTGCGAGCAGTGGTGATGAAATAAAGTGCACTAAAAAAAAAACAAGTTAAATACTAACAATATTGTTTTGCTAACAGCCGTCACCATCAAGTGGCGATAAGAACGTGTCTGTGCGTCGAGCGATGGCCATGAAGGAGCCTCCCCCGCTGCCCTCCGCGCCTCCGCCGAACAAACGGGAGCCTGACCCGCCCGGCACCGAGCCCGCGCACCCGGTAACTAACAATACTTTCTAAGATACTACTATATTTACTGTTTATGTAATGAATGACTAGATAGATGTATGAATGTGGATGAACCAAAAAGAGTATGTAAGGATCGTACCTGGTGGCATACTGTAGTTAATACCTTTCATGGGATAAAGGCATGAGGTTATGTTTACTGCTATTGTATGCAGTGTTTTTTATTTTTTTTTTTCGAAATGGCATCTCGCAGTTCAACCAGAGAGGTTGTCGTCTGCTTAACCGGACTTTCCGGTGGGTGCCTTAAGTGTAAGGCCTCCAGCCAGGGCAAAAAACTTACAAACTAAGCGACTACACGCTAAGGGCACCCCCTGCGGGGTACGGGCCTCGGCTTAGGGCGTCGCTGGGAGAAGACAGCAAGGGGACAGGCTGGATCAGAGTGGAGTATGCAGTGTGTGTAGAGCAAGAAACTTATATACTAACTGGAATGAGGACGGCCAAGCCAAATACGTTCCGAGCGAGAAAGCTTCAAAAGTGGATGTTGTCTCTTTCTAATAGGGTGTCCAATAATCATACTAACTCTTGAGACAGTTACAGAGTAGCTGTTATTTTATTATTTAATGATGATGACCTGCAACGCAATAGTATTCTAGGCGAAATAGCTTCAAGAGTGGATGTCATTAACTTTTTATGTTAACTTAAATGTATGTCTGTACCGTCCAGTTGCAAATTATCAATTTTGCAACCTGTCTTTCCAGACGACTTTTGTATTCGGGGATTCGAGAACTCCGTTAGTATTATATATTTTTTCAGACCTAGAAAATAGCATATTCATGCTATGACTGTTTACCTATAATATTTTAGTAACATTCGCCAATATTAATTTTATATTCCGAAACCATTCATTTTCACTCGCAGCTCGCCAAATGGATTTTTTTTGCTGGAGAAGCATGGAAAAATCCTTAGGACCGGCATGGCACGGCACGGTGCGGCGGACTCTTTTCTTTTCAATATTTGTATTTAAAAAGCAAACTAGGTACTTCCGACACCATGTACGATGTCCGATGTTTCTAATTTATAAAATATACTTTTGATTACTATGTACGACAACGAACTTCAAACTTACTCACTTAATTTATTTGGATATTTCCCGTTTGTCAATCTAAAACATGGTAACCCTAGTCATAATAAACAACCAAAGTTAAAAAACTTCCCTGAAAAACGAAATTCCACATCCAGCATACCCTTACTACTACACCCTTCACACAACACAATTTTACCATATTTAAAGCGGATTATTTCACTTAAATACAATAAAAAGTACTTAAATGACTTCAACGCGAAAATGTATCGGCCATATTGTTTACATCGGTGACAAGGCAAGACAGAGACACCATCCACCTTTGTCGGTTTCTCGCTCGGAATGTTTTTTTTTTCCCTTTCTATTGAATACATTGTACAAATTTAAACTAAGCTTTTGAGATAGAGTTATTTTTTAACCATTTTGTTCGTACTCATTCCAGTTAGTATATAATTTCCTTGGTGTAGAGTGACAACATGGTGCAAGTCGCGGGAAGGGCAATAGTGATTGTTTTAGCTGTGATGAATGATTACAGAAAGAAGAAAGAAAGAATTACAAAAGTTGAATGGTCCATTATCGAGAAAGCATACTACATTTTGCTAATGTAACTGGTTCTGTATTTTCAGGTTCGTAAAGGCAATATAGTCCTAGACAAGTTCGGTTCGTTCCGCCTGGCTCAGGAAGGAGAGACCCCGGTGTCGGTGGGTGACGGCCGACCAGAACAGTTCGTGACGCGCATCAAGCCTCCTTCTCCGTCAGGACGCCGGCCACGCTCGCCGCCCTCGCCCAGACGGCACTCATCCAACTCATCAGATGATGACAGGAGATCCAAGCGCTCTAGGAGCAGGTTGGTACTTTTTGGACCTTTTTCATAGCCTAACATTTCATGCAAGAACGTAGGAACATGCTTATAACCTACAACGGGAGCAGAGTTCTTGACAATACTAATTAAAACCACACTATATGATGGGTATGCTCAAAGCTGTAGTCACAGGAAAATTTATAAGTCACGAATATTGTCGATATGAAGACTGCCTATCTGATCTTCAATACGTTTACAACTGCTTAAGCTTTATTTCCATTTCGCCCTAGGTCTCGGCCACGCAAGTACCGGTCGCGCTCTCGCTCCCGCTCCCGCTCGGCGTCGAGCGCCAGCGGCTCGGTGGCGTCGCGCCGGCGCCGCTCGGGCTCGCCCCGCTCCCGCTCGCGCTCGGACGCCAGCCGCTCCTACTACTCGCGCAGCAGATCACGATCACGGTCTGGCTCAAGGTATTTTTGGCTGCTGTGTGTTTATTTCCTCCGTCATAGTTTTTTTTTTTTCTTTACTTTTGCTCATGTAGAACGCTGTAAAATTACGCCATTATAATGTATGATGCTATTGTGTCTTTTCCGTACAGTAGCCCTAAAACAGCTCTAGGTTAGCTGTAGATATACCCTTCTAAGTTTTTGTAGTATACCCTTTATCTAGCATGAAAACTAAACAAAACGCTTTTAACGTTTGTTCATTGTCAAACCGTACAAATGTAGCACAATGTTAACGATACTCACACTGTAGGTTCCGTCGCTTCGTGCGGCGCGGCAACTGGCGCGGCCGGGGCGGCTACGAGCGCGGCACGTACTACCGGCCGCGCTTCCACACGTACAACGGCGGCGGCCAGCGAGGGCGCGGGCGCGGCGGCGGCGACTTCCGGCGCGACGACGGGCGCCGCTTCCAGCAGGAGTGGCGCGACAACCGCTCCAGGGGCGGCCGGCCCTTCCGCCCGCGCCGGGGAGGCGGCGGACGAGGCAGGCCATTCAGGTAACACTAATGTACCGACAAATCCTTGGAGGTAGCTTTATTCTTTGAATGCAAGAAGTAAACATTACAAAGCTGCATAATGCTTCAAGATACTTGGCAACTTTTAAAACGTTCATTAAAACTTAAACGGAGACGACGCATCGTTCCCAATGTTGGTAGAGCCTCATCTCCACCATGCGACATCAGCGCGGGTTGTCTTTAAAATTGATTTTTTGGGACATGCCCGATAAACAAAGTACTAATAGATCTACTATTGTTCCACAGAGGAGGAGGCTTCCGTGACTTCAGAGATCGTAGAGGTGGCGGTCGTTACTCAAGATCGCGAAGCCCCGAAAGACCACGCAGGTCCAGGTCATACAGCCCAGAGAGACGCGATAAAGATAGAGACAGGTCAGTGTCTTAATTCAACACCACGACATTACTAGGAAAAATGAAAATAGGATTATTTATACCTACAAAAATTCATAAAACCATGCTGAAGTAGTATGTCTTTTCACAGTTACTCCCGTTACTCTGAGCGCGGCAGTCATCGTAGCGAGGGAGAATATGAAGAAGAAAGATACGTCGACAGAAAAGAATACGACGGAAAGTGGGCAGATGGCAACGAGCCTGAAAGAAACCCCCATCCTGAAGAGAAACCACCCGCCGAACCAGCCCCCAAAGAATAAATCACAAATGTTTGAATTTGCCACTGAGTGCTAGGATTACGGTTAGCGGTATAAGTTTTGTTTAGGTGCTACACACCATTATTAACGTATATTTTGACTGTGAATCAGCTGATAATTTTAACAATTTAATGACTAACAATAAATAATTCAAGTACAGATCCGAAAAGTCAGTTATCCACGGTCGATTTTCGTATTACAAAATGTATTCAAGATATTACTGTAAATATAGCCATAGAGTACAATATGAATGGATTTTCTGTTTTCATAATATTGTGAATGAATCTGTCTATGTAGATTAGAATAGCAATTTCGCATTTAAGTTTCTCTGGGATACTGCTTAATTACTTTGCTATTCAAACGCCACCAAAATAATGATTTTCTTTATTTCCAAATAGTAAAAACAATTTCGTTTCTGTAAACAGATCATTCCAAACATAGTGGAACAGGATAGAGTAAGTCAGTCACTACAATTTATTCGTTTTATTTGTGATTGGTGATACTAATTCAATAAAGTGACTTTGAATGTAAGTAATGTGTTGTTTTTTCATATCATCTACTCCCAGCTAGCACGGAATCGCACAGAGCAGGAGTGCGCTATCGCACGCGGCAGCATCGACGATGGGTTCAGCAGCACGCTGTTTCTTGCTTTAGTAAATGACGATTCTGAGCGACAAAAAATTATAGCGATGCGATTTCGTCCGACTTGTTGTGGCGCGACGAGCTTACAATACAAAAACAAAATCAACAGGAGAAATCAGCACATGTTTACCTACTGCGGCCTATTAGGGCCGAGTCACACCGGAATGGCAGCGGCCTCCGGCGTCGCCGCTGGCGGCCTCGCGCGACCTCCAGACTCCACTCTCCTAGTCTCCTCTTGACTAGTTTAGTTTCTACTTTCGGCAAGGAAACTCGTGTGTTTAGAGTAAACATGATGGAATTGGTTATTGTAGCACTTATTGCGGAAGAAGAAGCTTTGAACCGCCTACGTAGGACGTAGCGTTCAGTGAGGAGCGCGCGGCCGCCCGCGGTGCCTCGAGCGGCTTAAAATTATTTCACACTGAAAGTGTTCGTTGCCATTTCGGTACTTGCTCTGCCCTTAGGGTCGGCGCACACCGAAGTGCAAAATGCTCGCGTATGGTCCAGCAAAATGTTGACTGCTCGCCCCTCCGTGAGCAAGCTACGTTGTAAATGCTCTGGGTTGGCGGGCGTGCATGACCAGTTTAGTGCCAAAATCCTCAGACGTTGGCATACCGTTGGCGTGTGGTACCCACCACTGCCCCACATTAAACATCTATTTTGATAAGGTTTTCGGCCGTATTGCTGTAATGCAAAGTGTCTACACAAATCTTTGTTCTAGAATTGGAACAAAGATTTGTGTTAAAAAAAAATGTACAGAACGACACTTTGCATTTAGATCTGTATGTGAATACATACAGATCAAGGGACAATGGTAGGTACCTTATGTATAAGTACGTGCCCCCTTTATATCAGTGACTGGGCTAATCTTTTATTTAACTGATTGTTCATAATTTTTATCATAGTAGTTAATTTTGATTATATAATTATCAAATCAACGAGCAGCAGTAATTTTATCAATCACTTTATCAAATTAAAAAGTACTCTTTCAAAAACTACCCAAATCGCTTCAAGTGTGCCTATACATTTTGAAGAATTCTCTCTATTTCTCCAGGATCCCATCATCAGATTCTGACTTGATGATCATGGGACCACCTGGGAAGTATACCCTTTCAAACAAAACAAAAAAAAACGAAATCGGTCCAGCCATCTTCGAGTAATCGGGGAACATACATCCTCCTCCTTTTTGAAGTCTGTTAAAAATAAACAACATTTGAGGTAAAAATGTTTTAATAACATTATTATTATAATAAATTATGCATGTTTCTTCTTTTTCTTATTTTTGGTTTGGGTTCCCTTTACAACATTCCAGTACCAGAGAAGTTGCGCTACAATGGCGCCGTTAGCCACAGTGGACACACAGTAGGTGACAATTATGATGAAGTCTCCAGTTTCTACAAGAGACGTGAATATTCTAGCTATGCTGCCTCCAAACAGCAAAAAGCACGTAATCGCTGATAACTGCCCGGTGCTGCCGTTTTTGTAGTTCGTAATAACTTGGATAGACTGAAAAAAAAAGAAAAATGCTGCTTATAACATTGACAAAGGTCATAGTTAAATTGTCAATTTTACATAATCTCTTATTTATAAATTACCATCTATCTTGACACAAACATATTACTGTTTGAATTGCTATTATAATAAATGTAAATAATTATGTAAAGCTTGTGCAGATCATGTTCTGTAATCTTTTTATTGCAAAATACAATACATGTATGATTTTCCTGTTAATTGTCATGAACACCTGGCTACTTATAGATATTTTTTTAATCTTATATTTTACGTAGATAAAAGGGCAACAATTTATTATCATTGGTTATGTCAATTTATTTGCAAACAGCAATCTACCCACAATTTTAATGGTTTATTGGCTATTTATCCACCCACTACTTTTAAACCAGTAATATATCAGCAACAATAATAATTTATAGATTTATAAATGGTGAATGTTGATGTTAATGGTGATTGTTTAAGACTTGTCTCATTGTTATAAATATAGGTAAAAGGTCACAATAGACGTTTTAACATTAATTAAATAACAAAAAACATCCATTACCTTAGCTATGAGAATAATAGGAACATTAACAGCTTGCATAGTCCACAGCACATCTGTTGGTGTGAACCCACTGACTAGAGCGGACACAATGCCAGCGTAAGTGCTCAAGAACATGACAGCTCTACCCGTTGCCCCCCCATAGTGAAGAACTAAGGCTGCTATCACCGCTGTTTGTATCGCTAGGAATGTACCTTCTCCCCATGCGCTGAAAAATAAATTAATTGTTATTAAGCAGGAGGAATTTATCTACTGCCTGCTTGCACCACAAATTATTAAATGATTGAGGATGATAGAACTCATTCATTTAATGAATGAGTTTATCAGAACATCATTCTATCCTCAAACACATTTAGTAATTTGTGTTGCAAGCGGCTAAGAGCTGGTCTCTCTCTGACCATGGAAAATCTCATTAATAGGTACTTAAATTAAAATTCCAGTGATGTTTATTTGCATTGTGTCTAGTACTCTGAAGAGGTACCATGCCTCTGCAATACCTAATCTTAGATACATGTTGACTCTCTTCCAGCATTCATGCCTGTAAAGTTTTGCTAAGCCAATAACTTGACATAGGTACTATGAGGAAGTGCATAAATCTGCATTATCATTCTATTATATAATTACGGAAAACTTATCACAATGCTACATACCTAAAAGGAAAGCCTTTAACAAAACTGTACGCAAAGTTGGCTGTGATCGCAAACAACTCCAGGTATACTCCATAAACATTGATGCCTTCAGCACTCTTGCTGCTCAGAATCTTCAATATCTGAGGTACTTTTACGAGGATGGAGCCGGCAATGATACCGATCCCAAGACCCTTGCTTAGCGTCGCGGTAAAACAAGGTCCTGAAAAATTACAATATATTTACTCAGTACTCTTTCCCCAATATAAAATGCCACACACTACACTTTAACTGGAAATCCAACACAAAGCATTTCCAAATAAACAATATCTAGAACAAAATTACCATCAAGAAAGTTGTATTTCACGAAATATTCTTCGTAACAATTCTCTGTTAGAACCGACAACAATAAACCTTTCAAAAACTCTGCCATTACGCTTAAATATATTACAACTGTAACAGTTAATAAATAACAAATGTATTGTTTATTTAATACATTTATAACAATTAATGATCTATTGCCTTATTGACTAATACAACAACCCGCGACGAGCAAAGTTCACGTAATGAAATGAATAAAACCGGAAACTGGACTTTTTGACATTGGTTGGTGACACGACATAGACAAGTGACAGTGACGGACTAAATTGGCTCTAGTGATTTCACGGGTTTTTTTTATTTCGATTCAAACGCTAATTATCGGTATTTCTACTGAGAGTATCTTACAAGCTACCCTGCAGCCTGCAGTAGCTGTTTTATTAGCTCTGGAAAAAGATAACTACTACTACTGTATTCCTCAAAATAGGTGGCAGAGGATTAATAAGTGCATCCACTGTTCCTCTCGTTGTTTCATGTGACATTAGTGTCGATTCTGTTGTGCACAAACTAGACTTAATTTAGGCTATTGCTATCTTTTTCTCTTTAAGGTGGATGCTCCAGGGTAGCCCGCGAAATTCAAATTTTCTTACGTTTTTGCAATTTGCAGGTCAGTGTCAGGTTGTATGTTGATTAAACTATGAATCGCGACTGTAAGACGTATGTAGTTACAGAATTATAATCATCAAAATCATCAATACAACCCTCCAAGCGCATAAAGGTGTAGGCAATGACTTTGACCTTGAAAAAGTAAATTCATACACCTTTATGAGCTTGGAGGGTTGTATTGATGATTTTGATGATTATAATTCTGTAACTACATACGTCTTACAGCCGCGATTCATAGTTTAATCAACATACAACCTGACACTGACCTGCAAATTGCAAAAAACGTAAGAAAATTTGAATTTCGCGGGCCACCCTGGCGCATTCACCAAAATAACAATATAAAACGAGAAAGAGACTGACGTAATTTAGAGCTGTCAAACTTAATTGGAACTAATATTTCCATACAAATGAAGGCAGGCGCGGATACAGGATACACAATTTTTGTTTCATTTTACCTATCTTACGGAAAATTCATAAAAAAAATTGATGAACTTTTGATAATAAATGAATTCATGCGTTACTTTACGGAAATCCATGATATGCAAGATACAAGTGGGTTGCCAGCTTTTGGGCTTCAGAAGGGTGCGAATAAAAAGCAGCAGATTTAGAAGGGTTTACTATTTCATTGTCACGGAGTATTACAATTACAATTACTGAAAAAGAACAAGGATACCCTTCCGCTCTGGGCGGAGCAGGAGGGAGTGTCAGACTTTTACTGACTAAAACCCATCCATGTTCCTATATCGCCCTTTGTGTTCCGGGGCCACGGTATCTCTTTCGAAAAGTCCCGCAGCCCCGGCAGGCATCGGCCCTTGTGGACCCCTTCATTTTTGCTGACTCTCTTTGAGGCGCGCGTGGAACATGAACGCGCCGTCGACACGACGTCGTCGACGTCTTTCTTTCTTTCTTTCTCATGAGACGGACGGAAGGCGAGCTAGCCCATAGCTCACCGTCCACAGGCCCGCGCCAAGGGTGGCCGGGGGCCACCACGTGGCCCCCGGCCTCTCGTTCTCATCCGTCATCATCCTCTCATTCCGTCTCGCTTCGGACCATGGATTGAACCAGGGCCGGGAGCGACCGGGAGCGAGAGGTCGCCGCCGCCGATCGCCGCTTTGAAGACACGGCGGTACTCCGCCCAAGCGGGGCACACCTCCACAGTGTGCTCCGATCGATCCTCGCAGTGATTGCACCCGGGCGTTTCCTCCCGCCCGATTCGGTGCAGGAACCTCCCGAAACAACCGTGTCCGGTGAGGTCCTGCGTCAGGCGGAAGGTGAGGACGCCGTAGCGTCTCTCTAGCCACTCCTCAAAGAAGGGACTTATCGCCACTATTGTGGCGTGCCCTGCACGGGGTTGCGACAGTCGCTCTCTCCATGTCGCCATGAGATCACGCCGGAAGTCTGTCCGCTGCTGAGCGACAATTTGCTGCGGCAGCGGAGTTTCTCCCGACGACGTAGCGCTTCCGCGCGCCATTTATGCAGGCGCGCGAGGACTATCACCTACAGATCCCATGGCGGCAATCCGGCAAGGAGGCTCGATGCCTCGCGGGAGATCGTGCGGTACCCATGGACCAGCCTTACGGCTACCACCTTTTGGGGCGCGTTCAAGTAGTGGGCGGCTCGCCACCTCAAGGAACGCGACCACACCGGGGCCCCATAAAGGGCCATGGTACGCACGACTCCCGCGTAGAGCCTCCAGCAGGAGGCGTTTGCCCCCCCCCCAGGTTGGGCAGGAGCCGCCTGAAGGCAGCCCCGGTCCGTTCCAGTTTGGGGGCCAAACGTCGAACTCGGAAATACAACGAAGTTCCACCGGCTGTCGAGGACGAGTAATAGGTACCTCAACGTCGACTCGACGCTGATGGATACCCCTCTTACCGCCTGTGAGGATCCCGGCGGTGGCGCATTCCGAGGCGCAAGAACACACATGGCCTCGGACTTGTGCAATGCCACCTCGAGACCCAGTTGCCGGATCCTCTCAACGACTATTGCAACCCCGCGTGTCATGGTTTCGGCCGCCGCCTTGTGCGACCTCCCCTGTGCCAGACCCAGCGTCGTCAGCGTAGCACACTACGCTGACGCCGCTATCCCGTCGGCGCGCAGCATCCAGTCGTAACCGATGTTCCACAGGGGCGGCCCTAGAACCGATCCCTGTGGAACACCGCACGACATCTCTCGCCAGTTCCACTCTCCGTTGCGACCGGGGTAGATGACAGCCCTGTCCGTCAAGTAGGCCCCAACCACACGACGGAGGTAGGTCGGCACCCGGTGATACCGGAGTGCCTCCCTTATGCAGCTCCAGGCCATGGAGTTGAAGGCGTTGGCGATGTCGAGTGACACCGCCAAGACAACCCCACCTCGGGACACCGCATTCCCCGTCGTGAGAGCTCTCACGCGCATGATGGCTTCCACTGTAGAGCGCCCCTTGCGGAAACCAAACTGGTGTTCCGCAAGATCCGGCCCCGTCCCCGCAAGGTGTTCGGCGAGGCGGTTTGCAATTACTCTTTTAAAGAGCTTGCCCACCTCGTCGAGCAGCACCACGGGCCGGTATGCGGACGGAGAGTCCACAGGGCGCCCCGGCTTCCGGATGAGGACCAGCGTCCCGGGAACTGGCCTCTCTCCAAGCATGCACTTAGGAGCCCCCCCAGTCGGGGCCCGAGAGCCTCCGAGGCCAGGACCCAGGCTTTGCCAGGCAAGCCGTCGGCTCCCGGGGCGGTGTTTTTGGAACTGAGCTTGCGTACCGCCACTCTTAGGTCTACTCGTCACTTCCGGAGCGTCGTCGTCGCCCCTCTGGTGGCCCGCTTCCGGCACCGCAGGCGGCGGAGCCATAGGCGGGGGGAGAATGTTCCCTCGCGAGGGGAACAGAGCGCTCACCACGTCCTCCACGAGCTGAGCCCGGAGATTGCGTCAGCGGGGAGGCCCAGGTGCGGAGTTTATCCCGCACCATCTTGTAAGGGCGCCCCCACGGATCTCTGTAGTCTCCAGCATTTCCTCGCGGGCCAGATCCCTGGCCCGTAGGACAGCCTCGCGGAGGGCGGTCTTCGCCGCTCTGTACCCCTCATAAAGCTCCGCCACAATGGCTGCCGCATCTGGTGGGCGAATGCGGAGCCTGCGGTGCCTGGCGTACAGGTGTCGCGCAGCAACGCACGCCTCGCGCAGAGACGTCAACTCTTGCGACCAGCAGTAAACCTGACGCCGGGCGCTTCCTGGCCGAACACGGGGCATTGCCACGTCGCAGATGTCAGACACCTCCTGGAACCACCCTGCCTCATTTTCAACGTCGACAGACCTGCCCGGTGATGTCACCCAAGCCTGCACGATCGAGGCCTCCAGGAGGGAACAAGGATACCTCGACCTTATCTAAAATCTAATCAGATTAAACTGGTCATACAAATGAAACAAACACATCAGGTGAAGGGCTTTATTTAATAAAATGAATAATGATTAACTACACTTAAGAATTTTGTGGACGCACATAACGAAAATTGTAAACAAAATCTTTCAAATCACATCACACTTGATTTAAATAAGTATTATGTTTGTTCAAGGTACGCATCAAATCAGGACGATTGAAACTTCTAATTCGAGCTTAAAATTGATTTAGTACTAGACAGACATAATGATTTTTCTCATTTATGGCCTTTCTTATGAGGCTACTGATGCGGATCAGTATATCTTTTGTGCAAGATACATAGCTCCTACATTATCTGAGAACAATGACATAATGTCGTCATTAACTTATACACATAAACGCCTTACATGAATGAAAAATATATTGGGGGGCTAAGATAAAAATTATATATTTATTTAATCAGCAGAAGGAAACGTGAAATTATAACAAAGGGAAGGAAAGATAGGTGATTCAACAGGGCAAACATTTATTGTTATCAATTCGTTTGCACTTTTGTTTCTGATGATTCATAGAATAACTTTAGAATTCAGCTAACTCCATATTGCGCTACGAAGACGTACAGACAAGTGTGAATCTGTCTAAATTCCGCGCCTGTTCGTCAATCAGGATCAGTTCAATTAACTCGCAAGAGCGAATGAATCGTAAATGCATTCTAACAGATAACGTCCGGGTTCTTTTCAACGCCAAGTAGCCGAGATATCCTCTTACCAAAAAGTTTAGTACAACGATATAAATATCACTGCTGCGTGGCATCAATTACTCACGACATGTGCAGCAGGTTTGCGATGTTCAACTTATGATAATTTTATCCTATAATTAACTGAAACCTACAGTAGTTACCTTAAATTTACAAACGTATGTACATTTATAAAATCTATCATTAATAGTTTATCTTTTTTTCATAGAAAATAATAATATTGACCTAAAAATAAAAACTTGCATTTGCAGTTGCAGAAGAATCTGTATGGTGTATCTATTGTACACTAGTTGTTAATATCACTTTACTACATAGGGACGTAGTACTTATGAGCACTGCAAAATATTTGTCTGAAGTAATGCAATAATTATTTTTAACAAACGAATAAGCTTTTTACATAGTTTGGCTGATTCATTTGTTATTATTACGATAATGCATTTCAAACATTATTTGTAAGGCTCCTCTGTGAAGTGTTATCCAAATGTCATACCAGCAGTTCTAAGATAGAATTATATCTTACAACTATTCAATAATTTGTTTTCTTTTCAATGTGTAGTTCATATTTAATATTCACAAAAATAGGTCATTATTTTATAACAGGCTATTTGAATAACCACCAGTACAAATAAATTATTAATAATTATGTACAAGACATTATGGACGACTAATGCGAGATTTACCAACACGTAGGTACACATTTTTGACGTATTTCATTATACACAAGCATACCATATTACCATCATTAGATAAGGTCGCTATAAAGTGGGTTATGCTCCACTAGCTACAAATTGTCATTCGTTATAAACCTTACGGCTCGTACACATAAACACGATACGAAGTCGCATCGTGCTACGACGCGGCATCGTTTCACGATGCGACGTCTTATCGTGGGAATCTATATCAAAACAAGTAGCAATAAATGTGCAGTGTTCGCAGAAAATAGGTCGTATTTCCCTCTTCTATAGCACAGTAAAAAGATAAGCAGTAGGTTGACTTCAAACGTAGATTGTCACGATGCCACTTCGTAGCACGATGCGACGTCGTATCGTGTTTAGGTGTACGAGCCATTAATTTGTCTGATCACGTTTTTAGTGTAAATAGGCCAGTTGTATCACTATAGTTAGACGCAATTGTGACCTTATGAGGTGGCTCTTAGAATTGTACATAATTTGTTTCAGCATGCCTGTTTTAGTGCTATCATAGCAGCTCTCCGAACCTCGGGTCCTTTAATTTTTACTATGATTTTTAAAACTACCTCCACTTTAGAAAATAAGTAATTAACTTGTACACATAGACTCTAAGCTAATGAAAATGTCTCATAGGTAACACCTGTAAAGTAAATATGATCCTATTGAATAACAATGATCATCATTATTCAGAACGTAGGCATCAGCCTTACTGATGAACACAACTCATGATAGTGGGTTCAAAGAGAATGATAGTTTAGGTCTTGAATTATTTTTGCCTAATATTTTTCTCTGTTCCTCTTTTACTCTTTTTTCTTGTTCTTTTTTCAGTTTCTGCCTTTCTTCATCCATTTTCCTTTGTTCTTCAATCATGGCTAGCCGCTCCTCGGCCTGGAAATAAGGTAAAATGGTATTTAATAACACAAACATAACATTCATTGTTATTCTCAGGCAACTGCTCATTGATATGTGTCCGGACATGGACTAGCGATATTCTAAATTTTTTAAACTATTTTTAAGAACAAACACACTCTAAGCTTGGGTCCACTGCAACATAGCGCAAGCACAAAAGGCCATAGTCGGAGTCTTATCAGGAAATCATTAAAAACACATAACATTCATATTGAATTAATTTAATGTTTTTTCCAATATTAAATGACAGTTAAAATATTTAATGCAGTTGCTCAAAATGGCAACCTCTAGTTTGTAGACACCTGCCCGCGTAGCATGACCACCAAAGACACGAAAGAGAATCGACAAATCTTTTGTTCACCTGTCATTGAAACGACAAAATGACAGATGAACAAAAGATTTGTCGATTCTCTTTCTTGTCTACGGTGGTCATGCTACGCGGGCAGGGTTGATGAGCGCCCAATTAAATGCAAATCGGATCTAAGTTCTTCGGCGACTGTCATAATTTTTGCGACGAGTTCTCCCCTGGTTTTTGGAACTGTAGCATATACATTTTATGACCCCACAAAAAATAATCCAAGGGTGTCAAATCGGGTGAGCGAGGCGGCCACGCTACTGCACCACCACGTCCGATCCACGGCGATAGATTTTACTAATACTTTATAATAGTTACATTACATATACTTTAAAATAGTTTATATTTAAATATTTAGAATATTGCTTGTCTGGACACAATGTACCTTACTGTACCTTACTGACTAACATAGGTACATAATGATAAAATACAATTTGTGTTAGCAAGTATAATCTTAAAATTGTGTTAGTAACACTACACTTGTGCACTTTATCACTGTGCATTCAAGTGGCACTTGCCTGTGGAAGCAATGGAACACCACTTGCTGCCACCAAAAGGCCTCTTACTTAGGTGGAAAAAACATGTTGGTATTCACGCGGTATTCACACGGTTGGCACACACGCACACATTGATATTATATAAATTATTCCATAGTTGTAATATCGTAAATGCAGTTACTTTAACTAATAAGTATATTATTTAGGACACAAAGATTGTGTTTTAACTTACCAGCTTGCGCTGAGCCTCTTCAATCTTTTTATTATTTTCTGCCATGATTTCTTCCAGCTCTTTCCTTTTACGAGCTTCTTCCTCCTGTTATAATAGAAATAATATGTTAATACTGTTCTTTAGTAACAAGAGTAACACTATGTATTAAAACCGAGTTCACACAAACATCGCCTTTCTATACAATGGCTGTTTGAGCAAACCTCAGTTCATCAGCTCTTGAATGACAAGATGTTGTTGATCACACATGTTTAGGCTAATATTAAAAAGTTTTTGGTTTCCTAAGAAAGTAATTTTAAGTAAAAAAACATAATTATGCAATGTCATAGAATGTATAATGATGAAACATCAGATAAGTATGTATATCCTTCATTTGAAACAGTAATGTGGTTATACAAAAAATAGATTCAAAAAATACCTTCAGCGCTCATGTCTGGATCCTCAAGCTGCATCTCCAATAAATTCTTAGGGCTTCTTGCTCTTGATCAGTCTTCTGACCTGACTTATAGACTACGTGACTGCCAGGGACAGTCAAGCGAACAATTTTAAAATGCTAGCCGGACGCCTTCATGGCAAACTTACAATATGGCAGGAAATTGTATAAACTCTGCCTTGTTGGTGCGTATGAATAAAATATGTGGTTATAAAAATGGACATGTATATAATTTATTAATTACAGAGACAGCCAGCCTCGGTGAGTGACAATTTATAAGAATTCAAGAAACTAATTCTTGTATGCACTCGAACTACACCTGACTGGACCTTTAACAGATATGATCGAAATAATACTTTTATTAGTTCCTCTATTTGTTATGATGCTGGTATTAAATATTGCATTTACACTTGTGTGTTACTGCGAGAGCAACATATGTTGCTGTCGCAGGTATGTCTTGTCATGTGTATATGCAACATTGTGTTGTGTTGCCAGTACACATGACTGGTATGTACTATAGTCAGTTACCTGTCTAGCCAGCTCCTCACGCCGCTGTTGTTCTCTCTGTCTCTCAAGTTCTTCCATCATTTCTTTCTCCATCTTCCGTTTGGCCTCTTCAACCCTTTTAGCAACTTCTTGTTCAATTTCATCTTTTCTTTTTTCTAATTCTTCTTCAACTCTTTTCTTCACGAGTAGTTCTATTCTTTTTGCTGCTTCTTCTTCCACCACCTAAACAAGTTGCGTAATAAAATCTATCATTATGATGAGCTCACAACCTAATCAAGACTATCCAAAGATGTCAAGAAGGCTTAGAGACGTTGAAATTATCAAACTAATGACTTGTATAGTGCATGTTTATGATTCGCATAATCAGTTATTAGTAGCATCGGACAGGTTCTTTGAGGTGCAGGTGAAATTGCCCAAGGGGCAGGACACGCAGTGAGAGATAGCTTGTGATGTGGCTCTGCTGTCACACTTTATTTAATTGAATTGTCCCTTGCTTTGTTCAATAAGTTAAGGGGTCGATTTGAGTCTTTTAGGTCTCTAAACCTGATGAACATTATTTAATTGTGATGTTGGTTTTATACTTGAAAACATTAAAAAACAGTTCTGGTTACTCTAGCGGAGGCCAGGTTACCACGCCTAAGAGTGATCACGTTTTAAAACAGTTGGCTATTTACGACATTATTTACTTTCTGTTCGGCTTCTCTTACGCGTCTCTGTCTTTCCATTTCGGCTAGTCTGTCGACTTCATCCATTTTACTGCGCCCCTTCGATTTCTTCCCATGACTTCTACTTCCATCATACGAAGCGTCACTGCTGGTTGAAGAAGACACGGAATGTGATCTTTTTCTGAAATTAAACCACGGTTAAGTCAAACCAATGCGTACCTAGCAATTATTTCATTATTATGTCAAAATTTAAGGAAATAGTTTACCTGGATTTTGAACTCCGTTCTCTCGACTTTTCTACGAGTTTCGAACTTCTGCTTCTTGATGTAGAACGATCCTTGGACCGACTCTTCTTCCTAGAATGTTTGCTTGTTTTATGATGGCGCCGTGGCGACTTACTCCGTGATCTTGAACGACCCATCGTTTACCAATAGATAATAATTAGCAGAAACCAGAAATGCAGTATTCAATTTGGCTCTATTTATAATTGCTAACTAAATAGCTTTCACATCAACTCACGCATTGCTATGTTTGACAAGCGACGCCATTTTTTTGCAAAGCAGAAGTGTGGTGCACAGAGGTAAAATATCGAAAATTACAATCGGATACATTCAACGAAGTGGGAAAAGGAAAATTGTCTTTGCCACTCACGGGCCCCGCGCGTGAATTTTTTGCACCAAACCGCCACGCGTGCAAAAAATTGCGAAATATTCGCATGTAATTTGACACTAGATAGACAATCGCAAACTACAAGAGTTATAGCTAAATAAAATTTACAGTGAATAGCTGAATAGTTATGGAATCTATATTTATAAAAAAAAAAACAAATTTAATTAAAAACTCAAAAAAAATGTAGAACTTGAAAAACAGGGATGAAAACGGATATTTAGCTATTAAAATATTAATTAAAATTTTTCTAAATATTAAATTTCAATTAAAATAATTTTAAAATAAACTAGATAATATTTTCTTTCCAACAATACCATAATCTTATTAGTTTATTTACGATAGTCTAATTAGAATTAAATTAGAATTTGGATAATCACTGTTTATTTTGACGCGGCCTGCGCCAACGACTGTTTTTGAACACGGTTATTTACGTACCTATAACTTTACGAAGCCACTTGATTTTGTATAGGTATACAATTTAATAATATGCTCACAATACTAACTATGCACTGTTTTTCCGTTAACACAAACGTTTTAATCACAAAAACACTTATTTCTTGTATAAACACAATCACTATAGGTATTTAAACCTACCACTTTTTCGGAGGCGAAATACTCAACTTTGAGATTCAAAAACTAGATTTCCTTTATGATAATATAGTAGCACAGATTTTCACGATTAATTTGATATATAACACTATCCGAAAATAACAATATACATAACAGAACAATTGAATTATGACGCTACACGTCAGAAATGGCGGAGTTTGTTTACACTAAAGTTTTTACTTTTATTTTGACATTTGTCGATGGAATAGTGTTGCTATTGTTGGTCCGAACGTTGAGGAATATAGTATAGAGTTTGCTACAAGAGGAATAAGCTCTAGAAATAGCAGTTTAGTAGATTTTTTATTGCATTCATGGACGAAGGCGCTACTGGCTGCTTTAGCAGCCAGGGACATTTCGCAAAACAGCTACTGGCTACTGGCTGCTAAAGCAGCCACGGGCGGTTGAGAGGGTAGATAATTAATACGCCACGCGGCCCGCTGCGGTGCCGCAGTGGCGGGCGGACGGATATAGGGAACGTGCAGGAACTATAGGTGGCAGCACAAATCGACAAAAGAGACACCATGCGGACAGTAAAGTAAACTTATCAGCAATCGTCGTGCAAGTAAACAAAACTAACTCTTCAATTATATTATTTTAGATTATGATAAAAGTAATAAAATATGGGTTCCGGTCTATTAATAATGATCGTCAGCGTGGCCAAAATATGGCAAAAGGTCAAAAGCTCTTCGAGGCCGGCCACGTATTCGAGGTTGAAGAGTTAAAGTTTGGTAACTCTAAGATAAACATAAAAGTAATTAAGTGTTTATAAATACAATGTTTATTTTGATTTGTTAATGTTTCCTTCGTTATTTAATTTAGTAAAAAGAAATAAAGAGGTCTATGTATTCAAAAATATTTTATTTTCAAAACTTATTGCTAAAACTAGTTAAGTTTATTAATTGCTTAATTATTGGGTTCAATGTTCACCAATCCACAAATAGTATAAAATATTTCATCTCTTTATTTCAGCAAACTTATTGGCAGTTTATCAAAAATATGAAACTGTTTAATTCTCTGCATGATTATCTCTATATGGATTCTCAGAGAAGCTATTTTATATGTTTTGTCTACTTCCTCTGATAAAAATAGTGGTGCATGAAGAAATGGTGGCATAACTAAAATAGCTTTCTTATTTTCAACACGTTTTAATGGAAGGGAATCCTTTATCAGCGAGAACAGTATCTCCGGGCTCTAACAAATCAATTATTCCACAATCATTTGTTATGAAGCAATCACTAGAACGCCCTCCGTAGCATTTAGATACAAAACTTATGAAACCACAAGGAGTGCAGCCAGCTAAAACCTTTATTGTGTAACCATGTTTATAATCTGAGTACATGTGGACTCTTTGTTTAACTGTTGAGGGATATTCGGTGTGAACTTCAGTGCAGTCTATTATAACGTGTGTTCGCATAGTGAAGTTTAAATGGTTCTGGCATGTTTGCTTGGACGATTGATTTTGAGGGCCATTTAATGAACTTTTTCAATGCAGAGTGTAACACAAACAAGTTATTTTCAAATATTCTTCTTATGGTTGTTCTATGAATTTGGAATATTATACTCAATACCGAGAAATGTAATCCTGTCTCTAACTTCATTAATGTAATAAGTAACTTGGTTTTTTTATCTATACTTGAGGACTTAATATCAGGAAGTAAATTTAAAAGCAAATTATACACTGAAAATGTCACACCTGTTGAACGAATTAGATTTTCTTCTGTTTTTAGTGAAGTTGGGTGGGGCTCACAAAACTTGTACCATAACGCACTAGAAATTGTAACACACAAGTTCGTATGCCACACACGGGAAATATTGTAACACGCTGGAATTCTATAAAGGCAGGATTACAGTACCAACATTTACTAAAAAATCTTACCACATTTACGAGTAATGATGACCATGTGTGGGATATCAAAATAAAGGGCTTGAGGAGAAAATTCCAAAAAAATATAAGTCACTGTAAGGTTTTTAAACTAAGGAAGCTTTTCGCACTCCTTTTAAAATATCATTTTTTTTGTTTGTTTTTTTCCTACTCAAATGGAAATAAGACTCACTTAAATTGATATAATTATGTTTACAGTTAAAATTAAAGAGGAACTTGCTTTTCTTAACGTTAGAAATATTATTACAATCAATAACAAATATTAAAATTATCTTATCGGTCACGCTATTGACCTAGCCCGCGAAAATAAAATTTTCCTAAGTTGCAAATTGCAGCACTGTATTGGGACTTTACTCTTTTATGCACACGAAAGCAAAAACGATATCCCCTTTTTGGACTTCACCGGAGTCGGTTAAAGACAATGTAAACCAAGCTTAAGGCTATCCAGTGTGTTACGTAACCCACCATGTAACACACCATAACACACCGGAGCGAACACACAAGAACATTTTAGTGTTTATTTGATTATAGCAGCCGCAAATTCAAAGACATTTAGGAAAGAAAGCCATAATATACGACATACAAAGGTATTTATTTAGTATATTATGTACTTCATTATAGTGCAAAATAAACACTTCTCTTGAAAATTATTTGTTTAGTATCCAATAATTTTGATGAACAAAAACACCCCAACAAGTCACCTCACTTTTGTGGGTAGACTAAAATGGTTGACATTAAATTGACATTTCATAGCTGTTGCTATATGGTGCTGCCACCATACAAAACAAGTTCTGGTGGGATTATGACTATAATACGAAAGTTACCGTACAACACAGTACGTGTAACACACTAGAAGATTTTAACGGACATTTTTTAAATTTGTTGTATTTTAAGTAATAGTAATATTTTGCGAGATTTTCTGACAAATTACTTTAAATTAACTCCCATACTAACAATAAAGACAAAAAGAAATAACATTATCAACGTTATAAAAAAAACAAAAATCAATAACTGTCGACGGACGGCGTTGGGACATTTATGTTTTGTATGGAGCAAAAAATGTATTAAAAGTTTGATGAACTATAATTTTGTGTTTATTGAAGATTTGTGTATTTTATTTACACCCATCCCTTTGTTATGTTTTAAATTTAATGAAACATATAAAATTCTTAAAAAAAACTTTAAAAAACATACTAAAATTTAGGGGCAAACAGGTGACCGCGAAATTTTTTCCAGAGGTACATCTTTTTTGAGCCCCACCCAGTTATGCCATGAAATCCTTGGCAAAGCATTTGTGAATGCTGGTCAAGAGGGTCACAACTAAAATCCTTCTTAACTTTGGCAGTTGTAGGAATATTCACTTCACAGCTTTTATCTGCCGATTTTTTTGATATCATATTAGTCTGAATTTCAGCTGTGCAAACACCATTTATATTAATCAAACTGCAGAATAAATGTGAACTAAATGTCTGATCTCCCCTCAATAAATCATCACTTTGACAAACAACGCTTTGTTTAGCTAGAATAGCTAGCCTTAACATTACCTTCAGTACTAAATTCTAAGGAATTATTAGCAGTATTTATTTCTACAAACTTTTCTTGTTGTATTCGACGTTGATGTCTTTAAAATCTTTGTAAATTTTTAACCAATTTTTGTGGATTATTTTCTTCACCAGGGAAAATTTTAGGAATGTATGAGGGATGTACAGAATTTTCTGATTTTTTGTTGCCAATGAAGTGAGCAGAGCATATTACTGTATTTCTAGATGGAAGCCAATCATTCGGATGTTTGCTGAAAACAGATTGAAAGATAATGTTTAACTGACTGTATTATATAAAAAACTTGGTTATTTTCACTACTAATATTATTGATTATTTCTAAATGCTCAAAACTCATAGGTACTTACGTACTTCTTTAATGCGTTTATCCATTTTTTGCGTTTTTACATATCCATGGCATGAAAGTACTATTCTTTGAAAAGTAATAAAATTTTACGCTATTTGATTTATTTTCATTTTTTTTTTGATGTATTGGTACATCCAGGAATGCAACGACGCATTTTAATTAGCTAGAATACTAATTTTCACTAGTAAAATTAATTCTGTTTACTTTTTGGAAATGTCAATGTCAAGTATTAATAGAGGACAAGATTCGGATAGGCGACGCCAGGTCGGCAGCACCGTCGTTGGGCACGTTCCCTATAGACATAATTATAGCAGAACCGTGAAAACGGTTTTTAAGGGGCATTGTCATAAATTTAAGACTTTTGGAAACTTTCATAAAATATAATCATCTTATAGTATAATACATCAGATTATATGTCTGATGAAAACGTCGCTGCTTTGTAATGCGGCGTCTTCATGTTCAGCCGGATTGTGGTGGAGATAATTATTACGTTCGACGTTCGATAAAGCGGCGTCCAATGTTTAGCATAAGGCGGGTCCCAGAGCAAAATTAGCAACTTTGTGGTGTTTCAAACTTAGTTTAAAATACTGTTAGATTTCTAATCAGCTTGCACTACAAGGTGGTTGTTACGTCAGTCACTGCGGGCCGAATAGTGGTTTTTAATCTACAAGAAATCAATTTTTCGTCTTTTGGAAAAAAAAACTACCATTATGTTCATTACTAAATTGCCTATCCATTAGTCTAAGTAGCAAATCAAAATAATGGTTACTTCGAGGAGAAACATGTTATCACAGATAATATAATACTATGATAAAAATCATTATTTCTCTTTTCTGTGGTTTCGTTGTGAGGGGATTTATTAAACATTATGCTACTTATAAAAAAAAAACTTAAAGAATAGTCTAGAGAAAATGTAGAAATTTAATGTATTTTTTATTAGTTGGTATTTCTTTTGGATAAAGAGGAGTTTTTTGGAGCCATCCAAAAAACGACTTTTGCTCGGGGAGGAGAGAAAAATCAATACAAAATTTGCCGACGACGTAATGTTTTTCCACCAGCTTAAATTGCGGTAACCCGCAACCTATGAAATAATAATAATAAAATAAATAAGGTTGTCGACATGTGGGAAGTGGACTCAGCGATCAGTGTGCCGATAGTCGTATCAGCCCATGGCTTAATTGCCAAGAGCCTCGATCAATACCTGAGGAGGCTCTCGTTAGGCAGCTGGATCAAGGGCTTGATTCAGAAAGCGGTACTCCTAGACACGGCTCGTATTGTTAGGAGGTTCCTCTCTCTGGAGCCCTGACCGCCGGTAGCTTGGACCCTGCTCCCGATACCGGTGGGCTACAATTGTTTATATTTATAAATGTTTTTATATTTTTTTGTAAAGAATACTTATTTAAAAATGTAATTAATTTGTTAAAAATTAAATAAAGGAAATAATAATAAATGAGCTTTTGTGCAGAAATTAGAAACGATTTCAAAAAACACAAAAAAGTGAAAATTAATTTTAGTTTTAGAAGTCGGTGACCTTTGTTTAATTGATTTAGTTTTTTTATCACCGACTTTTTATTTTTCCATTTTTAGTTGTCCCCAAACAAATATTACCCCTTCCTTTTGCTGACATCTCTTTGAGGTGCGCGTGGAACACGAACTCGCCAACATAACATACCTAGGTAACTGACGAAATCTGGGAGTATTGTACACATCTGCGTACCCCCTCAGAGCACACAGGCGTGATGTTACGTCATGATGTTATATAAACAATAAACATCCAAGCGGATGTTGACGGCAAATCTGCCGTGATTGCACCGTCTATTTTTGAAGAGTTCCATTGTATATCTCGGAAGATCAGCATCAGATATTCACCAAATTTAAGTGGGGCGACACGGGAAACACCAATTTTCAAATAAAAAAAGAATCATCAAAATCGGTTCACCCAGTCGAAAGTTCTGAGGTATGAAACAAAAAAAAAATACAGTCGAATTGAGAACCTCCTCTTTTTGAAAGTTTGTTGAAAACAGGAATTAAAACAATTCGTCAAGAAAAATATAAAAAAATGTAATAAGGCGTAGTCGACGTAGCCCCACTACATGGGGCTCCTATTTATGTCTGTAAGCCTAACCAAACCTAACGTCGGGTGCCCTAAGTGCTCATACAATGCAGCGTACTTTATTTTAGCCGAATTGTAATCCGGCTGAACGTGAACACGCCGTTACATAACAGCGACGCTTTTAATCCGGCGCGCCTTTATGTAATACGACGTGTTAATACTATATGCCTGCGACATTTCTATGGAATTAGAATCATTAGAACCACAAATAGTTAGGGTGTTATGAATTGTGAACTCATTTGTGAATAAAATATTTTTTTGATCGTCAATCAATCAATCATCTACCTACATTAATTTCTACAATCTGATACCGACATGCAAATTGGAAAAAACGAAAGAAAATTAAATTGAGCGGGCCTTTCTAACGCTTCCACCTTGAAAGTCACGTCTGTAACCCCCGCAGGAAAGGCTAACCCCGTTAGGCAGAGGTGTAGTACATAATAGTAAACCCACATTTCGCCAGTGTAATAGGGGGCGAGTCTATTGTTAATATTGCCACCAACCGCGCACAGGTCCAGACTCCGTGGCTGCTACTCAGAAATTCCTGATGGAAAAACCCAATAACACTTTGCACGACCCGGTAATCGAAACCCAGGACCGCGACCACTAGGTCAACGAGATGCAGTCAAGAGAGAGACCTTGAATTGAATTATATTATAATAGGTAGGTTAGATAAATTACAATTTGTAAAGAATTGAAATAATACTAAGCTATTTGAAGATGATGTTCGATACATATATTGATTAATTATAATATCATAAATCATTTCTGCAAACACTGTTTTGGGCTTCGCCGCAGTCGGGGAAAAAGGTTACGAATGATCAATAGAATATTCCTTTTCTTTCTTATTAATAAAATTAACGAGTCGTTTTGTAGCCGCAAATATTGGATCTTCTTGTGTGCTTCCGTCACTATTTGTACTTTTCAATTTCAGTTTGTTTTCATCGACTGTAGTCCTGTGAGGATTATAGACGCCACCAAAACTTCCCTGGCGTAGCCGGCCAATCTCAAATTCACATTCAGAATCTTCCTTGTAAATAGCAGCAGCAGAAAAATATTTTTTCAAAGACTTGTCTAATAAAGTTTTGATGCCGTCGACACTGTGTACAGGTGTCAAATCAATATCATGTGGGCATTCAAGTTCGGGCTCTGCATCAGTTCCCGATTTTTTAAAATTCAAATTGTATCCTGAACAAATCCTGTCCATGAGTTCGTCCAACTGCGATGTAATGACAGACGCCTCTATGCTTAGTTCGTTATCAAATCGGGAGTGACGAGTGTTATCATAATGACGAGCGGTTATTGCTTGTTCTTTCTCTGCAAACACATGCCTGTCATCTTCAGGTTCCACCATTATTGTTTCAATATCATGGGCATGTTTTATTTTTTCCAGGAAACCTTTAATATTATTTTCTTTTTCAATATCTACGTCACAGTAGTCGTAGTGTTCTCGCAGATCAATATTACCCTTGAAGAAATAATCATTTGGTAAAGCCATGCCTCGTATACATAAATCCGTAGCTCCCCTATGCCTTGGTACAGTCATTGGCTGTCGATAAATACATTCAAATTTCCCTGTTGGTGCTGAATGATTTTGAGATCGATCAATGACAACTGAAACAAATGAAATAGCAATTTTAAACGGTGATCAACACACATTTGACCACTTGATACAACTTTATAACGATGCATTAATACTTGTTAATGGGCAGTTCTCTTATAAATAAATTGTTATCAAGCTTACCTTTAATAACATCTGATAAAACGGCAGGACAAATCTTTGCAGTAATAGGAGTAGTGGGGTTAAGGTCCGGACTAGAATTTATCTCAATCAGCCATGGTTTATATTCTTTGTCCAGGATAAAATCGCATCCATAGAGCTCAAAGCGATTCTTACTTTCTGATAAAGAGTCTTGGCAGGTTAACATTACGCCAATAATAGACTTCTTCATTCCAGGATAGATGATTTTATCCCAGACCTTTTTCTTGTCAATTCTGATTAAATAGTCTTTATACTTTTCAGAATCCCACATATTCTCGCGTGGAAGTTCTTCGTGTCTTCCTGTACAATTATTGTATTTCCTCTGGACTGCATTGTTAGTTAAATGTATGGATTCATGATAGTTCTTAAGATTGTACTTCTGTGTGCAGAACTTCAGGTAACAGTCTTGGTACATCCATATCTCTAAAGGATATGTGCTTGTGACCAAGCAGTATTGTCTTATGTCGAATTTTGTTTCGTGTATCAATAAGGGCTCTTCTACAAACAAAAACAAGAGGTGAGTGTGTTTAACTTTGCCAACTTGTTTACCAGTACTTTAAATTTTTAAGCAGCATAAATAGGCATGAAATAGGCATGCCCAAAAAAAAAATTCGGGCGTTGAAAGGAAAATTACCTACTAAACTAGTGAACTATTTTGATTAAGTAGTTAAAAAAAAATAAGAACGTACCGATGTATTTCTGAATTACATATTTATCGGTAGTTTTTTTTAACAAGTCACTGATAACTGCCAATCTAGAAGCCAATCTTATGCCTCTACCTCTTGAATTGTGCGCCGGTTTTATAATCCAAATATTATGGCATCCTTCGCAACTTAACTGGGGACGGTATCTATGCATTTGTTTTAGTAAGAATTTTGCGTACGCCATGTATAGTGGTAACTTATTTTCTGTATCCTTTTGAAAGACTTCGTTCTTCCCTATTATGCAGTAATATTTTTTTAAGAAGTTATTCCATTGTCTGACAGACGCGTTGGTTACGGCTCGATCAATGTCCTTGTTCTCTTTTCTATACAAATATTCTTTGCATCTACACAAAGCAAACAGCACTACATTCAAAGAAATTTTTCCCTGTTCTACAAACACAGGCCTCTCGTTAGCGACCATTGAAAGAACCCATTTCAACAAACTCGTACAAGCTGCAATTTTAAAATCTTTTACGAATTCTTCCATTTCCCCAAAGTTACTAGTGCAATAGCTGCGCGGGCCAGTAACTTCGGCCACATCTTCAATGTAGAACCAGTAATTCCTTTTCATCGAACAACACAATCCATGCTTGGATGTCCACACAGCTTCCGTCTTTAATCTGTTAACAATAGTTAGATTTTCTTCGGGCATATCGCGGTGTTCATCTTTTGAACGCCAAATGAAATTCGGTGGGTATCTGCCAACCATGTTCGATAAGAACAATTTTTCTACTTCATCGATTATTTCAGGTTTCGTTGTTAAAGTTCCGTTTTTTATTTTGGATAGATTCATTTTATCTAAAGGTAGTTTTTCTACCCACCCCCTTTCCAGCAACGCATTTCGTATGCCGTTACAGCAGCCAAAGACGGAAAATAATTTATTGTCACGTATAGCGTGCTCAGCTTTGAGTTTTAATGATTTGTAACGAACTAATCTGGCCTGACACTTGCAAATAACGAAGTTTTTTTCTTTGGGTGAAAGACCATCAGGAAATACTGCTTTATGTTCCTCGAACTTTTTCTTTTTGGGCATTTCAGTGTCAACTTTTCTTGCATCAGAATATTGTTTTACTGTAGCGGAACCTACATTTTCTTTCTGTAAATTATTCGAAATATACCTCAGGTGTTGTATTGTTTACAAGTAATTATATTTAAAAAAAACCAGCCAAGTGCGAGTCGGACTCGCGCATGAAGGGTTCCGTACCATCGTGGTAGGGGAGCCCCATAATTTATATATTTTTATTGTTTGTTGTTATAGCGGCAACATAAATAAATCTGTGAAAATTTCAACTGTCTAGCGATCACGGTTCATGATCATGAGATACAGCCTGGGGGGCGAGTCTGCTATTACAATGGTGTCACAATGATCGATCATTGATTTCACAATAGTTGATTTTGACAAGTTTCGTAATCTACTAATATAGTGGCGTCATTATGACTTTCCAATGACTTTCCAATGATCAATCACTGACACTCAATTGAAAGAAATGGCATAGAATGGTAATCTCGTACAATGACAAATGAATGACTGACTTACGCGGTAATCTGCTAAAATTTTGACAGTTCCAGCCGAAATTTGCTGAATTAGCACCATTTTGTATTGCTATAAATATAGGCGATCAACAATTATGAAATCAATGATAGATCATTGAGACACTATTGTAATAGCAGACTCGACACCCAGGTGACAGACAGACAGACGGACAGTGGAGTCTTAGTCCCGTTTTTACCCTTTGGTTACGGAACCCTAAAAAGTAGATACAATATTACGAAAAGTAGAAATCATACTGTAGCAGCTTTCCAATGAGTAAAGGGTCTGAATCCATGTTGAGCTAGTTTTGTAAATATTTTATTACTTTTAGTTCCGGTTGATTTCTGTGAATGTAAATCAATTATGGATCATATATTCCTTCCTTATACAGAATGTAAACCACCTCATCACGAAGCCGTCAACCAAGCATTCTGTATATCAAACTAAGTAACTTTACGCAAAAATTATTGCTGGGAAACGACTTTTTTAGTACGGGGGTCGTGGAGATGTTTAAAGAAAAATCTTACATTAAAAAAAAAAGTTGTCAAAAAGTTAGAACTTTGACCCCCAATATCTCCGTAACTATTAGGTTCCCAGGTATGGTGTAGAAAAAAAATATCGCAATGATGAGGAGAACAAGTGTTTTCGGCTTCGTTATGAGGTGTTTTACACCCTATATGTATTTCAATGTTAACTAGACGTGCCAACATTTTTAGTTTGCATGTGTTCATAGTTACCTTTTTTCGTTTCGGAAAATTCTTTTTTCGTCTTACCATTTTTAAGTATGTAGTTTCATTTTTATTCAAGCTAATCTGTATCTCTAAAAAACATGAAAAAAAGTATATTAAGTTAAACAACAAAATAAAAGATAGTATACCGTAATTATGTAGTTCAGTTGCAAAATAAATAAGACCATTATAAAAAATCTCGAATGTAATGAGTTCATTACAAATGTTGTAATTTCAGACCCTAAAAATCTGCCTATAATATACGTACATCCAAATATGTTCCAGTAGGTACCAACGAATCTCTATACTTTCATACTAATATTACAGAGTGTACGGGACAGCCCTCCGCAGACTGATGGGGTGAATTCAATATACCTACCATACTAAGATGACCGGTACAAGAAATTATCTCAGGAAAGTTATGGTAATCCAATAGTACCAAAGGACCCAGTAACCAAGTCCGGTCAAGCGGGCACTCCGAGCTTCAATGTGGCTGGCGGCTTGCATCAAGGGTAGGCTCTAAGTCCTACCTCTTCCTGGTGATAATGAACGCTCTCACGTCGGACATGCAGGAAGAGGCACCCTGGTGCATGCTATTTGCCGATGACATTGTGCTGGTTGCCGAGAGCGGCCAAGAGGCACAGACTCAGAGCAGATTGGAGGTGTGGTGGCAAAGACTGGAGAATGTTGGCCTGAAATTGATTAGAACCAAAACAGAATACTTGTTTTGCGATTTCGGCGGTCTCTCCAGTCCTGTGCCTATAACTCTTGCCGGAACGCCCACACCGTTCTGCTCCGACTTCTGGTACCTCGGGTCGCTTGTGCAAGGGTATGGCGAAGTAGACCGGGACGTAACGCACTGGATCTACTCAGAATGGATGAAAGTCTGTGATTAGACCTGTCGTACTGTATGGATCAGAATGCTAGGCTGTGAAGAAGATGGACAAAAACGATTGCATGTAGCGGACATGAGAATGTAGAAATGGATGTGTGGAATAATAAGAATGGATGCAGTAAAGAAGGAGTATATTAGAGTTAGTTTGAAAGTGGCGCCCCTGTTTTGGTATATTAATAATATAAATCAAAACAAATTGACTATAGGCGAATACGGAGAGAAACTAGGAGATTTGTTTACCTCCCTTACCATAGCGCAAGCAGACGAAGTCCAATAAACGAAAGGTTATAGTTACAGATTTGCAGATGGTCTGAGAAATCGTCGACTTAGTACTATTTTAGCAGCTAGAAGTTACAGTCAACTGAAGGATGCAGTACGAGCAGCTGAGGATGAGGAGCTGTCACTTCCCGGAACCTCTGGTCAGGATGCCGCGTTATCTTACATACGAGGTAGAAACTCAAGGTACAGTCGGAGTAAACTACCATCGTGGGCAGACTACTCAATCCCTACATGTAATGAGAAGGATGAAACGCATGTGACCAAAAGAGTAGATAGCGAGAGTAAGGATGGATTGTGTGAGGAACGATATGAAAGAGAAAGGAGTAAATGATGCCGTGTCGTCTGACAGGGGAGAATGGAAGAAGAAAACGTGTTGCGCCGACCCCAAATAGAATGGGACAAGGGCTGGAAGATGTTAAGGGAATCCAATGAAGGAGATCACCCAGCTTCCATAAATGTTTGAGCTATTTTCAAGCCGGCCTACAAAAATAAACTTATTGGGTAGATGGAGTATTTATTCAACCAAAACATATCTGAGATCACCCAGATTAGGGTTGTTTTTTGCCAGACAACTAAAATAAACGCAAAAATTAAATAGAGCTTAAGGTTATAAACGTTTTTTATTATGCCACCCAGGTGTTATACCGCAAGTTTTAAATAAATAATAACGATTACAATAGGAGGAGCTCGTAGCTAAATAATAACAGCCGCTCGGGTCGATCTTTAGGTTAAGCCGTGCTTGCCTAGGTTGGTCTGTGGATGGGTGACCGACCATTACATACAGAGTTTCCTCCGTGCCTCGGAAAGCACGTTAAGCCGTTGGTCCCGGCTGTCATTTGTAGAGCTTTGACAGTCGTTACAGGTAGTCAGTGGCCCGAAAGTCTGATAACCAGTCTTACCAAGGGGTATTCGTATTACCCAGTACTGAGTTGTAGAGGTCAGATAGGCAGTCGCTCCATGTAAAATACTGGTATTCAGCTGCATCTGGTTAGACTGGAAGCCGACCCCAACATAGTTGGGAAAAGGCGGATAATGAATAATGATTCCAATAATATAAAACCTATAAATAATATGAATAATAATCCAAGAAGGCGCTAATGAAGGGAGATCTGCCGAACTCCTTGAAGTCCAAACTCATCGATGTGTGTATCCTGCCCATTCGCGTCCTATTATAACCTACGGTGATCAAACCTGGTAACGAGCGTAGCATTCTGGGTGTATAGTGTTCTGGTGCGATCAAAAACAGGAATTACAGACGAAGGCAAAAAGGCTGGCTTAAATCACAAATAGGATAGGATGGGATGGGCAGGTCCATGTTCATGAGCCGCATGCATAACGACAGCTGGGCAAAGGTCTCAACCTCAACACGATGGATTCCTGAAGATCGACGGCGCCGTCGAGGCCGGCGGCCTAAGAGGTGGCGAGATGGGGATCTGGACGCCTTAGGTATTTGTTTTGTGTATTTTTTTTAAATATAAAAATCATCATCTCAATCATCGGGAACAGGGTCCGAGCTACCAGTGATCAGAGCTCTTGAGAGAGAAACCTACTGACAATATGCGCCGTATCCAGAAGTACTGCTTTCTGAATCAAGCCTTTGATTCAGCTGAAGCGAGAGCCTCCTCAGATATTGGTCAAAGCTATTGACTAGTAAAGCATTGGCCGACAGGACTATCGGCACAAAGACTGCTGTACTCATGTCCCACATGTCGACAGCCTCGCGAGCCCGATCTAGATACTCGAATTGCTTATCTTTCTCTATATGTATGTATCGTATGGAACAGCTGATTTTTTTATCGCGATTCCGGGTTTGGTCCCATAGTAAAAGTTGTTCATAATGAGTACTGTGTTTGGTCGAAGTTTATCGATATCGTCCGGAAACACGTCGTATATCACCACAATGTTAGGCTTATTGGCAACAATAGTCCTGCCAGTGTCAATAGGTCGATTAATACAACGTGATATTACCATCATCGAGAACTAGGTCGGGTGCATACTTATAGTATGCACTTCTGATTCCACAAGGTACTTCAAAGCAAGTTCCTGGTGGATAATCCGGGAAACGAGGTTGCTCTCTCTCCGTTAGCCAGACGAGAACACCCAGAAATAATGTGTCGAATCGATTCTTCCGGACGGTGGCCTGACCGACTATGTCAACCGTGCCATTCTTATCATTGTATTTCCGGAAATTATTCGTCATCATAACCTAGTCCATTATTGCACAGACAAAACCTTTTTTCGGTTTTCTCGAAAAGGTCACCGAAACGCCGCCAGGATACAGACGCGAAGAAATCTATATCGGGCCCATTTAGGACTCGGTAAAAGCGTCCGTGCAGCTCCTTGCTGTCCCTGGGGTCTTTAGTGTATAATTATAAATAGATTTGCGCCAGGTCTCGTTAGCCAGGGAGAGCGGGGTAAGCCCCTTGTCCAATAAGACCACATCTCGGTGCATCCCCTCGTCGGCTTCTACGAAGTATTCCCTGAGGCTGCATACCTCACGGTTGGCAGAGTCTTAGCATTTAAGAAACCACGACCCGCACGACGGCAGTTCCGTGGGATATGCAGCTTTATCATCACAGACGACCGTGGGTGATGCATCCAGGGCATCAAGTTCCGTCTGAGTCGATTTGAGTATAATAAAAAATCATAATAAAAAATATGTATATCCATTAATTAAGCTCTATTTAATTATTGCGTTAATTTTAGTTGGCTGGCAAAAAAAAAATACCCTAATCATTTTCTTTTGGGATTTTATTTACCCACTTTGTATGTATCTGTTTTATTATTTTTTTATTGTATTGGTACCGTGCGGGGATCGAACCCGCGATACGCAACGCAGCAGTCAATCGTTTAGCCACTGCGCCAACCGTGCTAAGCCGGTTCTGGATTCGAATCCCCGGTTCGGCAAAAGATTATTATTTATTTAGCTACTATTTCCATTAGGAATTTCTCGGGACGAACCAGGCTCATACTTCTTTCGGCTTTGTCGATATTTCGCGGTGTGTACCAAAGTATGATAACGGGTGAAACGATGCCTCGTCCGCCTCGCTCGCTAGCTAGCAGTGACGCCTGCGCTTAAATGGGGAGATGGGACTACATATCTGGCGAAACGAGACTGAAAACTGTACCTACTCGCCCCTGCCAACCCTTCAGGAGAACCGGCGAGAATGTTAGGTAAGGGGTAAGTACAACACGACAGTGATACATTAAAAAGTAATGTCTTTTCTTGACTTGAATGTGCCCTGGCGGTTGAGAATATGTCATGCCCACTCAAAAGTCTCGCTGATGGTGGCGCATGTGTCGGATCATTTAGTTCCCTTCAAAATGGTTGAGTTGAATGGTGCTGATCTATGCGTCATGTCCGTGAACGGGCGCTGTCAGTTGTGACTGGTCATCTCTCAGTTGCCATGGCTTATTTTAATGAATTATTTTAGTTTTTGAATTGTTTTTTTTTCTGTTTTGTTTTACTGTGGACACTTTTAACGTGCACATCTTGCTACATTGTTCTCACATAATATACCATCTCAACATGAATGATGTAACCAAGATTTTGTAACAATATTCTGATTTAAAAGAGTGTCCATGGAGTTTCTTGCCCGTTCTTCTCCATAGAGATCTACGCTAGGGAATGGGCAACTACAGTACTTTCACAGTTTTTATGTCTTGTGACTGGGACTGTAGCTACATTTAATTTTCATCTTTGTTTCGACAATTCAAAAGTGCCTGTAACTGGCTTACTTGAAATAAATGCTTTGATTTTGATTTTGATTTTGAATGCTTTGTTTCTATAACTGAATTTAAAGTTAAGCATTGTTTAAAATTTGTGATGTGATCCCAACATTGGGGCCAGACTTTCTTTCCGACTAGTCTAATACTATGTACATTGTACATGTATAGGTACTATTATCTACAATATTTCGCTCAATGCAAGAAGCCAACCCCAACTTAGGAAAAGGTAAGGCAGATAATGATGACGCTGAATACGAAATAAAACAAAAATTACCTGTTCACTTAGTGGCAACATTTTTCTGTAATTGTATCTTATTAAATCGTACTTAGTGATTTTTTTACATTTTTTTACTAATGATATCTAACTGACGTAGCTGGTTGACAACTACACATCAGTTTTCTGACATTTGACATAAGCATAAAAAATACTTTGTTACCGAACAGTATTTAATAAAGCTTGGAGAGGTTTTATCGGGAATGTAAGGAAAGAGGATCCATGAAAGTAAGAGTATCTGTAATTAAAATAGCAATCCATTATTTTTCTAATAATTTATTATAATTATTATAGAATCTTAGAATTTGAAGATGCCAACAGCCGATAGCGAAAAATAATATTATTTTAACAATTTCAAATGTGAAATTCGACATAACATTTTGAAGTCTTATATGTTTTACAATATTTTACGAACTACATAATTATATTATATAACAATTATCAAACATTGAACAATTTCCAAGGTGAATAATATTCTTCTTAGCGTTTTAATAATATTGAACACAGATATTTTATAAATTATTTCTTTCTTTTCAAGAAAGAATTAGAAGATTGGTCATTTAAAGGCGAAAGAACGACCCTGTACGGCGTATATATCGAGGAGCAACTCTTTGAAAACGATATAGTTTTGTTTTTGTTTCCGTTATTACCCTGTAATTTGCAGATACTCGTCCCTATCGCGCTTAATTTTGTTATTGAGTCAGAGTCGTCCAGACTATTTCGACGGTTTATTGTGTCGACCGACTTTCGATTGGAGCTAACTACACTTGATTTGGCGTGTCGTACGGACCCGGCAGGTTCTGGTCTGCTAACTAGTTTATTTTGAACTGATATTGTAGAGCGGAGGATACTAGCGGTTTCCCGCTCCCATTCAATAGGGTCTATATAACAACGTTTATTACCGACCGACCTGTCAACCTTGGTCTTCTCGGCTTTGCACGCTGATTCAGTCCGGTATTTACCGGTCTGATTGGCAAACTGACCTTCGTCAGGTCGACAGCACGAGTGTGGCACGATCCTCCGTTTACATTCCGAATTTCTTTCTCGTCTTCCTCGATGGATCCTAAAAGAAAGTGATGTTTTACGCTTTTTCGGTGCGCTCTTTAACGAGATGCTGGATTTGACCACAGTGATAGCTTGGCGTACCGTGAGTGAGTCTTTAGGACCTATTAAAATACCGTCCCTATTAGTGGGCAAAGCGTCATATGGGTTCAACCAAGTGAGGAAGTCCGTTATGATCGGTCCGGTGTACTCGGGCGGTACCGGTTGATCTCGATCTACTATGATGGCGTCGTCCGAAGGCATGCGCGGTGGGATCGGGATAACAACACTCTTCGACTCGTGTTTACGCTCTTTGAACTTCTTGACCACCCTCTTGCCATTAATACATAAGGATAAACCAAGATAAGCTGGAGCTTTTGGTACTAATTGTTTGTAAGCTAACTCAAAAGTCCCTGTATCAGCTTCAAGATTGTAGCGTCGATCCAGAACAACTGTGAAGAAAAAAAAAATTAAAAAGCGGTAAACAACAACAATTTCTTAAGGTGGATGCTCCAAGGTAGCCCGCGAAATTAAAATTTTCTTACGTTTTTTGCAATTTGCAGGTCAGTGTCAGGTTGTATGTTGGTTAAGCTCATAAAGGTGCAGCTATTATTTTTTCAAGGTCAAAGTCATACCTGCCTTTATGCGCTTGGAAGGTTGTATTGATGATTTTGATGATTATAATTCTATAACTACATAGGTACGTGTTACAGCCGCGAATCATATTTTAATCAACATGCAACCTGACACTGACCTGCAAATTGCAAAAAACGTAAGAAAATTTTAATTTCGCGGGCTACCCTGGAGCATCCACCTTAATACGTTTCTTTAATTACCTTTTACAACATCCTCCAGACACTGAGGGCACAATCGGGCTGTGACAGATGTAGTAGGTGCTAGGTCAGGACTAGAGTTAATTTCAATGAGCCACGGTGTGAAGTCTTCAGTCAGCATGAAATCAGCTCCATAGAGTTCGAAGCTATTTTGTCTTTTGTCCATGGTGTCTTGGCACGCTAACATTGCGCCTACCAAGCATTGTTTAATTCCAGGATATATTTTCTGTTCCCACAATTCATATTTTCCTATCTGTCTTCAAATACCCAATAAAGTTGTAAGTAATCTATATTATAGTTCAACGTATTCAAGATGTTTTTCATTCTTACCTGAGATAGGCTTTGAAAGTATGACAGTCCCACATATTTTCATCTGGTAAAGCTTTGTCACGCTCACCGTTGTTTTTGTATTTTGTCTGGACTGCATTATTCGTGAGATGAACAGATTCGTGGTAGTTCGACAAACTAAATATTTGCGAGCTAAATCTGAGGTAGCTGTCCCTGCAAGACAATGAAAAACTGCAATTTGTCTACCTCTACTAAAGTTACGAAAAAAAATAAGTTTTAGTTCTCTTACTTGTAGACCCAAATTGTCAATGGCTGACAATTCGTTATTAGAAACCACTGCCGTATATCGAATTTTGTATTGTAGATAACTAGCGGATTTTCTGTAAGCAGAGATGTTGCATGTAGTTAGCATGTGAACCATTCATTGATCCAACAAAGAGCTCAGTTCTACAATACCGATATATTTCTGCACCACGTATCTAGTTTTCTGAGCCGGTATGTTGATCAGGCCTATTATATCTTTTATGTTATTCATCAGCTGAATGCCTCGACCACGGCACTTGTTTCCCGGCTTCACGATCCAGATGTTAAGCACACCATCGATGTCTATTTGAGGCCAGTACTTCGCCATTGTTGCCAAAATTTTCGTACCTTTTCTTTCCAGCTGGCTGTAAAATAAATTCAGAAGCTACTTACAAACGAATAACCAATCATTTACACTACCCGTTTGTAATATATGAGTATTTTAGAAAAACTTTGGTTTTCTACAGAATCTTTTGACTACTTCTGACGATTTCAACGGCAAAGTTACATGCAATTTGTACACTAGCTTGAAGGTAATAAATATTGACGAATTGTTTTCAGCGATGCAATCGATAAACAGTGATCTAACAACTGTAATGTTGACACATAAATGTTTACACACAACTAGCGACAAATGCAATGATTACGACATATCTGCGTACCGAATGTTGGAGTTTTTATCTTCCATAAATTTTGCCTTCTCGTGCACCAAAAGATAATGATGGGTCAGGAACTGATCCCACTCGTGCTCCCACACATGGTCTTTCTCCTCAGTATCATCGATGTCCCTATGGGTGAGGAACACTATGTATTCGGACAATCTGGAAGTAGCAAATTCTATCGCGCTGAATGGAACTTTTCCATGAGTCTCTACAAGACTTTGCTCGTTTTGATTTTGTAATGCCTTCGTTAGCCATTTAAGGACACTGATGCAGGCTGTTATTCTAAAGTCGTCGATGAATTCCTCGAGGCTATCCGAGTTGTGTATGTTGTAACAACGTGGGAACTTAGTTAGTGCCACTCCTGGTTCCGTATGCCAGTGCATTTGAGTCAGGGAACTTGTTAGTCCTTCTTTTGTTGTGAACACAGATCTGCAAAATCTATCAAAAAGAACTAAGTATTAGGAAAGCGCGTTTAAGAATGATTTTCTCCAGATAATGTTATTTGTATCGTTACCTGCTTATCATAACATCCTTGTTACTAAGCAACCAGTCGTACTTATCTCTCTTCGTTGTCCAGAGAAAGTCAACAGAATGGTGCTCCATAAATTTGTACAATATCATTCTTTCCACTTTAGAGAGCTCCTTACCATGTAATTTTTTGGGATCTACGTTTGTTGGAGGATGACGGACCTTGAATTTGCGGATTTAAAAATTAGTAAGGGAAAATTGGTTGTATTTGACCCGAAATATAAGATAATAAGATTAAATGTTTCCACATTTAAGCTTAAATTTTTTAATTTAATTCTCAAACTATTGAAAGTTCGGTTTGTTTGGGGTTACACCCATAGTCACCCATAATGTTCGGCCAATTAAATTACATCTAGAAAGAAGTTGACTACTGACTTACCCCTGGCGGTAAAGTTTGAAATACCTTATGGGACTCATATTTCTCAATCCACCCTCGTTCTAGAAGCGAACGGCGCACCGCGGGGAATCCTCCGCCTTTTATCATAAACACTTTTCGATCTCTCATGGCGTTGTCAGCGATCTTTTTCAGCTCATTCCATCTTTCGGTGCTCACCCAAGTTTTGTATTGCTTTAATTGGTCGGACGATGTAGAAGTTTCTATTAAATAACGTAGAGTGATATTATAATATTGTTACAAACCTAGTAGAATAGGATAGTGGTTCTGAACTGTAGCACAAACCTAGTCCATGTTCGGATTTGGACAACGAGACAGCACTGGATGGCCGCAGCTCCTTCTTGGTCGTGCTATCTCGATGTATTTTCGAGTCTGACGCGCTTTCCTCAAGCTCCATCGTTACAGCCATGAGCCTCGCTTGCCACTCACTTGAATTCTGCAACAGACCAGTCTGTTAGGCCTGATCAACATTTTAGTGTTCGATCCCTAACTTCATGTAGACGTGTACACAGTTCGACAGTCTAACTTGGACTGGCCGACTAAAAATAACCCGGTAGTGCAATAACCTACTTTATTTTAACCTACATCGGGGGTCCTTGGCTATCAGTAGCATTCGTGCACATCCCCGCCTGGCACCTGTGCGAATGACGTCATAAAGTACCTACCTCCTTGGGAAATCGTGCATAATGTAGTTACACGGAAATTAATAAACCCAAATTACTCTTACCTTCTATTATCAGGCCAGTGCTCAAAAAACTAGGTTAAAAACGAACGCAATAGCATCAATCAAATAAAAAAAATATGTTTTTGTACATATTAATCAAAATAAACTGGAAATTTATAGTTTTAACATTTTAGATTTATCAAATAATATTGGCCATGATAATCTTATCGAATTATTAAATAAGTGTAAAATATCCTCACTTTTCTGATGGCATCTATGAGAATGTCATTTTTATAAGTTGGCTTTGCCTACGCTACAGACAGTTAAGCAATATCGTATACTTTTAAAAAGGTTTTCATCAATTAGTTAAAGCATGCCGTACATGTATTCTACCGCTTGCATGAGAACATACTTTCACAATATTTCTAATGGTTTATGTATGGAACAGCTGTTTTGACATTGGAAATGTCTTTCAATACACTTCCTCGAAAACTGGTTCTTAACGCGCTATGATTAGGTTCAACATGCAATGTATTTCACACGCGTGCGATTTTTTTCATTTTCCAACTCGTGTGCGGGAATGAAAATTGCCACATATAACTATACCTATACATAGTCCAAATTGATTCATTGCCTATAGTCGGAGGTGAATGTTTTTTTTTATTTCGGCAAAGTAATAATGCGTCTTTACGGCGTAAATAATTTTTGAATATTCAAATTGTGTTTATAAATAGAATATCATAGATAAACATGATTATTTAAGGTGGAAGCTTAGACGCGCTTTCCCATACATTATTTTTGATATACATTCTCGATACTTATATACTTTTTGTAGAAGTAATGAAACAACTTGATGTTATTATAAATTAGTGTTGTCGCAAACCCCTTCAAACATAAAGAAATAACAAGGATTGTAGGATTTCCAGGGCCGAAAAAAAACGAAAAATCTTTGCAAGTGTGCGTGCTTGGAGTCACGCCATCTATCGGATTTTCAAAGAACAATCGAACCTCTTGCTTAACAAAACTCGAAATAATTATCTGCTGATTACTAGATGGCGTGGCGTTGTCATTGTAAGGTCAAGGTAGTGGTCAAGTATGTGCGTGCGGGGAGTTTTGACTCGCGAATAATTCACATTTCGTTCGTCTAACAAGTAGGTAGGTAGGTACTGCTGCAGCGGTTTTGTTTGGGTGAATCAGATTTATCATTTTATTATGAATGATTTGAAGTTAGAAAAATTCTTATTATGTCATGTTGTTTACCCAAACCAAAGTTGAAAGTACATTAGGGATGAAATGAGTAGGTAATTCGGAGTTGGTTCTAATTTTATTGTGTGATAGCTAAAACTTATTAGTTATTAACAAGTAGGTATTCAGACATACCTGTATACTTTAGTTTTGTACGTGGACTTTTCGCGGTTTATGTAATAAACCAATAATGTACTTACATTATATAGGTAACATTACATTCATTCATCACACTATTTATATTCATGAAGGTAGGTACCTACTACCTGCTTACTTACTAAAACTTACGAGACGCAGTCAAGGGGGTCTAAAATGG
Organism: Xestia rhomboidea; assembly: GCA_963853795.1. Taxonomy (NCBI): domain Eukaryota; kingdom Metazoa; phylum Arthropoda; class Insecta; order Lepidoptera; family Noctuidae; genus Xestia; species Xestia rhomboidea. The sequence goes on along the minus strand of OY970764.1, from coordinate 6,210,382 downwards.
CCGCTTTAGCAGAATCGTTTCGTGAATCACGTTAAAAATTTAAAATTCTTAAAATGGACTTTATGACTATTAACATAAAGTCCATTTTAAGAATTTAAATTTTTTAACGTGATTCGTGCTAAGATTCTGCTTAGATTCTGCTATAGCGGCCATTTTAGACCCGAAGGTCATGATGGGAGAAAAATAAGTGCCCTAACTATACCTACATAGTAATGAATAAAACCCCAATGAAAAACACAAACCTTACAGTCTGTTCAATCGATTTTGACTTCTATTGCGTTACCTTACAAATAGGTAGCTGCTGCAGTAAACAGTTGGTATTGTAACCACGTTTTTGCTTTTAATGCCATTCTTATGCCTACGGAATAGAAGTCAAAATCGGTTGACCGGACTGTAAACCGACCTGTTTGCGAAACCTGTTTGCAGAAAACCTGCAAAAAAAAAAGAAATGTGTGCTGGGCCACATACTAGAACTGAAACTTCAACGGACAAGTGGAAAAACGAATCGAGTTCATTTTTTTTTTTTTCAATAAACCGCTTTTTATTTGCAAGCCAATTCGAAATTTAAAAAATACCTTTGATAAACCTCCTTGGTTGCCCTTGCCATGTTTCAGAGTAAAAGATCATTCCATTTTTAACACGACAGATATGAGTTTACTATGTAATTTATTTGGCCGCTAAACATGACAGATATGTATTTTCAACCGACTTCCAAAAAGAGGAGGTTCTCAATTCGACTATATTTTTTTTTTGTGTTTGTTCTTTTGTGTTTCGACTGGGTGAACCGATTTTGATAATTCTTTTTTTATTTGAAAGCTGGTGGTTCCCATGTGGTCCTATTTTAATTTGGTGAACATCTGACGCTGTTCTTTGGAGATATACAATGGAACTCTTCAAAAATAGACGGCAAATCTGCCGTGATTGTTGGAATCACTTGGATGTTTATTGTTTATACAACATCATGACGTAACATCACGCCTGTATGCTCTGAGGGGGTATGCAGATGTGTACAATACATCCAGATTTCGACAGTTAGGTATGTAAAGTTGGAGCGTTCGTGTTCCACGCGCGCCTCAAAGAGATGGCAAATATTTGTTTGGGAACAACTAAAAATTAAAAACTTTTATGAAAAAATAAAACAGACTTCAAAAAATACAAAAAAGCAAAAAATAACTTTAGCTTCAGAAGTCGGTGACAAAAAAAACTAAATCAATCAAACAAAGGTCACCGACTTATGAAGCTAGTTATTTTTCGCTTTTTTGTGTCGGTTTTATTTTTTTTGCCGGCCGCTGGTCGCATGTATAGGGCCAGTACAGCAATTTCGAATCTCGAAGAAGGTTGTCAAAATAATGCTCAAATTTCCAAGCATGAAAGAATGAAGAAAAATCTTGTTATCTAGTCATGTTGTTCACCCAAACCAATGTTTGAAAGTAGGTATCTATAAAATAAACGCCCTAACTATACCTAATAATAATGAACACAATGAAAATCACAAACCATACAGTCCGTTCAATTGATTTTGACTTCTATTGCGTTGCTCTACAAGTAGGTAGCTGCTGCAGTAAACAGTTGGTATTTTGTAACCACGTTTTTGCTTTTAATGCCATTCTTATGCCTACGAAATAGAAGTCAAAATCGGTTGACCGGACTGTAACAAAGGCGAAGTGGCGAAGTTACGCGAACTAGAGCTGTCTATTTGTGTTCCCACGTTAGGGTATTTTCCCTAAATTTAGGGATTTTTTGAAAGAATTGTAGATTTTGGCAGAATCTTAGAAAACCTATGCCAAAAATTAGCAGAATTAGATATTGACAAATTACCTGTGCTTCACTTGGGTATAATTAGACTAAAATATCTATGGACCTCGATGCGCGCATCGAGGTCCATAGAGGAGCCTCCTCCACATCCTAACAGAATCAAAATCACAAAATCAATGGGCGCTATTGTACAGTGCTTCCTGAAATTAGTTTTATTTCGGACCGCGCTGGTGAGCGGATAAGATTGTAATGTTATGGTACCTAGTACAATCAGTGAACCCCTCAGCTGACCAGGTCATGACCTCTGACCCATATACCTATCAGCTGACCTAGATCGTTGACCCCCTGACCCTAGTACTCATCAGCTGACCAGGTCATGACCCCTGATCTTAGTACGAACCAGCTGGTCCATGGTCACCAACCTCTGAACCTCCACCCATGTACCCATGTGTAACCAGGTCATCGACCCCTACCTTATGTACCTGTCAGCTGGGCCGGGTCAACTATGTACTAATAAGTGTTCCAAGGCTTTGTATATGTATAAAGTGAAGATAAGAACTAAATAAGCTTTCAAACCAGTAGGAGTTTTTATTTGAAATCCCCAACAGTTTGTAAATATGTGAGCACGATGTACCTATCTATCACAATTTATGTCATTGCTTTATTTTTTATTCTTTTTACCTATTGTGGTACACTAATTTCATTATAAATGTAAGCACCATGTGGCCATTTAGTATATTTTATGTACTTTTGTGACATGAACGAGCATGGCAGTTGAGAATTTGACATGCTGTTTCGCTGATGTTGGATCATAGTTTCATTCAAAATGTTTGAGCAGAGTGGTGCTGATCCACGTGTCATGCTTGTGAATGGCCGCCGTTATTCGAGACTGCTGTTGTTGAACTTGTTTTTAACAAGAGTGTCCATGTGTAACTAGAGACTGAGTCCTTGACAATTCAATAGTGCCTGTAAATGGTATTTAAATAAATGCTTTGAGTTTGTATAAATTGTATTTTTTTGCCTTCAACAATTTATTGTATTATGTAGTTGAAGGGTGGGCAGTGATGTTTAGGTTGTATGTTCAAACCCTGACAGGCTCTTTATTTTGGGTAAATGAATACTAATACTACTTGAATAAAAAGCATTACTTACAATAGTTAATTATATAATTAGTGTAAAACAACAAAACCACATTCATATTTTGTTAGAACAGAACTTCATTGCGGCATTGAAAACAGATGCAGTACTTTTATCAAATGGCACATACCACACAACACATAGAACACAAATAATTTAGAAGTTAGATCACAATTAATTTCGAATTTGTTATGTACAGAATGAGGAATCACTTTGACGTTTGGTGGTGGAACAAAATTAAATCATGCTATAGTCATCAGACATAAACAGTTCTATAGGTAAACTTTATGCTCCAGAGTAACTTAACTTTTGGACATAGCCGATTGCGTTGTCACCGTAAGATTCCCTTGTTGAAAGAACTGCTAGGCTAACCTAGGTACGGTATGAAAACTTTGATGTTTACTTCTAGAAGTTTAGTCCGTACCTACAACCATGTCAACACTAACTTTCGGTAGATTCGAGTACAGAAAATACAATAGATTTTCGCTTTATATTCAGAATGTTTATCTTCACAACAGCTATAACCTCAAATAAACGAGAGTGATCGATGTCACTAGCTAGATGCCGATTGGTTTATTAAAACACGTTCCGTTTCAAGTTTGGTACTTTTGATTGGTAATTATTGTTAAAAATTCACATTAACTAAAATAAAAACGTTGCAGTGGCCCTTCTTGTATGATTTTTTTTTTTACATTTTAGTCACAAAATATTGTTAAATATGTTATCTGCATCTTTCCTAATTAAACGTTTTTGATGAGAACGCCATCAAGCGGTTCAGAAAGTAAACTATTTACGTGTGCTTGTGTGTGTGCATGGTGTGTACAGATTTAAAGTGGAGACGGCTGGTGGATTTGTCACCAAATCTCCGTTTGAGAAGAGATAACAAGGAAACTGTTTATGTGGAAAAATCAAGACAAAAGGCTAGTTAGGCGCAATTAGAATATTGTCTATCTTAGTTATTTAGGTTAGGCGTAAACATAAATAATACCCAAATGCGAGACTACAACGCCATCTATTGAAAAAACGGCGGCGGGATGAGCAAAGGGATCCCCTTAAAACGAATATTTACTTTTTTAAACAAATTTACATTTATTTGTGTTCTAAATTCAAAAATACAAGAGAAACTATTTTTTATATTAGGCTGTTTAACGGCTTCATACCTTTGCTTCTCCTTCAACCTGGCGAAAGCAAAGCGCGAAAAAAAGGAAAAGAAAATCATAGTTTCCTAATAATTAATGACAAAAATATTTTTCTTTCTTTTATTTAATTTCTTCAAAAGTGTATTGAAAAACGTCGTTTGATACACGTGGACATTTGTTATTGCAGTTCTCGGCTCAAAAACACCCTCGCCTACGGCTCGGGAGTTAATTCCGCCTCGGATGCAATAACAAACTTTCTCCACTTGTATCAAAATGTACTATTTCGTTCGCTCTAGTATGGGCTCCGTTTTCACGAAAAAGTGCGATCTCTTTATATCTCGGAGAGTTGTGAAGATATGATATTCAAAAGACGCGTATTTACGAGAGCTGTAAGGTGCAAAAGGAATTATTCCAGAAATACATTAAAAAAGTTATGGCCGAAATAGTGAAAAAAAATTTTTTTTTTTCCGATTTTTAAAAGAAACGAAGAATGATATTAAAAAATTGAAAAAAATTCCTGTTGACAATTTAGTCAGCTACAATTTGAGCCTAAAACAAAGACGATCGGGTTAAAGGTTTGCCCTGTAGCCAATGTCTGTTAGCCTAACCTTTTTGAAAAAGGCAAAAAGTCAGAACGACATTTTTCACATGAAATTATTTTATGACTTTTCATGCAAAACATCGCAGAGTTCGATAACGGTGTCGAGGATACTTTGATACACTTACGTTGCAGTTTTATTTTGTAACCTTTTCCTTATTCGGATTTTCTCGTCGCTCAGCGACAATATTTTTTCGAATTCCGAAGATTCATTTCCAATGTGCTCGATAGTCGTGTGAGGCATGAAATCCATGTTTTTTTTTTATAAATAGTGTATCTAATAATAAAAGTTGGACATACCTGTACGAGTGTGTACCTATAGGTACCTAGAACCTACACCCACATAATAAAAACTGCTTTATTATTTCTTTAATTATCGTTCATGATTATTTCGTCTACAATACAAATTAAAGACACCAGTGTCATGCCGATTGAGTTGTAATTATTTCGTTGCGTGATCAGAGGTTGTAAATGAAAGCCCACATTTTATTGTATAGTGCAAATGAACGAATTATCATGGATGTTATAAAAACATTTCCAGTTGATTCCGTTCCTTCCGCCTATCATTCGTGATTTTTGGTCTGACAACGGCGTAAGTGTTTTTTTTTTCGTGACATAACGCTTTTTAGGGTTCTGTAGTCCTGACAAGGAACCCTTATAGTTTCGCCATGTCCGTCTGTCTGTCCGTCTGTCTGTCTGTCTGTCTGTCCGAGCTTTTGCCAAGAGTCCGTTAGTACTAGAAAGCTGTAATTTTGTAGAGGTGTGAATATGAATAACGCCGGCAAAGTGGTAAAATAAAATTTTGGAAAATATTTTTTTAGGGTAGCTCCCCTACATGTGAAGTGGAGATGCATTTTTTTTTCGTCGCATTCCTCATCGTGTGGGTTATCCTTGAATAGGTCTTTTAAAATGACTTAGGGGTTGCTAAAACTACGGTTGGAAAACTACAGTGGTTAAGATAACTTTCGTTAACTTCTCCCTTTACTCTGGTGACTTCCCTTCACTCTGGCGGAGAGCCCATGTGCGACCACTGCCCAAAATTCCTAATCCCACTCTTCCCAGTCACTTTCGTCCGATTTCCATCCTTCCCTTTTTAGCTAAAGTACTTGAGGCCTGTGTCCATAAACAATTCTCTCACTTCATTCACCATAACTCCCTCATTAGTCCATTCCAATCCGGGTTCAGGCCCGGCCGCAGTACCGTCTCAGCTCTCTTTAAAGTGACTGACGATATAAGGCGGGGAATGGAAAACACTAAAGTTTCCGTTTTAGTGCTGATAGATTTTTCCAATGCTTTTAATACCGTCAGTCACGAAGTCCTTTTATCCATCCTCTCCTATCTTATGGTATCTCCCGAGGTTTTGCATTGGTTTTCTTCCTATCTTCGGGGGCGCCAGCAGTCGGTTCTTGCGGGAGACTCTTCTTCCAACTGGTTTAATCTTGATGCTGGCGTCCCTCAAGGCGGTATTTTATCTCCACATTTGTTCTTTATTTTTATAGATCTTATTACTACCGAGCTTCGGTGTGCGTATCATCTTTACGCTGATGACTTGCAGCTCTACAGTCAGGCAGGTTTTGACAACTTATCTGATGCGATTGAGGAGCTAAACCGGGATCTAGCAGTGGTGAAAAACTGGTCTGATCGCTTCGGGGTAGCCGTTAACCCAACCAAGTGCCAGGCTATATTTGTAGGGAGCCCCCATAGCTTGAGAAGGTTGAATGGTTCAACAGTGCCACCGGTTACCTTTGACGGCACAGTGATTCCGTTTAGCTCTGACGTCAAGGATCTGGTTTGTATGTTGACACTTGCCTTGACTGGCGTAAGCAGGTCGCGATTGTGACCAAGAGAGTCACCGGGACGTTGCGGTCGCTCTATCGATTGAAAAACATTCTCCCATCCCACATAAAGGTAATGCTGGTTCAGTCCCTTATCTTTCCCATACTTGACTATGGTGATGTGTGTTACTACGACCTGAATGCAGATCTCCTCAATAAACTTGACCGACTTCTAAATAACTGCATTCGATTCGTATTTAATATCCGTAAGTATGATCATGTGTCTGCACATCGGTTACGCTTAAAATGGTTACCCATCAGACAGCGCAGAGCGTTAAGGGCTTTGACAACTTTGTTTTCTCTTCTAGACAAACCAATATCTATAATATAATAATTCTCTCTCAATATCTTCCAATATCTATGCTCTGCGCACAGCAAGAATCTTCGTTCTTCCAATAATCGTCTTCTACGATGTCCTACTCACCGCTCTGGTTTCCTTAAATCATCTTTTCCTGTCCAGGTGGTTTTCCTTTGGAATGCGCTCCCTCTGAATATCAGGATGGCAACCAGTCGGCTCACATTTAAGGTAAAAGCTCGCGAACACTTCCAAAGTTGGCAGTCTTGTCCCACAATTAAGTTGTTGGTTCTCTTCATCTATGTTTTATTTTTTTATCTCTCCTCACTTTGTATAATTTGTTGTATGTATGTATGTGTATTTATTATTATATTGTATTCTTTAAAATTGTCTGTACTATTGCGCCAACTGTTTTGTCTCTGTATCACCCTAAGGTAGACTGGTAGAAAATGCCCAAGGCATTAAGTCCGCCTTTGTACATTATGTGCATAAAGTTTTAATAAATAAATAAATAAAATAACTTTATTAGATTAGCAGTAATAGTCGTTGAACTTGGGTGTTGGATAATTTTGTACCAAATACAAAATCCTTAGATAAAATCCTATAAAGTGACTAAGATGAAGTGGTTGCGTGTTTATAACGGGTGAAGACTTGCATTGAAAAACAAAATCTAAAATATAACGGGCTACTATGGAACCCTACACTGCGCGTGGCCCGACACGCACTTTGCCGGTTTTTTGTTTGACGATTGTTAACGTCATTTTTGGACGAACGGCCGGTTTCTGAATTGAGAATTTAACGTTGACAACGTCTTAAGCACGACATAAGTATGACTTAAAAATATTTTTGTTTTTGATTAAGTTTAAGTTTGAGCATTCGAGTTTGAGAATTCTCAAATTTGACAGTTTAGAACATCAACTAGTGCTTATTTCGAAATTTGCGTTTCTGAACACGATTGACAGTACTCAAATCCCGCTCAATACAAACTTAAACGTTTGACAGTTGAGTAGCCGAATCTGCGTACTTAAATCTTACTCAACCTGCTTATTGCTAAATAAATTGAGTTATTGTGGCCAAAAACATGTCGATATCTCATTATTATCGATGGAGGAGCCGGAGCCTCAAATACGACAACCACGGAGACGAAGAGTGGCATGAAATCGTCCAAATTTTTTTGTAACCCTCGATGATGTGCAATTTAAAGATCGGTTTAGATTCACAAAGGAATCTTAATTTGTTTGTTTGTTGTTATAAAATAAAACAACATTTACCATCTGGTAGAATACAACGGAACTTAACCTACAAACGATTGACTTATTGAGTAATGACAAAATACGTTTCGTTCTTCACAAACGCATTTTAATATTTATTCACAATAACAGTAAATCGACCATAAACTTATAAAATTGATTCTCAATCTGATGTAACATAACAGTATCTAACTTCTAAGAATGAATTTCACAATTTATATATGCAAAATTTTGAAACCAAATCACTTTCCTAATAAATACCGGTTTATTTTCTTGTAATGGAACGTCTAAGTATAGTTAGAGAAAATTCAACTAAAAGCGGTTTGAGAAAATCGGATTATGACGAATGAAACGCAGGAATCTTAAGTACTCATCAACTACTTGAGCAAAACTCAACTGAGTTCTACTATAATGCTCAATTCAGAAACCGGCTGTATATCCAGAGCACCCGATCTCAACAAAGATTAGGCTAGGTAGGAGTTGATGATTTTTTCAGTTGATGGCAATAGGCTCGCCACATATTACATGGAACTTAAAACAAAACTTGCGAAATGTAAGTGTACTTATGCCAGCTGTGCCGAACCCTTTGGGCATTACGGGGTAATAATACCCGCATGCGTAAGCCGCTTTACAACTGTTTACAACAAACAGTGTTGTCTGTGATTGGCCGTCGACAATGATGATGTAAGAAGTAGTAGCAGAGCGTGCTACATATTTTTTAGGAAGGTATATCTCGGAATTAATTATTCAAGTGTTATCCCGACGAATTTCTAAAATAAAAACGTTTCTACCACAGGCAGGTAGGTTCCGTGCCGTTGGTAGAAAAGTTTTCATTTTCGCGGGATACTACCAAACGTAACAAAGGTTGATAGTAGTTATTTAATTTTATACTAGATGGCAGCACTAATCGTGTTTGTTGTATGTTTTCTGAAATTTATTTACGTAAATTTAATATAAAAACATATGAACCATTTTTGTTTATTTATAATCACAAGACAGTTGTATGGTATAATTATAAATGAATAAATTATTATTGTTTTCGTAACTAGCTTCACTTTGGTGTTTCTTATGTTGCCTAACGTGCGATGACGGTACACATACACAACGGTATTGATTCTGAAGTTTGGCACCATTGATTATGACATGAAAGCAAGATGGCGAAGTTCATCACCGTTTGATGGTTCTCTGTGATAATTCACACATTAGATGTCATTTTTCGAACTTATTTCGTAATGGTCTGGCAAATCAAACATTAGTGAAAAAATCTCTAAGTAGTGTTAAAGTGTTTTATGTACTGTAAAGTGTTCTTATTTTAGTTAGATGTGCATCTAACCCACCTGAGGAATGTTGGTTTTTTCAGTGATTTGTGATTCGGTCAGGTGTTTTCGTTTTAGTCAAAATTAAAATTTTGTTCTTGCGCAGTGAGTGAAATTACATAGTTCAGATGTATTTGTGTCGTGGGGATGCTAGATGTCGGGACTGTTTCCAATGTTGGGAAACAAAAGCGTAAACTATTTGTTTTGATAGAGCGTGATAAAATAAATTGAGAAGGTCGGACGGAGAAAGAGCTCCGGCCGGAGTTATGGCCTTCAGTGAGGTGAGTGTACTGTCTTTTTAATTGTATTTAGGTGGCTTCATAGTATTCTTTGTTGTTGGTTACCTACATATTAAAGAAATTTTATGACATCTGTGCAACTACTTTTTGAACACAAAAGTGTTTTCTTCAAATAAATAAAATATGTGGCAGAACTATAGCCATATAACATGCGATTTAATTCATTGAAATTATAGCTACTTCGGCACTTGCTAGTTATAAAAATATTTGTGATAATTCTGTAAATCCTATCCATATCTGGGAATTAATTATAACTTTAGATTAGAAAGGAATTGATAATACCTCGTAATAATCCTCTGTGATGCATGCATAATGTATCTTGATATGCCTACTTGTAGCCAGTTCTTGTCTCAAGTAATTGTTACTTTAAGATTGTGAGTCATTTGAACATTGCATTTATCAAGCTAGTTTTATCACACCATATTTTACATGACATCACAAGTACCTCATTAAATAACTAAGTATGATAGAGAATTACTAAGTTTAAAGCCCATAGTACACTTCACTCAATTTAGTCATCTTAATTCAGTTGTTACTGAATTTAGTCAAGATAATCGCATTCAACAAGCTATTTTACTTGATTATATTTGACAAAATTCAGTTACAACTGAAGTAAGACGACTAAATTCAGTGAAGTGTAGTAAGCGCAGCAAAATGTGGATGATATTGTAATTTATGTCTATTCACAGCCGGTTTTTACATGTTGCAATGATCTGTGAACTCGATGACCTCAAATTCCTTTAGTATGCTTTTTAGTTTTCATTTAAGCATTTTGTATTAGAAATATTCAATTTACATTTTAGTTTAAACTTACAATTCTCCATTTATTATTTAGATGCATGTGTGTACACTTAGACAACACAAAAGAAGATATTTTAATATTTGAGTACAAAGGTACTGTTTAATTTTAAAGAAATTTCTACCAGCATACCTGTAAAACAAGTAGCTACTTTATGGAGTTACTCTTCAGAGTCTTTGCTGAAACCCGTAACAAATGATGCTGATTGCATTTCTTCTAAACACTCACCACTCACCCACTAAGTTAACAGCACAATATTTTAATGGTTTTCTTCCATTATACATAAAGATGCAAATGAAATTTTGTATTAAATAATCTTGTGACTTTTTCAATTGGAATGTAAATACAACATCACACCTGTATATCCCGGAAGGTATAAGCAGGGTATTAGTGCACCTCTATTTCGTCAGTTATGTTGTAAGTCCCATACGATAGGATGCAAGCATAATACATTGACAAGGCAGTCAATACCAAAACCAATAAGAATGTTTCTTTTACATAACACTCACACTTATATTACATGTGCTCAGTAGCTGCCTCACTAGAAATAAATGTAGGTATTTATTTCTAAGAACAGTAATTACTTTCATCCTAGAAATGTGGTGCATACTAACTTGAGAACCCACGTTGCATAGGTATAGTAAGTACTCATACTAGCAAAAGTGCTATCACATTCATTGTTAAGTCTTGTTCTAAACTTGGTTGGAGTGTAGCCTTAGGGCCGCTACGGCGCGTGGACTTAGAAATATTTTGCCAAAAAAGTGTTATTTTCGCAAATCGTTTATTTTGTGGATTCTATCGTATAAAACACCTAAATATAAGGCTAAAAGTGTCTTGGTGTTTTTTTATCTCCGACTAACCGTTTGTCGTAAAAACGTTTTTTTTTTTACCATTTGACGAATTCTAGTAAAATTGAACACAAATCATATTTGTCAAGAATGTGAAGTGAAGTGAAAGAATCACCCTCTCTATGGATACATAACACCACCCTGTGCAATGCTTTTGTCTATCATCAAGTTGCAATTAAACAGGAGTGTGTGTTTTCGGCTTTTAGCGCACTGTCTAAGGATTCACAACAAATTCAATTTTGGAATTTATTGAGTAAGTAAACATGACAGTAAATTAGAATATCTAAATTACTTTTCAAATAAGTTGCCCATTTACTTGCCTAATGAATTCTGGTACAAATACTTGATGATAATGGGACAAACTTTTTTAGGTTTGTTTTAAATAAGTAGGAATAGGACAGCATGCTCCACTCAGTGTGCTGTTCCAGTGTGGTCTTAGAATTTGTTTTCAATACAGTATTTAAATGGATTCGGTAGTTATTTACTACTATTAAATAAGTTTAACTCGGATATATTTTTCAAATATTATTGAAACTAGTTAAAAATTAACTACATAATATCAAATGAGTATGGTGATTTAGGTACAATAATTGTTTTTCCCATTAGAAGTTGTGCAATTTCTAACTAATTAATGAACCAGGTACTGTGCCAATAAGTTCCACTAACTGCATTCATTAAGTAATAGCATTTTAATTGTCTTCGGCCTCCTCATGTTCCATGAATTCGAGTCTCAGGAACAATTTTATTGGAACCTTACAACTTTCAATTTATAGGTGCTTTCCTAGAATCCTAACTTGGTAGAGCAGAAGCATAAAATAAATGTGCCTGAAATGTCTTCAAAAAGTTCATTACCTTATGATATAGAATCAAAGCTACCTAATTTGTACTGGTTCACCTAAGCACTAAACTTGATTACAATAGCACAGATTGGTTATAAGCCCCAGTTTTGACGCATTATGTTTTATGAGAGCTCATTTCTTATTCGTTCCTGGTGCATTAGTCTGAATACTTCCATTGTGCTAAAAATTATACATTCACAACTTACACAATAGTTACATCTCTAATTTGAGAGCTCCAAAATGTCAGCAACGGGCGGATTAGCCGCGGCGCTCGTGACGCAACAACCGTTACCAATTCACACGACGGGTTTGTTGTTCCTCGGGGGCTAGGGGCTACGGCCACAGCCTACAAGCGAAGTTAGTGAAGTCATTTGGGTTTGGATGAAACATCCTCAGATTGGTTGTAGGCGTTTCATAATTGTGGCGTTTAGGCCGCAGTTTCCCACGGTTCGATTGTTATTCTGTGGCCGACGTGAGACGCGTCGTGCATAGCCGTCGAGGTGACTGATATCGGTGCGTGAGACTGCACTGTTACCTTTTAGGAAACGGAGCCATAAAAAGCAGGCCTCCGTCTTCCTCATGCCATTGTTCAAGTTACTGTACAATTTTGGCGAAGCGAACACTAATTTTTAGCTCTACAATTCACAGTTATCGAGAAGTATCCAGAACGTTATAATTAAATAGGAAAGAGTATCATAAAATTTTGTGCAACAGGAAAGTGTTGCTTTTAATAATGTAGGCATGTCTGTATTTACGGAAGCTGCGGAATATTTTAAGTACCTATATTATATAGGTTTACTTAGTACGTTTCTTCCTGTGAACACTGACTTTAAATACTTCCTTAGGTTACACGTGTACGGTGTACTGCAAATAGACGAGAAGAATAGTCGCTGACGAGATTTCCCGACAGCCGTTCATTGATGAAATCAGTAACGAACAGCGAAAACATCTAAGCAAATAAAAATAAAATCCATAAACTAAACCTGGGGAACGAGTAATAAGATAAAATTGGACTAAGTTAACGCAGTTTCTCTCTGGTTAAAATAATCATGTCAACCTAAATTATACGCAAGACAAAACTTCGTTTCGTGTTGTTCGTCGATCTAAAAGACACTGCTCTACTTTTTAAAGGAAAAGTATTTTTTACAAGAACCGAATTCTATAATGTTCTAGTAATTTTGCCGACTTCCCTTGACCGGTACCTTTTTAATTTTGTGTACCTAGTTAATCAAAAAGGTGCCGACTAATTAAAACGAAAAAAAAACCATTTCAAATAAAAATAACAAAAGTAGGAAGTGGCGTACCGCTTACATACCTACATATCGTTACTTAATAACATACCTACCTATAACGTGATCTACGGGCATAAATATCAAGTTTAGTTTCCTATGAACTTTAGCCGTAGGGAAGTGCCCTATTGTGTGCTACAAAGAAACGATATGGTTTAGCTGTGGTAAAACTGGTAGGTAAGTAAATATTGTGGTGTTTGCCTAGTGTGGCGTTCGTTATCTATATGGGCCGTAGTTTCCTCGTCGGGCCCCTGATTGCACCCGTATGTGAACAAAATCTATCCTTTTATTTTAAGTTCTTTAAGGCTACCGCACACTTTAGACAAGCCTGTCTTTAGACAGACTATTTCCTACTAGTGCGAGCAAGACAGACTATTTATCTCTCGCCCGCACTAGTAGAGAAATAGTCTGTCTAAAGACAGTCTTGTCTATAGCAAGCGGTAGCCCTTAGTCTCCAAATTGTAGGCGTTTGCTGAGGTTAGAGTTCTTTTTTAGATCTTAGACAGCCGTTGCGGGTAGCTTCCTAAAAGTCCTAAAACCAATCTTTCCAAGGGGTACCGCATTATCTAGTACTTAACTGGGTTGTGGAGATCAGATAATTATGCAGTCACCCCATGTACAACACTGGCCAGATTGGAAGCCGACCCCAGTATACTAAGAATAGTAAGCAAGTATAGTAGGTAAAAGGCTATGCAGATGCTAGTCTCAAGTGTTTATAAAGTTGGAAGGATCTAACAACATTAGCTGAGCTGGGACGTGCTAGGTATCTTAGTAGTTGCCAAACTTAAATAGGTTCGGTGAATGTGGCCCACCCGACATCTTTGGATGTTTGTGCTGTGGCGCGGCGACGCCGACGTCACGGAGTTAATGAAATTCCAAGTATTTAACTCTACGCTGGTATTTGGAACTTCGCCGGGGAGGAACGGGGCATTGTCTCAAGTACACTTGTAAATGTAAATTTTGTCTGATTCTCAAAACAATAAATTTACAAATAATTTCCGGAGTCCATCTGTGATGGCCACGAACAAACCTAGCCTCGGAATGCTCAGCACACGCTTTTACCCATCATAAAATATCAGCATTCCGAAATAGTTGCGATATTCAGCCGATGAAGCTGTCATCATGACGTGACGTCAAAACGAATCGTTCAAATTTTAGGCAGTCGTGCGCGCAGGTCATCAACCCGAACTTTATCAAATTGTTATAGTCCTCCGAACAGTAAAGACTTCCAACTCCAACAATTATTTGCATAGGAGTCTACTCTTGCCACCCACAAAAACAAAAAGTTAAATAGAAAATTCCATTTAGCGTAACGTACATTGTTTGGTTTTGTACTTAAATTCTCCCGAAGGACGGTGCCACCCAACTATGTACAGCCAACTTGGATAATTTCCACAGCGTCGAACAATTTACTGTGCACTGTGGCAGCATTGTAAACACCTGCTTTTAGTCCGACATTCCCTTCTTTGTTTAACATTTCTGGATGTCACAGTCGTTTGTGTGGGAAACCTACAACGGAATGATCGCCACAGATATTTAGGTGTGCGTCTTGTCAAGGTAAAAAGAAGCCATGGTCTGGCTAAAATTCTCAAAGCCAAATAAAATGAAGTAGTAAATCGGTACGAATAATTTTCACTTAGTCAATTGCTTTTAGTAAAAAACAAAACAATAATTTTACCAAATTGAAGGTCTCATAACACGTTTCACGTGTCAAAAATCTTTATTAGCATTGTAATGCAACTGATGTTGCCATCAAATAAACAACAGAAAACGTCTTACTTAATAGTTTATAAATCGACTGATATATTAACGTAATTCACCTTTGACCTCGTTCGTGCTCTACGTGAACTATGGGGCTCAATAGGTGAAAGGCGCGTGCCGTGATCGTACCACCAAGTACTACTTACGGTTATACCACTGCTCATGGTACCTAATGACGGGTTATTGTGACCTAGACACACCTAAACTGCCTTGTGACATGATTGATTTGAAAGGGATTCTTAAGGTGGAAGCGTCAGGATAGCAGTAGAAATTCTATTTTCCTTTTTTTTTTTGCAATTTGCAGGTCAGTACCAGGTTATTTATTGTTGATTAAAATATGATTCGCGACCGTAAAAAATGGCTTAACAGAGTTATTATCATGAAAATCATCAATACAACCCTCACAGTTCATTTAATCCCATTGAATGACTTCTTCAAGGGATTAAATGACCGATTATAATTCTGTAAATACATTAATAATTATAAGGTCTAACTATTCGTACACGAAATATTTTCAGAGAATCAGCCTTTTAAACGTGTAACGATAGCGAATCATATTTTATTAAAAATACAGCCTAACACTGACCTGCAAATCGCATAGTAAGCAAGAAAATTTGAATTTCATGGGCCCCTCAATGTAGCTCTAAAAATCTGAATATTTATCTAAATATTTTATCTCAAATCTTATTTTGCACCTGAAGTAAATGTATCTTGATGCGTAAATAAAAATTTATCAATAATTGTATAAACATGAGCGACCATTAAAATGCAAAATCAGTATAATAATATAACAAAGAATAAAATGCGGCTACGCGGAACTAACTCTGCTTTTGATCTGATACGTTCACTTTTGTCGTGTCGTTGTTATATTCATAGCGATATTGTGACGAAACTCGAAATGTTGACCTAAATATGTGAAAACATTGTATTTTTAAATGTTGCACTTTATTTTGATACGCGCTCGGAGCCAGTTATATGCTTTAATAAAATAAACACGCGTGAAGGAATGTGGGGCGAAATTGGAAAGCATCGTGTTCCTACGTAAGGCCATTTATAATATTTAACGAAGCTATAAAATACGTAAAAAATATTTATCTCGGTCGAGAAAATATTTCTACTCGAACTCGAACTCTTTTTTTTTATTTATTTCCCTCCCTGATATCATATTTTATTATGATTTAAATTCACAGAATGGAAATTCAATAAACATTACAATAATGACATATTCCGCATTTTCATTATGTGGGTGGACACCTCTTTTAAATAATAACAACGCAATATTTGCACTTCCCATACCTCGAGTTTAAAATTACAGTATTACATTGTATGTTATTTTTGCACCTGAAACTTAGTTTATTTCATTGCCACATAACATTAGAAATGACATAAAACGTTATGTGCTTCTCTCACATAACATGCAAGACGTAATTCGTCTTGCAAGACTTGCATATCTTAACAAAATTGACACTCGAGCTTTTATGAAATGTTAATTATTGTGTGCCCTAGCCGAGGGACGTGTCTAAGGAACGTCGCGGAGGCATAACATCGACTTGGACCTTAAATATTCATACGAGGCAGCCAACGGCAACCCATCAATATTAATAACTTACAGTGTCGGTGATAGAAAAGCGCTTCACCCATAAATTGTTCAGAAAACTGTTTCTTAATTTTATTCAACCGGCTGAAATATAAGCTTTTCTCCTGCTTGTAGTTTAATATAGACGGTAGTTCCGAGTTCAGACGATACATATGTAATTATAGACGTTGCTACAACTGAACGCGTCTATAGTAATTACGTTTTTAATAGTGCTGATATGATCAAAAGAAAGTCGACAGCTCCAATTAATTTCAAACTATTTTTATTTAAACAAATACGATGCATAATTTTACTTCCCTATATTGTTATCTCTCCTTCGAAGCACTTTCGTGCCAACAATGAGTAAATGCAAGGAACCGCAAATTGATAGTGGATTTAAATTAACAGGTTTGTAAAGCAGTAGATAACATCAGTCTAATGTGACTAACCCCAGTTAATGAACTTACCAACACATACCGGTACATCCCAACTCATTTATCTTCGCATGATTGCAGTTTTTACATATACCTTGTTTTACTTAGACAGACTTTAGAACAGGTTTTCTATTTCGATTAGAATTTACTTCAGCTCATCAACTTTAAAACCGTAGTGTTACATGAAAAATTATCGTGTATTCACAAAGCATGCTTGCTTTACTTACTGAATATCAATCAGCTAGAGCCCTAGAGGCCCTATTTGAAACATTGTATTTTCTTTTTAATAATTGCTGTCATATTTGTAAATTTTCATGCCGATAATAAGTTGTTAGAATTTTCCCCGTCTACAAATAAAACTAATGAAGGAACAACATAAATAATTCAGACTGGGAGTTCTTGTATTCTGACAAATATTGTTCTTATCACTTTGAATTTGATTGATTCATGTTTCCGAAGTTAAATTAAACATTCAGAACAAAGGATCTATTATTGATCAATTTGGATTAACCAGTATTTACTTAGTCATTGTTTGTAAACATCAAATCTTAGAACTAATATTGCATTTGTTCCCTTCGTGAAGCTGTGGAAGGAATATTTTCGTTTGCTGAATGATGCGGCACATTCTAACCGCAGAGTACCGTATTCTCGCCAGTTCGCCACTGGCAGTAGCCACACTAACAAGGTTATTCGATGACGGATCGCCGAGGTGATTGATCGTCAATATTCATTATTTTAGGTGCTAAAGCTAATGGAGTAATGGCTGGCTCAATTTCCAAGCTAAGCCTATCTAACCTATGTATACAGGCCTAAAGATGAGACCAGCGGGCCTACCATGACGTCTTAAAGCAGGATCGTTTTAATTGCGTGCGAGTGAGGGAAAGAAACGGAGCTATAGAGGACGTCTAGCGCCATCTCTTTCCCTCAGTCGCACGCAATTAAAACGATCCTGCTTTAAGACGTCATGGTAGGGCCGCTGGGGGCCTAAAACGGCCGCTTTATCAGAATCAGGGGCCATTTTAGACCCCCTGTAGTTTTACCTTTACAAATTATCAAAATTGTGTTCTGTCTTCACTAATAGCCCTGGAAACATGTAATAATACGCTAATGCCTCTACATATAATAATAATGCGTCTATCATTTGGTTATAATGTTGATAAATTAATATGTAAGCAAGTAGCACGGTGATGTTCCGAGGTCGGGCCCGTTATAAGTCAGGTTTTGACTGACCCATGCCGGTTTACGGTGCACCTATGTAAATATTCAACGGTTTCATATGCCACAGATTAACCAATAACGTAGTGGTATTTCAGATAGAGGAATTTACTACTGAATTACATTTGTAAGCCAGCAATAACGTATTTTAATGGGAAATAATGTATGTTCAAATCATCGTGTTGATCAGCAATTTGCATAATTATTTCGCGTCAATATTTACCCATACAAAAGCCACGCAATTTATTAAATGAGTACACATAATACAAGGCTTATATTAGTTTGAGCGACAGCAAAGCCGACATCAGACAAATTATATTTGTGAAGACCTTCAAGAGCGGCCCAAGGGTTGAGGAAAACTAAAGTCATATTAGCGGTTAATTACACACAACGTCCAACAAAACATTATTTTCTTATAACAGGACAGTAATTGCAAAATTACGGACAATGAAAACGTCCGGTTGTGTCTTAAGGCGACTACAGGAACTAAATTAGCAACTATTTGTGGTGGTTCAAACTTCGTTTGAAATACTGGTAGAATAAAGTTCTAATCAGCTTACTACGAAGTGGTTGTTACGTCAGACACTGCAGGCCGAATAGTGCGAAATGAGTGGTTTTTTGCGATTTACATAAAATCTATTGATTAGACTAAAAAATAAAACACTATCATGCTAATATGTTGCTTGTAGAATTATTTGCCAAAAAAACAGAATGATCGCATGTATTTTAGTATGGTTTTTACTCGTTAAAAGACATTTTTAGAGATAAGTTTGTGTTTTTTTATAGAGTAAAATTAGTTGTATTATGTTTTCAAAACACTATCATACTAGCACATATCCTGAAGGATATCTTATATTTTTCTGGTTTTGTTTACCTATTGCAGTGAATAATATTCCTTTTTTGCATTATAAAACTCGCGTTTAGCTCCTGTAGTCCCCTTAAGTAGTAATTGATTTCCAGACATGGTAAGAGAGCCTGCATTTAATTGACTATGCGTGTACATCCAACCTTGGCCTTTGATATCATTAGTTTGGTGTCCCACACGCGATGCTTTTGCAATTATTGTTGTAAGAAATACCAATTATGTATGCAAATAGTACACACATCTGTATAATGAAACCTTATTGTCACAGTACTCAAGTAAAGTACCTAGGCGTTCTAATTACTGTCTTTAGTTTATGTTACTGTATACACGACTGACTGTCTGAATGTTACGCAAGCTGTATTCAATTCCACTATTCTAGTGAAATCGAAATCTACGCAATTACCTTTTCAGAACACGCAGTGTTACGATTCTACTTCGAAATAACAAAAAGACCATAGTTTTATCTTAACACTTTTGTTCAGCGGTCCCTTATCAACGTTATCGCGGTCCAGATTATCATCAAACAAGTTAAGATGTTGCACGGACACGTTGTGTTGAAATCTCGGAGAACGCATTTAAAATCCGATAAATTACTCCGTAATTTTAGTTAAGATTAATTGACCTGAATTGTTAGTACTGTTCGTTGAAGTTTTAATTGTTTTATTAATGTGATGATTGTTTGCGTCATTTATTAACGACCTATTTGCGTTGTAGATTGATTTGTAGTTTCGATTAATCTTGTTAAAAAATCTCCGGTGTCCACAATATCTAAGGTTTTCCGGTAACATTGCTGTTTTCTAGATCAAGGTGTGTCGAGCTATTTTCAGCTCAAAACCACGAGACTAGAATCGATTCCTTGCACTCAAAATAGAGAAGTAAACTCAGTTAGAAGTTCTGATGTGTTTGTTTGTTGTACTACTGAAATAACAAGTGGATCATATAAATTGAGATACAGATATCAAATATGTTCGATGGTAATCGGAACTCATTTACATACAAGCCACATTAAGGACGCAAATTTGATGCCATTGCCGTTATGTTAGTGCTAAAAACTGAAACGAAACAAAATAGTCTACATTCCGCAGAAATGGTGATTAGAGATACCATAAATTTTGCGAGAACAGGATTCCTGTCACCCGCCACGCTTATCTTTTCTCTTAATCCTTTGTTTTATACCGTTTTGGTCGTGTTTTAGGTCCAATGATGTCCGTAGCAGGTCTTTTTTAGGATTTAAGATCTTAGGTTTCTTTTAAGAACTTTCAAACGGATTTAGATTGCTAAATTAAGGAAGGAAGAGAAAGTCTACTCCGCGTTTGGAATATTGCTTGTGACAGCTCTTACCAACTTGAGTTGTGTGAGAACTTACACAGTTAAAGTGACATTGACTGAAATATTATGTTTTCGCAATCTAGAGAGCCCTTAGTACCTCCTACCTACCTATGCTATGGTAATTTCTCAGCAGCGCTAAGTATTTCGTCACAGCGCGCTTCGCGTAGGTGTGTATCCGACACTAAAGTATATTAGGCATTACATATTCACAATACGACTGTAAATTCATGCTAATTACGTTCTTAGCGAGACGTTCGTACGGTGTCAGCATAGCCTTGAAGAAATATTATATTACTCGCTTACTTGTATGCCTTGTACATAATTGATAATTTACAAAGAGTGTGTAAACGAACCGTTTACACAAAATAATAGGATTCAGTTTTCAAGAGAATTATTGCCTGTTTATTTTAAACTTTCTGTCGTAAAAGAAAAAGGTTTTAAAGTGAAACGCAACGTGTTACCATATTTAGTAATCATTAACTCCGATTGAGTTCATTCTAATCGGCGATTTAATGTTGCGTGACCGTTCGTTCTAGTCGCTGTCTGTAAGCACTTTCCAAAATTACGTTCATTCAGCTAAGTATATACCTATAAAGTAAACACCATCTGTTGTAAATCTAGCTACAAATTAATGTACAGTACCTCAATTGTAGCAGTAAAGTTTACAAGGTCTAAATGAAGGTCACCCTCATCCAATAAACTCACGCGCAACATATGGAGCAAAAATATTTTTAATAATGAGATTGCATTGTTTTACGGCCATTTTTAGTGAGCACTGCTTTTAGCTGAAATAATAAACGTCATTCACTATACTAATAGACCATTGTAAAGTTTATTGAAACATAAAAGTAACGTTTCATCTTGTCTTAAAAACTGCGCATAAAGTAACTACGAAATTTGAATTCAGTGTTGTTTTATGGCTCACTACGTTGTTAAATCAGCACTGAAAATCAAGTCGAGTAATAATTTACAGGCAAATAAACTATTACTACGTATTAATTTCAGTAAAACACCCCTTTATTGATACAAGATTTCTTATTACGGTTTAATTATTCAATATTGATTGCTTCTCCATTAGTGAGGCTGTTTTAATCTCAATATAGGCACGCTTAATTGGTGAGAGCTTAGACCTACTGATGTTTATTAAAGCTATCTATAATTGAAGAGATACTATATCGTAAAAGGAGGCCTCTTTTGCATAACCACACAAAGCCGGGTAATTAAGTCGTTTACACAAACATTATCTATTGAGAGAGTGTTGTAAAATGTTTCTGTAAAATAGAGAGTAAATTATTTAGAAATTAATAATACTTAAAGAACGCACTATAAAAGACTAGTCACGCAACGTTGTCACTCTACTTTGATGACTGAATCAATATTATGATTTACTAATTAATGACCAGTATTTACGATCTAGTTAGGGCCTCCCAAATGTAAATAGGTTAGTGGCTAATTAATTTGATAGTCTCGTTATAACTGTGCTGAACTATTCACAGTTGTACCGTCGCTAACTATACTGTCAGCTTAGACAGCTCGGTAACAACTATGCTTAAATATACATGGAGCCTAACTTAGTTTCTGTAACTTTCAGGGTGACCTCGCCTTGAGCTATTTCAGTAGATACAAAGTTTGTGAGATGAGAGGCACTAAATATACTGTCAGAGAATAACTTGAGTGTTGATGAGCTTTCTAAAATATTTTGTACTGTTATTTGATTGACTTATTGTCTTTTATTTGCCTGTAAAATTTTATGCAAATGTACTTGAAATAAAGCGCTAATTAAAACTGAACGTCACCTTATCCTCACAGTCTCATAAACAAAATGACATATACGTATGACATATTTTCAACCACAAACTTTTCTAACGGTTCTGGAAGTGGAATTACAGCTCTGCTAGACAACACAATAAACACTATATTATTATAGTTGCATGCGCCCACAGTCACACAATGCGCGCCACACAAACAAACGCATCGAACATGGCGTCAGGTTTCAGTACAAACGCATAATATTTTACTATGAAAACGTGATGTTTTCGCACCGCCACTCGAGAGGAAATGGTCCGTTTTACAATTTACAAGTACACAACTTATCCGGTAGCCTATTGGTTAAGATTCATCTGAATCACATCGGCGGCGTCAACTGCGTCATGATTGTTAGTAAATACATCACTTTAGGTTTAGTGGTTTTGTCGCAATCAAAATATACTCAGATTTTTTTAAAATACGCCGTATTACATACGGTTTTGTAGTTTTCAGAACTTAATCCTTAAGGCGAGCACACCAACTAGCATGAACTTTCAGTTCATAAACATGTTGTACGAACGTAAGTTAGCTCCGCGAAAGTAATACGTAGTTCGTGCTCTAAAATTGTTTTTCGCGTAACTTCTTTTAGTTTGTTCAAAACTATTTCAACATACAGCGCTGCCGGTGGCGTGCCACGTCGTTTTCTACGTCGATTTTCTTTTTCCGCAGAGTACCATGTGGAAATACTTTTCGGACGATTGCCGTCGTTGAATTCGCTCAACACACGGTTGTACATTGAATAATCGAGTGCTCTTGAGCTAGACGACGCTGAATCGAAAGAACTTTATTGGAATAAATTTGTCAGCTACAAAAGATTTTTATGGGTTTCATAGTGTCTTTATCTGCTCAGATATTGATACATTGATCGACTTTATTCCACATTTCCTCAATGGAAATTCTCTGTATTTGGTTACGTTACCCTTGATTCAAGATGCAAATTCTAGCATATATTATAGATGTAGATCCTGTGACTTCAGTGAACAATCGTTTTCAGTGCTTACAGAGTTCAGTGATATGATTGTAAATCGGTTCCTAAAAGACTGATTGCGTACGTACATAAATCAGAATAACAAATACTCAATTTTTCACAGCTACTCAACTAGAGCGTTGTTAATGAACCACTAGCAATTATAACTAGTGTTCACTGGACTATAAAACACTAATAAACACTGCGACACTATTTTACCGTTAATGTACCGGCGGGAAACATAAAACGGGACGAGCGTGGCACATCGTTCACACCCCACACACGACATGCACTAATACAAAAACTTTACACTGTTTGTTTGGGACACAGAGGTCCCAAGCTCCCAATACACCTCCTTTGAATAGAATATAAACGTAATATAAAATAGTTCCCTTCAGTAAGAGAACTATATTACCCAAAGCTCTTTACTGTCTGAGATTGGTGCGCGTTATAGTGAAACGAGATGAAAATATTATCGCAAACATTGACGCAAGCAGAAAAATGTAAATCCTGTTCTTACTGTTATTAACGCTCAGTTGCTGACTGAACTTCACATTATTAATTCTGTTTCTCCTTCATCTCTTTTATTCCGCCTTATTTAAATGAATGACTGCAAAGGCCGTGTCTCAACATTAGCGGCAGTGCAAATACCTGTAAAGACTTCATAAATTAATTTACATGATTAAACCAATTAAACTGTTTTGTTGCGGAAGCCGACTCACTTAAGAATTTAAGATGATGCGAGCTTACGCTTTCTATTTTCGTTTATGCATACTTAAAAGTCAGCATTTGATAATGTATCTGTTTATTCTTCGCTCGTTTTACGTTCAGCTTTGAATATATTAAAAAATCCGGCTTGTAAACGACATTTAGTGAAGTCGATCTTGTAGTGCTTGCAGTAATACCGGTATAGTGGTACCGGTCGGATATTGCGCTCTTATGGCGTCGTCGGTTCGCTTAATGCGTTTCCGATGTGACGCAAATGGGATGTTTTGTGCCTCCGCAACAGCGCTCACGTCACTCTACCGCTACTGCTGTGCAGGTGTGAACCTTCCAACTGGGACAGTTTACGGTTCCTACATAGCAACCATTGTATCAATCCTTGTTACATGAAGTCACAGTTTGCCTTTTATGTACTTTAAAACACATTACGTGCATGGAGTTTTCTTCCAGATCCTCAAATATTTGAATTTCCACAAAATCTGCTCTCGACGCTACAGCTTAGGCATTGAACAGTTTATCGCCGTTAAAACAAAATCGCGGCTATAAATTCTACATCCAATGCGTTTAGAAGATTTATGTTCTGAATGTTTCCAAACTCTAGTTTGGCTCGACTAGACTAACGATTACACCTATGTTTAGATTATCATGGGTTCGATCAGTGATGTTTCCATTTCTATTATAGCGTATTGGGTAAAGGCTGTTGTTCACGGAATCGGGTAAATGTGAATTTGATTTCACAAGAGATTTAGTCTTTGTTATGTTCATCCCAGAGTTGTTATTTTTACAAGATCTCTTATCAAATATCTTTACATAGAGAATGGAATGTAATTTATCACGATAACAGTTCTTATCGTTTACCTTGCTTCGTCTGAGCGGCCAAATGATATAGGGAATTAAGTTGATTTCATTCAAACAGTTGTCGTACTACGAAATGTTTAGAGAGGCATAACACGTTCATCTTCTATATTATCCGAATCGTTTGTGTTAGTCGAGCTCGAGACTTAAGCTCCATTTTAAAAGGCTTCTTTTTTACATTGGCCCACGTTCGTGTCCAAGTTTTTGTTGAGAAAGTAATCATTGTTCCTAGATAGGTTGTCTCCATTCTTAATAATACATGTCGGTGTTGGTTCGTCGTTGATTTTAGTCACGCGTAGGCATCGCCGCCTGTCGGTTGGATGCTTTTGTTTTTTAACTAATACCGTTTGATCCCTATTTATAATGAATATTGTAGCTTTATAAAAGTGACAGTGGTTGTGATAATACTCATTCACAAGTAAAGTAACGAAGTGATCAATCAAAATTTCATCATTCCCTAGATAGCAAAGATTTATTAACAGTTTGACTTTATATTAAGTTTAGTAATCCCCCTGAGTTCATGTGGGTTATAAATTCAAATTCCTGATCATTACAAGTATTAGTTTGACATTTCTCGTAACACCATTCATATTAATTTGATAACATTTAAACTGACGAGTATGACGCGACCTCGTAGAATTCCTCTATGAAGCCCACGCCTCTTCGCACACCTGTTGATGCCTCCGTGTCCCTGTCAAAAACTACTATTCATAATTAATTACTTTGTGAAACTTATCTAGTTCATATAATCGCAAACGTATTGGTGATGTTCGTTGTTACAATAACAAAAAGAGACATTGTTATGAAAACCGTGACAGGACCCACAAAGGGTTCTAACGGACCGTAAACCAAATAATGTAAATGTATGTGGGCCGCGTTGCCTAATGTCGAACGCTTATGGCGATGCGTAGCACTGCCGTAAACGCATGGAATTCCTTCCATTTCAGAAAGGACCGTATTCAATGCACGGCGGCGCGGGCGGTGACTCCTCGCGACACTTTACCGATGCCATGCCCGGCCGTCCGCACACTGAATACTAATGCATCTCCTATTGTGCGTCCAAATTCAGACACTCGTTGCGGCCCAACGAAAGTTTTGTAATGCCTTTGTCTTGCTGACTTTCGCGCTCGCTAGCTGGAACGCTCGTTTGACGGATCGCCTATGACTATGCGAGTCATTTGCTGCTTGGCATGTTTTGGCAGCTATTGATAAAGATCGCAGTTTTTCTAGGCATGCTCCTCTTATGTGTTAGCTTCAAGCCTCTCATTAAGTATCTGGGTCATGTCAATTGACATATTTTTTTGTAAAGGCAGGTAAAAAATATGTCAGCATAACTTTCGCTATACTACCAAAGGTGCAATGCTAGAAATTTAATTCATGTTAAATTCTACTTTACTGGTATGTGAAGCGATAGTATCTCGGACTCTGCTCGCATCTGCATAATTTGTAGATCGCTGGCGACGAGCAAATGATATGGCAATAGCATCGAATAGCTGTGAATACTTATGCACTGCTGGGTACATGAAGTCTGCGCGCGAGTTTCGCTGCGTTGAGCGGCCGGAGCAGCCGCCGCTGCACGCTCCGCTGGCGCCGCTTGCCGCCCGCGCGCTCGTTTCACCCCCGCGGTCCCTTGCGAAAAAAACATAATGCAATCGCCAGGACGGCCGGTGTGGAACGCTCGGCAACCACTCGCAACACGCAACCAGTCTACATTCAAATGCGTTGAAACTCACACGCCATCCATCATGATGGATTTGTAGTGTCGGGAAACAGATTTCTCTAACAGCCGGTGGTGTGGAAACTATCTGTGTAGCGGTGACCATAGTGACGTTAGAATCAAAGTTGCCACTGAATGTTGTTATTCAGTGATGTGAACTTTTACATTTCGACTGTCCCTATTTTCATTTTATTGACTGTCCCACTTCATGTAGTGACTGGTTCTGATTAAAATTCGATTGACGTCTTCGGTACATTAACGGCAAATTCTTTGTCGTGCCCTAAAACTGCCGATTTAATCGAATGGTGTGGGCGGTCAGCTTCCCAGGGGAATACCCGAGAAACCTACATTCCTAGTCTTAATACGTAATTGCGCTAGTGAGTCTTCATTAACTAGTGTTTTTGCAAAGTCGTCCAAAACAGTTTTTAGATCATTAGAGACCTTAGTGGACAAACAATCGTCCATCAAACATAAATTAATTCTCTACGCGTCTCGGTTGCGTCCGGTGACGGTTGCTTTCGAGGCGTTCATGTTTTCAAGCTGTCTTTCCATCGCGACCAGTGGCCTGGATCACTCGCTACCGACTGGTAGCCGATAGAAAATGTGCGCGTTATCAAATGTTTTAAAGAATATACAGTGAAACGATTGACTAATTCATAGTTATCGTCGTTTTAGGAGATAAGACGACAGGTGAAACTAACAAAATGCCATTGGATGTCAGTGTTTTCCCAACATCGATGTGATGAGGTGATATTTGGTTTTGTGCAGTGTTTGTGAGTGACTCAAGACGTGTAGTATAATATGTGGGGGGCGGCGGTGTCGAATCCACCGCATTATCACTATGTTCAAGGACCTCCGGGTCCCATGCCACAAGTTGGACCAAATGGTCCCATACTGTCTGGTCCACCAACGAGACATTTGAGACCACAGTCGTCGTATTCTCTGCCACATGGGAGCAACGGGCCCGGGCGCTGGGGTTGGTCAGGCAGTCATGTCTCGTCCTTTGACCGACGTCAGCTTAAGGTTCCCCCACAGCCTGCGCGCCCGGCCCCCGTCCGGCCTTCACAAAACCGATATACTGGAAACAATGTAAGTGAAACATGGAAAGCAACAAACCGCCCTGTAATTCTATGCGTTCAGTAGGTACTTTCATGTCCTGGTATAATGTGCGTGAGTTGATCGAGTGTTTTATATAGCTGCAGTTTATTTCCTCGTCTCTCGCAATGCGTGTCGGATATCGGCTGCGCACGCGTCATTCGACACGGAACTGCCATTTCTCTCTGGCAGGAACTCCACGTATGTAACCCTTGTTACATGACAACCGTTAGATCTCACTAATATTTGCCAGATATCAAAGCGAAAGATGTTATCGATAGAGGAATTGGTACCTATAATAGGCATGACGACAGTATCAAAAAATTGCAAATCTATTTAGTCCGTCAGTTAGAGTATTGGAAATTAATGGACACGTATTTTTTGTTTTTGTAAATCAATGAATATTGACAATGATAGAACGCATCAAAACTCGGGAGTGGGGGCTCGTGACGTCAGAACTAGCTAAAAATTATACCATGGCGTGACGTATTGAGAATTTTAAAAGCGTCGTATATTCGTCAATTTTGGTTTACGTTACAAAAGAAAAAACAAGGGTCAAATATTTTTTGATAATCTAAGTGACGGACTAATTAGATTTTTTTGGTCGTCTCGCCTATTATACCAATGAATGTTGATAAACTGGGGTTCCAATAGTTTCTTCGTTTACTTGCCCACTTTCTCACCTCACAACTCCGTCCCACTGGTTCATGTTTACTTATTTACGTAACTCTTACGAAGGTCCAGCAAAAAACGTGTGTCCGCCGAACGCATGCCGTTAGCCCTTTTACAGTGTGCCGGTACTGCCTTTCCTATATAGGGTAGTATCTAATGAATAGCAAATGTAGTCGTAAGTGAGGTTGTTCTGTTTACAGTATGAGGACACCGGCGTTAAGGTGACTCTACCTCCAGCGAAATGTAACGGAGGCGTGTCTTTAACGTTGGAAGCACTTTAAACTTAGTTTCGCTATTCTGCTGTACGGTTTAAATGCGCAGTATTTTACACAAAACGATCTTTAAATATTTAAGCTCGTCGAATAAGTTCCATTCGACATCAAATGCTCTATACATTTTGTCCATTTAAAGTAAATAAGCAAACTTTTCATTAGATCAATAGAAATTCATTTTCCCTCTCTTAGCCACTTGATCCCTAATGAATCAGGGGAATCATCAATAAAATTTTAAAATGGACTAAACCTTATGGACCATTTTAAGAATTTTAAATTTTGAACGTGATTCATATTATGATTCTGATAAAGCAGCCATTTTAGGCCCCAATAATATGTTGATATTGCAATCCGTAGTTAAATTCAAATCTATGACTATTTATCTTCAAGCTGCGTAACCAGTAGTTGGCTTTTCTTTTGCAACAAGGTCAATGTTGCGTTATAATAGCGGCGGGTATCGTGACTGGATTGCGACAGATATCATTATCATGAAAGTTTAATTACTTCACCATGGTAACGCATATGCCACGAATGGCCACGATTTGGTCATTAATTATAATTTGTATTGTTAAAAAAAAATGAATGAATTAAAATTCACAAGGAGTATCCTAATTTTTGAAACACCCTTTTTTTACTCATTTCCTATTAAATTTTATGCAAAATATTTAGTTTTAATTCCGCGATAAAAATGTTAATGTAATGTCATGGATTTCCGCAAAGTAATTTATCATAATTTCCGGTCAGTCGCAAAGTTTCCTATGTTTACTGTTGTTCGATTAGGCGTAATTTTAATCAGTTGTTGCACTGTTGCTATCTTAATTGAAAAGACTGGTACCTATGTGCTAATTAAAACAGATAAAACGCATGTACATAGTTCTAATGTAACTTTACTTGAATAAGCCATTACCATAAACAAGTTATTATTACACAGCTTGTAACTTTATGACATCAATATAAATTAAAACGTGAGTGGTCTGCGCTGGTCTCAGAGCCCCTCTAGAGCCGCAGTTATCCTGGTTAATACATTTCTCTTGCTAATAATATACAGCCTGGGTATTTTCGAATAGGTTAAGCCCAGACGTTTTAGCGATCTATGTGAAGCTACCCTAAGCCAGGATGGCCTTCACCTTTTCGTGATAGAACTTGAAAAGCGTTTCTATAAATACGGTATGATAATTAAAATTTGAAAAGGGATTTAGTAAAGGAAATTGTAAACCATTTTCAAGAACACAGCTCAAAATAATAGAACTTCAACAATGCACATTGAGATTGAATAATCAAAACACGATGTAAAGTTTCGCAAGACAAATTGACCAACGATTTAGAAATTAAATACCAAAAATTTTGGTTTACGACACTGCTCAATCACGGCCGTAACAATCTGTGGACGTGATCACGTGACTCTCATAAGTGAGATTATCGCGGCAAAAAAATTAACATCAGCTTTATCGCGTGTGTACCTTATCTCACAATGGACGGCCATGGATAAAACGTTTAAAGTATTATAAAAGTAACACTCCATTAGGGTCTGCCTGTCCATAGCTGGATGGTCTGACGTCGCCCTAGCTTACGTCATTCTATACAACTTGCGTAGAGCATAACCTTTAGTGGGAAAAAGTCATGTTGCAGAGCAGTTTCTAGAATGTTTGTAATGTAAACATAACTAAAAATAACCCACAATGTCCATAGACGGTGTTTGCATTGTTGGTCAGATAATGTGTAAATAAATTCCAATCATTTATCGCGATTAGAATCTGTGTAGGTTAGGTAGTTACAGAAAATTTACCTAATATAATAGTAAAAATACGAATTGATACAGATAATAATCTTTAAGGTGGATGCTCCAACCAGCCCGCGAAATTCTAATTTTCTTACGTTTTTTGCAATTTGCAGGCCAGTGCTAGGTTGTATGTTGATGAAAATATTGCTCGCGACTGTAAGACGTATGTAGTTACAGAATTATAATCATCAAGATCATCAATACAACCTAGCACTGGCCTGCAAATTGCAAAAAAAAAACGTAAGAAAATTTGAATTTCGCGGGCTGGTTGGAGCATCCACCTTAATGTGAAAAGTTTTGTTAGTATTCATTGAGAAGTATCGAAAAAGAAGACATGCTGCAACGACCCCTAATACATTGGCATAAGGGCGGGAGAATGATGATGAATCCAAGATTTAAGAAACAAGCCTCCTAATTACGTTTAACCATTCATTCTTTAGACATTATCTTTATCATCAAACATATCTTCGATGTAACATATTCTTTGCTTCGTTCAAAAGGTGATTGTCTGTATTATTTCAACTCAAAGGGGCTTTTCCCCTCGCCGCCTGTAAAATAACTTTTCTATTGCTTTCTTATCTTACCACTATTTTGTCCCGAAACTTTTCGCATAATATTAAGCTTTTAAAAGCTTCCTTTGAACTGATGATGGGCAAGTTTCTGAAGTTCATACATTTAATTATGTCATACAATCTTATCTAGCTCAATTTAATGATAAAGGACATTTTCCAAAATAACGTCTACTGGAGTGTTGACATTTTCTTGTTTTTTTTTTTTTTCATTGGTGAGTTAAATCAGTAATACATTTCTAATATTGTTTCATTCGTACTGTTGCGCAGATGAAAATCTATTCCATGCATTCCAGTTTACATGCAAAGTTTTAGGTAATTCTGCATTAATTATCTTGTACAAAGTTTACTTAAAAAGCAGCGAAATTCAGACAGAGAAGATATTAATTTAAATACGTATACTTTTCTCTGTTGTACTAATATAATTATTATTTTTTAAAGTCTCGTGAGTCAAATTGATCCCACTCTTTACAAGCTCATGTGAAATTGGCTTAGCGAACACAATAAGCCTTTTTGTTCACACGAAGATGAGCCTTTTACTTTATCATCTCCCTTTTCAGAGTCCCTTACGGGTGGCATTTTAACAGGAAATAATGATTTTACGTCCCTCCCTACCTTTGGGTACCTGCTTTTAGGGTATGGCTTTTATGGACACTTCCTGACTTCCACAAATGCTCATTCTACTCGCACTAATTTAAAAAAAAATGTTTGAGAAACTACGTAAAGTAGAATCCGCTGTTTATTTTATTTCAGTCATTAAAGTCTAGTTCGTTAGTTTCTAAACTAGAAACCTAAATAGATTTCTCCAAAGTATGCATATAATTTGCGTAGACAAGTCAAATATTTCCAATTCTTCGCTAGAAATCCTCTAATTCACTCGCAATGTTCGATTTATTCACCCGCTTATCTATCGCTTCGACATTATTGGAAGCAAGCTCGGATAAATGGAACTTCTCTTTCGCTGTTACTGAGTCGAATAGGTTTTCTTAAACCTAAAACAGTTTTATTTACTGCTTGTGCCACTAGATTAAAAATAAGAAGATTTACGTCTCAATATGCTCCCTGGCGTAGCTCATTGGTAGTCCGGTCACGTCTCCCTCCGACTATGTCTCGTGCCGTCTCAACTCGGATAAAACGATCCACGTGCTGTACTTATCGCAACGTGGAAACTATGAAGCTTTCGTCGAGATCTCATTTAAAATTTTCTGATTTTCTTCAGTATTTTTAAAACGCCCCTTGCATCTGTAGACGTTCCAAAGATTTCGCAAAGATATTTAAATATTACATCATTTAATATGAGTAATAAATCAAATATCTGGAATATAAATGGCTGATAAGATACCTCAATTTGTTTCATGTTTCTTGTAGCGCCGTCTTTTCCTCGCGTGTATATTCAAAGGAATGCGAGTTTCACTCCATGAATTAGCTATTGGATCGATAACATCACCAGATTCTTTATTAAACAACTTCATTTTGCCATCTCACGATTTTAACGATCGGAGAACATGAAGCCTTCAACTTCAATGCTTTTTGGATCTTCATTTTTGATTGTGGGCGTTATGCACTGTTTCTGTATGCAGTATATTTTGCTAGTACTTTCTAATTAACATATTAGTCACTTTAGTCGCATCCTTTAAGATAACAACATTTTATCTAAGTAGTACTTCATGAGTCAGTCTGCAATGTGTAGTTTCCTGAGTTTTCCGGTATGAATTAAATAGATAAGTAAAAGCATCGATTATTTCACTTTGTGTTTTTTATCTTTATGTATTTTCCCATATTAACAGGTTCAATGCCACCCACAAGATAGAAATTCATCCGTAAGACCAAATATGTTTACAGTATTTGGGAATGAAATTTTCATAACCAGTGCCGAACAACGCACGGGTGCGTTATCAGTTTATTACAAGATTTATGGTTAATTACGAATAATACACATTCATTTATTTAAGAGTGGTTTTTATTAGTTACTACTTGCATATCGCTAATGCAATAAACTTCAAAATAAACAAAGAAAAGTATGAATTGTAATGACATATAATTATCAATCAACAAATATAATTATAAAATAGTTACAAATAGAGATAAAAACAATAATTGTAACAATTACAAGCCAAGTTCTAAGTGGTAATTGTCGAAACACAGCACACAAAGTCCAGGTTTGTCGGGACAGGTGTCACAATACCAAGGAGAGTCACTACGTTTCTTAGTCCTGGTGCACTGTCGGCATGGCTTTCGCTTGAGTCGCCCATTCGAAGTAATTTCAGTGGCTTTCCTTATTATATGAGAATTGACTGCCACCCGACTTCTTTGGGTATTTGAAAGTCTATTTTCTGATAGATCTTCTGGCAGCAGAGCATTTATGATATTCAACCGATAATCATATAGAGACAATTTAGGTTGCCCTGAATATTTATTATGAATCTTCATTGAATTGATGAAAAGTAGCTGGAATGTGTGGATGGCAACCTTTATATACCAACGCAAAGATTTTCTTTCGCAAGGATAGAAGGCTAAAAGCTGGTCTTGCCTGTCTACTCCTGACATATAATCATTATACTTGGATATGGCTTCCGGCTTTTGAGTAACCTGGGCACGTTTATTTGCGACTGGAACCATTCTGTCTTCATACTGGGTAGTAATATATGACACAGCACGTTTGTCTTTCCACATGCCAACATGAACTCCTTCCCGAAACATTGAGCAATTTTCCCCTTTCTTCAATTTTTTTTTCATTACTTCCTTAGGATTTTCATTCAAATCTTTCCGCAGAGACCCCGTGCAATAGGTATTGTTTTCAAGCAGCTTCTTCGCCAAACCGAAACTGTTATAATAATTGTCCATGTATAACTCATGGCCATTATTTAGTTTCCCCTGAAGTAGCTCCATGACAACATTCTCAGCGTGGCCCTTTCCGGTGACTTCTATATCTTTTCCACCTGCATACACTCGGAACTTCAATATCAAACCGTCTGGTTCCGTGAGCATATATAATTTTATGCCATATTTGTGGCGTTTGTTTTTATAAACTGTCGAAAACTCAGTTGCCCTCTGCATAACACCATACTTTCATCAAGAGATAATTGTTTTGCAGGATAGTAACATTCGGCCATCTTGTTGTTGAAGTAATCAATGATACTTCTAACCTTGAACAGGGGGTCCTCGCTCTCTTCCTCTGAGGTAAAATGCAAACATCTCATTATAATGAGAAATCTATTCCTGCTCATTTGTTGTCCAAAAATAGGCATTGAAAACAACCTGTCTTTTTCCAGTAATCTTGTAGACGACTGAGTTGAATAGTTCCCATGTGGAAGAGCAAACCAAGAAATATTTTTAGCTCAGGTACGATGACCGGTTTCCATCCAGTTATTCTAGAAAAATCTCTTCGTCTGCCTGGTGCTTCCCTAGTTGGCCTATTATTTAGCAACCTCTGTGCCTGTGCGTTTGTCTCTGTACAAATCATCGACAAAAAATCTTCGGAGAAAAAGAAATTGAAATAATCTCCAGGGTTTAATCCTGCAACTTCGCCATAAAATTGGTTTGATTTAGTAAAATCAATCTTTTTCATTTCACCAGTTGTGGTCCAATCGGACGTCGAGCCTAGTCCAGACGGTTGGTTTGGCTGGACTTGCTCTTTAGAGCCTGATACAGGTGGTGAGCTTGGTTCTAGGTCTTTATTAGATTATCATCTACGGCTCAGGATCAAGCCGTAGATGATAATAATCGGTCGATCGATTAAGTTTTCGTAGCGTCAGGTAGAGGCTGTTAACTCCGATTGCATCTTGCAGCGCGAGGCCTTGACTCCGCATGCAATGTCAGTTAAATGCCAAAAGGTTCACCTCTACAGCTTTATTGTACGTTATGCGACAGCAACATACTGCAAATAAACCATCTAAAATAATAATCTCCTGTCTAGACTAAAAGGGAATAAATAGCACGAGGTTTAGCTTAAAGCTGGCGCGGCATACGCTGATTAGAGGTCTGGTGCGCCTGACCAGGCAATCAAACTGAGTCACCCGCAAAATGTAATCGTGGTTAACGTAACCTCGCTGTGGCCACGGTACACCTACTTAAAACAGATAACTGTATAACGCTAGCTGATGAATTTATGTCTGCTTTTGAAACCATTGTTAGATACAACATACAACCTATTGACACAAAACCTCATTTCCATGAAATAGACGTTTTTGAGGTGGAATTTTTGCGTTTCGTTAAATTAGTTCAAAATATTGAACCAGAAGGATTTCAGTTCGTTCAAAAAGACCTGTTCAAAAAGTGGGATTGACATGGCACGATTGTGGTCAACTTATCTAAAACGTGTTTTTCAACTATCATCAATTAATCGATCGTTATCGAATTCCATTCTTATTACTTACATACTCATTGCGTCAAGGTTTAAAATACTTTCGTGAAAGATAATGATAAGATCGATAGACTGTAAACACTTAGTTTATTTATTCATTTCATGTACTTAGTCATTTCAATATCATGTGTATTGTAGGAGATAGTGGTACTCCCCGCCGAGGTAAAAAGCAAGGACGTGGAGCTCGTAAAAATGGCACAAAAATACAATTATCATATTCACAGCTCGTGCGTATGAATATTTTATATCACGCTATGAATAATCAATCATTGCTTTTGAACATCATATTTGCGTATAAATAAAGCACCTAAAATAACGCTTAACGTGAAATTATGTGCCGCCCCGTCTGTTTAGCTCGTTTATTTTTAAATTATCGCACGTGACTTCTTATTCCTGACATGATACTTTGCCACATTTGTTTGTGTTCCTTGAATTATGCGAAGGAATAAATCTTTCCTTGATAAAATCATTATTTTTAATGAGACAAGATTACTTTAAACCAGTTGTGTTTTCTTTGAAGTTATCGATTTTTCACCCCGGTGCGGGGTTATACAATAAATTCTATCTTTATTGTACAATGTAGATATTATTTCTTTATTATTGTGTGTTTGTGTTATTATATTATTAACATTTTATTTTTCTTTGTTCAACAGAAGGTCGACCCCGAGCTGATCTTCACGAAACAGGAGAAGATCGGCAAAGGCTCCTTTGGTGAAGTGTTTAAAGGTGTCGATAACAGGACCCAGCAAGTGGTCGCTATTAAAATAATCGACTTAGAAGAAGCTGAAGATGAAATCGAGGACATCCAGCAGGAGATCATGGTGCTGTCACAATGTGACAGCCCCTACGTCACTAAATATTACGGATCATACTTGAAGGTAAGCGCAATGATTCATTTCTAATAGTAAGGTTGCTGCTTATGAAGTTAGTGTGATACACGATGTGATAAAAATCAACCGTCCAGGTTAATATAAGTATGAGTTAGCTATTCAACAGATTTGACATTCATTACAGTTTATAAAGGCCTATAATTTTGCGCGTGTTCATATTGAGCCACAGAATAAGATAAACCTTGTGGAATATATTACGTTTTATCTTGTCAGTCTGGGGGCACGAGGCATCAATCATTGTCTGTGAAGCTGTGCCTTCGTCTGCTTATCTGCTAAAAGACAAGGATCAAGCGTAATGGAATCCATTACGAAGTGTATTCTCTTGTTGAGTGATATCCCTCTGCGAATAGGTTCGCTCACAGAAGCGTTTGCTGTTGGAACGTTGAATTGCGTGACATTATCTGTTGTGTACAACAGCGTGACGCACCGGAATGCTTTGCAGTTTCGCAGTATTGTTACCGCTTACCCAGATGGAATATCAGAAAGCGCTGCGGCGCGCGGCGCAGTCGCACTGTCATGAAATACTAGGATAGTTATTACCCACCGTTTTGCGGAGTAGCTGTTGTCTCTTTGTAATTGTACACCCGTGGTATTACATCCAGGTCTTGGTAATAGGACATTGATAGTGTCGTGACTGTGCGAAATAAGATTTCGCCTAGTAATAGACAAGCACTTTAGCCACAAACGCGTTATTGAAATCGACTTCAGTGCGATTTTGTTTATTAGATTGTAGTGATTGCGCAATGTGCGGTGTTGAATGTCACGAAATCGTAACAAAGTTACTATGAAACGTTCACCCGATCGTGTAATTCGCTCCCGTGCTGTACCGCATTCGCAGTGCACGGTTCGATGCCCGTCACGAAGAGTTTGGAGTCAGAACACGACATTAAACACAACCGGTCAGTTTTGTTTAGGACCCACAATGCCTTTGGGGCTATACACACATTACAAATGTTTGAAATATTTGCCTGACTTTTTGCAATTACTTTTCGAAAGCGAAGACTAAACACAACATGTTTTTTCATGGCGCAATATAAGTTTGTAACACTCATTCTTCAAAGATTTATAAATCTTCTACATTCTAATCCTGCCCTTTAAGTATTTGTGTGTCAACAGACAAGCAAGATCCATAAACCAAAGCATGTTCATTCCAAATCAGCAGTAAGATAATTATTAATCAAGATATATTATTGCCTATTCCCTTCTTTGATACACGATGAGTAAGTTCGTGGGCGCCATCGTAAACAGATTTGGAAACAATAGCTGGCTGATTATGCCTAATAATTTCGAAAACACGTCTATTCATAAGCTGACGAATGGGAAACACGTCATACTGTGAAAACGTGGCCTCTATTGAAAGAGGCATGGAAATTTGGCTCTCTTTGTGAAATGAAGGAATTCATTTCACTGGGCTAAAAATAACATGTGACATTTTCAGGCCAATTTGGTTCCGTTGTGCCTCCCACTTCGTTGTCGTCAACAACAGACGAATCGATATGGACATTTCACATCCAATATCATGAACTCGTATAAAGCGAATAGAATGGGAAGCATAGCATCCCGCCACAACGGACAATAATGTCTGGCCCGTTATGATCGATATATTTTGCATTTTTATTGTTCCCCACTCAATTCAATTTTATTTATGTGTCTGCGTAGATTAGTGAAATGGGTTCTAATGAACAGTACGTTTAACGTAACTGTTCACAAATTAACACCTACATTTTTATTTTTTGTTCGCTTCAAATCCTTTCGCTCCAAGGCTCTTTTATTCAAAAGGCTGTAAGCTCTCAACTTGATTGTTAGGATTCGTTCTTGCTCTACACACGATTCTTCACCTTTTAAGTGGCGACTCTCTAATATTACTATTCATTTATCGGCATCGGAAATGTAGTGAATTTTCATATTGCTAACGCGGAAGGCCTATACATCATTGGTAAATGTTTACAATATGTTGCGTTTCCCGCTTAGCGCATCGCGTCGACTCCACGTTGCTATTGCAATCTTGACACACTTTCGAATGTTGTTGTTATGCGTGCCTTGCAAAATACGATGCAATGTATGCGGGTCGGTATGTACATAAATCTGCAACATATGTATGAAACTTATCTTTGATCTCGACTATCTGCAAAATTAATAATATTAATATTGAGAGTTGTCAAAATTATATCTTTTATTTCTCTTTCATCTGAATTTATGAATATATTCAGTCTGAAAAGTTACAAAATCAAGTTTTCATTACGAATTTATATAACACGAGGCTGGTCTGGGGTCTGGCATATGAAAGGTGATGCATCGTACTCGTCCGAGTTATGAAAGGCCGGCTCGTTCAATTAGCAAATGAACTTGACGTTACGTGACAGCAAAGTTTTGTAGGGTACGTTCCACTTTCATCTCTTGCATTATTATTGTGCGTTAATATCTTAATGCAAACAAAGGCTTTATTGAATTTCCACGTTATTTCAACAAATCCAATTCTGTGGTGACAAATCTAATCGAAAAAAAAAAACACAAAAAAATTCAGCCGTCCAAAAGTACTTGAGGCTGCTTATGTAATTTAACAAATATTTCAATTGTTTCACTATACTACGCTTTGATGAGCAAATAGAATACTCATTTGCAGTAGGTACCTCCCCTAATCGCATGGGTGGGACTTACCGCTACATTCACTGTCGCGTGTTTTGTTAATGACCGTGAAATTCACTCCGTCATAAAATAGCATTGCGTACAATGCGTAACAAGGACTTTTATAAATATTATGTTTTTGTCAACACAACAGTTTGGACTTATAGTTTTCTGAATCGTATAGTATTCTTTTGTTTTATCCAGTGAACACAAGGCTTTACAAACAATTTTCTTGGCTCGCGGTTAATTTACTTTGCGACATTTACTATTTTGCGATTTGTTCTGCGGAGAAAGTGTGGTAATGTTGCGGCTGTGTTGTAATCGCAATGATTAGCGTCACTATTTGCTTGGATAACGGTTGTTGTTTTCTTTCATCTTTCTCGTAATGTCTTCGTTGACCAATCATCCAACTGCACGATTTTATGAT
Source organism: Xestia rhomboidea (assembly GCA_963853795.1). Taxonomy (NCBI): domain Eukaryota; kingdom Metazoa; phylum Arthropoda; class Insecta; order Lepidoptera; family Noctuidae; genus Xestia; species Xestia rhomboidea. Next base: position 6,171,042 of record OY970764.1, on the reverse strand, counting down.
ACATTACTTCTGACAATAGAACTTGTTAAAGAAAGTTATTTCTCTTGACATTGGCTACTGATTTTGATTCTAAACGGTGCCTGTTCTTCACAACGGAAAGGTCAAACATTTGAGTCATCTGATTTAAGTATGCTTGCAGCGTGCTTAAAAGGCTTTTGCAGAAGAATCGTAGCATTTACGTCACAGCTAAGAATGAATTAAAATGTGACGTGAATAGGCTGTGCTCGGCGAGAGAAGGTTTTAGTGGGGAAAATTGTGAATGCGGATGTCGAGCGGAGCGGCCGACCTGAGGTGAAGGACGCTGGTGACTCATCGTGTTAGCCTCGAGGAAAATGTCAAGAATTTCTCACATTTACGGCGCTAAACATAGTTATGTAAATATCAAATATTCCGACCAATATTGGTAATGAAATTATAAGATTCGAACAGTTTGGCATCAGGTTCAATTCATTTGTTGTGTCCACTATCGATCTTGCCAGCATGGTATTTTCACGGTCACGTCATCTAATGCAAATTATGGAAATAAACCGTTTAATTACCTACAAAATCAATTGGGATTGATTGTTGGCAGCTCTTTGTGTTAACTTATTTTCAGGTTTGAACAATTTCAATATTCATGTTCCTATTACAATGTGTCCTCAATATAAAAGCAAAATTTTACCAAGTTAGAAATTCTCGTATACAGGGTACAGGGTTTCCAGGAAAATGAACTCTGAATGGTTCATCCATAAATTCCACATCAAAGCAAAATCTGGTCTATACGAGTATTTTATTCTTCTTTTATTTTTAGGATTTAAGAAACGGCCGTTCAGGGCCGTCCGATGACTATAAAGTGCGCAAGGTTGAAAGTCGTAAACGCATTAGGACCACCTTGACCTCTGCTCGTATACTAGGGGATGTCAAGGTTTTGCTAGCCCTATTGAAGCTTCCATAGCGTTTTATTACGAAGCAGCCCCCTAAGCCCTGGCACCAAATAGCCAATTGTCTTTTCATTGTCGTTCAACCTAGCTATCTGCTATTGGCTCCCAAATTAGTATGCAGAGTCTCGACTCGACGGCAGTAAATGAAGAATTGTGCAGTTCAATACAGTACATAAGGAGGTCGTCGACTTTAGAACGAAGCGAGGAGTCATATCGTTGAGTAGAATCAAAGGATTTAAAAGACTTGATACAGGTCTGGTTCTTATTTCGCATCGTCCTTCTGTTTCACTGCAATGCGGGCCGGGCCTGACGGGAGCGGGCAGGGGCGGGAGGGTGGAGGAGGGGTTCTGTTCGCATCTGAACTTGGAAGGTCAAGTTCCGAAAGTTTACAATTTGCCTTATTGAGCGACTGGTTTCGACTCGATTTGGACGTGATTATGAAGTTGAAATTGGTAGTTCTGTTGTCATTGACTCGTTTTCGTAAATTGATAAATATTTACCGTAAACAGATTGAAGTTTTTGCTTCGATTTCTGCTTTTTAAATACGATTGAGTAAGTTATTTTACCATTGTACGCTCATTCAGTTTCTTACATACTGACAGCGTTACTTTTCTTGTGTTAGCTATAAAATTCAGTGTCCCCTAAACTTCATTATCTCCGAAGTTCAACAACTCGCATCTTTGTAAAGTCAACGTTTTTTTTTTCGCTATACTCACCCCTTATTGAGTAATTTCGTTTGAGTATCGGTAATAGAATTTTTGGAATGAAGTTTCTTAGAAACGAATTACTTTGAGCTCGATTACATTATGTTCCTTTCAATGTCAACGAATTTTTGTTGACTCATTCATTTTGCAATTACTTACAAAAATACTGGCCCAAAACCACATAATTGGATATCCTTTCATTGATTAAGATGAAAATATTTTTTCGTCATGATCTTAGTGTATTCAGAAGAATTTTGAATTATTGGTTTCTCGCGATTTTTGAAAAAACATGAAATCTCTGATTTGTTTCAAGTTTCAAATTTTTCAAAGTTAACCTTATCTTTGATTTGAGATACAAATAAACTTAAGATTTGAAAATTTTAGCCAAAGAATGTTTCTGTAGATTGCTTGATAAGATTTGATTGTGATAATTTATTTCATATTTAATCATGATAATTTTATTAGAAACTTCTACTTGATCAAAAAAGGACTAACATTTTCGCACCTTTGGCCAATTTGTCTATCATTTCTCGCAAATTGATTCAATTAGCATTAAATATTATCTTCTTCTGGCTATCCGCAAATTATCGATGACACTCCTTTTATCGCGGCTTTTTACAAAATTACAATTTGATTCCTCCAAACTTCTCCTTCCAACTTCACGCCCCGACGAGAGCTTTTTAATGAATAATGGCCAACTTAATTTCGCACAAAGTTGTTCTAATAAATGTGATTATGTATGTAGCTTGTCACAGGCAACCGCCGCCGTCGTTATTTCGATTAAGGTGGATGCTCTAACCAGCCCGCGAAATTCAAATTTTCTTACGTTTTTACAGGTGCAGGAAAGACTTTTTCAAGGTCAAAGTCATTCCTGCACCTTTATGCGCTTGGAGGGTTGTATTGATGATTTTGATGAATATAATTCTGTAACTACTTAGGTTTTACAGTCCGAGCAATATTTGAATCAACATACAACCTAGCACTGGCCTGCAAATTGCTAAAAACGTAAGAAAATTTGAATTTCGCGGGCTAACCTGACGCTTTCACCTTAATGGCCGATATCATGATTCATGAACATTTTTATGTAAACGATTTGAAAGAGCGCCTCTTGAGAATTGTAATCATATTTAATATGTTTCGTACTTTTCCCTGGGAATAAATCAGAATTCAGTTGTCATTATTTTTGAATCGAATCGTTGCACGAATCAAAGTCGGATTCCTTGAATAAACGGTACATTGTAAGGTCATTTACTCGTATCTGATTCTACCGGTTTTTTATTATTGTGAATTTGGTGAAGTTGAATTTAAGTTTAATTTATGGCTGTACGCTTTTTTGTAATAAAATATATATTTTTTCGTATAAAGCTATTAGAATCTCGTCCAAAACGTCTACTAGCTCTCTAAAGAAACGTCTACTGTAGTTAAATAATTTGTACCGTTATTAATTAACCATTCTCAAAGTCCCAAGTGATTAATTAGTCGTCTTCGTTCATCCACTTTGATTAAAAGGTAGCTAAATGTGTTTACTTATTAAATACTTGGGATTTATTACCTCTTAAAAGTGTTGTCCATTTTCCCTCGGCCTTTATAGGCTTTTCTCTCATTTTCTTATTTTCCTTTAAGAATTATCTTGTTATCGGAATTCTGTTTTCATTTACATAATTTTCTCTCGGTATTGTTTTGGGTTAATAAGATTGAAAACAGCAGTTGTTTTGAGTCTCATTGTTTCGTAAAAAACCTTTTATTAGCGACTAGCTTTTGCCTGCGTCTTCACTTGCGTTAATTTAGAATTTGACAATCAAGTCGGGTTGTACACAGCTTGATTCGAAAGACACGTAGCGCCACCAAAAAGAACGTTATTGTGGTTTTCCTCGGGAACCGTACTTTTTTTCGGGATGAAACGTATACCCTAAGCCCATTTCTGTACACCTGACAACGAATAGGTAAGCAACATTTCAGGACGTTCCGTTCAGTGGTTTAGTGCGTATACACGTAGAACGCTGGCTGTCAGAAATTGTCAGCGCTTATAGTTACACAGCCCACGACATAAACCTAGTTCGATAAGACTCCCAGATGATATAGCGAAATAGCGATGCTGCAATGCAAAAAACCTGGAGGTGCTATTAAAACGATTTTTAGTACTTATGATCTAAAAATCCTTTTTTTTTTGGTGAGATACGACATGACATGATGTACATAAGTGTTTGTCAATTATCACCAGGATGTTTGTTTAATCAACATTTGCTTGTTAGCTCCTTCCGTAATCATAACAACAGTATGTTAAAAATTCAAGTTTTTAACGTTAAGTTTATGTGGTATTCAATATAAGGTTTTATTACGATATTTGGTATTCCTATTAGACCATATTGAGCTCAATAAATTGTTATGACAGCAGTAAGAACGTGATGACTGCTCCAATACGTGCCTGCGGAGCTACGGGCTATAAAGCTCACGTTTTGGTCATAATCTGCCTTGATATTACCCTGTCGAGATATCGCATGTTATCCTCGCTAGACCTAAATCCAGGACTTAAGCGGCTAACTACCTGAAGCCCGGTCTCTGTCTGCTTCGTTAACTCAGTGTCCACTGCGTGCATAATCCACTCAATTACAGAAAATAGGTCGTGTTTTCTCTTTCATGAAATGTATAAAATGATTTCCATCTTGCAATTAAAAGTTAAAATTAATTTCTGTAAACAAATGAAAACTGATTACGATTGAATTGTCAAGGGATTATTAGAATGAATTGAATTACCTAAATCCCAACATGTAGGTATTATCTGCTAAAGAATGTATTTATTTATCGCAATGCTCGAGTGACGCGCACTATTTTGAAATATTGGAACCATAAGTAGTTGTTCTAATAGCAATGTTTATAGCTAGATAACTAACATAATTAAGTGCTGCAATATCCCTCGAAAGGTGACGTAAGTTGCAGCAAAACAGTCGTAAATTCACGGCGCGCGGTGCTGACAGGATAGGCAGTAGAGGGGGGCGGGCATGTGACGACATCTGAACCAATAAACAAGATTACCGTGTCCGATGTACTGGAACGTACCTTGGACCTAACTTTGAGGTGGTAACAGGGCCGGTAAAACCGAACAAAACAACGTGAAGCTTTATTGATGGGAGTATTTTAGAATAGATCCTAAAATTATAATTTTGTTTAGAAACGACATTTTTGACGACCCGAATGGCGCAGCGGTAGTGAGGCAGCCTTACGTTGTTAGGGTCCCGGGTTCGAATCCCGGTAGGAGCAAATGTTTTGTGTGATGAGCATGGATGTTTGTTTCCGAGTCATGGATGTCTATATTTATATAAGTATGTATTTACAATCAAAAAAGTATCTATTTGTATATCAACTATCTGGTGTCCACGACACAAGTCTCGTTGCTTAGTGTGGCACTAGATGGCGCTGTGTGAATGTTAATATGCCATACAAGTATTATGCAAGACCTGTCGCGCAATTGAATGCAGTGGACTTTTAAGTATTGAGCATACCATTACTTGACTGATAGATGATGCAATGTGGATATTTGACGTCAGCGATAGCTGCTTAAACGGAAAACTGAAACTCCAAAATAGATTCTAGTCCAAAAAGTTGGCAACGTCGCAAATAGCTGTCAAATATTTAAATATTTTAATTAATTTCTCAATATAACTGTGTGAATATAAGAAATATGGCTAACTAACTATCTAGAATAATATAGTGAATTGCAATTAAAACACTGAATTTGATGTTGTAACCGTTTTAGGTGTAGAAAAGGCATTTGGAAAGTTCCCAAATAGTTTTTTCTCATCTAAAACTGATTATTCGGTGGTACGATATCAATTATTGCATTTCATAATCAATATTCTAGATAGTTAGTTAGCCATATTTCTTATTTCAATACAATAATATTGCGAAATTAATTAAAACAGGTAAATATGTCACAGATATTTGCGAGGTTGCGAACTTTCTGAATGCGCCCTCTTTGGTAAACATTTATCAGAAAATTTACCTACGTAGGTATCTTCTTTGTACATCACATGGTAAATTATCGAAAACCGATAGTACCAACCGCTTTAACGTTGTTTCGTCCTAGCTCGGGTAGGTTAATCTTATTACGTGGCGCAACGTCGAGGCTTCCCTAATAACTTAAACACCGCACCGACGACACAATGCCTTAAATTGAATAACAAAATGGCATTAAACAAGCCCCACGTGTAATTATTTTTGTTGTTCAGGAGAAACACGTGAATTCGCAATTAGGGCTACCACACACTATAGACAAGACTGCCTTAAGACAGACAATTACCCTACTAGTGCCAGCGAAAAGCCCATTCCCTCTCATAGAGAGGAGGCCTGTGTCCCAGCAGTGGGAACATTAAGAGGGTGGTACCAGCTAACGAGAGGTTTTCTCCGTGTAACTCCTCTTTGATGAGTGAATATAAAGGTGCAAAAAAATATATGTTACTTTTTAGACTCTAAACTTTAATTGGTACAATTGAAATAATTCTAACTTTATTATTACTGTATGAAAAAAATATTCAAAGTGAAGCATTTTTTCTTTGAAATTTCGTAACTTCTCCTAAACGGCATTAAGTTTTAGTATTTTTTTTTTTCACACAAATATTTGTCACTTTTTTCTTCACAAAGTGTACAATTGGCATTTTGATCTAATGATTTATTAGGCTACAATTTAATAAAAACCACTCATTTCGCACTATTCGGCCCGCAGCGACAGACGTAACAACCAGTTTGTAGTGCAAGCTGATTAGAACTTTATTCTAACAGTGTTTCAAACGAAGTTTGAACCACCACAAATAGAGTTGCTAATTTAGCTGATACCCCAGCCTTAATAGGCTGATGATGATGATGCGAGCGAGATTACATAGTCTGTCTCGCTCGCACCAGTAGGGTAATTGTCTGCCTTAAGACAGTCTTGTCTAAAGTGTGCGGTAGGCCTTAGATAGCAAGAACAAACTTTGTATGGTCGTATAAGTGTAGAATCGTGACCAACTCATTAAAAAGTAAACGAGAGCCTTCAAAAATGTGAAGAACAAAGGGAATTTCATCCTTAATTTGTTTGCCAATTTAATTGTTTTAAAAAGTTCTCAAATTTCCACTCCGCGAACTTGCAAAGTATTCAATGACTCGTTCAAGAAGATACCTAAGTGATTACACGAAGCCTTCAAATAATAATTGGAATTCTATTGGAAATGTTATCTACTAATTTGCGTAACAAGTTAGGCAAGATTGAGGAAATAGAAATAAAATTAATCTAAATTATTTCGTTTTAGGTACTCGTTATCGATGATACGTTTTATCTGCTTTATCTAATGATATCTGAAATGAAAATTATCTAGAAATAAGACACGACTTTTAAAGAAATATATTGATAAATGACGTGTGTGTCCAGCTCCAGACTGAGCAATCAGGTGTTTCCCCAGTAATCATGAAGTGGACACGTGTTACGAAGATGACTGCGTTAATTTCCTCTTTCTTTTTGCTTAGCTTTCATTCCTGCAGAAATGGAGTCGCGCTCGCTCCGGGCGATTCAATTAATCCAACGTTAGATTACATAGGTACGACCGTATCCATCCTATTCGAACAAAACTTTTTTATTGCTCACTCCGAGTTCAATCTGTGGGTTCAATTTACTATCCGGGTCACATAACATAACGTGGTCATTGCGATTAATTGAGTATACCTTCAAAAGTGAAAATAACATGAATTATCTATAGTGAAATTCACGGTCAATTACCGATTACTAACACTTCCAGGTACCTACGCCTAATTACACCGTAATGATAACGTTAATTGTTTGGTTCAATGAAGACCTGTTTCATAACAGACCGCTGCGCTGTGGGTCGGGTTCGTTATCCTTAGTCGACCTTGCAGCTGCTATAAATTCAGTTAAATTGACCGCAGGAGGCGGGCATGCGTCACCGAGGCCGATGCGCTCAGATTAGCAACGAAAGCATGATGTAATAAATATATCGACCTATCTGTGTAACCAATGAATCCTAGCCATCAAAGGATAGAACCGGTACGACGTGCGCGCACGCAAAGGCACAATTCTGCCATGTAACCTGTAACGGATAGGTGCAAGTTTTTACTGCTTTTGTTACGTATGCGGGCCTATTCATAGTGGCGCAAACCTTATCCTCTTTCGAATAACAAATTCACATACGTACGTGATACTTCCCTCGAAACTGCGGCGGTCGCTTTGACCGCCCATCTGTGTGAAACATATTCCGCGTCAGATGTCTCGAATACAATGGATTTTCCCAACAATTCCTATTTCTCGTTTCTCGGTGTGTCGGGGGTGATTGAAAGGCGACGGGTGTCCGTTCCGAAGGCAAGAGATAAATTCCGGATTACCCAGACGCAGCTGACTGTCCGCTCGGAAAATTGAAATTTGCGCCTTCGACCTGCAGGTTTATTCGCCATACTTGATTACAAACGTCGTTTGGGATGGTCATGATGGATGTGTGGTAGTTTAAAATCGGTGCCATTGTTGAGTCGGTTGCATTATTTAAACCAATTCTATCACTACGATCTTGTGTCATCTAAGATCAAAATTATTAGACGCTTTTAGTTGACTTTAGTTTCCCATAAAACGATACTGTTCGTGAATTTAGCTTGTAGAAAATATCGCTAAACGGTCTAGAGCTTAAACTGAGCATACTTTTATATCAAGGTTTAATCGTTGGTACACGAACGCTAATGTGCCGTCAACGTTTCCAATATGAAAATTGATCGTTGAGCGTGTTCCTAACCTATCTAGGTCGTAGCAAACGTCGTTAATGCGGGACGGGAGGCAATTAGGGCAAGCCAATAAAACATCGCCATCAACGAACACCGGTCGTTCCTCCCCGCCTGCTGCACTAGCTTCGTAATTCAACTATTCACTTATTTTCGGGATAATACAATTAAATGCGCCAGACCAGGATTTCAATTAATTGGATCCGACTGCAACGAGATGTGAAAAAATCTTCTACTTTGAGTATTTGTTATCGTTGTATCATATCATAGTAGCCAAACCCTTCCAGACACCAATAAATTCTTGGGAAGTTACAAAACAGTTTCTGCGGCGGCCTCAAGGTCCAGCGGAAGACGAGCATGGAGCGGTGTCCCGGCTGACGCGCCAGGCCTATGCTGCCGTCACCGATGTCAGAGTTAAGTGCCGTCGCACTCGACGTATCCGCACAAAGGCCGCTCTCTCCGCTTTGTTCCGCCTCTTTGTTTGACTTGACGAAGGCACAGTAAAAAACTTCAACACGGCCCACAACGACACGGCCGGCCTCTCGGATCTCGCGAACTAAATGTACAGCTTTATTAGGTCTTCCCTCTTCCAGTTTGAATGCGAATACGTTTTGCATGATTAATGGGTTCCTATATGAACGAAAAAGGTTCTACCGTAATATGGGCACTCTCCTTTTGGGCCAACGTTAGTCGGGAAAAACGTTATAGTTATGGAAATATACTTCGAAATATTCCGTTACTTCAAATTACACTAAAAGGTCCATCCTCTCAGATACATTATGAGGCGTCAACTTGCGGAAATGATCCATTGTAGTGCTGTCCCTCTGCGCATGGGGTCGGCAGCTATTTTCGTTATGTTGATGTGTTGATGAAGTGCTTTATGAGGGTTCCTCAAATTACCCTACTTCATAAACAAGACTCTAGGTCGTTTTAATATTGTATATCAGTCAAAGCTATTTATTATTTCCTCCAAATGAAAGAAGGTTGCTATCATTTAGATCGCGACAGCCGTCTTATGAACGACAGACACAACGAGTCTTTAAATGTCAGAAAAATAGAACAGGTGCATTACCTTACCCACCATTGAACGTCATTACCCTTTGTAAATGAGCAGCTGTTTACTGTCGTTAATTACATTTTTATTTATAAATTGAATTGGCACTACTTCGTAAGCGGCTGCTATTTATGTTCCTTTACAATTGCATATCATACCTGGATGTACCGTGTATTATAAACATTTGTGCCGTCAAGTGCTAACATTTCCCAACTATCGAAGCTACGAAGTGCTCTTCGCAACTGACTGTGCGCTTTTATCTAATCGATATTTTGTTATCGTCAAACACCCTTGATTTCCGTACTTGTCTCAATAACTTGCATCAATTTATTATATGATTGAACACGGAATGGAATGTTCAAAGATTATTTCAAGTCGTAACTCTTAAACAAACGTAATAGCCAGCGAAGAAAGTATAAAGTTTTGCGACGCAATAAATTCATCTTATGTTATAAGATTAAAAAGTTTTGAAGGTATTCCCTCTACCTTAAGAACAATCTGGAATTCATTTTTATTACCTAAGTTTGCCCTCGAAAGACGATGTAAGAAGATAAGTACTAACTTGTGAGGCATTTGCTCTGAATTTTGTAGCGAACCAGCCTATTCTAGGTAATATAAAATACATTGATCACTTCCTAGTTCGAAATGTTATTGTGGTATACTTTAGGGTCTTCTAAAAACAAAATTATAAACACGTACTTCGAACCTTATCTATCATTCTGTGGGATAGAATGTTTCCAATAACTGTGCGTTTGTTATTTCAATCGTTTTATTATGATTTCGAACCCTAGCCTAGGAGTCCAATCAGAAAACCATTGTTATCATGATTTAGAAAAACTTTTCCTCGCGTCGTATTTATAGAGAGAATGGGTTTTTCAGAGAACCAGTAAACAAATAATTTTATCGATGCACAAGTTTAAATTGCTTTTATTCAAGCTGTTTTTAGTTCAATTTATACGACCAATGGCAATTCCAATAAAGCTCTCATTCTCGCTATTTGCAATATATTCGTCAATACCTATTTCCAAGTACATGTTAAAAAAATAGCGTTCCAAAGCAAACGGTCAGCGAGAGTCCAGTGTCACCATCGTTGGTGTCAATGACCGAATGACTGTACGGTTGACCGGTCCCGTCGCGATCTGATTGTCGCGCCAATAAACGATTTGCATGTGGTGGTGTTGTGACAATGTTGCGTTTGCGCACCCATGCCTCACCTAATTGGTGTTATCAGGTTGGTCAAGCGCTGTTATGGTGATCATATTGTGTCGTAGCGTGTTTTGTGTGCTATATTTGGGTTCTTGCGGTATCTAACACTGAGTTCACAAATCACCCGAAATCTATAAATTCCGCTCAACCAATATTTACATTTCCGATTAATTTTAGATAGGTAACACTAATGGATTGAAGCCAATGGGATTCAATTTCCTCTCCCTCAATCCTTCCGTACCAACTATTCGGCAAACATTGTTAATTCTGTTATGAACAACTATACTGTAGTGCAAACGATGCGAGCCATATATTGCTTTGTTAACGTAGAGCCAGCTATAGTGCCGGTGTTGATTTACTGAAGCCGATGGTTTCATTCGGTGCGCACTAAAAGCTTTCGTGCGTAATAGATATCGGTGATAGATCGCAATCCTCAGAGACTTGGCGGGTGCAATTCTTGACGTTTTTATCTACAGTTTGGCAAGAATAACAACGGTTTTCGAGCTTATCCTATAAATAAATAAATAAATATCGCTGGACATTACACACAGCGCCATCTAGTGACACACTAAGCAACGAGGCTTGTGTCGTGGACACCAGATAGTTGATATACTACATAGATACTTTTTGTTTGTAAATACATACTTATTATACATATAAACATCCATGACTCTGAAACAAACGTCAATGCTCATCACACAAACATTTGCTCCTTCCTACCGGGATTCGAACCCGGGACCCTAAGAACATAAGGCAGACTCAGTACCGCTGCGCCATTCGGGTCGTCCTATGATCTGTCCACGAAGTAGACACAATAGTTAAAACAATGGCGTCTCGACCAAATCGGTCATTCGACAGATCATGATATATCATTTATTTATTTCCGATTTTAGACCTGCATTTCATATTTGAAATAACATCAAATATCCAACACTGTTCAGCGATATCGAGACAGTTTGGAACTTTTCCATTCAATCTGTACGGTACCTCGAACTAGCTCCTAATATTGGTTTTGTTTTCGTAAAAATGGACACCGATTTTTCTAGTGCTTCTCTCGATTGGCTGTGAAATAACGAATGTGTACTGTTCCCAACTTTCCACTAATTGTTTGGTTTGCAACTTTTCGTTAATATTGCATTCAATTTTGTGGTTTTCAGAATATTTGGCATTCAATTAGCTCTACTGTTGATATTAACTGTCGTTCAAATAATTGCCTTTATGCGTCAGCTTTTGTGCTTTAGAATAGGTTAGCAGTAGTTATTTAATTAAATCAACTGGACTGTGTTGGTTTTAATTATTGTGAATTGCCTAGTGTTTGTTTTACTGCAATTCGATGCGGAAATGTTGGCATTATTATTAAACATAGCATTATATAATTTAAATACAGTGTTATGTTCATAATTTATAAGTTTTCACCGACTTTTATCTCAAGTTTGTATCTTACTAACAAATCGCGGCTTCCAGTGACGTAATATTAGACATTCAAGTGCACACATGCATATATACTTGCACACATGCATGTTATACTACATATATACAGAGATTTGGAAAGGTGCTACAATCTCGATCATTTATGTGTTCAAATCAGAGAAGGCGCGCATTATGTAAATCGTTCTCGAATCTCGATCAATTTCGATATTCCGTTATGTTGCTCTCATACACCTGAACGAAACGGGCAATTCGACAAAAAAATCGCATTGCAATCGTGTCCAGTCGTGGGCAGGTTTCCGATTACGTGCACTAACGTTATTTATTTGAATCTCTGTTGCGGCCGACTATTTTTTACGGTACATTCGTTAATTGTTGGACTTTTGGTTTTTCGACCAATTACACACGGGATTCACAAAACAGGACGCAATTGTCATATTAATTGTCTCCGTCGACCGGTATCTACCAGTTCTACCACATCTATATGTAAACCTGAAATTGACGTGTAGGTACAGTCGTGGTCTTTTCCGCCTGATCATGTAAAAAAAAATCGCTTAAATCATGCGGAGGCGCCGAGTCACGCCCCCTTCAAGTTTAGGCCTATTAAGAAAACGTCAACTTTGGCGCGCAACATAACAATATCTCTCCTTTGGCGTGCGTCCTCTGTGCGCTCGGCCGATCGGTATCTTTTCATTCATTATTTCTATACAAAATCAACGGGGCTAGAGACCGTTTCTATGTTGTAAGTGCAAGCAAAAATTAGCTTAATGGTGATCAGGCCAGAGTGTCCTCGATAGTACTTACATTGTTTTCAGTTTGTGTACAAACAGCTGCATTATCCCCCGCATGAATCACTGACTATTGTTTACCGCCAACTACTCTCGATGACATATTTGGATGTGAACATGTGTTTCGAATGGTAATCTGATAATTATCAAAAATGCGTCATGATTATTCACGTTTCACTTGCCTCTCTATTGCTAAGTGAAAATCTGGGACCGCGAGCGAATATAATCATTAGTGATCTGGTAGCTTGTGATAACATTATTTCATGTGATTTATTTTTAGCCCCATTCATGATGTCAACATTTTAATTGCATTTGTCTACACAGAAAGGCGTGCATGACAATGATAGAAATATTCCAAGCATCAGTCACGTTGTGTGTGTGATGAATGTGACTATAATCACAATTCAAAAAATAAACGGGCCTACTTCAGCCCACATGTCAACAGAGCAATTGATGCAAGGCTAACAAAAGCCGTTTGAATTGATGCGTGACAGTAATCGATCCTCAATCATTAAGTAGTGCGGTATCGGTTACGCCCGCATCGATTGACATCAATGTGCATCGAGTGTTAGTGTTGCGACATGATTATCGAATAGCCTAAATACGACGCGGGCGGTCGTATGACTCATTGTAGAACCAGACTGTGGGGTAACTCCTAACAAAAAAAGAATCCCATCATCCGACGCATACATGAGATTGTTTTTCCATTACATTGCTGTGTTCCTCAGCTACGAGTATTGTAATATATTGTTCGGTTGTGCAATGTATTGCGAAACGTTTGTAACGTCGTGTTAACTGTCAATTGTAGTAAAGGCCTTGGATCTAAGGCTAAGCACGCACTATGAATATGATTAATCGCGCGTGAATTATAACTGGTATCGGATATAAAAAGTGGCTTTCCAAACATGCAATGTAATTTACAGACGGTAACGGTACCGGAATATCGTGATTAAATTAAGTAGTTACTAAATCTTGTATTAAGCCCAACAATTGGGAATTGGGGTCCAGCTGTGGACTGCGATAGTCTGGGTTAATTGCTTGAAATCAGGCCCAGATATTTAAATTAACTTCATATAAAGCTAAGCTATAGTCTGTTAGCCTGTTATGTGGAAGATACTAACTGAAACACAAGCGTATTGAACGGCTGATAACAGCATGCGGTGACCGGTATGACCGCGCAAATATCGGGTGACCGAGATAGCATCAATATAAATAACACATCATCTTCCTAAAAGGCGCGGTGGGTGTGTCGCAGTATTTAGTATCGTTATACCAAGGTTAGGTTTACGCAAGCACTAGTCACATCTCATAGGTCATTTGAAATACGACTTTTCCTTTCGTGGGACTCTAGTTTGTGCCAAAACGCCCAACGGACACGTCATGTTGGGTTTTCCTCAAATCAGAGAAAAGACGTAGGAAGGAATGTTTTCGTTCTACTTAAATTATTTATGTTTTGTCGTTTAGGTTGGGTTTATGGCCAGATATAAGTACACCTACGTAAGCATTACATAGAATTGCAGAATCACAAATGATGCTTATTATTAAGGGGCTGACAACTCCTAATTGATGTTATTTAAGCAGTTTTTTAAGAAAATCTATTTGTTCTAGCACATCAAAAAAAAATGTTAATATTCATCATATTTCAAAGACCGTGGACGGACTCGATACATAATTGGACGAAATCGGCTCGATAGAAAATAATTGAGATATATTAATAAAATATTTTTAAAATAATATATTTGATTTAAAGAGTGGTCTTAAAATCATCATTAAACGGTGCTGTCTTTATTTTTTTTGACGTATGGGTCTGCAATTAAAATCATGAAGTCAACATATTCATACCTAAACCGCTAACGAGTTATATTTCACAAATAATCCACACTTTTTTCATTTCAATATTTATTCATTATTTTCTTCTAAAACCTGGCCGCCCAGTAACTCACTCGCTCTCGTTTACTCCGATACAAATGGACAGTGTGCGCACATTTTGGTATTGACATCCCGAACTGCGGACTCATACATCTTGCAAGGCATTAGCTATTAGCTCTCCTTTCTATGATACTTACTTGCCAAGAGAGGAACAAAATCAATAAAAACATGCGCCTAACTCATTGTAATTTTGCAACAATATTTCCTTCAATCGCATTCAAATGAAACAGCTCCTTTGTTTCTCTGTATAAATAATTAATGTTGCATAATGTTCGCGTCTTTATCACGCAGCCGCAGCCGTTCAGAGATAACCTCAAGGTAGGTGGTGGCACCTCCCCTGAGATACGATGTCCTCTGAGTGTATTGTGTGGGCTGAATACAATGCCACCTCTCTATTCCCCGATAGAATGCTTGGCATACCTGATTGAGTTATTCCTCCGATCGATACCTATGACGCATACCTACTTCATAATCGATATCTGCGTAACTTGAATATCAGTAGGCTCTTTAGTAAACTGATCCCACACAGGTGGATCCGCGGGATCAGTCGACCTAATGAATTTTTGATTTGGTCAATTGATCCCGTTGACCATTTTTATGATTTGTACAGTCAAGCAGAAAAGCAGTTTGTTTTGCCTTTATCGTTGTCTGTGCACTCAAGTTCTGAGTTAAAACTTGAATGATTGACAGCCATTTATGTTTAAAATGGTAGATCATTATGTCTGGTCTAATTTTTCCGAGTTTTAAATACATAATAAAACCAGAAATGCTTTTAGATAGTTCCATGAATACCGATATTGATTGAACAGACATTGCGATGCTGCTGGGTAAATTTACCGTTGTAACAGCACGCCCATTGTAAGTACAATAATGCTGCACGAATTGTTTGCTTCAATCAGCCCATTTGGCAACGTCAGCGCCAGTTCCAATCCGAACCTACGCCGAAAGCTTGTATTGTTGCGTCGAAAATAAAATATAATATTCACTCGAAAACTTCCAACAAAAAGCTCCAGATGTCCTTGTCAGAGTTTTTATCTGAAACACAAAATTCATTGTGCTCTGTCCGTATCTCATGAAATATAACAAAAACGTGTTCAATGAAAATCGATAAATATCCGGAACGGTTGCCAAGCTGTGTACGATATTAAATCATCGCCACATTTAATCGTGTCAACAGCAGCAGGTACATCGCTATATATAGCTTATAACCTTTTCCGTAAGTCATAGGCAGCGTTCACATCTATAATTAGAGTGACGTATTTATTCATGAAGGGATACGAACGTCGCAGCTCCTGGTACGAGGGCCTCGCGACCTACATTATCTATGTGATCAAGTCGTTCAGAAAACTTGACATTTCGCATAATCACATCTCATTTCAACAAACACAGCATCCAAATCCCGAATGGCGCTGCGGTAGGAAGGCTGCCTTACGTTCTTAGGGTCCTGGGTTTGAATCCCGGTAGGAGCAAATGTTTGTGTGATGAGCATGACCATTTGTTTCCGAATCACGGATGTTTATATGTATAATAAGTATGTATTTACAAACAAAAAGTATCTATGCAGTAAATAAACTATCTAGTGTCCACGACACAAGCTTCGTAGCTTAATGTGGCACTAGATGGCGCTGTGTGTAATGTCCAGCGATATTTATTTATTTTTAAATGTTAATTGTAGCCAATCGGCAATCTAGTATCTGGTTTCCGATCAAATTAATGTTTTATTTCGCATCATAAAAAAGTTAGGTGGTAGCGGTAACTTGTCTATCTATTTCAACTTTTTCAATTGAATTTTATTTAACACTGGCACTTCACTCTTACTTGGTAAAGATAGTAGTATAGTAGCTTTCTAATGGTGAAATATTTTTTAAATCGGTTGAGTAGTTCCTGAGTTAAATCGTAACAAACACACAAACAAAAAATCAAATCTTTCCTCTTTATAATATTATTTGTTAAAGTATAGAAAAGCGGATTGTATTGAATATTTCACTCGCCATGTTTTTCCTGGTCCTGACGTTATTCCTATTTTTAGGAACTTACTCCCGTTTATCGATGTGTGGTTATGCAAAACTTTATTTTGTTGAATACTGAAATACTTATGTATATGGTTGTATGAAGCTATGTTTAGAAGTTTGAACTGGACTAATCGTTCTTCCTGAACTCCTGGAGCCATAATTCATATTCCTTTAAAAACGTTGTTGCTTTCATTTTTGCGTCCTCGTTCTCAAGTTGTTCTATTCAATTCTAAAATGCTTTAATATGTCCCTGGATAATGAACGACTTTTAATGGTAGACCTCATTCACCGACCTCTTTAATAAGCAACGAGGTTGGTTTGTTTATTTTCTGCATTTATTTATATGTCGGTCACTGCGCGGTTCGTATTATGAAACAGCGATTTAAAGTATTAATAAAAAAACATTTTAACTGAGGACTTTTTACCAAGGGTAGAGACGGTAGAAATAATTAAACCTACATGGATGTCTGATAGGGCTGCTTCATAAGGGATGTACAAAAAAGGGTCGTCGGCAAGCCGCTTCAGGACTGAAGGCCACCTCAATATTACAAAGAGATTTATGATCCTACAAAATTGCTGTTGGTGAACCTTATGTGTAGTTAATGTAACAACAAGAAACCCTTACCCTTCTGTCGTGTTTGTATTCAACAAACAAACTCCAGCTCTCAAGCGATGATTAATTAGTAACATCAAAACTTCTCTGCCATCTCCTTGAATTTCACTGACACGCAACAGTACTATTAATTCAGTTAAGGTGCAAGTTTCCACGAAGCCGCCGCAGACGACGTGTCGCAGCGACACTATTTGTATTTTTATGAAATTCCCTCCGAAGCAAGCGACATGAAGCTAGCGACGCGACGTCTGCGGCGGCTTCGTGTCGCCCGCTGCCAACTTGCACCTGTGTCGTCGCTTCATGTCGCCGCGACACGTCGCTGCCTCATATCACTGCAGTCATGATTTCATTTCATTGTCAGCGATACTACTGATCTGCGGTCGGGCGACACTTGCGTCTGCCGCTCGACGACGCGTCGCTGCGACACGTCGTCTGCGGCGACTTCGTGTCGCCCGCTGTCAAGTTGCACCTTTAGCCTCTACATTTCGGACTTCTAGCTGTATGAATTTGCTCAACAGTGGTAACAGATGCCGGTTATCATTAATCACCGCAGGTCCAACTATATTAACGACTGGTTAAGCCCCCTGTTATTAAAAAGCACTTTGCGGTCATCCACTCGCATTGTTTTTGCCTGCACTTATAATACATGATGAGGACTTTGCGACGTGACTTTAAACCCTTTTTTGTGATTGTATTCGCCACGGGTGGTGACTTGATGTCAGTACATCGATTAATCATGATGACGCGTCCACCACAGCGTGATACGACCCCGATAATAACCTACATCGAAAACATCTTCATTGCTCTTCTCTAACCCCAATACATTCCCTTCCGACATTGACGTATTACTTGAAAAACTATCGAACCGTGCACCCCTTAGGGTTAATAAGTTATTGGGTCAATATATACAAATCAGTTCCTTTGGTTCCGTGCCAAAGTTGTCTGAATTTAATTACGTTAACGTTCTCCTGTGCCGGAATTTCACCCAGATTTAGTATCTTCAAATGATTTTGGTTTACGTTTCCTTAATTCGTAACTCATTCGATATTTCTGCGAGATTATCGCGAAAATGTTTGTGCTATACATCTATTGTGGTGGATGATAAATTTTCCAGGTTTTCAATGACAGCGATACGACGCAATAGCGTTTCTCCGGTTTCGGTCGTTACGTTTTGTGTGCGGTTTTTTCTCGGCGGCGCGTGCCAGGCCCGACGGCAATCTAGGCAAATCCTATCCATTGTGCGCGGTGACAATAGTTCCGGTGCTAATTCAAGGACGGCCCGCCATTGTCCCGCGGATGACGATGCGCGCCGCTGCGCCACTCCCGCCCTATCTACCATTCTATGCCCACAAACGTTTATCGATTTGTTTTGTCATGGTATAATAAATGTTACATAGATACAATGATACACTGATACAAACATATCTGTTTTGTAAATGGAAGTCAAATCGGATTGCGTCACACGAGTTTAATGTTTAATTTATTGGTTCTATTTCCGTCGATTCATGTCCATGTTAAAATTACACTCCGGTAGAATTTAAGTAGATATTCCATTAATTAATCAATTATAAAGGTTATAAAAGTGACCAGGCGTTTTGTTAGAAACTTGGGAATTTGTCTTTCGATCAAATCTGCAAAATTGTATATTTAAAACCAGTGACAGAAAACTGCGTTTGTCAAAACTTATTGCCATTTGCCACAATGAACTCAAAATGGCAATGGCATTGTAATTCCAAAATACCCTATTTATTCAAATTCAAAGCCATTCTGTATCTAATCGATTGTAGCCCATTATGTTTGTACAATGTGAGTTAGTGAAGTTCCACAAACTATTGGCGTGCTCGGTGTAATGGCTGCGTGCAAGTTTAATCGTTCACTGCAGAAGCCTCACTTTAACACCTTTACCGCCCGGTAGCCCGCGAAATTTAAATTTTAGAATTACTTTTTCATGAAATAGTC
The DNA here is from genome assembly GCA_963853795.1 of Xestia rhomboidea. Classification (NCBI taxonomy): domain Eukaryota; kingdom Metazoa; phylum Arthropoda; class Insecta; order Lepidoptera; family Noctuidae; genus Xestia; species Xestia rhomboidea. The sequence continues at coordinate 6,151,679 of OY970764.1, read as the reverse complement.
ATTCTTGACAGTTACATAAACATAGAGGGTTGTATTGATGATATTAATGATTATAATTCTGTAACTACATACGTCTTACAGCCGCGAATCATATTTTAATCAACATTGAACCTGACACTGGCCTACAAATTGCAGAAAACGTAAGAAAATTTGAATTTCGCGGGCTACCCTGGAGCATCCACCTTAATGAGGCATTAAACAGGAAACATTTCATGTACCAGGTACCCACTTGGTACTGTAACTGTCATATTTCTTTTCGGTTTCCTTTGCGAAACTTTTACATCTTCATCCATGTGACAGATCGTTACAAATTTCACCACGTCTTTGTAAACCCTGACTTGATTTATGACTGTGATAATAATTTCCGTGTTGAGGTAGGGCTCGTCTCGCCCGCATTATATTGTAATGGGGCGCTATTTGCAGCGGTGGCATTTGCGGAGTTGGGCAAACGCGCGGGTCACGTCATAACCTCATAATGTCAGAGTTACGTGACCGTATTGTGTAGGGATAATACGCCTATTACAATATCAATTACTCATCTATTATATTTGGTAAACGGATATCATCACATGAGGTGTCTGATGAGATGACGAGTAATAGAGAAGTACGGAAGAAGAAGAAATGCTGCGCCAACCCCAAATGAATTGAGACGAGGGCAAAATAATAATGAAACGGATATCATCACAAAATGACAAGGCTTATTGATTTTTCTATTAGCATCTATATGTGCACTGCTGCAGTATTCGTAGTTTATTCATAAATTCTGATTACGCTCTTGCACGTCCAATACCCGTGTACACTCATAACTAATAATTATTATTTAGCTTGGCAACGCTAAGGAATCTATTTATAGCATTCATTAAATGGTCTTCAAAGAATTAAACATCTATCTGTCATTATTATTCATAAACGTAAAGGAAGTTAATAATAAATACGGCCAATAAAACCACATTAAATATCTTTACCATCAAGGCAGGAGACTTTTTTTAAAGCGTAAGAAGCCAATCTTTCTAGCAATTCCGGTTCCTAGAATATAAAATGGCTCATTATTCCGTTTCAGATGAATTCGGGAATAAGTTTTATTGAGCGGACGGTAATTCCAGTCGGCGTCTAGTGTCGTTAACATTAAGACTTGGCAGTAATTGGTCCCCCTCGTTACCCACACACTGCAGTGATTGGCTCGATTACTGTTTAGCGCGTTCGACGCTTTCAGGCTACAAAGTACAAATGCTGTCTAGACAGCGGGGTCCTTCTCCTTACTTTAGTTTAATAAAGCCCTTTGATTGGCTGTATTGTAAGCTTAGTTACGTCTATATAGCACCTAAGTAAGTACCCCTGAGTCTGATGTTCTAAAGGAAAATGTAAGTAAAAAGGTTCACATAAAAATAGTTTCATGATCGGAAAGGTCGGAATGCCTAAAATGTAACTTTACGGACCTCAAGCCAGGATCACTTTGGTAACACTTTCTTTAATGCAATTGGTACATTTGGAACCTACTTAGGTTATAGCACAGTGCCGTAACTTAGCAGTTTTCGTGTATAAGCGACATTTTACACCCCCAGTTTGAGCAGCCCCGCAATCGTACTGTAATGGGAAAAGTTGGGCATCTTGAAAGCGTTTGGCGCCGGCAACACGACTTACTGCCAAGATATTGTTTTTCTAATCATGTTACGGTTTTGCAGTGTTATTATATATTTCTCTTGTCTCAATTATTTTTTAATGAAAGATGATTTTTTCAGAATTCTTTCAAGTCTTTATGAAATGTCTGAATGTCAAATCGCTGTCTACTTGTCATCTCTAGGATTTATTAAAATTAGTTTTCTATTATAAAATCTAAATGGAAACACTATTTTAACTCAAATTTTCTTTCTGTTTCAGGTAATTAGATGAAAATCATTCTACTTTTAAAATGAACGAACTTGTTAACCGTGTTCAAGGTTTGTTGAAATTGTTATTTTCTTGATCACTTGAATAAATTTCAAATATTTACTTAGCTATGTTTGACGATATCACGTGGCATGCTAAATGCGTGATATATTTGCTACTTAACGGTTTTATATTTCTCCTCGTAAATTGAAGAAACTTCATGGATCTAAAGGCATATTTAATTTCTTAATTTTCCAAGGGGAAGAAGAAAAGCATAAAACAAGTCGGGGCAATTTATTACCAGTTTAACGATGGTTGCTATTAAAAAGTAAAAAGTACTTTATAGTGCCTCAGTGAGTTCTGGCAATATTCTGCTTAATTTAAATGAAAAAGTCAGCAAGCACCTTTATAATATTCTTTCTTGTTAAAGTGAGCATCAAAATGCTCACACACACGAGACCTTTACAGTTTCTCGTTTCGTTTGGCAAACAAACCAAATGTACACTGCTCGCAGAGATAAAACGTGAACCCAATTAAATTGCATTAAATGTCGAACTGAAAATCAGCAAACACAAAAGCGAGCGAATTCGTTGGTCCCGGTGAATTTAAGAGCAAACAACAATTAAACCTATTTCTATTATCTCGCTAACCTCATTAATTCTAGAGGTCCTTTGAGCGCTGTTTGAAAAAACATCGTTAAGATAAATGTTCCTGCAAATGGAAGCACCACGGGAAATTTGCTGAGCGTCCAATTTAAATAGTCTGGTTTTTATAGATGGGCCCGGGACCTCTCTAGCCTCCTGTGTTTACCCGGATAGTAGCCGACGCGTTTATCCGCCTGGTTGCTCCAGCTGAAATGCAGCGGCCACTCTTAAATTGTTTACGTCTCCCTGCTTCGTTACTCCCTGGGCGGTGCCTGTTCCGCCGAGAGATGTCTTACTCTGTAGTTTCTTTTTCCCCTTCCGGCTCATCGAGCCAAATTACTTGGATACATTTTGTTGATGAAAATGTTTGTACCATACTTGGTTTTATAGGCATTTATACTGAGATTATGGCTCAGGAATTTCCGCAAATTGATATTATTAACGATGCTTCACATGGCTAAAGGGATTATCAACTTTATGATTGAATATCTTTGAAACCGGCCCTTGGTTGGCCGCGAGCGGTTTTGTGTCCATTACGCAAATCGTGACGCGACAAGGCGAAGTTATGGCGAAGGCTGTTTTATACGAGCTATCAAACTTGTTTAGATGCCAGACTATAACTGGGCACAATAATGTTCACAATTTTGTTACAACAGTGTGATATTGTAAAGCTGGACAAAGTGCACGCAGACAGTAATCCTGCGCTAGACGTGCGGAGTTTAGAAATTGGTTCGATAAATGGGAATCTGGCTGAAATACAACAAAAAGAAGCTTTCGGGCTAATAACGTAGAGTGCATTTGGCTTTGACTATTCTGTATCTAAATAGTCTGGAATATTTTCTAGCCAGTAAACTGTAAACTAAATAAAATTTAACAAACACCGATTGCTTTTCGAAGAGGAAGAGAGATCCATAACAAAATATAATATAATGTTCGAGTTATCCGCGTAGCAACTGATCCCGAACGATCCTCGCAGAAAATAATATATGACATAATCACAGTTTGTACATAATGTTTATAGGCAGAGACATGCCTGACAAAATATGAAAGAGACGTGTTTATTTAAAGGGAGGTCTAAACAGACGAGGAGGACATAGAGGGAAACGTTTTATGTTTAACACATGTAAAAGCAAATAACAAGCTGCTTCTTGAAAACCTGACTGGGGGGACCTATGTAAACGGTTAGCAAGTGAACGAAGAAAAACTAAGAACGCTTCACAGTCGCGACAACTTCGACAAAGACAAACAAGACAAGATACAAAGAAACAAAGCAAAGTAACCTCGCCTTATGATGCAATTACCTTTCTCTACAGTATAACAGGTGGTAATCTCCAGGTTTTTCTATTATCGTGTTTTTCTCTTCCCGCCAGTTTTGATATTTTGTTGCAATATTTTCCCCGTAAATTCGCCCGTGGCGACATCACTGGCTCGGGTTACGAATATCCCGCGAGGTTTAAATAAAATTTGCTCATTTTCCCCGAGTGCATAGATTTAATTTTCACGTTGCGCTTGGATGTTTTTCATCACTAGCATGTCATATTACATTATTGGAATTTTGTCTTGGTCCAATAACTTAATGTGCAGCGCATCAAATTGACGGAAAAGCTATGTATTTTGACATTTGCATAACATAATATGATGTTGAGATATTAAGTTTATTGTTGGCAGCTGAATGATCAATGCAGTATCCAAGTGTTTACGGATGATGGATGATGGAGTGCGCCAATCTTGTTAGACTTGTCCTATAATCCAGTTTACACTTTGCTCATAAGACTTGTCGTACGAGTATTGTGACCGTGAAAATTCTGATATACTCGTACTTGTCAGGTATACATTGACATTAGGAAATAAACTTTAAAAATAAAAAGACTACTAAACGACCAGTATAAATAAAACATTGAGTTTCAGTAATTATCGTTTAGCCGCTCGCGATAGACGATTTCATTCGCATCTCGATGGATATAAATGTCGGGACGTTTACCCGCAAACTTCCTGTAAACATTACATTTTTGCTACTTTTATTACACACGTTATAGCAATGTAAACGGTGTGATGTTATTTTAATGTCGCAACCGACCGCCGAACGTGATCAAACGGATCTAACACAATGTGGCAACAACTGTATTTATTCTTGTACCATAAATTACATTTTCATTGTTTTTGCTTCGCGTATTATAATTAGGAAGTAATAAACGATAAAATAAACGTGATGAATACGCAAAAAAGGCTGGTACCATTGTTCTGGGAAAGCAATGCGGCAGTCGATTGTCACAAGTAATAACATTACATGCATAAAGCGATACTGAGGTCCGTTACATCGCGAACACACGCGATATTCGCGCGAACCACCAACGGGATTTATGTGAGCGCAACGCTTTTTGTACGTGGAAGGAAATTGCCCAAACGTTTGTTAAATAAATAAATAGAACGTGAGAATGGCAAAGGATCGCATTGTTCAATACATTAAACTATCATATTTAGTTGTTTACATGCATCTTATTAACCCTTGACTCGATGAGAAAGGGGACACGCACGCAGTGTTGTTCACGCATGCACCATTTATGGTGGCTTTTCACTACAAGTTATTGTTTTACTGCGAGCATTGACATTTGTTGCCTGTAGTTATTTACAATGTTCGTTGTTTACTGTTTCGGGTCACTTTCCCTCATTAGAACTGATTTACTGACGTTGTACTTGTGACACGCATGCTCTGCAGCTAGGTTTTGTTTTCCTTTGATTTGTATATCTGTTAATACAATATTTTCTATTCAGTCGAACTGTAGGTACATAGTTTCCAAGCTATTAAGGCAGATGTAGCCAAAAACACCTCGACTTTCATTTTATCAAATGTATCTGTTGGTACAGGTTGGTTTTGTCAACTAACAGACCTAATCAGCTGGTAAACTCAATCGCTTAGATATTGCAATGTTGTAAATAGTAGTTACATTCGTTAGTTTACTATCGAGTTTATGAGACAGGCCGAAGATACCGATCCACGTGCGATTTATCATCGTGTTAAACCTATTTGTTACTCAGTAAGTAAACTTGTATCGGTAAGAATGTAGTTGCTAAGCTACGCACGTAACCGATGCAGTTTGATGCTATGTTACAATGGCATTTTGTCTAGCTATCGATCAAACCTGCCTGTTGTACAAATTGGAAAAATGTTCCTGTCAAGGCCCATTACGATAGCATCCGCAGTACTAACAGCCTAGCCTAGAATATTCGCTATACAACGACTGTACTGCGGCTCCAATAGATATGTCCAATATCCGAATTGTACTGGGAATTGGGGAACGTGAAACTTTCCAAGCGCACAGCACTAGACTCTAGTGTACTAATTGATTTTAGTTCAATGAAAACTTGAATTAGGAATTTAGGATATTCAGTAAAACCAGCTTTTGAAACTTGTTTAATTTATATGGCATTAAAAGATCTATGCGAGTTACCCATTTATCTAATTGGCTACCATGTGTCTAGCCAGGGCCCTATTCATCACCGTCTAATGGTACAGCATTCATAGCGTAAAAACTACTAACACAGCAATAACACCGACTGTGTCATTACAAAACAAGGCAAATAAAATTACGGACCATTGCAGTAACATTAGAAAGTAAGTTTCGTCATACAAGTAGCTATTCATCGGGATAATGGGTAGTTAAACGACATCCACCGCTGCTCTTGAGAGCAATAATGAACTGGTAATGCGGCTACGCATAATGCTTGTTGACGTGTGGGAGTCATACCATTGTGTCTATTGTGATCTGCGATGATGAGCCAGCAGATACGAGTAGCACCGGGAAAGCGGCACTCGACCGCTGGGAACTTGGCCGCACAAAATAATGAAAAAGATAATGCCGGATAAGATTAGTCGTTTTAATTAAATACGTTATAAACTGCGTATCACGGCTTGTATTAACACTTAGGCGCTGTTTTACTTAAAGAACAGTAAAGTTTATTATTGTTGGTTACAGTAAACAAGATTTTTTTTTTTTAATTTTCTCTTTGTTGTAGTTGGGTAATGTGAGGGAATTTAGATAAGAAAGAGACCATTTTCTAGTTATGATGGATGTACTTAAAGCGAATGTCTCTTTAAAAGATGTAACTGAACTCAAATAATTAATTTAACGTGAAAATGCAAGTGCATAAGTCACTGACACCAATAATGAAATGATAAATTAGACCCCAAACGCTGCTAAATCTGTAGAATTGAATGGGACAGACAACAGACTTCGTTAGGATGTACTTCAAGCGAATGTCTCTTTATAAGATGTAACTACACTCGAGAGCAATGAATCCGGGTCACTTAAAGAATCCTAAAAATCTCGGAAACTAAAAATGCTAGTTTAATGCAATAAATTATATTTAATAGACAATGTAATACTCCTTAAATGAAGGTATTAAAACTTCTTAGTTATTGTATAGTTATATCATAAAAAAATTAAATTTGAAAAAGGGCCACTTTCTGACACCAATAATGAAATGATATATTAGACCCCAAACGCTGCTAAATCAGCTGTTGAATTGAATGGGACAGACAACAGACTTCGTAAGGATGTACTTCAAGCGAATGTCTCTCTAAAAGATGTAACTATACAGAAATAACATGAAAATGCGGGTGCTTATGTCACTGACACCAATAATGAAATGATATATTAGACCCCAAACGCTGCTAAATCAGCTGTTGAATTGAATGGGACAGACAACAGACTTCGTAATAGTAAAAGTAGTTGCTGTGCCAACCACACTTATTGGTCAAGGACTATACCGCTTTGTTCTCTCGAGATACAGTCCCATTGTCGATTTAACTATTATTTATCTACCAACGATAAACATTATTATCTTCTATTTAATTCAAGTAGGTGACTAAACTTGTTTATGATCATGAGCACACTCGGAACTGAGGGTCTTACTTTGTCGTTTATTGTTCTGAAGATAATAAATGATAAAATTATAAATTGCTGTCCTGATACTGAAAGAATGTGTTACATAAGTCCTAATCTTGAGGAAATAAAACTAATAATGATAACATTACACGCTTGTTTGTTTAGAGCTTCAGTGAAAAGTCCCAAATTATTCTCGTCGAGGTTCAAACAAGCAAAAGTTTTCGTATCTTCTGCATGATACTCGAGTAGATAATTGTTTAACTAACTTAGCTCTCTCACTTAGTTACTACGGTTAAAGTTTAATGACGGTGTTCGCGAACGGGCCATATGATAGCCGTAGTCTAGGGTGTGAGTGAGTTTGTTAACTCACCAATAAAACTTTACAGCTACTAAAAGCTTTCACAAGTTTTACAGGATGAGAGATTGAAGGACATTGTCTATTGGACCTTCTAAGAAAGGCGCAGTAACTTGCGTAGTGTTTAAAGTAGTTACGTTTCTTACATATTGTATCAATGGCCTTAGTCCTTACAAATCGATTCATTGGAATTCGAGGCCACGTATAGATGTAATTTGGCCAACAAATTCCGAGTAAAGCAATTCTATCGAAACTAAATAACCCTTACCACGTTTCCTTCCAGCTTTGGAAATGTATGTACTTAGTTACACGTGGCTCTTAGATGTGAGAGTCTATTGTGTGTGCGGTGTGCCCTATGTGACTCAGCTCCGGCCCTACCAATTCCGACTTGGCGAACACTCGACCTCAAAACTAGATTACCTACACCGTTGTTTTGGCTTCCTTGCCGCCTATTGTCTTGCAAACCGTGTCTAATACACAAAATAACGTAACACCCAGATTACCAAGTTTCCGAGATTAATTAGGAAAACATTTCACGTTTCATCTAATAGTTTTATTTTAGGAAGCGTTTAATTCTCTTGAGTTTATTAGCATCGTGCGTTGCGTCGTGTGACAATGTGTTTTTGTGGTCGTCACGGTTACGTCAACTGCCTCTCAAATTACAACAAAGCTGTTGGCTGGAGATTTTTTAGCTCTTACTGTGACCAAAATTAGTTATTTATAACGTTTAGTCAAAATGAACTTGGCTTGAGAAGCAGAACAATATTTTTTCTATGACCTTAATTACCTACTCGTAGAAAATTCTATTTAGGTTTCAGTAATTTTCCACGCACGAAAAAGACGTAGAGGAAGACAGATGAAAAGATGGGAGGATGATCTGCCAAAGTGCTGGCGAAGAAACTGCTCTGGACAGGAATAGTTGGGTTAGGGAAATTAATGAATGGTTGTTAGGGAAATAGAGGAGGCCTATGTCGCAAGACAGCCTGACCTGGTAGCTGATTCGTTTTTAGTTATTTATTACTTGTTTATGTATTAGGAAGGTCAGAGTAAAATGAAGGCTATTTTTATTTTATTTTCAATTTTCCACGCACAATAGAAGAAAATGAAGTTCCGCTCGTCTAAACACGGTCGCGATAAAAAGATCATATTGTATATGCAAAAATGTCATGTAAATCTTATTATGCTAAGTACGATGCAATATAGTGTGCGTTGCGATATAGCATTCCTACCGTTTTAAACAGTACGTCGAATGAGATTACTAGCATTTGCATGCCGTCAATATCCGAAACCGTACGCGTAGGGAGCGTGGTTACTGTCCCGTTACAACGCGATTGCCATTACAATATTACCGGAGGGAAATGTCTTCAGGGGCTTATCAAATGTCCTATATCAACTTTGGAACGTAAGCTTGTCTTATCCAAAACGTTTTTCCTAAACATTTAAATGGGAAACCCTTGTTCTTTTCGATTCGGCTTGTACCTAATACCCACATTACATTTCCTTAATACTTGGGAGTTCAATTCTCTTGATGAAGGAATAAATAAAAAATGATATGCGCAAAGGGAAACTCAGTACGGGAACTGCCTGCGCAAGCGTCTCGCAAGGGTTTTCCCACAATGATGACTCGATAAATTCGGTGTAGTTATTACCGGAGCTATAAAACGTGAGTTATAGTCGGGGAGGGAAGGGAACGCCTTGACGATAAAAAAATTTGATTCTCCGTGTAATTTTTGCTTCAATTTGATGCGTTATGAGTCACAACTTCAACACGTAACCATAAATCTGTCTCTGCCTGCATTCGAACAAACAGTCTACAATTTAGTGTTTGCTTACAAATGAGCAAAGATTCCTCACGCCTGGCGCCAGTCCCAATTACTACGATAGAGTCATATCGATTAGAATATCGATCGTGCATCTCGAATGTGTGGGTGTGACTTGCAACACAATACAGCTGTCGATGACACGACTCTCATAATGGTTTGCGCTCACTCATCTCACAGTTAGCCGATATTGTGTCATGTGTTATTATTATAATAACATACTTTCGCTATTGCGCCTCACAATTAGAGGCGTTTGCTATCAGAACTGTTAATTACCTCACTGTTCTAAGATTTCTATATTGAAGAAAAAATGTTGTGATACTCACTACTGGGGGCCTAAAATGGCCGTTTTAGCATAATTGGATACTAATATTGAATCACGTTAAATAATTTAAAATGGTCACAGGCGCAGTTAATTATATGAATTTTTCATTTTGTAGCCATTTTACGAATTGTAACGTAATCGCCTTTTTAGGCCCCCTGTTCATGGTCATTAGGATATAGATCATCTTAGATATTATAATAAATTCAGCTGCCACCCAAGTCTACTAAATTACACGAGCAATAATTTACTTAAGCACTTGGCCTAAACTAGTTTTACTAGTAGGCCAGTTTTTGTTGCGTCACGTCTTTAGGTCATACGCCATACCACAAACAATAGTCATCAAAGAGGGTCAATAGTTGAATAACCATTTTGAAATTCTATTTACAAATTAGTATTACGCTAGCCTGAAACGACCTACTTCATAGAGTCTGTTTATATTTCGTATTTATTTAACTTCAATTTTGTATATGGGACCAGATTGCTAGACACATCAAATGTGGCTTCTTATTAGGAGAAAGTAAAGCTACATCTTAATATTTTGATTACTGTGTCTGAAACGCCCGCACGAACACATAAAGTTGCAAGACTATTCCTTTATCTAAGCGCCTGGTTTCAGTCGAAAGTTTTTATCACCACCATTTTTGTGAATCCACAAACCCGCAATCTTTATGGGGGTAATTTTATTTGGGTAGCTTTCTCGTAAAACTGGGATCTCTCTGCAATAGTCCTCTGATCGTTTTACGTTTAATTCAAAAATGGTTTCACGGCTGTGTTCCTGCAAATTTTATAACAATTCCAATGTCTAGTGTCGTTTATCCTCTTTACCTTCGTGCTGGTCACCTTCAAGAATCCTCAAGGGGAGGTTTTATGAGGTGGTAGCTCTGACGGGTTTATGACCGGCAGGACGATGTCGAATGAGGGTTCTTCAAATGTTACTGCGAACATTTCCTCCAGCCGTCACTTTATACCTTTCTGCTTTTCTTATTGCTAATGAAATGCGAACTTCGTTATAAATCTATACTCTACAAGGAAGTTGCAATTTCTCACCTCACGAAATTCATTTTCGGTTATCAAATCTTTCGACACGACTTCGTAGTGCGTAGACGTTATATGAATAATTTATTTAGTCATTATCGCGGCTCTTTGTTCTTTTATTCCCATGTAACAACGAGAAGAAAGAACCCCTTGGCGTTAGCCAGCTATCGCTGCAATGGCCCTTATCTCTTGGCAACGTTAGACCATCCTACAAAACCCGACGGAAGCTTTAATAATTTTGAAACTCTGCACTATATTCTATTGTCAAATATTTTATTAACCGTCCCGTCTTGAATCATCCTTTACGTATGATCTTGGGGAGTAACTTGAGGCATTCGGTCCTTCGGGATAATTCCCCGTAATATGGGGATTACTTGGCGTTTCGCTCGGGCTGCAGCTTATGACAAATGGGAAAATGTCGCAGGGTCTTAACTTTTGCCGTAATACGACTAAACTTTTGGGGACCCGTCAAAACTTTTCTAAGTACAAATTACTGGGTAAAATGTTACTTATGTGTGCGCGCGTCAGTATTTTCTTTATTGTAACTGTAGTTTGTTCTAAAGAGAATGTTACCTGCTTATACGCTTGTTTGTTTTTAAAATATTCGATACCGTAAGTAAACAATCCTCGAAATTATACGAATCGTCCGAATAACCACAAAATCTTATATCCCTGCGGTAATAAAATCCGACAGCATGTTACTGTCCCAAGCAATACGGGAATTCTTTATCACTTTTCTGATAAAGGGAGGAGTGGGAATGTGATTTGTACTAATACCGCCTTTTAGGAGCTTTCCCTGTGGACTGCGTTGGGGGATCTGTCCTACGGGCGTTATCTCTCCTATTCTTTCTGATCCCCCGGCTATAGAGCTGGCGCTATGCTCTCGGTTTGAAATGAAATTGATTCCGCAGCGGGTTCCGCTGTGTAAATTGAAGTGCACTGAATTAATGCCAGCACTGATTGAAAATTTCTCACGGGTTTGGAGGGCGAATCTGAATCTGTGAAGTAGGTGATTTGCATACTTAAATGTTGGTAAGATAAATGCCATATTAATTTAAAATAAAAACTTTTGAAATAAAAACCCATTACTTGTCTTTATATTCTATGCATTTGTTTGTTTTTGCGAAATTTAATTAACTAAACGAATGCAGTGCTTACAAACTTGATACCGTTCTAAATTTAAAAAAAGTTAAACAATGCTTTTTGTTTGCTGTCGTCGCGCGTAGGTAGTAAACGACACTGACCCAGCAGGTGTCCAGCTATCTCTACTGTGCAACAAAAACTAAATAACATTTAAGAGTTTCTCCTTAGAAACTTAAATTGGCTGCATAGCCGTTGTTTACAGGCAACTAGCGGCATCCAATCGTCCGGGAAATTATTAAGGCGGGCGGAGGTTGGGCGGCGCCCGCCCTCGACGCGTTGCCAAGGTAACGCTGGAGCCTTGAATTAGTTAAACGAATGATGAACTCCACCCTTGCTCGTTCACGATTGTTGGCGTGCCAGGCTGCACTAGGGTTTATTTCTAGTTGCCAGTTTATTGTCACTGAACAGCGAATGTCCGTGTACTAGTAATAGCTACTTTTATAGACTGTGAATGGTGTGTTACGCCACTGCTTACTGTTATTTATTTTATAATAGTTGTTTGAGTTCCAACTGCAGATTTGTCTCCGAGAAATAACAGTATCCGCCTGTAATTAAAATTCCCATTAATGAAAAGGATGTCAATGAGATCAATTAACACGATTTAAATCACACGTGTACGATGTGAATTAATCGTAAAATCATATTATCTGATATTTTCATAATGATAAATTCAATAGTTATATATTATATTATCCTTCCTCATTAATGTATAGCTACAAGAACAAGGATCACAGTCGTTAATAACTAGATAAGTGCGTTAAATTAACAGTTTATTAACATAATTTACATTGACTACTATGAGTATGTGCAGTTTCCATAATATACCTGTGCAGCAAATTGACATATTATGATATAAATTTCATATTGTTCATGAACTAACGATGTTGAACGCTCTAATCAGAAAAGTTTATACACTACGTTATCTACAGAATATTATGTATGAGCTTGTAAACGTCTACTGCAGCTGATCACAAAACTCCTAATATATTACAGGTAGTTCGTTCTTTGTTAAAGAAATTCTTACGTCAATATGTTGGTGCTCATTTTCCTTAAGCTATTAGTTGCCTGAAGTTACCTTTTACGACGTAATTCGATCTATCGTGTTACGAAAAGTTTCCTACCTCATATCGCTCATAGTTAAAATAACAAGCATGTAATAACTTTGCTTACAGGTTAGTTTTATTTCGCATGATGAAATCGCGTGCAGTTTTGCCTGACATTCTTCTTCGTCAAAAAGCTTCAATATTTTTCCTTCCACAAAATAAAATAAATAACCGTTTTATTTTATAGCAAACGTGTTTAAATCTAATTAAAATATTGCAAGTTCACTCAACTCTAAAATAAAGCTACATCATAATGAATGAAGTTGTAATGAATTAACAACTTCGAAGTCGGGTTAACTTTCATAATTAAAAGACTTGTATATAGTCTTTTTAATCCGTCTTTGTTAAAATCTGTCGAGAAAGTAAATATTTTCATCGCGAAGGCTTTCGCGTTGTGGCTTATTGGCTGATAATAATAAATTACTCTGCATTAACAGGTCTTTTATTTTTTTTCATACTAAAAAACAGCCGCAATTTCATCGTTGAGTTCCCTTTTTGGAAGTTATCCGCGCGATTTAATTTAACGACTCACGAAGAACTCTACATGGGGTAGTGCTATTGAGAAATTGAATTTGTATGTATATTCGGTACGTTTTACTGTTAATGATCATAATTTAAAGTTCGTGACACATTCTATTGTCACTGTAGAAGTACTTGAAGAAACCCCTATTTGTGCTTACCCCTTTATAGCGTTCCCTAGGATTAATAGTGCGCTTTCTTGTTTTACTTTAGTGGGTGTCGCGACGGCGAGGTCTATGACCGACGCCTTCGGGTTGCCATGCCAACGAATACCTACATGGTGGCTACATGCTACGAGCCTTTGGTTACTGCTATGAAAAAGCTTATTATGAATACAGCCTTTGAGTTTTTATTTCTCGTTAAAAATTTTCTTTTATACATATAAGTAGCTTCCGCTTCGTGCTGTGGTCTTAGAAGCTACTAAAAAGTAAATTTTGTTTGTGAACTTCATCACATGAATGTATACTTAGTACGTATGTGATACTGGAAATGTTATCTACATTTGATAAACAATTGATTTATCATTTCAGGAAGTCATGCATATTAATTACCAGCTTTTGATAAATTGAAACTGAATGTTGAATTAAACTAAACATGAGATCCACGTTTTGATTAATCTTAATTAAATAAAATAATTATCCCTTTGTATTTACATATTATTATGTATCGTCAAGTAAACGATAGAATAAATCATGATCTGTCGAATGACCGATTTGGTCGAGACGCCATTGTTTAACTATTGTGTCTACTTCGTGGACAGATCATGGGATAATAGAATAGAACAAATAAATCATAGTTTTCAGAGCATCTACTTATTTTTGTTGGCACGGTAAGCTTCTCCCGTTTTACATAATATTATTCTCTGAGATGTACCCACTCGGCCGGATCTACGGCTAAGGCACAAATAGCTCGGAATGGAATTATTTATCTTTACCACTTCCAATGTAACTGGCGTTCATCTTGTATTATATAGGGGGCGAGTGGTGTCTGTATTATCGCTTGTTACCAGTTATAGTTTCCGATATGTTGCGAATTTTGTTAGGGCTGTCGAAGGCAAAGTTTGGAGCCTCGAAAGTTGTGTAAAATTTCTGAAACGTTCTACGTTGTTGTTCCCTATCCTTTATTTGTAAAAATACCCTAAACTACACTACTACGGACGCTTTTGTACCCGTGGGTCTACCTGCGCCCGGAATTTCAGGCAGTGGTTTTCTTTCACCCTTTTTGTTTGATATTTTTGAATTATGTCTTGGTGGACGTTCAGACTGGTATTTTCAAGCTCACGTGAAGCTGCCCAACATTTTTTGATCCTTTTATTATAGAGAATTTTCAAAGCAACAATAAAGTCTTATCTTCCAAACATTTTCTGAATAACATCACAAAAATGAAAAGCCGAAATAAAATCACGATGTGTTTGATTAAATTTCTCAAATCCCACATCATAGCAGACTAGCCTTTTCCATTTATTTCGCGGCTTTGCGCCGTCAAAACAATCTACGTTATTTATTCTGGGCTTGAGCTGTTGTTTTTGTGTGCGGATACATTTACATGCACGTGCATATATGACGGGTGTAACCCTGACACATGTAATGTGTATGTGGGTACGTTCGCTGATGGAGCGTGAATGGGTCGCGCCGGATCTGTTCTCCGGTGCGCCCATTGTCGTCTTCCGCGTTGCATTACTGCATGCAGTGGTGCTGTGGCACTGACTGTTTGTACATATGCAGTGTGCACTATCCGTACATTAATTACTGGGAACATTGGAAGCTAACATCACGTCAGACAGTCAGACTGAACAGGATCTGAATTTAATGACTATGATTTTGAATTATAATGATCGTCCGGTTTTATTCTGGTCCTATTTGGATTGGTAAATACGTCAGTTAGTAACGACCTTCCAGGGACAACTATAAGTTTCGGCTGTTTTTTTTATGTCCTCGTAAAAATCCTTTAACAGCCAGCCAGTTATTTTAAACTTTAGCGGAGTCGGTTATTGTAAAGTTATCGCTCGGGTTATCCACAGAATGTATGCAAATTTTTACCTTCCAACTTAGGGATCGTATGAAATTTCGGTACCTACATTATGTGGGTACCAAGAATTGAGATTGTGATGGTTGAGTAAGCGGGTTTCCACTCTACCTCCCGACTACGTAATTTGTTCCTCAACCGTTATCACTTACACGTAACTCAGTAAAGTTGATTAATTCGAGGAAACTCGTTACTTACCTACGTTTAGGCGCTTTGTAAGGAAAATTTCACATAGTAACGAGCTGATAAACAGAATTCGCTTTCGGTTTGAACTTTGTAGCAAGTTTCATATTATTATGTTGTATAATTAAAATACAGTCATTAATTAATCAGCTTATCGGGATTACGGCTATTAGACTGTGACACAAAAACACATATTTGGCCATAAATCTTCTATGACGTATAAATAAATGAATACAAACGCCAGCGGGAAGTACGCACCGCGCTCTTGACGCACTTGAGGCTCTTGAAGCTTATCCTTCTCTTTGTATCAGAAGATTGTGATTTGTGCTCCGACCGCGACATAACGAAACAAACAAAGAACATACATAATTAAATACTTACACATTATGTATTGAGCTTTTAAAATACTCGCAATCAATAAATGTCAAAACTCAAAGTACAAACATCGATTTTAACAATGTCCCGTACAAAAGTTATTTCTTTTGGTTGAAACTTTGACAATAATTTATATTTTGTGTCCCTTTTCAAAATGTTACGGAGGAATTTGTTTACTTATTAAAACTTATTGCTCAGATGTTGTGGATTCTTCTTCCTAGTGTTCGTTATTGAAGAACTTTGGTGAATGTAACTTGCCCTGTCTAAAATTCAGCTGTTTCCTTTGTCCACAGTTTTCAAAGTTTCTGGTACATGTACCCTGTTTAGCTTCAAACTACTCCCTTTGGTTGTTTATAGATCGCTAATTATCTTTTGGAGTTTGGGATTGAGACCTCGCAGTTGGCAGTATTGCGAACGTAATTAATTCCCTTCCTTTCTCTTCACGAATACATTTTCATAACAATATGGCGATGAAAACAAACAAATAAACGGTGTTTATCTCTCATCGCGAGACGTAGCTAACTGAGAGAAATGGAGTATTATGTAAATTCTCGACAGCTGTACTTTGTTAATATACCGTCAAAGAAAAGAGGAAAAACAGCGTGAGCCATCAAAAAGTACATAAAATATTCATTTGGATTTATTTATACACGTATTTTTCCATTTTCAAGATTAAATTTTCATTTCACAGCTTTTCCTTTATTTTCGAAACTGTGTTGCCATGGGTGTGTGCTAACCCAATTTATTTTCCAATAATTTGTCATGACAAGGCTTTCGTAGAAAAAACCTTCAGTTCGTATACGATTCAGACCGTTATATACTAATCACAATTGCACGATATCATGCATGGCCATGGTAAAGAGATAAGGTACTTAGCGGAAAAACAAACAAACTTGAATACTGAAGAAGTTTGATACTCACAAACAACTACATACAATAATTATGACGCATATGAACACATAGTTTAACTCGGTCAACAACAGCCTACGTATATGCTTAAATATGCTAATACATTTTCCGAGCTGAATAATGTATATTCATGAAGATTTAACCGTTTGCCTAAAGGCCTAGAATAAATCTGTCGGCTGATAGATGGACAGACTTAAACTGTTACGGAAAGGCCACCGAAATATCTAAATTTGCTACAAAGGCTTTTATGTAAAAATATTTCAGAATTTTTGTGTAAGGGATTTCATAAAGAATTTTGTATTTTTATGGGTGAGAAAATATTAATCTAAGGTTCTTTGATGAAGTTATTCTTTTTGGTATAATTTTTGCGAATCTTTTAAGAATTAGCAACGTGACTTCCCCAAGAAAAGGAAAATCTTCACATTTGTGTGGGTCTACATACAACGTGCTCTACATATAATTGGATAACACTTCCTCGAATCCATTAGATCAAAGTGTTATTGATTTATCTCGGGGAAGTTCTAATGTTGCTTGGGGAATATTATTGGTAAAGCTGTGAATAGAAGACACGTGTACTCATTTTCCGTTTATCTTTTCCAGGGAACAAAATTATGGATTATAATGGAATATCTGGGTGGGGGGTCAGCCCTGGACCTGATGAAGGCGGGCAGCTTCGAGGAGATGCACATAGCAGTGATACTCCGCGAGGTGCTGCGCGGTCTGGACTACCTGCACTCGGAGAGGAAACTGCATCGAGACATCAAAGCTGCTAACGTACTGCTCAGCGAGATGGGAGACGTCAAGCTAGCTGACTTCGGTAAGCAGTTTTGTAGTCGATATAATCTCCTTCAGTTGTACAAATTCATTAGAAATTCTTTTCTCTACCGTTGCTATCGTACGCTTTTCCAGTCCGGTGGATTCATTCTGATCCAGAAAAATTAATCAGCTTTTCTTTATTTTCATTACAACAAAGTTTTATTAAAACAAAACCCGCACTGAAAAGAATATTCAGATTGTAATAAGGGTCCATAATGGTTTTGGGGTTCTGCCGACTTGTGCCGTTTCTGCCATTATTTTAAAGGGTAAAAATTTCGTAGATAAGGAATAGCGCCGCTTGCACTTTTTGCGTCTATTCTTGACCGCCTTTCGCCTAACGATAAGTCGTCCCTGACGGTGAAAATATTCGTAAAGAAAGAAGAAAAAGACGAGATTCTACATAATATTCGTACTGGAAGTAGAACACTTTGTGATGGTAGAATTTTATAGAACTAGAATTTTATAAATTATTATTTTCATTGCATTTATGCAATGAAAATAATAATTTGTATCCACTACGGCTGAAAAAATACGTATTTGTTGTAGAAAGGGGGGATTTCCTGACAGACAACGCTAATCTTAGCAATGTCGTAAGACATGACCTACTGATACTAATAGAGCGACATTCATATCATGGCTGCTCTAATTAAATTATTAACATAATAGTAGCCCTGACAGGCATCAACCGTTAAGTGTCAAGTCACTCAAGTATCAGTTGCAACAGTTTCAAGAGCACATTCTTGTTCATCACTATAGGCCGTTATGTATGTAAATACACGTGCATAAATAATAACTTTCTTTCGCTCCGTTCTTATATATCTCTGTCAAGGTTTTTCTTACATTTATATGATTCAGAACGCTATGCAGCAGTGATACGAGTTTCGAATATAATCGTAGCGGATGGACGGCTACTCCTGCGCACATAGAACGAACGATGCATGCAATTTGAACATGAAAATCATTCACTGTGAACGCTTATCTTAGAAATATATCGGTAATGAAGAATTTAGAGCAATTGTATGTACAGGCGTGTTGCTGTGCACGTTCGAACATCAATTGTTATAAATGGTATTTGAATGACATTTATATCCTGGTGATTGTGACTACGGGAGAGTACTGGCCACCAAGTCATTATATTTAAGGCCTCTGAATAAAACAGTATATTTTGTAGCTAGATGCTGTTGCCCGGCCTCTGAACGTAATGGTGTCAACTTTTACGACTTCCAAGGGAAGTGTTTACAACTGCTAACACTGACTGACTATACATAATTGACGATAATTTAATGAACAACGAACGTTGTGTGTGCTGCGTTGATGAATGTGTTGTAAACTCTTGTAACCTACTTAGTTTTAACGATTTAAGTATAAATGGGCTATTTAATCAATAAATTATCATTTGCTCAGCTATTAATGGACACCATCTGCATTTAATGGGTGTAATTTAGCGTGTCGAGTTATTTATTAATCTAACTGTCTCAAGTTTATTTAATTAACCGCACCTATTAAAGCTAATAAGTAATAAGAAATTTTGGGACAGCAGCAAGAAGCTATTTATCACCGCTTTATTCTCTTAACAAGTTCTAAAAGTGTCTTTTCGGAAAATATTGTAAGGGCTAGCAAAAAAGTTTTAGAATTTTTGACCGACTTTGGAGATTTTATCTTTTGGGAATTAAATCGAGATGATATCTCGCTGAATAGGTCTAGCTAAGCCTTGTAAATTGTGAAAGGAAACTACAGTAGATACTAAAGTTGTCTTCAATTAGTTTACGCATTTTCAGTGTGTAGTGAATTTGAGTGATCCGTTGTCAAAATCTTACAAAGATAATGTTGTTCTTAAAAAAGATGTCAAACCAACAATATGGAAGCTTACATTTTGGCTTGGGGCCAATGTTTGAACCGTTTGCGAGGCAACTGTGAGCCGTGCCAAAGCAAAGTGAACGCCCTTTTGCTTCGGGAAGAGCTGTGTGAAGACTTTCAGGCTCTTCAAACATCCATGTTTACTGAATTCAGCAGTTGAGCTTTGTTTTTACAACACTTGTGTTTCTAAAAAAAGTAATCTGTTTCTTCTAAACTTTTATCGCTATGATCTTCGACTCTCTAAGTGTCTTCGAAGTAGGTTAATAGTCAAGTGGCGTTGAATTTTAACTCCTTATGTTTATAGCCACACACGCCTCAACCTTTATGTCGTTTTGAATTCGTTCGACACGTCATATTGAGAAGTTTTATGAGCTGAAAGCACTTTATTGATATGCTTGTAGTACCAATCCGTACCAATGCACTTTGTGGATTGATGGTTCGCTTAACCTTGCGACGTCGATAGCGCAATGGGGTTATGGGGCATACAAACGGAATGAATTGACATACCCTCATACATTCATGCATAAACCCATGACTTTTCAGGGGTAGGCAAACGATGAAGAATTCCACCTGGTAGGATCTTTTAACTTCGTCCATTTCCATACAATAGCTGGTACCACACGGACGCCCGTTGAGAGTGCCTGACCTTTCTAAAGAACATGAAGTACACTCATATTTTAGCATACATATCAAATTAATTAAAACTCGAAATGGAAAATAAAAATAACATACGTTCATTAGTTCTTTATTCAGGAAAAGGTGTAGGTACAGCGAGTCACAAAAAACCCGTATGACTGTACCAGCCCTTCGAATGCTTTCACACTTTGTAGAGGAATTATTATAATATTTTGTTTCGTTTTTTTTCGTTTCGTTGTCGTTTAGAGAATGCACAAATGCCACGGCAAACTTCTTTTATATCTGAAACAAATTATAAACATTTAAGTAGGAAGAAAACAAAGCTTATCTCTGACGTAGGTACTTGAAATATAAACTATTTCATACGCATGTTTAATTTGCGTTTAACAACAACAATCTTTCGGGAAACAACAAATACCGTTTATAAACGTATCCAGGTTACCTCGTTATGTGGTTTTCCTTGACACGTGATGTCCAACGATTGATAACGCGGTTTTAATACAAAGGTCTCGCATTAATCAATTTTAATGTAGGTACTACGTATGGTACCTGACATTCTACCCAGAAAAGTTAAATAATGACCCGCTTACGACCCTTGGGTAAACCTGCGCATACATAAGGTTAAGCAAAGAGAGTAAGAGACATGTCATAATGTGAAACTTTAATGTACCGTGCTGTAGGAACATATTCCCATCTCATGCAATTGTAATTATAATGGAGATGCATGGTTATCCTTTGAGACGTAGGGACTATTAATTATTTGTGAAGTGACTAAGGCACCTGCTATGATGTAAACTTTGCTTTTTAAAACTTAAACAAGTTCTTGTATGAGGACATGTACCTGGTGCATGTCCTCATACAAGAACTTCTTTCAAGAATCCTCGGTATTTGAAACCCACCTAAACTGTAGAGCTTAGGTGGGTTTCCAATACCGAGGATTAAGGAAAATTACGGGTCAAAGAGTTGAGGAAAACCAACGTAACGATGGATGGACTGTGTGAAGGATAGAATGGCATGAAAGTACGAGAAGTATGGAAGTAGAAGACATGCTGCGCCGACCCCAAACGAATTGGGATTAGAGCAAGAGAATGATGACTAAGGCCTGTTTCCTTAACACTAGGCGATACTTAAATAAATGCCTAAATTAAAGCGCTCTGTTCAATTAATCGGAAAAAAATAAACCATCTCTGCCTAGTACCCTAATATTTAGACATTGTTGTCGCTTAGTGAGTGAAAACCAGCCATAAACATCAGTAGGCGTATTTTCGATTTCCATACATTTCTAATCAAATGAAGTTTGTATTGTTCGCATGTACCCATAAATAACCGTGTCTGGTATAGCAAATTAGGTACGTTCCAATAATATGCCAAAACAAATTAATCATTCTGTGATTTATTTGTGTACCTTGTTTACTCGTATTTTTACCGTGATTCATTAGTTGGTATTGAGAAAATAAACGTCACAACATCTAGTCCGGGAATAAACACCAAAACAAAACAACAAGTAGTCGAGAAATAGATAAATTTGAAATTGAGCAGATCTTCGCTTTTTAGTGGACAGTGAGCGTAGGTAGCTATTCGCGGGCCTGTGGACAGTGAGCTATGGGCTAGCTTGCCGTCCGATCCGTCTTATGACGACAGGCCGTGTCGACGGTTCGTGTTCCAGGCGCGCCTCAAAGAGATGTCAGCAGAAAGGAAGGGGTCCGTAAGGGCCGATGCCTGCCGGGGCTGCGGGACTGTTCGAAAGAGATACTGTGGCCCCGAAACACAAAGGGCTAAGAAGGAACATGGATGAGTTTTAGTCAGTAAAAGTCTGACACTCCCTCCTGCTCCGCCCAGAGCGGGAGGAGTCATTTGAGGATTTCCCATCCGAAAAAAAAAAGCGTAGATAGTTAGGATAACATCACGCCTGTAATCCCCGAAGGGTTGGACACGTTCACCTCTACGAGGGTTTAGGGTTAGGGTTTTTAATTACAGACGAGCGGCACGGTGCCAACGGCAGATAACTGCAGCCGTCGACGCGTCGGCTGCAGTCGACCCCGACTGCAATAGTTTTACGCGGCAAGCCACAACTGCAAGCGTCGCCAGTCGCCACTCGTCGACAAGTTTTTTTGGCGTGAAGTGGCGACGGCTGCAGTTTATCTGACGTTGGCAAAGTGCCGCACGTCTGTAAGAACCCTTAGGCCCAATAGTACACCCACATTTCGCCAGTAATGATTAAGTCCCATATAATAGGGAGCTAACCTATTGCCATCAACCGGGCCCAAATCCAGACTCTGTAGCGGCTACTGAGATATTTCTGATGGAAAAACCCAATAACAATTTGGCCGACCCGAATCGAACCCAGGACCTCATGATCAGCATTCGCAATTGCGACCGCTAGACTAACGAGGATAAAGCACTAATTAACCTTTAAATATTTGCGTTTCCAGGTGTCGCGGGCCAACTAACGAACACAACAAGCAAACGCAACACATTCGTGGGCACTCCGTTCTGGATGGCGCCCGAAGTGATCAAACAGTCGTGCTACGACAGCAAAGCCGACATCTGGTCGCTCGGCATCACCGCCATCGAGCTGGCCAAGGGCGAGCCGCCCAACTCCGAGCTGCACCCCATGAGAGTGCTCTTCCTCATCCCCAAGAACAACCCCCCGCAACTCACCGGCAGCTACTCCAAACCGTTCAAAGAGTTCGTCGAGGCGTGCTTGAATAAGGACCCAGAAAATGTAAGTTACATACGGAGACGCGAGGATACGGATTAATTTCCCCGACCGTCGGCTTTCGTGTAGTGTTTTTGTTGGAACCCTCCCGAGTGTTTCGGATTACTTCTGATCCTTTAATCTGGAAGATATAAACGCGTAGTTCATTGCACTAAATAGATTTAGAGATTCACTAGTCCCGACGCAACTTTATCTCGAGCCTTGAAGTGGAAGCGCCACAATGACTTTTTTATGAATTAGTAGAAAGAACCTATAGGTTTTAAATGATCTTAGAGGGTTTGTATTGATGATTTTAATGATTATAATTCTGTAAATACACAAGTGTTACTGTCACAAATCATATTTTGTTAACATACAGCCTGACACAGGCCGGATAATTGCAAAAAAAAAAACGTAAGAAAGTTAATTTACGCAGGCTACCCTTTCGCTTCCACTTTAAGACATTTAAAATTCATTTAAAACTTTCAGTATTTTTGTACCAAATTTATTGTAAGTTTCATCAAATCGTTATTCGCTTTGTGTTTCAGAGACCAACAGCTAAGGAATTACTAAAGTTCCAGTTTATCCGGAAGGCTAAGAAGAATTCGTATCTAATGGATCTTATAGATAGGTATAAGAAATGGAAGGCGCAACGGAGCGAAGAGAGCGAGACGGAGTCGGAGAATTCGGATTCGTGAGTACAATTCACATTTTACACATTCTCGTACTAGCGAAGCATCAATTTGTTAAACTTTAGTTGGTGTCAGTTAAGATCGCAATAGCGGTCATTGCCCTTTCCCTAATATCTCTTCCTACGAAACAAAACAAAGGAACCATGTATCGTTTTTCATTAGAAAAAATGTTGATGATCACAATAGATGACGATTCAAGACTTGAACAGGCTTATATTTGGATTTCAAACTGTGGGTCAATGACCGCTTTTGCGAACTTAACTGGCACCAACTTTAGCACTAACTAAAATCGTTATAAATTCGTTCAAAAATATCAAAGCGCTGAAATATCAGGACTCTGTTTAACAAACTACTGATAAAGTACTTATTATTATAACAATGGGTTCTAGGAATTCTAGGCCCTTTGTTACGCAAAACCCTTTTCAATACTGAACCTTGTGGGTGGCATGGCAACCACATACACGTGCCGCGTTATAGAAGTTTCACACGACACGCAATAGTTATCCTTATAAATAACATATTTTTTACATAACCGTATAATATGAAAAACACAATAAAAGATACAATATTGTACTGAAGTATTCATAAGTAACTAACTACATAAAAATGTCGTGTAAGTATCCATTGAAAAGTGTCTTCAAACAAAGGTAGCCAAAATGTAATCAAATTCACGTGTGTTATAAAAATTAACGAAACCAGGGATTGAAAACGGTTCCAAAATACCGGTATAAAACCCGCAACAAAATCCGTTGCGTAGTTTTCAAGATCTAAGCATACATAGGGACAGACAGACGCGAGCGACTTTGTTTTATAATATGTAGTGATTTATGTACTTTGTGACAAGCTTCTGAATTTTGACTAGGATGCAAAACTACACCTTGTATTTTGTATAATTGTTTCAGAGAGGAAAGGCCCGGCGACGGCGAAACAGACGAGCCGTGGATCATGACGGTCCGCGGCGGAGCGCTGCAGACCGCCGCCGAGCGCGACAACAAGCGACGCAACAATCGCAACAATGATGATGACAATGGTATGGATTCTCGACCTTTCACACAACTCAGTCTAGCGCCATTCGCATCCACTCTGACCTAGATAACTTTTAAAGGCCGTCAGTTCAACTAGCTCATGGCGTGCTAAATTACCCTAGATGATATGCGGTCTCTATGACTCGTCTGCTCTACCGGCTGTCGATACTTCGACAGACATGGCCGACCGGCTGTCACTTCGACTGTCTATCATTGCGAGCTATGTTCTTTATTAGCCTGGATGTTCAGATTAAACGTCTGTCCTGTCAAAAATCAAATCTCTTAACAAATCTTGCAAGTCTCCGCTATAGTCCCCACTATAGCGAATGCTGATTTGTTCAGCTAACTAATACGTACGGTTCTGTCTCCAGTGCCTCGCGGTGAGCGCGAGCCGGTGAGCGTGGGGTCGGGCGGCAAGCAGAACGGTGGGCTCGGCGGCCGCGCCTCCCCGCCCGCGCCGCCCGCCGCGCCGCCCGCCACCCCGCCCGCGCCGCCGCACGCGCCGCACGCGCAGCACGCGCCGCACGTGCAGCACGCGCCGCACGCGCAACACTCGCCGCACTCGCCGCACTCGCCGCACTCGCCACACTCGCCGCACTCGCCGCATGTGCAGCACTCGCCGCACTCGCCGCACGTGCCCGCGCACACGCATGCGCTGAACAATAATACTAATGATAAACACCCGGTAAGTAAACCATGATATAATTTACCTCAGTCCACCCATCTATTCCATAATGCATCATAGACCCACCTTATACTTGACATATGTTTTAATAGAACCACTGGTTTTTGAAAGCTCATTCAGAAACCATTCATATCAACTTTTATGATTAATGTGTGCTGAATATACACAGCAAAAAAAACAACCGACTGCAGATTTGCGGATCAAATAGCTAACTGCAGATGGTACGATTCAAACTTAATGGCGGCTCGGAACATCGTACGTTTCGCTGCGCAGACCGCAATTTTTAGGTATCAGCGGGACGTAGAGGTGCCGGCGGGGCACATCCCCGCGCGCTCTCTCTCTCACCCGCACTCGCCCTACGCGTCATCGCTTTAGTGTGTGAGTTACGTCTGTATTCTGCACACGTGCGCGAATTTCTGCATAAGTACAGTCGAGCTTATTATAATTTGTTGTTGTTTGTTAACTGTTTTGTTATTGTTCCGTTCGTTGTTCGTTATTTACGTAAAGTTTTAAGACTGTTTTTGGTTGTGCGGAAAATACTTTGGTATTTATTTCTAAAATGCCTCGCGGACGATACAACGTTTTACGCAGACAAGCGAGAAAAATGGTTTATAATGTCATCCAATTTAAAAAAAGGAGAATTAAGACAATAACCACACAGTGTTACGCCTTCCCCCTTACCACCCCGATTTAAACCCCATCGAAATGGCATGGGCAGCAATTAAAAATACGTTACAAAGAAAAACGTAAACTGGAACGTAAATTCGGTCATGGAATTGGTCCAGCAAAAAGTTAATGAAATGGGGGAAAATGGGGCATTGTGTCGAAAAGTGATAAGGACAGAGGAAGATTATAAAAAAGTGACGTTGTCATCGACAGATTGACGAACGAATTTATTATACATGTCAGTGACGATGAATCCGATACTTCTCTCGATTCTTCCACAAGTAAACAAGTTTTTATGGAGGGTGTACAGCCGTTGTAAAAAAAAATTAAAAATACATTTCTTATATTTTTCATAAAACCTATTTTATTTTTACTTGAACCCTGTACTCGACAAACTAACAAATAAAAACGTTTATTAAAGCACTAAAACATTCACACAAGTTTCAGTTCTAAAAATAATTCAACGAGCTTAGATGATTTTTGACTTGACTGTACATGCGCGAACCTGCACTGGCAGCTAACTTCCGAGCCGCCATTAAGTTTGAATCGTACTGTACTGTAAAGCGATTTTAAGGCTTTTAAATTTGGGACTTAAAATATTTGTTTGTTTAAGATGATTGTACTTGTATGTCTAAAATATTTGTAAACAGTGTTTATTGATTAATAAAAGTAAAAAAAAAAAGCTTAAGACATGGGAATTACTGATGTGTGATAATTATTTCACTAGTTCTCCACATTATGCCCACGTAACCATAATTTGATTATTCTAACAAAAACAAAACCACCGTCCACCATTAAAAAAAAACGATACTTACTCAACTACTAACATTGCAGACTCGGCAGTCGTCGAATGTTCAAGTGAACGCAGAGCAGAGGAACGCGAAGGACCGCGAACGTGACCGAGGCGACCGCGAAGACCGCAAGGAGCGGACTGAGCACCAGCCCTCCAACAGAGATAGCGTAGTCTATAACAAAAACGTTAGTATCATCTGCTTACCCTTTTCTTAACTATGTTGGGGTCGGCTTCGACTTAGCTGAATTACTATTTTACATAGGAAAAGGATATAGTTTCACGAATCGGAATATAAGGATATATATATCATGTCATCATCATAAATATTACACTTAAAGTACTTACGGGATATCATCCCGTAAGTACTTTAAGTGTAGTGAAAAACCGTGAAAGTCTAAAACAGTGCATCATAAATATTGTTTTTATTATTCCAGGCCACGCCCTTGGACCATAGAGGAACAAACAGCGAGGAGAACAAAGTAAAGAGGCATCCTTATCTGCAACAACTTATATACCCACTACTGAATGAGGTAATTAATCTATACTCCTTCGTTCTTTCAATTTGGGGTGCTACGTCCCAAAAGCTAGCAGAACAAATCCGGCCCAGTCCCATACGCATCATGATCACTAGATGTTTTCCCCTTTGACTAATAGTACATTATTGAAAAGGCCGTGAAATAGGCAATTGCAGGTCGAGTATGAGTTTGATACGAGACAGGCAATTGTCATTTCCGCCGAGGCATATTTATAGTGCTTTTCTCAAAAGAATGCAGCGAAATAAAACATACTTTTCATATTATACATTTAATTTAAGTAATTAAAAAGAGGGGAAATTAATAATATAATAATTATTATAATAAATATTTATTTTACCAGAGGGCCGGCCTATTTTTGGCCAAAGAATCAGCATTGCCATCCAACATGGCAATGCTGCCAGCCTTCTGGGCACTTGTCCTTCTGACAGCGATGTGGACGAATTTTTTGACGCCCTGTAACCGTTTTGTTACTTGTACATATTTTTATTATTATTTAGAGTAATAGTTAATATAACACAGTGAACGGTATTAATTAAATACTTATTTTTCTCAGTAATTAATATTCTTTTGACTTTGCTGGAAGCAGGTTTTCCATTGCCAATTTGGCTTCTGATCTTAAATCAGGTGGAGTACAAACAATCTCCATTTCACTCTCTGAATCATTTTAATTATTAAATTTATATTTATTAAGTATGTAAATAACAAATCAAAACGAATTTTCAGCTTTGCCGCCAATTTTCTATTTATCATCTGTGCCGAAAGGCAAACGCTTTTATGGCTATACAGCCACGTGAACGCAATTTGTACTAAGGAAGGTACTAAGCAAAGAGACTTACTTTGGTATGCCAAGAATGATAAAAGAGATCCAATCAAAGAGTATTTAATAACCCCAACACGCCGTTTCATACAATATTGCTGTAGTGTTGTAATGTTCCAAATTCAAAAATAGCGTCTGCCTTTCTTTTTTTTTTTTCGGATGAGAAATCTTCAAATGACTCCTCCCGCTCTGGGCGTTCTTTGTCCGTAAATACTTGTCGATTCTTCGCGTGTTCTTTTTTCGAAAATAATGACAATATGGAATTCCATGCACGTTTGAGAAAACCCTCTTTCTACATACTTTCAAACATTGTTATTGATAAATAACGTAAGGTTATGATGTTCCGCAGCTGTCCCGCGCGCACGGGTCGGGCAGCGCGGCCGCCATCGAGGAGCTGCGCCGCGCCTTCGAGCACGCCGAGCGCGCCGCGCCGCACCTCACGCGCGCCTTCGTGCAGCAGGTAACACCACACCCCATTGTTTATTCATACAGACCAGACTCCTACCCTCAGGGGTAAAGTTGACGACACAAATCAAACATCATCGAGCTTGTGGACTTCACTTTGCGCAAGCTCTTTAGAAATTTTAACATCAAAGTTTGCACCGAGACGTAGTTACCGAAGTAAGTATTAAATTGTCAAATAGATATGGTACATACTTTCTGGTTTACATACAGTTTGTTTGATTGGTACTTTCATTCAGTGATTCTGACCCAAATGAAATAAAAGTAAGAAAACTTCCTATCTTCATTCCTCTACTTGACACTTTTGAACATTCTTGGTTGTTTGGTACATTCCAAACAACCACGAATTATCTAAAAGTGTGTAATATTTACATCGCTATCAATAATCGTCAGCAACATAAATACTGTAGTAACTCACCTAATATTCGTAATTTGTAGGTGGTGCAAAGGGTGGCAACACAGTCGCACCAGCCGTCGACGCCCTCCCACAACCCGCCCTCGCAGCAGTGGATGAGGTAGGTACGGTAATATCACCCCCTTTATATCCAACAATATACTGCACTACGGTAGACCAGAGTTTACTTGCACAGGTGTTGGGTACTAGGATGGAAAAACTAACTGTGTGTTAGCACTGGCGCAACATTTATTTATTTATTTATTAATATAGGTTCACCAACAGCTTCTGTGTACAGCATTTAGGTATACATAGGTTTTACAGTCTTGGACTTACACAGTCGCCAATTACAGGTTAACCAGCATTCACAAAAAATAAGTGTTAACTAAGAGAAAATAAAATAAAATAATGGCTATATACATGAAATACATAGACCCTACATACTTACAATTAAATTTAAAAGAGAAGATATGAATATTATATTAAATTAAAAACCAAATGAATCATTAATTAATACTAACATAACAAAACATTGTGTTGCGACTTTCGGGAATCCAGTAATTGGGATTTAAAGATTTTTATGGAATTATGGTAAATGTCGACATCAGGCGAGGATTTTATAAAAGAATTCATGTCTCTACAGAGTCTATTGAGTGACGAGTTTACCCCAATATTTGAGTTAGATCTTTGAGTATTGAACAGGTTGGTCATAGGATATCTAGGAAAATTGTGAGGTACTTTTAGTCCGATACGCTCAACTAATTTACTGCAGTCTAATTTATTATTTACTAATTTGTACAAACACATAAGATCCTGCATAAGTCGACGGTCGCGCAAACTATTCATTTCATACGATTGAAGGCGTTGTTCATATGGACAACGGGGAGATATTACATTGAAAGTATACGCTAGGTGTTTTGTAAAGGCCCTCTGGATGCTTTCGACTCTCTGTGAGTGTACTGCATAGTGGGGGTTCCATACCACGCTGACAAATTCTAGGTGGCTCCGAACTAAGGCGATAAGAGAATTCAACTTATGTTTATCTGTTTTAATGTTTCGCCAGTGTGCACGCTCGGTAACACTGCGTATAGATGTAACGTAATTATAGCCTTCAGGCTCACTTCTATACGTATGATTAGTTCTTTTCGTCTGAGGTTAACAAAAAGGTTATAAGAATATTATGCGCATGCGATTAATGCTTTTAACTAAATATGAGATTGATTCCTATATTGTAAATTTTACTATTGTCTGACAGGGGTGGTGGTTGGTGGATATTTTAGCTATAAGTTTGATGTGGTTGACATGTATGACAAGATGTGTTAAAGCTGTTTTTGGAGAATGTTCATGAGTTTGACTGTCTTAGTCAATTCAGTTCAGACAAGGACGTCCTAGACGATTGCCTACACCAACATACACGTTCTTCAGGGTTAGTGACCGCAGTCCTTTCACAAAATAACAGTGATATCCGTCACCCGGTCGAGTGTACTTAGCCGGATTCAGATTTTTGTGCGTCATAATGTGTTGTGACCTCATCGAACAATCGAAAATACTGACGTTGACGTCAACATTGTCTGTTGGCGATAGTTTGTTTTGTGCTATTTTAGCCACAGCTTATCTGTGTGCTGGCGAGCCTTTTGATTAACTTTGCAAAATGTTACAACTACAATGAAACATTATAAAACTTTCTTTTTAATGATGGTGATAATAATTCACAGGTATAGTTGAAATGTTAGATAGGTGTCTAAATCGGAAAAGGGAGGCAAGGTGATCCGCTGGATGCTGGACAAACATAAAACTGGTAGCTAGCTAAAACTAGCTGATATGAGAATAATAATTGGACGTAGTTACACGATAAAGATCCAATCCACAAAACTACCAAAATTGAGTTAACTATACCAAAGAGACCGTAAAGGTCGATATTTTCGGTCAGCAAAAAGATCCCAGTGAAATACGAACACATGACATTGTCATAAACACGAGGTACCAGTCCACATGTATGGCGGGCGTTTATTATGAATCTACTGAAAAAATCCAATCCTCATGGATCATTAGTGAGAAACAATATTTATTGGTAATAGTATAAAATAAGTAATTTTAAAAGAGATCCAATTCACTTGGATCCTTTCTGATAATTATTGTTACTTCAAAAACCGATACATAGTAAATCATGTAAACGATCCAAAACACTTGAAGCCTTACTGTTGAATATTGTTAATTACTTATTAAACAGTATTGAAAACCTAAAAAAGAATCCAAAGCACACGAGTCACTTCTGAAATAGTTATTTGTGTTTTTATTACATTTAATTTAAACAACTGAAGGAATCCAAAGCACCCGAATCATCTAAAACAGAAAAAGATTCACATTTTTTTATATAATTCTTACAATAACTGGCAACATTCATTGTCAGTTTATACAAAGTAATGGTGTTATGTATTTAAAATTAGGAATGACAATACAAAAAAATATATGATATTTACTTGGAGAAATTTGGGAACGTATATGGTAGCTCCAAGCATCCATTGTCATTGGCTACGGTAAAACGTATATTTTATAAATATTTCAATTTACACTGCAAGTCACTAAAAAAAGATACTTGCACAAGGTGTGATGCTTTCACTAATAAAATAAAAAATTGTTCGTCAGATGAAGAGAAAGAGAAGTTAAAGCATGAAAAGGAAAGTCACCTTAAAAAAGCAGAAGAATTGAGAAAATGTATGAAAGAAGATTTAGCAAAGGCAAAAACTGACGAAGAATTTGAATGCTTGACATTCGACTTAGAGAAAACACTTGCACTTCCACGAATTCCGACCAGCATTGTTTTCTATAAAAGGCAATTGTGGTTGTATAACTGTGGCATCCACGCTGGCTCTAATGATACTGGGTATCACTGGGCAGGTGAAGCTGGTCGAGGGGCCCAGGAAGTCGGGTCATGTTTGATCAGTTTTATAAAGAACAAACTTGACTCAAAAGTAAAAAACTTAGTGTTATGGAGTGATTGCTGTGACGGACAGAACCGCAATATAATATAATAAAAATATAAATAGTAATGATGCTTAAGACAGTGTTAAATTCTCACCATACTCTGAGGTCAATAACTTTCAAATACCTCGAGTCAGGTCATACTTTCCTGCCCAATGATACTGATTTCTCGAAAATTGAGAGCCAATTAAAATTTCATCAACGTATTTACACTGCCGACGAATATATGCAGGTTATTAGGAGTTGCAAAAGAAAGAACCCGCTCGAAGTTAAAAAAATGGTAAAAGAGGACTTCCTGAGCTCACAAAATATTGAAAAAAATATAGTCAACAGAAAAACTTTTACAAACAAGCAGAAAACTAATTGGTTAAAAACAAAAGTAATTTCATTAAAAAAAGAGGAGAAATATATTATTTTCATGAAAAGTGAAATAAATGAAGACCAGTATTGTGAACTTAATATACAAAAAAAAATTAAAGGAAAATCTTGTGATTTTTCTGAAAGGGACTTTACCATTTTGTGGCCTATAGGCAAAAAAATTGCTCAACCTAAACAAGACGATCTGAGGTCAATGTTCCATTTAATTCCAAAAGATTGTTTAGACTTTTACAAGTCTCTACAGGGGGATGAAAATATAGAGGATGACCTCGAAGGATTCAGTGGTCAGCCTGATTTTCATATTGAATATGAAAGTCAGGAAGAATAAGCATATTAGAATAATGATTATGCAATGAATCTCATTTTTTATCTTTTTTTTATATTGATAAGAAAAGATGTGTGCGGTTATATGAATAAAACTTTTTTAGTGAATTATTAGTAGTTTTATTTATTTTTCAAGATTTAGTTAACAGTTCATGACGTGATTCCTTATTGCGAAACATCATTTTATGCTGGTTTTATTGAGAATACAATTTATCAAAAAGGATCCAAACCCATATTTTCTTGAATAATATTTGAAATATCAAATAAAATTAAACTTAGTAAATTTGATTTAAAGTTAAAATATAAATAGTTTTCCTTATAATTTCAATAAAACCAACAAATTAACAGTACTGCATCATAGAAGAATTCCGATGCAAACTTTAAAATTCAATATCTCAAAACTAGCTTAATGTGGATTGGATCCTTATCGTGTAACTACGTCCAATTATACCTACAAATATTTTACGGAACCGTTGAATCTCGAATGCCTACGGTTCATAATGGTTTCTATATTTTGTTCGCAGTTATGTAACAATAATGTATGTGTAATGTAATTGTAACAATATGTAAAAAAATATAATTTTCTGTGTTCTCAGGGACCTATAATAACCATAGCGCGAGTGCGGCGGCGGCACGATACCCGCCGCACCGAGCGACGCGCGCGGCATGAGACTGCACTCCTCACACACGGCGCGGGTGACGAGCGGTCGACGAGAGCTTTGCTATGTCAACAAGCTATCTGTAATAGGCTAGTTTCCACCATCAATAAATTACAAATCTATTTAGTCCGTCAGTTAGAGTATTGGAAAATAATGGACACGTATTTTTTGTTTTTGTAAATTAATCAATATTGACAAAAATAAAACGCATCAAAACTCGGGAGTGGGGGCTTGTGACGTCAGAACGCACTAACAATTATACCACGGCGTAACGTATTGAGAATTTTAAAAGCGTCGTATCTTCGAAAAAATACGGGTTAAATATTCTTTTGATAATCTAACTGACGGACTAATTAGATTTTTATTTGTCATCTACCCTATTGTAAGCATGCCGTCAAACGCTTGTCATCAGTCTTCCGTAACCAACATCTACTCACATCGATTGTCATTTTGTAAATCTTTTTACAGTCACGTTTACGCCCGATTATACAACAGGTCACTAAATGTGTTTATGAATAAACGTATTTAAAACATCATTCAGTCTCTCTCATCTTCAATTGACAGACACAGAACGACGTTTAAACACGTTTAGCTGTAAACGCATTCAGAGACTAATGGTGTAAGTGGACCTCAGGACCACGTATCTACAGTCCTTACAATGTTATTTAACCTCTGATTTTGTATCAATATGATAACCACAGTGATCTATAGTCTCGTTTACACTTCAACCAACTTATCTGTGCAGACGGGAGAACACAGAACTAAAATAAATGTACCAAGTTTGACATATTGATGCAAATTTTCATGACAAGCAATGCCACCTTGAACTGCACACTTATCAGTGGATTGCTGTTACCGACAAGTCTGTCAAAATTACAATGATCCTTTTTATAGAATACTGTTGCTTTTGGTTTGCTGCTATCAGTGGGAAAATAACCATGAAAGGGCTATACGATAAATAACGAAAACAAATGTAATAATAAACCTATTTCTATATTGTGTATGTTGATTTCCAAGTCGCGCATTAACTGTTCCAATATGCGAGGAATTATTTCGACGGTAACAATTTTCCTGTTTATTTAAAAGCTGTATTTATAAGATTTTCGTTATCTCACTTGACATTGAGCCGCCAGGTTCTTATCATGTCACTGAACGCTTTATCAATTCGAAATTCTTTCAGAATTATTATATTCTTCCGTATGCGAAGATTTTTATAGTCAAAACAAACTCTCAATCTTACTGTAATTATCATATTTATATGTTGTTAACTAAAAAACTGTCGGAAATATTCTTACCCATACCACGATTTTGACAAGGCATTAAACTATGAGCCTTTCTGTTCCGCTAACAAAATTATGTTATTGTAACGAAGGTCGACGTGTTGCCGCAACCGAGTCACAAAGTTGCAATGCCATAGTGTAATAAATAAAACTATAACGTAATAAATACTTAAGATGGTTATGTCTTATAATATTTTATATAATGTGCATTATTTGTGTAAATATCATTTAGTTGTGATGTCATTACGCCCCGCGGTAACTTAGTTGTGCTAACACGTAACATTACAGTGGCTGGATACTGTAGTAACATATTGCTATCGGTCGTAACGTTAGTTCGGAGCTCGCCCAGCTCAAGTGTGATCACACGTGTACGTTACTGTGCGGTCGTGTGGCCGTGTGTTTATGTTTTCACTGTGAGTTGTTTTAGTATAATTTCCCCGCGGCTGTTTGTTGAGTGCTTGGGATTGTTTTTACAACGGTATTGGATCTTTTTAACTTAAATATTCGTGGAGAGCTCATTCGCTACACTTCGCCAATATTTTGCCATAATTATTTGTTTTTTCTAAAATTATTTTTTACTAACACAATCGTTTTGTATAGAGAAGTCTGATTCGCATTATGAGATCAGTCGTCTAAATTCTAACATATTTATATGCTTTAGAAATCGATGTTTGAAACGTTTATCTAGAAAGTGTTAAGTGTCATTCCAAACAAAAGACAATATTGTCAGCATTTATAGATTATTTTTGTTTGAAATAATTTGAGTTGATTAATGTGAAGTCGCAACATCTGTGAACTGTGTCCGTTTATGAAAATTGTTATAAATTCCCGTAGTTTAGTTATTTGAAGCTTAGTTTTAGTTGTGTATTCGGCTACTTACCGATTTGGAATAAATTAGTGACTAATACAAGTTCTAAAAGAATAGTCCGATCACTGTTTCATAGTTTTGTTCGTATTTAGGAGAGAATAATGGTAGAGTGATTTGAAGAAGGATTTAAAGTATTTTGTTAATATAAAATGATGCTGACACCATTGACCATGCGGTGTCGATATAAATAAAAAAAAAACATGCTTAATATGCGACAATATTTAGCAATTGGGAGTATATAGAGTATATTATAATGAAACTACAAACATTATTATTGCTGTGTAAAAATGTAAACCTAATATAAATGTAAATTATGTAGTATAATATAAAGCTGTTTTATGAAGTGTTCTTATAAGCATATGGAGAGTAGTTATTGTCTTTCCAATTTACCTTGTGGCGCAGTCGAGAGCGCGGCCCGCGTTGTTTATAACGTCTAGTTTGTAGTGTCCAGATACCTTGCTATCCTATCGTAGGAAGGAATATTAATTGCCTCTGACGCGTAGTCCATAAGTCCCGGTGGGCCGCGCTCTCGGACTGCGACCTATTTTGCCTTGAATTTTTGTTTTGCCATGTGAAAATATCATGGGAGATGTTAGTTTGATTTCGATGGAGGATCAAAAATTATTTTTCCACTTGATCGTATAAATAAAGCGTGTAGTGTTAGAGGTGGGCGATAATTGTTGATTATTGATTAAAATTAGGTGTTTGTGGCATTGGATAGTAGTTGAGACGCGTTGACATCGTTGTGCGCGCGTAGCGGCCGTGCGTGACGTCACCGTGCGTACTGTCGCTACGCGCGCCGCTGTAGTGGAGTGTAGTTATTGTTATCTTCGGATGTTGCAGAAATGTTTCGGGATCGCGTCGTTTGGTTCATGGGTATTTGTGATCATATTTGCATAGTTATTAAACAAAATAAAAATCTATATTATTATAATAATAAAAGTCTGTATTGAAACCGACAGTAGTTATCTGTGTAGGAGTGTTAGTGCGCGCGCCTCGCTGGAATGGCTTCATTTGATCGGTCAGATGTAACATGTAAGACGTATTGGTGCCGTTCGGGCGGGTTATAAATACTCGTCCAGTCATATTTGCGGCTAATTAAAGGAATAAGAGTTGCGAAGTCCGCAGATGGTTGCTGCACATTGTGCACATGCTATGTGTTCGTGGAACGTGACGCGCGCACTAACGCGTCATAAGGAATAAATTCACGGCCCTCCACTCGTGCACCAAGTTACAGCTAACGACGCGTACCATTAGTGAAATGGTCAATTAATGTTACGGCGTCATCATTCTAACACGTTTATGTAGGAAACAAATTTGACTCTGAAATAAAAGAAGTTATTTAATTTTGGAAGTGTTTGTTTTATTTTTTTGTCTATTTTTACCCGAATTTATGCAATAATTTTGAATAAGTACATACCTAGCTGAAAAAGCAAAAGGCCTACTAGTTGAATGCAAAATATGAGAGCAATTTATGGGCCGGACTCCACCAAAGCAGAGACGAGACGAGAGATGTGTTGTAAAACACCAATAATAGAATTTCGTTATTAACGCTTCTCGTCTCGGCTTTGCTTTAGTGGGTACGGTTGAGCAGAGATTAGAGGAAATGTTGCATATTTGCTAAGGCCAGCCTCCGCACCAAGCGCACCTGGCAGCAGCGCACAGCGGAGATGAGAAGAGACCTGAGCGGCGTGCGCACAGAGCACAGCACATAGCAGGGATACAACGGTCATGTTAACTCGTGTCGTGTTAGATCGCGCTAAATTGGGCGTGAGTAGCCTGTACACATATCTCCTCTTGGCCACTTCGTACTCTCTGCTTTGGTGGAGTCCAGGCTTAAAATTTAATTTATTACTTTTGACCGACATAGTCACATACAAGCAAGCGCATTTACTGTACGCCAAACAACACAAATATGTGACAAAATGGTAGGTGAAATTGTGGCTTGGCGTGGAGGGCACGCGCGTGCGTTTATGATCTGGCGGTCAAAAGAATAAACACATTTGCTGTTAGGTATCTCCATCGACATTTTCACACACATGATTATTCATTTACTATAGCTATATATGCTGTTGAATAGCCACACTACATCCACCTATAATCTACGTAGATAATTACAAAATGAAACGGTATGCTAAAAACAATCAGTGCATAACTAAAATACCCCGGTATTACTGTGCTACTACCTACAGGTCTGGGTAGAGGTCTATTCCACCAGTCCTCATCATTTCAGCCCGGAGTCACCTACTGTTGGGAATAGGCTTCTTTCTTCTCTGTTCTGTGCGTCCCTTAACCGTCTGTTTCTCGTGATTTTGACGATATCGTCAACACAACGAGTAAATGGACGGCCCTGCAGGCTTAGCCAAGTTGACAATCTACAATCGTTAACGCTAGTAGAATGACATCATCTCAGCGTTAAATCACGTGATCAACACAAACGAATAGAAAATTCGTAGACAAGTTTAAATCGTTCAAAATTATAGAATAGAATGTTATCGTTTCTACAATGTTGATCGCTATACTCTTTGGTAGGAACGCTCACCTTAAACTAGTGTAGGTTTTTTCTACAGAAGAACGAGCGATCGACTCAGTCGTGTCAACTTGGCTACCAACTTCGCGCTTTCTACAATCGCTTACGCCGAGGCGTTTACGATTGTAGAAAGAGAATCGATATGAAACGTTTGTAACTTGGCTAGGCCTGCTGGTTCCTTAGGCTCAAACTTGGCCACCACCTTTCATTCAAAACCTGTACATCGGCCATCTCCGCGTCCAGTGCATATCAAGAAACAATATTGACTGATGACGCAATAGATGTTGAGTGACGCAGGAGTCGTGAACCACGGTGCTACGTATCGTGGTTTGGATTATCGTAGCCTTGAAGACAGTTTTTCCTATAGGTTTTACCGGGTATGCCTGTTGGTATAAGCCGTCAAAGTGTGTGCAAGAATTTAGTTTAGAAAAAGTAAAACCAATATTCTGACTGCATTTACAAGGCCCAGACTAAATAAAAAACCAAGACATTATAGCGCTGCTGCGAACAATATAGTGACGCCAGCGCAAAACTACGTCTTGCTCTGTGCATACATGCTCACACGCACACGCACACATTTATATCAAACTACAATGAAACTACGTCTCAATAAATGCACACATGTTTACGAAACCGGCCTCACTTCTCTGTTCGCAGAGTTCCGTCTTAACTTTTTTATTTGGTCCGAGTTTTATGGAAATAGAATAGTCGTCTAGTTAGTAGTCTAGTTGCCCAGTTTACAAATTCATCCACGATGCTAAAAGTAGACCAAAGATTGAAATTAAACGACATACTACGGTACGCGCCTCTACAACAATAGCTACATGTGGTACATACAACTGTTTAAAGACTTATGTCTCTATGGGTAGGTAGTGTTTTTTTTTTATTTTACCTACTTATAACAACAGTGGCTGCCTAGCTAAACAATAAGGAAATATTGGCCAGTGAATTAGGTTAGTTAGTACCTAACCACAGACTGAACTGGGATTTACAGTTCTGGGTGTAATTTAGACACTACAAATTACCTACGTATACAATCACTAACCACAGTGGAATTTAGTCTTTGGCTGGGTTTTCCAGAAGGTTAAACTACAGGCCTTTCACTGTTATTACCCGACGGTGTGCAAAGCCCAAAAGGAGGGTACTGTTCTAAT
Source organism: Xestia rhomboidea (assembly GCA_963853795.1). NCBI lineage: Eukaryota > Metazoa > Arthropoda > Insecta > Lepidoptera > Noctuidae > Xestia > Xestia rhomboidea. The sequence continues at coordinate 6,112,239 of OY970764.1, read as the reverse complement.
TTTTACCAAGAGTTACTACTGTAAGGTTGCTTGGTTTGTAAAAAGGTAAAATAAAGTGTTAAAGAAATGTAAAGAGCTAATATAACTTAGGTAGCAAGCACTGAATACCTATTATACGCATTCCAAGAGTCAGAAGAAGAGAATAAAAGCAATTTTCTTTTCTAGCGTTGTCGTCGAAAAAACGCTTGGAAATCGCCAATAAGATACCACTGACTAAAATGTCCTACTAGTGCTTCACAAAATTAAAAACTTTATTTTCCGTCTCTTTATCGCGCAGGTAGGTACTTACCAAGGCAGGTTTAGCTCAGTCTCTGCGCTCGAAAAGCTTGGGATCGTGTCATCGGTAGGCTTAGCCAAGTTGACAATCTACAATCGTTCACGCTAATAGAAAACTAACCAAATGTAGGGGAATGACATCATTTCAACGTTAAGTCACGTGGTCAAAACAAACGGAAAGAAACTTTAAAGTTCAGTCAAAATTGTAAGTTGGCTACGATTTATATGGGATGTAGCGATCACGATTGTAGATACGAATACATTTCATTCTATCATCTTGATCTATGGAAACTTGTCTACAAAGTTTCGATTCGTTTGTTTTGACCACGTGACTTAACGTTTACGATTGTAGAAAGAGAATCGATACGAATCGTTTGTAACTTGGCTAGGCTTGTTTTATTAATTGTCTATCTACCTTCTCCAAACTCCCGCCAATTCTACTGCGCACAATCGCACATGTTGGAAGTCTGTCTTTTAAACAAATGTTTCATTAGGTTAAGTTAAGCCGTTGGTCCTGCTGGGTGTCATTTGTAGTCTTTGTAGATCCTTGACAGTCATTACAGGAAGTCAGAAGTTCGAAAGTCTGTCAATCAGTCGTAGCAAGGATTTCCTAATACTGTACCTAATACTGGATTGTGGAGGTCATATAGGCAGCCGCTCCATGTACAATACTAGTATTCACCTGCATCTAAAAGCCGACCTCAACATAGTTAGGAATACCTAATACTGGATTGTGGAGGTCATATAGGCAGCCGCTCCATGTACAATACTGGTATTCACCTGCATCTAGAAGCCGACCTCCAATAAAAAAGGTTGATTAGGAAATAACCACATTAAGAATAGCTGAAGTATTGCTTGTATAATTTAGATACCATCACGCCTGTAACCCCAAAGTGTTAGGCAGACGTGCACCTAATAGTACCTACACCCACATTTCGCCAGTTATGTTTAAATCCCATGATAATAGGGGGCGAGCCTATTGCCATCAACCGGGCACAAATCCAAACTCCGTGGTTGCTATTAGCAGACCTCTTTCCAGCCTGATAATCTATTTTCCTTTAACTATCTCTGAAGTCACATGCTACGAACTGCTAGGGTCCCGTCGTCCATCTCAGGACGTAGTTCTTTCGACAGTCAACAGATACCAGTAGTAGCGCAAGAGCGCAGGCGTTTTGAAACGCCAAGAAAAAAATAAAAAGACAAAAGAGAGTTTTCATTTTTTACTGACTAGCTTATATAACAAGTGATACAATACAAATGTACAAAAATACAAAATGCTATAGCGAAATAATCTTGGTAATAGACATTTAGCAAGATTCAGCGCAGATCATTCAATAACACTTAAAACAATGAGAAATAACTAATATCTACTGCGTGTGATGTTAATAATTTAATCCTAAAAGCTATATTATGTAAGTTTGGAAGATTACAATTACTCATTATTTACAGATGTTTATCTTAATGTTACAGTTCGCTATGTTTACATTGGACTATAGTATTTACATAGATATTACTAACGGAAGTACAATGCACTTTGATAGCGTTACCTACTCTCTACATTATAGGTACACTAAACTGTGGATACACATGATTGTTTACAAGTTGCAGGTTCTCGATGTTCCTATCATTTTAAATATTACAGAAAACTATTTAGTGTAAGTTCTTCATGATTAATTCCAAGCGTAGCCTAAGCGTTGTTTTAATGTTCAATACAATATTGTTTTTCTAATAACTTTGGTTGAATTGTGCCAAAAATAATAATTGCAATTTCATAATTTAGACATACGTATCTAATAATCCCTAAATAAATCAATATTTCGTAGGAACTTATTCATAAAACTTACGTACCGTACAACATAAGCAAATAAGAACGACGCTACTCGCAGAATTTTATAGTGGTTAATTTAAATAGACATGTAGTATAATTCTAATGAATAACAATAGTATGATCAGCAGGTACGAAGCTATAGGCGACGACCTTTTTATGATTCGGATTAAAACCCGTTAGTCACCGAAGTGGTCCATACGATCGCAGAATGAAACAAAAGTGGTCCATCCGATTCTGCCCACTAAGTATTGTAGCACGCCAACGTAAAAAAATCACTATAGCATACTACTTTCGCGTTGCTTTCTCCTTAACAAATCATCCATTAGGTCACCACTCATGTTTTAGAAGTACAAAACTGTCTATTTGTGTCTGTCAGTCAGACTACATTCTTGCAACACGCTCTAGTAAGTTACGCTACTCAGTCAAGACCATTCTACAATAGAATACTTAACGCAATTCTATTATACAAAAATATTCTAAATTAACGACGTCATAAAGAGATGGTAATTATGCAGTTCGAAAGAAATATACGTCGATCGATATTTTTCTACGTAACGCTTCACTTTTTAGTGTCTAAGCGTTTGTGAGTCACCTTTTAAGTTGTTTACTAATTTGAATTAACCTTGCGTGCGTAGTACACAATACTAAAAGATTTAACTCGTATCATGAACGCGTTTTATTATGCGTCAACACGGTTCAATACGGTCTGTGTTTACTGTTAGATTACAAATCAAACAGAGCTCTACGCTCTACTCTCCTCGGTGACTCATGTAGCATCTCTTATTTAACCATCTTAAATATCACAGAGGTATTAATTACATAATTCGAAATGTCGGTGCACAGATCACCGTACTGTGGCTAATACATGCCCTTTCACGGGTCGACATGGGAACGACACATGTAGAAAATAGCTGCATCAAAAATAATACGCGTTAACATGTTATTCGCAGTTGTTTTCTAAATGTGACGTCAGATATGAGCGTTCAGCGTCTGACAGTGAAGAGAAAATACCCAGTCATCCAACGCGATACCCACTAATGGGCGAGGCGCAGATCGTATGCAAAACGTATGCGACGATATTTTAATCCCGTTCCTGTCAGGACGAGTTGGCGGCACGGCGCGGTGATGTGTGTATCGACCTTAATACTTACAACTACGGTATAAAATGTATTCTAGTTACAATTTGCGACACGAACACCGGACGAATGTAATTTCTTCATCGTGGTGTTGATCACAGGCAGTGTTGGAATGGAATATTGGACTGGAGGGGGCCCCGGGGACAGCTACGCAATTATTTTGAACGCAACTGTTTGCAATTAGCGCGTCTGCTGATTCAGGCAATCTTCTTTTCGGAAGTGTTGAGAGTTTCGCGATATGTAGTCATATCCACAGGCCCCCATGTCCGCTTGACCCTGATCTTCGGTCCTCGATGATTCAGTCAACAGGTAACACCTATGGGAAAAAAATACATTTTAATATAATTATGTGAGGAGGGGAGGAGCGCGGCATGACAGTGAGTCAGAGGTTATGTGACGCGCGGGTGACTCAATCTTGTTAGCCACTAATAATGGACTACTATTAGGTATGTGCCTTTTGATGACGAATCTATAGCGTTATGGGAAATGGGGTCCGATGATGTGTGATTTAAGGATGGGTCAGATCGTCAAGTAAATAAAGCTTCCGGTTTATAATTCATGAAACGACTGTAAAAATAATTTCTTGCTTCTTGTTGATTCACTATGCTTGATCAGATACTATTTGAGGTAGTGTAAGTTTATAGCAACCTGTAATTTTGCTTGTAAGTAAATGCCGTGTGAATTTCTTTTTTTGTTTAACATCTCAGCGGATACATTAGCCACTGTTTCCTTTGTATCATAGACATAAAATAAAAACATAGGTACCGCGTAGTTTCCCAAGCCAACTGTTTTATATACAGTTACCGTCATTTAGACAATAATACGGCATTGGTTTAATGTCTAATACTTTACAAAAACTATAATTATACCCATTCGATACTAGAGAAAAGGACTCTTGTTAAAAAATATTATGCAAGGTTTGTTAAAAACAATAAAGTATGACAAATTGTTTCTTATGTGTTATGTACCGTAACCATGAATAATACCTACCTACTTGCATAGCTGCATACTAATGTAACCCATGTTATTTACATATGGGATTATAATAATATAATAAGTTTTATTATAAATTATAATATTACACAAGTAAGGCCTTATCGCTACTTGTAAAATTATACACGTTCTTTCATAGTTGTAGAGGGAAATGAATTTTCATGGAGGTACCTAGAAATATTTTTTCTTGATATGAATAAGACTGCTATTACATTCATTTACTGTTGTTGTGTTCACCATAACGAATCCATGCAGTCCATAATTTAACTACTGGTTTATTAAAACCAGAAACACTTTTATAATAAAACCGGTAGGCTCGAACAAGCCGACAAGTTGCCTATATAAAAATGATGAGCGTATATAAAAGGAGCGCTGTTCTGTTCAGCGCACTTTGTCAGTAATATAGTTTGTGATACAAACATGTCTCTTGTCTGATATTAGACGAGGCATCCTGCTTACAGGTCCTGACCTTTTATCGGTTGGTGTATCAAGTGGGCAGTGAGCACTGGACGCATAAAATGACCGGCATTCATTCTCAAGGTATGAGTTCCATCGTCGCGACTGTCTGTCGTGCGACTCGAGAAGTCAAGATACTGGTCCACATAGTTATTTTGAAAGTGTGTCTACGACTTGCGCTTTTTTTTCGCGATGTTTTAAACGAAACCGAAGCGTGTTTTTCGAAAGCTTGGTCAATATTGGTCTTAGTCAAAGAGACTACCATTTTGGAATGTCATGGTGACTCATTTTGTTTCGTACAAAAAATACCCGAATGTACCTACCTAGTACACTATGAAACCACAATGTGGTATTGCTAAGTCTTATTGAGGGAACCTCCCTTTAATTAAGTCGTCCTAAAACGGGGATCGTACCTACTCTTCATTTATTCAGAAGTTCTAAATCGGTAAGATGATCTTTTTAGCGCACGACGGACACCACGGTAGCAAGTAATTCTCGTTTGATACACACACCCATTCATAAGCTTTCGTGTAATTACGATGTATTTAATTAGTAAACAAACAAAGAAGCTTTTATTTCTTTGTGGCGCTACTTTGTTAAATAAATTTAGTATCGTGTATCGGAAGGACTCGTTATACATATTGTAAATTTGGTTTTGTTTAACTGAATTCAGTTATGTAGTAAGTACATTCCTTTTCAGGTAAAAAAAGCTTGACATACTTTTCAGAAATCTCACACATTTAGACTGTTGATACCAGTCATTGAAGAAAACAGCTGTTATTCGCTAGAAAATATAATCCAATAGCTGAATTGTAACTGTAAATATCTGTAAGTGGGTAGGTAGTTAATTTCAGTAACTGTTTAATATTTGTTGGTCAATTTTTTTGTCGGTCAAACGGCAATGAACTTATTGACGATCAATTGTCAGTAACGAGGACTGATGAGCTGAGAGATTAGCAAATAGCTTGCGGGGATTAATTCAACTCATGCGCATGAAGGTTGGTAGAGAAAAATCGATAATACAAAACAGACTTTATTGTTTTATAAATTAGCGTTGTTATTCAACGTGGGCATTTCCTATCCTTCTGTTTTTGATTTATAAATTACAATACTATTAAGGGAAATCCAATTTTCCATGAATGTATGAATGAGTGACGTAAATAAAAGGGTGCACAACAGGAAAACAACAAAAAGTGATACAAAAAACATATAGGTAGTACCTATTATTTTATTATATTAGAAACTTATGAATTGATGCGTCAGTATGACCACATATTGTACGTATTTTGCCCTATGTAGGTAAAGAAAACACGACAGAAGAAGTAAAGTCACATTGGCATACAATGTGGAAGTAAATACTTTCCTTCTGATGGAAATCTTTAGTTGCAGGAAAAAATAGAACCGGCAGTCTAGGTACAGGTGATGTTTTTTTCTGAGGTAGTAAATTATAGGATACTACTACTCTACCAAGAAAGATAGACAACTTCATAATTACGAAAAGGTTATTGCGAGATTTATATTTTGTATTTAATTATTCTTTCTGAAAAAGTACCCAGTCTAAAACCTTTTCAAGCTATCAGATTTTTATGACTCACAGTGGTCTGTACCTTAAGTAGCTTGTTAAGAGTATCTTTAAATAATATGTTAGTAAATAAAACATCGTTGTGAATCACGTAATGCTAATATATAGGCATCTTTCGAATTACATTAGAAGTTATCGAGAACCTGTGATCGATGATTCACTGCAGGTAGTCGCTTCGTGCAAATTCTTGAGATAAATATCACGTTAGTGAGGCATATATGTAATTGAATTTGAATATTTAATTGAATTCTTGTTGCTTGACAACTAATAATCACTAGTTTCAGTAACAATGTGTTACCACAAGATTGTAGAATTTGTAGAGGAATAGACACAATATTAATGTGTTCAGAAAAAAAAAACAACATTTAGCACGTGGCGAAAATCGCAACTTACGGCAGCCATCTTATTTTTTTTATATTCAGTATCTCTCGATTTTCAGATTCGATTGCCGTTTGCTTTCAAACTTATAGGTAGGTACCTAATATTTACATTGCTGCATCGATGTAGAACTAAAACTAAATAGTTTCTGCAGAATGTTGGTAGATCATCCTCATGAGAACATTAAAATTTAGCTATTTTCGCATCAGAATCTAGACAACAACTTTAAAATTGCGTAGCGTTTGCATCAAATAACCAACCGTAGGATCTAATCTAGACGCACGACAGATAGTCAATTTGCTATGGATTCAAAGAATCTTGCAACTTCTACAGCTTAGTTCATTCATATCAGTCCTGAGTCCTTTCCTTGCCTTTCCTCACCGCCTACTTTGCATAGCCTACTACAACTACCTATGCAAATAGCTAGGCCATTAAATGAGTAGTAACTAGTAAGTTACGTGGGTGGCGACTTACGATACTTGTTAACTTGTGCAACCACTACACTAACTGTTATTGCTAAATTAATATCTTGAACGAGAATGGACTACAATTTCTAAGAAACTCGATTTAATTTTCACGCTAAATTTAATTTCCTGGACTAACTTGTTCTGTGGTAGCTAGTGCTTTATTATGTTGTAATGCAGCTCGTTATTGTAGTTGAATAGTTATTTTTTCTATATAAAAATAAACAGGTTAAATACCTACTGTGGATTACACAGAATTCTGTGAATAATATAGAACAGTTATTTTTTTTATTCTTTACCTACTTCATCGTCTGTGTTTAATTATTATTAAGGAAGTTGGTTTATTAAACTTGACTTAGGTACCTTAATTCAATATCTTGTTCTTACTACAAGGTTCAAAAACAAAACTTGTAGTTCAGACTTCGCTAATACATATAATGTGTTCACGATTTACGTTCGGTTTACTTGTTCTCGTCATATTTTGGTCATGAGAAGTTTTACAGATAATCCATTTGTTTATCCAATATAACCAACGAGACTGAAAAAACTTGACAAAATCAGGAATGCTGAAATACATAGAGCACGTATCCAAACATTTGGTTCGTGGCGGGACAAACATTGAAACAACCACGTGTACTGTGTAAAAAATCGCTGTAATCACCGTACTGTAATTTACGTACATAGCAGTGGTAAGATCCCGTTTATTGTCAGTTAGATTTTGGGGGGGAGGGAGGGGATACATCCCAAGTATGGGTCCCTCTGTATACGTGCTTGACTTATACATATAGTGCCGGTATTGTGAAAGGCGTATGTGTGTCATTTCATTTATCAGGACACATTGGCAATGATCCCTACCAGGGCTATTCGTATGACATCATCCATCATCGACTGACGCAATATGTTCCGTCGCAAAGGATGTTAACGTAGGTAAATACTCATGCGACTGATAGTGTTTCAATAAATTCAATAATATGATTTATTAATTTTAAATTAATTATTTTTATTGAGAACGCCCGCTGTATCCTTATTTATGTACGTAGGAGGTCTCATCAGTACTTTAATGTTGTATTCCAATTGTATAACTTGAAATAATATAGGTATTTATAACATCAATATAAATGACGGAATTCCGAAAACCGAGCCATCGTTGCATTGATTTTTAAATTATTTCTGTTACTTATGATGATAATTCAATCTTTATCGGTAACGTGAATATTCGACTGCTGAACGCGATTTTCAGTATTTATTGTTGCGTTATCTATTTGAATCATGAACATCCCAAAGGACAATGACTTAATTAAGTATCAAGATAATTATCATCTGTTAGACTCAACATTTAAAACTAGTGTAAATGTGCGGTTTTATCTCACAAGGCGATCTCTTCCAGAGAACCTTTGGGAAGATTGAAAGAAAGGAGTGACATTTAAAAACAGAATAAAAACGGTTCGAAAGCCAAACCACTAATGGCTTATTAAAGATGAATGGTCCAAACGGAAATTATTCGAGAATCTACATTTATAAGTGGAACAAATTAATCAAGTCTTGACGCAACGCTAGTGAATGAACGATAAAAATCAAGTTTTGGACACGGATTTCTTCCGTGAAAAAGGTGACTAATTTCACCAGAAGTCAAATTGAAGGTTACTTCTAAGATGAATCACGATTCTTACGGAACCGTTACGTTATTTGCAATGGTTCTTTATTTCTTATAGCATGAATTTCTCGCCCATTTAAATGTCAGTCTCGACGATAGGTCTAAAAACCTTTAAACAGTTTTAATGGCTATTTAACAGCTCGAAAGCTTATTCTTGTAGCTGTTAAAGCTATAAAACTTCGCGCTATATTTACGGGTCATTGTGGACTGGAGGTAAAAGTTCATTGTTGGGAGGTTGTCACTCAAAACTATGGTAATGTTTATGTAAATTTATATGTAGGTTTTGTAGATACATGATAGTCATACAAAATAGGTTGTGTGGCAGAAGAAATGTATTATTTTTTAGTAAAAATCCATCGAAATCTAGAATTACCTAGCTTGTCAGTTTAATTAAATTCGTTATATCATTCAAACTGTTTGTACTCATAGATGTTTTTATACGGGCGAGTTTATACCTAAAAGAGAACCGGATTAACCAGTATTTTACTGGCCATATAAGTAAATTTATTGAGCGTTACTTACATAATATGAAGTCGGATAAAAGTAAAATGTTACAAGCCAAACTTCACTATCTTGGGAGAAATTCCAATAGGGAAGACCAATTTTCAGGATCATTGTCCTGAGGCAATGAAATGAGGCAGTAGGCAGGAAACTTGCCAAGATGTGGTGATGGCAGGTGGAGTAAAGTACTCACTGAAAGGTTGTCGAGAGACAGTAGCAAACGTAGGCAAACCAACAGCCCCATGTGTGGATTAAAAACATAACATCGCAGGTAAGACCTGGTTAAGACACGCGTGACTAGGGCAGCATGGCACGAAAGGGACGCCTGTAAGTATTCAGCAGAGGAAGGAACAAGGCCAAGGCTAACCAAGATGATGATGACAGAAGACAGACGGACGGACGGACGGACAGCGGAGGCTTAGTAACAGAGTCCCGTTGGTTCGGAACCCTAAAAAGCTGGATCAGTCTGGATGCAAAAGGCGGAGGATAGGGCATTGAAAGTTTTGGACAATAACATTAAATGACTATATACATATAGTAATTATTATCTAAAGTAACTGCATGCACTTGCAAACTGGAACGTTGAATGATGTCAAGGTGTTGCGCCAAATTGTGATAGCAGTGATTGATACGGTCATTAGATCAGTAAGATTTAGTTTATTTATCATTGAAATGGGGTTTACTTAGTTTTGAAGTTTAAGCTTATGTAATGATTTTTATATAACTAAAACTTGTTTGTTGAAGGCATGATGAATGTCGAGACAGACAAACACCTGAGTACTTTTCAACGGTGATGGGTCATAAGACGATTTCGGATTAACCTGAAAGATAAGATGTGTAAGTGACAGCTGGCCTTGGAAGATTCTGGATCTTTAAGAGTCTACGATGACCAAAATGTACCATTTTTACCTGACTGCGTGACAGCAAAGTTAGGGTTATGTTTTATTTGATTAAGTCAATATTCCTTTTTACTTTTCATTGGATAAATCACTTGGCCAACATGACTGTAGCTCCCTATATTCCTGCGTTTATAAGGACATTTATAAACCAATATGATTTATTAACTTGCGTGAGCAAAATTCTCAGTACCAATGTTAACAAGGGCTTTGAACTGACAACATCTCTATTTGCGTAAAGTTTTATGCATAATATTGAACGGAAGCTCCTATTAGTGAAATAGTGAGTAAATTAGACGCGTATTACGTGTAACGCGACAGTCATGGCCCACGTTTGCGTTCAGTTGCCGGTGACCTCGACTTCTCATTCGTGGTATTAGCACTTTATAGTAGGACTCATAGTAATACTCGTCTTACATTCTCCAAGATGGAGATTTTAAAGTAATATAGGTAGCTAGGTACCATGGTACTCATGTTTTTGCCAATAATAAAAAATACATAAATGTGTTTTTTTGTGGTACGGTATACACTATACAGGACGTCGAAAAAGGTAAGGTAGATATTTCTTGGTATTTAGTGTCGCGTCTTTTAAACAGTTAAAATGAAACGTTTTAGTTTTATTAAAAAAAAACACATTTTTCTCTTTTGAAAAGAATGTATTTTTGAAAATACACTGTATACATTTTTATTAATTTTGGGGGAGATGAGACGTAGATATTTTCGATATACTATTTTAACTTATATTATTATTTTTCTCCTTTTCCTATGTTGTGAAGTGTGTGTGTGTGTCAAGTTACAATTTTGTGTGACAGTATTATGTGGTTTTCCGCTTGGCCGTTAAACAATAACAAATTAATTGATTATTGGGGACAGTAAAAGGCCGTTTGCGTGAATAAAGTCATAAAATACTTATGCTTATTACGCACAATGATGTCATACGACGTAATTATTGTGTGTTTTTTGAAAATATCGGTCATCAGTCATTTACATGCTGAATCGCATAACTGTCGTCAGAAGAAAGGGTCTAAATCACGTAAACACCTAGGTTTTCAGTGGTAGAACTTTACGGGCATTTATGCTATGCGAAACTGAGCTTTCGAATTACTGTCAATTTTCCTGATCAAACGGTGAATGCTGGTAGGAAAAGTGCCTTCAATTTTTGGGCTTTAATATGCACAACACCGAGAGAAGTAGAAGGAATGGGGGAGGTCTTTGCCCAGAGGTGCGACAGATCAGGCAAAAAATGGGCAATACCGCAACTAAAGTATTTTTGAAGTACCTATCTCCTGCTCTCTTGACAATCCAATACATACTTATGATTAGTAATAAGAGCATTATTGATGCAGTATTCGTAATGGAAAGATTACAAGTTACAAGAAATTTACAAGCTAGTATGGAGATGAGGATTTATTCTGAAACCTGATATCTTTATGCATGAATACGTTGCCATTGTACTCTTAATACCTACAATGAGAATCTACAACTGTGTTAGGTCTAATTGCCGAAAGTTTGTTTTATCATTTTAGTTGATTAAGTTTGCTCGAGGGTAGCTTAGAGAACGCTGACTTACAATATGTGACTTAAAGTGGACTTAACGCTGGTTGTTAAACTTTTAAAAGCTAGATATATAACACCGAAACAGCATAAACATTATTTTACAGATCTTATTGTTTTTCTTTTCTTAGTAATGAAATAATAGTTATCTCTGAAATGTCTGTCTATTAAACTACACACGGTACGTTAATGGACAAAATCTTTACATTTACGCGCACAAACATTCCATATATTCAAATTTTTGTTGACAAATAAACGTGTACGGAAAAGCACACACTGTATACAACACCACCAGCAGTAATCAGTATGTGTGTGTATCTACCTATGTTAATCTAAGCTGGTTGTTTTTGGCACACCTCATTTTTTGCTCGGCTCATTTGTCTTGCGGCACTTAATAGATTAAATTGTACATAGACATACACATGAACGTCTTGATATACAGGTTGGCCAAATGATTTGTTTTCTGTTAGGTACTATCATAACACGCTAGACTGTCAATGACCTTCGGTTTCTGAAGCCCTTTGTTTGTTGTAAAATTACAAAAGTGCTAGTTTTGTGAAGAATAGTGTTCGAATTTGAACGAAGTTTGTGTTGAATGAGTGTTTTTAAGTTAATAATAATTCGTTTCAAAGAAAGTGAAGATCATTTATTTACTTAAAGTTTGATTGTTTCAGTAATTTGAAAGAAAATAATAATTAAGATAGAGATAAGTACGGAAAGCTGCAGGCAGGTTATTCTAAATACACGTCATATCCTTGACGACCCGAATGGCGCAGCAGTAGTGAGGCTGCCTTACGTCCTTAGGGTCCCGGGTTCGAATCCCGGTAGGAGCAAATGTATGTGTGATGAGCATGGACATTTACAAACAAAAAGTATGTAGGTATGTAGTATATAAACTTTCTGGTTTACAGGACACAAGCCTGGTTGCTTAGTGTGGCACTAGATGGCGCTGTGTATAATGTTCAGCGATATTTATTATTATTATTATTATCCTGAAAGCTTAACCCTTTCATTGTGGCGGGAAACCTATGAATAAAAGTTGTTTTGACAAATCTGGTTGGTCAGAACTTCAGAAGAGCTGGAACTACATAGGTATTGAACCTATATAGGCATTTATTAAGTTTGTTTTTTTCCTCTTAGGTGCTAAATAATATTCTATTTTGTTTTTGTCGAAAAATGGGTTTACCCAACGGTTATCACTTGACACAGGGTACCTAAGTAGGTAAACAAACAATAGGTTTATTAAGTACTTAATAAGTGTCTTGGTACGGGCGTCATACTGTTTTTAAATTTGAGTTTATTTTTCCTTTTATATTTACCTGTTTTTATGCATAATTGATAGAAAATACGTACATTGTATATTGCTTCGACCGCAGACCGTGGGTAGCTTTAATTCAAGAGACAAAAATATTAATACTGGTATTACTATAGTTACAGTATTTAAGGTGTAATGTTCCTGTAACCTTATTTAGTTAAATTCTTCTCAGAGTGTTTGTAATTCTGGATATTAGGGAAAAACACGAATGGATTGAGGCAACTAAAAATCGTTACAGGCATTTCTCAGCGGTGATAAAAAGCATTTTCATGTTCGGCACGTTGGCATACATTTTATACAATACAACCGTATTTGGCAAAGAACAAAGAAATATGTGCTCACACATTTCGCTGCATTTCCTCTGCATTTAGTTGGCGTAATGTCCTTATACGAGTACATTCTCGACAGGGGTGCCAACTCGACGCGCCGTAGTGCGAGGGTCAAAGTTTTAAAATGTCTGCGTTCACTGAACTCTACGGGAGGTCATATCTCAACAACCGACTTTATACCTTTCACATTAAAAACCCAAATAAGAGGTTGACTTACGACCGTTTGGAATTTATGATTTTAGTTTTTTGTGGAGCGAGATATGAATTAAAGAGTATTCAGGTTGAATTTTAGCACGGATTACCAGGTTTTTTTGCTGTCTGTCCATATTTTACTGCAGTTTTTCTTGTTAGTACTCATATTACTAACGTAGGTATTTTTAAATAACATTAATTTACTGGTACTTACATAAAATGTTTGTCACATAAGCAACCTGAGATTAATTTCAAGTTATAAAGAGTAACTGGCATACTGAAAGCTCTAAGGATCATAACGTAGGTATTTTTAAATAACATTAATTTACTGGTACTTACATAAAATGTTTGTCACATAAGCAACCTGAGATTAATTTCAAGTTAAAAAGAGTAACTGGCATACTGAAAGCTCTAAGGATCATAAATATTGGCGAGCTCACAGTGGCAGTGTTTCTCTTACTCATAAAGACATAAGTTTGCAATTATCATGAGACTTTATTGAGAGATTCCTGTCTGGGTTGTTTAGTCTGGTGAGTTTACATGACTCTGCTGTACGTTACTGTATGGAGTAACGTACTATAATATCAAACAAAAGGGTTTGTGCTACGACTTACGAATGGTTTCTCATAATAAATCAAATATCAAGAAATCAATCTTATAATATACATTACTAGCACTTGGCCCTCAACTTCGTCTGCAAAAATTGTGATAGCTCGGATAATATGTTGATATAAATACAGGTTGTAAACAGACTCTTCACGAAGCCGTTAACCAAGCATTATGTACATCAAACTAAGTAGGTAATACGCAAAAATGATTGCTGGAAAATTACTTTTTTTTTGGGGTGAAAAATCACGTTTCACGGCAAAACTCAATGTAACTCACTCAAAACATTGTGCTGATGGATGGATTGAATAGTGTGGGGGTCATGGAGGTGTTTAAAGTAAAGTTTTTACATTAAAAACATGTATTAAAAAGAAAAAGTTGGAACTTTGACCCCCAATATCTCTGTAACTGATGGTCCTAATGATGGGGAGAACAAGTGCCTATCGGCTTCGTTAAGAGTCTTTTTACACCCTTTATAATGCCACCAAAAATATTTTTATCTAAAATGTCGCCAAGACGAGATCACATGGATAGCACAGTCAAAAAGTAACTTCACAAACTCTACACATCAGTCAAAATATGTGGCTTGGCCGTTTCTTTACTACAAGAACTATTTTATAACAGAAAAGTAATGAACAGTGAATACATTTTTCACCTTACGCCCATGTTACGGTAGCGACATTTGGGTTCTTACCTTTTTTTTTTTTTTTTCGGATGGGAAATCATCAAATGACTTCTCCCGCTCTGGGCTGAGCAGGAGGGAGTGTCAGACTTTTACTGACTAAAACCCATCCATGTTCCTTCATCGCCCTTTGTGTTCCGGGGCCACGGTATCTCTTTCGAATAGTCCCGCAGCCCCGGCAGGCTTCGGTCCTTGCGGACCCCTTCCTTATTGCTGACTCTCTTTGAGGCGCGCGTGGAACACGAACGCGCCGTCGACACGGCCTGTCGTCATGAGACGAACGGACGGCGAGCTAGCCCATAGCTCCCCGTCCACAGGCCCGCGCCTACGGTGGCCGGAAGCCACCACGTGGCCCCCGACGCCCGGGGCGTCTCCCGCGGCGGCCGGGACGTGAGGATCTCTCCCTGTCCTGTTCCGCCACCTCCTTCGCTAGCATGACTGCTTCGCAGAAGGAGGTGACGGCGTCCCATTCCGTCTCGCTCCGGACCATGGATTGAACCAAGGCCGGGAGCGAGAGGTCGCCGCCGCCAATCGCCGTTACGAGGACACGGCGGTGCTCCGCCCAAGCGGGGCACACCTCCACCGTGTGCTCCACCGTGTCCTCCGGTCGATCCTCACAATGGTGACACCCGGGCGTCTCCTCCCGCCCGATTCGGTGCAGGAACTTACCGAAGCATCCGTGTCCGGTAAGAACCTGCGTCAGGCGGAAGGTGAGGACGCCGTGGCGTCTCTCCAGCCACTCCTCAAAGAGGGGACTTATCGCCACTATTGTGGCGTGCCCTGCACGGGGTTGCGATAGTCGCTCTCTCCATGTCGCCATGAGATCCCGCCGGAAGTCCGTCCGCTGTGCGACAATTTGCCGCGGCAGCGGAGTTTCCCCCCGGCGTAGCGCCTCCGCGCGCCACTCGTGTAGGCGCGCGAGGACTATTGCCTCCAGATCCCATGGCGGCAATCCGGCAAGGAGGTTCGCCGCCTCGCGGGAGATCGTGCGGTACCCCCGGACCAGCCTTACGGCTACCACCTTCTGGGGCACGTACAAGTGGTGGGCGGCACGCCGCCTCAATGAACGTGCCCACACCGGGGCCCCGTAAAGGGCCATGGACCGCACGACTCCCGCGTAGAGCCTCCGGCAGGAGGCGTTCGGCCCCCCCTTGGGTTCTTACCTAAGGTGTAGAGTTTGTGAACATAGGGCTTGGGGAGTTAGGGCGTGTAGAGTTAGGAGCTTGGCTCTACATGAGATGAGTAGAAAGCTGGCTTAGCCAAGTTGATAATCTACAATCGTTAACGCATAGAAAACTAACCAAATGTATGGGAATGCCATCATTTCAACGTTAA
Organism: Xestia rhomboidea; assembly: GCA_963853795.1. NCBI lineage: Eukaryota > Metazoa > Arthropoda > Insecta > Lepidoptera > Noctuidae > Xestia > Xestia rhomboidea. The sequence goes on along the minus strand of OY970764.1, from coordinate 6,096,062 downwards.
GTCACGTGGCCAAAACAAACGAATAGAAACATTAAAGTTCAGTCAAAACTGTAAGTTGGCTACGATTTATATGGGATGTAGCGATCACGATTGTAGAAACGAATACATTTCATTCTATCATCTTGATCGATGTAAATTTGTCTACGAAGTTTCTATTCGTTTGTTTTGACCACGTGACTTAACGTTTACGATTGTAGAAAGAGAATCGATACGAATTGTTTGTAACTTGGCTAGGCCTGCTGGTAACTTTTTGACAGTGCTAGCCTGTCAGACAGTGTAATACTGTCTAGTAACAAAGATGTATTGGCCGCAAGTACATATAAATTGGTAGCTATCGGTCTAATTTACTGCACATTATAAATCTATTAATGCATAGCGTGGCCTCGCTCAACTGATAAGCTTTTAATGTCACTGCCTTGTAATGAACGCATAACGAATGCAGTGTTGCTTCAAATCTTACTACATATTAGGTAAGTAGTAATAAAACAATGGTAAATACAAGAACTAATTGATTGTTGGCTTGCTGTGAGTAATTCGTTGATAATGATAGTCTCTACAATTCTGTTTGATTAAATTTTCTGCTTCTTTTTCTTGGGACTAAGGGTGTGGTCTAATTGCAAGCTGTTAGCTAGTAGCTAGAAGAGTGTTATTTAAGAAGAGTTGGTTAACAGCGATTGATGATTTACGAGGTCAGAGCGACATGGCAATAAAATAGCTAAGTAAATGATGGTTCACAACATGAACTATTGACATTCCGGCGATAATGTATGTAGGTACGCAATATTTATCCATCGGTTATTAGCTTGCCATGTGACCAAGCCCAAATTTAAGTCGAATTAATAAAATCACAAATTCCAGATCCGCAAAAGGAAATGATGATATTATAATATCTTGTTATAAAGACATGTGACATCTACCAATCCGCACTGGGCCCGCGTGGTAGATTATAGCCCTTCCCCTCTCATAGAGAGGCCTGTGTCCCAGCAGTGGGAACATTAATACGCTGATGATAATGTTATAGGTAATATATAAGTTATCTAACAACCTGGTAAGCCTACGTCATTCTTAGTAGATTATAGTTAGCTTTTTCTGCTTTGCACAAGAATGTCATTACATAATTTAAATATTATACAAAAAGTCCTCAAAGGGAGGCCCTGCCCCGCCACTTTCCAAAAAATATTTGCGTTGGGGAGGTTAATTTAAATATGTAATTGGAAAAATACTCTGTTCCATTTTCCTTAAAACCACGTGACGTGACGAAATACTAAAGAATGCAGTCATATACCACCATATACCAAACGATGGTTCTGCCACAATGAAGATTAACTCCGTAATTACACAGATTGGATCGCGACAACACTGATAAGAGATGTTTGTCGGAGATAAAGAAATATCCAAGTTCAAAACTTGTTCTGAACACTGGAGGCTAAAGATAACTGTATATTTTTATAGCTCTCTTCAACGCATTGTATCTTTAATTTGATTTTACTACTAGATTAATTAATTAATGGGACATAAAAAAATGATTTGTAGCTCGGAAGCACACGCTGGTAATGAAATGGATGTCAATCGAACGATTGATTTTTTATTGTTTTTTTCCGTATTGCGCTATACTATTGTATGACTTGGGAAATCCTATTTAGGAGATGACTAAGCTTTCTTCTGTAATTAACCGACTTCTTTTCAACCTGACGTCAACTGTCTATTGTCAATACCCTAACTACTTTTTTTTAGTCGGTTAAAAACAAGCCCAAAAAAAAACTGTTCTAGATACAAATCATAGATGCAGCTTCTTGTGAATATGTACTAAATCGCAATAGTATATTGCGACAGAAAAACAGTACAGTCGATCATTCTGATAGCATTTCACAAGTAGCGATTAGCTCATCGTGCATCGTTACAAGATGTGCTGAGATTAATGGATGCTGTACGGTTTAATCACGATAGTACGTGTAGTCTAGTACACTCTACCTATAGTGAATGGAACCAGAACAAAGGGGAATCGTACGGGTAGCGTAGTATTAGCTCTGTTTGTCACAGATAGGTGGTTTGCCTACTATAAACGTAGGTAGAGGAACGTTCAATAAGGTAGACATAAAATTGTGGGTACGTGATGTTGAGAAATGAGGAAAATGTCGTGAGGAAAGTTTTGAGTATGAATGTGGAAAGGTATAAAAGTAGAGGAAGAACAAATAAACTATGGATGGACTGTGTGAAGGATGATATGGCAAGTAAGGAGGTTTCTTACGAGATGGCGAGTAGTAGAGAAGTATAGAAGAAGAAGACATGCTGCGCCGACCCCAAAATTAATTGGGATAAGGCAGGGGAATGACAAAAGTTGCGGAAAATTTGATAAGTTTGAAATCTAGAATATGCTGATTTCTCTAATAAATTAGTCGCGAAGTTCAGTAACATTGCCAACATTATGAATGTTGAAATGTTGAGAGTTATTCAATTCAGTTAGATAATTTGACATCAAGGTGTCACACACAGCCGGAACCGCGTTATTTTGTATGAAAACATGAAATGACAAAGAGATCCATCCCTTGCATAATCCTTTGACCTACAGCAATAAATATTATTCGTAAAGATAGTTGGAAGGCAAATTAGGTTTATGTAGTAAATTTCGAAGAGTTATTATAACATAAATAGCACATTACTTCGAACTACATTACTCAACCATGCCATAAAATGGCGAAAGAGGAAATAGAGACCATAACTTTACCTTACGACTGTGAAACTTGCCGTAATTATAACTGGCATTCCTATCAATCGATTTACGATGAGAAAAGGAAGATAAAGAGTATCAGTCTGCTTAATAAAAATCAACGACCTACAACGTTACCCGTATAGGGGTTTAATTATATAAAACGCTGAAATATATAAAACGAGGGAGGGGCATACATGTGGGCCCACTACCAGACAAATACCTGTGAGCGAGTACTTAACTAAAATAACAAAAATAATCAATAGCGCACATAATCTTGCATTAGAAAGATTGAGCGTTATTGTTGATGTATTAAACTTAAGATTGCATGAGGAATTTTTTTTTTTTTAATTTTGGTTATGTTTTAGAGTTAGATGGAAAGCCCTAAAGAAAAGTTTAAAGCATCATCAGTTTATAATAACCGGTTAACGCACAGAGTTCATTTTTGTACATAAAAATAATGTCTCTTTCATTTTCATTCAGCAATATTAAAATGGTTAAGCTATTTATTATAATGGTTTAAAGCGTATAACGGTTAATCAATATTATGGGTTACACGTCTACCGGTTAACCTTTTACCCTAATTAATCGGTCCCTGATAAAAATCTTAAATTCATACTTTACTGACAGACAACGAAAATGTATTCTAAACCTGCTGAAGCTGGGTCAAGGAGCATAAGATCTTGTGCAAGAGTCCTTAGAACACTAAGGAAGGATTTTTTGGAAACACTCCCATAAAGGGTGTAAATAAACCCAAAAAATTAAAAACTTCATTACAAACTCTGAGAACCCTCTCAGAGTTTGTAATGAAGTTTGTAATTTTTTGACGATGAGAATTTCCATCGGACACATGGCTCTTAGCTACAACATAAGCTTATAGACCGTTAAAAAATAAGGCCACCGTTAGAAAAACATAAACTTCTCCCGAATATGCTTGGGAGACGAATTAAAAACTGTAGTTTTTTATCAATACATGGAAGAAGACCTGGTCATCTGCCTTTTGACTGCAGACAAAGTGGCATATGAAATGCTACTTTATTTTCAGAAGAGAAGATCAAGTTTAGATTAAACAAAAAAGGTGAAAACGTGGATGTGCTTTTGGTGTAAGGGAGGGCCTTAAGCTGGATATGCATGTATAATACCTATATCGACAGTGATTGTAAGGAAGTTATATACAGTGAAGTGAACGGATTTCGTCGCAGTTATAAAACACCAAGGTTGTTGCAAAGAGAGTAAATAATAGCGTAAGGTTGGACGTGATTGCAATTTGCAGGTTTCAAAGATTCAATAAATTGATATATAAGGTCTTAATAGACGATATTTTGTACCTAGAATTGAGAATGTTCTTAAAACTATGTATTTATTTTATTTATGCTCGGGTTCTGAAGGATTGAACCTTGAAACAAAGCAAGTTTCAAGGTTTCTTTAGTAACCGTGATAAGTAGGATGAATAGTCTTTGGTCAGTTATAGTGCGAGCATATTTAATTAAAATAGTTGTAACAGTTATTCATAATAATAGGCACCTACCATGAGCAATGATGTCATGACTCCTCATTGAAATGAGAAGGTATTTGTAAGGAAAGCTATGGATGGATTGTATAGTTTTGAATAGGTTGCTCAGTTCTTCAAATAATACTAGATATTTACAGCATTCCTACTAAGTAAATGATTAAAGTAGATTATGTAGGTACCTCATTATTGGACGCTTCTCAAATATTTAAGTAAAGAAGTCATTTTTATATAGGTAAGTAAATGAAGACAATACTTGGTAATATAGACGGGTTATTCCAAATTCATTAAATATTTAGGTAGACAAAATGACTAGTGGTTCAAGATACAAACAGCTGCTATTTTTACGAACCACATTAAGGCACATACCTAGTCTATTTTTATATCTTAAATGCTAAATTCAGACTATACGTGGTCAACGCGTTTTGATTGCGTTCTTGTGTTTATAGAGGTGATAAAACGCGTGTCGCCCATTCGACGCCTTACCAAAGTGAGCTGATTTAAAAAAGATTTAAACACCATCAATCGGGTACACATCTACATCCCAAGCAGCTTCTGATAAATCCCATAGGTACTATCGAGGACACTCCCGCCTGATCACCACTAAGCTAATTTTTGCTTGCACTTAAAACATAGAAATGCTCTCTATCCCCGCCCCGTTGACTTGATAATAAATAATTAATGAAAAAAATACCGATCGGCGACACATGCCAAACGAGAGTTATTGTTATTTTGCGGCACAAAGTTGACGCTTTCCTAATAGGCCTACAGTTTAAGGTGGAGTGGCTCGGCGCCTCCGCATGACTTAAGCGAAAAAATTTTTAACTGATCAGTCGGAAAAGACCCTGACTATACCTATTGGGAATCTGAATACCAAATTGCCGGACCTGAGGATCGAACTCAAGACTATCCTAGCAGTCGAGCTTGCTAGATGAAAGGTATATATAGGACAAGTAATATACAGGGTGTAAACCACCTCATCACGAAACCGTCAATCAAGCATTCTGTACATCAAAATAACTAGTAACTTTATGCAAAAATGATTGCTGGGAAACGACTTTTTTTTTTTGGGGTGAAAAATCATGTTTTGTGGTAGAACTCAAAGTAACGCACTTAAAACATTGTGCTGATGCATGGATTGAATAGTACGGGGGTAGTGGAGGTGTTTAAAAATCTTACATTAAAAACTTGTATTTCAAAAAAAAAGTTGTCATAAAGTTGGAACGTTGACCCCCAATATCTCCGTAACTAGAAGGTTCCCAGGTATGGTATAGAACAAAAAAATGATCGCAATGATGTGGAGAACAATCGCAAAGACGAGGAGAACAAGGACCTTTCGGCTTCGTTAAGAGGTGTTTTACACCCTTCAGAAAAGTAAAAGAAAAAACAAGAGAAACTCACCATAACTACCACTTGCCATACGTGGGGTTCTTGAACGACGACGTAGGTGGTTTGTACAGGGGGTTCTCTCCCGTACAGTCTTCAGCGTCAATGTTCTGGTACTGAGGGTCGTTTAGCGGTACCGGAGGCACCGTGTTGAGGTGCTTCCAGAGCATCAGCCCGCCTACTGCTGCCACCACTGCTACGACGGCTAGGACTCCCAGGATGATTGGCACTGAGGGAGATAAGGCAGATTGAAGATACGGTTTGAAGAAGTTGGAGAACATTTTGACTATATTAAGCGGCGGTTTATAAGACAGATTTATACCTAAGAGAGACGGTATACACATCCTGCAATCGTTTTAAAAACATTTCAAATTTCTATAAAAAATTTCAACAGGAGAACTTCACTTTTCTTTTGTATTGTTTTCAGTGATAGACGAAAGGACTGAAGCTTCATCTGACTAAATATTTAGCTACTTTTTAGCTAAAAACCGATACTTCCGTCGGTCACTAGTACAATAACAAGGTTTTAGTAATTGTGTGTCTATTTTCTGGTGTAATACTACTAATCGTACTTTTGTTATTTTTAAGCAAGTCAATGCTTAAGTATACTGAAATTTCTTTACACAAAGATCTTGCCGCAACAGCACAATCTTCAAAAAATTGCATTGGAATAATTAGATTTTGACATGCAGCTGCTCTTTCAAAACATGTAGTATTTTTAATAACCCTGCTAAGATGAAACGCCCTTGTGCCAATTAACTCCACAGCGATGCTCGAACAAAGATGATTCTAAAGATGTTCCAATAAACAAGACTTCAGCAAAAGGTTGGGGAAAACACATGACGAATGTCATCACTTTTCGAGACAACTCATCAGCCAAACATGAACTTTCCTCATGTTAAACACAATGCAAACAAATAAACATCCCATAATGAATTGTAAAGCTGTTTCATTGTATACCAGTTTAGCCCACTGCCCACTTTTCCCTTTAGTTTGCCAAAACAATACTGGTGTACCGGTACTTGAGTATTTATTATGTGGGCAAAGAAACTGCAAATATCACGTTGGTACCAGGTACACAGGGTGTAAGCAACCTCATCACGAAGCCGTCAACCAAGCATTCTGTACATCAAACTAAGTAACTATACGCAAAAATTATTGCTGGGAAACGACTTTTTTTTTGGGGTGAAAAATCATATTTTGTGGTAGAACTCAATCTAACGCACTCAAAACATTGTGCTGACGGATGGATTGAATAGTACGGGGGTCGTGGAGGTGTTTTTTTTAAAACAAGTATTTAAAAAAAAGTTGCCATTAAGTTGGAACTTTGACCCCCAATATCTCCGTAACTAAAAGGTTATGGTGTAGAACAAAAAAATGATCGCAATGATGAGGAGAACAAGTGCCGATCGGCTTCGTTAAGAGGTGTTTTACACCCTTTATTAGATGGAATTAACTGGTGAATAACCCTTATCTATCTATGTAGTGTATTTAGGAGCCGATTGGCTGGGCATAAAACTGTTGCGAGTAGGAAATAGTTTATGTGTATAACTTCATGATAGACTACAAGAGTTTGACAGAAACTTTGTCAGCCTTATAAAGGGTGTAAAACACCTCTTAACGAAGCCGAAAGGCACTTGTTCTCCACATCATTGCGATCAGTTTTTTGTTCTACACCATACCTGGGAACCTTTTAGTTACGGAGATATTGGGGGTAAAAGTTCCAACTTTTTGACAACTTTATTTTTAAAAACAAGTTTTTAATGTAAGATTTTTACTTTAAAACACCTCCACGACCCCCGTACTATTCAATTCATCCATCAGCACAATGTTTTGAATGCGTTACATTGAGTTCTACCACAAAACATGATTTTTCACCCCAAACAAAAAGCCGTTTCCCAGCAATAATTTTTGCGTAAAGTTACTTAGTTTGATGTACAGAATGCTTGGTTGACGGCTTCGTGATAGTTTACACCCTGTATACTAATGTGAGTGAGTTTCGTAAAAGGTCTTCTTTTATACATCAGAAAAAAACGGATTTCTAGGTTTAAAGCTTTGGGCTAGTCGTTGTTGACTCAGTCAGTGAATCAGGACTTTCATTTTCATATGTTTTGATCCATGCTCATGACTTATATAAGAAGGCATTTGCCATGCAGTAGGTCAGTGATAGTCTGGTATTATATTGCATTATTTTACGTTATAATAAAATAAACAGTAAATTTCCTTTTGTGGGAGTAATAGCGATAAGTGGTATCAGACAGTTATCATCCCACTCTAGTCGTAAAAGCTGGGTAAAAGGGACTCTGTTATACCAACACGTCATACTTAAAAATACCATGGCTTTATAAGGAAATGGCGTTTGTGGGTTCGAATCTGCCTACTGTGTTCCTTTAGGCAAGTTTATAAACACTGCTAGGTTACTTAAGGCGACTACAGGAGCTAAATTAGCAACTCTAATTGTGGTGGTTCAAATTTCGTTTAATTAGAATAAAGTTCTAATCAGCTTGCACTACAAAGTGGTTGTTACATCAGTCACTGCGAGCCGAATAGTGCGAAATGAGTAGTTTTTTTTCGATTTACAAAAAATCTATTGATTGGACTAAAAAAATAAAACAATATAATGCTAAAATGTTGCTTGTAGAATTATTTGCCAAAAAATCAGAATGATCGCATGTATTTGAGTATGGTTTTTACTCGTTAAAAGATTTTTTTAGAGATATGTTCGTGATTTTTTTTATCGAGTAAAATTTGTTGCATTATGTTTTCAAAACACTATCATACTAGCATATATCCTGAAGAATATCATATATTTTTCTGGTTTTATTTATTGCAGTGAATCATATGCTTTTTTGCATTATAAAACTCGCGTTTAGCTCCTGTGAGCCCCTTAACACTGCTGGACCAAATCGAAGATTAAATTCGTAAGATTTGCTCTTACCTAAGGTCGCTGTAAGTGTCCGTACCACTCCATACTGAGAAGAATGAGCTCACATCTTCCTCATGGAAATGTTTTAAGATTTTCAGTCAACAATATCATTCAATTACCATTGTCAACGGATCATACGAGGGATTTGACGACCCGAATGTCGCCGCGGTAGTGAGGCTGCCTTACGTTCTTAGGGTCCCGGGTTCGAATCCCAGTAGGAGCAAATGTTTGTGTGATGAGCATGGACATTTGTTTCCGAGTCATGGATGTTTAAATGTAAAATAAGTATGTATTTACAAACAAAAAGTATCTATGTAGTATATCAACTATCTGGTGACCACGACAGAAGCCTCGTTGCTTAGTGTGGCACTAGATGGCGCTGTGTGTAATGTCCAGCGATGTTATTATTATTATTTAAATCTTTAGTCCTCCTCAAAAAGTTAGCTAACAAAAAGTACACTCTCAAAACCGCAGAGTATTTTCAATATGAAATCAATGAGTGTCGTTTGGTATGATTACTAATATATGACTTTTGTTTACTCAATAATAAACAGGGGATTCACTTATAGGGTTATTTATTCAGACTGGCTTTTTATTTGTACAGTTGAAGTATTTGTTTATCTTTCGACAAAGGGACGTAAAAAGGGTTTGACGGCAAAAACTAGTGATTCAGTAAGCTGTTTATAATGACTGTCTGTCGCCCCCTTATCTTCGAATGTTGTCATATCAGTGGTGAGTAAATATTTTCATAATGTGATATAATTTTCTAGGTCAGAAACAATATTAGTAATTTACCACAAATATACCATTTTTCGTCGACATTGTATCAACCCGGAGACTACATTAATGTCCGGTTGATGGCTTGCCCCCTTTTATAGGGAACTAAGACATGACGCCAGATGTGAGTGTTCTGGAAACTTCCACCTCTCTGCCTAACCCTTCGCCACAAGTGCCACGACCGTTTATTTAAATATGTTTGGATCTAACTTTGGTATGTTAGTACCTATCAATTTTGGTATAGAGCTAAGTTATTCAAAACTGGCTCTACCCTTGTAGGTAATGTATTTTACAACACATTTGCTCGTAAAGGGTCTCTTATTTCACCAATTTCAATATTGTAATGTATCTCATTACGTACTTGTGCTGTAAAGTAAAATGCACGGTTTATACTTTTTTAAATCTTAGCAAAGAGTTTTTATGTCAGAAAAGTGGTCAACACTTTATGAATAAAATTAACTTTGGGAGATGAAATATAACAAATAAACATTTAATTCTTTAATTTAATTAATTTTGACAATAAATTACAACCATTTATCTGTAAAAAAAACACAAAAATATTAATTTACTTTATTAGTAATACTGGCTGTTTTTTGTGTCTGCCTTAATTTGTGAACAAGTAAAAATTATTCCGCGCGCTTTTTCTTTTCGCTGTATTGTTTTTATTTATTTCCTCGCAAATATGTTATAAAACGTCGTATGACATACGTGCGCTTTGATACTTACAGCCTCTGCTTTTTTATCGCCCTCGCTTACGGCTCGGGCAAGCAATATCGCCTCGGCTGTAATTTTCAACTTACCGCACTTATATCATAATGTACTATTACCTATACGTAATGGTTCGCGGGTAAACCACAGCAGATAATACACGCAAAACAAAAACAACTAAATAACTGCAAGGAGGTATACAACAACCTTTGTAGTTACACGTTAACATAGAGTTTCCTGCCATATGGGACAGTTTCACGACACAAAACTATATGTAACATACTCGTATTATAATAATAAATAAACGATGCTAGTGGACATGATTGTTTTAATAACAACGATAGAACAAGACCAAATGATAAATGTAATTATGTTTGTTCTAAGAAAGACCGATATGCAGCTGGTGCTGCAGCGCATATATTTGTTTTGTCATGTCAAAAGGCTGGAAATATTGAACACATCTGTGTAAATTCAAATGTATCCAAACTTAAGAAAAGACTCTATACCTTAACTTTTAAAGTTTGTTTTTGTATGGAGAAGTTATATGTAGTACGTGGAATTAAAAATTACTTTTTCATTCATAAGAAGCTGATTGTTCGAAAGTGACGCAAATAAGATACGAAATGACATGGAATTTGTTGTGTGGCCATTTCATAACTGAATCGTTCTTAATTAACGTTAATTTTGTTTACCTACATTGTAATAAACTGTTCTGACAGACATATTAATTGAAATAATTTATCATTAGGTAACTTATTCGAGTTTTTTTGTTGCAGTTTAGCGCTACCGGCAACTATCAAGTTGCCGGTATCAAGTTATACGTATATTTTCATCAGTTATTGGCATATGACAAAGGGTGACTGCTTTTCCTCTTCAGAACATAACATCACGCTTGTAATCTCCGAAGCGTTAGGCAGAGGTGTATCTAATAGTACACCCACATTTCGCCACTTAAGTTGAAGTCACATGTAATAGGGGGTGATCCTATTGCCATCAACCGTGGTCAATTCCAGACTGCCTGGCTGCTATTGAGAAATTCCTGATAGAAAAACCCATTGACACTTTGCCCGACCCGGGAATCGAACCCAGGACTTCATGCTCAGCAGTCGCGCTTGCGACCATTAGGCCGACGAGGCAGTTCTCTTCAGAACTTTGTTAAAATTCAAAGTGGTGTTTCTAGGTTCTTATTTGATGGATGATCTGTCGCTACTTTTCAACAGAATCATGATAAATAAAATGCTCCTTACCTTTCGTATCAGCAACCACAGCTCCAGCAATGATTTCATTACAGTGAGTCACCATCATCACATAAATTCCAGTCTCATCTTGTTTAGCGAAGAACTGCAACTGACCACAATCGTCGATAGTCTCGTTGCATCTCACCCAGACTTTTCTGTTCTGGTCATCCCTCTCATTGGTCAAAGATTCATTGTACCGTTCCATGGTCAGAGAATGTATGCACTTGTCACAATCTCCGTAGCTGTTGTTGAAGAGACAGTCCTCACACTCGCTGGCGATGACGTTGCAGAGGCCTGCACAGTTGTTCTCCTCGTCGAAGTACTGAGAGCCTTCTCGGTCTGGGTAGCAGACGCAGGTCTCGCATGGACCACACTCGCCGTTGCCATAACAATCTGCCTGGAAATGGTTGGTTGTGAGATATACGAACATGAAGATTAAAGTGGAGATTATGCAAGGTGTTTTTTATATCTAATAACTCTAGGGTATCAAAGAATCAACTGGCAAATGTATTATTTTTCAATTGTCATTTTTATTTGTTTTGTTTTTTTCATACCATTATTTTTCTTAATTCGACACGATTATTAATGTTAAACACCCTTACGTGAAATACGACAACATCGCATTTTCTTAGGTTTAAGAGTGATTAATATTGGTTTGAATGAAAATGAATTACTCAATTAAACTTAGATTATTTATGATTGATGATATCTTCGAAACTATGCATTTTTGGACCACATATTGTAGGAATTTTTGTATTATTTTTACTTATAGAATGGCCATATCAAAACAACACGTTGCCCTTACCTCAAGGTTCACAAATAGTACTGGAAGAGTATGACGACACTTATGATCGCCATAATGATTCGAGGTTTAGTATTTATTTTCAATAGGATTTGAAACTTACATCGTTTTTAGGATTCAGTGAGCATGGATTTATATCTCCTCGTTTTTCGGGACAATTTTTCTTTTCCTTGTCACAATAATCGCCCTCCCTGTTGAAGAAAATTACTTGTTATGACATTGCGAGCTGGTACATTTAAAAGGTATAACAGTTTCAAAGGCTAGCTTAGTGCCTTTTTTGTTCAGTGTTTTTTAGAATGGCTGCGTTGGTTACAGTTAGGTTTTGCTTAAGATTGAGCAAGATTATTATCATTGAAAGATCTGGTCAATTGTAATTACGCAAATTTACATGCAAAGACTCGAAGTAGGACAATGCCAAGAGCTATGAAATATATGCAGATCATTATGCGGAAGAAATAGATAAATTAATTGAGCACAAAAAGTTTTTAAAAATAATTTAAAACGTAGCAACAGCAGAATCGATTGTATTCAGCTCTACTAGACCTAAATACGTATGCTAGGGATTCTTTAACCGTGAACGGGTTATTGATAATAATCAGGAATTTTACGGTTATCGGTCCATTGCTGGCGAACATCCTATGGCCGTATCAGTATGTGAAGGCATTGTCCGTTATGTTATTACACTTAAAGGTATAAGTAATTGGTAGTTGAAACTATTTGCAAGGCTTGCATACTGATTTCGTGCTTACATTCAAAATGGATAGAAATTGTTTCATAATTTTCTCACTCAGATGCACATATGTAGTTCTATTTCAAAATTCAGGTCCAATACCAAGGTTTTCATCTCTGTGAATATTATGTCTTTTGGTGTAATACCTACTAGTAATCTTACATTTATTATTTATAAACAACTCGATGCTCGGACTTAATTCCACAATTTAAGGTATTCTCTACCAGTCAACCTTTGGGTATAGGTAAACATAGTGATAAAGGTACAAAAAAATGTCTAAATAACTAAGTTCTTGTAAACGAGAATTTATATACGAATCGAAAGATCTTGCCGCTACAGCCAGTCTTAAAAAAATTGCATTAGATTAATTAGATTTTGACATGCAGCAGCGGCTCTTACAAATTGCTCATATAAAACATGGAGTATTTTTAATAACCGCTGCTATTAAGATGAAAGGCCCTTGTGCCACAATTAACTCCACAGCGATGCTCGAACAAAGATGTTTTTGTCGGGTTGAACTTAAATATTTACTGGCGATAGAATTTATTTGCGAAATTCAACCTTAACACGTGGCATTACGACAGATGTTGCTGGTTGGATTTAGTCGTGTTATGCTTTATTGTGCCGACATATCGATGAATTAGGTTTACCTTTGCTTCGTGAACTTGATATGTAAACTAAGTTTGATCGTTGCATGTCTTCAACTGTCTTGCCTGCTTTAGTTTTTCTATCCAGTAACCAGTATTATACATCAGTATGATTGTGTGGTAGACTGGGAGTTGTTACTTTACGACAGTTTGTGAAGCTAAATAAGTTTATTATGTTCACGAGCTGTGATTTTACGAGCGGTTTAGTATTTTGTTTGGCTTCGTTCAAAGTGCTAGGTTTCGCTCATTTACTTTCTTCAACTTTGATTTTACTATAGTCATCTATTACATTTCGTGTTTATAAACAGAGTGTCTATGTTTTACACCACCCTGAGTTTTGTAGGATAATGCTGAACGGTACCAAGATCCTGTTTATTATTTGAATTGAAATTGACTAAGTAGGCACGAACATTTCTGTTTTTACTATTCCTATGATATTAAGTTTCTTCAAGTGTACTTTTAGCACGTTTTAAGTAAATTTATTCAACGTCTGCTAAAAGACCGTAATTTGTTGGTTTTCGTTTAATTGTACGAACACGTCATGTTTTCCTTGATTTGCAAAGTAAAATTTTATTTCAATGTCGTTTTTTCTTCTGATTAAGTATTACGACTTTAACTAAAAGGTTAAATTTGAAATTTGCTGAATAAGGTTGTTTTTGCATGTTTGGGAGTAATTAATACTCTTGATGACTTTGTTAAAGCCTTTACAAAATTACACTGAACATTTTTGAACCTTAATGCTGCGTTTCCACCAGAGATGAGTAAGAGAATGCGTAGCGAGAGATATTTTAATCAACATACAACCTAGCACTGGCCTGCAAATTGCAAAAAAACGTAAGAAAATTTGAATTTCACGGGCTACCCTGACGCTTTCACCTTAACAACAACTGCTTAAGTTTATTTCAATTCAGAAAACTATAGACACAAAAGCAATACATACCATCCCGGGTCACAAGTGCAGAGCCCACAAGAGAAGTTCCCTTTCTTACAAAACGGCAAGTTCCTCTCCACTTTCTGACTGCACTTGCAGGCACACGCCACGAAGTACTTTATGCGAGCTTCTTCCTCCAGACCCACGTTGACCGTCACTTCCAGAGACTCTGCGAGTCCTCCCGTAGCGTTGCAGAACTCCAAAGTAGGGGTAGCTTCGATGGTGAAGACACAGGTGGTCCCTGAACACTCTGGGTCAGACTGCTTCAAGTCAATGTTGTAGGTTTGCGTCGTATGCACGATCCTCAGCTCTGGCTGCAAAAGTTTATATACGTCAGGAAGTTTAACAATAACTAGGGTTTAACGAGAATGGATTGCGCTATTATTTAGAGGATGTGGATTCTGGATAGGATTTATACTCGTGTATGCGTAGTGACTCAGCTCAAGTTAGCTGGGATATCCTTCAAATCAATATTATTGTGCAGCTGTGTTTTTGGACTGGGCCCAAATTTAGACTCCGTGGCTGCTAGTGTTGCTACTGAGTAGTGTCTGATGGAAAAACCCAATTACACTTTGTCCAGGACTTTATGCAGTTGCGTTTGCGACCACAAGAGCAACGAGGCAGTCCACGGAAACAGACAGACAGATTTATAAATATACTAGCGGCCCGTCCCGGCTTCGCACGGGTTGGGTAATTTTTTTTTTTTGTTTTATTGTAAATCCTTTAGTCCACCAAATAGATGAATATAATCTGATATAATCTAATTTACCATAGCAGCGCCATCTATTGATTACTTACTCAACCCAGTCGAAAGGTATCGACATCTGTTAGAATCATTTGGAGTTAACAGATAATTGTGACTGTCAAATAATAACAGACAAATAATTAGCAATAAATTAAAATTGCGACTATAATTTGAGATTTAAACTATCCTATCTCTCAAGTTGGATCGAACTGCACATGGTGTGCGAATTTTATTATAATCGAGGACAAACATTGTGACACGAGATTTATATATATTAAGAAGATTATGTGATACTAACAATTGGACACGCTAAATGAAAGTTTATTTAAAGTATTTAAACACCGCAAGCAGTAAGCTTATCAACAAAGTGACACCTATTGTAGTATAAAAAGGCAACATGGTTTGTATTGAAAACAAAGAATTGCATTAACAAAATTGTTTTGCTTTTTCAAATTCAAACAGCATTGCCTAAGTATATTACTTAATAACTAGGTTTTACGCGGAATGTACACACGGGAACGTTCTAAACGTAGTATTATAACACTCGGGGATAATGCAGCTTCCCGTTAGTGAAAGAGTTTTTGGAGTCGGATCAGTAGTTCTGAAGATTACCCCCTACTTTCAAACTTTAAACTTTACCGCTTTGTAATATTAGTAAACACACATCAAAAAAAGTTTGCGATCACTTTGAAAAATCGAAATCTTATAATCTCTTTTTTATAAAAAATTGTTTTATTTTTAATTTCAAACAGGGTATTTCAATATAAAAAACACAACAAATAATTTTTTCTTGACAAAACTCAATTTTTTTTTTTTTTTTAATTGAATAGTGATCACAAACTTTTTTTGATGTGTGTACATAGATAATATCTTCGAAAAGTGGACTTGACTTTCAGTGTCTAATCTGATTCACCCCAATATTTGTCGTTTTTTAAACAATTAAATAACATCTACCTAAGCTACTGTTAGATGGGTTGTCAGACTTTCGTTATTCTAAATACCCGACTATCATAATCGTATGGACTACACGACTATTAAAACGTAATTATAATTATAGTATCATTATTTAAGCATAGTCTGCCGTAATTATGACAATTATTATAATTGTTATAATTATTTCAAAGGGAACAGTTATGGAAGAGATACTGAGGCTAATTTTTAAATTGTTGAGACGTATAGCTGTTAGAATGATACGTCAGGTATTTGCTTCCCCGTGTTTGCTACCGTTATGGAGATGGAAAGTTAAACAAAGATGGAGCATTATTAATTATAGCTGGGAAAGTCTTTGACCTCCTGTGACATCATTATAGCTGACGTTACCGTATGGGTTCCGTATGGGGTTCGGGCTATTAAGAGGGAAAAGGGCCTGCGAGGTAGCTATTTGAAGAAACGATTGCTATCGCAACCCTTGTTCCCTCTTAAAGATTCGCTAAAACGGTTTCATGCGATTATAACTTATTGATCGAAGGATTATAAAATGTATTTTTGCTTTGTCTCTCAACTCTCAATAAAAATAACGTTCCAGTTTGAAATGTAACGCATTGTTCCCCAATGTCTTATCATAAATATTACATGCTTTATCTGATCTGACATTTTTTTTCGCCCAACACCTGCGATATTTATTTGTCTGGTCTTAATTTAAAACTGTCGTGTATTATAATATCCTCACGTACATACGTTGGTACTTGTTATACAGTTTTAGTCATTCTTACCATCTGTGCCCTTACGATAATGCGCTGTGAAATCAACGTTAGCTTTAACAACCATATCATATTTGTAAGCAAGAATCAATTTAGGTTAATTGTCAGTATTTGTTGCACTAAATACATTAAATGAATCATGGGTAAAACTTATTTTGTAGTTGTCATGTTAGGTTTTTAAAAGATGTTTGTCTATAACATTAGTTTTATCATGCTTTTACGTAAGTGTCAACAAGTCAAGTAAAGTAACAGCTATTATTAGTCTTTTCTATTATTACATACTATTGTTAGATCATTCTTGACATTCGTTGACCTTAAGTCTGTCACTTGAGATCTTCTTGGGCGATCCAATCATCATCACTTTTGAGCATCCGAATATTTGTGTTCGGTAATAATTGGGCGAAAAACATTTTTTTTTCAGGGAAATTACGTCGTTCCCTCTCTTAGAGAGGAGGCCGGTGTCCCAGCAGTGGGAACATTAATAGGCTGATGATGATGAAGTCGTTATAAAGAATATAAAGTTTTCGGCTGAAAACAAAATTAGGAAAGGCCCTTACCTTCTTCTGCTTACTCTTTGCCGAATAGCGGATGTCAATTTTGTCAGGCCCACTGTTCTTGAGGATCAGATTTCTCTCAGCGTACAGCGGGTTGATGTCTACTCCTGGCTTGTCAGGGGCTTCCTCTTTCGTTACGGTGTACTCCCGGTTATTAGGACAAAATTCATCTCCTGGAGAGAACGCGCAGTGCGACGACTGTAAACAAAGAAATAAAGATTAAATTAAAGATGACTTGGAACTTATCGTAGGTTTCTTTATTTTATAAGGTCGCGCTTATTCCAAACGTTTAGTGGATTTTTGACTGTTTTTAAATGTTGGATTAAAGTTGTTTTTTTTTCATACATTTAACACTATAATATGGTCACAATCGGCGGTCGACTGTACGTTTTGTGTGTGAACACGGCCTAATGAAAAAGATAACTACACGGCTCTGCTATCTGCTATAATCAAGTTGAATCTAAGCAAACTTACAATATCCCCAGCCCGTAGCACTCCTTCTTTTGCGAAATGTTAACAGCGAAAATAGAAATTTAACCGACCCCACGGCGTATAGTTTCAAGAAGGTGTGTTAGGTTATAAAGTATTTATTATATTCTAGTTGAGACACCAGATTGTAACAGTGTCCAGTTGAGGACATACTAATCGAAAGTACAAATCGTACAGCCGTGCCGTTTGCTGTCCCGTTTTCTACCATGTATAATGTATATAGGAGGCAGGTGTGTTTGAAAGTGTGGAATCGGTGTAAAGGACTTGAATAAGTTTTGGCACTGTGCCTTTTTAAATGCAAATTGAGTTTTTTTTTTAAACATTAGTTTGGTTACGGGTTTTTTATTTTGTGCCAGCTGCTAAGTCACTGTGGCCAGTAAAAGCTTCCCAGTTTATTTAAGTATATTCATACAGTATACATAAGAATAAATAGGTAACAACAACTTGTTATTTATCATGTCTAAACCTCTGAATAAATGCAACAGCAAATTATAACCCTTTCAAATAACATTAATTATCCTTTGTCCACATTAAACATTATGTCATTTTGCCACCTTATAAGTCTTGCTTGCCTACTAGTATATCTATTTACACAACATAAATCTAAAATAGTAAGCCAATTAGAACCATATATTATGGACAAAGGAATGTGCTAGTCTGCCATATAGTGCTTGGTGTATATAATTTTGCTATATACAGTGTGTAGTTGTTCCTAGACATGCAATTATACAAATTGCAACGTAAAATGACGCTGTGCAGATTCAAACTGGTTGAAATCACTAACAATGTTAATGCGTTAACTGGATGTGACAAGGGCGTGAAATTTGTTTTAAGTAGAGCGTGCCGTGCAAGACTGTTTTAATCCTTGTCATTTTGTGCAGAAGGCTATGGTTTTTTTAGTAGTTTAGCTGTTACGTTTGTCACTGTTTCAATAAAAGATTTCACGAGTTACCAACAAAATAATGAAGAGGTTACCATGCTATGCAAATTTTTCTTAAGTCATAATTGTTCTGTTGACAGTATATTGTCATATATGGTAATTAAAACTGCGTTTCTTATCAAGAGGGTCTTGAAAACAGGTCCGAGGCGATAGTTGGCACAAGGCAAGAGACGTTCGTCGTTAATGTCATTAACTGGCCACCCGAATATAAACGAGACACGTATTTTAGGTTGATAGCCGAAGACGCTTATAGGCATATAAAATGCCGTATTAATTTTGGAGTTGTGAACAAGAAAAAAAGGCGTTTATTTTTCTTTTGTTTTTGTTCGTCAATCAATGCTACCGGATCACTATTCTGTAACTATACATGGCATTCATTACATTCCTAAATGATAAACACCCGTATTAGAAATAAATGTTTTAGTTAATTGGTGTCTGTATTTCTGATTCATTTATTTGTTACATTTCGTCTTTCTGGCAATTGTCTGATATGCTCAGAATGTTTATTTCTAATAATTGCTGAGCAATATTAAATGTTATAACTACCACCAACCACAAAAGGCATATCCGGTCAATATATTTCCATGTATAATGCGTAGCCTGGCGCCAACGGTCGACTCGCTCAGTAATGATCAAGTTGGCAGCTTGCTTAACACCAAGTACATACATACGCTACCTGCCTTCATTAAACACATTGTGGACTATGGAGTATGGTGTGGTGTATGAAGGACGTATTATAATCGATGGTAAAGCACAAGTAAATATAGTCAGGTATTCATTGTAAAGTTGTAAACAGATACTTGATATTGCTAGTATGCTACCTGGTTTTGCGAGATGATAAATTATCGACGGTTGTTATATATAGGTTGTTTTGTAAGTCGATTTGCGTACTGCGTTTTCCGATTATGTAAGCGATTTGCGATTTTGCCGCGGGGGTTTAAAGGTTCTCGATTCTTGATGCATCGATTTTGATTTGGTAGCTCTGTGCAATTGGTTTTTGCTGCCGGACATTTCATGGAATTTCAAAACACATGGTTGGTACAGTTCAAATAACCAAGGAATTTGGTGAAAGAAAATGATTTCTATGGATTCTGTTTCAAGCTGTTTATTTGTGTCACAGTTTTCAATAGGTTCATAAGTACCTATGGTAATTTAACACAAGTCATTAAGCATTAATTAGTTGTACACGTCATTAAAGATTTCTTCGTGTGAATAAGTGCATTATTAACGAAGTACCCAAACGATTGGGTTATTTTAATTAATCGCCCTTTATTGCCCACGGGCTTATTACAAATTAATGTAGAACTAATTTATGAGAGTAAGTTAGAAATGGACGTAAACTAAGTAAGTATAGCCCATGTTTATCCGTTCCAGATAATTATAATGCAAGAAACGATGGGTGTGGGGTTCGACGCCTACGCAAAAAATACTACGTAAGGAATGTGGTTTCAACAGGATAGGTATAAAGAACATTATTATAATAACATTCTTTTGTGGGGAGATTTTATATTAACTGGTAGGAAATATGTGATCATTGTCAATGAATAATTTTCAGTTCTCATTATTTTTTATGGTACGACGTGTGCTCAGGGCCGAACTTAGAAACTCGAGCGGGGAAAAGAAAAACAAAAACATGGTGCATCGACCCCAAGTAATATTGAACCAAGGAGTCCTGCCAGGCAGATAGAAAAAGAACAAAGCTATTCGGCAAATCACATTTTTTGCCGTTTCAATTCAGTAACAGAATTTACCTGGGGGTCTAAAATCCAATTATCCTAAATACGATTACGCTAAAGCGTCCAGTAGGGCTATTTCGTATCTCTGTTGACAGCTCGAAATGATAGTAACTGGGCTCAGTGTACATCAATTTACGGTCAAAAGGTTAGTTTTTTATTATGTATGATCCTTTTAGTCACCGTAAAGTGATATCCACTCAGTGTGATACGTAATACCAATATTATGACATTCACGGTTGTCATCAAAGTTCGGTGTACAACCGAAGCTTGATAGTCACTGGATATCAGAAAGATACGTAATAGCCTTGCTGATCATCTTAAAATAAGTCAAACAAAATAATTTCTTCGTGTAATTGTGCAAAAAGACCATGACTACCTTCCCATGGTCTATCTATAGTTAAACGTATATACGCTTAAAGGGATCTCAGAAACCAGTTCGATAGCCGAGAACCTAGTTAAATTATCGAGTGCTTGAAAATACCAATATGGGCATAATTGGCATGTCTCATGATAGAGCAGTATCTTTACTAAGTCAATGTAGTTTGTTCCTTAAGAATTTAGGGCAGAAAAAAATGATATTCTTTCTCTGCGGCAGTCACGAAGTAGTGAAGTACCGTAGCTCATTATTTTAAGGCAATAAACCTTTAATAGTCGTTAGTGCATACGAAACAGTGCCTGTGGGTGTCACAATAGTAGCACAGATCTTGACGATCGCTCTGAGCTGATCTAACCGATACCCCATATTTCGCCTGAATGTGCGAGTAAGATAGCAATACTTACTATAAAATTACGGAAGTAGGTTTTGAGTAGTGTTGTACCCACTTAACTAAGGAAAATCGACTAACTAAAAGTTTGACAGATATTTTAGAAGCGTCAATATGATTGATGAATACCCAGTAAATTACTGGTATAATAATTAACAAATAAATTAACGTTAATAGCTTTAAATGCCATGATAAAATTCTTGACTCGGCCTTATCGCTGTGGTTTGTGTTGGGCCATTGTTGACGAACACTACGGAAATAGACTATCGGTTGATATGGTTTGTTTATTGCATCTATTGAACACTTGATTTGTGGAATTACGAAGAATCTAACTGAGGGTTAGTTTTCTTATGAGTTTTAGAAGAAAGACAACTTCGATAAAAATTTGTTTGACAGTTCAATTGTTATGCTTGTTGCAAAAGCGGTAATCGAGAAACAATCGACTATTTTCGAATAACTCGTCTATTACTTGGACCCTTGCACATTCCTAGCTAAAACATGTGGGCGTCAGGCGATATGACTGCCTATAGAAAGGTTGTCTCCCTGTTGCGACATCACTGGCCACTCTAACCAGTTTTAACGTAAATAAAAATAATAAACATATGAGTGTTGAATCTGATTATGTTGTTCTGTTGTGGAGTTTTGGCGTTGAGATCAATAGAAACTTGATTGATGATGCTCGAAAAAACCTAATTCAATTTGGATAAAATTGTTTCTCTTCTTCAGAAATGAAATGTATTGTTTCTCTGCTTCAGAAAGGAAATGTAATGTATTATTTCATTTATGATATTGTTGATATACGAATATTAAAAGAGCAGAAGAACATACAAGTCAAACCCTTATTAATAGAAGACAAAAAGATATTGTTCGTCCTAAATAATGAGATCACCCGCATCATGTTTTCTTGGTAATCCCACACCATTTGAGTCATTTTTGTGGTGATATTTCTATAAATTATATTCTTAGAATATATTTTAGTACGCCTTAGGGAAGTATTTTCTGCGCTGTTTGTCAATCAAGTGTCACAAGCTGTTTTTTGATCCAATTAAAATATTATTTCTTGGCTTGAGTGATTAAGCATCACCTGACACCTTTATTTTAGCTGCGGTGTAAAAACACGATTTATTTCGGTTTTGTCGACACCTCGTTAATGTTTGACTTAAAATGGTGCCATTACCGTCTGTTTGTTTAAAAGTCAAGTTAAACACGACCATGCATTTGTTCACAGCAGTCCGCATTCCAATACAAACGATTATTGTTTTTAAACTTCTTGGCTATCCTAATTACAAATTCTGTGTTTTGCTGATTTGAACATTTTGGCACGGCGCGTACTGTCACGTACGGCAGCCAACAAAGAAAAAAAAACAGTTCAGAAGCGTTGACATACATTCGTTTTTAAAAATAAAAGACATGACGTGTATCTGGTTCTTCCTATATTCTGTGACACCGAGGTCAACGCACTTTGAGTGAATTTCAAAAGAATTGCAAAAAAGTTGGAAGTCCCACAGACTTGTAAACAAGTTTGTAGAAAAATCAATGAGTTGCTGGCTGAAATCCAAATAGTTGAGCATCACACTATTTTTCTTGTCTTTCCGGTTAAATAAAGTTTCCCCACTTTCCGATCAATGTATCAATCAATACAGGAAATATTACCATGGGATATGGGTTTTTAACATGTAGTATTCTATTGGAAAAGTGCCAAATCATAATAGAAAAAGTAACGACAAAACAGACATTCCTAAGCCTAATATCATCGCAAATTATTCAACAGGAGTCAAGACAAAGGGAAGAAACTCGTAAGCAAGAAGTTATTTTCAAGAATTAAAATAAAACAAAGTTTAAGAGTAAACCAGTGTCGCAATGCAAGTATTCCAAAGAGAGGATACGAATGCAGGGATTAAGTATCATCAAGATATCTTCAAGAGACTTTTATTAAACTAGAATGTTTGCAGTTTGGAGTTGGTGCCAACTTTATAGTGGGCTGTGGCCTTTTTGTTATGGACTGAAGTATTCAGTTTCCGGACCTAAGTAATAAAAGATATGTGAAGATTTTTGAGTGGTGTACAAATATGCAGACATATCGTGTTAATAGCATAGCAAGTAGAAGTGATTTCAATATGTTTAAAGATTACCTACGTACATGTGAATGATTTGGAAATGATTTTCCGATTGTGGAGTGGAGTGTGGAGATAGTAGTAAAATTTTTGACGGCACGGTTGGCGCAGTGGCTGAGCGATAGGCTGCGCGCTGCGTGTCGCGTGTTCGATCCCGCACGGAACAAATATTTGTATAGGTAACCTACAAGTTTCTCCAGGTCTGGCTTGTTGTGTAAATGTTTGTTAACGCATCCACGATACTTGTGAAATTCTTAATCTTGTAGGTATTTTGTTATTAAACTACATATTTACGGTTTTCAGATTTTTCCCTTTACATGTGCTGTAAGACATTACTTCACGCCTAATTTCATTATTCTAGGTCAACGGGAACTACCATATAGGTTTTCGACCCAAAACCTATAGGGTACTTCCGGTTGACCTAGATTTGTTAATTTTGGTTAAAAGCAAGGTCTTACAGCACAAGTAAAGGGATAACTTCGAAAAAAAAAAATTGGTACCTACTTAATAAGTCTTCGCGAAAATCTAAATTTGTCCATATCTTTTTATCGTGTTGACTCAGAACCTTGATTTATTATACACCTAATAGGGCCTGTAGACCTCAGTATCTGGTATAAATATCAACTTGCTAGGTCCACCCGTTCCTGAGAATATCGGTGGTGACACACGGACAGACAGACGGACTAGAGAGTGATCTTATAAGGGTTCCTTTTTTTACCTTTTGAGGTACGCCTAAAAATATCCTATCCCTAAAAATATGCGAGGACTTACTCAGACTTTGTTTGACAATTGGTGCAAGTGATTAATTTTTTCAACGGAATCTGAGCGCTCCTAGCCTAAACAGCTTAGATCCTAACCTAGACAAAGTGACATTGTATCAGCCGACGATGGAAAAAAAAAGTATCCGATTGACATCAACAAACGAAAATCTTACAGGTAATTATGCTGTTGCAAGTTCTTGTTGGAATGCATTACTCTTGGAAAGCGAATGCCTCATGGGTCAGCTTGATCAAGCAATCTTTACATAACAATTAGCTAAGTTCATGTCTATTGTGATACCAATATAGTAATGATATTCATTAAAACTTGATTAGGAAAGTGCAGTATCGGATAAGAGAATACGAAAGAGCAAAGTTTATCGATTGTAATTGATTATTATAGATAACACAATGACGTCTCGTGTCACGAAATGCATTGTTAGGTTTATTTTAAACGGCTTCTGTAAAATTAAATTTATTAATGGGCGTATTAATACCCATCAATGATAGTTTGTGTAAAAAATGAACCTATTTAGTTGTCTAATTTGTCTATAGATTGCGTTGGTTGATAAAAGGCTCTAAAAACTAAAGGAATTCAAACGTATACGTAACCAATACAATTCTGTTGCGCCATCATGCTAATTAATATTGAGAGGAACATAATTATCGTCCGATACATTAATTAAAATTGATTTCGTAATTGAAAAGATTCCATGATTTTAAATACTTAATATTAGATTCATATTAAATAGACATCGTATTGGAAGTACGTAGGTACTATGGATAGTGGTGTCTGTCTCATTGAAAGCTAAATGATGGTTCTCGAATTTCCCAATACTATGTCGGTGCCTTTGGTGTCTGTTAGTTGATCCATGTATGTGGAAGGCCATCCGTACTGCCTAAGTGCCTACGCGTATGAATCCATCCTTCAGCATCGACTAGCTGCAGGGCCCCACTATTGCATTAAAGTAAGCGAATAACCAGATGTAGATAGACAACGTTGCTCTTCACATTAATAAGTCGCAATTACTCTACCAGTCAGCTACAACTTCAGATTTAAGGGCATGATAAATTAACTGACCCAAACTGAACTATGAAGAATCAACTTCATTAACACTGCAGTACTGATGAGAGATCCACGGTAATAAACTACTGTGCCCAGTGTGGCCAGACACTCAATTATACCTAGACAGCTGTAAGATTGCGTTATCATGAGCAACTGTGCAACTGTGAAATAACATGCCCTTTGTAATACCAATTTTTAAAGGTAAAGCTTGCGCAACGAATGTTAACATGAAAAAATGAGATGTTTTACGCGCTCGTGTTAAAATCTTTAAAACATGTTAATAGGTAAGTGGAGCGCCTGTTAATTGCATTGATTGATATGCAATGGGATCTTTTAATTTTTCACGCGCACCCATTTTTGGGTGTTCAGTTTATTTTTGTTTTAATCAGCAGTAATTAGCTGTGGCGAGGTGGGTCTGATTTCTTGTTCGAAAGCTGTGCGGTGGTCTTATTTTGTATGGGAAATGTACCTACTTTTTACCTTCACGTACATAATGTAGCGCGTCTATTTATGACTACCAAGATGTTATGATACCCTGTGTTGTAACCAGTCAGACAATACTGAGGAGAACCAGTTGTTGTTGGATTGTAGGCGACGAAATTGTGAACTCTGTTGTAGATTTGTAACACTTTGAACTGTACGCCTTCGTGCCTTTGTTTGCTTGAAAAGTGCTTTATGCTTGATTACTGCTTAACAATCGGTGCTCAAACTATAAATCTATTATTTTCACTAATATTGCTGAAATAAAATTGTCTCTATCAGTCTTTCGAAAACCTAGTAAAGTGCACAATGCATGCAAATTCTGCAGAGCAGGAGAAAAATGGTCTACACTGATTTGACATTTAAAACACAAAAACTACAGTCTTTTCCGACCAAAGAGTCGTGCTAATTTAATGGTTGTTCGCAAGATTCTTAGTTGAGTCGAGTTATTTCGTAATTAGTCGGTGCATTTCATGTCATGGTCAGGCGGGCAGTCCTGCACAACTCTGTCGCTAAAAAGTTTAGATCGATGCAGTTTTAAATCGATTACTTTGCGATGCTGATACTAATCGAGTTTTTTTGAGATTTTTTGGCGTATAGTTGATCACTACACCAACTCCGTGCCGAGCCGGAGTTTGGATTTGTGCCCCCTACTACATGATACTCAAACATACTTAATTGATGGAATTTGGGTGTACTATTGCGTATATCTCAGCCTAACCCTTCGGGTAGTTTAAGTAATACTGAACCATAGTCCTTAGTGTATAGAGTCCAAAGTATAAAAGGGTAAGGGCGTCACAGGTATTAATATGGAGGGGCTTATATCGTTAAACACATTATGTGCATGAAACCAAGTGAAAGACCGAAGCCAACAAAATAAAAGTGTCAGATTACGACAAACACAGCTTTGTTTTCTAAGTAAAACTAATGATTGATTAGACTTGGCTTCAATACAACGTTAAGTGGGCATCAATATGGATAGAAGTCAAGATTCGTAATTTATTGCTTAGATTTTGTTGTAAAAAGTTTGTTACAAGATGAGCTCAATTTATTGGACCAGTTTACTTTCACTGGTTTTTTTTTATTAACATAAGGGGAAATTAGATTGTGTTGACCTTTTAAGTTGTAATAGAAGAATCCGATTTAAATGATTTGCTTTAAGAAAAAAACCCATATGCAAACTGACAATTATGTTCAAGAATCCACCTAAGAACCTATGCATGCTAATATCTACTAAGGTATATTGGGGTTACACAAAGCCATGTGAGAGTGTAACTAATTTAATTTAAGTGCCTTGGTGCAAACCGTTTCTGAAATAAACAAGGTAAACACCGCGTTAATTTGTTTCAAGAAATCATCAGAAAAAACTGGACCGTGTTCCTTAAAATATGGTATCAATGAATTGAGAAATAGATAACGAAATGTCAGCTTACTTAAGCATAAACTGATAAACGAGCGTAATTTCCAAATAAATCGTTACGATAATTCTTATAGGCATTTAAGACATGGGACCCCTGACTGGAAATTTGAGTCAAGCCTGACCTTTTTATATGATCTGTGTCATTCTTGTGGGCCATATGTGAGTGGCTCCAAATGTCAGGTGTCGTGGTTCAAGCCCATTCAGAATACCAACATTACCCAACGATCAGTAACCCCATCAATCAATCATTCAGAGGTTATGATTATCCTCAATTTAAAGTATAAGTAACAAAAGGGTAACTTGGATCCAATGATATTTCGAAAGCATGTAAAGTTCATGCAAATAATTGTAAAACATATTTTTAAAGTGACAAAAAGTAATTGGGATTGCGTATGTTCACAACTTATTACTTTAGCAATGATTGATGACAGTGGCGTGTGTTTCATCAAGTGCGTTTTAACGGTTCCCCCGATTACATTGACGTGCATGAAAATTGTGTAACATTTTAATGTATAAAACATGCCCAGATATAGGTCAACGGGTTGTATTTATAATTTCTCAGAATGGTGTGATTGCGCGGATGTTTGCTGGGTGTGTGCACTTCATTGCGCCTCATGTGTACTTAACACTTAACTGGAAGTTCATTCGAGATGAATTACATTGTATTGTATCGATATTATTTGATTTGTTTATGGAACCAATTTAGAAGTCTAGGAATTTTTATATCCGTTGTAATATTTTCATGGGAACCGAGTGTAAAATTAGCGCAGCTCTTTATTTACTTTAATTAAAATGTCTTCTACGGCTAGTCATCATTCGCTGAGCGGAAAGACCATTTTATTCGCGCTTTGTGCGTACGTGATTGACCGCAGGTAACTTACCACGTTACGCTTGAGATTTGTCTTATTGTGGTTTTTATATTTCTAACTAGAAGGAGGTCCTTCCTGAGTTTTAGAGCTAGTAAACTGAAATTGTTTTAAATTAATATTTCAGGAAAAGTTTGTCGAATGATCATAACTGCTAGCGAGCTAACTAACGTAATTTCAGAGATATCGTCGTTTTAATCAGACGCGCCGAAACGAATGCTAACGGGCAAATTGTTGGACATAGGTGGTAGTCTAGAATTAGGACCCGTTGAAACTTCATGGGATAAATTACTGCTCTCATATACGAAGTAAAAGACCAGTTCCTTACTGTGTGTCATCCTTCACATTTCGCTATCATAACTTCAAAAGCTATCCATTTCAGGTTATCTTGATTGCACTGAAACGCCATTGCGTCTGCATCCATATCATTATGCTCCGTTACTAATATAATCTTTCATTTAAATTCGAATGCCGTTATTCCTTTAAGAAAAGGATGAATGGCACGGAGCCAAACGGTATAAAGCATTTATGGCAAAAATAACAATGGTATAAGGTACTCGTACATTTACATGACTGTTTTGTGGTTTTATACAGCATGTTTTAGACGGAAATATGTGTGGTCATACTTATTAAGGGTGTGGCCGACTAGCAGACTGAACCATTTTCTGCATGGGATTACCATCGTAAATGCGAAAAAAATATAAGCTGTCCCATGCTGGGCCATAAAGTAGGAATTTAAGTTTTGAATGGGACAGCATTTTTTTGTCGTAAGGGCAGAGGCAGAGAAAGACCAAGGTAACGATGGATGGATTGTGTGAGGAATGAGAAAAAGAGAAAAAGGAGTTCATTATAGCGTGACGGTTGACAGATGAGAATGGAAGAAAAATAAGAATATGATTAAATTTAATAATCCATTGTTACAGACATTTACTTAACCTAGTTTAGCATTATGACAAAATCGTAACAAGTGAAATTTTAACAAAATAGTTAGAAAGCAGAGGTCCTCAAACTAGGCTGTGCCTGTATCTTGCGGGCCGGAGTTTCGTTTACTTAAAATTAGAACACATTTCTTAATGTGATAAATGCTTGGGTAAGAGGAATACTTTTTTACAAACAAAAAGAAAAAATCCAAATGATATTACAATAATAAAAAGAAGTAATGAGTAAAAAATAAAGAATTCCAATGTCGTGTGAGAGAGTGGTGTGTGTGTATGTATGTGTGTGTGTGTGTGCGCGCGCAGATGTGTGGGTTTGTAGTTATTTGATGTTTTAAGATTTCTTCCGTCTCTTCATATGTCAGTTTATCAAACCATTTTATTATAGTTTTCCTGCATGAAAAGTTGCTCATGTCTTTAATGTCGCAGCTTTTATAACTGACTATTAGATATATGGATATGCGAGTAATATGGGCATGAAAAATGTGTAGCGCCGACCACAAGTAGCATGGGATAAGGGCAGCTAGATGATGATGACTATGTTGCTTCCAAGGATAAAGTTGATCAGTTTGATGGACTGGACCACAGTCTTAAATATGTCCACAGATTTCCGTTTCACGCTGTATACTGATTGGGAAGACCTAAGTTAGTACCTAACACAGTGCAACTAACTCTTAATGGCTTAAGGCTAGACTTGCACTTGGAATTCTTGTGACGTCACTCTTTCGTGTCTCAGTCTTGTTGGCGACGGGTTTGCAGTAACTAATTTATTGCTCTTACTGCAA
The DNA here is from genome assembly GCA_963853795.1 of Xestia rhomboidea. Lineage (NCBI taxonomy): Eukaryota > Metazoa > Arthropoda > Insecta > Lepidoptera > Noctuidae > Xestia > Xestia rhomboidea. The sequence continues at coordinate 6,066,348 of OY970764.1, read as the reverse complement.
TTGCTGTTGCAAGTTGCTTGCTTTTTATTGTTTGTTGTAAATTAAACTTATTTCTAGATTTTGTTAATGTTTTCGTCAGCTTTTCATCAGTGTCTTTTTTAAGTCTTGGTCAGTGGGGTTTTCGTCATACCTTGTTAATTTTAAGTTAAGTTTTTTTTTCCTTGTCTGCTCTATCCCACTCCTGGCCAAAAGGCGCTTGGACTTCTTCCATTAAATTACCCCTTAAAAGCTTAAATATATCATATTTTCCGACAATTTTACCGTTAATGTTATTAGCTGTTAGTTTTTATATAAAAAGTAGTTTGTTCTGAGCAGCGGATATTGGAAAATGGGGTTGCGCAGGAAATTCGTGTATCGATCGCTATTCAAAGGCACTTCACCTGATTGTGTGTTGTCAGCTTAATGAAGATTTTCTACTTATAATACATATTGTTTATAGGAATATTGACTCTCGAGACACTGGAAAATATAGTTCTTATGAAGGACAAACTGTGAATATTGGGTTTCCTTCACTCGCACTTACTATGCTATAGCTGATACTCAAATTGACCAATTTGTCATAAAACTAACTAGCAAAATGTGATCATGCTGTTAAGTTTAGAACTTTATCCTTTTCGATCCTGAAGAGGTTTTTTATCTTAAGAATGTGAGAACATTCATGATTTTCGTAAAAAAGTAGAAGCGATAAACGCATGCTTGGACTCTGACTAAGCATAGTAACTACATGATCCTGTCTTGAAATTTACTAAATAAACCAAATAGCTATAAAAGCAGAGATTTTAAGTGTTTACTTCGCTTAGTTCATTGAAATTAGTGAGTTCGAAGTTCACACTTGAATGACAGCCCTGTCGAGTTCTTTGATAAGATTCGTGTTTTGGGTACAAAAAAGTTGTTATCTCATTTTGTTCCTTTGGTTTTTTTTTACTATTGGAATACTTCTGTGTTTATTGTATTATAGTGTTAATGGCGGTAAATATTTTTGAAGAATTGTGTTAAAACGTAAACATATTGTTTTGGACTCGACCACGACCGTTAACACTTCTGAAATAAATAGGAGGGTACTTCAATTGGGTTGAGTAAACAAAAATTAAATTTAATTCAAACATGTGCCCACATGTAATTTAGACATCTAGGTATTTTTATGAACTTGTCTTGTAAATATTGTACAAATGTTGGATGAACAATCAGCTTCATTATAGAAGGGACCAAATGTGTTTATTGGTCAGGGTTCATTCATTTATAATTAGCTTTTACCAGCGACTTCGCCCGCTTGGTGGCCGGAAATTATTCCAGGGGAGTAAGACTGTACGTGTCCCTGGAATATAAAGCATCGTATGTCCTAGTTCCTAAGTTCATGGTCTATAGCTGCTGTGAAATCCAATCAGCAGTTACTGCGTGAAAATATAAATACTGACAGGGATACATAATTACTTTCGAATCTTAATAAATAAGTTCCTGCACACACAAAAGGTCACATTTTGTGTGTCCGTTTGAAAAATTATGTAATCAACAGAAGAATATGATTTCGTCATGATTTAGAGTTAAGTATACCCCGATGAATCAGCAAAGATAATTAAATAAAAAAGTTAAATGGAAGTTGAACGAGGAAGTTCCGCAGGCAAGAGTTCAAATAAAGATTAATAAATATTTTTAAAAATATATGAGGAAGTGTACCATCTAGGTATATAAGTGATCAATTTATTTTCAGGGTCCCGTACATCAAAAGGTTAAAAAGGAACCCATATAAGATCACTCTCTTGTCCGTCTGTCACCACCGATTTTCTCAGGAATATACCTGTGACCTGTCTATCTTTCCGTTGCGTCATCAACAGAGTTTTTATACCTAACTACATAAACTTATAATATGTGCTGTCCTTTTTTTTTTTTTTTTTTAGGATGGCAAATCATCAAATGACTTCTCCCGCTCTGGGCTGAGCAGGAGGGAGTGTCAGACTTTTACTGACTAAAACCCATCCATGTTCCTTCCTCGCCCTTTGTGTTCCGGGGCCACGGTATCTCTTTCGAATAGTCCCGCAGCCCCGGCAGGCTTCGGTCCTTGCGGACCCCTTCCCTATTGCTGACTCTCTTTGAGGCGCGCGTGGAACACGAACGCGCCGTCGACACGGCCTGTCGTCATGAGACGTACGGACGGCGAGCTAGCCCATAGCTCCCCGTCCACAGGCCCGCGCCTACGGTGGCCGGAAGCCACCACGTGGCCCCCGACGCCCGGGGCGTCTCCCGCGGCGGCCGGGACGTGAGGATATCTCCCTCTCACGTTCCGCCACCTCCTTCGCTAGCATGACTGCTTCGCAGAAGGAGGTGACGGCGTCCCATTCCGTCTCGCTCCGGACCATGGCACGAACCAGGGCCGGGAGCGAGAGGTCGCCGCCGCCGATCGCCACCTCGAGGACACGGCGGTGCTCCACCCAAGCGGGGCACACCTCCACAGTGTGCTCCACCGTGTCCTCCGGCCTATCCTCACAGTGATAGCACCCGGGCGTTTCCTCCCGCCCGATTCGGTGCAGGAACTTACCGAAACATCCGTGTCCGGTAAGAACCTGCGTCAGGCGGAAGGTGAGGACGCCGTGGCGTCTCTCCAGCCACTCCTCAATATGTGCTGTCCTGACCTTGACTTTTCCGCCATCATATTTACATTATGGTTAATTAATGTACTTATGGTCTATAACATAAACTGACATCGGTCAGTTGCCAAAGAGGAAAAAAAACGCCCTCCTTCCGACTCAATCTTAGTCACCAACTCATGACACGGGACCCAAAGGAAGTGATCTATTCGTGGCCATGACCTGTTATGTACCGACTTCCACTTCCGCTCCAATAAGATTCGTAGGTAAGTAGATCGAAATGCAGTCGCTTCTCAAATTATACCGGTACTTATACATGCAATTTCTTAGAACTCCACTAAGTCATCTACAGGTGATTGCTATAAAAGTAAATGGCGGGTCTGCAAGTCATGAAAACTTTGGCAGAAGCAGGCAATGTACCTGCCTCAAATCTGACTCCAAGAAAGGGGTAGAGCTAACTAGATGCTATGATGCTACTATAAATATTCCCATGAAAGGTTTGCCATTTTATCTGAAATTTAGGTCTTAACTTTAGTTACGTATGAATTATGATTGATTGAATGTGAGCCCGCTATAAAAGCGTGTCGCACGATGTATGATCGATGTACCACTCCTATTTCTCGGATAACATAATCCAAAGTAACGCAGGTTTGGTCTAAAACAACGAATATCTATATCTAAGATAGAAAAGGGGGCGACGGGGGGGAGGCGGGGGGGGGGGGTAAAGGCCCGAAAACCAACTGCATGCACACACTAGTTCAAACTCCTTAAGGCCAGGATCGTCCAATCGACCTGTTTTTGGTTGAGTCTTAAGGTATGAAATAGTCGTTATTTTAATCCACAAAAAACATATGTTGATCATGAACTGTTCTTGATTCATGATCTCAAAACACGATAATTATTACTTCTCTCGATCATAAAAACATGCATAGGTAAGTTTATAACTTTTTTTCAAGTTTACTTTAAGATTATTAACTAAAAATACACTGAAAAATAAGAAATTACATTGTCTACATTATTCTGATTTTACTTTTTAAAAATATGTCTTATATTATGTCTTATTTTTATTCTAATAAATTAAAGACCACTCATTTCGCACTATTCGGCCCGCAGTGACCGACGTAACAACCACTTTGTAGTGCAAGCTGATTAGAACTTTATTCTAACAGTATTTCAAACGAAGTTTGAATCACCATAAATAGAGTTGCTAATTTTAGAAGATCCTGGCCTTTTTTTTTTGGATGGGAAATCATTTAATGACTCTTCCCGCTCTGGGCGGAGCAGGAGGGAGTGTCAGACTTTTACTGACTAAAACCCATTGATGTTCCTTCATCGCCCTTTGTGTTCCGGGGCCAAGGTATCTTTTTCGAATAGTCCCCTGGCCTTAAGTAGCAACCTGGACAGCTCTGTCGTTTGATATGGAACTCTTTGAACAGCCTGCGTGCTCAAGTTGGCCGCTGCCGATCCAATTTGGCTGGATGAGGTATAATCGACCCTTCTTGGATACAATGCGAACGTGGAGCCCCAACACAGGATATACCACACCTCTCCTGCCCGTCTCTTGCACATCTAATTAGGTACTCCCTCCAGTAGGGCTATTACGTATCTCTGTTGACAGCTCGAAATGATAGTAACTGGGCTCAGTGTCCATCAATTAACTGTCAAAAGGTTAGTTTCATATTATGTTAGTCACCGTAAAGTGATATCCACTCAGTGTGAAACGTAATACCAATATTATGACATTCACGGTTTTCATCAAAGTTCGGTGTACAACCGAAGCTTGATAGTCACTGGATATCAGAAAGATACGTAATAGCCCTGCTGGACTTGAATAGGGCAAAGGACAGAGTTCTACTATACCTATGAAGTTGTCTGAAGCTTTGATCATACCATACACACATTTCGTGGAATGATAGATATTTTCAAAATAAAGCCAACCTCGCTAAGGTTTATTGACGCATTACTCCGTAGAATATTTACATAACACCTATCCTTTATGTACCAACTATCCATATGCATAAGTTCGAGGATTACTGCACAAATTATTTGCATTTTAATGCGTCTTCATTGGTTCTTCAGAGCCTGAGGATGTATTGTTCATAATTGTATGTACAGAGATTTAATTTAGCTAAGATGTCTTTGGTTGTGATTCAGAAAGATAGGTACTGGTATTTATCATTTTTGAGAGGACAATAAGGCAATAAATCGTGTAAATATCTGGTGTGGCTAATATGACTAGACTATATACTGGGTTTTTCTAGTGCAGTTTTTCAATGAGGTAACTACATATTTGTCATCACAACTAAAGGAAGTAGTAAACACATCGTCTATTTCATAATTTAAAGACATGGCCTAAATTGTTGGGTCTGTCTAGTTCTAGAAGTATGAAATTTTGCTCTAAGGCCTTCTTTAGAGCATAATTTCATACTTCTAGAAATTCCATTCGAAAAACATCCCTCGGTATATCTAATAGTATGGGCCACATTTCGACAGTTATGTTTGAGTCCCATGGCTCGCTATCGGGCGCAAATCCTGACTCCGTGATGGCTGCTACTGAGAAATTCCTGTTGGAAAAACCCAATAACACTTTGCCCGACCCGGGAATCAAAACCTATGACCTCATGGTCAGCAGTCATGCTTGCGATCACTAGACCAACAATGCAGTGAAACTAATATACCTAGGTACTGAAATTAATATCATAAGTATTGAGACAGATACTAAAAGCTACAAAGTTTCAATACGAGAGCTATCGACAATAGCGTCAATTGAGTGTTAAGGTCATTGGCAGCCAGTATACTATGTATATCTGACCACTACAGACTTAAATCAATCACTTCCCCTGTAAGTGTCTATATTTCCCGCGACAATGTTTGATCTTGGTTACATTACTGAAAAGAAAGTGAAGGTTCGTTCAATAAAAGTCGATAGTTTATTATCCTTTGATTAAAAAGGTCTTTGTTTACGACAAAAGCATCATATAAGCAGGTATGTTTCATACTGTTGATGATCAAAAATAGATTTTCTCGGTCGGTCAGTAAGTATTTACGTTCATTGAATCAATTGTTTCCTTCCGCTCTGCCTGATTTCTGACATCTCAGTTTTTTTGTCTTTGATCAATTTATTGCTCTCTTCAATGTCGTGATGGCCGTTTAAGTTCCCCTTAATGGTAGAATTATGAAATTTTTTACGAACTCTAAGCGAGAAACGGGCATTGGATTATTACCTAGTTTATTTATAATTAAATTCTTATTTTTTACGTTCATACAACCAACGGTTATTTTGTAATATTCTTCTCGTAATCACCTATTTAAAGACATTTCATTAAAGTTAATTGCTTTCTTTAAAAGTGTCAATGTGGTTATCGGAATCTGGGTTCATAACATTAATTTGGTTGTGTCATAATTATAAACGGCTATTTATTCGTAAATATAAATTTATGTTGCTCGTTGATTAGATTCGGATGGAAAGCTGTTAATAACTTCTATTAGGTACGTATAAAATTATAATATTGTTTATATCTCTAACTGGTTGTCTTCCTTGGATTTTCCATAAACGATTTTTCTCGGAAGTTATTAAGTTTGTAATGAGTGTAGCGTAGAATTATCAATTTACACAATTGTTTGTGTTGACGAAACGTTTTGATGTAATTATGCTAATGAATATTGAAGATTGATTGATACCTATATATATAAAGGTTATGGAACTAACAAGTCCAGAATTTCTGATTAGAGCCTTGACTGTCAATCAAGGATCATATCAGAATTATTAAGTAGCTATATACCTATATACTCGTAGGTAATATCTTTGCCTGTGTGTTTAATAGGTACATAATGTAGATGTTTCCTAATAAACCAATTAAGTTAATTTAATTAGTGCTTACGAAACTTATTATACTTACTATTATTTATGTGCGCGGCAGGTATTTGGGAATCTTATTAGCTAACAAGAAAATAAATAAATAAGAACAGAATAAATATAAACCTTAATATTCTTTCAAGCCTGGCATTATTCCGTAGAACCCGTTAATTATTCGGTTATTCGACGAAATAATTTTGAATAACCATACCATAACCAATTCAAAATTATCTCGTCGATTAAAACTAAGTACCTACCAAATACAAAGAATATTTTGGAAAGACAGGATATGAATTTAAATACAGAAGTGTCCGTTAAACGGAGATGGGGAATATTTTGAGTTGAAGCGTGACCGGTTTCTTCCTCATTTAAATGCATATAAAATAAGGAACTACGTTCCAATAAAAAAAATACACTTACCCCAAGATCTTTACACCATTCACCACCGCACCTGACACATTCATCGCAAGAAAACTTGTTTTCTTCTTGCAGACATACGTTTCCGAAAACTTTTTGTACCGAAATTAGCACTATCACAAAAAACCACACACTAGCCATAGTTCTCATTTTTAATTGAGAAATTATTAAGAATATGAACACTAAAGAAATACAATGATAACTAACGTCAGAAAAAAAAATGGAGGCTTAATTTTTTGCTTTATTTTTCTTTTTAAATTCGAATTCGAAGACGCGATATCGAGTTCGAAATCCAAAATGCGCGCGGTCGGCTGAACGAATGGGCACAGACTGTAGGTAGTGTACGAACGAACTATTGTCAGACGTGTTCACCCGCGAGCGAGATGAATCATAGCAATGCGCGGGCGTGTGAGGGAAAATTCGCGGAAATCACACTTTACGTGAGCGTCTCAAGATGTCGTAATAAATTGAATTCGTTGGGAAGTAATATTTGGTGGCTGTTTTGAGTACGTCTTTTTTATTAAGGGTAGGACATAACACGGTTTTTTTTTAAATAAAGTCCTTAGATTTGGTAGAAAATACCCACAAAAATGATGTTTTTGTTTGTTGTCAGTTCATCATCATCTAGCTAGCCTTTTCTCAACTATGCTGGGTCGGCTTCCAGTCTTTCCAAATGCAGCTGAATACCTTGTGGTCGGTTGACCTACAATAATTATTCACAAACGAAAAATTATTGTGACATTGTGTCTTTTTCGTCGTGTAAAAATTAATCAAGGAGTTTTATTATAATTAACCTTCTTGAATTACGTTTTTGTAAATCCTACAGTTTTTGGAAAAAAACCTATTTCCTTTATTCACTTAATGTATACGTAGGTACTGATTAGGTATTTTACATTTTGATATGCCTAGGTACATTAATATAAGACAATAATTAAGTATTACTAATAGACTTGAGGAAGTTCGATTTAATAAGGAAGCTAAGCGAGTCAGTAGGCATTCTGGTTTGAAATATGTAGTTACATACTTAGGGGTCTGAATTAAGGAAAGTGTACCTACTAAGCGCTTTACAGACATTATTTTCAGCCAATAAGTGGGGAACTAGGTACCTAGTTAGTGTCTAAACTAAAACATAATCCCCGAAGGGTTGGGTTGGTGAACCCATGGTGTACTTAATAGTGCACCTGAGTACATCGACCATACACGTAAGTATAAAGGCGTAGTGGCTAAGGGATTGGCTTCTGTGTTTAATTCCCACACTGAATAAATATTAATATGGCCACAAAATAAATAGGCAATACTGGATGTCTATAATAAAGTTGGGCTATGTTCTACGTGGTCCTAGATCTAGTTTCTTTGTGGCACATCAAAAGAGAGTCAAAGTTTCTACATCAGTGAGTTTGAAGGCAAGCCCTCGTTCGTTCCGAAGAACCGACTTCGATGGCTACCTGCTAGGGACCAAGTGAGCTTTTGCTCTGTTCCTCGAGAGCAGGGCACCCCCACTAGGGACGAAGAGAATTTTCGCTCTCTTCGTCGAAACTGGGAGAACCTGCTGGGGACGAATAGAACGTGCTCACTTCGTCGAGAGCAAGCACCTGCTAGGGACGAAGAGAACTACTCTCTTCGTCGTAAGCAGGACAGGTAAGGATTACCCCCCCTCCTGTGCGGGCATCACCTCATCCACGCGGCGGCGACGAGAAGGAGGATGAATTCTCAGTGCGCGGTGGCGGCGGACGGGATTCGGTGGAATTAGGGTAGCTCCACTCCTGCCACTACTTTACTGCGTAGAAAAGGACTCCCCATTAGGACTTCATCGCGTTTGTATCTATACAACACAAGGAAAACACCGATAGCGCGATGTAGTATTTTCGTATAATAAACCACAATATAGCGCAAAATTATAAACAGTTTATCATTAATGTTCATTATTAAGTGTTTGTTTAATATTAAAACTGATTAATTTCAATGAATTAGGTTGTTTAATGTAAATAGTAGACGAAATCTCGTTTTAAATGTTTCATGAGCGACAGTAATGCCATCTTGTATTGGTATGAGACACCACATGTTGTTTTTATTTTTGTTGTTTTCGTTTAATTATAGATTATATACGTTTAATATTAATATTTTACGTTTAATAATATATACGTTTAGTTTTATGTGCAATGTGTGTCAATAGGTGTCTGAGTCAAGACTGAGGTTTAAGAGGTTGCCCAGAATATACTTTCTGTTATTTGAATGAAGAAAATGACAAACTATAAAGGCACTTTACTTGACCTGAGAATTGAACCCACAATACCAGGTACAGCTTTCATGTTTTTTGCCAATAACATAGTACAGGTAATAGTATCTGTGGCGCACTTTGCCGCACTATTATAGTGCGGGAATAACTACAGAGTTCTGACAAGCTAAAAAAATGTGAACTTACAAGCAGTGCTGAGAGCCACTCTTTAATTGTATTTGCAATTTATTGCTAAATCAATATGAACAGGCGTCAGCCACAAAGTGTTGAAAACTAAGAACGATTGCGATTAATTTCTTGGTATAAATGAGCCTGCTCTTACACGACCTCTGCCTGATGAAAGTTATGGCTGAGGTCCACGATGAAACAAGGTTGCCCATAAGATGCTTTCTGTTATTTGAATGAATAGAATGACTACCCCAAAAGCAAAGACATTCAAATATTTACGAGCGATAGACGGGACAAGACGAAGAACATCAATTCAATACAGTAATAGGTAAACAATACCTGTGTTAGGAGACTCCGCTCCTCCATATCTAAGATATATGTTACACAGTTATTATAGAATATTATTATTTAATTTAATTTAACATCTTAATTCATCACGTGAAGCGTGGTGTGCTTTAGTTAGGTGTGGCGCGTGTGTAAGATGTAGTGTGGTTTAATGTAATCTGATGTGATATGCGGTGTGGTGTGTGGTGCGGTGTGGTGAGGTGTGTGGTGTGGTGTAGCGTGGTGTGGTGAGGTGTAGAGTAGTGTAGTGTGTGGAGTAGAGTGAGGTGTGTATCGTTATGGAGTGTGATTATATTACTCATGAAAAACCAGAAGAGCCTCTGTATCCTCATAACTAAGAGACTTAATCCAGTTTGTTATTATTTTTTTACAGTCGTAATTGTTTTTATTGTGTACATATATGTTTTTATTAATCCTATTATATATTTGAGCTGAGAGATGGTAAAATTGTCTGCTATTTAATTTGGTTTTACATTGGGGAACTACTGCAATAATATCCTTTCTCCTTTTGTGTTTCTTATTCATATGATAAGGGAGGGTTTTTAGAACCGTTTGGGTTATGTACAGTTTTCTGACTGAGAGTAAATTGCTGATTTCGTATAAGTTTTTAGTAGAGTATCTTTTATTTTTAAAATACATTATCTTTATAAGTGCTCGTTGTGCACGTTCCACGTCCATAAATCTAGTTTTAGCTGCGCCACCCCAAATGGGGATACAATACAGAAGGACGTTCGACTATTCATCGTTCGGGGCTTCCAAATCATCTATACTAATATTATAAAGCTGAAGACTTTGTTTGGTTGAACGCGCAAATCTCAGGAACTACTGTTCGAATTGAAAACATCGTTTTGTGTTGGATAGCCAATTTATCGAAGCTATATAACATTGCGCTACAACCAATAGGAGCCGAGCATTAATGTAAAATGTTGAAAATTTGGATTGGATTCAAAAATGGGGAAAATTGTATTCACACGTTTGTTACTCTTTCACGCAAAAACTAGTGAACGGATTTGGATGAAATTTAGTACACAGATAGTTTATAACCTGGATTAAAACATAGGATACTTTACATCTCAGTAGTATGATCCCGTGAGACAATTATCGAACTACACGCAGGCGAAGCCGCGGGCATTAGCTAGTGTAATTTTATGAACACGTCTTTCTGATACATCTTGTAGAAATACATTTAAGGTTCTGCCGAAAAAAATAAATATTTGTATAAATATAAAATTGTAAATATACTGTACACGTGTGTAGCACCCGTGGCCCCTGTTAAATTTCAAAGAAGACAATTTTAACGGAAGACTGGAAGTACTTATATCAACAGATCTTTTCCTAAAGGCCATTGAACGTCGTATATAGTGGGATGTTCGTACAACGGGTTGTTGTCCGTCAGCAGCTTTCAGGCGATCAGTGTGCCGGCCCCAACCAGGAGGAGTGAGTAGTGATATGCCACCGAATACTGGAAAATCGTATATAGTATATTTTATATCGAGGGACTAAACGAGGCCATAATATACCAGAGGTGGTTTGACCGAGGGTATATTAAGTTGGCGTTAAGTCTCGAGGTGCAAACTGTACTTTTCACTTTGAGTGCGAGAAAAATAGTCAATTTAGTACAAAAACATTTATTATTCCCCCAACCCATAGAACTTTCGTAAGTTTTTAGGTAAATCTTCCGCGTTTTTGGCGGCAAAGGATTATCTATTATGTCTTTTGCTCTTTGCTCGACGTCAAACTCTTCACTGTCACTGGACATTCTTAATAAATTTATATAAAACCGAACAAATTTACACTCGATAAAAATTCTGAAATTTTCGCGGTCATTTTTTTCTTCTAAACCAGTCACAGATTAACAATTTAAAATGCATGGCGCCACCTTCCTTGCGGAAAAAACCATGGAACTAAAACTCTCAACATTTTCGCAATGAAGATGGTCCACACTCCAGAGATACCTAATACTATATTATCTGGCTGTTTGAGTTTGTCTATGTCACATGAAGGAAATTAAAAAACTAATTACTTTTTACTCCCTAGGGACACTTTAGTCCCGCTTCGTAGGGCTATATTGGCGTACTTTTAGAGCATGAGAAGTGAAAAATAATATAAGTTCCCCCAGGTATGGACCAGAACAAAAAAGTGATCAAAAGAGAGTCAAATTTTCTACATCAGTGAGTTTGAAGGCAAGCCCTCGTAAGTTCCGAAGAACCTTGTGGTGCGACAGTTAAGCGCTGACTTCGACGGCTACCTGCAAGGGACGAAGAGAACTCGGTTTGCTCTCTCCGTCGAAAGCAGGCGGTCTGTATGGGCGGCAGGTAGGGTTACCTGCGCGGGCATCACCTCATCCACGCGCGGTGACGAACTTTATTCGTCGGTTCGCGGGCGTCGGACGGGATTTACACATTAGCTCCCCCAGTACTAATTGTGTAAATATGAGGTAGATTTAGGGTAGCTCCACCCTGGCCACTACTTTACTGCGTAGAAAAGGACTCCCCAATTCATATTCATCGCGTCAGTATCTATACAACACGCAAAGCAAACACTGATAGCGCGATGTAGAATTTTCGTGTAATAAACCACTTTAAAGCGCAAAATTATAAACAGTTTATCATTAATGTTCAATATTAAGTGTTTGTTTAACATTAAAACTGTTTAATTTCAATGAATTATGCTGTCTAATGTAAATAGTAGATGAAATCCCGTTTTAAAAGTTTCAGGAGCGACAGTAACGCCATCTTTTATTGGTATGAGACACTACAAGTTGTATTTTTTTTGTGTAAAATGATATTCATTATTGTCAATCAACTTATACAAACTATTTTCTGGTTTGATTTAATAAGTTTTTTAGACATAATGTAGCTTAAATTATTACCTTGTTTTCAGATGTCACCTATAACTACTATTGGTTATATTTTCGTGCGCCGTCGCGTCGTCTGGTTTACTTCGGCTAAGTTATTTTTTTTTAAACATATTTTTTTTATTTATTTAACACCTGTTAACTCTGTATACCTATGTGTTAAAATACACAAGATTTTAAAATGCCATAAAATGCTAATTTTTAATTATATGTGTTTAGGTACTACCCGGTTACATTATGACCTCTGGCGTCAATGACTTTTTCCTTGTATTTTTACTTTTCGTCAGTACGGTTAAGCATTTTCGTTGCCGATCTATGTCGTGATATTTTCGTGCTATCACTGCTTTATTTTTGAACATTTTAGGGGCAGCGTAGACGACAGACTTTTTGTGCGCGACAGACAAAAACTCTGCAACAAATTTTGCGTGATTGATCCGTTTGACTACTTTTACCACTGGCGATCAGTAGGATCCTTTCCATCAGTACCTAGATCCTTATAGTGGACAAAAAAGAAGTGAAACACATCAATCACGCAACATTTGTCGCAGATTTTTTGTCTGTCGCACACAAAAAGTCTATCGTCTGCGCTGCCCCTTATTGTTACGTTTGGACTTTTTTTGTTGTAAAAGTCATCGACGTCAGGTCCAGAGATAATGTTACCGGGTTGTAAATACGTTTCGCTTTCGGCTGAAACGTGGACAAGGGTTAAAGGTACGGTTTGGCTGGAAATCGGTCGGAACAGTTATATTGGTATCAATGCCATGTTCTGAGATAAAAAGTGCACATCACCAAATACAAAATCTCGTGTCACAGTATTTGTTATCGAACTCCTCCGAAAGAGCTTGATCGATTTTAATGAATTTTTTCGGGTATTTTTGGTAGGTCTGAGAATATTAGGTTGTAGGCTTATTTTTTATTCTCACACATCCACGTCAAAATTTCCACGCGAACGAAGTCGCGGACAACAGCTAGTATTATTATATAATAATTTCTATCTGTGGCGTACTTTGCCGCACTAGTGCGGAAATACCTACGGAGTTATAACAAACTAAAAAAATGTGAACCTAAAACCAGTGCATTAAGAGCCACTTTTCGAACTATTGTGTTGAAAATTGATATTATTTTCTTTCGAAAAACTACCAATCTAAATGCTAATTAATGTTCCAACCTAAGTGCGTTTGAAGTATTTACAACATATTGCTAAATTAATATGAACAGGCGTCTGCGATAAAGTATGATGAACTAAAACCGTAAACGACGAAATTCTTGGTATTAGTGGTTTGCTTTGTGAGCACAATCTCTGCCTGATGGACGCCATGACTGACGTCTACGAGATTGCCCAGAATATACTTTCTGTTATTTGAATGAAGAAAATGACAAACTCTAAAGATACTCTACACGACCTGAGAATCGAATCCACAATACCAAGTACTGCTTTCACGTTTTCGCCCATAACATAGTATAATAGTATATGTGGCGTACTTTGCCGCACTAGTGCGGGAATATCTACTGAGTTTTAACAAACTAAAAAGAATTGAACGTAAAAGTATTGCAATAAGAGCCACTTATTCATTTTTTTCATTTTTTCAATGCGTTTGAAGTTGAGTATTTACAACTTATTGCTAAATAAATATAAACAGGCGTCTTCCAAGTTCAAAGGATTGAAAACTAAGAACGAAAACGATGAATTTCTTGGTATAAATGAGCCTGCTCTTACACGATCTCTGCCTGATGGAACTTGGTGGCAAGGTTGCCCAAAATATGCTTTCTGTTATTTGAATCAATAGAATGACTACCCCAAAAGCTAAGAAATTCCAATATTTACGAGCAAAGACATTCATACCAGCAATAGACGGTACATGACGAAGAAAATCATAATTCAATACTTAGTAATAAATCTGTCTGTTTGTCTAGTGTCATAAACAATACATGCTTGGCAGGTAACATTCTTATGTCAAAATCGGAAATGTTTGGGATCAGAAATTTGTATGAATATAATTCCCAATATCCGCTCGATAAGTCTTTTAAATCTCTTTGCCCAAAAGGTACGAGATTCGAACCCATGCACTATACCTACAGCTACCATGTTTTTGCCAAAAAGGCGGGAGACAGTCACCATATACTAAAAATACATAGGCTAATTCACGTAACTAAAGAAGTGCTGTTGCAGTGCAGTTGCAGTTAAGTTTCGATCAAAACAACGCTTTTCGTATTCTCTACCGCTGTCAGACACGCTCGCGTCAAGTTCGCGTCACGCGAGCGCAATAACGGCATTCTACTGATGCGCGTCTTTGGTGCGTGATTCGGAACGCAACATGATCGGTATTCTATTATGTAAGAAAAAGTACTAAAATCTGTACTGGGGTATTATTTTAATAACGTCATATTGATTGAAATATAATCGATTCTATTCGATTATTTAGTGAGTAATATTTTTTCTCATATGGCCACACCATAAGTAAGTTTTTGAGGTGCAGTTCACGCGCAGCTTACGCGCAGTTCAAAGTTTTTATGAATACCGTTTGTCACTCGAACTTGAGCTTAACTGCAACTGCACTACAACTTCATCGGCGCGTCATTAAATTACGTGAATTAGCCCTACAGTCTCTTCCGATATTTATATTCGGAGTGTACGAAATGAAGCCAAGCTGATAGTTAATACAGTCAGCAACAGGGGCCTCCAATTTATCACTATTATCTTGCCCATATCCCTTACTTAGTTACTTCTCTATTCATTGTTCGGGGCTTCCAAATCATCTATAGGTACTACCTACTAATATAGGTAATATTATAAAGCTGACGACTTTGTTAGCAAACAAAGTCGTCAGCTTTATAATATTACCTAACCTATTACCTATTTCCCTATTATTTTTTATTGTTGGATAGCCATCCAACAATAAAAATCTTTTAGTGTTGGATAGCCATCTTATCGAGGCTATTTAACATTGCGCTAGGCTATAGTAGCGGAGCAACAATGAAAATTGCAGTTCGTCTTCAAGGACCCACAAAGCAGACCCACCGGTGGGTCTCTGAATACTGATGTGTCTCCCAAGACCTACTGACTGGTGGGACCTATGTGACTATTTAGTTTTATATCCCCTGAGACCCACCAGGAACTTAAATGTACGAAAGAAAACAATTACAAATAATCCTTTATGGGCAACATTTTTCAGCTTCGTCTTCAAGGACCTCAAACCAGGAAGAAAAATGGGGGAAATAGTATTTTATAATAATTTCACGCGGACGATCGCGGGCAACAGCTAGTTATAAATAATCATTAACCAAGGTATGTAGTAGGTAAATAAAAGAGATCAGTTTTAGTGAAAATAAAACTGTACTGAGTACTATCTAGCATGCACAACATATATCAATTATAATACATTCCATCGGCTCATCCCGACCGGAAAACAGGCTTAGCATTTTCTCGATTATCGCACAGACGGTTACACACCACGTTCAGTACATCCATTCTGAACCCCACCACATCAGAATGGGGTCGTTACCCGTGGTCCCGGTGGGTCGCCCCATTACCGGTTCCATGGGTAATTTTAATTACCCGTGGTTTCATGGCATTAGGGATTGTTTCCTGGACTTCTGAATATATCGATAGAAAATACAAATCCATATTAACAGCATATCATATCCCACCGGGACCACAGGTAACAAGTCATTGCATTAATTTGACAATGGATTTATTGGTTTTAATTTTTTATTTATCTACCAACTACCGGGAGGGCAGAACCATATAGAAGGTATTTTATATTTTTAATAGGATCTCATAATCCACCCACCGGGACCACGGGTAACCACCCTCAGAATGTATCATAGGTAATTAAAAAAAAACTGCTGTTGTAGGAAATAACCGTTTCTTTCAGGGTTCAGAATGATGTACTAAACCACTTGGTACTTGGCAACCGTTTGTGCGTCGCTCTGTGTGCCTTGAATACACTGTGTATCAGAAAGGCGAGGTTATATTATGGATGTGGGCAATAGGGAATATGCATAAATTTCCTTGTTTTATTTCGATACGAAATGTAAAAATACTATAAAAATAATGACAAAAAGTGAAAACAAACCCAAAATCGGCCAAACAACACAAAAGTTATAACCAATAAAACTTTTGTTTCTATCTCATTCTAGAATCTACATAAAAACGGAATTTAGTATAGATTTTGTACGTCGATATGTCGAATGACGTCATGAAGGGTATCGGATCTCTCTGTCTAATCAGCAGTTTCAAATGCTTATAGCTTAGTATTTATTACAAATATTTAAACAATAATTTCACTTTGCTATTTCTGACGTTAATACTATAATAATAAAACAAATATTACTTATAATAAACTAATCAGCTGTCCCGTACTAAACTTCAATATGACCACGTTTTTCTGATACATGTTGTAGAAATACATTTACGGTTTTGCCGGCATAATCGAATATTTGTTTATTTATGTACATTTAAAAATTGCAAATATACTGTACACGTGTGTAGCACCCCTGGCCCCTGTTACATTTCAAATAATTCAAAGAAGCCAATTTTAACGTACATCAACAGATCTTTTTCTAAAGGCGGGGTTATTGAACGTCGTAGTGGGATGTTCGTACAGCGGGTTGTTGCTGGGTCCAGACGCATCCAGCTTGTTCTGCTGCATGAACTTGATGAACTCGTGGCGGTCCCGCGCGTCAGTCAGCAGCTTCCAGGCGATCAGTGTGCCGGCCCCTACCAGGAGGAGTGTCAGGAGAAATATGCCGCCGAATACTGGAAAATCATATAATAGTAAGTTCCCTCAGGTATGGACCAGAACAAATTAAATCGGTGGTGACAGACGGACAAGAAATATATATGATCTTATATGGGTTCCGCTTTTTATTTTTGAGGTACGGAACCCTAAAAATGATCGCAATAATAGGGTGAACAAGTGGCTTGGGTAACGTTCTTATGATCTACACCCATTATTTATGATTCTAATATTCTTACTTAACTCAATAATAACAGTACGGCTGTTATATTATAAGTAAGACGGGCGATCCATCATGTTTTGGATCCGTGGATGGGTACGTTTTAGGTCAGAAGTAAGGACATACCTATTCATCCGTATTAAGTGTACTCACCATAATAATTTGGAGCACAATCCGTTTCTTTCGACACTACAAGCTCCACACTGTAGTCGGCATCGTTGTATCGGTAGACGAAGCTCGTTTGGCAGCCGATTTCCACCTTCACATTACTGCACAAATTCCATAGACTACTATTTGTGTACTCGTCCTCCTTTGTGAAGGACTCGACTATTTTTACCGTCTTAATGTCATAGCAGTGGTTGCAGGATTCATATCCACTTCGTTTACATTTTGCGCACTTTACCAACTTTGTGCATTGCCTTTCGTGACAGTCCAAGCAGGCGTTTATTTGGCATTTCTCGGTCTGGCTATTTCGGGCATCCCAATCAGCCATTTGTTCGCATTGGCATTCACCACACACGCATTGTCCACGGTTATTGCAAACCTGTAAAATTAACATCAAGTTAACTTAAATCTCCCAGTCGTGATACCTTTACCAAAACAGATCATGCACGGAGCCTAAGTAATGTAATAAACTGAAGCATTGTAATGATCTAGCTCCCAAACAGTTGTTGGATGGGATGAGGATGATGGGATTCATTCTCCTGCCCTTATCCCAAATTATTTGGGATCGGCGCAGCATGTCCTCTTCTTCCAAATCCGTACTTCCCTATTACTTGTCATCTCATGGTTACAATTATTTGCTTTAATTGGGTAACCAAAACATAGAATAATCCTTCGAGCCGGATCTTGTACTCACACTGGTGCTGTTCTCTTCTTTACAATACGTGTCTGGTTTGTAACAGTCGCAGGCGTCGCCAGACCAATTAGCAGTACATTTACATCTTCCACAGTCACATTTACCATGCTCTGGACCACTGCATACGCTCTCAGGTGAACTCAAAGTACTACGCGGACAGCTATCCATGTTGCATTGGCAAAATTTACCTTCGTACCTTAAAATAATAAGGGTCGATATAATATTGTTTTAACATTTCATGGAAAATTCTGTTTTGAAAATGCCAGCTATGACTGTCCCACTGCTGGGACTCTTCTCATACAGAGAAGACACGACCATTAATCAGCAGTCACCACGCTTGCTCAAGACGGGTTGGCGATTTCAGACATAAGTATATTACCTAAGTATATGCATTGAAAAAGTCACATTGGTGCTTGCCCGGATTTGAACCCACAACCTCGTGCATGATACATGACCTTTTTTTTTCGTATGGGAAATCATAAAATGACTCCTCCCGCTCTGGGCGGAGCGGGAGGGAGTGTCAGACTTTTATTGACTAAAACCCATCCATGTTCCTTCATCGCCTTTTGTGTTCTGGGGCCACAGTATCTATCTCTTTCGAACAGTCCCGCAGCCCCGATAATTCATGAACATGCGTGTGCGTGCCATTTTTACTAGCTCAGAAAATTTTAAAATGTCCGAACCTTGTACTACATTGGCAAGTGCCACAATCACAGGATCCATGTCCGCTGCAAATTTCCTTGCTGCCTTCAGCTATACAAGTTGAGTTGTCTGTATAACCGTTTTTCCCACTTTTGACGCAACGGCATCTTTCACCGTACCTACGGAAATAGAGTACAAAAGGGATTTTTACCAATGATGTCGTATTTTCTAAGAAAAGACATGTAGCCCAGTAGAAATTAATACTAAAATTGCAAAGCATGATGCAGTTCTGTATTTTTGATATGTTGTATAGATCAGTTAGGGTGATGAGAATCCAAATTTGCAACATCGAAAAACTTGTGCTTTTCTGCACACCAGGCAATAAACTGCGAAAATTTGGGACTTTACCTTCTTATCGCCTTTTCAAGATTGTGAAAGAACTATTAGTCTCACAGACTTTGTTGTATGCAATCTATATCAAAAATGTAGAACTGCATCACGCTTTTTCTTATTCTTTATTGCACACAGAAAACAAATATACATATAAATTGCAATAATATAGCTTATGTACAAAGGCGAGCTTTCTTACAGCAAACCTAATTTCGGTTTGTGATTTTAATACCAATTTATTTTGTCTCAAAAAAAATCCATTTTACCTTCTTTTCGTTTTTTCAAGATTGTTAGTGAACTCTTAGTCTCACAGACTTCGTTATATGCTTACATGAAAGACAATTAAATGTACTACGACTTTTTAATTGATAACTTGTCTCATAGGGCGAGCGATTTACCAATATTTATCTTCGGACGGGAGCAAAGCCTAAAATAGTCAACTGTCGAGAAAAAATAACCATCTTTGAAGGGCCATATCTTGGTCTTGATAAAGTTTATAGAGGTGCGGTTGGGCTTAAATTGTTGCAAATTTAGTAAAAATTATATCATTACTGTATGTTAATTGTCAAAAATGCATAGTTTTTGAGTTATTGAGCAAAAAGTGAAAAAGGTCCCAAAATTTTGCACTTTATCGCGTCGTGCGCAGCGAGCACAAGTTTTTCCAAGTTGCAAATTTGGATTCACATCACCCAAACTGATCTATACAACATATCAAAAATGCAGAACTACATCATGCTTTGCGATTTAAGCCCTTTTTGGCGTCGATTTCAACTGACAGTAGTACATACTCAAAATACAGTAGAATACGCACCGATTTTCACTGCAGCTACATTCTCCGCACAACCTCTTGTCTCCGTAGCAAAATGTAGAATTGATCTCGACATCGCGTTCGCAATCACAGTTTTTGATAGACTCTATCTCAAGCGTGAGTTTCTCCCCGATGCCTTCCACTACTATATCGACAACAGCGCTTTCTGTAGCATCATATTGTACGGTCGCAACTAAATGCTGTTCTTTACCAATCTCCACGCTGCAGGCAATATTATTGTCGCCAGTGGTACAATCAGGATCAAAGGAAATCTTAAAATTTTTCCTGCTTCCTGACCTTACCTTTGCTATTAATTTAATTTTCTTTGTAATGTCCTGTAATGAAGGTCTCTATTAAGCATTTCGGGTTACAGCAGAGCTTTAAAAAATATTTTTGGACTATAATAAATGATACCCTATTCATAAATATCATATGAATAGGGTATAATATTGTTGCAACAGTATTTCACTTACCTCATAATTCTTTTTTAAAAGTTTCACTATCATATCTTCGTTTGTCAATTTACTGGTTTTATCTCGGGTAAATGTCGCAAACTGGGAACCGCTCACACTGCGTTTGAGATTGTCGTAAGTGGTTTTATATAAGTAGTCGACAAGGAAGATAACTATAATGTCGCGTTCAGCAGCTAGCTTACTGATCATGCCGACAGACGGGTAGTCCATTTCTAGTTCTTTGGTATAAGTGCCATTTTCGGTATAGCACTGACCATCGTATGGTTCAAACAAACCAGCAGATTTTCCGTCACCGGCAGCATGGTACGGCCCATCAGTAAGGAGCACTACTATTTTTCTGGTCTCGTTTCTCCATCCTATAATATCTTTGCAGACCAACACTTGGGCAAGAGCGTCAAGGCCTCCTTCCTGCGGATCACGACTGGCCCCACTGGGCGCTTTGGATAACTCCTTTTTAAATTGGTTAAAGTCATCAACTAATTTCAAATGGTGTCTAAATGAGTAGGTTAAGCTGGCGTTGATTATACTGAAAATTAAAAATATTCAAGTATGAGCAAAACATCTATGAGAAAAACATTAAGTAGGTATTAAAAAAAAAAACTTGTTTGCTCACTTGCTCATGATCGGCAACATTCCTTTATCTATAAATGTACCGAATCCTAAATGAACATTAGTAGTCATTTCTTTGATAGCCAAATAAATGTTTTGACTTTGATTGGCTGTATTTTCTCTTATATTGTTCATGGTTGAAGATGCATCTAAAAGAAAATATAGATCGACTGGGTAATTTTGAGCAGCCTGGAAAGAAAAATTTAAACTTTGTGGAACTCCTTGCCGCAGTTTTAACTTGTATCGTTGGGGTTTAATCTGGATGACGTGCTCTGTAATGGAGCTCAATTCTTTCGTTTCTGTTGCATGGATAACATTTGTTGGGTTTTGTAGACCTTTCGGACACCAGTTGTCTTCAACAGAACTCTGGGGCATGCATCTTGTACTACTATTGAAGTCGTTCTGAAAATGATTGTGAAATTTCCTAGTTAAAACACATTTATAGTTTTCGTTATACGAATAAACTTTTAAAAACTGTAGAGTGTCATTGATGCCGGTTGGTTAGGTGTTACCCCTCCGCTGTTATGTCTTTAGTTACAAAGGAATTTTAAAGACGATACGTGGAGGTAAAGTAGATACCTTCAGTATTACATCTTCCAGGAATCGGAGCACCATCAATATTGTAAAAAATGTGTTTTGTTTGCGAAGCCCCTTGCTTCTCTTTTACTTTTCAAAAATCTTCTAACCGTCCGTCTAACTCTAAACCGTCTTTAATTTTCACTCTCAATGAGTCTGCAACTCTGCACTGTTGGACACCAACTTTACAATGACCCACAGTCAACGGTATTGTCATAATTTACTCTTGGTAGTCCGATGAGGAGAGCAGCGGTGACCCAGTGGAGGTGGCCCTGACTTACGAACAGTAAGTCGTGGGTTAGAACCCAGACTGGCGCATTACTTTGTGTAATTTATTTCATCACCACTGCTCTCAAACCGGTGAAAGAAAACATCGTGAGGAAACCGGCATGTCCTAGAGCCAAAAAATTCGAAGACTTGTGACATCTACCAATCCGCACTGGGCCCGCGTGGTGGATTATAGCCCATTTCCTCTCATTGAGAGGAGGCAGTGTCCCAGCAGTGGGAACATTATAGACTGATGATCATGAGTCCGATGAGGATATTGCTGTATATCTTCTCTACATAATCTTGTCCCGACTCTCAAAGTTACAGGTTTCAACAGTACAAAACGTTATACAGGTAAAAGACAAAACGAAACAATGTTTTCCTTAATTCAGATTCGTTATGAAAAACTATTTTGGGAAATGAAATGTATTTACCTCGGCACACCATACACAGACACTAGGATCACTGATGCATTCTTGACACGTTTCCTTCTGGCACAATTCTGACGTGGAAACCAGTTGATAAAGCAAGCTTGGGCCCACACAAAATATTATGCATTTAGCTAACATTGTGTCGAAACGGCCGCGCTATACTAAAAATATTTCATGACATAGGTACTCAGTAGGGAACGACATTACCATGAGGATAATAACGTCTCCTAAAGGGGTATACTCACCACTGTCTATGACTATATTAACACTGTCGGCTTTATTACAAAGCAAGGTTTAATATTAGACTAAGGTTTAAACCATGTATTTTTTTATTTTAGAGCTTTTACAATAGTTAAAACTTTTAATTTATACAAATACTAATTTAAAACACGATAGTAAGTTGTGTAATTTTGTATACATAATCCTCGTCACAGTTGCGAATCATTATCATCATTCTCTTGCCCTTATCTCAATTCATTTGGGATCGGCGCAGCATTTCTTCTTCTTACATACATTTCTATTACTCGTCAACTCATCAGACACCTCCTTTCTTGCCTTAATCATCCTTTACACAGTTCACACTTCGTCATAGTCATAATAAGGTTCAAACTACAAAAAACCGGCTCGAAGATTAGCTTAGATTTAAAGTTACGAGCTCGTTTTGTATTAAGACGGTACAGGTAAACTAGAACCTGTATACAATCCGTGCCACGAAAGATGAGACCTGCCACACCACCGAGTGAAACTTTGTGAAATCTTGATTATGCCTCGAGGTAAAACATTAAGAAGACGAAGTAGGAAGATGGTTTACGTGTACACCTTTAGGTCAAAAGAAGTATGTCGTTACACAATTAACTCGTATACAAGTGGTGTGACAGGTCTCATCTTTTGTGGCTCGGCCTGTACGCTTGGGCTAAAAGTATGAAGCGCAGGCCACACCGCCAGCTAGCGAGCGAGCGAGCGAGCTGAGCGAGAAATCGTTTCACATCTTTTCATACTTTGGTTTACACCGCTTTATACCGAAAGAGCCGAGAGGCTCGCCCGGCTCGCTCGGCTCGCTAGCTGGCGGTGCAGTCAGCGCTTTATGCTTGTAATAGGTAGCAGGCTGGCTATCTATTTTTAGAAAGAACAATGTTGCATTGTGTA
Source organism: Xestia rhomboidea (assembly GCA_963853795.1). Classification (NCBI taxonomy): domain Eukaryota; kingdom Metazoa; phylum Arthropoda; class Insecta; order Lepidoptera; family Noctuidae; genus Xestia; species Xestia rhomboidea. Next base: position 6,042,727 of record OY970764.1, on the reverse strand, counting down.
CTATGCTTTATTCGTAAGTTTCCTCTTTTGTGGCTTTTCGTTTTCCCGTTCTCGCATCACCAGCTACAGATAGGAACGCTAGGTGTCATTCCCAGTACCAATGTATGTGTGTTAGTGCGCCAATACGCATTAATAGTTCAATCTTATTATTAATTAGTTCATCTCTCGTGGCATCGTTGCGATAACCTGGCTCTCTGTCCATAGTTGGACGAAGTTCCACTATGGGAAGAACTATAACAATGGCGAACTATTTAGTTCTCATATTGTTCATTTTCTATTTTAATAATGTGAGATGTGATCCCGATAATTGCAATTTCGGTACTTGCGGGGACTGTATTGGTTATGGGCCAGAAAGATGCGTTTGGTGTTCTCTAGTGAGTATTAAACCATTGTTGTCTGTTCTGATTTTAAGTTTATACATTTATATCTGTTATTTTCCTGGTGTACATAAAATCATAATGATTAGGAACATAGCATAACATCGCGCCTGTAATCCCGAAAGGGTTAGGCAGAGGTGTACCTAATAGTACACCCACATTTCGCATGTAATAGGGGGCTAGCCTATTGCCATCAACAGCAATGGCACAAATCTAGGCTGCTACTGAGAAATTCCAGACCGAAAAACCCAACATTTATTAGAACATTCATATTATATTATATATTCATATTATATTCCACTATTTCCACTGTGTTTTTTTATTTAATCTTAGGCGGGTGTGTTTGTTAATTGATTTACGTTGCTGACTGTAATGGCTGATATTTGACCTTTTAATATTTAAAACACTCACTCACTCAGTACATTAAAACGCATTTCAGTATGCGTTTTTATCAATAAGTTCATGTGTTGGTTTTTTTTTTGTTTTGGCAACGGCATCTCGCAGGTCAACCTATGAGGCTGGTAAAGGGGGCAACAACCAACAATAATTATTAAATATTTTTAGGGTTTCGTACAAAAAATGGAAAAAACGGAACCCTTATAGGATCACTCGTGCGTCTGTCTGTCTGTCTACTGACTACTACTACTAATCTACTGGAAATCAAATCAGGTGAAATTTAGTAGGATGGTGGAATCCTATGACCCAAATGCAGATGTGCAAAGTATTTTTTTTTTAAATAAGGGCAATTTCGGGGGACAAATTAAGAAATAAAATAAAAGTTTTGCAAACCTTACTGTGTCATAATTATATCAAATGAAAGGCTCGTTATGAGGAAACGATATCATATACCGACTATACCATACATACTATACCGATATAACTGATATCCGAAACTACTGAGCCCAAAATTTTGAAAAAAGTACAAAATATAGTTCATTACTTGTAGATTACAGGAAAACCTATAAGAATTTTATCAATATAAAATAAAGTGGTAAACTCACTATAAGACTTTGGCATTGTACGGAACCCTCTACACACGAAAACAACTGGCACTTGGCCGGTTTTTTTTTATGTTGTTTGGGTATGTAGGGAGGTGATATTTACTTATTGAAATTAGGTACCTACATATACTTACCTACATAAGTAATTTGATGATGATTAAATTCAAATAGTTGGATATTAGATTCTCGATGGTCACTATCATTTTCACTAAACGAGTAAGTACATGAAAAGCTATATCTAAAGAGTATAAAAAACCGCTAAACGAAGCCGAAAGGAACTTGTTCTCCCCGTCATTGCGATTATTTTTTTGTTTTACACCATACCTGTAAAATGGTACTGAAGCGTTTGCAATGAAACGGAGTTATCGAACCTACTGGAAGTAACAATAAAACTCACCAACACTTTCAATAAAAAATTTAATTTAGGTCGTAGATTTACAAAAGCCCGTCATAAATTTTCTCGTAATATGGAGGTAGGCGCGACAGGTACTGCCCTGACTTGCGCGTAGCTGTAGGGACGCTGGAGCCGAGGACCAGGATGCAGGACCCGCAGGGTAGGCGGTAGTGGAGCCAGATGCCCGATGACGGTAGGGGCGACGGATGCCGAATGCCGGAGAACGACCCTCTAGTTACGGAGATATTGGGGGTCAAAGTTCCGACGTTTTGAAAAGTTTTTTTTTTTAAATACAAGTTTTTATTGTAAGATTTTTACTTAAAACATCTCTATGACCCCCGTACTATTCCGTGTATTCCCGTTCGTCCCCTCGACTTCGTCCCCCGAGGGGGACGAACGGGAATTCGTTATTTATTTTCCCGATGGTCCCTCAAAATTTTTTGGGGGGACGAATGGGAATAATTTATTAATTCTTTTTTGGGTCTATTGCTCCCACTAAATAATATAAGACTGGTGGTTTTAATTGGTAAAAAAACAAAATTGAAATAAAAATCAGTCATTTATTAAGGAATAAAAATCACAGTAAAAATCACAGAATCAACTTTGCGATAACTCGCAATATTTTTATATATAATATTTTTTTAATTATGAATAAATTTCTCCTTATAACTAAAAATTATGATTTAAAAATCTGTGTATACAGATTACAATAAAAAAAGTCTGTATTATATTACAATTAAACACTACAAACAGACTTTTTACCATTCAGGTTGTTTCCTTTTGAAATATAAGTCACTATTTTTCGTAGAGTTGCTTATATGTATGGTGGCAAGATTTTACGTTTTACGTTATGTAAGTGATTAGAAAAGTTTACTCATTATTTTAACACATAAATAGGGTCAGTAAATTATCACACTTTCAAAAGCAAAATTAAATAAAATACCTAAAATATCACGAAATCAAGATAAAAATAACAAAAAAAAACTTATCGTACTAATTTTTAAAAAGTCACATTTGCTTATATGTATAGGTATACGGTGTCACATTTTTGTGTTACATATTGTATAAGGAATCAGAACAGGTTACACATTAATTTTACATATAAATAGCGTCAATTAGCACAATTTCAAAATCAAAATAAAAAACATATACAAAATCAAAGTGAAAAAACATGAACACAAAACATCATAGAGGGTAACAACAATAAAAAATTCACAAGTATTGAAGAAAGTAGTCGAGGTCATAACAGTAGGCAGTAATAATTATTGCACACAAAGCCTAGAGATTACATCAACGTACACAACCATCGAGCACTTTACTTATTATGATTAATACCTACGTAAGTTTTTCTAAAAAATGTCCTACAGTTATTTCTGAATTAAGAAGTTGCATTTGGCAATCCATAATATATTGGTCTGTCAAGATTGAATGTAGCTTACGCCGTTTTGGATTTTGTTTTGCTTTCACGCTGTATAAGTTAGAGTCTTGATGTAACACCGTAAGCAATTTTAAAATATTAGGTTTTTTTTTGCCTATGGCACTATTTAATTTAAAATGCCACCCTTCGGCAAAGTTATTAGTACGGTGTCGTTTTCCAAAACTGCACCACACTTTTACGAAATTCGATTGAAGCCACTGCGATAGCATGTATGGCCGAAATTTTTCACTTTGGCTATCACCGGGGCTTTCGCTAGCGATATAAAACCAACCTTCAAAAATACGTTCCTCTGGTAATAATGGAAGCACCGCACTTAGGGCTACTTGACGTCTTAAAGTTTTATTTTTTGTTAGATTTAATTCACGGCCTTTCCTCCAAATAGCATTATTAAAATGGTAATAACAGCCGTGGATACTTATCTCTGGAAAAATTGTACGCATAGCAGACATAGCTGCTTCTTCAAAATCACTGGTAAATGATGTAGGATTCCAATCGTTGATTTGAGATTTAACAAGTCTGAAAAGTATCTCGTATGTTACTTTTTTACGGTTTGACATTAAAGCGTAAAATAATGGCGTCATAGCTGTGCTTTGATTATTACTTCCTAAATCACCATGAACGGTGTAGAGCTGTTGGAATGGAGGTGGACAACTCTTAAATGTACCGTCACCAAATATATTTTTTAAAACTATCAATTTTTCTTTAGCTTCTTGGGAACAAAAAATGAGTAAGCGTGTGTTACCGTAACAGTAATCTGCTAACAAAAATGATTGAAATTTTTGAGGAACCTCAACCGTTTTAACGTCATTGAAAGTGATTTTACTCATATTATAAGTGCTATTTCGATGGCGATACAAAGTGCTTTTGATGTTTGCAAACTTAGGAATATCTTTGGGTAAAGTTACTTTATCAAGTCCTTCGTCCAAAATTTTCGAAATTGTTGAATTAAAGGCGGCTGGTACGCAAGGTACATCATCAGAAGTTATATTTTTCTTGCATTCATCAATATGAATGTCTATTATGTTTTTATTGAAGTCCGGTGTACAGGATGTGTGTGTGGTTTCTTTCAAAATTTGATCATTCTGCAATAAACGTGCATAATTTATTTACCCATTGTCTGGTTTTGCATGAAAAAAGAAGTCAAAAAAGTAGGTACTTACTTTTATGGTTAAGGTCCCACTGCACTTATTCTTTCTTCTAAGATGACATTCCCATACAACAGCTCCACTTTTGTTTTGCCTTTTCCTTAAAAATTGGTATCCAGCACGCAGAAGCACGATTCCACCTTTCCTTTGTATATACTGCAAACAGCTTCCTGTACTACCAGAGGGACCAGGATGCGCTTCTTGTGACATTGTTAAGCTCTAAAAAACAGGAGACAACAATTACACACTTATTAATATAATTTAGAATGATATTTAATATATAAAATTAAATACTAAAATTGAATACAAATATTGATACCGTACATTATTAGCATAAATTAATAAGACATGAGACAATATAGTATTGACTATAAACAATCTAATAATATTTGTAACTTACAAAAATGTAGGTACTTACATCAGTAGTTTTCCGCAGAACTCGTGTCGAATATATATTATTACATTAACACCCGTGCACTTTCATTGTTTTGTCAACACTAACCCGACCGGTCTAATTTAAGGATAGGAAAGGGAGAGAATGTCAGGTAAACCAATAGGATTTACGCAAATAACACAATGTTATCGGCACTCTTTTGTTAACTACCAGAATCGCCGGCGCTTCCCGTCAGAGTTGCTATATTTAGTGTAGGTAAACATAATGAAACAATGATAAACTTAGGATACGTTTTATAATTCATAAAAAATAGAGAAGAATTTTGTAAAATAATGATTAAATCTAACGAAGAAACTAATTTAAAAGTAAACTACGAAACATCGAATAAACATATTTTCTGCACAAATCTTTTTAGTGGGACGAATGGCACTAATCGAAGAACATATTCCCATTCGTCCTCTCTTGAATTAGGATTGGGACGATCGGGAACAAATTAAATATTATTTTTGTAAATTCCCGTTCGTCCCCCTCGGGGGACGAAGTTGAGGGGACGAACGGGAATACACGTACTATTCAATCCATCCATCAGCACTATGTTTTAAGTGCGTTACATTGAGTTCTACCACAAAACATGATTTTTGACCCAAAAAAAAAAAAGTCTTATCCCAGCAATAATTTTTGCGTAAAGTTACTTAGTTTGATGTACAGAATGCTTGGTTGACGGCGCATAAGGTTGTTTACATCCTGATTATTCGTTTTAGGACGACGCAACAGGTCAACGATGTCGCTCCCTAAGTTACAAGAACGCAAATAAATCATGGTGTGAGAGTGGAATTGTGGATCCATTACCAACAATGGAAGTGTCACCACCTGAAGACTTTGGTAAAATGAATGGTGGCATCCAAGTCCAATTTAAACCACAGCTGATTAAAATGAAGGCACGCCCAGGAGTTACAATGAATTTCGAGATGTCGTTCAAACCGGCCAAAGATTTCCCTTTGGATGTTTATTATCTCATGGACGTGTCTGATACAATGAAACCAAGGATGGCCGACTTGAAGAAACAAGCAATTGAGATATATAAGGACTTGAAAGATTACACGAATAACGTTAGACTTGGTATCGGAGGTTTTGTCGAAAAACCTGGCTTCCCATTCTTTGATCCTAACAAGTAAGTTATATCATTTAAGGGGCTATTGTACTCATGTTGTTCTATTTTTATCCGACTGAGGAGGATTAAGTGTTTATCAGCATAAATAGTTATGTTTGTTTCTTTTTCTCACTCTGGAGACCAAACGCGTGGACCGATTTAGATGATTTTTACGTACGAACAAGCGCATGTGACAGACGGGACCGTTCCGTGTTTTAATAATGATTATGATCCCACCTGCGGCCAAATGTGCTTCTTTTTGTTTTTTAGTTTTTTCCTCTTCTATTTTTCGCATGACCACCAAAAAAATCTTACCCATGCCAATTTCATGAATTTTGTCGATTTATTGACAACATGAAGATATAGGGTATGGTGTATACTGCTTTCTGTTTCGACTGACCAAAAGAAATAAGAAAAATGTTTTCATAATACAACTTACGTAAATGATTTTATGAGTTAAACTCTGGAATTATTATAAAAACATTACTATTTGAATCGGATTTTGTTAACCATTTCAAGGTTTTTTTTTTGCACGTAGCCTATGTTATTCCATAAAACTTCAGCCAGTAAAAGTCCTATCAAAATCGGTCCAGCCGTTTCGGACAATAGCTGGGACAAACAGACTGGATTATAAGCACCGTATATGCTTTCATATGCATTCAGTAAAAAGCTGTTATTTTAAAATTCAAAACAGTCTAAAATTTTATTTTTATGAAACTACTTCTACCTTTCTAGGCACAAAAGCGAGGCTTTTAAAAATGAAGTTCCGTTAACAAGCAATATGACACTATTCACGAAGAAGATTGACAACATTCAGTTCGGATCTAATTTCGATGACCCGGAAGCTGGACTAGATGCTTTGATGCAAGCAATGAAATGCGACGAGGTAGGGTGGAGAAAAAATGCGAGGCGCATTATAGTACTGTGTACGGATTCAACGTATCACAGTGCCGGAGATGGGAAAATCGTGGGCGCCATTAAACCGCACGACATGCAGTGCCACTTGAAAGATCACAAGTACTCCGAGGCCATGATGTATGATTATCCGTCAGTAAGCCAGATCAGTCAAGTGGCACAAGATGAGAACTTTAAAATAATATTTGCCATAACTGAAAATTCTAAAACACACGTAAGTACCTTCAATAACTATAATAATAGGCTAGTTTCCTCCATCAATAAATTGCAAATCTATTTAGTCCGTCACAGTTGTTGTTGTTGTTGTTTCTAACTTCGATCGATACACGCCTAACGCCTGATTACTTAAAATACAGACAACCCCTGAAATCGAATACAAGGAACTAGCCGACCAGATAGATGGAGCCACGTATGCAAAATTAGAAGGCGGGAAAGATGTCATAAAAATCATTAAGGAAGCTTATGAGGTGAGAAAAAATAAAATTAAAGACCTAAGACAATGTAAAACAAACTGGGCTTGTTTAACGTATTCTTTAACTCTCTAGGAAGCTGCAAACAGTTTAAAGTTGAACGTTAAAAAAACCTCAGAGTTAGTGGAGGTAACCATTGACCAGAACTGCGAGTCGGAACCCAAGATAAACTGTGAAAGTCCTCACAAGCAGATAGTCAATATAACAGGGACTCTGAAAGCGAAATCCTGTCCACCTAACGGTGAAAGGAACCAGACGGTCACGATCAACCCTCAAGGCCTAAAAGATAAACTCATCATAGATCTAGAGGTAGACTGTGAATGTAAATGCGAGAAGTCGGATCCAGGTGCAATAATTGATAAATGCCACAACGCTGGTTTTTTGCAATGCGGTATTTGCAAATGTCAACCGGGAAGGTAAAATACTTTGTCAATGCGTTTAACTACCTACATACAACATTATTAAATACTAGTAGGTATAGTAAAACGGAATCTTTATTTTTTTAAGCTATGGCGTCGGCTGTCGATGCAGCGGTTCATCCACAGATCAGACGGATATCGAAAAGTGTAAATTAAATCCTGATGATACTAAACTGTGCAGCGGTAAAGGAAAATGCAGGTAAAATGCATGTTTGTCTGAAGTCTGCTTCCGTTTACGAAAAAGGTCTTTTCAATATTCCAGTTTTCGATTATTGTACTATTCCTTACCGTAACTCTAGATACGATTTTTATTCTGTGGTTTAGTAATTGCTTAAAATTAGAACTATCAAAGTTAGAATTCTTAGCTTTGCTTTCTTTGTCAGTTCTTTCTTCGTTCAAATTCTCCTTTATTGCATAAAAAAGTTTCATGAGTAACACTCAACTTACACTCAAGTGACTCAAGCAATTAGTTTAACTTGACTATAGATAAAAGCGTAAGTTTATTTTCAGTTGCGGAAAATGCGAAGACTGCCTGAAAGGGTTTTCAGGTGATTTTTGTGAGTTTGATGATAATTCGTGCCCTAGGCCGAAAAATACTCTATGCGCTGGGAATGGTAAATGCGAAAGAGGGCGATGCCGTTGTGATCAGGGTTGGAACGGGGCAGACTGCAGTTGCCCTGTTCATGAGTCGGGCTGTTATGCGCCGTATTCTAAGCAGGTACACCTACCCAAAATCTAAAACTAAAATAAATTGGAAATATGTTTTCTATGCAAGTAAATGATTGATTTGATTTTATTTGTTTTTTTGCAAATAAACTAGAAACTGTGCTGCATTAGGGTTCTTACAGACGAGCGGCACGTTGCCAACTGCAGATGAACTGCAGCCGTCGCCACCTGTCGACGACTGCCGTCGACGCTTGCAGTTGTGGCGTGCCGCGTAAATGTGTTTCGACGGCTGCCGTCGACGCGCCGGCGGCAGCCGCTGGCACCACAACCGCAAGCGTCGAACAAGAACCCTTATTGAGAGCTATTGGAAATGAATAAGAAACTAAACAAAAATAATGCATAAGTATACTAATTACCTACTTTGATTTTAGCGCTGTTCAGGAAAAGGCAAATGTGTTTGCGGCGTGTGCCAGTGTCACATAATGGAAGGTAAAAACGAAACATACTCTGGGGCATTTTGCGACAGTTCCGAAGACCGATGTAAAGAACTCGAAAACTACGCTTACTGCAATTACATGCACATGAATGACAAAGCATTCTGCGACCGAGAGAACAACGCAACAAACATAGATGTATTTTATGTGAACAAAGCTGAAATTAATGATCCACACTTGTACATGGCCAAGTGGTGCAAGAAAGAGCTAAACGCAAACAATGGTACTTACATGGTATTTAAATACCAATACGAAAAAAAATATTTACAAATCACGATTCAAAAGGAATTAGAAACACCACCCGAGCCTAATTACATAAGTAAGTATCTATTGTTTATTTTTGATAGAAATCAGAAGTCATTTTGTAAGTCTCGCAGTTTACGCTGCGTGCGGTTTTATATAAAAAACGACGCAAATGGTATGGTATTTCTCAACAAATTTATTTGCGACCAAAATTACGTTCATTTCGCTTCAATCTAATGCCGGCTACACATTAGTGTAAGGTAACGTGAAATGTAACACGAATGAGCCGTTCAGACTTATGCTATGCAACATGAAATATAACCCAAAAACAAGGCGAATTTGTTTCAGCGTGTGTACATTATACTACGTACGTATGCTACGTGCCTCGGGTGCGTGTATTGCGGGACTTTTTCATCTGCTGTATCGGCCGACAGTAGTAACTTCGTTACTACTTTATAAATCCCTTTTTTAATACACTACAATTTGGTTTTTTCGTCTCTTTGCAGTTTATGCGGGCTCGGCGATAGGGTTAGTTCTGTTGATTGGAATATTAACAGTCATCATTTGGAAGATTCTGGTGGACTTACATGACAAAAAAGAATATCAGAAATTCTCAGCAGAAGCTCAAGCCCAGGGTTATGATGTTTCTCGGAACCCATTGTATCAAGAACCTGCTGTTAACTTTTCAAATCCAGTATATAATAATCAATGTTCTTAAATCATGGTAATGCAAACAAGGAAAAACTGTATTAATTATGTGTCAATGCCATAAATAGAAAAATCTTTGAGGAAAACCGACAGGATTATTCCTAGTTGTCCAAAATAAACCTTATTGGTACAGCATTTGTGTGAAAAATTCCAAAGGACAATTAATGTTCAGATTGAGTTTATGCTTTGCTATGTTTTAGATAAAATAAGAAACTTTTTTTTTGTATATTTCTACATTTAGCTTTTCAGGCTGACTGTACCTTATAGAAGTCGGATAGGTGGAAAACCATCAGTTCGATACAATATTTTAATTGAATTTGTGTTTGTATCTTAGTGCATTTTTTTACCTGTTTCAAAGTTTGTTTTCATTACTGACAGTTCTTAAAATACTGTCGAGAAACACAGTCAGCCTGTTTGTTAAAAGAAAGGCATTTTTAATTTTATTTTTTATTAGGTAGGTACTAAAAATTTGTACAGTATCCACCGCGTAATTTGAAATAAATATGTTATAAATTATATAAATAAAAAGTATATAAAATAATTTAAAAATCTTTTACAATTTAAACTACAAAATGTTCACAGCAGTACACCGACGCCTTGTGCAGCCGCAGACAAAAATATTATCCGACCCCCCTTGAAAAGTAAATTTAGACCTTAAAACAATGAAAATAAGGCATTCGGCCTCGAGTTCGAACAGCGGCTTGAGTAATGTTCATACTGATGTTGGTTAGAAAGCAAATCCTATATTAGCCAGTCATTTATAAATACTCATAAGCCTTTTCAACCGTAATAACAACATCATAATAATTAAAATCGCTAAACAATATAAGACTATAGTTGCACATGGATGTTTTGGCGCATTGTAATAATCGGAAATGGGTAGCTCCGTCATCTTGTTTTTTCAGCAGATATTTATGAAATCATTTCACAAACCGTTTTTAATCATGTAAAAACCGAAAAAGTACCGTGAACAGACACAGTGAGTTTCGTGTGTCGGGAACGCAGCGCAAAAATGGCAGAAAAAGAGAATCCAAAAGTTACGGAAAAAGAGTTTATCGTCGAATGTATCCAATTGTGCAGAGAATTACCGTCTTTGTGGAATGTCAAGAGCAAATAATATCATGACCGTGATGAACAAAAATGCTGCTTACGAAACATTGTTGCCTAAATACAAAGGGATGTTTCCACAGGCAAGCAAACAAGCAAGCAAGTAGCACACGAGATTAATTCTATTCTCCGACTGAACACAAAAACATTGCGCAGTTCTTATTATTGTACAATATTTATGTAGATCGTTTGGATTCAAAGCGCCTTTCAATCTTATTATACTATAAAATGTATTGTGGGCCGCCTTAAAGCAGTTTTATCGTTAATCGGAGTGTGGGAAAGCGACAGCGCTATACAAGGTGTCTACGCCATCTCTTTTCTACACTGGAATAATTCTCGAGTTCTTCCTAGAGAAGAAAGTTAAAAATAAAATTTCGCCACTCGCAATATTTTTTTTATTTTCCCTTGTAATATTTTTTTCTTTTATGAATAACTTGAAATTCGACGAATTTATATTGTGGCGTAATAGAACGAAATATAATTAGTGTGTATCCAGTAAACGCCAATTTGGTCTGTTTATTTGTTCAAAGCTATCTTACCGAATTTTAAGACTAAGATTTGTTTTGAAATTGGTAACAGAATAACAGATACATTTTTAAAGACAACTGGACAAGAAAATGTTCAAGGAAACCACATTCATGAGTTTAGTGATTTAAAATCCATTCGTAAATATCAAAAAATCTCAAACTCAAGTCTATAACACAGACGATTTTCTGATGAATGAAGGCAATTTTTAGAAAGATTTTTTTATTTTTTTTCAGAGTTTTTCTATGGAACTTAATGTGCAAATCAGTATCCAAAACCTCATTTTAGTAGCTAACTAATTACGTATAATAACTAGAAAAATATTCAAGGAGACATCACTGCTGATAATGTGAAAAATGTCAAAAGGTTTATCGCTAAGAATTGAGATCGGTATCGGTATTGATATTAAATGGGGCGCAAAGACCCAAACTTGCAACTAATCCTAAATAGAAATTATGAGAACAAATACGATAATTTTACGTTACAATTACGATAATTTTTGTGAGTGTAAACTCGCGACCCACCCCAGCGAACCCATTCCACCTGACCCCATTCCACCTTCGTTAGCAATAATCAACATTTATGGAGTTCTCCCGAATATTCTTTTTTTATTCTGTGTTCTCTGTGGATAGCTGATATAATAAGGGTATTTTCAGGATAATATCTACATTGACAGCCATAGAAATATTTTGAGAAAAATGACCTTCTTCAACATTTACATAGAGCTTTTCCTGATATTTGCGAGTTCATTTTTAGTCACTTCACTCGTAAATATAGATTTCTTGAACATTTTTACTTCCAGTTATCTGTGAAAAAGTATCAGTTACCAATGACAAAAGAAATGTTTGTGTTAAAACATTACCTACCATTATCATATACCACTGTTTGTAAACAACGTGGATAAGGAGCCATCAGTTAAGGACGTCGCTGACTATATTTTAGGCAAGACGAGCGTTTCAGTGGAGTTGACAGAGATTAGGATGAAGCGGCAAAGAGATTATAAGGCTTTTAAAGTGTTTGTTCCTAGGCATAAGTTAGATTATGTTTTTAGATGAGCAATTGTGGCCTGAAGGTATTTCTTTCCGTCGATTTATTAATTTTAAGGATCGGAAAGTACCGAGCTCCCCTAAAATAGGGGCGACTGATGTTGGGACTGAGGCTATTATGAAAAGCGTCTAATTTATGATGGACACTGCAAATAATCAGAATATCAAAATGGTCAGTTTCAATTGCAAGTCTGTAACGAGATCCGTGGAGGGATAAAGGAGCTGTGTAAGACTGCACACGTTATTGCCCTGCAGGAGACGTGGCTCTTGCCTCATGATACAGCATTCATTGGAAGCATTGATAGGAATTTCGAGTACACCAGTAAGTCAGCGGTAGATACATCGACAGGCGTGCTGCGTGGTCGGCCGTACGGCGGGGTGGCGCTGATGTGGCGAAAGGGTGTTTTCTCTTCCGTAACGGTTGTGCCGTGTACTAGCGCGAGACTGACAGCTGTTAAGGTGTGTGCGGGTGAGTGTAGTTCGTTAGTGTTTTCAGTGTATATGCCAACAGACAGTACGGATAACTTATTAGAATTCACGAATGTGTTAAGTGAAATACATGCGGTAATTGAAAGTTGTGATATTGAGTCCGCCATTATTCTCGGGGACTTTAATGCTCATCCAAGGGAGTTATTTTTTAAGGAATAAGCCAACTTTTGTGAGGAGCGAAGCTGGCTCTGTGCGGACGTGATGAAGTTGGACGTTTTGTCAGACACACACACTTTTATAAGTGAAAGTCATGATAACTGTAAGCGATGGCTTGATCACTGTCTGACCACGGAGGCAGCTTGGCAATGTGTGACTGATGTTAAGGTATGTTATGATGTTTTCTGGTCGGACCATTTTCCACTGGAAGTGTATTGCAACTTGGGAATATTACCATGTAAGGTGCAATAAACTGGGAATATTTACAGTGAAGTGAGATGGGGTGAGAGGGACGCTGATCAGATAAGAATATATAGGGAACTGTGTACAGCTACATTAAGGGACATTGATCTCCCGGTGGAACTTGGTCTGTGTGCTGATAATGTATGTACTGATGATTATCATCATATAATTATTGATGAGTTGTATAATAGTATTGTTAGTTGTTTGACGTAAGCTTCGCGTGGGAGTCGTAGTGTAAGGAAAAGGACAAAGCAAAAATATGTTATTGGGTGGAACAAGCATGTACGAAAGTTTCACGTAGACGCACGAAGCAGCTTTCAGGCTTGGGTGCTTCATGGCAAACCAGAGTCTGGTGATATATATAATACTATGCGTGAAACCCGTAAGCGTTTGAAATCTAAGTTGAAATGGTGTCAAGACAATGAGGATAAAATTAGAATGGATATCTTAGCATCACACCACAAAGAGAGGGATTTCAAAAACTTTTGGAAGCACACCAAGAAACTGGAAGCTGGTTCGTGTGTCCCTGTGAGTGTTGAGGGTAGGAGTGAGCCCCGTCAAATAGCTGAATTATTTGAGGATCATTTTAAGGTAGTGTCTCCCCTAGGATGTGTGCAGCAGGTGTTCGATGCTGAGGCTGTAGGTTGTGAGCGGTTCAGATTTAAGGCGAAAGAAGTCGCCCATATTATCTAAAATATGACTAGAGGTAAGTCTCCAGGACATGACGACCTTAGCATCGAGCACTTGCAGTTCGCAGGTGTTCATTTACCTAGGGTGTTGGCATTGTTTTTCAATTTGTGTATAGGCCATTCATATTTACCTAGGGAGCTTATGAAGACCACTGTTATACCTATACTTAAAAACAAGACGGGTGATGCCTCCGACAGGGACAACAGACCTATCTCACTGGCTACAGTGATCGCCAAGGTGCTGGATGGTTTGCTTGATAGTCAGCTAAGTGAGCGAATAGATCTCCATGAAGCTCAGTTTGGTTTCAGGGCTGGGCAATCGACCGAAACTGCGGTACTGCGACTCAAGCATACTGTCCAGTACTATGTGACGAGGAAGACGCCTGTATACAGTTGTTTTTTGGACCTGTCGAAGGCATTTGATCTGGTGTCTTATGACGTGCTGTTGGATAAGCTCCTGGGGGAAACCAGCACACCCAGAGATGTAATAAATATATTAAGATATTAGTACGGCAACCAGACCAATCATGTTAGGTGGGCGGGTTCATGTTCATCAGAGTACAGGTTGGAGTGTGGAGTGAGACAGGGTGGCCTAACCTCACTACGGCTCTTCAACCTGTACGTTAATGGACTGATAGGTGAGCTCAGCGGGGCCGGTGTCGGCTGTTCAGTGGATGGTGTTTGTATGAACAACATTAGCTATGCCGACGACATGGTGCTGCTGAGCCCATCTGTCACAGCCCTTAACTACCTCATAGGGATCTGTGAGAGGTACGCGGGGTCACATGGCCTCAGGTATAACTGTAAGAAGAGTGAACTACTTATTTTCAAGGCGGGTAATAAGAGTCCGAAAACCGTTCCACCGGTCAGGCTTGGAGAAATGCCGTTAAGTAGGGTCACAAAATTTAAATACCTGGGGCACTGGGTCACCGGGGACCTCTCAGATGATTTAGATATTGAGCGGGAACGTAGGGCATTGGCAGTGAGATGCAATATGCTGGCGCGCAGGTTTGCACGGTGCTCAAAAGAGGTTAAAGTTGCTCTTTTTAAAGCATACTGCCAGACATTTTATACCTGCAGCCTGTGGGTCCGCTATACGCGTAGATCTTTCAATGCCCTACGGGTCCTGTACAATAATGGTTTTAGGATGCTGTTGGGGTTGCCTCGCTTTTGCAGTGCATCAGGTATGTTTGCTAAGGCCAGCACTGACTGCTTTAGGGCTATAGTACGGAAAAGAGTGGCCTCCCTGATGCGTCGCGTGCGGGGCAGCACCAACAGCCTTCTGAATACCATATTGGAAAGGGTTGATTGTCCGGTTGTGAGGCACTGGAATACCGTTCACGGATCTGGAGGGGTCCTTTTCAATGTAAAATAAATGAAATGAAATAAATTAATAATTTAATGTTGACATTGAATAGTAATATAGGTACTAACATAGTTATAAGTATGATTTACTAAAATTCTATGGAATATTTTTAATTCTGATAATAAATGTATAATAATAATAAAACTCGGTATTTTAGAAATCATTGAAAGAAAAAAATAAAAAAGAAACCTGGAAACATGCATTTTGTCGACAACAATGAACAAGGAGGCCAAATTTGCGTTTAATGGATGCACACAGGTCCCACTATTAAACCACAATATAAATTCGTTCAATTTCAAGATATTCATTTACGAAAAAAAATATTCATTCAAAAGGAAATTTAAAAAAGTCGAGAGCGGTGAATTTTTTTTAACTCCACTACTCTAGGAACTCAATAAAAAAACCCGTTTTTGGTACATTATGTATTAGGACGGCTACGAAGTTAGACACTGCTGCGATAATAACGACGCAATAGTAGGACGCTTGTGTTTCTGCGTCCTGCGATATTGCGAAAAATGGCGAATCATCCAACATTAGGTAAAAAAACCTGCCAAAAACACAAATTTAATACGAAATAGAATTATCGGACGGTAAAAACGCAGTTGTGTGCAAGGAATAGGGAGGCATTATCACAATAACGCATGCGATATTATCGACCGATAATAACGCGCCTGTGTGGTAGAGCCTTGAGACGTCATGGTAGGCCAACTGAATCGAGTTGTGAGTGACAGTGGTAACGGTACTGAGCGCGTAAAACGTATGAAGAAGAGGGTAGATGAATGATAAGTCCTCTCCACATTATCTTACTTTTGCTGTGCCCGACAGGGTCCACGATTGTTTCCAAATTGTTGTGAAATGCAATAAAGAATTGAGTATAGATTGATTTGTCTGCTCATAAACACCCACCCGCAATAACTTCAATTTATCTGTGATCATGGTGCTTGTAAATATCGGGAACGCAAAATAAATAGTAAACTGTATGGTTTATCCCGTTTTTTATGTTAATGATAGCATTTTCAACAACGCCCTGCCAATGTTATTTAAGTGACAAAAGAAAAAAAAAACTACTTGTTATGCATGAACGAATTGTAATGCTAACCGAACGCCTCAATTAACATACATGAATTTGGACCTCATTATTGTTGTTATAACCACGATGAGGTCTACACCACATTCGCTACTACCTAAGGGGGGTCAGGTAATGTAGATCACAGACTGTACGTAAATTACAAAATTTTGTTCAATAGAACTTTATAGATGAACTTTGCTATCATCTCAAATAATATTTTTAAGTGTCCTTTCAAAAAATCACAACGGATCCTTCAAAAAGAGAAGAAGTAACTCCGGTCTTATGTCAAGTCCTTGAGTTAATTCAGAATTCGACATCCTGTACTGTCGAAGTGGATGCCAAATTCCGTTATTGCGTGTATTTTACTTTTTGCCGAGGCGTTGCGACTGCCGGTCGTGGGACCGACGCAGCCGAGTCGGGGGCTCGTCATTGTATGCTGGTCTCCGACGCCCGTCACCGTCTAGTCTTGCAAGCGTCGCCTAGAATACAATTTTAGTATAAACTTCTTGAGGTCCGAAATATGCAGAAAATTAAGAGGGAACAGGGGCCGCGATTCTTCATGCAAATGTATTCCCCTTTTTTTCTTCCTGAATAATTCCCTAGAATAAACATGTTTTTTTTAATAAAAATCCAGGTCACACGTCTCTGACATTTCTTTTTTTTTTTAAATAATAAGTATAGAAATGACCCTCAAAAATGGCAAAAACTGCCCCATTTTTACGGCCGTGTTAAGAGGACTAGGTACCAGACAAATTCGAAAAGTTTTTAACATAAAAGAAATTGATGGGAACCTAGGCGTACTCTTTGTGAAAAATATTTGAATCGGCTCAGTTTTCGAGGAGAAAAAAGGGGAATACGAAACGTCGATCAAGTCAAAATGTTTGTGATATAATCGGTCTGAGCTGCAGCTGTCCCTATCGCACTCTACAAGGGCAGGGTTGACGTAGCGCGACGGCAATAGTTTCTTCAAATACCTATTTTTCAAATTCCTCGCAGGCCCTGTTCATTTTTAAAAGAATAATTGAAATGGCTTTAGGTAGGTGCAAAGGGGAGGGTTATGTTCAGCATTACCGGTTGCATCAGTATCAGAACAAATGAAAATCTATTAAATGAGCTTAGTTCTTCCAAAACTTACAGCTAACGCTGTTTAATTTTAAATCTGTTTTAAGCATAGTTCGTTTTAGATGTAGCAAAACGCATTTAAAATGTTCGATTAGTTTAACATAATTATGTATATAACTGAATTAATAAAGGATTTCCGGTTGGCTCAGTTTGGCAGAACTAAGAATCATTACCTGATTGGCCTTTTCCCAACTATCTTGGGGAGGGCTTCGAGTCTAACCGAATGAATACCAGTATTTTACATGGAGCGACTGCCTATCTGACCTGTCAACCCAGTTAGTAGGTACTGGGTAATACGATACCCCTTGGTAAGACAGGTTGTTTGACTTTCGGGCCACTGACTTCCTGTAACGACTGTCAAAGCCGATCTATAAATGACAGTGGGGACCAACGGCTTAAAGTGCTTTCCGAAGCACGGAAGAAACTCGGTATGTTATGGATGGCCAACCCGTCCATGGACTGACCTAGGCAAGGCGCAGAGCTTAATCTTGGAGTACGATCCGTGTGGCTGTTATTATTTAGCCACGAGCTCCTCATTTTGGCACAACTAAGAATGTAAAACCTAATTATCATACGACTAACCCTGTGGCTGTCGGGTCGCGGGCGACGCACCGTGGCTCGAAGTCCGTGGCTTGGAGCGAGGTGGCCCGGAGCTAGGTGGCTTGTAGCGAGGTCACCTGCAGATGTGCGGCCGCTTGTCTCCACACTGCTCTGAGCGTAGCATGTGCAACTGTTGAACTCAATGATTTAAAAAAATAACACTGTTTTAAGCTTTCACGGTTCAAAACAATGGAGCTCAAAACAATGCATAATCACGGAAGATATCCCAAGTGACATTTTAAGTTTTAAAAAAATCAAAAACTAAAACCAGACCACTGAAACTTACTATAAATTTTAATAATGTGATCGTTGTCTGTTCGCTTTAGGTTTTAGAATGGCGTTTTGTAGCGCATAAGCTATTATATGATATTGGCACGCACGCCACTTTTTTACACGTATGGGTGGGCCGCGCGGTAACGCCTCAATCGCGGTGTGCGCTTATACGAGCTTACAAGCGCGTCAAAGCTCATACGAGTTGCGTGTGTGACAAAAGAGGCGCCTATACGCGTTTACACGCGCTTTCAAAAACGAGTGTTTAGGCGCCGAAAATACGCTTATCTGAAACCGCCTTTACCGGTGAAAACTTTGTCAAACTAACATCTTAGTCCATGGATTTGGTCCATTTTGCCTTGCATCCAATAAGGTAGTGCTGATTGTCGGTGATGAGGTAGTTATGTCAAATCCAATTTTTCGACCTCAAAAACCCTCCGGATCATGGTTAATTAAAAAAAACCATTAATTTTTCGTACTTTTTTTAGTTTTTGACATTTTTTTTTCAACCAAGGACCTTTGCTACGGTAGATAAAAGTCACTATCAAAGTGGGTTTCGGAGGTCGAAAAATTGGATTTGACATAACTACTTCATCACCAACAACATATAAAAAAATCAGAGCTATCTTATTTGATGCAAGGCAACCCTCCTTATATGGTACGATTTCCATGGACTAACTCGTCTTCAGTTGCTAATTCTACCCGTTTTTCGCTAACCCATTAGGGCAGGTGCCTTAAATGGTCGAAAAAAATTGGTACTCACGCATCTTTCTCGGGACTATTATGTTGGGCTGGAAGCGATGCAAAACGTAAGTCACTAGTAGGACTAGGGTTTCTTGAAGTAGTATTATTTGAATCGTTATTAGGATTACTCCTGCGACAAACCGTCTCCAGAATTTCTTGCAGGCGTCGACGCTCCTCTGCCACTTTACGATCTAGTTCCACAACTGTTTATAATCATAATAATAAGTGTTAGGTTTGGGTATTTTATTATATGTAGTACCAATGTCTAAGGTACTTGCATAAAGCGTGGGCCGGACTGTTGTAAACGAGCCCTCCACACACCTCCAAATCGGTCTCCACCGGCTGTTTACAACAGCACACGCATAAGCTTTGGGTGCCCGACCATATCGCTGCAGAGTTTGCTGTTTGAGTAAGACAGTAGTTAGCTACTTACTTGGAGTGCTTGCATAAATATAGTTTAGAAAGGAGAACAGTTCGGTAGCGATCGGTGTGGATAAAAATAGTTTCACAGTCTAATACTGTATTTACCTATTTGTGTATGCCTTCGCACATAAAGAAACAGGTGCACAAAACTTAAAATCAGATATCTGTTTATGTAGCTGGTTCTGGACCGGAAAACGTGTTTCTTTATGCAAGCACCCTTTTTTGGGTGAATATTTCTTTTTCAATCTGCTCTTCCACACCGATAGAAATAGTTTTACTCTTTTGTATGGGCCAAAGCTGTTTAAAAAAACGCATACTTTCTTTCTTGTTAGATCTCTTACTCGCCTCGTTCGTCGATCATAGCGAGTCATGTCGGAGTATACAGGAGTTATGGAGTCTACACACAAAAGCATGTCGACAAGTTTTATACGCGTTCTCTTGACATGCCGCAGACATGCCCGGCGGGTTTTTTTACAGGGGGTAGGAAAAAGAAGGGAGAAAAACATAAACGTGAAGGACACCGATGTACAAACTGTTGCTATGAATGCGTTGATGGTGATAACTACTGTGTGCAAATAGTAATTTATGTTACTTGACACGGGTACGTAGATCTTTTGGCGCGTGGCCATAATTAATCTAACTTCGACATTTTGTTTTACAATACAATTTCACGAATGTCGGTATCATTCTGGCGCCAAAACACAATGCAGATACAGCCAGTAGGCGGTGGTCAATTTTGCTTAAAGATAGTAGTTAAACCCAACAAAACCTCATAACAGGAAAACCTCAAGTAAAGTTTAGATTGTTTTTAAAATGGTTGGATGACAGAATACTAATTTGGTACTAACAATCAAATGTATAAGCGCTATTCCTGTAAACAAAGGAAGGAAAATTAATCGAAATAACCAACTTACTGTGTTTTTGCGCATTCCGTTGCTTATTCATGATGAGTTCAGTTTCCAAAGAGATCCTCTTTTGGAATGCTTCCTCTTTGGTTAGTTTTGTTTTCCATGAGCGACATACTTTTAGATGGAGAAATGACAGCTCTTGGGCGTCCAAAGCATGAAGAGCATCATGCTTCCCAGTTCCCTAAACGTATTTAATTGCCGTGTTAAAAATACAGGTTCCCAATACGGACAAGTGTAAACGGCTCAGTAGGGCTATTTCGTATCTCTGTTCAATGAACGGTCAAAAAGTTAGTTTCGTATTATGTATGACCCTGTTAGTCACCGTAAAGTGATATCCACTCAGTGTGATACGCAACACCAATATTATGACATTCACGGTTGTTATCAAAGTTTGGTGTACAACCGAAGCTTGATAGTCACTGGATATCAGAAAGATACGTAATAGCCTTGCAGGACTGAAAATGCCGAATACTTTCTGTATGCTTGTATATAAAGGAAGAGGTGTATAAAACAGTTAAAAGGTACGCAGGTTTTTATGGAAATCTGTATCTTAACACCAGCACCATTAGACAAGACATACTAAAATAAATAAGTCAATCATTTATGCGGTGGCGTTCAAAACTACGACACAATGACTCTTGCAGTTATTATCTTCCAATAGTTATTTTTGTATGTTAAACAATGGCCGTATTGTTCCAAAAAAAATGAACTGCTTTCCTGTTCCATTAATTTTATATTAATTTCTGTGGCTTTAGGCAGCGGTCATCACTGACAATCGCATAGTTTGGAGACGCGTCGTATGTCCTCTCGATTCTCAACATTGAGAAAGCGACGAAGAAGAATGTCAAAAAAGGATCCACGTCTACATAGTGTAGAAAAGTTTCACTTACTTCTCCGTTAATTATCTTATTAGCGATGTATTTTAAATATGTGTGTTCAGCCATTTTTCGCTGTTCGACATCGACTTGTTCGAATATGTTGCGTATCGTTTCTGATATGTTAACGTCCATGGAGCAGGTACAAGGACCGGTCAAGCGCGCCTTTGCTACATCAATCGCTTCTACTGTAGTGGTTGTCAACATCCTGGTCTCACCTCGACATTTCCTACGCTTCCTAACTTCGAGGGATGTCATTTTGACTGGTTCCTGAATAGATCGAAGATAAAAAAAAAATAAGATCTTTGCTGAGCAATACTGACGGAATTATTTACTAAATACTTTTTTTTTTTTTTTTTTTTACTTTTATAAACAAAAACATCAAAAAAAAAGTAAGGATTCTTCATGAAATAATGCCTGGTATTCTCTCTCAAATGGTTCAAAACCTTATTTTCGCGACAGGTATATTCTATTAAACTCGTAGATCTGTTAAAAATATAAATACCTACATTTTGGAGACTTAGAAAAATAATTGTACTAAAAGGCAATTGGTCTCGTTTCTAATGGACTTTTCTACAGGACAGGACAACAGACTTTTCACAGAGCCGTTATAAACCAAGCATTCTGTACATCAAATTAAGTAACCCTACGCAACGTTTTTGCTAGGAAATGACTTTTTTTGGGGGTGAAACATCACATTGTGCTGGTGGATGGATGGAATAGTGTGGGGGTCGTGGAGGTGTTTAAAGTTCTTCTTACATTAAAAATATGTATTGAAAAAAAACCTTGTAAAAAAAGTTAGAACTTTGACCCCCAATTACTCCGTATGCTGTGCGATTCCCAAGTACGGTCTAGAACAAAAAAAAAATCGCAATGATGGGGAGAACTAGACCCTTTCAGCTTCGTTAAGAGTCTTGCACCCTTTATATATCACAATCATCCGTCATGAAGAATATTGCTGATATTATGTTATCATCATCATCTGCCTAGCCTTTTCCCAAACTATGTTGGAATCTTCTAGTCTTATCGGATGCAGCTGAATATCAGTATTTTACAAGGACCGACTATATTACTGCAAAGCGTAACTAAATATTTTTTTGCATTTCGTTACTTACCTCATCTAAACATGAAGTCCCTGGATCTGGAGCTTTTGCTCTCAAAGCTCGATTTTCTTTTTCTAATTTATCTGCCTTTCTCATTGCGTCCATACTCATAGTTCTTAAGTTTTCTACTTCGCTTTCATGAAGCTTAATAATATCTTGCAGTGTTTCTTCGTGTAAGCTTTGTATGCTTTCTACGCCTTGATTGTGTTCATTGATTATGCTTTTTATGTTGTTGTCATACTGCATTTTTATAGCTTCAATTTTTTTCTTGTAATCTTTTTCAATGTTTTCTAGTGCTTTAGTTAGATTGTTTATCTGTATTTCGTAATCGGTATTACTTTCTAATTTGGCCATAATGCTACGTTCAGTATAATATTTTTTCCGACATTTTTCACTAGATTTACTGTTAGTGGAAGTAGTTTTGTAATCAGTGTTTGATGTCTTATATTCACTTACCCTTGATGGGCTTGAATCTTCTTTTTCTCTTATTTTTATGAAATTAAATCTGTCATCACTCCTGGTCTTGCGCAACTCTTGAGCAGCATAATATTTTCCAGCATTAATTTCACCTTGGACAGTATCTATAATATATTCTAATCCATAGTTTTGTGTCAGATCAATTTGGCGAACTTTTTGATCTTGTTCTGCCTTGAGTAAAAGAACATCGGCTCCTACTCTTGAAAGTTTATGATGAGATTCATTGCCATACGGTGTAGAAATTGTAGTCTTTTCCCTAGGAATTTTAGAATGAATTTGTTTTGATGAGCCGCTTTCCGTTTCAAAAGCTTTCGTCTTCATTATTCTAGGTGTCATAGCATCTTCATCGTACGGTCTTCTAAACTGGTCAGACATTGCTGGTAACGAGATCATAATAGTTTTGTCATCTATGCCATCGTTAAATTTAGTGTCAGAGTCAGAGAATTGTTTCGGGGATGAGTAAACCACATCAACATCCGAAGTAGTAACAACAGAAGGACTTTCTGTAAAAACCCTTGGTAGGTTAATTGTATGCTTTTGCTTTGGGCGGTTTTCTTCGAGTTTTTCTTCGAATTCTTCTTCATTTTCTTGAATATATTTTTTAGGACGACTCATACTTATTCCTTTTTTTATTGGATAAACAGTTACAGCCTCGACTATCATATCTGAATTTCCTTTGCGTGACGATTTTTCTTTTGATAGTCCTTGTTTATTTTTAAAACTGCTGTCACTGTCTTTGTAGATTACAAACAAATCTTTGTCTGTTGAAGATCCTTCAGATGTTTTCTTCATATCTTTGTGTTTCATGATTAAATTACTATCTGATTCAGAACTTCCACACGCTGCTGCATATTCAGTGGATTTTTCTTGACTTTGAGAAACAATCTCAACGATATTATTATTTTCCGACTCGATATTTGCATTTAGTAATAAATCAATAGTAAGTAGGCAATCAATAGATACCTCGTTCGCATTAGGGGATAATTGTCCTGCAATTTGAGTATTTCTGGGTAAACTACTCATAGTCGCTTTATTTTCACTTTTTTCTTTATCAGTAGAGCAAGCTATAGAATTTTGTTGAAACGGTTGTTCTACTGCTGCCGATAATACATGAACTTCATTTCCGAATCGGTTTTCCGACTTCATTCTAGTTTGAGTCTGCCTTCTATCCAGAGGTAATTTAGTCTTTTCCAGTATGTCTGTGCTATCAATATTTTTCTGTTTGTTACTATTTATCGATGCATGGGATTCTACATGCATTTTGTTCGAATCAATAAACAAGTCTACGTTGTCAGTTTGACTTTCTATATTTCGATAATGATTCGTTATATTAGCCTGAACGGCCACGTTGTGATGTGGTTTATTCTTTAAAGCCTCCAATTGCTTTTGCAATTCCACTACATCATTAGATTTCTTCTCTAAATCTGCTTTTATTTCTTCAACCATTACTAATTGAGTGCTTTTATCTACTGTCATAATTTTCAGCTTTTCTTGCAATTCGGCAACACTTTCAACAGAATTTCGATAAAGATTTTTAAGAGTTTCCAATTCTTCTTCTAATTTATTAATATATTCTTTTGTTGATTTATTTATTCGATCGTTAATCAGTTGTTGATTTGATATTGTTGCCTCTAAATCTTCAATTACAACTTTATCATTAGAGATTTGCTTTTCAAGTTTAGCTTTAAGATTAAATAGTTCAGTCTCCATATGTTGTTTATCTTTAATTGCATCTTCTTTTTCACTAATTATTTTTTGCTTCTCCCTTTCGACAATTTTCTTTGCTTCATCCGCTTTACTTAAAAGTAACTGTGAAGATGTTTGTACTTTTAATAATGTGCGTTCCAAAGTGGAGCTCTTAGCAGTTTTCATTTTGAAGGAATTTCTGATCCTATCTAAGGACGCTAAGATATCTTTAACTGTGCAGTTATTGGGTGACAAGGCAGTATCACCAAAACTTTCCAACTCAAGTTGCTTTATATCAGTAACAATTATCTCTCTTTCATATTGTAATTGTTTCATTTGATATGCGTTATTTCTTGAGGACTCATCAGACTTTATTTGTGTTACTGATAACTGTTCTGATAGCATGAAATTTTCGTTTTGAAGTTTTGCTATTTCCATCTTCATGTTATGTGTTGCTCGCGAGTCTAAACAAAAATAGTACATTTTGATAACAGTGGGCAAAGTTTGTTACAACACAAGGGCGTAATAGAGTCGTGATTACCTATTCCGATCATGTAGTACTATATAGTATTTAGAGGGGTACGTATGGATATGTCACGGGTTATATCTGAACTTAGATCACTCGAACGCAGTCGGGTTGTATGTTCATTAAAATATGATTCGCAATCATAAAAAATACGGGCTTACAGAGTTATAATAATTTAAATCATCAATTAGGGTCAATTCATACCGAGACGCGACGCGACGCGACTCTACGCGCATATTTTAACACAGCGACTAAAAATATAACTTTTCAATACACTTCCTTGAAAACTGGCTCTATCGCACTACAATTAGCTTTTGGGGGTATGAAGAAGAACAGGGTGTAAAGCTCTTCATCCCCGACCAGACGGGTGTTGTGTCTGGTGGGCCACTGCCCAACAGTTGTTGTCGGGTTCTCGTATGTAGTCTTATGTCGCGGATAACTCTGCTTGCGCGATGTAAGAATTCTGACGTGTTTCTGTTTGTGCTTGTTAGTTCATCATTTATGTCATAGATGGCGTTGTAGTACTTTTTGTCCAATGTAGCTGTAGTACTTTTTGTAGTACCGCTACAAGCTTCAACATGCAATGTATTTCACATGCGTTTTTTTCATATTTTTTTATAACTATACCTACTTAGTCCAAATTGGTTCAATGCCTATATTAAGAGGTGAACGTTTTTTTTTTAATTTTGGCAAAGCAATATGCGTCTTTACGGCGTAAATATTTTTTGAATATTCAAATTGTATTTATAAATAGCCTATCATAGATAAACATGATTATCTAGAACTAATATTTACTTTTATAAACAAATTAACATTTATTTGTGTTCTAAATTCAAAAATATAAAAAAAAACAATCTTTTATATTTGGCTGTTTAGCCAGTTTTGTTGTGATCACTACCTTTTGCTGATTGAATGTTATCTTAATGTCAATGCCAAGGTCTAAATTATCCAGACGGCCGCCTAGTGACAATAAAGTTGTATGGGGGGAGAAAAGCCCGGAGGCAGTTAGTCTTTACAATAAGGAATGTCACAGCCGTCTGCGAGAGATTGACTTCCCCACAGAGTTGTCCGAGTGTTGTGATTGCATGTGTAGTGATCCGACGATTGCCTGTACCGTGATGTTGTTTGCGCTCTTAGGGACGCCGCTATTATTAGCAGGGAGAAACGAAATGGTTATGGGTCGCGAAAGCGCGTGGTGGGCTGGAACAGACACGTTAGCGAGGCTCATCTGTACGCCAGGCAGAGGTTTGGAGAATGGCTTTTGTGCGGCAGACCGAAATTCGGTGTGGTGTATGACGAAATGAGTAACAGCAGAAGGGTTTTTAAGTCTAAGTTGAGGTGGTGTCTTAATCACCAAGACCAAATCCAGATGGACTTGCCGAGAAGCATGCTAGAAAAGACTTTCGTGGCTTCTGGAAGGGTACACAAAAACACAATCCCAGAATTGGCCTGCCGGTGAGCGTCGATGGCGTGTCTGCTGATATGGACATTGCAAATATCTTTAAAAACCATTTCTGTGTGAAGCCTGTCCATAATCCGCCCGTGACGGTGTTCGATGCTGAATCTGAATGTGTCTTAAAACCTAGCACTAATTTTTCTGCAGCACAGATAGCAAAAGTAATTAAGAGTATGACTAAAGGTAAGTCGGGCATGACGGGCCCAGCATCGAGCACCTTCAACATGCCTCCCATGGTCCCCATCCATGGTCTCATCTGCCTCGTGTTCTTGCGATGTTGTTCGATTTCTGCCTAAGGCATTCTTATTTGCCAGAGGAGCTGATGAGGACGGTCGTAGTACCGATAGTCAAGAACAAAACAGGTGACATCTCTGACAAAAATAACTACAGGCCGATCTCATTAGCTACAGTCATCGCGAAGATATTTGACAGCATGCTTAATTCTCACTTAAACAAGGTCGTAACTTTGCACGACAACCAGTTTGGGTTCAGGCCCATGCTGTCCACTGAGAGTGCAATACTGAGCTAAAAGCATGCTGTCAAGTATTACACAGACCGCAATACTGATGTATACGCTAGTTTCCTTGATTTGTCCAAGGCTTTTGACCTGGTTTCCAACGAAGTGCTGTGGCAAAAGTTACGCGACCATTAAATTGCACCAGAAATAGTTACCATCTTTCAGCACTGGTACGGCAACCAGGTTAACTACGTGAAATGGGCGGGAGTTCTGTCGGACTCGTACAGGTTGGAGTGCGGGGTTAGGTAGGGTGGCCTGAGCTCACCTACGATCTTCAATCTGTACATGAATGAGCTTATTGTCGCGTTCAGCAGCCGCCATGTTGGATGCCATGTCGATGATGTTTGTTTTAATAACATCAGCTATGCGGACGACATGGTGCTGCTGAGTGCGTCTGTGGGTGGTCTCAGGGAGCTCATGAGCATATGCGAGGCGTGCGCGCACTCACATGGCCTCAAATATAACGTCGCGAAGAGTGTGCTTATGATCTTCCAAGCTGGGACCAAAGGTCTGGCGGGGGTTCCTCCAGTCAAGTTGTGCGGCGTGCCCTTGGAGCGCGTGCAATCATTTAAATACTTTGCGCATATTGTGACGCCTGACTTGAAGGATGACGCCGATATTGAACGGGAGCGGAGGGCGCTGTCGCTGAGGGCGAACATGATAGCTCGCAGGTTTGCTCGTAGCTCCAAGGAAGTCAAAGTCACCTTGTTTAGAGCCTACTGCACTGCATTTTATATGCGTGCAATGTGCGCGTAGACTGTTTTTATGCCACTATGCGCAGGAGGGCCGCCTCGATAACGGGCAGAGTGAGGGCCAGCGGCAACAGTCTCCTCGCCCTCATCGCCGACAGGTTAGACGGGCCATTCATGCGGCATTGGTTGGCCTTACATGCGCCCATTTTTAGGGCTTGGGGGAGATAATTCGTGGTTATTGGTTATTCTTGTTAGGAATTTCTTGATTATTTATATTTATTATGTTATTGACAATTATTAATCTATTAAATCTAATTGACTTTGTTAATTTAAATTAACATTTTAAATTAAATTAATTAATAAGATATCAGTGTTATTTACGTTATTTACAAGCTACAACTCTCTAATTATGCATCAATTAAATTCCTCATTTTTATTTTGAATTATTATTGTACTTTGCTGATTTTGAATATGTTATTTAACAATTTTTTTTTTCATGTTTTGTCGAATTTGTGTGGTACTTTATGGATATTTTTATGATTACTAACTAAATAAATGAATTGAAATTAGCGGCTTGTTACCACTGCTTCTCCTTCAACCTGGCGAAAGCAAGCGCGGAAAAAAAAGAAAATTAAAATCATAGTTTCCTAATAATTCATGACAAAAATATTTTTCGTGCTTTTATTTTATTTCTTCAAAAGTTTATTGAAAAACGTCGTTTGATACACGTGGACATTTATTATTGCAGTTCTCGGCTCAAAAACACCCTCGCCTGCGGCTCGGGTGTTAATTCCGACTCGAATCAATAACAAAATGTCTCCACTTGTATAATGTACTATTACTTACTACACGAAAAGATACACATTTCATTGCGATGCGTCTCGCGGCGCGGCGGCGGCGCGCGGCGCAGTGCAGAATCACTGGCCTCTTCCAGTACTGTCGCGCCGCGTCGCGTCTCGGTATGAACTAACCCTTACTATGGGGTATTTTGTGAAAAAGTCATTTAATGGGGATAAATTAACTTAAGGTTGTATTGATGATTTTAATGATCATATACTGCTTTAAGCTCTAAAAAATCAAGCCTGTAATTTCCCAAGGGTTAGGCAGGGGTACATAATATCATACCCACATTTCGCCAGTCTATTGCTATCAACCGGGCATACATTCAGACTCCGTAGCTGCTACTAAGAAATTTCTGATGCTAAAACTTACTAACACTTTGCACGACTTGGGAATCGAATCTAGGACCTCATGCTCAGCAGTTACACTTGCGTCCAGAAGACCTTAAAGCTCAAAGTCATAAAAGGCTGTAACACTCACGATGTGCTTCAATATTCTGTAAAGTATCGATCTTCTGAAGACTGAAATCTTTCATTTCTTCACTGGTGCTGATAATCTCACCCAAGCTTTCTTGAAGCTTCGATACTTCTTCTTCCAATTCATTTATATGGTTTTGTAAAGTTGCTATATGGTCATCGCGAGTCAAAATTTCATCATCAAAACGAGCCATTATATTCTCCTAAAAAAAGTGTGTATTTATGATAAAACCTAGTACATCATCATCATCATCATCATTTCAACCGATAGACGTCTACTTTAATTAAAAAGCGACATTGGTGTCGATTCTGTTGAGCAACTAAAATTAGTTTAGGCTATTGCTATCTTTTTCTCTCTAATAAAACAAGAAAGAGACGGACGTAATTTAGAGCTGTCAAATTTAATTGGAACTAATATTTCCATACAAATGAAGGGTGCATGTAAAAACATGTCGACTAAAAACACGGTGAAGCGCAAGGCAAAACTAGTTTGACATCTCTAACTTAGTTCATAGCCGTCCTTTTCTCGCACTGTCTTTTAGTAAAAGATAGCAATAGCCTAAATTAAGTTTAGTTTGTGCACAACAGAATCGACACCATTGCCGACACTGTTAGTGATAGTAAAACGTTGCTCAATAGTTTATGCTATTGTGACCCTTGTTATTAAGTAACTTTTTATGCCGTGTGGGCAACGTGATAAACTTCCTTAAGATAAGATAAGATCATTTGCACGTCTCTAGGTCTCTTACATTCAAATAATATATTAGCATTTCATTGAACATACCCTAGATCGGCCGATTAGAAAAATAAAATGGCTGCCATTCGCGGGGTGTGGGGGTTAGGAGTATTTATAATCATGTTTTTGTCGATAGAAATGTAAATAATATATGTTACAATTATGTAAACTGACTTATATGGGTTAATGCCTGAAATAAACGATAATTTAATATGCACTTAAAGTATCGGTAACCGGTAGCCAAACACATTAAATAAGACTTGACTGCACATACTGCTTTGTCTAGTTGGTCGCGCAGGTCTGTAATTTTCTGCTGGTTCTGTAGTTTTTCTTGCCGCATTAGTTCAATTTCATCCATAATGTCTTTTAATGGTCCAGACACCGTACTGCTGGACTTTTTAATAAGCTGAAAAAAAAAGTGACAATAATAGCTATTTATTCACCAAGGGGAGTAAGGCACAGATTACTAATCGAGCGTGTATTTGAGGCCCGACGCGAAGCGGAGGG
Source organism: Xestia rhomboidea (assembly GCA_963853795.1). Classification (NCBI taxonomy): domain Eukaryota; kingdom Metazoa; phylum Arthropoda; class Insecta; order Lepidoptera; family Noctuidae; genus Xestia; species Xestia rhomboidea. The sequence continues at coordinate 6,012,265 of OY970764.1, read as the reverse complement.
CCGTGAACCACACTAGTTTAGTAATCTATACTTACCCTCGAGTGACATATACTGCTTTATACTACACTTGCTTACAACGTCATCAAGACTTAAAAAAAAAACAAAACGCGTTAGTAATGGATTAAAATGAAATGCCATACAATTGACTGCCTAGATTTTTGAGAAAGTTTAATGAACAGCTTTCAAGCCTTTTAGTGGGGTAGTATGTGTACACTTACTAACCAAGTGTAGTATAAAATAATTGAAACCAGCAGTCCATGCGGAATGAAGTTAATAGAATTTTATGTTTGCATGAATTACCTCTGTTCTTGCACCTGTTAGAGCGCTTTCCAAGTCTTCGCTATAAGTTAGTAAGTCTTGGCTATGACTGTGCAATTCAGAGTTCTCTTGCTCCATCTTCCTTCGATCCGCCAATTGCCTATTTAGTTCATTTTCTAAATTCTTTTTCTCGCTAGCCATTTGGTCGTGGAATCTTTTCAAATTTTGATATTCTGTTTCTAAAGCTTCATAGTGTTTAATTTTATCTAGTAATTCGGCACTTTCTTTTTTTATTACGTTGAGTTTACTTTGGGTCATCATTTTCTCGCTCTGTAAGGTATGCATAGCGTTTGTAGCTGTGGCTTGTTTGTTTTCTAAAGATTTTATTTGTTCCATTAATTCTCTGTTTTCTTCAATTTTAGTCTCTAATGTATTGTACAAATGGTTATATTCCTCTGTTTTGTTTGCCTCTAAAATGTTTCTTTCTCTTGTTAATTCAGTAAAAGCCTTCTGCAAACCTTCTAACTCTTGCTCTAAACAATCAACCTGATCTTTCGATTTAGATTTCTGTAACAATTCTTCATTTTCTAGTTTGACAGTATTTAAAGTCTGAAGCAAGTTGTCCATATTTCTATTTTTTTCCATAAGAGCTTTTTGGGCTGTAAGTTTTTCGCGAGACAGCTCCTGATAAGCTTCACGAAGTCTAGATAATTCACTATCCTTTGAGCCTTCAGATTGCTGTAATCTATCAATCATTTGCTCACTTTCTGTTTTATTCAATTGAATAGAATGTATTGCGTTTTCAAGTTCACAAGACTTTTCAAGCAATTTATTTTCGAGGCGCTTATTCTCATTTAAAACGTTTTCGTGTGCAGCTTTTAATTTTTGCAGTTGAAGTTTTAAATTTTCATAATCCATTGCTATCTGCCCACTTTTTTTTTGGGTTAAATCCAAAGACATTTTATATTGCGTCTTTTGATCTTCTAAACTAGTAATACTCTTAGTAGCATATTCATTAACATCACGTAATCTCTGAACCTCTTGTAGGAGAATAGAGTAATTGTTTTCGCGGCTTTTTAAATCTTCTTTTAATTTTTTAATTAAATCTTGTAGTTCTTTGTTATCTTCTAACTGTTGTTCCAAAGATTTCGTTAAATCAGCTTTTTTATGAATAACTTCATCATAATCTTTAACTTTATCTAATAACTCTTTACTTTCTTGTCTGGCTACCTGTAGTGATTGTATTGCTTCCATTTTTTCATTTTCTAAGCCTGTAAGGCTGTTGTCAAATCTGTCTCGCAATTCATTCAGTTGTATATATAAGTTCCCATTTTGCTCTCTCTCTTTTTCTACGTCTTGCAGTAATTTATTTATTTCGAGCGATTTAGTTGCAATGACGCCCATTAAATTATCTACGGCATTCGTTTTTTCTTCCAAATCTTGGCTTAAACATCTAGTTTCTTTTTCCAAATCTTGGCTTAAATCTTGGCTTCGTCTAGTTTCTTCTGCTAAATTCTCGTTATACTTTTCCAAATAGTCATTGCGTTGTAAAGTTTTTTCATACATGCCTAAAATAAAATACCTTTCTTCAGTTTAGTAAACCTTTAGAAAATTATAGCATATTTTATAAGGCAACATCTAAATAGGGACGAAGCCGTCAACCAAGCATTCTGTATATCAAACTAAGTAACTCATTTTTTTTAACGCAATCAAAAGATTGTGCTGATTGACGCATTTAATAGTAAACGGTTTATGGAGGTATTTTTTTTTTTTTTTTTTGGATAGGAAATCATCAAATGACTTCTCCCGCTCTGGGCCGAGCAGGAGGGAGTGTCAGACTTTTACTGACTAAAACCCATCCATGTTCCTTCCTCGCCCTTTGTGTTCCGGGGCCACGGTATCTCTTTCGAATAGTCCCGCAGCCCCGGCAGGCTTCGGTCCTTGCGGACCCCTTCTCTATTGCTGACTCTCTTTGAGGCGCGCGTGGAACACGAACGCGCCGTCGACACGGCCTGTCGTCATGAGACGTACGGACGGCGAGCTAGCCCATAGCTCCCCGTCCACAGGCCCGCGCCTACGGTGGCCGGAAGCCACCACGTGGCCCCCGACGCCCGGGGCGTCTCCCGCGGCGGCCGGGACGTGAGGATCTCTCCCTGTCCTGTTCCGCCACCTCCTTCGCTAGCATGACTGCTTCGCAGAAGGAGGTGACGGCGTCCCATTCCGTCTCGCTCCGGACCATGGCACGAACCAGGGTCGGGAGCGAGAGGTCGCCGCCGCCGAAAAAAAAAAAAAGAAACAGTTGGAACTTTGACCTCCAATATCTCCGTAACTAGTAGGTTCCCAGGTATGGTCACTGCGAGGATCGACCGGAGGACACGGTGGAGCACACAGTGGAGGTTTGCCCCGCTTGGGCGGTTCACCGCCGTGTCCTCGTAGCGGCGATCGGCGGCGGCGATCTCTCGCGTCGGGCCTTGGTTCAATCCATGGTCCGGAACGAGAGGGAATGTGGGAAGCCGTCACCTCCTTCTGCGAAGCAGTCATGCTAGCGAAGGAGGTGGCGGAACGTAACGTAACGTAGAGGGAGAGAACCTCATGTCCCAGCCGCCGCGGGAGACGCACCAGGCGTCGAAGGCCACCGTAGGCGCGTGCCTGTGGACGGTGAGCTATGGGCTAGCTCGCCGTCCGTCCGTCTTATGACGACAGGCCGCCGTCCGTCCGTCTTATGACGACAGGCCGCCGGCCGTGTCGACGGCGCGTTCGTGTTTCACGCGCGCCTCAAAGAGATGTCAGCCAAAAAAATCCGACTGCGTAAAAATAACTAATAACTTTAAATAAAAACTGAAAAGAAAAAAAGGAATGAATAAAAAATCTGAATGATCGCATGTATTTTAGTATGGTTTTTACTCGTTAAAAGATTTTTTTAGAGATCTCTTCGAGATTTTTTTTATCGAGTAAAATTAGTTTTATTATGTTTCCAAAACCCTTTTATACTAGCATAAATCCTGAAGAATATTATATATTTTTCTGGTTTTGTTTATTGCAGTGAATCATATGCTTTTTTGCATTATAAAACTCGCGTTTAGCTCCTGTAGTCCCAATAGGGCATGTGTCATATTATAAGAAAAATTGCTTTACTTTTCCAATCTTCTATTTCCAGCTTGAGTTCGTTGATAAGTTCTAGATGATGTTCATAATGTTTTTGTATTTCACGTTTTTCTTCCTCATTAGAAATTAGGGCATGCTTCAAATTTCGAATTTGTTCTTTCGAAGATTCAATTTCATCTAGTAACGCTAATGAATGATGATTCTCTGCAGGCTCTCTTGAATAAACCTGAAATATCAATATTTGTGTATACCTGGATTCTATAAGATAAGATTTTTTTACAGATTAACTTTCTACATTAGCAACAACACTGTTAAACAGATAATATTTTAAGCCTTTTTTTAAAATCTCTTATGCAAAATTGTACTTCTTTATGTATTACCTGGATAATAAACCATCTCGTAGATAATAGTTATTTGTTATACAAGAGTGCAAAGTTGCTTTTTAACCGCGTGCTCAATTTTGATAACCGAGCAAGCGAAGGATTCTAAAATTGAGTCACGAGCGCAGCGAGTGATTCAAAAATTAGAATCCTGAGCGTTAGCGAGGGAATCAAAAGAGCACGAGGTGAAAAATCTTTGCACTCGAGTGCAACACGTAACTTTTCATCCCACCTCAGCGAGGAAATGACTAAATGCAAAAAAAAAACATTTACAATCACAAGATACTTTTACTTTTATTTCAGTTTAGGTGTTAACTACTACATTATGGTAGGTAAGTATTACAGAATAATCTTTAAATTATAACAAATAATACTTAGGTACAATTAAGAAAAATTTAAAGTAACGTTGCTCCAGTTAGTTAAGTTGAGTGTAATATTTATTTATTTATTTATTAAAACTTTATGCACAAGTAAAAACTGTACAAAGGCGGACTTAACGCCTTGGGCATTTTCTACCTATTTTTTTTCAATTTTTTAAATATCGTACTGTTTCAAATCCTTCTCGCGTGATTGTTGAGGGAGAAAGCTCATTTGCGCATTATTAACAGTTTCAGTCAATTCTGTTGGCGTCAAATAAACTTCTTGGTCGCCAAAACCACTTATTTTACGTTTTTCACTTGTTTTTAACCTAAGGTTTTAACAATTGACCTGACAAGAAAATGGCGCGCGCAAAGCAAATTATAAAAGTACACCAAGAAGGTTCCGAGTCTGAGTTTTTAACAAATTAAAAAAGGTTGTACCTATGATAAATTCGGCACCATGGAGGTAGAAGTAAATAGGTTTAATGATGTTTTGAATTCACAAACTTAGTGCACACGATGTTCTAAATTCAATTTACTTTATCCTCTAGAGGATAAAAACGACTTTTGCACTCAGATATCGAAGAGCAAAAATACTCTTTCCGAGATGGGGGGATGAAAAATATTTATTTACAGGTTGGAATTTTTCAATGCCACCTGGAGGAAAAGTACCTACTCTAAATACTGGAGATAGCAAATTTTACTCAATGGAAACATTCCTTTATTATTAAAAAGAAACAAATCTGCTTTCGAAAATTCGCTTGCCCCACTCGGGAATCAAACCGACTAAAGTTCGAAAAAATAACATACTGTACTTTTTTACATCAATCGATAGGGGCAATCATATGGATCAAATCTCTCTAACAAACATGATACTACTTTCTAGAGAGTACTTTCCCTCCAGGTGGCATTGAAAAATTTCACTCTGTATAGTATACTATTCAGAATTTAGTAATAATCTTGAGAGCAACGCCTTATATGTGTAAATAATAATAGTAATAATAAAATTTATTTCAGACGTCAGAAGTCCATACAAACAACAATTGTATATAGGTTCACACATACATAAAACACAAAATGAAAAACAAAACAGAACATAAAATAAAATACACATTTTAAAATCTTATTTTTTAAATATGTGAATGACGCACGATGAGTGGTCATCCAGTGCCACATCATTGGACTATCTATCTAATTGTAAAGGTATATCCAGAAGTAATATTAAACGAAGAAATGTTTTTGTCGTCACATGACAAGATTACTTAACCGATTCATTGCGGCACCCAGTTTCGAAAACTTCTTGCTGTGTCGGTGAATAATTATTTCATGACACGACTGGCGTGCCTGACGCCATGGAAGATGATGGCATGCCTATTATGCCAAGGCAGTGGTACATACACTGAAGTTACCGGCGAAAAAACTGCTCGAGTACCCAACGTGAAATAGTAGATTATTGCATCGAGCACAAAGTAATTTATTATTGCACCGAGTGCCTGATTTAGAGCCCGAGCGTTAGCGAGGGCTTAAATCTAACAGGCACGAGGGCAATATAAATTACTTAAGGCGAGGTGCATAATCTGCTTTTCTTTCAACTATTACCTATAGGAATAGTAGATAAAAGAAACTCATATCAAACAGTTAAAATAGAAGTTTAATTATTGAAATTAAAAGTTATACTAGAGCAATTATAAAACGTAAGGTTAAGAGTTTTGTTGGGCAAATTTATATTTGTTTGTTTAACTTGGGACTGAATAATATTATCAGACGAGGTAGATGGGCCTGGCTGATTTGTTACAATGAAGTCGTTATCACGGGAAGTAGATGGGCGCGGCGATGTCGATTGATTTAAATTTCTTTAATTTTTAAATCAGAGTTAGCATCAATCATTTTTTAAATTTGGAACAAGTAGGATGTTCGTAGAAACGAATAATACGTACGTAAAAAAAAAAGTATTGATATCGGCTGGCTGAATAGAGCTAATCCATTGAGATTGGCACCTTTTGGTGCGATTAAAAAAAAAACCTGTGCAATAATGAAATTTCATACATTTTTATTGCTCTAGAGTATTAAAGACTCGCTTTGTACTGAGTTTTTAGTGTGATAGTGATGAAATTAAAGCATAGTTGGAAGAAAAATATATTAAAACTTACATTTGCTTGGTCTTGGTCGAGCAGATTATCAATTTGCTGCAATAAACTTTTTATTTGTTGTTCTTGGCACATAATTCTGCAATCAGCTTCCTTTAACTTGCACATTAGAGAATTTTTCTGCTTTTCAAAAGCAATTGAGGCGTTATTAATATTTTTCTCTAACGAAATATTTTCAGATCGCAAGGTTTCCATTGTTTTACTTTTGATGTGATTTATTTCGCCTTCAGCTTTTAATCGTGTCTCTAAACTGGAAGTCTCATCACTTAGTATAAGATATTGTTCTTTCAGTGAATCGAGATCGACAGAGCGCTTTCGAAAATGTTCTTTTTCATTCCATAGAGAATTGTATTCGTGCATTTGTATTTTTAATCTTTTAAATTCTTCCTCCATTTCTTCGTATGAATTACAACGTGTTTCTAATTCATCATTTGCGTGTTTTAAGCTCTCGTAACATTTAAGTAAGTCATCGTAATTCTCTTGAAGACTTTTTAAGCGGTTTTGATTTTCTTTGTCTATGTTATAAAGATTATCGACACTCAAGGCTTCGAGTTTCAGATCTAAATCAGATTTTTCTTTGTTAAGAAGTTCTTTCATTTCATCATTTTGTATAATATCAGCAACAAGTTTTGCTCTTTTGTTATCACGGTCTGTTTGTTTTGATTCAGTGGATGTTAGTGCGTAGGTCGATTGAACAACATGAGTTTCAGCTATGTCGAAACGATAACAAGCACAATCTTCAGAAGAATGCCTTGGATAAGCGAAGAAATCTTGTGTACAAGGAGCTATCAATGCGCAGCTGAACTTTTCCAAGACTTTTAGTTTAAAGAGTATTTTACCTTTAATATCTATGCAACGAATATCTTTTCCGGCAGTCTAAAATAGATGATAAATATAAAATAAATGTTGCTTAATGCATAGAAACTTTCGATCAAGAATACCTAGACACAGGATTATGAACTCGTTTGCTAGTTGAGTAAACCACGGTTGAGGTTGCCTAATATATCTATATTATAGAGAGAAAAGATTTGATTTTTTTCTTTGCTTGTTTGTGTATTTGTTACGATTTAACTCTAAAACTACTCGATCGATTTTAAAAATTCTTTCAGCAAAGGATAGCTAAATTATCAGCAAGTAACATAGGCTATATTTTATCCCCGTACCGGAACTACGTGGGTGAAACCGCGTGACGGCCGCTAGTAAAAATGTAAAGACGAATAAGACGAATTCACTTGAAACTAAAGTTATTTTGAAACTTAAAACCTGAGTAGTTTGGTTGAAAATATTATGTTGGTTGGTTTGATCCCACTACATACCAGGTAACTTATTTAGTGGGGCGTTTTTGAAGCGCTAATCTAAGGTTGTCTTGATCGAAAAGCCGCGCGCGCTGGACGACCGCCTTTTTGCGTTATATCAGTGAGGTTTCCACCAAAGAGGAGACGAGCGGAGCGGAGAAGAAACGTCGCATTGTCAGTAGTACCCAATTGTAAAATTGGTTGAAAAGAAAATCGCGCCTCTCGCCTCCTGTGGTTGGTCGAATTTAGCAGGTCACCTCTCCGCCTTGTTAATTAAAATCAGGCCTAAAAGGTTGATGAACGTGGCAGGTGACCAAAAAAAAAGCGGTTGTGGTCAACCAGCGCACGGGAGTATAAAGTGATGGTTAATACAGACCAATAACTTCAAGTATTGTCCATACTTGTCATTTTGACAAAGAATAGCAAATATTTTTTCTAATGCTGTGTATATGTGAGCATATATGCAATAAGGTTCGCACACATCATTTTCCATAACCTGTAACAGATCAAAATAAATGTTAGGTATTATAACCGTGGTTTTTTAAATTATAAGTACACATAATCATAACCGAATCATTACGCACAGCGATTGTATTTTTCATAGCGTTTAATTTTGCGTCTTTTGTAATAATTGTGTCTTGCATTTCATCGATTCTTGCATCTCTGGCAACTGTCAATTAGAAATGAGAAGTTTGACGAAGTTTGATGTTTGACGTGCAGTACCAGGGCAGACAGCGATTTTTTTTTTTCTAGGTTTTTTGCAATTTGCAGGTCAGTATCAGGCTGTAGGTATGTTGAACAAAATATGATTTTTGTGACCGTAAACACGTTTGTATTTACAGAATTAGAATCATTAAAAAAACTCATCAATACCTACAATCCTCTAAGTTCATTGAATCCCTTGAATTACTATTTCATGAAAAGTCATTAAGGGGCTAATTTGTTGAAATTGATGTTATTTAAATAAGCAGTTTTTAAGAAAACCTATTTGTTCTAGCACATCAAAAAAAAATACTCGATACATAATTGGACGAAATCGGCTTGATAGAAAATAATTGCAAAGATGTCTTAAAATCGTCAACGGTTCTATGTCTATATTTTTTTGACGTTTGGGTCTGCAATTAAAAACATGAAGTCAACATATTCATACCTAAACCGCTAACGAGTCATATTTCACAAATAATCCACGCTTTTTTTATTTCACTATTTATTCATTATTTTCTTCTAAAACCTCGCCGCCCATAATAATGACGTCTCGTTTACTCCCATATAAATAGACAGTGTGCGCGATTTTGGTGTTGACAGCGTCTTAAGATGATTTTAACGATTCTCAGTAAAGCCGTTTTTATAACGGTCGCGAATTACAATTTTTACCTGACACTGACCTACAAATTGACATAAACGTAAGAAAATTTGAATTTCGCGGGCTACCATGGCGGTTCGCACTTCACAAAAACAAGTTATTTGACCAATATACAGTACATAATAGTCAATTACTGTTGAAACTACTAATTATTTTAGTTTTCCCTTACATGTAGCAACATCACAAGTACACGGAGGAGGCACATCATCAAGTTGAATGCATTTAGAGTCACACTTCCGCTCCTGTTCCAAAAATATTTTGTTTAAACTATCTATCTTATTGTCTACTATCTATACATCTATACATATAATAAAATCGTTGAGACCAAAAAATCTGTACATTGAAGATTAAAAAAAAAAAACCAGCCGGGGTGACTTGAAATAAGTAACTGAACATATTAAAACCATTTAAAAAAATTTTGTTTGTTTATTTGTTTGTTTGACCGCGCATCACGTAAAAACTGCTGAACCGATTTTGTTGAAATTTTCACAAATCTGTTTAAATACATTCAGAATAACATATAGGCTACAGAAATTTTGGATTTTTTTGGAAAAAGGGGGTGAAAAGGGGGGGTAAAGTTTGTATGAAAAAAAATTTTTAGATTGTTCTAGAATCATGAAACTCAGAATAAATACTTATTAATAAAAATAAAGAAATACCGGTCTTAGCATTTTTTTTAAATCTCATCCAGAGGCGCAAAAAAGAGGGTTTTGTGTTTAAAATTAATAAACTTCAAACACCCATACAATCAAAACCAATGAAGTGTAACCTTTTAAAGTTGCTACATATACTCCATATCTAATACAGGTAAATATAATTTCTCAGTTTTCTTGAAATTTCGTTTTTGAGGTGAATACGCACAAAATAGCGGAACTCAAGAAAATCAGCTTTCGTCGGTTTAAGTAGTTGGTACGAAATGTTTGTGCGCGCATCACGTCAAATTTACTGCATAGGCTTCTTCAATATTTAAACTATATATTATCACGCTACTTCCTTAAGGGGGTAGGCAATTTTGCATTATTTCCGTATACTTCAATTGTTTGACGTTTCAGTCATGACGTAAGTACATGAGAACGGCTATTTGCGACTTATGTTAACGAAGTAAATAGCCTTGCGGTTTCATGACCGCTCTGTAAACTACGGGGTTGCAGGTTCAAACCCTCCAACATTTATTTTCACTTTTTGTGATTTGTTTATTTTTTTTTTTGATTCTGTGAGATTTCCTATATTTCATTTTGTATTTAAATTATGTGCATTTCTATATTTCTTATTTTTTTTCGTGAAATATTTTTCCAAAAAGTAATAGAGTAGTACTTATGGAAGAAGAATACAATCATGCTACCCCCAAATAAATTGGGATACGGGCAGGAGTATGATGATGAGGATGATTTCTCCAAAAAGAAGTATAGCGAACACCAGAAGCCTGATAAATCCACGTGTTCTTGCCGTGCAAGAACTGTGCTATGCTATTCGCAATAATCAATAATCCATACGCAGTTTACGTAGATTATATTTACAGCTAAATTGTTATTGGCCTCATATCGTGTTTTCGGGCGGGAGGAGACGCCCGGGTTCTTCCATTGTGAGGATCGACCGGAGGCCACGGTGGAGCACACTGTGGAGGTGTGCCCCACTTGGGTGGAGCACCGCCATGTCCTCGAAGCGGCGATCGGCGGCGGCGACCTCTCTCTCCCAGCCCTGGTTCAATACATGGTCCGGAGCGAGACGGAATGGGATGCCGTCACCTCCTTCTGCGAAGCAGTCATGCTAGCGAAGGAGGTGGCGGAACGTGAGAGGGAGAGATCCTTACGTCCCGGCCACAGCGGGAGACACCCCGGGCGTCGGGAGCCACGTATTGGCCCCCGGCCACCGTAGGCGCGGGCCTGTGGACGAGGAGCTATGGGCTAGCTCGCCGTCCGTCCGTCTCATGACGACAGGCTGTGTCGACGGCGCGTTCGTGTTCTACGCGCGCCTCAAAGAGAGTCAGCAAAAAAGAAGGGGTCCGCAAAGGCCGATGCCTGCCGGGGCTGCGGGACTATTCGAAAGAGATACCGTGGCCCTGGAACACAAAGGGCGATGAAGGAACATGGATGGGTTTTAGTCGGTAAAAGTCTGACACTTCCTCCTGCTCCGGGAGGAGTCACTTGATGATTTCCCATCCGAAAAAAAAAGCTATATCGTGTTTGGGCTCAATTCATGTACCTTGATGAGAACTTTCGACCTAGCTGGAGTATGACTGTCATCAAGTGTCTAAGGATGAAAACCTAAGGCTGTCGAGGGAAGCCCCAAATTGGAAAAACACATTATTTTAACGATGATTGCAAATATTTCCGAGAAATTAAATTGTTACCTACTTGAATCTATACTTATTATAAGGAGAAAAGTTTGTTTGTTTGGTTGGTTGAACGCGCTAATTTTAGGAACTACTGATTCCAGTTAAAAACATCTTTTAGTGTTGGATAGCCCATTTATCGAGGAAGGCTATACATTACATAACATCACGCTACAATTAATAGGAGCGGAGCATCAATGAAAATTGTTGCAAATACAGCGAAAAATTATTGCTTTTGAGAGCTTCCTTTTCGTGCGCTGCGTAAACGGTTAAAAGTTACTCAACAATCATACATGTATGACGGGATTGTTCCTCTTAAAAAGTCCGCTAAAGCATATTATCTGCATTTTTTTTAGGTTGACTCACACTCTCTCTAAGCCTCTCTCGAAGCCTCTCTCTCTCTACGTAACGCAGACGAAGTTGCGCGGGTCAGCTAGTTTATTATAAATGTGAGACTTTGTGAGGATGGATGGATATATGGATAGATGTTTGTTGCTCTTACACGTCAAGATTACTGAACGGATTCGGATGAAATTCAGCACATGGATAGCTTATAACCTGCCCCGGCAGTCTCGACATAGATAACGACATTACCGTTAACTTTCGATCGCTAAAATAACAATGGAAAAACTCGGTTGCAATAACGGTGCTTGCGGAAAACGAAAGTCTCTACATCCAAGATGCGTTTCTCGCAGGCAGTGTTATTGCAACCAAATCTTTTCGTAAGGACGAGCTGGACAAAACCTACGACCAGTGGTCCACATTGGCCCTGGATCAAAGAATTTGGAAGTCATGGGGAGAGGCCTTTGCCCAGCAGTGGGATGACATAGGCTAACAGTAACAGTAATTGGCGATCGAAAGTTAGCGATAATGTCGTAATCTATGTCGAGACTGCCGGGGCTGGATTAACATTCAGGATAATTTTTATCCCGGAGTCACACCAACACTTTTTGTTATCAGCATGTCTAAAAAAATAGGTAACTCTAGAAAAAATAACGTTTTTTTTTCTATCTTCAAAGCTGACTGAGTTAATAGACCCTAAGTAAAATAAAATAAAATAAATAATACCTTTATTTTCAGACCAGAGCTCGATAACAAAATTAAACAAACTAGGCACTTACTAAATTAAAATACGTCTGAATGACGGTCAGTGTGCCGCCACCCAGTGACACATTATTTGGTCATCCATCCTGCCGGCTACAGTAGCCATGAGACTGTTAAAGCCAGGTATTTAAAACGATTGACTCTTTTCAGTGGAACTTCGCCCAAGGTTACCGATGGAACACAGTCATAAATTTTATTTTGCGCCCTAAACACTAAGAGCTCGCTTTTGGTTGAGTTGTACCTGAGACTATGAGTCACCGGATAATCTTCACAGATTTTGGAAGAGCCTTTTTAACTCAGGCTCAGCAACACCATATTTATTTATACAACCAACAAAGCATACACCAAGAATACATATTTAAGAACTCATTTTGATTTTAACATTTATAGTGTAGCCTTAATTAAAGGCTGCCACGGCACACACATAGGAGAAAGAAAATTCAGTTACAAAACATATTCTATTTCCAAAAAAAAATCCGCTTTACCCTTTTCCGCTTTTTTTTTTGACTGTTTCATTCTTCAGCCAATTGCTAACAAAGCCAAAATAAAGCTAACATACAAATAAAAATGAAAACTTACATAAAAAAATTTTTGTTCGACGTAATCACGACGAACATCGACATCGACGTATCATCCGGGTAACTAATATTATTTACGCAATGTCCGTCAATGGAGCAACCGACTTGGGTGTGCTCGCGAGCTGTAACTTTGGAAAACCTGGCCCGATTTCGATGAAACATAAACTATTATTATTTGCACGAGTACGCGTATTAAATGCAGTAACTGTGCTTTTATAGTAATATTTTGATGTGTTGGTGTGACTCATTACTGAACTCGAGGCACATAAGCTACTACACTTATATTTCCAGAAGAAGTACAGTCATGAGCTTAATAAATTTTGTATAGAAACTTCACAAGCGATTAAGGTGTGGTTTCGTCAATACTAATAATAAAAAGAGGTAAAATTTATTTGTATGTAGGGGTAATCTTCGGAACTACCGATACGATTCCGAAAGGGATAAGACCTACTGATATTTAAAAGAAAAACTCTATTAAGTACTCTTAGGCTAGGAACGGACTGGCAGGTGGCTTGCTTAGTGCCTGGAGCCTAGCGAGTCGCCTAGCGAGTAGCAAATTGAAACGAACGTTCTAGAATCTTCGCAACCGGCCACACCGCGCGTTTGGTGCCTGCGGTAGGCTCTGGGCGCTAAGCAATCTAGCTGTCAGTGCGTACATACTACGTAGCCTTAAGAGTTGTAAAAATAATTCATAATATTTTCTAAATTCATTATTTCAGCCGACAGACGTCCGATGCTGGACATAGGCCTTTCCCACAGATCCACAACGACCGGTCCTGCGCTGCTTTCTTCCAGCAAGCTTCAGCAGGTCCTCGGTCTGCTGTTCTGCGAACGCTGCGTCTTCCGGTACGCGGTCGCCACTCTAGAACTCTTCGGCATATTATACAATAATTATGTACAATATTTACAATAAAACATGTTTTTGGCATAATACCTCATCTCCCCTCGACTTGCCGGTCTGGAACAAGAAAATGATATAAGAACAAATCTCTTGCTTTGTTACTACTACAAAATTGAAAATAAATCTATACAATTACCTCAAACCCTTCTGAATCGATTCCCTGAAAATAAATTAATAAATCAGTTTGTTTAAATTATGAACTCTACGTAGAGCCGAAATCAGTCGCTTCACTTTCTGTTTATTTTAATTTTTTCGGCATATTTCACTCGAAGTGAAACGTCTGAACACAAAATGACACAAAAGTGAGTGTAACAAAAATGAACATTCACTCGATTGACCCATTCACTCAGAGACACAAAAGTGAGTGTAACAAAAATGAATATTCACTTGAGTGACCCATTCACTCGAGTGAACCGACTGATATCAGTTAGTATATTTATTAGATGGGTACATTATTTTATGTTTACAGGGTTTAATACTGACCTCCGTGTAACCGGATAAATCCAAATCTAAGAACTGCAACCAAACAGGAAATTAAGTCAATAACAATTTGCTTTGATAACTATTTATATTTATGTTATTTAGATATAATTCAAACCCGTGTTAAACAACAATGGTTAGGTTTTTTCTCTTACCATTTCATCGAGCTCTTTATTGGCTGCTTTTATTGCTGCATGCTGAAAAGGCATGTAGTGGAAATAAATCATATTTTTTTTTCATTCAAAAGTAAATTAATGATCGAATGAAAAAAATATCCAAGTGGTGGCTGCTAGCGCTCCAAAAATTACGTCAGAGTGCTTGCCAAAACTCGTCTGTGTCCCCATGACATGTTATATATGTTATATATTGTTAATTTGATGAATTTCTGTAGCTGTTTACCACAACTGCGCCTCCATATGTAAAAATAACTGTTCTTTTCAGCAACGGAAAAACAAAGGTTCATTAAATTCCTACCTACTTAGCTTCAGTGAAAAAAAAACTTCATGGGCTTTAGTAACATTTTTAGACACACCAAAAGAAGTAGGGACCTTTCCTAGAAATATTTAGACTGCTGAGCGTGGAGTTCTGAAAAAGTGTAATTGAGTTTCTTAGGAAATTTCTCAGTAAGTAGCAACCCGCAGTTTCGAAGTAGGCGGTCATGATACCCAGTACTTTGGAAAGCACTTTAAGCCGTTGGTCTTGCGCCTGATCTCTTTCCGGTCGTCTCGGATTGCGCATCGGACTATTTATTTATTTAAGGACTATGAGAGTAAAGGAAGAGAGATTGCACCTGAGCCTGTACACGTACTTGTGCACTATAATATCTCCCGCGCCCATAGCTAATCTCCGTTAATATTGGTTGCCGTGACCGAAAACGGTCAGGAAGATTAAAAAATATATATATATTAACTTACAGCATGAGCAATTTCACACTTCTGGTCGCACGAAAGCTCTAGTTGATCGTATGCGGTCAACATTTGCTCGAACTCTTCAATCTTTCGCTTCAAACGCGCTATTTCTGCATTTTTGGCTACCATAAGCGTGTCAACGATCACGTTTGTCGGCAAGTACTTCGGTCGGACTGTCTCGTTGTTCCGCTTTATTAAATCCACCAAATGCTCGCTTTTATCAGAACAGAAATGGGACCAGGCTCTCGCGTCCGTACATGACGCGTAAGTCTTCAGCTTCCCTTCATTCCTCGCCGGTAAATCGAATAGGTCATATTCGTTGAACACACGTTCCCTTTTCGTTACGAAAGACATTGTAATGCTAACGATTTAGTCTACTTAGAGGATAATATACGATTTTTCTAAATATATGCATGTAAACAAATATATACTACTTTTCTCCGCCATCCATTTTACGCGTAACGATACGATTTAAAATGTTTTGTTTTGCTTTTACTTACGGTAAAATGTATATAACGAAAATTATTAAATATTTTGAACTGTCAAAAGAAATCGAGGTGGAATGTTGACTTGAAATAGAATGTCAATTTTTAAAATTGTTTTCTTTGTGCTTATAGTGCCAGTACTATTAAAAGGAAGCTTTTAAAAAAGTTTGTAATCTTATTCAATTACGAAACTTTTCAGAAAACTTTTAAAAATATTACAGGTACGTCACGTTCTTACGTGAAAACTTGACGTTATTAACCGGCATCATCATTTTGGATCTCAAAATTTTACGTCAACATAGAAGCACGAACGAAAAATTATTGGAGAAGTGTTTGTGTTCAATGAATCACATACGTCGTATCAACTTACTACTTGATTCACGCAACGAGGGTAAGATCAAGTCTTACGAGTCCTGCCGAGACGTCAGGGCATGGAGTCATGATATACGAACGCGCGGTATGTACCTCAGGGATTGGATTAAAGCTGATATGCCTATTTGCGTAATACCCACAGTCACTTTAACCAAGTTTATGAGGACAATGACGTGCAGAAGCCGAGGGGTAAGTTAGAACAACTAATCAATCAAATCTTTGTGTTTTATCATAATGATAAATTGGTAATCCTCAGGTTCCACCCCGTTGCCATCCAGATTGCAAATCGAAAGTCGTGCTAGAAAGCATTTGCAATTCATGCCATGCAATGAAAAGTTGTTTGAAAAATGACGAACAATTTGAAAAGTATTTCACTGATGTGAGTTTTTTTTCCATTTACTTCATCAAGTGCGCAACGTTCACTGTTTTAATTTAAGCTACGAATTCACATGACTTTGGCACCTTCTTAAATTTTTAGGAGGAGTTTGAAACAAGCCATTGGCCCTGTGAACGATGCTTGGAAGCTCTCAAAAGCCTAAAAATGTTTTGGAAAATAATAACTGAAAAGATATTTCACATAACTATTCCGAAAGACGATGACCAACAACGATGTTGCGGTACTGACGGTGTGCGGACTGTATCAAAACTTTGGCAGTCTGAAATGACGCAACAAGCTATGTTTGTGAAGAATATTTCGTATATGAATCGTACCCCTGATATTAATAATTCCTGTATTTGGGAAGATAAGACAGCGATAAACGAAATCGTTCCTTGTAACACGGCCAGTAACGATATCGTTAAAAGTTTGGACAAGAGTAAGACAGAGCATAGGAATATTAACGTAATAAAATCTTACAAAGTTAAATCAACAGATACTGATGGCTTATCAAGCCCTTTGGCAAATAGATCGAACAGAACAAGTTCGTTGTTAAATAGTCGTAGACATAGTAGATGCAGCACTACAAAAGCCAAAATGGTAGACGTAGAATGCGAATGCGACCGAATTAGTGAAGAAATGAACTATCAGAAAACTGTTTTGCTGAATTTGGAAGAAAAATGTAACAGCCAAAAGCAAGATATAAGAAAACTGAAAAGGGAAAATAGTTTTTTAAGAATAGAACTTCAAAATGTTTACAACAAAAATAGTTCAAGGAAGACCTCATATTTTACTCCTTCAAAATGTACTAAAACTAGTGATCATAGTAATTATGATAGTATTGCTACCTTGCCAAAGGTAGTTGAATGTGGTGCAGATTATAGTGTAAATACAAATCCAGTTAAAGGTGTCGAATCTGAAATGATTATTACAATGAAGAGTGGCAAAAATGAGGTATATCCTAAAATGGCACGGATAAAATTGTTTGCAAACTGTAATCAAATCATTTGAAAATAATAAACGAATATTTTTTTCAGATTTACGGACACATTTCTTTGTTGCAAGTGCTTCATAAAACCAACTGCCCCGATATGAGAGAAGTAAATAGGGAAAAATCCTGTAGTAACAGGAAAGAAGATCCTATTGAGCTATTGAACAAAGGTAGTCTATGAATACTTGCTACAATGGAGCTTCGTTCATTGTTATCAGTTTGGCTTTGTTTCCTACATGGTTCTACATGGTCTAGGATAGATTTCTTTGTATTAGGGCGGATTCGACCAAATGCCATGTTATATCAGAGTAACTAACCCTAGAATAATTTTACTCATTGATTTTACTCTCAAATAACTTCGTTTGCGTTTTTCCATCACAAACGTAGAGTAGCCAATACTGGGTATTGTTACTCTTTGAGTTGATGAATGAATGATGAATGATTTTGTAAGCCAACTAAAATGGAAATACAATTGTATAGAAAGTGGAACGCAAGATTTGATGTCCATATAATTTGGCCGGTATATATTGGAGTTAACTGTCAAATATAATATATTTACTCGAGTTGCCATGATTGTCATAGTTGAGTGCAGTTGAGTGAGGTTATCTTTCCGAGTTTTGTATTCTTTCTGTTGTTGTAATTAAAAATAAATAAATAAAATGTCTGAAGGAAAAAGGAAACGTAGCGGTAACTGTCATCATAATTATCGAAGTAATAATTGTTCCTTTCTCTAATTTGGAATTTATTCTTCAACACTGTCAGAATCTTCGATCATATTTCGTAAACGTTGCATTATTAAAATATCCTTACAAATAACAAAACTACAAGAAATTATCAATATGCGCTCAACTGTGAACAATAGACAATGAACTTTTTCAACAAAGCATACGAAAACAGATGGTAGAATGCAGCGGCCGCCATTATATTACTCTGTGCTATCTTGTTTACTCGGTGATTTTTGGCGGTATAGCGATTTACTCTTGGACCTATAGTTATTCCGGGATTAAGATTTGGTAAAACGAAAGGTTCTCTAACTCTAGAGTAATTAGTGATTTTATTCCCAGGATAAGACTTATCCAAGTTTGGTCGAATCCGCCCTTAGAGTCACTTGTGCAGTAGGTTTTATTGGTTTTCTCTAATATTATGTCCCGATTCCTTTATTACTTGTTTGTACTCATCTATAGTTCAATTTTTGTAGACGACGCCAATATTGAGCGCTTGTTTATCAATGTTAACCCCTAAATTTGATCCCATCCTAATAATTATATTGATTAACTGAGGTTGTTTCAAATCGTTGTGTACATTATACTGACACTCCACTGCCTCTTCTATTTGTTCTATGATAAAATCGTAGTAATGTGTATAGTTTTCTATTGTAGTTGTAAGATTTGATTTTCTTTCTTTATCCAAGTCTCTGTCTGTAGATATAGATTTTATAATCCATTTAAGTACGTCTAGTTTTCCTGTCTTTTGTATACTTCGTTTGTTTAAATATAGTAGTGATAGGCGTGATTTTTTAGTTTTTAGTTGTTGGTAATCGTTTACTATTTGATAGGTTATAGTTTTAGCCAGGGTGTCAGGGTATATTGTTTTTGGTGGTTGGAGTTTTGTGATGCTTGTTACACAATTGATGTATACTTGGTACACAATTAATGTATTTGATAATGAAATCCAGATTCTGTTCGGCGTGTTATTTCATCTCTTATAGCCAGAAAATATTTAATTTAACTAATATTTTTTAATTACACTATGTGTTTGTAAAACAATAATATATGTCATCATCATCACTATTCTCATGCCCTTGTTTTTATTTATTTGGGATGTCATCTTCTACCAACAGTAATTATATGTTATATAAACATTTCCTTTTCAGTACAACACACTTTCGGTGCTATCGTGAAACGAGAAATAGGACTAGCGAACAAAAAACCTGAAAGCAAATGTGATATTGATGCATCATTCAGTACAGTGCAAGTTTGCCCGTCTGTATCGTCATATTCAACAACAACAACAACACCTACCAGTAGTGATTCAGTTTTCGTAACTAATTGATAAATAAATTACTGACACAAACACGGACATACAGCTTGTGAGTAGCGACTCAGTCTTTCAAATATAGATTTTATTTCCTACCAGTTAAAAGCAACAAAATATAACTATTTTGTTTTTCACAGATTCGGACATGAGGTGAAAATGAAAGATAAACCATTTGACGACAAAAAATGTATGTGTATTGTAATGTTATAAGTTTCGTTAATTACAGTGTCTTAGTTTATGGTTCGTCTTTAAATTGCGCCATTATATTCAATAGCCGATTGTAAATTAATTCCGTCGCATTTATAGCGAAAACGAAATCTAAATGGTTGAACTTTGGCATAGGTACCCTGTATATTCCAACAGCACTTGGAATTTCTTTAGCTAGCTTTTTAACGTCTTTAGGTGTAGATAGCCAGTCGTTGTCAGCATAATGGAGAAAAACAGGAGTTTTGATTTTTCGTAGGTCATATGCTGGCGGTTGGAAACTTCCATATCTGCGTTTGTTCGCAATCCATCCGTAGTCAAATTGTGCGAACTTCCCCGATTTGTATAATTGCCCGAAATGTATGACTTGTCTGGTGGAAGCTCCTGCTGGCGTATGACCGAGCACTACTGGCAACATGGTCTAAAAATAAAAATAGATAACTTTCAGAATGATGCCCTATAAAATTCCATCTATATTTCAAGAAAAAAACCTTGTTATTTGCACGATGAGTTATGGCTACCGCATACTATAGACAAGACTGTCTTTTTCTTTCTCGCACTAGTAGGGTAACTGTCTGTCTAAAGACAGTCTTGTCTATAGTGTGCGGAAGCCCTGTTGAGATGCTCAATTAAAAATTACCTTACAAAACTCAATTTATTTCTAGTTCTAAATGCCTTTGTAAGAACATAATAAACTTACAGTATTCAGCTGCTCCGAATTGAAGCCACAAATAAGGAATAAAAGATTTGTACAAAGAGATTGGGTAATAGCTTCCTCGACACACAACCTCTGTCCGGCAAGTTCATTTATCCTACCATTCGGCAGTATTTCATTGGTCCCTAATATTTTGAATATGACCTGTAAAGAAATAACACTTTTAGTATATTTATAAAACTGAGGGTATCATGAAAATAATCGAATCATTTACCTCAACTTACCTCGAGGGAGTTTGTAAAAGGTGCAATAGCTTTTATGAGAGGACTCTTAATATTTCCCACATATGCCACTGGCGCTAAAGCTTGCATAGCAACAATCTTATTATTGTATTCTGGTCTTGTGGACATCAACACCCAGAAAACTGTTGTCCCTTGAGAGAAACCGATGTACTGAATCCTAGATGCACCGGTGTCTTTCAGAATGTAATCAATCATAGCGGGAAGGTCATAATAGCCTATTTCATGCCAACTGAACTTCCAGTAAGCTGATGATGAGGGTTTCAGAGAGACGTGCATATGCGAGTAAGTGTTTCCTCTTGCGTTGCCCATCCATACGTCATAACCAGCGTCTGCTAAGATGTACGCTGCAATTAAAATCCAGCCACTATAATTAAACTTCGGTCCAGCTTATTGTCTAATTGCACTCGACTAACAATTGCAGTATATTAGTATTGTAGTTGCAACACTTATCTTAAAATAAAACGAATCTCTAAAGTTTCATACCCAGTCCTCGGCCAGGTGTCATGAGCACCCATTCGGCAGATGAAGACAACAAGCCATGTTGCAGGAGAACAACGGGTGCCAATGGTGAGTCGTTCGGTATCCGGTGCATCTCCAGTATGTACTTATCTTGCGTGTAAACACGATGAATCTCGCACGGGTACCCATATTTTCTTATCAACGAAAACTAGGGAGAGAAAACTGTGAGTCAGCGCAAACTTAGACCAGACGATTGTCTGCCGGGAGTTGCCAAATTGCTGAGAAAGTCACATTTGAAAGTGAGTCATACTAACATTTCCGATATCTAACGGTGTAGCATTCACCTGTAATGTAGCAATCCAAAACAAAAATCAAAGCATTTATTTTAAGTAGACCAGTTACAGGCACTTTTATACTGCCGAAACAAAGACAACGCTACAGTCCCAGTCACAAGGCATCAAAACTGTGAAAGTGCTCTAGTTGCCCATTTCAAAGTGTTAGATCTTTAAGAAGAAGAAAGGGCAAAAAATTCCATGGACACAGTTTTAAATCAGAATATTGTTACAAAACCTTGGTTACATCATTCATGTTGGTACATTATGTGAGAACGATGTAGCAAGATGTGCACTATTTCGTACAGAAACACGTACGTAGTGTTACATTACAGACGAATGCTCCCGAATGGTGAGGGAGCGCCTCAAGAGAAGAAAATGTGGGGACACTTATTAGTTTCAGTAACTCCTGTAGTTATTTTGGAAACCAATATTTTATCAGACAATTTGTCAGGCAAGGTGAATAGATACAAAATTAAGGACGCGTGGCATAATAATGGAAATTAGAATATCAATGTTAATAATGATGTTAAAGAACTTACCGTGTCTAACCGTGCGTCATCTAAAATGTCAGAAGAAGTATATTCAGACGAAGTATCTCCAAAAGAAGAATAGAATCTATAATAATCAAACGAATAAACAATTTGCGGTAGCAACACTGTTACGGCCAAATAACCCAAACATTTTGGCAAACAAAACATTTTGGGAAGCAAATGATTATTTTGTAACGAGTGAACAGGCCTATCAAATTTAATTTATAGTAGGTGAAGAGCCATCAATTGTTAATGATAAACTGTTGACTAAAGTTGAGACAATAGTTTCATAAGGGCTAGATTATTTGATTAGCTACGATAAGCCCATTTTCAGGGCAATGCACGGATATTGTTAGGTGACCTACTTATTATATGTATTTCCTCAAGAGTTTGAAGTAGGTAACTACTAAAACTATAATTTTATCGGTGTATAAATATTGGATGAATGTTGTTGATTTATATGTTTAACTATTGTTTGTCACTCTCACTACCACTTGCCCGAGTCTAAGGAACCACGCGCGACGGTGTTTTGTTGAAAATCATGTAAAGTTATACAGAATTGCTGCGAGAGCTAAGTTTACATTTGTAATTTTAAATAAACGACATCGGGTTTAAAATTACAAAATGTAGAAATAAATTGAAAAGTAATGTAGCAATAACACACATAGCGATTTACAATTATTGTGCTCACAAAATTCAGTGAAGGACAATAAAGAACAGTGAATACATCACAAAAATCTGTTTAGGGGCTCCTATTATGAAATTATTAACTCTTTCCTACCGAATATACCAAAAATAATGAAAAACAATGTTTTTTATGATTCTATATGGCTATGGGGTAGTAAAGAAATCATTTTTTTTTCAGATTTTGTTATTATATTATCTTTGTATTATTTTTATAACCTAGACTAGGTTAATGAGTACCGTCAGTGACTTTGTTTGATTTTTCTTAGGATTTTTTGTTAATTAGATCGAATATATTATGATATTTGTTTAGCTTATATTAAAGATATTTATTAATGAATATTTCAAAGAATACGGCTTTGATAGAAACCTTACTTATGGAAGATCTTCTAGATTGTTTCGTAACTTCAGATGTGGAATTGTCTGAATTCCCTAAGAACAACTACCCTCAACTAGCAATTTTGATGAAAATTTTGAGGCAGCATTAGAAGAATATATGCTGAGCTAAGCTGAACCTAATACAGGTCATGAGGCAGAAGATCCTAGTGCGGAAATAGACCAAGACGTCATTGTATATTCTATTCCCAACACCGTTCCAGAGAATTTACAGACTGAGGAAACTGTTACATCAACACATGCACAATAAAAAAAAAAAAACTATTGAGCCTAATCGTAAATGAAAGATGCGTGATGTAGAAACGTATTTACCAGAGTATTCTGCAAACACAGCGTACGTAGTAGTACTCGAAAGGATCGTCAGTGTCAAATAAGTGTGTACTTAACTAGGTACATAAACAAGATCATCTGTTAGATTAAAATAACTTAATTATTGGATAGGTAATCCGATAACGTTATTATTTACGATAACAATTTCGAAATGCAGTTTATCTAACAAGTAGACGTCTACTAGCCTAGCTGAGGATCAAGGTTAGAAGATAAATAAATAACCAGCACTCCAAATACAACGTTTGCGACATTAGCTGATTACAATGTATAATTAGTTTTTAAATACCCACACATGATATAAGTATCGCAAATCGATTATTCTTAGGTCTATAAAGATAGACGTTTCAGGCATGGAAATGCTTTCGAACTAGGTGAATAATTGCCAAGGAATATTGTGGAATGGGCCAAGGTAACTATTACAATCAACACGACCATTTTGGTGATTTCTTTACATGGCGTTCCTCAAGGCAACACGTTTGGTCCAAAATTATTTTCTGTAAGTAGGTCTAGGTAATACGCGAAACTCCTAGATTGAGTAGCCGGTAGGGTTAAGTACTACCTTTTTTTTTTTTTTTTTTTTGGATGGGAAATCATCAAATGACTTCTCCCGCTCTGGGCGGAGCGGGAGGGAGTGTCAGACTTTTACTGACTAAAACCCATTCATGTTCCTCCATCGCCCTTTGTGTTCCGGGACCACGGTATCTCTTTCGAATAGTCCCGCAGCCCCGGCAGGCTTCGGCCCTTGCGGACCCCTTCCCTATTGCTGACACTCTTTGAGGCGCGCGTGGAACATGAACGCGCCGTCGACACGGCCTGTCGTCATGAGACGGACGGACGGCGAGCTAGCCCATAGCTCCCCGTCCACAGGCCCGCGCCTACGGTGGCCGGAAGCCACCACGTGGCCCCCGACGCCCGGGGCGTCTCCCGCGGCGGCCGGGACGTGAGGATACCTCCCTCTCACGTTGCGCCACCTCCTTCGCTAGCATGACTGCTTCGCAGAAGGAGGTGACGGCGTCCCATTCCGTCTCGCTCCGGACCATGGCACGAACTAGGGCCGGAAGCGAGAGGTCGCCGCCGCCGATCGCCACCTCGAGGACACGGCGGTGCTCCACCCAAGCAGGGCACACCTCCACCGTGTGCTCCACCGTGTCCTCCGGTCGATCCTCACAATGGAAACACCCGGGCGTTTCCTCCCGCCCGATTCGGTGCAGGAACTTACCGAAACATCCGTGTCCGGTAAGAACCTGCGTCAGGCGGAAGGTGAGGACGCCGTGGCGTCTCTCCAGCCACTCCTCAAAGAGGGGACTTACCGCCACTATAGTGGCGTGCCCTGCACGGGGTTGCGACAGTCGCTCTCTCCATGTCGCCATGAGATCCCGCCGGAAGTCCGTCCGCTGAGCAACAATTTGCCGCGGCAGCGGAGTTTCCCCCCGGCGTAGCGCCTCCGCGCGCCACTCGTGTAGGTCGTCACTTTATTTGTAAACATAGGTCAAATTACAATAGTGGTGTTACAGACAGGTGTATCTATGTTTTGCCCAGAGGCGTACAAATATATTTAATTAACATTGTCTTTACTTTTAACAACAATTTAACTTTGGAAATAATTATTGAATTATGGTAGAATTATGTAGACTTTCTCATTGGCAATAAAATCAATTAATAGATGGGTACTATCGAGGACACTTCCGCCTGATCACCACTAAGCTAATTTTTTCTTGCACTTAAAACATAGAAACGTTCTCTATAAAAATACCGATCGGCGACACATGCTTGACGAGAGTTATTGTTATTTTACGCGCCAAAGTTGACGCTTTGCTAATAGACCTAAAGTTTAAGGTGGAGTGGCTCGGCGCCACCGCATGATTTAAGCGAAAAAATATTTAACTGATCAGGCGGAAAAGACCACGACTGTACATGTATATCAATATAAATAGAGAATATAATCGATTTCAATAAAATGTCAAATACATATAATATATGTATTTGACATTTTTATTGAAATCGATTAAGTATACTATAAAGTTACATGTCTAAGGGTCGATTTCACCAAACAAGAGTAAATCTTACTCGAGGGTATACGAGCAGTTTCCCCGGTGTGGGCGCGTTCATTGAGGCAGCGAGCTGCCAACTATTTGAACGCGCCCCAAAAGGTGGTGGCCGTAAGGCTTATCCGGGGGTACCGCACGATCTCCCGCGAGGCGGCGAGCCTCCTTGCCGGATTACCGCCATGTGATCTGGAGGCGATAGTCCTCGCGCGCCTACACGAGGGAGGGTCTGGAGGCGCTACGCCGGGGGAAACTCCGCTGCCGCGGCAAATTGTCGCTCAGCGGACGGAATTCCGGCGGGATCTCATGGCGACATGGAGAGAGCGACTATCGCAACCCCGTGCAGGGCACGCCACAATAGTGGCGATAAGTCCCCTCTTTGAGGAGTGGCTGGAGAGATGCCACGGCGTCCTCACCTTCCGCCTGACGCAGGTTCTTACCGGACACGGCTGTTTCGGTAAGTTCCTGCACCGAATCGGGCGGGAGGAGACGCCCGGGTGTTTCCATTGCGTGGATCGACCGGAGGACACGGTGGAGCACACGGTGGAGGTGTGCCCCGCTTGGGCGGAGCATCGATGTGACCGTGTCCTCGAGGTGGCTATCGGCGGCGGTGACCTCTCGCTTCCGGCCCTGGTTCGTGCCATGGTCCGGAGCGAGACGGAATGGGACGCCGTCACCTCCTTCTGCGAAGCAGTCATGCTAGCGAAGGAGGTGGCGGAACGTGAGAGGGAGAGATCCTCCGAGAGAGGCCGCCGCGGGAGACGCCCCGGGCGTCGGGGGCCACGTGGTGGCTTCCGGCCACCGTAGGCGCGGGTCTGTGGACAGGGAGCTATGGGCTAGCTCGCCGTCCTTCCGTCTCATGACGACAGGCCGTGTCGACGGCGCGTTCGTGTTCCACGCGCGCCTCAAAGAGAGTCAGCAATAGGGAAGGGGCCCGCAAGGGCCGAAGCCTGCTGGGGCTGCAGGACTATTCGAAAGAGATACCGTGGCCCCGGAACACAAAGGGCGAGGAAGGAACATGGATGGGTTTTAGTCAGTGAAAGTCTGACACTCCCTCCTGCTCCGCCCAGAGCGGGAGGAGTTATTTGATGATTTCCCACCCTAAAAAAAAAAGGGTATACGAGCAGTTTACTCCTAGTATAATATGTTTTTACGTTTCACCATAGACTTAATCCAAGAGTAAACGTTTATGCTGGAGTAAATCTCTACTCCGCCGATTTTCAAGGAACAGCGAGCTAATAAATACTACGGATAAGTTCAATATGGCGTCCCAGTGTCATTGTTTTGACAGCTGATTCGCTAACTAGCGCACTGGCATAAAAATATTAGTACCTATTGTTTTTGTGAAAAGTGAAAATCGTTTATATGAGCCTGTGTATTGTCCATTCGGCAGTTTTCTGCTTCATAGTCACGGCATCTGTTTTTTTTTATTTTTCATTACACTGAAGTGCTTTTCTACTATGTCTAACAAAAGGTGTTTTTCTGAAGCCAACCAGTTGTGGTTTCATTTTCGCTTCTCGATTTGTGACATACTTGTTGCAATTTATAAAAACACAAGCAAATCTCAAAAACCGCCGCCGGCTAAAGAAACACCAGGGAAATATTGATGTGGTTAGAATTTCTAGTTTTGACACTTTTGACCCTACCAAATAGAATAATACGCAATACACTTTACTTATTAGAAGAGAAACGAGCAATTGGATTTGGATGGCTTAAACAGTCATTCATTTCAATCATTCGGATTCACTCCCTGTCACAGAATAACTATCCGAGAGTTCCACCACTCTACACCGGAGTAAATTTAACTCCGGTGTAGAGTGGTGGAACGTGGACGAAGTTATCCGAGAGTTAAAT
The DNA here is from genome assembly GCA_963853795.1 of Xestia rhomboidea. NCBI lineage: Eukaryota > Metazoa > Arthropoda > Insecta > Lepidoptera > Noctuidae > Xestia > Xestia rhomboidea. The sequence continues at coordinate 5,985,000 of OY970764.1, read as the reverse complement.
AAACTAATAAATATATTCCGTGCATAGCTATTCTCGAGTAAAGTCATGTTTGGTGAAATCGATCCTAAATCGTCAAAATAGGTAAGGTGATGTACAATTTATTGAAGCAGAAATTATAGAATTATCGTCCAAATATTCCTGTAGTGAGCATTTATTTATCAATATTTTTAATAATTGTTTTTTTTCAGGTAATTTGTTAAATATTTTTTGGCCTTAAAGAAGGTACTTTTATTCGTATCTTTACTTTAAATGCCTCCATAGACCATAACCCGTTAACCTACTATTAAATGCGTCCTTAAGCACAATATTTTGAATGCATTACAGTGATTTTTACCGTAAACGTGAATTTTCACCGCAAAAAAAAAGTAATTAACCAGCAATAATTTTTGCGTAGTTACTTAGTTTGATGTACTTACAGAATGTTTGGCTGACGGCGACTTGTACATCTACATTTTATTATTTAAACTCTTAAACATATACTTGTGGTTCTTTCTGTGTACCTACTCCACAACTAAACCAAAATCAAATAAGGTAGGAGCTAAAGCCTGAGCCAGAATGTGACTTTGGCTCCTACACCCTTAATTAAACCCTGTAATATATATACTTGGATACAACGAGAGATCTCTTCATAGGTAGGTACCTTATCCTTATCTACTTGCTACAAGTCTGACAAAACTCAGACTATAGATACTTACTTAAAAAATAAGTAATCGGTCCCATTTTCTTTAATCATATAATTATGACAGTCGACAGTCTTTTCGTTGATGTGACACCAACGTAGAGATATATCTCCACAATGTTTCTTTATCGAACAAACTTCTCGTAAGTGAAAATAAATAAACCAAAAAAGGCCAAACGATCGTGGTGCGAGCGAGCAAAGACAACTTTTTAAATTTTACCGCCAAAGCGATTACTTGCCTTATTTATTTTCTTTCAAATTGGAGCGTGGTCCTTTAGTACATACAAGAAAAACCAGTTAAAAATACAAAATGAAATGGATTCAAAAATATGTATAGAAAACAGACAGAGTTCGTTTAAAGCAGCAAAATCCTTTTTTTAGTAAACAGATTTATTAGGCAACCAAGGAAAAGTTAAAACTATTTTATAAGCTGGTAGCACATTGGAATAAAAAATTTAATGGTAATCTGTGGCATTGTTTTCTTTCAATCAAAGCAAAGCAATTTTGCGTCGTTTCTTCGTGGATTCATTTTCTAAATTTCTATTATTTATTTTGCTTTGTTAAATAATTAAAGTTACATAATTCCATATGTCAACTTAGTGGCTCATTATGGCGAATCAGGAAATAAGTTTAAAATGGAACGGGTATCAGAGCAACATATTGTTCAACGTAAAAGAATTATTCAAAGACGAGGGCTTGTCGGATGTGACTTTGGTTTCCGAGGGCCACAGTTTTAAGGCTCATAAAGTGATATTATCGGCAAATAGTTCAGTTTTCAGGACGATATTTCAGGTAACTTTTTAAATGGTTCATATTGCCTTTATATGGTTTCCTTACGTGAGGTCTTGTCGTAACGCCCACACGTTTTTTTGTAGCAAAACCCCCACAAGGATCCAATTATAGTGCTTCATGACATCAGTACGGCCTCTCTGCGGACGCTGCTAACGTTCATGTACAACGGGGAGGTGAATGTGACTGAAGAATTTTTGCCAATACTGTTGAAAACTGCGGAAACATTGAGAATTTGTGGTTTGTCGACTGGCAGTGAGGTTTCCCGCGAAGAGGATGTAAGTTTCTGTCTTATTTGCTATTTCTGTTGTCAATCTTATGATTTGTAGAGAGAAACAGAGGTTTGTAGTGTTAAATTGAAATGATTAACCAAATGTTGTTGTTACTACAAGATACCTTGATTGAGAAAATAATATATTTCAAAAACTTTGTTCATACTTTTTTAATAGCACTAAATCTATACCTTTAAAATGCCAATAAACTCCAAAAAAAATCTAGAAAACTACAGGGACCAGTGTGCCAAAAAAGCGTAAGAAAAGTGAGCAAGAGGATGCAAGCAGCAAATGCAAAAAATGTGTGTCAGCACAGAATAGGCAAGACGCAGCTCAGAATGTAAGTCATATTTTATTAAATTCCAAAGACAATTGCAACCGCAGAGGTCAGTGGGAAAGCTGATGAATCACAATGACAGACTATAGCGAGGCAACTGGTTTCAATGAATTCTCTAAAAGTGGCAAGAAGTGGCAATGTGGCCACTTTTTATTTTGGATTCCATGTGCATTTTCTAGAGATACTTAAAAAAATGTAATTTCATTGTGAGGCTTTGATACAAGGCTCTGTGGTTGTGATTTTCCCACCGTGGTTAGCATTCAGAATTGCACATTTGCACATTGTAATGATTTAAATATAATATGTTATCTTCTAAGTCATTCTTAATCCAGCAAAAACAAACCTTTTAAAGTACTAAGCTTCAAATCCTGGTTGAACATACTTTGCATGAACTGGACTTAACTAAATTACAAATTAATGGTCTCTCAAAATAATCTAGTATTTCTCAAATGTTGTTATTCATTTAGCTATAATAATACTATGATGATGATTACAGAACCTAGTGCCAAAATTAGAACCAGCGGAATCACCATTAACAGACTATTCCTGTGAAAACACAATTGATACCGATATAGCAGTGCTAGATGATGTTGTGGAAAAGAAGCAAAATGTAAGTGACATTATAAAATAAGTCTAAATAAAAATACTCTTCCAGAAGCATTCGTAAAAATGTAAGTCAACTCGGAGCAGGTTAAATTCTTTCACAATCGCTCACTAAAGGGAACTAAATTCGTTTGCTTTTAGAAAGTTTTTATCTCACCACTTGTTAATGCATTTTTAACAATTTCACAGAAATTATCAGGAGCTCAATCAAAGAAACGTAAAAGGGCTGAACAAGACAACAACAATAAGTGCAAGAAGTGCATTTCAACCATAGATTCTGAAAGTGTTCACAAGATTAGTTCAGATAATGGGAAACAATCTGTAAGTGGAACTAATACCTCCCCATAGTGGCCATTGAGGTGGCCATAGCCAATGATTTGAACTTTAAGCACAAAGGCGAATAATGCAAGTCCAAAAGTGCGCCAATGTGTCTTATGGTACAGTCAGCCCTAAAAAGATGTAAACACGGACAGTTCCCATTATATTTTAAACAATCTTTTTTCCATAATATTGTGTGTTCATGCTACAAAAGATAGTAGGTATGCACTTGTTTGCCCAAACTAAGGAAACACAGGCCGGGTCGTATCACCTTTTAAGGACAGAAATTCGGCGCCTATGGAATACGCAAACCACAGTGATCCAAATAGTAGTAGGAGCTACAGGCATAATAAGTAAAAGTTTACATAGATACATAGACCAACTGAACGTAACAATAGACATAACAATCCTACAAAAACAAACAACAAACATCACACACAGGAGACACACAGCAGTCATCCGTCACACAGCGTTCATCTACCTCACACACACCAAATACACAAAGTCACCCGTCAACCACACAAAGCATAAATAACACACGAAGCAGTAGAAGGAGATAGGGGGCAATGAATAACTTTTTTCCTGCGGGACGCAGGATGGGATATTTATTAAACCGACGCAAGGTCGAGTATCGGAAAAATGAAAAAATAATAAATATAATAATCAAAAATGACAATAATAATCATGTAAATAATGGGAGAGATTCGCCACGCACTAATAATAATTTTAAATGACCGTGTAATTTACAAAACTTACAATTTAGAATCTAAAAGCTCATGTACACTTTAAAAGCATTTTTCAATTTTAAACCTCGTCAAATTATTAAATCTGTAAAATGGGCGATTTTATGGAATATGGTAGTTTGTTATACAATTTTATGCACTTTTATGCTCTGTATGAGGCAACCTATAGGCAGTGTAGAAGCACGTGGGCTGCTGTCTCGTCTTCCTCCATGCACTACCTGTTCTTATACTGTAAGGACAACAAGGACAAAGAACGGAGGCACAAGGACAACGGAGTTTGAAATACATTGAAATCAAAGGCATGATTTCCTTTAAAGGTGCAGTCACTCCCCAGGAGCATGCCCGGGTTATAAATTATGCAAGTAAATAACATTGGCCATTGCATTGCAAAACTGATCCAGCTTGATGCACTGACTAACATTTTTGTTATTTCTACTCCGTTCCAATGTTACAAATAATTGTATTGATTCAGGTGTGCACAATAAATGCTCACGGGGACATTCACTGATGTAACGCTAGCGTGTCGAATCTGAACAGTAACATGTTAATGCTACCATGACATGTGATTGATTTGATGGACATTATTAAAAAAAAATTTTTCATCGTGTACCCCATTGTGTGGGGTATCATTTAAATTAAATTTTGTACCAAATACAAAATCCTTAGAATAAATCCTATAAAGTGACTAAGATGAAGTAGTTGCTTGTTTATAACGGGTGAAGACTTTCATTGAAAAACAAAATCTAAAATATAAGTGGCTACTATGGAACCCTACACTGCGCGTGGCCCGACACGCACTTGGCCGGTTTTTAAATTGAGTGAACTTCATCATCATCATCATGGGGGTTTAGGTTTCCGCACTTAGTCCCTAAAGTGGACCATTGTGCGTGAGACATGGTGGCCGTTACTCCGACCAGCCCACCTCCCTCCAGAAGCAGATCAAACTTCCCGGTCTTCTCAGGGCATCGGCAAGGGATCTTGGTGTTCCAAGAGTCTCCTCGCGAATCTTGGTAACGCCGGTACACTCAAGGAGCACATGCGCCACCGTTTCCTCCGCCTCCATGCATGCTCTGCACAGGGGACTGTCAGTAATTCCTAGGGTGTGAAAGTGTTTATTCAGTGAACAGTGTCCAGTGATGGTCCCCGCCACCAGCCGTAGGCTATCTCTGTCCAGGCGCAGAAGGCGCCTGGTCAGCTTTGTGTCCAGGGATGGCATAGCTTCCTTGGATTGCCTACACCCTGGTGCCGAGGTCCACCATTGCTCCGCTTGTATTCGGGTGTGTTCCTTTAACCAGCTTCTTAATTGTTTGAAAGGAATGGGCACAATGGGCTCGGGTCCGCAGGGTTTTGGGCTGGATCCTCTTCTGGCAAGTTCATCAGCCGCATCGTTCCCAAGTGATCCGCTGTGGCCTTTGATCCATTGTAGTGTTATCGTGTTGTGGTTTGGTACCGTGATTCGTTCTAGGGCATTATGGCATTCTAGTATTAGTCTCGACGTTATCTGATTACTCTTTAGGGATTGAAGGACTGAGGCACTGTCGGAGAGTATTCGAATGTTGGTATCCGTAACCTCCCTGGCCTGTATAGCGTGTGCCGCCTGGATAATACCTACACACTCTGCCTGGTAGACAGAGTTGAGTTTTCCAAGCGGTTTGGATATTTTAATGTTTAGGTCGTCGGAGAACACCCCGAAACCTGTCCCGTCGTCGGTTTTCGATCCATCAGTGTAGATTCTTAGCTCTTTTGTTCCTGAGTAGTCATACAACTCCGCTGTGAGCTCTATGTTGTAGTGTTTTTGGAAGCAGTGGGTCTTCAGGGTTCTGTCGCTGGGTGATGCCATCATGGGCTGTTGTTTGATTGCATCTTCTCTGATGCGTGTGTGTTTAATTCTGGAATCGTTACTTAGGGTGCCGGATGCTTCGAGTCTGAAAGCCGCTATGGCCGCCTCTTCTCTTACAACGAGGTGTAGAGGTGGTAGTCCCAGAATCACCTGTAAGGCAGCAGTGGGTGAAGTTCTCATGCTGCCGGTGATTGCTACGCAGGCAAATCTTTGTAGTTTCTCGAGATCCTTTTGGGTCGTGCTTAGGTTGGTCCTGGGCCACCAAACTAAAGAGCCGTATGTGATGATTGGTCGGATAACTGTGGTGTATAACCAGTAGGTGATTTTGGGGCTTATACCCCAATTTCTCCCGAGCAGCCTCTTACATTGCCATAGGGCTATACTGGCTTTTGTGGTTATGTAATCAGTGTGTTTTGCCCAGTTCAGCTGTTTGTCCAAAAAGATACCCAGGTATTTGGTAACAGTCGATAGGCTTAGGGTGGTCCCAAAGAAGCTTGTTAATTGTAAAGTGGCCAACTTCCTTTTCTTTGTGAAGAGGACGAGTTCGGTTTTGGTAGGGTTCACTGCTAGTTTGTATTCCTTGCACCAATCTTCTACTATCCTCAAAGCTTGGCGCATAAGGTTGCATAGTGTGTTTTCGTGTGTGCCGTTTATTATTATGGTCAGGTCATCAGCATAGCCCACCGTGTAGTAGCCTCTGCTGTTGAGGCGTTTAATGAGGCTGTCTACTACGAGGTTCCATAGCAGTGGCGAAAGGACGCCACCTTGGGGGCAGCCCTTCGCCACTATGGCTCTGGTGGTGTCGTTTACCGTAACTTGTACGGCTCTCAGTCTGAGCATGTTTGTGATCCATCCTCGCAGGGTCGAGTCCACGCCGTGTTCCTCGAGAGCTGCGTTGATGCTATGGAAGATGGTTTTGTCAAAAGCGCCTTCTATGTCAATGAAGACAGCTAGCGAAGAGCATTTGTGGTCCACTGCACATTCGATCCTTGAGATCACACTATGTAGTGCAGATTCTGTTGATTTTCCTGTGGAATATGCGTGTTGTTGTTTGTGAAGTGGCCGCTCCCGAAGAGGTCCGTCTCGAATGTGTCGATCACATAGTCTTTCGAGAGTTTTCAGTAGGAAAGATGTCAGGCTTATTTGTCTGTATGCCTTGGGTTGTGTGAAGTCAGGTTTGCCTGGTTTAGGGATGAAAATGACTTTCACCTCTCGCCATGCAAGTGGTATGTATTTGTGTGTTATGCAGGCTTGGTATATGACGGTCAGCCACGGCGTTAGGACGTCTACTCCCCATTGTAGTAGGGAGGGGAAGATTTCGTCTAAGCCTGCGAATTTATATGGTTTAAAAGTCTTGATTGCCCATTTTATTCTCTCTGCGGTTACTATGATGTGGGCTCTGGCCCAGTCTTGGTAATTTGGTGTGTGCATTGGCTCACTTGCCCAGGTTCTGTCCTCGGAGAGATTGCAGTCTGGGAAGTGGGTTTCCAGAAGAACTTTACTTGTTTCGTGGTCCGACTTAGTGAAGTGTTGTCTGGGGTTTTCAGTGACCCGAGGGTGCGATCCTGATCGGTAGATAGGATTTTTCTGACACGCGCGGCTTCGCTGTTTCCGCCAGGCTGCCCTGCTGGCATACCTGACTTGTTTTTTGAAGGTGTACTGTGTTTTCTTGTATGAGTCCCAGTCTTCTGGTAGTCTGGAGTTTTTGACTCTGTTGAATTGCTTGCGCATGGTTTGCCTGAGCTTATTAAGTTCCGCATTCCACCAGGAGTTGGCCTTGCTCTTGGTGTTTTGATCTTTTAGTTTGCAGCAGGCGTGGTAGGCTTCGATTATAAATTCCGAGAGTTTTGTTACAGTGTCCTTAAGTATTTTGGGGTCCGTCAGTATTTGGGGGGTTTGGTGCTGTGTTAGTAGGGAGGCCAACAGCCGTTTGTAGCCGGGTACATTAGTACGGCGTGGGTTGCGCCTAGGTTCGGGTTTTTTCATGTTAGCTACTAGTGAGAAGCGAATCCTTCTATGGTCAGAGCAGGAAGGCTCGTTGGATACGTGCCAGTTAGAGATAAGTTTTGTCGCGCTTTCCGAAGCGAGCGTGAGGTCAATGATTGTTTGTCCGCGAGATGTGACCCAAGTGGGTTCCGAGCCGCGGTTTGCGATGTTAAGGTTAGTGGAGAACAGATATGTGCATAGTACCTCACCTCTAGTGTTGGCTTTGTTGCAACCCCAAAGCGGGTGGTGGGCGTTCGAGTCCGTGCAGATGACCAGGTCCAGGTTGGCGTCTTCACAGTACCTTACCAGGTCGGCCATCTCTTTCGGTGGGCAGTCTTCATTCTCGCCTGGCATGTATACCGAGGCCAGGACTATATCGGGTGCATCGCTGTCAGTAATGAGCCTGACAGCTGTTAGGTCTCTGGAACATAATTGCGTGAGCGTGGTGGTGGGTACATCTTTGGGTATATAGACACAGGTTCGTGGTTTGTCTGTGCCTTGTGTGTCGAGGGTTAGCTTACCTCCGATGTTACCAAGGCCGTACACTCTGTTGTTACGGATCCACGGCTCCTGGATGAGTGCAATGGTTCGGGGTTCCATCTCCAGTGCCCTGCGTAGGCAAGCGGTGGCCGTCTGGCTATGCTGGAGGTTGTTTTGGATGATACTTAGGGGATGGGATGTGGGCGGCAGTGGGGTGGAGTTAGGAGATGATTGATCCATCGGATGATTCCCCCCCGTCCTCCAGTCCGTGCTGGTCTACGCTCAGTGCCGGTGAGGATGAGAGCAGCTGCTCCGTCCACCCTGCTGGTGAGGTTGGCATCCTCACACCGTCGGCATCAGCCATTGCCGTTCTGGCCATCTCCTCCTCCAGTTGAGTCATAGTCAGGTCGAGTTCAGTCGGTGCCGGTTTTGTCACTTCGGTGTCAGTCTGACTGTCGGAGGGATGGGTTTTGGGGAAAAAGCGCACGTATATCGACCCAAGTAGGTACGATATCCGCTGCTCCCTCCCCAAGACCTTTTCGACTTCTTCCGGTGGGATACCTAGGGTCAGATAAGTCCCATAGTTATCTCCACCGACCGATGTCGCCCTATATAATGACCACCTGCCAATGGCATACCAGGGGTTCTGGCGGGTCAGAACAGTCTGGAGCAGCGCTATGTCCCCATTGTACCTGGGTACAAAAAGCGCTGCTCGGACCCGGGTCGGTACGTCAGATTGTCGCATTGTGGTCAGTGTCGCGTCAGTGTTGGGCAGTTTTATTCTGGGTACGTTTTGGGTCAGCCAGGTCAGAGCGTTGTCATCCTCGCACCACATGTGAACCGTACCATCCGCTACCCTTGGGTAGCCGCGGAAGGCCGGGATGGGTCCTCAAGGCTGAGCTTGATGTGCTCGGCCTCGTCAGTCGTCATGTCTCGGGATGGAGGCGAGAAGCAGATCGCTACGACGAGTAGCGCAGGGATATCCTTTGTGGCCCGTGCGTAGGTTCTCTGCTCCCCTTGAGTGGTCTGGGTTCTAACACGCTTGGCGTCCCCCTGGAGCGCACTCGGCGAAGCCGTGTCGTCCGGGCGCTCTCTCTTCGCCGCTCCCTGGCCACTGGGACCGGGTTGCGGTTCTGAGGAGCTTGGCACCACATTTTGTGCCAGGGACGCCCCGCGCAGGAACCCAGACCGCTTGCCTCGTTTCTGTCCGGTTCGGTGTCGGTCTTGGGTCATCTCGTTGCGGTTCCGGTCGTTTCTTCCGGATGGTCTTGGTACGGGCATTGACTTCTCGCGCTGGGTTACCCCTTCGCGTACTGTTCCCTGCCCGCACGTTTCCGCGTCCGGCTGCTTGTCGCGCTGGGTTTCTCCTTCGCGTACTTGTAGCTGGTCGCGTACTCCCTTACAACTAACCGTTTGCGCTTCGCGCTGGCTATTGCCTTCGCGGATTTTGCGCAAACGGCTGTTGAGTTCTCTCTCTCTGTTCCGGATCTTTCCGCGCTTAGATCTCAGCGTACGTACTTCGTCCACAGAGATGAAACCAGAACCATCAGATTCCGCTTCCTTTCCCGTCCCGAGAGAGTCTTATGTCTTTCAGCCTTGTCTCGATCTTCTCGCGCTGGAGTGCCAGCGCGCGGAGTTCGTTGCTAAGGCTGGATAGTCGAGCTTTGTTAGAGTCATTGTCAGGGTTATTTGTTACACTGTTCCGAACGATGCTCTGTTGCCAGGACCTCGTGGAAGGTGTAACGGTCGTTAGGGTGGTTGGCGCAGAAATCGCAGCCATGTTTAGGTCTGGTGGCGCGTTAGTCGCAGCCTGTGTTGTTGGCGCTAAAGCCGGCCGCGCAGAAGGCGCGGCCCTAGTTTGCAGATTGATGCCCTCCCCCAGATTACGGTGAGGGCAGACCGACGGATCGGTGTGGGATTCCCCTGCATCGCCGGGACCCACTTGGGGAATATTATTTTTCTCATTCTGCGACATGGTGGTTGGGTTTTGTGGGCTTTTTTGGAGTTGAGGTTACCCGTCCTCATGGACCGAAAGGAGAAAAGGGAAAAGGAGGGAGGGACTGGGCATAGGATCATGGGAGTGGGGTGTAGGATTGCCTCGGATTTTGGCTTTCGGGATAGAAAAACGAAAAAGCGCCTGGGGGTTTTAGTTGCGTCTATTTCTTATGGAATTAGACCAAGAACAGGGTGGCAATCTCGTGAAGGTGAATCCCCCAGACTTGCCTTGAGGATCTACACGACCGTAGCGCTCCCCCTCAAGACCCCGCCACCCTACCACCTCTGAGGGAGACAGTAAGGTAGGCCTGCATCTATACTACCAAGCAAAGCGTAAGCAAAGCATGTCGTTGTGCAACCGCGAAAGCATAAATACAGACCCCCCCCCCCCCCCCCTTGAGTGAACTTTTATATTTGTTTGTCTCTTTTTGGAATGATTGTTGTAAATACACTCGAGAGCAATGAATCCGGGTCACTTAAAGAATGTTAAAAATCTCGGAAACTAAAAATGATAGGTTAATGCAATAAATTGTATTTAATAGACAATGTAATACTCCTTAAATGAAAGTAAAAAAAATATGAGTCACCATACATTTTATTAACACAAAATTACATAAAGAAAAAAACTGCTGATCTCTCCTTAAAACAAAAATAGGAAACATGAAATTTTTGAACTTTATTACGATTTTCTTGAATTTTAATACTTCGTATTGCCTCCTCGTGCTTCCATTACTGCGTTTACGCGGTTTGGCATGCTGTACACCAAGTTCCTTATACGATTTTGGGGAATATTCTCCCATTCCTCTGTGAGAGCAATTTTGAGCTCACGAAGCGTGATTGGGGGAGGGTTTCGTTGTTTTACGCATCTGCCTAGCTCGTCCCAAGCATGCTCGATCGGGTTGATATCCGGGCTGCGCGCTGGCCACTCCATACGAGTAATGTTCATCTCTTGAAGGTAGTCATTCACAATCCTACCTGTATGAGGTCGGGCATTGTCATGCATAAATATAGCATCCTCACCTAAATTGACCATAAATGGACCAACGTGATCATTGAGGATTTCTTCCACATATCTTACGCTAGTTAAAGAGCCGTTTTCTATGATCACCAGCTCTGTGCGACTTTCAGAAGAAATTCCGGCCCACACAAGTACAGACCCACCACCGTAGGCTACTTTTTCTTCGATGCATGCTTGCTTGAATCTTTCCCCTGGTCTTCGATACACTCTGTGTCTTCCATCGTGCTTGTAGAGCATAAATTTTGATTCGTCGGAGAACATAACTTTTGACCAATCTTCAATACTCCAATTTACGTGGCTCTGGGCATATCTTAGTCTTGAAATACGATGCCCACGCTCCAGTTTAGGGCCGTTTGCAGGTCTAAGGGGTTTTAAGTTAGATTCAGCAAGCCGACGTCTTACTGTCCATGCACTTGGGTTACTTCCTCCGAGGCGTCGAAACTGATTTGTGAGTTCAGTTCCTGTGAGAAAGCGATTTCGAAGCATGGTGTTCACCAAGTATCGGTCTTCTCGTGCTGTGGTACACCTGGTTCTGCCCGTTCCTGGTCTGCGTAGGTTAGAACCAGTTTCTTTGTAACGTCGGAGAACTCTTTGTACTGTTGACAGCGACACACCGACAGTCCTGGCTGTATCGCGCTAACTCCGGCCGGTTTCCAGCATTGTAAGTATTCTGGTGCATTCTTCAGGCGTAAGCGACATAATTTCAGCTTGAATAATGAATATAGAGCACTATCAACATGGTTTATGTACCCACATAAATGACAGATTACAAACAAAAGCAAAACCAAATGCTGTAATTTCGTAGTTCCATCTTCGAAAGTGGCCTTTTTTCAAATTTGATTTTTTTATGATATAACTATACAATAACTAAGAAGTTTTAATACCTTCATTTAAGGAGTATTACATTGTCTATTAAATATAATTTATTGCATTAACCTAGCATTTTTAGTTTCCGAGATTTTTAGGATTCTTTAAGTGACCCGGATTCATTGCTCTCGAGTGTATATTTGTGAGATTTATGTAAATTATATTGTTTTGTATATACGGTGTTTTTTTTTTGTGTAATGATTTGTTTATTATATTTTGAAGCTTTATATTGGATACTTAATTATGTTAGTGGTTGTGGACAATGTAATGGCTCCTTGTTCGTGTTTACATCTTTATGAGGCTGACTGTATTTCAAATTTCCATTGCAGATATTTGCTGTTCATAACTTTCTCACTTAAAAAACTGCCTTTAAGTAATTATATACATCAATTATTTCAGAATGTTGTACTCAAAATTGAGCCTATAGAATCACCCCTCACTGACTATTCCGGAGACAATACAAATGACACTGACATAGCATTACTAGAAGACTCATCGGACAAGAAACAAATGAGTGCAGAAAACTGTCTGAACAAGAAGTCATATATGCTAAGTGACCGCATTGATAAGATTGAAGTGAGCAGCACACAGCCATGTTTGAATGAGAAGATCAACAGTGCATCCAATGAAATAATTGAAATAGATAAAGAAGTGGAAACTGTACTGCAAAGCGGAACCAGGATCGAGTCACTGAGTATAAAAACGGAGAATCTTAATTTGGTGTCTAGTGATGCACAGAATTGTAAAGGTATGATATTTCAACTTTTTTAAACTGTGGGCTGGCCACGTAGCGTGAATTCACCCGGAGAGGGGGCCAAGATCGTCACTCACTGGACGCCTGACGGAGGAAATCGCCGTCGAGGTACAGTTGTGGTCTTTTCCGTCTGATCAGTAAAACATTTTTTCGCTTAAATCATGTGGAGGCGCCGAGTCACGCCCCCTTAAAGTCTAGGCCTATTAGGAAAGCGTCAATTTGAGCGCAATGGCGTGCGTCGTCAGTGCGCTCGGCCGATCGGTATTGTCTTTTTCTATACTAAGTCAACGGGGCGGGGCTAGAGAGTGTTTCTATGTTGCGAGTGCAAGCAAAAATTGGCTTAGTGGTGATCAGGCGGGAGTGTCCACAATATTACCTAGACCGCGACGAAGGCGGTGTGACGATCTTGCTTGCGAGGCGAACATGGCTATATATCGCATAAGATAGAAGAGAGGTTTGGCAGGAGAAACGGGAGGCCTTTACCCAACAGAGGGATTCATTAAAAAAAAAATGTGGCAAAGATAAAAAAATCCTTGTTGTCATAAAAAAAAAACTAAAAAAAATACAACAAAATGTACTATTTTGTTCATTTCATGGTAGGTATGCATATTATTGAAGTGGTTGCTAATTTTCGCGATGTTATCGCTTAGTTCCGCATTCTTCTGTGACGACAATGGGAATTGTAATAAGTAAAGAATTTTAAATTGTTGTAAATTTTTTCACATAAAAAATAACTTGGCGTTTTTAATTTGCAGATCCATCATTCCCATGCCCGTTTTGTCCTCGCGTATACAACAGCTGGGGGTACAGGCGAAGACATGTGAAGTCAAGACACGTTACAAACAGGTAATTTTTTTTTAACCTAACCCAGTGACATCTTAACACTTAATAGGCGAGACGACCAAAATAATGTAATTAGTCTGTCAGTTACATTACCAAAATATATTTGACCCGTGTTTTTTCTTTTATTACGTAACCCAAAATTGACGAAGATATGACGCTTTTAAAATTCTCAATACGTCACGCCATGGTATAATTTTTAGCTAGTTCTGACGTCACGAGCCCCCACTCCCGAGTTTAGATGCGTTTTATCTTTTGTCAATATTCATTGATTTACAAAAACAAAAAATACGTGTTCATTAATTTCCAATACTCTAACTGACGGACTAAATAGATTTGCAATTTTTTGATACTGTCGTCATGCCTATTTGTACAGTTAACCTGCTTAATTTTTATTTTTTAAATTACATGTTCATACACACTTAAACAAAGCTCTCAATTAGACCTCTGGGGTCTGCCTTAGCATGCCATGGCCTGAGATTTGATCAATGTGCTATTAACAGTTAAGTTTATAATCAACTTTGTAATATTCTTTCAGCTTACGCTTTATATTTTTACTACTTAATTGCTTTACCATACTTAAATTGAAGGTTGCAAGGCAAGATCTATTTACATACATATGCTTCAATGTCCATCCACCATTAGTTTCAACCTTGTGAAGTTTAAATTTATCTGGACTTTGGGTCCAATGGCTTAAGGTGGATGCTCCAGGGTAGCCCGCGAAATACAAATTTTCTTACGTTTTTTTTGCAATTTGCAGGTCAGTGTCAGGTTGTATGTTGATTAAAATATGATTCGCGGCTGTAAGACGTGTGTAGTTACAGAATTATAATCATCAAAATCATCAATACAACCCTCCAAGCGCCGCAGCATGTCTACTTCTTCCATACTTCTCAAGTAGTCTCTCATCTCGTATTCTCAGCAGTCACCTCCTTTCTAGCCATACCATCCTTCACACAGTCCATCCGCTGTTTCTTAGATCATTTCCATCATCGTTTCGACAATACAAAAGTGCCTCTAACTGGCCTACTTGAAATAAATGCTTTGATTTTGATCTTTCTCTACTCTTACGGCCATAAGTTATTTGTAACTTATTTCTAAGTTGTTAATGTTATTTGTGTTAATTCCAGGCTGTCTTGCAAATGGTGTGTGTCAGTGCTGCCTTCTACCGGCGCGTGGTACACGCACGCGACCCGCTCGCACGGCGTGCCGCACGAGGAGGCGCGCAACTCTCTCGTCGTCATGGTGGAGGCGCACGCCGTACTGACGCTCAACGAACCTAATGTCACTCAGTTACTTGTTTGAAGGCCTTTGGAAGAAATGGAAGGAGAGGTATGACGTAAATATTGTACCCAATTGTTTTTTTTTTTGTAAACATTTTTGGTTGAACAGTTTAGTTACAAAACTTTTTTATGATACGCGCAGACTCCATATTCGTGAAGTAGTGAAATGACACTGACAGTATACAGTAGCGGAATTATAAAGTTATGCATCATTGGAGAATAAAATTATAGAATTACGCATGATGCGAAAACCTTGTTTTTTTTGGACTTAAAAGTAAAGTTTCATTGCTAAGTATTCCAGAGTCTTTAACCTTATCGTTCCGCGATGATTGGCCATACACTGTAGCGCGAATGAATCAACGCGCATCGTTTGTGTTTGTCAGAAAGTTGTTCTACGTCCACGGAATAAAATGTATTTTTGTATACTTCTAAAATGGAAGGGATGTGTAAGTCTCATTGATAAAAATCAGTTGATTGCTCTCTTGTCTTATTAAAAATCAAGCTACATTGTATCACATATAGTACCATAAGCTTAACTTTTTATTGCACTGTGAGAAAACATCTGGTCTTGTCCTTTTCGGTTCAAATTTATATTAAGGCATAATATAAGTACCACACGGCCAGTCCAAGCATTATTTGACAGTAACATGGTCAGTAATATAGGGTGTATCTATTCATACACGAAATTTCGTAAGGGGTCATTGTACTCATCATTATAAACAAGTTTTACAAGGGGACCAAATCCTGAATCGCAAAAAAAATCAGCTGTTCCATACATTTTGACAAGTTATGCAAACATAGTTGTAGGGAACAGCAGATTTTTATTTTCGCGATTCAGGGCTTGGTCCCATAGTTAAAGTTGTTTATAATGATGAGTAAATGACCCCTTAAGAGATTTCGTGTATTAATAGATACACCTTATATGTATACGTATACACTTGTTTTTATTTTTGCACTTATTTTAAGGTAAGGGATTTTTTTTTCTATAGTACCGAATATTGAACTAGGCCTGGTATTGTTCTTTTTTTGTTTTATCTGTAACATGCAGTCAGAAAAATTAATTGTTTAACAAATTGACACACTACGTCAATTTTCTGTATTACAGCCTGCCAGTATTTTGCATTCTATAAATATAGTAGGGAATATGCATGTATTTTTTTCTTCACTTAAATCAATAAGGTACAGTACTATCGACCCAAGAAAATAATTTAAAGTTAAGTTCAACGACTGCTTGTCGCACAAAAAAATATTAAACTTCTACAATTTTCTACGACAGTTCAAACGTCCGTGACTGTCGCGGCCATTCCTGTCATAGCGTTTGACTTCATTTCCCTCTATCTGCCTTGTTTACATCTAATTTTTTACCCTTTATATAATAATTTTACTAAATGTATGTGCTTTATCCAAGCAAACATTGCATTAACAATATTATAATAACAACTTTGTGAAAATTTAAGTAGTTTTCAAATAAAAGTGTTTCTTTGACACATAGCGTTCGACGTCACTACTGGTGACGATGCGTTTTGAATTTGCGTTCCGTTTCACCAAAAACACGCTACATAAAATATTAAATTGTAAAATAAGCATTTGTATTAGAAAGATAAACAAGTGTACCACAATGTTTATATGGGCCCATACAAGGCATTTTTAAGGAATAGAAAAAGTTTTGAATTTCATGCATATTCCCTATTGTCAAAGAATTACAGTTGTGATTTGAATATACGGGCAATGGGGAAGGCTGGTCAAAGTTGATTGTAGATGGCGTGTCCATAGCTTAGTCCCAATCTGACCAATGAGGTCAAGCTATTTTGAAATATAGAATGACATTGACAGATTTTCAACCAATGACGCTTGGTAGAAGTTAAGCTAGCGCCATTAGATTTACATTTATTTTTTGCCTTTCCCATTAATCAATTAAATAGCAAGTAATCAATTTACTTTCTTTTAACTTTTAACGTCCCAGGCTTTATAATGCCAAGGAAAGTTCGAGGTATGATGAGAATCGTGAATTATGATGATTTTAATGTTTGCCTTTCACCGGTAAGATACTTTTTCTGTGAGCCATGACGTGTGTGTAAAGCTATGTGTAGACTGTTTTAACGATGGCCAAAAAGAGACGACTTAGCAAACGCAAAGTAAAGCGTAATGGCAAAATCGTGGTTTTGGTTCTGCTTTCGTTGCCTCGGTCTGTACGCAGCTTTAGAATGATTAAAAGCATATAAAATTAACCTTTTCAAATATTTTTGGATATTATTTAGGATAACTTTGCTAATATATATTATGTTTGTTCGTATTTATTGTTTAAAGTATAATTATAAGTATGTGATGATCTCAAAGTTATGAAGTCACCGTTTCTAGTTACGTAAGCGCCATAATTGCTTCTAATTAAATTAACAAAAAAACTTTAAATTTTGTATTCTAAGTCACTTTTTGCACGGGATTAATAGGTTTAAAAAATATTTCTGGGGCAACCCTAATCAATCATTTAGCTTTAAAGAATTTAATATAAAATTGTATTTTGTAATCATTGTATCAAGTCACACTTTCCAATAAGTTTTCAGACAAAATATCTAAGAAGTACCATTAAATGGATACCTTTTGTAAAATCTGATGTGCTGATACTGCTCAAAGTCAAAACATTTATTTCTTTTAAATCTTTTAATCCTCTCCTCCTCCTTAACAATACAAAAGTGCCTGTAAGGACAGGCACTTTTGTATTGTTAAGGAGTTGTTGGTCAGGAAATTACTACATGCCCACCGCATAACCGAGACAGCGACCTAGGAAGTCGCCAAGTTTTTGAAGTGCCGCATTGTCTCATTTCAGGGCCAAGGCTCTCCTTTTTAATACGCCACCAATGTAAAAAAAGCTTCACCTGCACCAATGTAAAAAATCTTAGAAGTTCGACCCGACCGAAGGGGTCTAAAATTAGGTACGGTTTAGCTGAATCATAATAGGATAATAATATGAATTGCGTTTCAATTTTAAAAATGGTCACAGACACAGTTAATATTGACGACCCGAGTGGCGCAGCGGTAGTGAGGCTGCCTTAGGTTCTTGGTCCCGGGTTCGAATCCCGGTAGGAGCAAATGTTTGTGTGATGAGCATGGACATTTGTTTCCGAGTCATGGATGTTTATATGTATAATAAGTATGTATTTACAAACAAAAACTATCTATGTAGTATATCAACTATCTGGTATCCACGACACAAGCCTCGTTGCTTAGTGTGGCACTAGATGGCGCTGTGTGTAAGGTACAGCGATATTTATTTATTAATATTATGAATTGTCTTTTATGACCATTTTTACGAATTGTAACGTAGGTAATTCATATTATTATCCTATTATGATTCTGCTAAAACAGCCATTTTAGACCCCCTGAATACAGTCCCTTTGAATTCATCTAAATTTTATATCGACAGGTCTGTCTTTCTACTCAGATGTTGCATTTCTTTAGTTATTTTTCTATGATGGGTCGAAATGAAATCAAAGTTGAAGCGGTATCGGCACTGAAGTTTTAATTCCAGCGTAATTTTTGTACCTACACTGTCATTGACTGATTTCATAGAGCTTAAGGTTAATGTAGAAAGTAATAAATACTTGATATTTTTATAATCCTTTTCATGTATTTTTCTAATTAAACAACTAGTTTTTAAGTCAATTATTCGGCAATAACAGTATGTGATTTCGAGAGGTATATGAAAAATAATATTTCGGAAATTAAATATTCGATTAGAAATTATGCGTGGCCTAAATTAAAAAGAAAAAAATATTTATTGGAATGAGATAAAAAATAAAGAAGACGTATATTTTGGTACTTTATTGCATTAACTATTTTTCCAAGTGATTTAATATGTAAGGCAGTTGAAAGTTTGTGGTCGTAACTACACTATGTAATCTCATTGTATAATGCTGTGTGTGTACTCTCTAGAAACACGTTGTTTCGCTCACAAATTAAGCTTTTAGTGGAACTTCTCTATAATTATACTTTTTCGAATACATACTTACTACAGCAGGAGAAACTAAAGCTCGACCCAAGTGTCTTTTGCAACGGAAACAACGTGTTCAAAAACCAAAGATTTAAATCATCGGATTCGCCCTACCGCGTTAAACAAATGTCACATTTCTGACGATTACTTTTTAAGGGCACAGGGGAAAAACATCATACCATTATATAGTGCAAAGGTGGTAGAACGAAATGCTAAAACACACTTAACAGTAACATGCAGTCACGGAGTAATCTTCATAGAAAAAGATTGATAAAGGGCATTACCAAGCAATGTCGAAAGTTTTGTGGACTATAACCTAAGCAATACTTCTCACGGATAAAATATAGTAAAGCTTAAATGAATACAAAGTCAGAAATCAAAGTTAAAAAAAAATGAATACAAAGTCAGAAATCAAAGTTAAAAAAAAATAATAACTTGACTTTGTTATTTTTTTTCTCCAACATTATATAAATATTATTAAAATCAGGGATTATCGTAATCGTACTACACACGCAAAACAAATGTATTATATTATTTAAATAAATATACATTTCTTTCATCTCGAGTACCCTTTTTCAAGGATTAAAAGACGAATTTAAAAAATTCCCAGTTCATTGTCTTTGTGACATGTTATGTTTCTCCCCTGTGCCCTTCATTTGGATTGTATTATCCTGCTCACTGATTCTGAAAATTCCATATCGAATTTATTTTTCAAATTCCATTCCGTTCCATGCCTTGTAAGTATGAACAAATTTTCGCGCGACCCTTGCGTTATATCGCAGTGAAGGCTCATCCTAACGATTTAATCCTTTGGAAAGCATTGTCATGTCGACATGCCAAATAGACATAAGAATATTTCATTTTACACCATAATGACGCTAGCCAATCAACGGGCTGTTTAAACATAACCTTTTAAATATAAATAAAAGGTTTAACAAACATATCATCACACTGTACAAATTATTCGATCGAGCTTTTTTAAAGTAAAAACAGTGAGCTTATAAGCATAATGAGACGTACCTAACTGTATCTATTTATTTCTTAGTACTTATTAATATGAGCGATATATTCAGTAAAATAAAATCTAGGACTTCAATCTTCATGCTTACTAAAAAACTGCAATACTTTCGTAGTCTCAACTGCTACAAATAACACTCTTTTACAATAAATTATAAGATATTTTATTAAATAAACAATGTATCGCTCATCAGTAAATGCTAACCTTTCATGGACCATTCACTACTGTGTTTCTACGGTCACAGTAATCATGTCACCACACTCTAGTTTATAAGCAAATATAATAAGTTACCAAAGCAATTTCGGTTAAGGTACTCTTAAGATTTAATATAAAACTTGATATATTTTTTTACGATGTGATGAAACCCTAAAAACGTGTTAGATGACACAATGTTTCGCCATAATTCGCTTTAAGAACATCTTTTGTATTTAATATACTTAACTCTATTGAGATATAAATTATATAATTTAGAAATTAACAAAAACACTTATGACTTACATAAAACTTATGGCTTTAAAAACTTAATTGTCAAAAAAAAACAATATTAATATTGTAACGCCATAACATAAAGAATACATGTATGCGGACTTCCAATGCAATGGAGATTAAATATATTTTTTACGAAACTTAATTTGTCTTTTATAAATCTGTGACTATACCCTCGACTGTGATTCCTGGCGCTAACTCCACCTTCTCATTTTCGACTTTATTATCGTCCGAGGCAATCAGATCAGTTAGTGAGTCCACCGATTCCCTTTTTTTCAATGCAGCAGTGATAAGGTCCTTTGAGTTTTGTCTGATGATTTCTCTGCTCGAAGACCGTGGTGGAGGTGGAGTGACCCTGCTGGGTGGGGAAGTCTCGGGCGCCATCTTGCATGGTGGAGGAGCCTCGGGCGCCATCTTGCATGGTGGCGGCGCCTCGGGCGCCATCTTGCATGGTGGAGGAGCCTCGGGCGCCATCTTGCATGGTGGCGGCGCCTCGGGCGCCATCTTGCATGGTGGAAGAGCCTCGGGCGCCATCTTGCATGGTGGAGGAGCCTCGGGCGCCATCTTGCATGGTGAAGGAGCCTCGGGCGCCATCTTGCAAGGTGGAGGAGTAGGTGCAGTGCGCTTAGTCGCTGGTGGAGTAGGCGGTGGTTTACCTACCGGTGGTGAAGGTGCAGGATGTTTAGGAGCTGCTGGTGGCTTCGCCTTGCTCGGCGAGATAATATGCTTGGCAACCGTCTGCTTCTCCTCCAAATCATTCCCCAACTCGTTAGACCTCTTCATCGACGCCCTGTTCCGCGGAGTTTTCTTCAGCAATGCCTGGAAATTGAACGGAGGATCGTCCTCGTTCATATCGTTGGTTGATTTAGCCATGGCCTGGAGTTCCATTATCGGGTCTTGCGCTTCCGAATCAATAGCGTACATGCTTCTGGTGTAGTTTGACTTTCGTAATTTCGGTGCCGTGTCTTCGAGGATGTCTGAGTCATCTCTGACTCCTGTCCAAGGTTCTGGTGGTTGGTAGTAGCTTTGCGGTGCTTGGCCTGGTTTCTTCTTGTATACTGCTGGTCTATTAGCAGGTCCGTCTTTACGCGTCGGTTTTGGCGCAGGTGGTTGGTCCGGTTCATCGGGCGGTAGGACGGGGACCGGCTGCGTGGGGTCTCTGCAGAATGGCACTGTGATGAGCGTCTGTGTGCTCGCCGAAGCTTTACTAGTGTCGGTTTGTGCTGAACTAAATCGACGTTTCAACGGTTCGTCCCACTGCTCGTGGTCTGAATCGTATTGACTGGCAAATGTGTCGCTACAACAAGAAATTGGATGCGTTAATAACTAAAATTGAGGTTATTACAAGATCATTTAGATTTCAAAAGATCATGGGAAAACTACTATATACATATACCAACTATTAAATAACTTTTTAACCATAAATTTCTCAAAAATGTGAATTTGATAAGCTTTAAGTAATACGGTCTACTTTAGTGGCTTCTCCAATCTTTTTTAAATTGAACGTTAAATACATTACATGTCACAAAGAAATAAATACTCACTTGCTCTTAGCAGAAGGGTCGCACATATACGAGGTGTCGTAGTACTGCAGCTGGTCGATCCTGAAGGGTAGCTTCCACACTGTAGGAGGGCCAGAGCCAAGGAAGTCACCTTCTTTAGAGTGAGGGTCTACTCGGTCGAGGAGGACCGAAGTACTGGTGTTTAGCAGAGCTTCCAGAACTGCTTGGTTATAGATATGCACCTGAAAAAGATGTTCAGTTTTGTTATAACAAATAATGAAGGGTGAACGAAAACGTCGTTTAGTAGCTTTAGTTGAATGTAGTTTATTGTGAACTGAGCTTCGAAAAAGGCACCAAGTTTTGACGAAATGACTAAAGTTACTAAGATAGATTGCGTACAGTTGAATCTTTACCGAGATGCTCTTAGCATTGATTTTTGGAAACGAAGACACCGAAGTTCATTGTTCTAGGTGTAGTTAATGAGATAAAAAGTGGTTGAACCCTGTGATAACTTACCCTCTTGCGATTGTGGTTACCTACCAGTTGTAACACAGAAATGATATCTATAACGTGTGTAATTTTTTTTTTGTATTTTAGCAAAGCCTAAATATGATTATATTGTAGCACATTGTCTAGCATCATCAGTTCATCAGTTTGAAAAAAAATCTTGACTAATGCTAAGCTATAAAGGAAATCGTCAAGAATATTATGATGAAGATAGTTTCTGATACCACCCGTGCACTTTACGCGAACCCAGAGATGACAGCCTAGAAAAAACGTAGTTGACTCCGCACTTATCAACATCCTTTATCACAGAACTACCACCCTGTAACTCTTCGTACTTGACAGTTTGTTGTGACATCTCTGTCAAGCTTCTCTTTATCTTTCTCAGGTATTGTCTAGGCATCTACAAAGTCAGACAAAGAAGGTAGATGTTACATTCGTCCCCACGGAAATTGTTACATCCTCGCCATTCGCCACAAAAAAGTGGTGAGGCAAGCTAAACTACAAAAAAAAAAAACTAGAAGTTAGGGGGGATGAACACTTCGTGGAGCATTTCCGACGTTTGGCCCCCAAACTGGAGCGGACAGGGGCTGCCTTCAGGCGGCTTCTGCCCAACCTGGGGGGGCCCACTGCCGCCTCGTGCCGGACGCGTCCTGCCGGAGGCTCTACGCGGGAGTCGTGCGGTCCATAGCCCTTTACGGGGCCCCGGTGTGGACGCGTTCATTGAGGCGGCGTGCCGCCCACCATTTGAACGCGCCCCAGAAGGTGGTAGCCGTAAGGCTGGTCCGGGGGTACCGCACGATCTCCCGCGAGGCGGCGAACCTCCTTGCCGGATTGCCGCCATGGGATCTGGAGGCAATAGTCCTCGCGCGCCTACACGAGTGGTGCGCGGAGGCGCTACGAAGGGGGGAAACTCCGCTGCCGCGGCAAATTGTCGCTCAGCGGACGGACTTCCCGCGGGATCTCATGGTGACATGGAGAGAGCGACTATCGCAACCCCGTGCAGGGCACGCCACAATAGTGGCGATAAGTCCCCCCTTTGAGGAGTGGCTGGAGAGACGCCACGGCGTCCTCACCTTCCGCCTGACGCAGGTTCTTACCGGACACGGATGTTTCGGTAAGTTCCTGCACCGAATCGGGCGGGAGGAGACGCCCGGGTGTTACCATTCTGAGGATCGACCGGAGGACACGGTGGAGCACACGGTGGAGGTGTGCCCCGCTTGGGCGGAGCACCGCCGTGTCCTCGTCTCTCGCTCCCGGCCTTGGTTCAATCCATGGTCCGGAGCGAGACGGAATGGGACGCCGTCACCTCCTTCTGCGAAGCAGTCATGCTAGCGAAGGAGGTGGCGGAACAAGACAGGGAGAGATTCACACGTCCCGGCCGCCGCGGTAGACGCCCCGGGCGTCGAGGGCCACGTGGTGGCTTCCGGCCACCGTAGGCGCGGGCCTGTGGACGGGGGGCTATTGGCTAGCTCGCCGTCCGTACGTCTCATGACGACAGGCCGTGTCGACGGCGCGTTCGTGTTCCACGCGCGCCTCAAAGAGAGTCAGCAATAGGTAAGGGGTCCGCAAGGACCGAAGCCTGCCGGGGCTGCGGGACTATTCGAAAGAGATACCGTGGCCCCGGAACACAAAGGGCGAGGAAGGAACATGGATGGGTTTTAGTCAGTAAAAGTCTGACACTCCCTCCTGCTCCGCCCAGAGCGGGAGAAGTCATTTGATGATTTCCCATCCTAAAAAAAAAAAAAAGGGGGGATGAACCAGTATCTACAGATTGATGGTTGTTTCTTACCTGCTGTGAAAAATGCACTAAATCCTGGTAACGAACGGCCCGATATTGCAAAAGAACTTGAAACATGGAGCGGCTTTTCCACCTCATGGCGAATCTCTTTAGGAATGAGGCAGTCTCTTCGTCTATCTGTCCTGTACTCCGGTTTATAAGTGGCCCGTACGCCTTGCGAACTATGTATCCGCGGTAAGCTGTAACGAAAGCAATATATTTGATGAGGGAACAACTTAGAATGTGGTGCTTTGTCTAGAGAACAATTTATCGTGGTAATGTGAGTTTGATTTTCAGAAGGTGCACTTACTAAGGCGTAAGGACTTGGGGGAATAACCCTCGCCCATTTTCTCTGGTAAGCCATAATAGCCCTTTTTGGCTTGGAATAAAATATTTATTAGGTTTCCCTGGTTTATCGTAACTTGTAGAGCTGCTGAATAACGATGATGCATCCAGAGGAAAGCGTGGAAAGAAAATGTAAGTAGTAATTTGGTTGTTTACCTTTTTGTATCAATAATGCAGCTTCGTCCTCAGTTACGTTCATTGACTGCTGTTTCTTGAGTTCCTTTACTGAAAAGAAGATAGAAACAATATGTTATGAATTTATGAATATTGTATTATTAATGTCCTTGTCCACTAACAGTTGGTTCTGAATTTTCAACGATCGAATTAGCGCCGAAAGTCATAAATCCAACGGCCTGTTTTTATACTGGTATTTAATGAGGTGTCGCTTAATGTTAGAGAATACGGGTTTTAAGTTCTAAGTCCTATACTCACTATGTAGCGCTTTAGATTTGTCCTTATTGGCTTTTCTTCTTGCCAAGAAAGCTCTCATCATACACTGCACTTTAATTATTTTCTTGACCTGCGTTTCGTAGAGCCTGTAATTAAGAAGTAGTTACATTCTCATTCTCTTCTCATCAAGTACCATCATCAGATCGTTATCACCCTACATCAGTCCACTGCTAAACAATTCAATTCTTGGCAACTCTCATCTAGCTGCGGCTTTCCTATTATCATGTTAATATTTACCTCGATAAGAATTCCTCGTTGTAATACTTCAGAAAGACTTTTGTTTTCCCTAGGACCCAACCTTCCATCTTTAGACGAATCATCAGCAACCTACAGTTTTCTTTCGTCACATCCACATTTTCGTCGAAATCGAATGCCAGGAATCGGTACCTATTTAAAAAGAAGTATTAAACTTGATAACTTCAATAGTTTTTCACTAATTCGGTCGATAGATATCTTTAAAGCTTTTTCTTTTGTCAATCGATTCTACTGCAACTCGACCCCAAGGCAAGGCTACCCGGACGGACAAATCATCTGGAGTTGTCCGGGCTGATTTGTTTTGGTGTCAAGGCGGCCGAATTGTTGTGACAATTCAAAACTATACTATTTATCTGATTTAAAAAAGGAACTGTTTCTGTTCAAAATGGTTTTTTCGGCAATATTTTAGAATAGAAGAAAAGCTGTAAATCTATTTTCCTTGCCCAATCTGCCAACTCACCGTCGAATGAACTCTGCAAATGGTATTCGACTGGAGTATCCACTCTGCCGAGCTTTTGCCGTGTCTAATATTGCCAGGGCCCGAAGTTGCTGCCTGACTACTTCAGTTTGGAACCCCTTGGGGTTATCATTCAGGTCAGCCCTGATGCAGCGGACGTAATGGGTGCCTCCACTGCCAGGACCTATGGACAGCTGCTTCAGAATCTCCAAACTGGTGGCTCTGTAGGTCGCAGCAGCGGTCCGCATTCGATGGACTTGAGAATATTGGCCTTTGGATACCGTGTTGAATTTCTGAAAAACATGTTTACTGTGATGTTGGTGTTATAAGGACTGTCAAGCAAAGATCGAAATATCAAATAAGGTAACAATTCGAGAATTATTCGGGACTGGTCTATTATTGAAACGTATAGGTTTATTCATGTGTGATTCATGCTTGTATGACTTACTCTGGCTTTCAGATTTTCCATTTCCTTTTCAGATTTAGACCTCACAACAGTGACTTTCGGCTGGCTGGACGACACAGTCAAGTTTCCAGTTTTAGTTAATTTATTTCTAAAAAGCTGTTGAACAGTTACATTGATCGAAGCCCGCATAGTTTCTATCATTTCGGGTGGAAGAAAATCCTTGTTTTTGTCTGCCATTTCTCTGCAATCATAGTTCACTTTGCCTGTGTAATGAGCTACGCTAAATTCGTGGCTGCCTGATAGTTTGATATAGGGTCCTTTGCAGGTATTTCTTATTGTACCTAAAAAAAAAGAAATGTAAAATTTTCTATCTCTTATAAGTTCAAACACGTTGTAGAAATTTACTTACTCATAATAAATTCTTGTCCACTACTAGTGCGACTGGCTTCATCTAAAATATAAAATAGTCCAAGAGGCCTCCCCATTAGTTGATCGACCGAATTCTTGTTGTCATAGAAATGTAAAGATACCACGGAAACTTCTTCTTCTGCTGTTTCCTGCATCTCCCACGCAAACATTCTCTGGTTGTATAGAAACTGAATTTGTTCGTTCGTTGTGTTAACAATTAGTTGTTCTAATCGATTTCTATGGTAACATTCGAAACCAAACATGTCGAGTAAGCTCACTGAAAATTTGTCGCCGCTGAAAATGAATTTCGTTTATGTAGTAATACGTAGAACTAAAAAATATGTACGCTGACATAATAATACGTACAATACAGATCTCATGAATGACAGCTTCGAATTGATTAAATTGATCATCCAGTCGATAAGCCTCTTGTAAAGTGCACTTGCTAAAGTATCTCTTGCATCTCTCGCCTCGTCTGTAGAATGTCTCCTTTTCACAGCAGTTCCACTTTCTATCAAACAATAATTTAGCAACGCCCAAAGAAACTTGACTTCCTCTAAAGATAAAAGTTTAGCAACTTTCTTCGCTTCATCAGGATTCTCTATTTCTGCTGTACCACTTTTTCCGTCTTTGAACCTGACGTTGCCAAGAACTAGAATAGATGCTAGTATTGTTTCGAAAAATGTTATATCTTCCTCTTCCCAGTCAAGAGTTTTAAGGTTTTCTATAAATTCTGTGTAGAGTGCCACGTTATTTTCTGTGCTCTCCCTCACTCCTTTTAAACCTTTAGTCCCTTCATCTTGTATCCTCAAATATCGATGTTTTCTGTTTTTTTCTAAATGAAATTCTTCCGTGCGATTCGCAGCTTCCATAGCGTCATAGAAATAGTAAAGAAGATCGAAGTTGGCTTGAGACCTGAAACACTTATTTGACTTTTATTTCTATCGGTAAATTGAAGAACAAATATCACTATGATTAACTCACATGTCAGTCGACGAGACCCGCCATTTCTCTAGCTGATAAAGCCAAAATATAGCACCGCTTAATTTTCCAGAACTGCCGTAAGTGACTTGTATTTGGAAGATTCCTCTTGTAGAATGAGCATTTAGTGGTGTTGCTCCTGTTATAGCAGCTTGTATGACCTTGGTTGCCTTTTGAATCCTATCAGCGGTATTATTTTTCATTGAACCTAAGAAAGTGAGATGTGACAGTGCATGTAGCATATTGGTAGTCTTGCCTGATTTGCATTCACCAGAAAATACGACATGTTGTGGTTCGTTGTGATGTAGAGCGTCTTGATATGCACTGTCTGCTACCGCAAATATGTGGGGCTCGTTATCTGATCTTGATTTGCATTCGTATTTTTGGTGGTACTGAAAGAAGAAGCCATACATTGATTATTTGTTGATTGCATTGTAATTTATATGCGATTAATACGTTTTCATACTCACAGTTTCGTTATAAATATCATCGCTCGAATTGGGATTTAGTATTAGTAAAACATCTCCAACAAACGACGTAAATGCTCCTTTGGCTAATTTAGTTTGTAACTCTATCAATATATTGTCTTCTGTTAATTTTTCTAATGCAGCTAAATCTTCCACTTGCATGGTCTCAGGGTCGGAAACACCTTGAATTGTGAGTAGACCAGCTTTTATCATTCTCTCAGGTATTTTTTCCTCAAGAATTGTGTCCTTCATGTCAGCTGCTAGTACTTTCAGTTCTGTAGTAAGCTGTAGAAAAAAAAATTGTTGTTAGTGTGTGAACATTCGAGAACGACCAAGGTAAAAAAAAACTTACATGAAAATCGTGGTCTGGAACAGATTGTATGAAAGGATGTTCTTCTAATTCCACCATGTAGGGTCGATGTTCGGGGTTCTTCTCGAGACATCTGAAAACACGAGTCTCCTTAAAAAAATGTTGGAAGATTAAAAAAAACACTAACATCGGGAACACTTACTCGGTGATAAAATCATTAATGTCATTGGACCACATAGCTGGTTTCACCAATCCTGGTGGTGGGTTTCTAACGATTTGAAAAAGCGCTCTTGTTGGGTGCATATCTTGAAACGGCGCTTTCCCATCAGCTATTTCTATTGCTGTAATACCTAAAGCCCAAACGTCTATCCTGTTCCCATAACCTTCTTCACCACACGTCACCATTTCAGGGGCCATCCAGCTCGGTGAACCAATATTCGTCGTACTCGTATCCAGAGTTCCATTCAATTTGCAAGACAATCCAAAATCGGTCAACTTCACTTCGCCATCCTTCGTAATCAAAATGTTGCTGCATCTTATATTGCGGTGTATCACTTTGTTCTCGTGCAAGTAAACGAGCGCCTAGAATACAAATGAGTGAGGTAGAATTGATTGCACCAATCGAGTCACTCAACACGGTAGTTTGACAGGGAGTGATGGAGTGACCGCCCGTAACGCGGTGGACTCGTGGATTGTTAAGACGGTTGGGCGATAGCAACGTCAGCGTCAATCAAGTCCCCACGCCCCGGAGATTCATTGGGGCCTATTTGCATACGTATCGGGGCTTCAGTGCTGTCGCAGGCGGGCTGTCCGCGCTCTGTGCTGTCTGATATATCAGCTTGTTTAATGCGTTCATTACGATCGTTTAGTTGTTAGTGATGTAGCGGTTGTTTATCGATAGTTTTTGTTGGTATTTAAAAGTCTATTTTTAGATTTTAGTTACAAGTCTGCGAAAACGTGATTGTCTTTGATTGTGATAGTCTATTTGTTCCTAGAAAATATCGATCACAATTTTATTTAATTTTTGATTGAGTTCCTATCTATTGTCTAATCTTCTTGATATTAGAAAATAGATTTGTGTTTGAACCTACAACTTGTTTCCCATAAACCCATCCAGCCCTAAAATGGCAGTAATAAAATAATCGATGTTATATTTCATCATAGTATCGACAAAGATGACATCACAACTTCGACTTTGATCGTACTTTACGAGATGCAACATCGATAGATATGCGTGGAAGATCTGCCTTACGAAGAGGACAGAGCACTGGTATTGTGAACCAAGTGGCTTGCATAAAGATAATACGCATTTAACCCTCTCCGATAACTTGAGAGCCCGAAGGACGAACAGGCATCGTTTTTAATGAGCCTTGTGAAAAGGGCATAAGAAAGGTTTTCGATTGACTGATCCGCGTTAGAGAGGTCATCGGCTACTGCGCCTGAGATCCGTATATCTTGTGTGCGCGAGCATTATTTACGATAATTGAGCGATGCGCCGCGATGGGGGGCCATCATGGTGTTGTCGGGCGTGCACCGACATTCGCATCGACAAGTTCGACTGTTCCGTCGCGAATCACATCAAATAAAGCGGCGTGCATTTTAAGTAATGGCTCTAGATTGTATTTCAACGTACGTGGACATTCGCCTGGCAATATTTTATTCGACGTCACGCGAGCAACAGAAATAGCCGGGACACAGATCCGAGAACAATTGAGTTTGCATTCAAAGTACCTACCAATTGATTCAGCCGTTGAAAGCTGGACTGGCAGGTCCTTTGTTTTATAAACAGCCATCTCAACTCGTATGTGATGAGCGACATGTTTATAGTCAGTCGAATATGGTCTTACCTTGATCGTATATTTGAGGATGTAAGCGATGTGTTCCTCGGACATTTTTCTGTCTGCTGCTTTCAGTTTTGTGACAATATCAATGACAGATCCACATTCGCACAGCTGGAAAATAGATGATTCATTGTATTATTTGAATCATGACGACTTTTGCGAAAGTAACTGCAGACTCTCCGACATTAAAATGTTATACTGTCTTAAGAATTCTTCCGTAACTTAACATTGGACATGTTCCATTTTTATTGAGTTTTGTCTTCAACGTAGAGTTAATAATTATAAGTGCCTGACGTACCTCAAGCACGAACCAAATTTTCTTCGGGCTTTCCGATTTCTCACAGAACACTCCATAGAAGTCTATCAGATTAGGGTGCGTGGTAAAGTCTCTTAGTATTTTGTATTCTTCCTGTATGTGGTCTTCAATTTCATCTGTGTACGTTTGTATCTTGACGGCGACATTTTTGCCGGCTGCCTGAGAATCCGACGCTCGGTATACTTCGCCGAAAATGCCCGCACCGAGCTTACCTTCAAGTTTGTAACGGTCGAAGGGGCTCAGCAGGGCCGCTACGTTTAGTCCGTCCTTCATGGCGGACGGATCATGTAACTAGCAGAGAAATCCTGTTGAAGGATAAAATTATATGCCGAAGTAGTATATTTGCTATGATGCTTGGATTGGTCCTAGTTATAATTCGATATTCTGGAAATTGACCAACAAACAATCATAGCTAATTTGATAACATCAGTAATTATGGGGATCCCCTTGAATTTTAATTGTACTGATTCACAAAAGACAAGTTCCGTTTTAGGTCACCAGCATCAATATCGTAAACGACGCTTGCTGCAAATGGCCATAAGATATCTTTGCAAAAACATGTAGGTATCTTTGATCCATAGCACCCATG
This sequence comes from Xestia rhomboidea, assembly GCA_963853795.1. Taxonomy (NCBI): domain Eukaryota; kingdom Metazoa; phylum Arthropoda; class Insecta; order Lepidoptera; family Noctuidae; genus Xestia; species Xestia rhomboidea. The sequence goes on along the minus strand of OY970764.1, from coordinate 5,954,093 downwards.
GGCCATATTTACCTCTTTCTAATTTGAAGTTGCAGTCAAATCTCCTAGTGACTTACAAAGATGATGGTTTATTGTTATATTTTTGGCAAATATTACATTATGTAAAAATTTTGCTAGATAGTTTAACTTGGACAATATTACACTTTTTGTCTACTGATCGTCAGTTTCTGAGATTTGAAGTATAATTCCGAAGGCAATCACAACCATCATTTACTATTACTGACCCCAGCGACATGGCTGCTTTATGTGTAGCTCTAGATGAAAACGGATTCCATAGATGGCACCATTGCCGTGACCCTTATGTTGCTTAATTCCTCCAAATACTTTTTTCAAGTAATCACAAAGAATTTAAAGCCCTTAAATTTTAAAATAAATAAAGTAAAACTCACCCACTTTCCCGCCAGTCAGTTCCAACGACTCGACATCGACAACGGCGCAGGGCCGAGTGTTCCTTCCACCGCTGAGAGCTCACAAGTGCCGGGGCTTCGGGTATTAAGAACACTGCTAATCCCCTTAATAGTATTAGGTCATAATGCCCGACGACCTTCCTGCATGCCTTGGATACAATTTAATTGGGGACGCGTTTAATTGTATCTTGTGTTGGTTTAGTGTCGTTGTGTATAATGATTACAGTGCCTAGATACCAAGATACTGTAGATATTTTTTATTTTATTGTTTTTTTTAAGTTGGTTCAATTTTGATGTCTTTGCACAACTCCTTGAATATTATTTTTTCACCTGTGTATGCAAGTATAATTATGTTTAATCAATATGCTTTGGGAACACTTAAATTGACTCAACGTAAGATACTGTGTCTTCAAGTACCTACTCATATGTGTATGATAGCGAATGAAAAATGAATATCGAAGTGTTTTACTATTGTCCTTGATATCGACAAGATACATTATGTCGTCGCTATTTTCAAGTGTGGTACTCTCAAACCTTCAAAACTCTAGTATGAAACTACGATATGAAAAAGCCTTGTTCTAACACCTTCGCTGTCAAAATCAATCTTATATAGAACAAAATCGACCATATAAAATTCGGCATTCCAAATGACGAGTGTAAAATCCTTGTTTAGGTAACAATCGTCGAAATTAATTCGCAACACCCACTCCATTACATGATCTATCTTTTTCTAAAAAAAAAGATCGATCCGTCATGCCAACAAGTATTCGATCAAGCGCATTTAATACTAAAAGCGGAACATCAATGAACACAAAATGGCCGAGTACCGTTAACCTGTCAAAAGTATTGAAATCTTCAAAAAAGAGCTGTCACTATACAGTTAGGGTAAGATGTATGAATGAGGATGTGTAATTATATTGATTGGGGGATGAAAACGGAAGGGTAGGATTAATAATTTCGCTTAGTGGTTTTTAGAGAGATTGATTTTAGTGATGTATAGCACAATTTAGTAAGAGTTTAAGGGATTCGACCCTTAGTGAAAACTACACTGGCCTGCAAAAATAAGTATCAACTTTTAAAATTGCAATAACTTTTTAAGTACACAAGATATACTTTCGAAACAAAAAGACTCGAGAAATAGTTTATTTTGTCTATAGTTTCAAAGAAAGCTGATAAAAATTGCTATAAAACGTTTATTTTTTATTTTTAATCTCTAACTTCTATAGTTTAGGAAAAATTTAAATTTTAAAAGTGTAGTACTATTTTTGCAGGCCAGTGTAGCTTATCCTTTACGAGCTGTTTGAGTCAATGTAATGTCTGTCCTTTTAAAATGCCAGAAGGTAATCAGCTCGTAACCTTCCAATTGCTGAGACACCGGCTTACTTTTAGTGAGAAGGAGTTGGCTGTAATCAACCACGAGGGTCCATTGCGGGTTGCTAGATGTTATAATGTCTTCGATGTTTTTTAAAACATGCTGGTTACCTCGATGTTTGCTGTTTTGAGAGTAGTGGTGATGAAATACTTAAATTAATCATTGAACAAAGTTATTATTATTCAGAGGAGTTTAAAACCAAACTTGATAGCTCGAACATCGACATATTCTCACATAAAGTCCTCTCTTTCATTTAATTTATCCTTCTAAGGATAGGTCTTGACCTTTTCTCCCGTCCCTCCCATGTTTCTTACCTACTTGAAATGTATCTTCTTTTATTATTTGAAATGATACCCATCAACAAAGCGTCAAAGCACGAGGGCTCTTGAGAATCTTGAGATGAGAGGTCAAATTAGCCGTAAGGAACACGATAATTGTGGCACCACTTCAAATATCGCTTCTGTATAAGCACCTACTTGTGATTGTGAGAGTTTGTAAGCATGGGATTGAATAAGATTAGTTATGAATGGTTGGGAATAATATACTTGAGGAATAAATATTTGGTTTGCCTTTGTTATGATTCTGACAAAGTTCTTTGATAAATATTAATTTTTATCTGATAATATAATAAAATCATAATTAAGTATGTAAAGTTTTTAGGCAATGTTTTATAAATTAAATAGGTGGTCATCTACTTATAACTAAATGATGTGAAAATCGACTTCGACAAATAATAAATAGGTTCTGATTTTTTTAAACATTTGAATGGTTGTTAGTAACTTGGAGTAGAATACGGAATCTCGACGCTCAAAATATCGATAAATGCTTATACGATGCTACAAAACTGCGACGCACGTTACTGCGAAAGACCGTTTCTACGAAGCCACTAAACTGCGATGCACGATACTGCGAAAGACCGTTTCTGCGAAGCCACTACACTGCGATGCACGTTACCGCGATAGATCTTCACTGCGATACTACTTGACATCGATGCACGTTACCGCGAATGATCATTTCTACGGAGCTGCGGGCCAAAGCTAGTACATAATAAACGCTTGAAAATTATAAATAAATTAAGGAATTTTTAGGGAAAAATTAGTATTACTTCTGAACTTCTTTTTTATAGCTTAATTATTTGTATGCAAGGCCATCTAAATGCGTTCAAATATCCATGCCACCTTATACAGGGTGTAAACCACCTCATCACGAAGCCGTCAACCAAGTAAACTTTACGCAAAACTTATTGCTGGGAAACGACTTTTTTTTTTGGGGTGAAAAATCATGTTTTGTGGAGGAACTCAATGTAACGCACTCAAAACATTGTGCTGATGGATGGATTAAATAGTACGGGGGTCGTGGAGGTGTTTAAAGTAAAACTCTTTCATTAAAAACTTGTATTTAAGCAAAAAGTAGCTAGAACTTTGAACTTTTGACTTTGATATCTCCGTAACTAGAAGTTCCCAGGTAAGGTGTAGAACAAAAAAATGATCGCAATGACTAGGAGAATAAGTGCCTTTCGACTTCGTAGTATAAAATATCATTTAATGATTGTTTATTATGCAGACCTACCTACTGTATAAACCGTTATGAAATACACATTTGTTCATTATGCGTTTTGGTTTATAATTTATTAAGCCCATTCAAAACATGTTTTCATTCTGTTATGTGTTATTATAATAGCTAACTACTGATATGTTATGCTTTGGCCCGTAGCTTCGTCGAAATGAACATTCGCGGTAACGTGCATCGATGTCAAGTAGTATCGCAGTGAAGATCTATCGCGGTAACGTGCATCGCAGTGTAGTGGCTTCGCAAAAACGGTCTTTCGCAGTATCGTGCATCGCAGTTTAGTGGCTTTGTAGAAACGGTCTTTCGCAGTAACGTGTGTCGCAGTTTTGTAGCATCGTATAAGCATTTATCGATATTTTGAGCGTCGAGATTCCGTATTCTACTCGTAACTTTGTAAGCTTTGTACTAAATACTACGTAACTAATGTAATTTATGCGGAAATGTCTTTTTGTTTGTACTTCAGTACCTACTTTCACAGTTATAATACCTTGTGGGACAGGTGCTTCATCTTTTTGTTTTTAACCGACTTCCAAAAAGAGGAGGTTATCAAGTCGACTGATTTTTTTTTTGACTACGTTAAAGTACCTCTACCTAGTGGTCTTTTAAATTAAATAATTGATTTGTGTTTGAGTTTATAATATTTAGTAATTTAGTATAAATAAAAAAAAATATATTCCTTCAAAATTTTTATTTCCATAAATAAAAACCGTCGGTACAAAGTCTTAGATCTACAATAAATAGTTAATTTAATAAATATCACTGAACAGGAATGCTTAAGTACAATATTACGTACATAATTACGTGACTATTTACACAATGGAATGTATGTAGTTAGGTACTAACCGTCTAGTAAATACACAAGTACATTAATTAAGGTTAATACTGATTTTATTAACAACTTAGCTAAAGATTTTTGTTTTAAGAAAAATTACACACTATCTAATACGCGATTACAAATATACAGCTTTGAACTTCCGACCATTGGCATAATTGGAGTGAAAGTGACAGACTATGGAATAATTTGTGAAAATGTGCTTTATACAAGTTGTAGGTAATGCTTTGACTGACTGACCTCTCAAGGTGTCATAGGCGCCTTAAGTAATTGTAATTAATATTTAACTGTGGATAACTGTTATAAACAACTTTCACAGCGATAGCAAATATGAAACTTTTCGGAAAAAAAATACTTCCAAAAAAAACACAAATAAGTCTACAATAAATTTACTATTAGAAGTCGGTGACTTTGTTTGTTTCGTTGATTTTTTTTGTCACCGACTTCCGAAAGTAAACACCTTGCAAATAGGACAAAAAAAAACTGATTTGTCCGTCAGATAGATTTCCATAAAATATTGGACACATATTTTTTAATTTTTCACGCAAACAAAAAATTAAGACTACAGTGCGTCGGAAACTCGTGTGACGTCGTCACATTTGAGTACATTTTTACTCAAATGTACGTCACATTTGAGTAAAAAATGTACACAAGCCCCCACTCATGATCGTTTACATGACACGTTTTATCTTCGTCAATTTTTATTAATTTGATAAAACAAAAAAAACATATCCAATATTTTTCGATAATCTAACTGGCGAACTAAACAGAATCATATTTTTTTTTAGTCAGTCATCATCCCCATTGCACTATAACTTTTGCTACCATTTCTATGTCTGTCGGTATGCAGCATTACAGAGTACAATAAAATGATTTAAAAAGGAATGTATACTCTAGAAATTTACAGGTCGGCAATTTATTGGCAAACTCCTTCGGGTGTTGCAGGCTAATTCCGCCATTTCTATAACTTGTTTTTGTCCTTATCATGGTCTACTTAATAAAAATAATATCATTATTTGGTTACTCGTATTTGCAGTGATACCTAAATAAATTGAAATATTTGCCTACTAATGGAATGTACAGAGGAATGTAATTTCATATAATTGAGGAATCATATTAATATGTAGAAGAATACATAGGTAGGTACGTAAGTATTACGTATAGTATATGACAAAACAACTCTTCGGTTGTGGTCTGTGGCATAAGCGGCAGCGGTGCAACAAGCAGCAGCGGGCGTGGCAAGTTATATCTTTCCTCGTTTCACCATTGACGCTGTATCTGAGATCGTTCTAATAGTAGGACCAGCAACCGATTCAACCGCTTGTCTATAAACATCGCCCTGTCTCGGCTTTACCACGATCGTCATTTGTTCGGAAAACCCAAAGGCGCCTTCTTGCGGAGCGATCCCGCGTTCGGGTTCTCCGAACAAAATGAACGCGACCGTCGAACGTTTAGGACGCGGCCCTAACCTCTAATCTCTCAAAAACTACTTACAAATGGCGATCCACTTATCATCACGACACCTCTCGCAGTCGACTCGGCAGCACCAGTGGAAGGTGCAGTTGCATGGCTTGATACTGGACTTCCTGATGAGAGCATGTCCTCGCCCGCAGCAGAGCAGGTCGCAGGAGCCTGTCCTGGACGTCCGACCGATGCGGCAGACGCGACCTGATGTGCCTGCGGAGTCGGTGCGAGGGTCCACCTCGCAGAAACTTGGTGATCTTGAAAAAGGAATTCAAAATCAAATGAGTGTGGCCAAGTGATTGAAAAAATGTTGTAAAAGTTAACTGTTTTTAGTGAAACACTACAGGCCTTTTTTTTTTTTCGGATGGGAAATCGTCAAATGACTCCTCCCGCTCTGGGAGGAGCAGGAGGGAGTGTCAGACTTTTACTGACTAAAACCCATCCATGTTCCTTCATCGCCCTTTGTGTTCCGGGGCCACGGTATCTCTTGCAAACAGTCCCGCAGCCCCGGCAGGCATCGGCCCTTGCGAACCCCTTCATTTTTGCTGACTCTTTTTGAGGCGCGCGTGGAACACGAACGCGCCGTCGACACGGCCTGTCGTCATGAGACGGACCGTCGGCGAGCTAGCCCATAGCTCCCCGTCCACAGGCCCGCGCCTACGGTGGCCGGAAGCCACCACGTGGCCCCCGACGCCCGGGGCGGCTCCCGCGGCGGCCGGGACGTGAGGATCTCTCCCTCTCACGTTCCGCCACCTCCTTTGCTAGCATGACTGCTTCGCAGAAGGAGGCGACGACGTCCCATTTCGTCTCGCTCCGGACCATGGATTGAACCAGGGCCGGGAGCGAGAGGTCGCTACGTTTAACTGTATCGGTGCTTGAGGGACTTATTTAAAAGTCTCGTTTGCTGCTTTGAAGGCTATCTGTACTCACGTTTATTTTAAGAACCTTTGTTAAAATTCTTAAACCTTTTTTGATTAACTTACCTTTCGAAGAATAGCAGGCTGGTCTTAGGAGCTGGTCGTGCTTTCCCTCGCCTCCTGCCTCTGGGTCGACCTCGCAGTACAGTGGGACTGTTGTTTAGCTCCTCTTGAGCCACCAATAGTGCCTATAGACATAAAAGAACATAAGTTCAAAAATTCTTCTATTAATCTATTTTTGTCAAAACAACAAAATTATTCTTGCACTGTTTTAGACTTTCACGGTTTTTCACTACACTTAAGGTACTTACGGGATGATATCCGTGATTTTGTTTTTGTTCGATGAGCTCCCACTCACATCATCATCACCTCATCGAACAAAAACAAAATCACGGATATCATCCCGTAAGTACTTTATGTGTAGTAAAATTATTCTTTTATAATATTTTGATATGCGCGAGAAGGATTCGTTATTATGAACGTTATGTCTCTGCATAAAAGGCACCTCTTCTTTGCAATGATGGAATATTAACAAGCTGATACCCTATTGTTGTCAACGACTATTCTGATGTTCTTCAGAAAGGCTAAGTGCTTAGTACCTTGTAACCAGCGTGAATAAACATGGACGAAACAAATAAGTGTGTAAGGATTGCTGTAGTTTCGGGGCTGCGGGACTGTTCGAAAGAGATACCGTGGCCCCGGAACACAAAGGGCGATAAAGGAACATGGATGGAACATTTTAGTCAGTAAAAGTCTGACACTCCCTCCTGCTCTGCCCAGAGCGGGAGGAGTCATTTGATGATTTCCCATCCGAAAAAAGAAAAAAAAAAAGGTTTGCTGTAGTTGGCTCGCTGTAGACTCTGCCTGCCCAGTTGTCCATATGGGCAAAAGACCTGAGTTTATGTATGTGTGCAAGACTACTCTGAAGCCCTTATGTAGTGTCTATAATACCCTCAACCTCTTCTTTTACTGCTACATCTTCAAGATTGTAGTTACCTTTCTATACTGTCGCTTGATGGTAGAAGCGACTGCCCTGAAGTCGGGGGTGGCTCTCCAGCATGTCCTCAGCTGACAGCTGCCTGACAATCCGTGGCATTTGCAGCGTACCTCCATGTGAGATGATAGTATCTGGACAGAATATAGCAAGATACGACATAAATATTGTGGAAATCTTGTGTAGATACTTCGTTCAACTTCTTCACTTATCTACACTGGCCTGCAAAAATAAGTATCACACTTTTAAAATTGCAATAACTTTTTAAGTAGGTACACAAGATATACTTTCGAAACAAAAAAGACTCGAAAATAGTTTAATTTTGTAAACCTTTTGTAAGAAAGCTGGTAAAAATGGCTTTATAACGTTTTTTTATTTAAAATCTCTAACTTCTATAGTTTAGGAAAAATTGAAATTTTAAAAGTGTAGTACCTACTTATTTTTGCAGGACAGTTTATTTTGTCTAAACAGTGGTTACCGCGATAATAGTTAGAAGGATCTGAGGAAGAGTTTACGTCTGAAATTACATGAAGGTTGAAACTTGACTGGTAGCAAATGTCTATGACATTAAATCCAGACCTGTGCGTTAGCGTGCCTAAACGCTGTCGTAAATAACTCTCCAGCATCGAAGCTGGAGAGTTATTTACGACAGCGTTTCACCAGAACCACAACCAAAATTCCACTAGCCTAATTATCATACCATCTTAAATAGTACCTACATGAAAGAAACGCTCCAAACAGAAAGCGCTACAACATCAACGAAAAAATCCATCTTATTCCATGCACATATCACGAACAAAATTACCCTCACACAATCAGCTGAACAACAGGCTATTCGCAACCGAACGCAAAAAAAAACTAGAAACAATAACATTATGATACGAATCGTAAAGTCTGTTGTCTCTATACGTGACCGCATCGACACTCCGCTGACTGTGCCACCCACCGCTAGCTTTACATTTACATAATTAAACGCCTTGCTGCAATCAAACTGACGTCTTAATTTCGCCAGAGCCGCCGGCCGAACAATTTCCCAAATTGAGTCGGAGCAAAAATTCAAATAAATCGGCATCCTCCACGCCCCTTCGAACCCCGGACCTTAATAGCGTGGTATTAAGAGCGTTCGCGATAGAATTCGCCACCCAAGACGTTTGTAATACGTTGTAATGAAGCCGGAATATTAAAAATGGTTCCAAACCGCTTATTATGTTCTCACCTCGACGGGGCGGCGGACTCGTGAAATACGGCCGGCTAATACGGAGCCCCGGGCCTCTCAGGCCTCCGCCGCTACCAATAGTTCCTAATTGTGGCGCTATATGCAACACGGTTCTATTCACTTTTAAAGCACTTGATCACGACTTGATACGTGATGGGGAATCTTAATGTTTGTCTCATTGGAACGTATTTTGCGCAGCATACAGATATGATCTTGGAAGAATCTTAATATGATTTGCTTCTAAATACAGAGATCTTCAGTCGGTAAAGGAGGCTTTCTAAGTAAATAGGTAACTGCTGAACAGTAATCTAGTAGGTTGGCCGCATAACAAACATGACAGAGCGTTTCAACAAGTAGTGGTCCCAACAACACGTTTGATTTAATTATAACTTTGTTTAAGGTGGATGCTCCAACCAGCCCGCCAAATTCAAATTTTCTTACGTTTTTTGCAATTTGCAGGCCAGTGCTAGGAATGACTTTGACCTTGAAAAAGTCATTCTTGCACCTGTATGAGCTTAGAGGGTTGTATTAATGATTTTGATGATTATAATTCTGTAACTACATACGTCTAACAGTCGCGAGGAATATTTTAATCAACATACAACCTAGCACTGGCCTGCAAATTGCAAAATCGTAAGAAAATTTAAATATCGCGGGCTACCCTGACGTTGTCACCTTAATGCCATGAAAGCATGAGAATCCTTTTAATCATGTATTTTACCCACACACGTCCATTAATAACTCTATAAATCATTTAATTTAAGTGCTAAAATAAGCAGCACTTCTGAGAAGTTCTCAGTGCTTAATTAAACACCGGGAGCGCTGAAGGACTCAATCATCAGGTACCTATCATCAATCTAAATTAACGTTAAGCACTACTTATATATAGTTGATTTATTTACTTAATGACGACTGGGAGCCCTTAAGTGCAGACTAAACATGTTATCATTAAAGTGCTGTTAAAATATTATAGTTTATTTATGTGCTGCGTATGCTCTGCTGAGAAGTGGTTCATTAACGTTTGGTTTGATATCTGAGAATATTGGTGTTACTGGGAAAAATGATAAACTGCAAAACAAGAAAAAATATCTATTGGTTGTTTGTATAAGGCCTTACTCGTCTAATTGTCTACGTGTGTTGTGTTGTTTAGATCAGGATCGAAGCAAATAATTCAGAAGAAGACAAAACGCCGGACAGATAAACTTATTTTATTAGTATAACCGTCTCTTTCCTTACAAAATCCGTATGTCCGGTTTTCCAAAAAAACGTCGTAATTTTTCAACAAAATATCCGAAGATATTTACCGATCCACACTGGGCCCGCGTAGTGGACATTCACAGGGAAGATTCCTGTGCGGATCTGGCTGATTATGCTTATGGATAAGGATTATTTATCCATTTTCTACATAGTTATAATACACCTTAAAATACACTTCTAATCATGTTAAATGCACAAGATCTTGCTCCTGCATTTTGATTAAAGAAGCATCGTCGTACTTATACATAGATAAAGAACAAATAGACAGACACTTCGTTAACATTGTGAAATGTGATTCACAACATAATCTCGCTGCCGATTAACAGACTAACGCTAATAGGTTTAAGATGACCGTGGTTAATCTGACGGGCGAATTAACCATTAGTTAAACCGCACACGGAGAAGCTGCTTCTAACTTCTGGCAGGGCTGTCGAAGAAGAGAAGATTTGAGGATTTGGGATGAGTGTTACTTTATGCTAATTTTTATCAATTCCTTAAGACTCTGAGGGAATGATAAAGCATTTTATGTGCAAACAGTAAAAGTTTGGAATCAAGCAATGTTAATTTGCGCTACACCAATGACAGTGTTGTGTATTTTCATTAGCTAAGAATATAAAGGATCTTTTCATAAAGGATTTATGAAGATATTGTTACTGATTGCATTGACAGAATTAAAACAAAATAGTTACCTTGTCAATGTCAACACTTAAATAATACTTATTAGAACAAGCAAAGAGGAAATACTTTGGGGAAATATCTAAGTATACAACCGCATTGATAGTATATAGTGTCATCTCAATGGTGCAGATAAGACCATACCCAATCCGCGGTTTCTAAACTCATTAGTCTCATCTGCACCATTGATGGTGCTTGTCAATGGTGCATACGGTACGACGGGCATCTAAGATCGCAAGGGGTTGGTAAAAGTCTGGAGTTGCACCAGTCGTGAAACTGTAAATTAGCTACATGTTTATAATGAAGTGAGTCTTAACAGAGAGTACCAGCAAAAGCCGACACACCATCAATTCCAAACGAAAATTCGAGATTTTGTCAACCCTAACCGAAGTAAAGTTGGAATTTGTGACGGACTCACGTAAACTTGTTCCAAACCAAGACATATATGTATTTGTATTTGGTTATTCACAAGTCTGGAGCAAACGCATTAATATTGCTTCCGATTCGGTGATAAGTGATTTTGACTCGTTTTTCTATTAAATACACAGATTTAACGAAGAAGGTAAAAACCGTTCGAAGGGCCTTGACCAAGAAACATTCAATAGCGATAATGACAAGGAAATAGTTGAAAATGTAATAGAGCTGACATAAGCTACGGAAAAGCCAATGGTTGACATAAGCTTTTCCGTAGCGTATGTCAGCTGTTGAAACCTATAGAAATTCGAGTGCTTGCCACATGCTCTCATAATTTAAAGAAAGAAACAAAAGACGTTTATTTGGAACACAATTTAAATCATGATCTGTCGAATGACCAATTTGGTCAAGACGCCATTGATTAAATATTGTGTCTACTTCGTGGACAGATCATTGGATAAAACAGAAATATTATAAGAAAAACTAAAGACTAAGAAAACAAAAAAAAAAAGAACTAAACAAAAAAAGTAATTAGAATAATTAATTAATAATTTGGTCCTTTACAACCGAAAACACATAACTCTAGCTAAAGAATAGTGAAACCTCTTCGGCCCAGCTACATAACAGGTACCCACCATCGCAGGAACTTCCAATTTCATTAAGAATGAGTTCATTACGAACCAAAAAACTAATTCAAACAATGATTAAGCAAACTTACGTCAATTCCAATTTATCTTACATAACAATAACCCAACTGCATTTTTTAACAAAACCATGTTTTAAATCGACATTCGTCTCATCGAAACAACGAAATATTAACTCATCTTATAGATTTTTTATAACGTAATTATCACCTCGGCTCTAATGTGGTACCTAATTTCTTGTGTGGGTCGAAGCGAGATCTTTTATAGATCCCGCTGAGGGGCCTTGGGAACTGCCTGTTACACCGTGGTGTATCTATTGGTGTGTCTAATATTACGTTCGGTAAAATGGCGTCGGTGTTCGTCAATGATGTGATGGTTTGGGCCCTATCCGAGTACCAGCGCTGTGACTTTTTTTTAAATATCACAGCACCTTGCTGAGATAGGAGCCTTTTGACCTTGCACAGGACCAATCAAATTTGATTGTTTTTTATGTTTCTCATGTTTACTTTTTTAAATAATTTTGTCATACCTAATTCTATCTTTTTGTTTCTACTATGTGTGTGAGTGTGAGTTTAATAAATACTTTTTCTTTCTTTCTTCTTTCTTTCTTTCATCAAAGGTTGTTTCAGAGATTGGCAATTTCTAAAATGTTATTTATAAAGTTCTCCATTCTTTTCAGATTTTTCGTATTCGGTTTTGGAGATATTAATCAGTTCGTTAAGAATAGTGCCAAATCGGTCTCTAACAAGCCCTAAATGCTATTTCGATACTAGAAATATCCTTAATCTAAATTACCAGAACCGATTACCTTCTACGGAATATCTGTAAACGATACAAAGTTAGCTAAGATTAATTGTTATGTATAAATTATGATAATTTTCTATAGACAATACAAGTTTCCAGGCACCTTGTTGGTAGCATTCGCTTTATTTCGCCTTCATTTAGAACCAAGACCAGCAAGAAAGGCCAACATATCGAACGATCACTTTTGAAAAATGAACTTTACGTTTAAAAGTCACAGCTGGCTCCGTAAACCACTGCAGCTGGCCAAAACACCTGTTTCAAAACGGTGTGAGCACCTCCGACTTTATTTTGACATTAATAAAAATATCATCACGGGGGTTATTATAAGCGAGCGTGTCTAACATCTCTCTGGGAGGCTGTTAATTATGAGGCCACAAAACAAAATGTCGGATCCCTGCGGAACAATGGTCAAGTGTGGTCCAGACCACCGTGTTCGCTCTCACCTTAATGGTTCAATTTACCTTCACGGCTTGATGCGTAATATGTAATATTAAATATTTGATGTATATGGACAAAAAGTGGGTGAGCTCTGATGGTTGCAATGCAATTGATGGGTTTTTCTTTGGATTGGTTGCTTCAGGTGGGTGGAAGTAGTGACTAGTAGAGATTGTTGCGAAACAACAGGGTAGTCCAGTAATATTGGCGCTTAGTACTTACTAAGCTAGCTTATCTTCCGAATTTATTTTGTTTTGTGCATGTGGTGGTTGCGCTGTAATTTAATTTTAAGAATGAATTTTATATCGCTGTAGCCAGTGTAAACAATTGTTGGTAGACCTGTAAATAACAAGATCGACAAGTCTAGCTACGACTAAATATTAACAGGATAGATTAACTTAAAGATTTCGGTGGCTTATGTCAGTTATAAATATAAAAAAAGACATCCGTAATGCTGGAACGTCAATTTGTCTAGGCCTCAGAGTTCTCAGCATTGTAATTATATAATTATTTTGTCAATAAATAATAATAATGACCATGAAATTGTACTAAAACTAGTAGTAAACAATGAGATGTTAATGAGACGGAAAGATGTGGCGCCGATAAAAATTAATTCTCCAGCATTTAATATTTTTACGAGATGTTGTGGAAGATTTTAGTAATGGCAACATTGTAATAGTCGTTATATTTAAAGATCAACCGATCGCTTGAACATTAATGTCATAAAACTATGTCTATAGTTGTAAATTACTTTTAATTGCTACATAATGTTTCTAGCTACCAGTCTAAGTTTGAAATGCTATTTTGTATGAAACTGAGGTGTATTAAAATACTTGCTTCCAGTTGATGATATTTTCACGTCAACTTTAGGCTGGTGTAAATTAGGTTTATTTCAGAAAATTTTGATTCGCAAATAAACTTAAATGTTAGGCATAAAGTTGATTTTCAAATACCACAGATTTGTGTGTACAGATCTGGAAACTAAATCGCAAATACAGTATAAGTATTTTTAATGTCACGGTCTTGAAAGATGATTAAATTATGATAATTGATATAATTAGTTTGTCGACTTGGAACATAAGGATACCACTGATCTTTAGTTAATAGCGTAGTTAAGGTAATACGTTAAATACATGATTTTCAGCTGTATCTGAGAGGAATCGCTGAAACAAATATGAATCATGCATGTCTATGGAATTGATATAAACCTTTTGGTTTATGTCAGCCTCATACATTTCAGATTTTTTCCATCGTTACTGCGGAAATTGTCCTTACAAAGACATTTTTTTTATTCTCGAAATTGGCTTCAAGGTAACAGTGATATTTAAACGCGTTGCTCTTACTGTAAACGTGCAGCTGACAGAAGTAAACTAATTTTGAAATAACTGTCTTAGAACATCTATACGTAGTTGATGAAGTCAATGGTCGTTTGTTGGGGTTTCTGGTGGTCTTTGTATGTAGGTTCCTTTTTCTTTAGCATACCTTTAGGGGTATAAGAACCGAGGTGTAAAGTTCCTCATCCCTGATTGTAATGTGAGGATCCTCCGACCTGACGGGTGTTATGTCTGGTAGGCCACTACCCGACAGTTGTAGTCGGGTAGTTCTATGTATCTTTATCTCGCGAATAACTGCGCGATGATAGATTTTTTGCCTTACGTCGTTGGTGTTGCTAGCGTTATTTTTGTTAGCTTGATTGTCGCTATTCTACCTGTATGTACTGAACCTTTTAGCAGCTGTAAGCTATCATGGTGACAAGCGTTTAAGCCGCTTTTCAATTAAAGCACTAGTCTTACGATGTAGGTTAATGAAAAGCGTTGCATTCTTTTTGCTTTAATTAATTCATAGCGTTTTTGCTTCCCATACTCAATATTTATATGCCAGTGACAACTTCCATAATAGGTTACAGAGTTTTTATGTTTCATTGTCAATAAAGATCATATCTGATTAACAACACTATGCCTCTTTGTCCGCGGCCATAAATTAAGAACAGTGTATATTCAGCCTTATTATCTCGCTATAAATGTCACTAGTCTCCGGTGGGTCCGAAATAAATTAAATGGCCGTCTCCGACTATAATTAACAACTATAAACGTATTACAAATTAAATAATTTGTACCTAAGCGTCGTGTTTGTATTAAAAAAACGAATGTATAAACGTAAATTGTATTAAATCGTAAATCCCCTTAATAAGTAAGCACCGACGTGGTATGCCGGTCTCATGTCAGTTTTGGTTACGGGCATTAATATAATATTATTAACCAACTTAATTTGGGCACCTAAATAAATCTAACACCAATCTTGTTCTCTAAAACTTAAGGTACAATTTCCCGAAAATTAAGAATGTCGTATCTGCAAATGTGACTTTGTTGGGTAGTATTTAACTTTGGTCTGACATGTTTATTATTAGACGGAAGGGGCCTATTAAATTATTTGTAGTAATCCTGTACGGTAGGTCCCGGTATTTTGGTTCAACTGTCGGGCACTCGTGTCAGAATGCTTGTAGCATTAGTTGGTGGCCACAAATCTGGGCTTACGGCATGTTTAGGTGTCAGTGAGGAAATTATAATGATACACTATAAGGAGGTACGATGAATTGGAATGCTCTAATACCACTGTGGCTTGGTATTTGCGGATGGTTTAAAAATTATGAGCAAGGATGTCTGATGAGTATGAGAATTGAAAAATGTTGTATGCTTGGGTAACAGTTTCCTTCAAACACTGTTTTAAGCTTTCACGGTTCATAACTATACTTAAAATGTTAACCCGCGATCATGGCGCTTGCAACAGCGTCGAAATATCATCATCATCATCATCAGCCTATTAATGTTCCCACTGCTGGGACACAGGCCTCCTCTCTATAAGAGAGAATGGGCTATAATCCACCACGCGGGCCCAGTGCGGATTGGTAGATGTCACATGTCTTCGAATTTTTTGGTTCTAGGACATGCCGGTTTCCTCACAATGTTTTCCTTCACCGTTTTGAGAGCAGTGGTGATGAAATAAATTACACAAAGTAATGCGCCTGCCTGGGTTCGAACCCACGACTTACTGTTCGTAAGTCGGGGCCACCACCACTGGGCCACCGCTGCTCGTCGAAATATCGGGAGCTCAAAAACAATGAATAATCACGGAAGATATCCCGTAAGTGACATTTTAAGAGCAGTTTCCTTATTTTTCAGTATTGTATTATAATTCTCATTTTCTTTGTAAAGCGGACATGGCCATTGTTACACAACTATAAGTATTCAGCTTCGGACACTACGATTTCTTTTATTGGTATATGTAATGAGTACAATTTTCCTGCAAACTTGAATCATCATCAACCTAGCCTTTTCCCAACTATGTTGCAGTCGATTTCCAGTCTAAGCGGATGCAGAAATATACCAGTATTTTACATGGAGCGACTGCCTAACTCGCATAATCTCAATGCCTTGCCTCCAATCATGAATGTTTTCGGGAGAAATCCAATCTATATTAGGGTGGGGGCTTGCCTAGGTTGGTCTGTGGATGGGTGACCACCTTTACATACCGAGTTTCCTACGTGCCTCGAAAAGCACGTTAAGCTGTTGGTCCCGGTAGATCTTTGACAGTCGTTACAGGTAGTCAGTGGCCCAAAATGTCTGAGCAAGGGGTATCATATTACCCAGTAGGTATACTAACTGGGTTGTGGAGGTCAGATAGGCAGTCGCTCCATGTAAAATACTGGTATTCAGTTGCTTAGTTGCTTGCTTGCTTGTTGTTTAGTTAGACTGGAAGCCGACCCCAACATAGTTGGGAAAAGGCTAGGTAGATGCTGATTAGGGTGGTGGTAGATGATTGATTTCCTTTGTAGAGGTTAAAAAACCTTGATATTACTATGTATTTTATAATTAAACTTTTGATAAAAGTGTATTGAAATGTTCTTACAAATAAATTTTGAGGTAATACGTTAACAAGAGCATTGTTTAATTGCGCCACCATCAACACGTCGTCGTCCACCATCATTTTCGCTCACCAACAAAACACATGATGTAGCCTATAAAATTATAATCAGAAAATTACATCACCCGAGAACATGTGCGTATTAAACATAATCGATCGAGAACATAATACCGTATACGACAAAGTTTATAGCACATAAAGCGGGGTGTGATCATACAAAACGGTTGGCCAATGCAATATAATACCATATTTTATAGGCATGTATCGCCATAACAGGGAGACCACCCACACAGTCGATTTACGAAAGCCACGCCCATTTACCGCTCTTCAATTTTGAAGAAATAATCTGGTGTTGGTTTGACGCCTTACCTTACTAATTTGGACACCTACGATATATTTTCGATTTGGAACGTGATCGGTTTCTATTCGTTGTGCGAAGGGATGGGCGTAGTCGATAGCTTGCTGTGTTTTTTTTTATCGATACTTTTTTTTATGTCTCTCAACTTAAGATAATAATCATGGTCATAGGTATACTTATTAGGTATGTAGTTATGATGCAACAGTAATGGTAAAATTTTAAAGAGAAAAATATTAAAAACGTTTAACTACATTCGATTAACTATAAAGCCAAAACTGTCAAATAACCTCTTTAATTTATGGATTAAAGTATCTATTTTATAAACCCCTATTATTTTATGTTCTCCAATTTATTTCCGAAAAGATCCAGCCTGGCTAGTACTAATCCATAGTTATTGTTCTTTCATCTCCCGATGAATTGCATCGATGAATTGCATCGACGAAACGCACCGCACCACACAATAGTCTTATTCGACTAATAAAACGTAGACACTTGAAGTGTTTTCATAAACGCAGGGACCACACACGTGGGTCATTAAATTATTAAAGCCTCACCCATTCAGACTCCAATTTGACATGTATAAATTGGGTGTTATTTTGACGTGTTTTCTTCATAATTTGTACACCTACGTAATTTCGCTGTAGGGGTGCCGATGACGGATCGACTAGACGGTTCAATTACGTGACTTTTTTGTCGATATTTTTGCAAGAAAAAGTATCGATACTGGAACTGGAAAGCTTTAGATATCAATAAATATTTTTCTTGAATAAAAAATCGAATATCAATTATTTAATCGATTGTTAAGACATAAAAATGTATCTAGGGCATGACCAAAAATTGAGCTAACTTGTCCTAATAGACCGCCACAAAGGAATCGGTAAGTTGAAATAATCGATTATTTGAGTAATGACTTCATTGGTATTCCTATTCAAATCGAATCGAAAATTGAAGGTTGCTTCGGAGGCTAATTTTAGGTTGTCACGTCGGCAAATTACACGTCACATGGTTGGTGGTATCATTACGGCAGCTTTATTTCAATAATTGAGTCATTTCGAGAGCTTATGTATCTTTTTATGATGAAAACATTTTGTAAGAGGCTTGGAATTACATATTTTATTGTGCCCAGGGATTTATGTTAAGTCCATGTGATACTTACGCAAGTTTTTTTTTTTTGTGGTCAGGCCGAAATTGAAATGTCATCTTCGAAGCATGACCTTTTTTTTATACGTTCACGAGTGAAAATTATTTTGGAAACTACTTATTTGTATCTAGTACCTAGTTGATATTATACTGGGAAATATATCTACGAAAATTAATCTGTTTGCTACGTTTGTATAGCTTCACTGTCATTTTGTCAAAAAGCATTGACGGTAGTTTGATTTTGAAGTGGAAAATAATTATTATACATTGGGAATTTGAAGTAATTACTTTGAAATAAAATTTTTCTTTGTAAAAATATAAAATGGATTTAAAATTTGAAATCCATTTTATATTTTTAGTACTTATACGTAGATCCATCGTAATCTTTGCCACCAATTTCTGGTTTAAAATATATAAGTACACACTGACAATATAATTATAATAGTGTTAGATCAATCAAACTTTGAACGACATTTAAATCACGATAATTTCTTTGTTCGTCCTATATCTAATTTGTAATTCACCCTTACATCAAGACACATAGGGTAGCTAACGAAGTAAATTGAAGTGCCATCATGTTTCTGCGGTGTCTTTTGTGTCCTCGCGTCTTGCTCTTGAATATGACATCAAAGATAATTGGAGAGATTTGTTTTTGTGTTCGCATGTGTTTTGTTTTAATGTGTAGTATGAAGTGTTCGCATTTTTGTAAAATTAGATTTGAATATTTTTGATAAAGGTACTTACTTACTGTTAAAATTAATCGTCTATGTTTTTTGTGAACAGTAGGTATCTAAAGAAGCACACCATCGCGAGAAGTGCAAGGAATGGGGGGAGACCTTTGCTCAGGAGAGGTACAAGACGGGCTAACTAAAACAAAAGGTATCTAATACTTGGAATGATTACATCTATCTTAGTTTAACTCTGGCTAAAGGCTTGAAGAAAGTAATTTGATGAGCGGCAATCACTAGCAGATTTCATTTATTGCCTCAATAGTTGTCAGGTTCTGCTGTAAAGGGAATCATCGACACGACGAAGAAGAATTAGAAATGAAATGTTTGCATTCAGGGACTGGGTAGTCAACATGACAAAATGTTAAACGGTTGGAATGTGCAGAGGTCAAAATGTTTATACGGACCGGCTGTCTATGTGGCAAAAAGTATGAACGTCAAAATGTGCATGGTTTAAAAGGAGAGGAGTTCAAATGTGTTTGGGTCCAATCGAACAAGTATCATAAAGTATAATAGCCAACATGAACATGCGTTTAATGGTTATATCGACCGGCTGTCTATGTGGCCATTTGGTTGTCGTCTAATAAATCAATCTAAATCCAAAAATACAATCAATTATTTCAAAAACTCACCGATCTCCCCGCATTATTATTATGAACATTGATCTTCGACTGCAAATCATCCACCTGCTCCCTTGCATCAAGGAACTTCTTTGAAAACTCGATGCCATAGGCGAGGTTATGTGAGCACCCGCTCCATTCCCATTTGTTAACCTTCGCCCTGCCGCGGGGGTCGTGGGAGGCTCTGTAGCCCAGGGGGTCACAGCCGCAGGAGATCAAGCGGCCTTGGGCGCATGCGCGGGCTACTGAGTGGGCCACCCCTGCCGCCGTTAGCGCGTAGAGGAACGAAGATTCGCGGAAACCTGAGGAAGGAAAATGGTGGTAATTTATACATAACATAACATCACGCGTTAGGTAGACGTGTAGGTACCTAATAGTTCACCCAGATTTCGCCAGTTATAACTTCAATGGAATAGGAGCCGAGCCTATTGCCATTACCCGGGCACAAAACTGACTCCGTTGCTGCTACTGAGAAATTCCTGATGGAAAAACCCAGCAGCAATAGGCATGACGACAGTATAAAAAAATTGCAAATCTATTCAGTCCGTCAGTTAGAGTATTGGAAATTAATGGACACGTATTTTTTGTTTTTGTAAATAAATGAATAATGACATAGATAAAACGCATCAAAACTCGGGAGTCGGCTCGTGACGTCAAAACTAGCTAAAAATTATACCATGGCGTGACGTATTGAGAATTTTAAAAGCGTCGTATCTTCGTCAATTTTGGTTCACGTAACAAAAGAAAAAACACGGTCAAATATTTTTTGATAATCTAAGTGACGGACTAATTAGATTTTTTTGTCGTCTCGCCTATTTGCCCGACCCGGGAATCGAACCCAGGACCTCACGCATAGCAGTCGCGCTTGCGACAACTAGACCAACGAGGTCAAGAGATAGTGATTAGTTTACATAACAAAATAATGATCTTTTATCGTTCCCACGGCTGGGACTCTGGCCCATCTAGGACCTGTTTGTGAGAGTGAGTGGACCGTAATCCACTACGCAAGCACTGCGGGTTGGAAGATGTCGCATGTCTTTTAAAATTTTGGTTGCAGGACATGCCGGTTTCCTAACGATTGTTAGTTTGACGGCTGTAATAAAATGACTGTTATTACAGTAGAAACTTAAATGCATGAGCTATGTCGATTGATCCATTCATAAGGAGACCGAAAGCGTTTATTAGCAAACGAGTACGTTACGAGGCAGAAGGTTTACCCCAAGTTGCAAAAGAAATAAGACAGGCGCTCTGGTCATAACTAGAGTCTCTTTAAATAAGGGTCTCTCGTCTCGTTTTCCAGATATGGAAAACGCCCAACCTTTTCCAAAAGACTAAAATTAACCCTATCCTAAGAACCTTCCTATCTCACATTACAACAGGGATTTAAAAAAAATCGCAAATAAGTCTTTACAAGAATCTTTTTATTCTCAAGTTAGTACACAGACTGTGAATTGCGACTTAATTCATTCAAATTCGAATATTATTCAGACACCTGAGTGAATAACCTAAAAACTAGACCGTTGCATAGATCCAGTCAATAAAGTATTGAACCTAAAAGGCCCACCCAAGCTAAACTCGACTGCTCTCATTTATAACCACTGGATAAAGTAAACTAATCCTGTTAAGCAAATCACTAGTACTTGCTGATCATGTAAAGTAAGGAAAATGTATAAATATTTGAATATTGAAAAGGACTAGTTTATCTCCTGGTATAAAAGTTATGTGATCGCGTTTGCTGGGTTAAAAACAGATAGCGAGGATAGCGTGAATCTAGATGTTCATCGTTGTGAATCTAGATGTTCATTGATCATATTTTTAAGCTTTGCATAGTATTTTTTTAAACCAAGGTAAATTTTAATTGTTTGCCATTTTTTTTCTGTTTTGGAAAGTATTTAAACTGAAAGAAGCTGCGTTTGCATTGGAGCACAAGCTAAATGGGTGCATAACTTAATAGTCGATTAATGGAAGAAGTGTTTTTTACTTGCCTTCATCGTGTCCCACTGCAGGGTTTAGGCCAAGTGATTATTAAAGTTTAATTTATTTTTATTAAAGGTTTTAATTGTTATGTTGTTTTCTATAAAAACAGGTAATTTTGTTTTATCCTGTGCGAGACAAATATTTACTTTTTCTTTTCTTTTTATTAATTCTGTTGAAAGTTAACCCATGCTGGACCGATCCGACGTTTGATACAACACTGCGTATAACATAATGTCGATCAAGTTGGCATTGTGTGGATGTGGAGCGTGCAGCAAACTATATAGTCTGGGCCCCAAAATAAGCAGTCAAAGTGCCCCTGCGATGCCACCGACTGCGCCGTGTAGGTGGCGAAGTAAGTGGCCAAGTTTCTGGTCAACAAAACGGCAAAACCTAGCAAGCCAGCAATACTAAAACGATGGAGTCTCACAGTGATAAGCAAAATAAATACAGCTTTAAAAAAATTACACAAAACACGAATAACACCTATACAAAATCGTATCATAACTTTTAGTCGCATCCAGGGACCTTATATCCGCGCTTGCAGATATATCTGGTTCTTTATTTCCCTTATTCGGTGTGTGGTCGGCTCGTCTCACGCAGAAAGCGTTCGCAGCATTCCACACTACACGTACTTTATCTACTTGTTGCAGAATCGGCTCAAAATCTACTTGAATCAATCTACATTACTAAAAGATTCAGGAGAATATTTATAAGGTGTAAACTGGCTTTAAAAAAGAAGGAAGTAAGAGAAGACAATAATATACGTACTTGGTAATTAAAAAAAGCAGAGCAATTAGGAAAAGCCATTAAAATAAGGTCATTGTTTATAACAGCACAAGGT
Organism: Xestia rhomboidea; assembly: GCA_963853795.1. Taxonomy (NCBI): domain Eukaryota; kingdom Metazoa; phylum Arthropoda; class Insecta; order Lepidoptera; family Noctuidae; genus Xestia; species Xestia rhomboidea. Next base: position 5,931,508 of record OY970764.1, on the reverse strand, counting down.
ACTCAAGATTATGTTAGAAGTCAAATTTTAGTGGACACAACTTTGTTGCCCTTAGAATTTGCACGATTTCGTTTGATGAAATATATTTTTCTTTGTGGAAAAGTGACTGGCAGGCACAAAATGCAGTGCATTTATCGAAACAAGAAACAACTGACTGTTGCTTACACACCGTGCCACGAAAGATGAGACCTGTCACACCACTTGTATACGAGTTAATTGTGTAACGAAATACTTCTTTTGACATATAGGTGTACAGGTCGTAAATCATCTTCCTACTTTGTCTTTTTAAGTTTTACCTCGAGGCATAATCACGATACCACAAAGTTTCACTCGTTTCAAGTGATGTGACAGGTCTCATCTTTCGTGGCACGGTGTGTACAGTCGTGGTCTTTTTCGCTTGATCAGTTTTTTTTTTCGCTTAAATCATGCGGAGGCGCCGAGCCACGCCCCTTTGAAGTTTAGGCATATTAGGAAAGCGTCAACTTTGGCGCGCAAAATAACAATAACTCTCGTTTGGCGTGCGTCGTCAGTGCGCTCGGCCGATCGGTATCTTTTCATTAATTATTTCTATACAAAGTCAACGGGGCGGGGCTAGAGAGCGTTTCTATGTTGTAAGTGCAAGCAAAAATTTGCTTAGTGGTGATCAGGCGGGAGTGTCCTCGACAGTACCTTTAGAAGCTTCGCCCAACAAATAGCAATTTAACAATAATAGTTTCAGAGCTGCAACTTTAGTGGAAGCGGTTGAGCAGTGAGAAGAGGAGATGTCTCGTAATTGTTTAGGCCAGCGGAGACGAGGAGAGACTTGAGCGGCGCCGCCCGTGGCGTACGGTGATCGGTGTGCTGTGAGCGGCGCGGCGTGACGCTTTGCACATCTCTGCTCTAGTCCTCTCTGCTTCGAACATCTCCGCATAGCTTCGTTGGATACACCCTAGCTTTTACGCCTCTCCGCTTCACACATTTATTTATTTAATTACAATGGTTGTATTTAAACCAATTACTGTAACTAAAACTAGTTCTAAAAGAGTAAGAAATGACATAAAATTAAAATATACAAAATAAAGGTTCACACATTCATAAATTCCTCTCACATACTTCTGACATGACAATAAAATCTTTGTCCATCCACATCTCCGCTCGTCTCCGCTTTGGTGGATTTCGGGCCTTAGAGTGACATTTGTGAAAAACACTGGCCTGCAAAACTAAGTATCACACTTTTAAAATTGCAATAACTTTTTAAGTACACAAGATATACTTTCGAAACAAAAAGGACTCAAAAAAGAGTTTAATTTTGTACATTAAAACTTCAAAGAAAGCTGATAAAAATTACTATAAAAGGTTTTTATTTTAAATCTCTAACTTCTATAGCTAGAAACACTAGCTACTTAGTTTTGCAGGCCAGTGTATATTGAGAAAAAACAAGATGGCCGCGTTAGTTCAGATTTAAGGCAAGCGCCAAACGTCCCCTGTACAGCTATAATGTTTTCGTCTGCATCTCCTGTGCAATTTTTCGCTTAAAATTATTTCTTACGCTGTCCATTACCGCTTCAGCAGATAGCTGCAGCACTTCTAATAAATTCAAAGCAACAAGAGTGTACGGTGCATTCCGATGATATCGCGATACGGTATTTATCATACATAAACTAGGAGGCTTCCAGTCCACATTCGATTTATGTAACGTGACCAGAATATTTTGGATTTAAAGTGGGACTGGTTAAGGAAAAAACGAAGGTGACGAATTTCCCAATTTATGTTAAAAAATGGTCGCCCTATTACACTATTCTTTTACTTTCAATATTTCTTTTCTTTTTTTAAAAAAAACGTTGCCCCACAGTAGGAATTTCTCCTGTGTCATGGGTGTATTTACAAATATTTAAACTTACATACCTACATACATTTATTTTTATTGAGAAAAGGGCAGAAGAATGATATTAATAATGATTTATATTGGCATGAACTCTAAGTCCGAAAAAAAATCGTCTTTCGTGATCGCGAATTTCTTTGTGATGAAATTGTCATGATAAGTATTTCATTTCTATTTGCTCATGCCTAACTTTAGTCTCTATTATTGATCATTGGCATGATAAGTTAATTAGACAGAAATTGGCTAAAGGAACTTGGAATAAACAAGCTTAGCAGGCGTGATAGCAGAATTCAAAGATCGCTAATGACAATATTCCTTTTTGTAACCCACGGGTGGCCTGTTGACTAATTTGAGGACCACACGAAACGAAGATTTGTTATTCGCAAGAGATTTAAAGCTAATATGTCGGAATGGTAATTAATAAATACGAAATGCTTTTGAACTGCAGATTTGTGCATATAGTTGGCAGCATGGCATGCAAATGTACGCTGGTATGCGGTTGTCTAGTCCAGCAAAAAGAGTTACAACACAGAATTCAATTTACCACACACGTTCACAACAAAACACCAGGATAATTAATGTACGAAAAATTTGTTTTTTCTTTAAATACACTCTGGCACATTCCATGGGATCCATTGTTCTTTCAAATGAAAATCATAATAGATTTGAGCTTCTTCGACTAACATTAAACCTTTATAATCCCAACATTCTTGGGCCTAGACAAAAGGACTGTCCCACAAAAGCCTAACCGTCTGGCCAAACAGGACTTACAGGAACGCGGAACGCAACGGCCACCATTTATCTGTTTTATCCCAATAAATTAAATAGTGAATCCATTCGTGTGATGTCAAGATAAGTTGTTCAACCCGCACAATGTAATCTTTTTACCATAAATAGCGTGACGACCGATTTGCATTTGAGGTAGGGTCGTCTTTAAATTAATTGTGCTATTCTTGCTATTTCATTGTGCTAACCTGAATAGGCCTTTGGGTTTCAAGTGCCATCTTTAATGGGCAATTAGGGGGTTTCCACCTGCTTTTGTTGCTTGTTTCTTGGGCCATATGAACCGTTAATTCGTGGGTGCGTGGATTTTATTGCGTATCTCATGTTGAAGATGATTAGTTTAGTTTTAGTATGGTTTTAATTTCGATTTGATTGTTTGTGATGTTATAGGCTCATTGAAGTTACGTTACATCAATTAAGTCTTTTAAACGTTTTCTCGACGTTTTTTTTGTAGTATAAGTATTTTGTCTTCTCCTGCTAGTAAACGGTTATTTCTTTCCCAACGCATTACGAATCTTAATCAGTATCCGATCGAACGATCAGTTCTGCAATTTGGGCAAGAAGACAAAGAAAGACAAATAAGATTTCGGTGCCTGAATAAAGTACCAATCTCTCAAGAGCCTTTATCTCAGATCTGTATAAAATAATCGATTCATAATTACTAATTAAGTGTCCCCATAATTAGTAAGTTTTTTTACTCGTTCGTTGTTTTGCCTCGCTCCCACGAGTGCACCCGAATCTTTATCTCGATAAATTTGATCCGAATGAATCGAATAAATTAAAACGATTGTATCGAGTGATTAATTCGAGGATCGGAGTTATCTCTACGGATTAGTGGCTCCCTCTATAGAGTGAGCCTAATTGACACCCAGAGATATGGTTTATTAAAATAATGGGGTTTTTATTTTTGGGCATTTAAAGCTATCGTTTTCTTGCATCTATAGCATCATATTTGATGTGATTTAATATTATATTTTTTAATGTTCCGCTATTATGAGGTTTGTTTGTAGTAATTACCGTAAAGTACGTTTAATTGTCAGAAATTACTCATAAATCCAAAGTTCTCGGGGTTGATATTGATTACTTATTCTGTCTGTGTTGATTAGTGAAAGGCAGTTTACCTTATGAATATAAGAATTGAAACGAGGTTCATCAGGCTTGTGAGGTTACTCGTTGGTTTATTACCTTCTAAGATCTCTCTTTTTGTAACTAACTATTGGTTGCAGAAAGGCTGTTCCTTTGGTTCGATTTTGCGATTGAACAATGAACCATAAGTGTAACCTTAGTAACTACCAAAAAGACGCATTGTAATGGCATTATTTGGATACCTTCCCCTTTTAAATACCGCATCAATCATTGTGATACAGTCATGTAAAGAGAAAAAGCCTCGAGAAACAAAAAAAAAACACCTAGAAAAATCAACTCATCTTCCTCACAATGGTAATTTGACGTTCTAGCTGGTGAATGGTCGCAAAAACTCCAAGACATGATTTCGGATGAATCACGTTCAATATGATGATAATCATTATAAATCAGCCATTATCTTCGTCAAGTGATCGTGCGTTCGATGAATTAATACTGTATTACAGACTTTTAGACTATACGATTTTTTGGTGGCCTCTCCATTTTGAGTAAAAATTATCGAAATTTGGGCCAGGCCTGAGCAATGGTGTGCGTGGCTCCTTTTTCGAGTGACAGGAGAATCCGACTGCCTTTTATCGTCCAATTGGTTTAATTTTTGACTGCCGCCGATATTTACTGAATTGTGACGATAGTAAATTGTTCTATTAATCCTCGTTACATTTCAGATTTGCGCACAGTAACAATAAATTTAATGTGCTCATAGGTGACTTTACTATGGACTGCTGTGTGATTTAGCCTATTGTTAATTTTAAACCAATATTGTTAAGAAAATAATTTTCTTTGAGAACATGTTATTGCCTATCAAAGTAGGATCCGACGGCCGATCGAAAACATGGAATGGAATAGTAAGCTCTAAAAGCGTTCTCTTACTATGGTTATCACTCGAGATCGAATATAAACTGCTGATGTATGTTACGGTGTCCCATCCAAATAGGGTGATGTTATTGTTTATTTATAAACTCTACCCATCCAGGACGTGCTTTTTCCGAGTGGCCAGTGACAAATTTATATTTGTCGATCGACCGAGACGCGATAGAATCGATGCGTCGCGATTTATACCACGCTCGGTTGATCGATTTCGATGATTCCGAGTTATGTAGCGGATTGGGTGTACTGTTATCGACGAATTATTGTATGCTTGCCAAAGTTTGTTTGTCTTGAAATGGGGACTCGGCTCTTACGGTAAGATTTCGTAACGGGATGAAGAAAGCGGTGTCACAGGCCGTATACGTTTCGCTTGAGTCCATTTTGGTAATGTTTTTTTTTTACGTAAAATGTTTGACAGTCTAAATATGAAATTGGAATACTAAAAACACTACATCTGTCTACTTTAATTGCTTACCAATTAAGCCACTATCTGCTCTACTTCAGTAATGTTGTATTCTATAATGATACAGTTAATTCAAGTTTTTGTGCCAGCCAAAGAGACGACTAAGCATTACTGAATGGCGGCATTCGTATGATGGGTTAAATTTAGATATTATTATACATTTCATGTTTTACTTTTATTCTGTAGGGCGCAGATGCCTTGTAGATACAATAAAACTGGGTAGACCAAGTTGGTTAATGGGCTCCGTATTGTCCAAACGAATGTTCTCACACTAACAAATAATTAAGCATGACTCGTAAATTAGTTTTATTGAATTCTAAGTAGACACAAACAATTATTTGAGCCGAGTGGTTTAAAAATCAAACAGGAACATATCTATATAGGGAGTTAACTGAGCCGTATTATACCACGGTTGTATTATAATTACCGGCATCCCACGTTTTAGTGTCAATTTGCGCCAATTAGTCGGCCGTAAGGTCGTATATCGTCCGCACCGATACCCGTGCCGAATTCTTTAATCGACTTTAATGAATTCCGATTATCCGTTTTCGACTTTTTCCAACGAAATGCTCTGAATTTCGAACGGGTGACAGATTTTAAATTCTTCCCTTACACTTGTAACAAAGCTTTTTGTACGTGTTTGTTTTAATAATGCATGATATGTAATTATTTTCGTTACGAGTCGACGAATAAAAAACGTTCGGCGATTTACGACACTCGATCTACAACGAGTTCGGTCCTCATAATAATTTGTTGCTGTATAATGAATATGGGACCGATATTTGCAATTTAAATATTAATTTATCTGTCCAATAGCGTTCGCGTTAACCATAAGTAGGTATACAATGTTGAAATGGAAGCAGTTTTATTCACATTTGCGATTTAAAGTTGTTCGGTTGGTCAACGTAGCAAAAACAAGTAACGCTTCTGGACCTAATTACTTATACCTGTCCATCAGTGGGACAGTTGGACAGCGCACGTCGGCCGGCCGCGACCGCAGCGCCACCTCGATTCCTCGAACCGCGGATTAAATTGGTAAATCTACATTCGTCCCATATACGGCGACGCGGCGCCGACTTGCAAAAAATCAACGGCCTAAGTAAATACAAATTTCAATTTTATCATTGAACGTTTTATTTCATTTCCGATTCTTAAGCGTATACGAACGCGGACGTTTTATTTAATCGAATGCGCATAATGATCGGTTTTTCCGAGCAACGTCGGCGGTGGTCGTCTTTTTCCGTGTTGTGTAACATTGTTTCTGATGCGCGCGCGCTGCGCGGCCGACGCGCATGCTCGCGCATCATGCGTGATTTACGATTGTGCACTTTGTGATTTTTAAAACAGTTTTTAGTGGAGGTTCTCGCTTCCAACTGGATAGCTTATAAATCTGGCGCCAAAATGAATGAACTCCATTGAGTTTTTCGCTTGTCAATTATTGGAAATACTCCGTATATATTCATACAATTACTGGTAACGATTACTTGACTTTTTGACGTTCTTTTTTTGATAAAGGGGTGGAGATTAGATAAAACGGTAATGACAAGCAAAATATACTGCGATGTTCTGCAATTCAAATGGCTTGAACCATAAAATACCAGCTTTTTTACTGTAGGATTCACTATGTTTATGGAAATAATTAAACTTTTATTGTTAGCCAGCATTATTTAGTGATTTTAAGGTTACGTATCATAATACCTAAGTTTATCCCAACTATTTTCGATATAACTACGGTTAATACACATATGTTCACAACACATATTGGTCGACTCAACTACTGTTTAATGTAATGGTTTTTTTAAGATATTGGCTATGACATTGATTGGATGTGACGCGCGCTCGCTATGCTCGCATTTTACATTACACACCCACTTTCTGTCACAAATATCGTCGTCGCTCTGGCGCCTTTGGCCTACGCTCCTCACGCCAGCTAGCAAGACCCAGTGCAGAAAAGCAATACTAAGTTCTACTTTATTTCCTTGGTACTTTGTATGTTTTTATGTATCAGAAAGGAAATGCAAATAACACGCGCGAATGTTTAAACCGTAGGTGAGTCAACCGTAGATGAATGGTCCTTGGATTTCGTTCATTAGTTATTACAAAAATCTGTGAATCGATCTTTAGGTATTTTAAACAGTAGGTCTTTGGACCGTAGTTATATTGAAAATAGTTAGGATAAACTTAAGTATTATATGATACGTACCAGATTTTAAAGGATGCCATTAAGTAAATGTGTTCTATTTATCTACGATGGAAGTACTATTCAGCTTTAATGTCCTTATAGGCAACTCTTTATGTGAAGGAATGTGCAAACTACTTTGCCGTCTAAATCGCTGGACCAAATCGGATGAGATTCCGTAATTCAGTAGCTTTTTGTACATTATATGGTTTCGCTCTATAAAATTAAGAGACTCTTACCTCTGGATAGGATAGCTAATGCCCGTTTTCACCATTAGCCCCTAAAATTTAAGTGTCTCCTAAACAAATATAAGGGGCACCTAACGCAAGTTTTAATTTCACCAACGGTTAAGTGACACCTAAAGCATTAAGGGGCTCTTATAATTTAGGGGATGAAATGACGACCCCGTAACACTTAGGTGACACATATTTTTAGGTTATTTCGTGACCGACCAAGATTACATAAAATTAACGAGATAAAAATGGATAGTGACCACGATGATTATGAAGCTTTAGAAGCAATTGTAGATATAGAGTTAATAAGTAACCAAAGTTTGTTAAGACCTCGTATTTACCGTGAAAGATCGAAGGATTTTAACAAATACGATGACAAAGATTTTTTCATAAGATTGTTGATGTAGAATTAAAAGAATTTGTGATGGCTATCCACGCACTGTTCTTCGCCTCATTTGTGGTCCCATCTGTCTTTATATTTAAAATAGTTTCTTTGTGATGGAGCAATAACTTTATTAACTTATCTTTATCTTCGAGTGAAAAATTTTGTCCACGTTTCCTCTTTTCTGCCATTGTTTATTTGTAAGTAATAAAATATTTCAACACCAAAGAAAAACATACGCAATCACGCAAGAATACCAGCTAACAAAAACAAACAAACGAAATATAACTCAAGTCAAGTCACGTGACTTCAAAATTTTACTGCGATTTGGCAATGGCATACGCCATACAGCCACAAAAAGTAAAATTTTAACTTTTTAGTATCTAGCTAATATTTAAAAGGTGCAGACCCTACTTTTTCCAAATAAACTGAGTGAAATTACGTGTTTTATCTTGTTTTTTAAGCTAAATATCAATAAAATCGTTTACTCGAAAAATTTATCGATAAACGTTTCCGCAGTACCTCCGCACTATACGTCACCTAACTAGGGGACCCTTACATAAGTAGCCCTTAGGATGGTGAAACAGAATTTAGGTAAGGGGATGATTTGAAGGGTCCCCTAAGATAAGGGAACCTTACTTAGGTTACTGTTTAGGGGCTACTGGTGAAAACGGGCATAAGAGATTTTTGAGTTAACGGAAATAAAGACATCGAAAATTTATGTCAAATCAGAATATAACGGTGAATTTTAACTGCATGGGATACACGAGTCCAACTTGTCCTCATACCCAACTACCTAAGTGAAGTGAAGTTAGATCATTCAAATTTCAATCATACAGAAGTCTCTTATTAACATTTTTGTTTAAGTGACTCTTAAACAAAAAAAAAAAAAAAACTTCCAAAATTGAAAATACCAGAAAAAAATAATACGAGCTGCAGATATACGACGCTGCAAGGGTTCCGCAGCAATTAAGCCCCGTTTTGTACCTTCGCATTGTGTTGCGAATCGCTAATTACCAAAACCAGACGATAACTCGGTCGTGACGTAAGCAGGACTAATTTACGATCCGTAGGGCTCGCACGTGCTCCAATTAGATTTGGTTTCATATCGAAATTGAGAAGCTGTGACGTAATTAGTGGAGTTTCCGAAATGGAGTACCCAACAAGGTGGAAATAGGTGCAGAGATACAAGAGGAGATTTCATGGGCGAATGTTTCACAGCTAACGCTATCCATAATCAGGGAGTCTACTAGTCTGCAAGTCTTCTTATTTCTTCTATGAGTATGCAAGTGGCACTGATTGTTAAAGACGCGGTTTTTATAAGAATGTGATGCGGAGGAATGAGGAAGATTTTTTTTTTTACAATCATTTAAATTCTTCTATTAACAGTTTCACTAGCTAACTCTAATTAGGATGTTAGTTTACAAAGAACTGATTCACCCTGCTCCCCGTACTAGTAATAAACTGTATTACGGTGGAACAGTTTTCCTCGGTCGCGGTAATAGGTTAGTTACTACATCAGACTAGTGGCAATTTAGTTAATTCGGTATTGTAACAAAACAAAGAAAGGTACTAGCGTTAAATATAAAAGAAAAGGATGTCGTGAAGAAAGTTTAGAGTACGCATATGGGTTGCTTTAAGAGTAGGGTAAGTTCAAAGAAACAATGGATGGGCTGTGTAAAAGATAAGACTTGAAGACAAATAATAGAGAAATATAGAAGACAGCTTGCAGAGCTAACAACAAATAAATTGGGATTAGGACGGGAAAGTGATAATGATGATGATGACGAACCATCTTTAAATCGAGAATAAATAGGTTTTAGAAGATGTGTGCGTAATGTTACCCTCCTTAATAAATGAAGATATATTGTAGCTGTCTAACTTTTAGAAACAACCTATTTACGGCTACAAGAGATGTCATGTAACTTCAAAGCAGTGGTTTTGGTGTTGGTGGTCATTTCATCAATTCTGTGTGATAAACAGGTTGCATGTTAGCTACAATATAATACTTTGTTTTTAAAGTATAACGACTAAATCAGGTTTCCCATCGATTTAAAATAAATTTAAGCATAAATAAATATGTATCCTTTTGGATGAATCATCTTCATTCCACCATATCATCCTTTAAATTTCCGCAAGATCACTAATACTCTTCTTGACTTAATTAACCCTTGAAAGCGGTCTCATAATCCGACAGGGATCATAAAGGGCCAAACAAAAAAGCCACTCGATGTCACGTCTAAAACTGGGAACTTTGGACAAATTCATGTTTTTATGGGCCTTTTGTGTGTTTTTTCTCACAGTTGTGAGGCATCTGAAGGAGCACGATTCGGTAACGCACCGAGGAAGATGTTATCGCGACCATTAGAGGGTTGAGCTACATCGCATTGAGACATTTCGACACGTCCAAGTTTTGTTTAAATCCTTTTAAGAGTTGTTATTTTAGGTCAATGATGGCGCTTTATCGGTATTCGTCCTGACATTTCACCGAACTCAAGTCGTCGCAACCGCAAATTAAAGCCACAGAATTCTGACGTCTCACTTAAAGCGCGATATTTTGTCCACAAATTATTAACATGACACAGGACTCATAAAAAAATGGCCGATTCTCTTTTAATAAAGTCGTCTCGTCTCGCCGACTAAGTTCCCACGACACATCGTCAGATAAGACACAACAACGCATCATGTTTTTGCAACATCATAACCACATTGTCGTCGGCACTCCGTCACCTGACGACATGTTGTTGATATAAAACGCCAATAAATGTCACTTTTTTATGACACATTCGCGTCGTGAATTCACGTCACGTGCGCTCGCGCCGTCAGATTTGTATCGACGCATGCGCGCCACCCTGTGTGCCCCGCTGCCCCGACGCGTCGCGCGCCATTCTCTCACGCGACCGCGCCGACAGCCGACGCGCCAACCCACACATCTCACGCTAATCTCACCTACCATCCAACTATTAACGCCCGAGGCGAAAAACTTTTCCGACAATAGTCTCATTAGCCTCACAAAAGTTATTAAATGTTTGACAGTATATTGTATCAGCGTCACGTACAAGAGCGTTAACAACGTGTGGAGGATCTCGGGGAAGCGGAACGAATCACGTGATCTATCCAGAATGCCATCCGTCCACAGTGCTCTTTCATCGATCCTACACGTTTGGACAAAAAAACCAACGGTCCGGAATCATTATTATCTTTCTTCTTCGATCATTGATCGCTATTATCCTATTTAAAAGCATCTCGATTTGTTCTTCACTTTTTTTTCGTTTCACTCTCCCGTCGGCGTTTCAATTCGGGACCCCAACAATGGGCACGTTAAGAAAGATGTTTAAGTGTTTAGTTACGCTGCCTTTTTCACTATTTTTCAATTTAAACACAGCCGTGTCGCTGATGGGCCGGAAGGTGTCGTTACGGGTATTACCAATACTAATAATGTCGACGACACAATGCCCTGAATAACATTCTTCAGTTTGTTCTCTCACTATTTGAACCTTCAATTACGTTATAAATGTGAGTGTGTCTATTATAAAAACGTGTATTATCCAATCTGCGTTTATGAGGTTTAATGAAGAATTTCAAACTGTTATTAAAATGCGCGCAGCAATAAAAGGGCGTGGAGAAAATTGAGTAACTCCGTTGGTACTCGAGTCCAGGCAATTCCAGTTAAGATATTAATTGGTTGAGCGGCTAGAGGGACGAGGGACGGGAGGCGGGGGTGAGGTGCGAGGGGGGGGGGGGGGGCTGGCGGACGCACACGTAGCGTGAAATCGCGGGGCGCGGGTGCCAGCCCCACCTGGACACCACCAGCTTATTATTTGTTGTCTCCCATCCTCCATGCTCGTAAATTTCCACGTCAACGTGTGCGATGATTGTGGAAAAAACGAGGTCGACAAAGCCTTTTCACACCCGAAGATAGGACATAAAGACCGACGACTCAGTAAATACGTATATTAAGAACATAATACCTGGATATGTCCGTTCACCGGTGGCCTCTTAATGTGCGTGAATAATTTTTCGTCGTAATAAATTCGGATTGTAATGGTTGATCGCGATTGGTTTGAAATTTGAGTTGCGTTTATTTTAATATAGAAAAAAAAAAGTATTATGGAAATACGTTCATGTGGGACTGGTTTTGGCATTAATCGGCAATGATTGCTACCACCTACGTTTTTGGAAATAATCTCCTGATATTATTGGTGCTCTGTTACGACAAAAGCTTAATAAATAAATATGTTTATTGTGAAGGTTTTATTTGAGCTTGTAAAGTTTTAAGGAGAGTAACTTTTGACTTGTGGTGCTGTGACAAGGTAATCTAGTGAGGTCTCCCCGACCGTTTTATGAGACACCCTTGTCAGTTTTCTTTGCGCTTTTTGCGACATCACTGTTATTTCCCTCATCATTTGAAAAGAAGAGTAGTCTGCCCATGACACTCATAATAGAGATGGACTCGGTGGCCTTACTCATTCTGTACATATATCTTAAAACTTACGTAACTATAGCTTTTAGCTGTGGGTTCGCTCGCTTGGAGGTTGGAAATCATCCAGCGGGATTGGCTTTAAATCCTAAGTCCTAACCCAGGTAATGGCTTATCCTCAAGCCAAATGTCATTCAAATCCGTTCAGCCGTATTAACAGTCAGATGGAGTTATTTCTTTCTTTATCGTGTGGTTAGTGCCTAATCTGGTGTCAGCGTTTTATGCCGCCTATGGGCCTCTGACTTGGTTGTACATGCCGTCGAGAAATATCTCTCAGGCATGCTGGTTTCCTTACGATGTTTTTCTTCACCGAAGCAAGTGATAATTATACAATACGCATGTCTTGTGCGTGCGTGTCATGGGTTCGAACTCGAGACCTACGACATGGCAGTCCGACGGTCACACCTCTAGACCATCACTATTTTGATGGAGTTACTATCGTATTTATATTAAGTAGTATGAGCACCGCAAGACTAACCTCTTTTCATGATCGAACTACCATGTGGATTGCTGCTCTTGATCAAAAGACTGGAACAATTCCATCGGTGCCAACGAAACTGATGCTGACACTCTTTGACCGCTAGCTGTAGACCTTCGAAGGCTATGGCGACTGTATCGGGTGCTTCGTGGCAGACGGTTCTTTGTTCCCTGGTCAGACCTCCGACGAGACGGCAGGTGAGAGACGAGCTGAGCTTCACGTGGCTTGGCAGCATGTTGTCTCGGGAACTAGAAGGAGAAAGTTGAAATTAGTTTATTAAAATATCTTGAGGACGATGGAGTAAGTTTGGGGATGGTTGTATGTTGTATAGTACTTCACGAAAAAAGGAGTTGTTTAAAAGGAGAATGGGCAGAGTAGCCCCAGCGTCCAATAGCGTTAAGATAAGAGAAGAACATTTCTTATTAAAGCGACTTCTTTCGATTCTGAGTCAGAGAGGAGTTACAGAGCTCTATATGTAATCAATTAAGTTAAATTAAATACTGTTATTTAATGCCGACTTTCAAAAGGTCCTCCTTTAAATGTAATCAATTCTTCTGTTTTTTTTTTGTATTTATGTTCAGCAATATCTTCGCCAATTGTGAACCGATTTTGATGGTTCTTTTTTGTTTGGAAGAATATTATTTCTTCAATAATAGACGGCAAATTGGTCGTGATTGCTGCAATCGCTTAGACGAGTTATTTATACAACATTATGACGTAACATCACGCCTTGCTGTCTATTATATTGAAAAGTTCTCTAAAAATGAAAAAAAAAACAAAAAAACTTTTTTGCAAAAAATATAACCGACTTCAAAAACACAAAAAAAGTGAAAAATAACTTTATCTTTAGAAGTCGTTTGATACTGTAGGTTCAAACATCCTATTATAAGCCTATAAAAGACATTTTAGCAACCCTTTGTATCCTTTGAACGAAAAGAAGAGAAAATAGACACGACTGTCCACAAAGTGTCTACCGGTTTTTAATGTAAGGGAAATAGGCAATTGATTGATTGATGTCAAGACTACTTTAAGCCAAATAACTAATAGGTACAGGCTCTGCAAGAAAAATGGCCATCGTTTTTAAAGCTTTTTACATATCAATACATTTATGACTTTTTCGTCATCTTTACCGCTGACTGAAAGTCACTCTGTCCAGACCAACAAATAATTATATCAAAAAGTTAGACACAATTAAACGGTTCTTTAATAACCAGGGTTTAAAAATCGTACTAAAATGTAATAAAATGAAACGACCACCCAGCTGATATCTCAATCGCATTCAACAAAAATTAATAACATAATATTATAACCGCACAGCTTGTCTCAATACAAAATAATCATAATTAGCGTTTAATTTATTCATAACATAACTATCGCTACCTCTTACAAATGGCGACAGTAACTATAATTAATAACTAATGACTAATCTGGCAATACAAACATATAATAATGTTACGTCACACTACCATGTCCCACTAATTGGGCTATTCTCATAATTAAAGTCACCATAATTAATTTATTTGTGAATCTATACGAGTTTCCGATGCTATCGCGTGGTTTAAATAGTTTCGGAATAAAACAATTTGTTCGGTTAGTCAGTAGCTAGCTACTAGCTAATATTTCGATGGTATGAGAAAATGTTCCAGCGATTTTATAATTAAGTCTCGTCGGAAAAGTTATGAGTCTCGTCGGGGATGCCTCTAAATTGTTTTTGTTAGGACCGTGGGCAAAGGAATTTTACAGACTTTTGAAATTTAATATTAAATTCAGTTTTTGAATTGTTTCGAAGTTTGTGTTGGGAACTTTTGTGATGGTGTTTTAACTGTAAAATGAAAATATGAAACAAAGCTTGAGCCTGAATGTGAAAGTTTCAAATGTTAGGTCGGTATTTTAGTACTAACTTATAAAAATTAAAGAAGTAATTTTTTACGTTGTATTTATTTTTTACGAAGCTTTATGTAAAATTTTAGTTTTATGTTATGATAGTGACTCAATAATAACAGCCGCAGAAGATATTCAGGTTAAGCTGTGCTCGCCTAGGTTGGTCCGTGGATGGACCCTTACGTTGCTTTCCATGCCTTGGAAAGCAACATAAATTAGCAGACAGCTCGCTGTCAGCGCGGCTACCGCCGTCAGACTGCACGGTTGCCAATGTAAAGTATATCTAAAGAGCAATACATAAAGTCCATATTTGAATTAAATTATTTTTGCCGGGTGGGAGCGGAGTCGTTTATGTGCGCTAAGACCTTAAGCCGTTGGTCCCGGCTGTCAATTGTAGATCTTTAATAGTCGTTACAATTAGTCAGTGTCCCAAAAGTCTTACAACCAGTCTTACCAAGGTGTATTACCTAGTACTAACTGGGTTCTGGAGTTCAGATAGGCAGTCGCTCCATTTAAAATACTGGTGTTCAGCTGCATCCCGTTTGAATGGATGCCGACCCCAACATGGTGCAGAAAAGGCTATAAAGGGTGTAAAAATATCCTTAACGAAGCCGAAAGGCACTTGTTCTATTCGCCATTGCGATCAGTTTTTTGAAGGGGACCATACCTGGGAACCTTCTAGTTACGGAGATATTGGAGGTCAAAGTTAAATTTTTCGTAAATTTTTTTAAAATATTACTTTAAGGTAGAATAACTTTACTTTAATTACCTTCATGACTCGTTTATTAAAAAGTATCCATCAGAACAGTGTTTTGATTGTGCTACATTTACATAGAGTTATACCGTAAAATGTGATTTTTCACCCCAAAACAAAAAGTAATTTCCCAGCAAACATTTTTGATGAATTTTTGCGTAGGGTTACTTAGTTCATGCTTGGTTGACAGCTTCGTGAAGGGTCCGTTTACACCCTATATATATATGATGTTAGAATAGTTATTTAGTTCATTTATTTAGAGAAAATAGATTTTATTTCCAAACACACCTACAATAATTCAAAATACTTTCTTAAAAAAATCGTGACGACAACCACGTCAAGAACCTAGTTCCAAAAATAAAACACAAATCATAGAACTAGATGGGGCATGACAGGAAGTGTCACAGATTAAATAAAAACTATGGCTGCACGTAGGTACTTGTCGTCCATCTGATGTACGCGACTTTGGGCCGATCAACACTGATAACTACGCACGTGTTTTATATGTGTTAACGTTTCGGATTTACCTGTCTGTTAACATTTTTTTTTGATCTGTGGATAGATTGATATTTTAAAAATAGAGTTTGTGATTTTTTTTTTTTTTTGGTTTTGATAAGTATGCCAAATTACGTACTGATTGATACTGTATACAATAACGTCTTTGGTTAAGTTGTATTACAGTTAGGGTGTCAAAAAATCTTTGTATGTAAGCAAAATAAATGTCCATATTCACACAGATTCCTCTTATAGCGTTTTTTTAAAATGGTAGGCTCTTTTATATTCTTACTGCAATGAAATGATGTCGGTAGTCGAAATTATAAGCAAAATTCAGTCTACAACGATTCTTCTCACAGGTGGGACACATACCTCTCTTTGTTAGAGGGAGTGGATCCTACAACATGTCTTCGATTCTAGGACATGCCTGCTTGCTTCTTCATCATGTTTTCACCGCATTGTGAGCATTGGTGAAGTAATAAGGAACAAAGTAAAGTGCCTACTTGGGTTCGACCCCATGATTCGTAAATCTGAGCAATTGCCGCGATACTGCTCCTAATCGACAGTTGAGCTCTACATTTTCACTTCTTCATATTGTTTTTTTTTACACAAAGGACCATGGGCATTTTCTATGAAAACTGGACGTAAGACCATCGGAATAAAAATGTATCTCAAATAGTAGCTTCTTATGAGGACTCCACTTCATACTAAAACACCAAGTATCTAAATCACCGGAGAACAGACATAAAAGCAATTGAAATATGCAGTTGCATTTCATGTAGTTTACTTCAGATTTGACCTAATATCCGAACTAATAATAAACGTACACTTAAAGTACTTACGGGATGATATCCGTGATATGCGTCATGATGCTTGCAACAGCGTCGAAATATCGGGAGCTCATAGAACCTAAGGAAAATCACGGAAGTCATCCCGTAAGTACTTTAAGTTGTTGTACTTGTAGTTGTAGTTGGTGCACTTGTAGTGAAAAACCGTGAAAGTCTAAAACAGTGTAATAATAAACGTAGTTTATTAAGTCGGTCCTGAAATATATAACCTAAACAGTACTTACTAGACTTTAGGATTTTGCTGGGGTAGTTTGGATTAATTACTGTGTTAGCTTTAGCAATAGCCTGATCTACTGTGAAAACAAATGACACTTGCAGTAAAAGCTTCGATAAAAATTAAAATGCAGGAAATTCCATCATTTTCAATTTGTTCGTAGCTCTGCCCCCGTATTCACAACGATTTCGATTCGGGAAGTCGTATGTCTTTCTCCCTCGTTTTCGAAATGCCAAAAAAAGGTAAGACGTTTGAGTTCTCGAATCGAAATCGAATAGAAGCGTTTGTGAATACGGGGGCTGGTCTCCGAGTCTCTGACTTTGAGTATAGAATTAGAGTACTTATTATGCTATGCTAAATTGTGATATAAGCTATGATTTGACATATGTGTATTTCAATTCTGTTAGATTGACGCCCATTTGACCATGACCCTTTGTTTGTCTACTAAATAAAATTTCACAATAAAACCTGTGTTATGTATTTGAATTACTCAGTTTGTTTGGTTACTACATATTCTAAGGGCGAGGCATACAAGACTATTTAACTTTGTACAAACATGTCTTATCAGAAAGGCGTATGTTCTTAATTTGGAATGGTCAAGTGTGAATTGACGGCAAGATTGAAGGTTCTGTATTTGTATAATTGAAGAAAATATTTTTTATTTTTTTCTATTTATGGATTTATAACCACGAAAAAGGTTACCTGCTAGAAAAAAATGAGAATTGATAACGACCTGTAGCTAGAAGTAAAAGTATCTTTTAAAATAGGAACTAAAGTCGCCATTTTGTATGTTTATTACATTTCACAGAACAATTTCACAAAATGGTTACCAATAGCGCCGATGGCAAAACATTGTTGCAGCAGTAAAAGTTGTTTAAAAAGAAGGTTGTCAACATCGATTCTAAAAAAAATCAGAGATGTCTCTAAAAGGAAATGTAGGAAATAAATTAAAATTCATATTTCAAAAATGTAGGTAATGTTCCTTTAGGGATAAAGGCACATTACCTACGTTTAAAAACAATAATTATCATAATTTGCGACAAACACAAACACATTTCCTTTTAAACACAAAAGAAAACTTAATCCATAATTTCGCTCAGTGTTCGTTAATTTCCCATTTTAATAAGGAACACTAAAAACAATCGTAACTCAAGTTAAATACAGTTTTCCGTCTTTGCATAACTGTTGGAGTTATCTCGTCCCTTCCCACGGTTTGTCCGTATCATTACGTATACAGGGTGGGACTGAGGCAGTATCCACACTTGAGACAAAACAGTCCTGCCTTGTGTTTTGTGCCTTTTGTGTGATAATGTTTTATATTGGGTCAAAACAGTCTTGTCTTGTGTCAAAAAGTGTTATAGTGGGTCAAAACAGATTTGTCTTGTATCAAGAAGTTTTATTTTGGAGCAATACGGCTTTGGCTTATTACAAAACGGTGTAAATGGGATTAAAACACTCTTGTATCGTGTCAAAAAGATTTCTTATTGGGACAAAATAGTCTTGACTGGTGTCAAAAAGTTTTTATACTGTTAAAACAGTCTTGTCTTAGGTCAAAAAGTTTTATATCGGGTCAAAACTGATTTGTCTTGCGTGAGCACAGTTTTTCATTTAATTTTTGGCTGCTCTGGTTGTAAGACTGTTTTGTTGCCAATGTGCATGACGTCATCATTGTTTTCATAGATCTAATCTGAGCACAACCTGAATATATTAATGTATTGTATTACTTTCTGACACGATAACTCTTGTACATATTTCATTACTATCTGTTTTCATTTATATATCTCTATTTTAGTGCGTCTGATGGCCTGCCGCCATTAGCAAAGGTTTAAGTAATTAAGAGCCTAATAAATTACGATTTTGTCGCGCAATTATTTTATGGGAGCGGACAATAATAACTATCATTGATTCAGTTTAATCAATTTCCAATGATATTATTTCTTAAAACAATACCTATCATAAACATCCCAGGAACGCAACAAAGCCATTTTTGTTCCAGCATAATGCAAAATTAAATACAATTACGTCCAATGCAGAGCGCGCTTAATAAAAGCATTTAAATCGTAATGTTTACATCCCAATAAACGTAAATGCTTTGCAAAATAAGTTTGGTTCGCCAAAAAACCAGCCACACATTGCCAGAGGATTTAGCAAAACGCCTAACAGCTCTTCGAAAGTCGTTAAACTCGACGACTGATCCAATTAAAACATGGCGCGATACTTAATAATTGCTTTAAAAATTCCACATGACGAGATAAAAACAATAATTTCGTACTTTAATACCGTCGACGGTAAAAAATAATAAATCCGTTGGCGTTGGCGGCCTGATGAAATGCTACGATACCCATTCAGAAAGGTTATTTCAATACAAATTACAGCTACTTGCATTGCTTCTCTCTGCGTGCCGACAATTCTGCAAATACTTTTATTCTCTCTAACACTGAGATTTAAAATGCCCCTTACCTTTAGAACATCCAGGGAACATCCTACTCTAAACCAAAAATCTTAAGTGGCAATATTGCTTGCACCCAAGCTACAGATACGACATTTCACGTATAATATGCGCGAGTCTGATTGAAATTCCGTGTACTAACAATGTATATAGGCACTCTATACCTACAGGAGGATTTATACTCGTCTATGAGATACACTTAATTTGTGGTACGTTGAAAAATGTTGGAACAGTAGCAATTAGTCCGATAAGTGTTAATATGTGCATAAATCGGATAATATCGCCTTATCTCGAGTCTCCGAGGTTTCACCGTAGCAAGTTGTACCGACAAATCAGTGCTATTTATTGTTATTTAAAATGCATTAATTTGTCCTGCTCTTTGCGTGGTAATGATAAAATGCATTTTATGTTCTTTTATTTCGTTGCGCCTTTAGAAAGTGGTTTAATTTCGCTTTTCGATTAAAATGTCGGGTATTTGGACCACCGGCAGCTGAGACTTTTGACTTTTCCTTGTGATGCTTTGAGATTGCGTAAAGCATGATATATTTTTAAAAATAGAACGTGACAAATCCGATCTGAGGGTCTAGACAAAGGAATATTCTAACAATGCAAACATCATCTGCCTAGCTTTTTCCCAACTATGTTGGGATCGGCTTCTAACCGAATGCAGCTTAGTACAATATTTTACATGGAGCGACTGCCTATCTGCAGGGCTATTACGTATCTTTCTGATATCCAGTGACTATCAAGCTTCGGTTGTACACCGAACTTTGATGACAACCGTGAATGTCATAATATTGGTATTACGTATCACACTAAGTGGATATCACTTTACGGTGACTAACAGCAGAGTCATACATAATACGAAACTAACCTATTGACCGTTAATTGATGGGCACTGCGCCCAGTTACTATCATTTCGAGCTGTCATCAGAGATACGTAATAGCCCTACTGATCGCCACAAGCCAGTTAGTACTGGGTACCCCTTAGTAGGACAGATTGTCAGACTTTCGGGCCACTGACTACCTAATAACGACCGTCAAAGATCTACAAATGACAGCCGGGATCAACGGTTTAAGAGGGTGGTATCTGCTAACGAGAGGTTTTCTTCATGTTACTCCTCTTTGATGAGTGAATATAAATGTGGAAAAAAAAATATGTTTCTAATTAGACTATAAACTTTAATTGGTACAATTGAAATAATTCTAACTTTATTGTTACTACATGAAAAAAATATTGAAAGTAAAGAATTTTTTCTTTGAAATTTCGTAACTACTCCTAAACGCTGTTTTAAGCTTTCACGGTTCATAACTATACTTAAAATGTCACTTACGGGATATCTTCCGTGATAATTTATTGTTTTTTGAGTTCCCGATATTTCGACGCTGTTGCAAGCGCCATGATCGCGGGTCAACTGGAGAATGTGGGTGGATGGAAAAAATTGTTAGGAACAGACAAATCTCGTCAAATATCGTATTTCTTCCATATGAAAGGGTTTGAAAGCGAGTGTTACTGGTACAACTATGCCTTCTGATAGCAAGTTTCGTAATCGCCACACAAATTCCCGGCAATTTTTTTTATAAAATAATATCACACGCGTTGCTGTCTTTAGTACTAAGTAACCTATGCTATACCATAATGTGATATAGTTCATTTATGTAGGTTTATTTACCTACAAGTAAAACTCATTTCAATTTAGCGTTAATGTGTTCTTTATGAACCTTTTAGTAAATTATGTAGTTAAGGCCGGGGAAATTAATTATTGAGAAAATTTACTACCAACTTACAGAATCTGTATATTTCAAATAATTTACAAAAGTCTTTCTAAACTGTTGTATGAAATGGTGGCAAATTAAATCAGCGTGTCAATTTTCTTAAGAATAACTTTCCCTGTCGGTACAAAGCATAAAATAAAGAGTTTTCCATACAAGTCCTGAAATTCCCGACGCATTGCAACACTGTTTGCATTGTTCACTATTAACGGAGAGGAAACATCTTACATACCATACCCTTAAGTTTTCATTATTTATTGTTCATTTAAGTTAAATTATGCATATTAGTACGAAATAAACTTTTTTTTTTCCCCTCCTATACGTGAAAAACGAAGTAATAAAGAGCGGATAGCCAATAAAATAAATGATTAATCGGTTAAACCTTTATATTCAAAATACTTACTGAATGGTTGTAACTTTATGAATACTAATAAGGCTTCTCATGAAACTTAATGAGCTTAAATATGTAAAATTTCTTTTGTTTTATATAATATGTAGTAAAAATATTCATAGAAGCTAAGCCGCCAATAGATATTGGTACCTAACGATAACTTCGATTATGAATATTAACTTTTACAAGGATTTACGTTGACTAGATGTGAAAATGTTTGGTTGCATTATCGAGATACTAGATGGCAGCACTCGTATATGAAACAATGCAAGGAATTAAATTTGTATTTTGGCTGAATACAGTCAAACGGGATTACAACGTTGAATACAAATAGTTTGTAACTCAAAAGGTATTGCAATTTCTTTATTAATTGTTAATAAACACATCTTAAATACTATTATTAAAAAAAAAAAAATTGTAGCCCATCGGCATTAGGAGCAAGGTCCAGACTGCCGGTGGTCAGGGCTCCAGAGAGTCCCAACCTCCACACTATGCGTACCAACGTATTGCAATTATTATTGTATTAATTTTTATAAAAATGGAGTCCTATAGTTAATGTGAGAATACTTTTCAAAGTTTCGTCCCGATTCACCCCGTTTGAAAAAAATAAAAAGCGTTTATTCGTGGTGACATCGTATTACAAAAAATGTTACTTCTGCCAAACTGTAAAGCAGTTTGTTGGCAGATGCAGCTCCCATATAAAACATTACATTATATACACTACATTATACTGTAGAACAACATTGTTGCCTTTCACATAAACGTATAATTTTTGGTAAAGGTTTGTTAATCCGCTTTGTGAAAGTCTTTTCAGTTTATAGATAATCACATGAAACGTCTTTGTTGAGATCATTTATATTTCTAAAAAGGAAAAGTCTTGTCAAGATTAGCGTTCACCAGCGTGTTGTCAGTCTTCTAAAAAGTTACGTAATTGGAAGGGTCGACTCGGTAGGGACAACAATGACCAATTACTACTAAGGTTCCGTACTCAATGGTTACTTCAATACTCGTCGTGTACTACAAAGGGTCTATTAAGATGAATTAGTAATCCATTAAAATACGCCTTCATGGGCTATTGTCATTGAGCCTCCTGTACGCGTAGGAGGATTCTGATGTAAGAACATTTTATCTCGCTTTGGTGATGCCTAAGTGAATATTTTCGATATGAAGAATGATCTCTTGGGCCTTTTACAGGAAAAGTTATTTTGTTTAAGTACTATAAATAAATTCAATGTTTGTTTAAAATCAAAGACTTCTTCATCATCATATCCCTGCCCTTGTCCCATGTTACTGTGCGTTTTGAACATTTTTTTTTCTTCCATTCTCCTCTGTCAACCGTCACGCAATAATTTAAACTTTTATTTTTCACTAGCCGACGTCACGCGGTTTCACCCGCGTAGTACCCGTTCCCGTGGGAGTAGGGGGATAAAATATAGCCTATGTTACTCACTGATAATTTAGCTATCCATTGCTGAAAGAATTTTTCAAATCGTTCCCGTAGTTTTTAAGTTTATTCGTTAAAACTACCAATCTTTATTATTAATAAGTAAGTATAGACATTCTTCAAACAATTATCATTCACAAAGACTTGACGAACTTTTAATAGAGTTGTCCGTTCCAATACTTCCAATGTGTGTTTATTAATGAAATACAATATATTGATGTGAAGTTTAGGTATATTAATAAAACTTACAAACTAAATGTATAAAAAAGGTAACTGTAAGACATAAAGCAAGTAATAATTTGATTTTCAAAAATCAAAAGACATTTTTGACAGATACACAGGCACCCCATGTGACAGGATTAAATACCAACCCAACCACATAAATGTGTTTAAAGCGTCAGTGCAGCATAATGCTGAGAATAAGGAGTGGTCATAACTGGCAAAAACTTTACTCCACGTCTCAAAAATGTGACTGATTTACGACGTCCAATAAATAAAGTAGATATTAATATTTGAGAAAAATATTCACATAAAAGAATCGCAACTGTTATTTGATATTTTATTGATATGGCTCGTTATTAAGATACAACGAATTATAAAAAGAACCTATTTTAAATCTCTTTGCAGTAATATTTTGACTTTGTGAAATATCATAAATGCATTGTCTTCTTTGGGTTCTATAAAATAAATTGAATAAAGTGCACCGAGGGCTATCACACAAAATCTTTATCTTTGTCCAAAATTGCTATTACTTTAAACTTTGACATTCTAAACAAGTTTTGACAGTTAAAAACGATCCTTGCAATGGGTTATTTTTATGAGGCGAGAAAATCTTAAAACCGTGCCAACATAAAATAGTTCGATACGGCAATGCTTTACTTGTAAATATAAAAATTTCACATGTTCCCCAAACACCATGAAATTCAAAACCAGCCATGCAAATGCAAGAATATCCAAAATCCGTTCAGCCGTTTCGGAACTCAAACATATTTCTGTATTTATGATATTTGAACAGATAAAAGTGTACTAATTGCATGCTAGTAAGATTTTCGCACCTTTTACAACGCTCAATAAAACACATTTTGACGAAGTTTCGTCTAAATTAGCAAGTTTGAGTGTGTGAAACGATTTTCTGTGAATACAATTTGGATTGAACTAGAATGTATGGTTGGAATATAAACAGGCGTGGAGCTATAAAATTTTCAATGCTGGCAATACAAAAAACGAGAACTGTGTATATCTGAGTATCACCTGTTTGCCGTTTCATAGCCCGGCACTAATTGAACGTAATTGGTTGTTGACCTTTCAATTCAATTCGAAATTCGAACGGTGTCCGGGTTTTAAGTGATCTGACTTGGAAATGTATAACGAGACTCAGAAGAGAGTGTAGCAAGATTGTGGCTTAACTACTGATAATGTCATGATGGATATAAGGACCAAAATGTATAATGGCATAGTAGGTACAAATTAGCATGACACTTGCTTTTTCTACTGATTTTAAAGTCTAAAAAATTAGGTTTGATGCACAAGCGAAGAGGCTTTATTGATTCAAAGTAATTATTAGATGTTGCTAAATGCAAGTCAATTATTTTCTACTGAAATAGCACACACCATAGTATTCAAAATTATCTAGGTAATGTAAGGTATAAAGATATGCTGATCACTTTTTAAAATAGGACACAGTAGTATTCATTGATATCTACGTAATGGAAGAATAGTGTACTGTATTACT
Organism: Xestia rhomboidea; assembly: GCA_963853795.1. Lineage (NCBI taxonomy): Eukaryota > Metazoa > Arthropoda > Insecta > Lepidoptera > Noctuidae > Xestia > Xestia rhomboidea. Next base: position 5,906,658 of record OY970764.1, on the reverse strand, counting down.
AACCATAATTCAAAATAATCGCAGCAACATTTACCAAAACCGATACAAAAAAGAAGTAAGTTAACATCAAAAGCAGCTCATCCAGGCCCAACTAATTCTTCGGCTCTGAATATCAATCACGAAGCAAACAGCGCTACGATTATGCGACCACGTGTAGTGGCATATCGGCGCATTTGCATACTACGTAAATCTCAGCGCTATTGGGTGGGCCGACAAAATGATTGTCACCTTTTAAATTTCCATTTATTACCATACATTACGCGACGCGGAACATTATTCATTAGTGCCCGTGTTGTCTACTTAGGACCGTTTTGCATGATTAGGTGTCGTGATGTTTTAGTTTGGTATTCATTGCGCCCCTATTTGTTTGAAGCTTGTTGGCTTATTTTCTTTGTGCATGTGTGTGGCTATTGTGCCCGTTTTATTACCCCACGAGTTTTAATGAGCTGTCGTGCTCGTCTGTGAATGTGCTTCATTAATATCATTATCATTGTAATCTGTTGGAATATTGTCTAAGATTTTCTATATCGCCTATAAGACCTGGAAAAAAAATTGTAAAAATATTTACTTAGTTTCAACCAATAACTTACCTTGCAATATTCAACAAAAATACCAATACGAATAGTATTGCTGCATGAACTGTCCTTTGCATTCTTTTACTTCCGATAAAAACACGAAACTTTTTCATGTTGGCAACACTAGGTCCTCTTTTCGCGGGCTCATCGTTTCAACTTGTCACTTTTACCGCGAAAATTGACACAACGCACTGGTTTCTGTCACTGAACGTCAAAACATCTTCGGAAACAGGTCCAAATGTTATTGTTCGCTCCAAACTTGAATTTAGAATGCGAGCTTTAGAACGATTTAAATGTAATTCGTTGATATTTAAATGTTTCGAGCTAGCGGTTTACGCGCCGTTTCTTGTAATTTGTGTTTGTTTGTCGCGTGTTTTTTATTCGCATTTTATTGTTTGTTTACGTTTTTAGTCGGTGTACCGTCGGCGCGTTGCCGTCGGTTTGTATAGCGAGCGTGTTCGGTCGCGCATGTCGGTGCGTTCGGCGCGTGGGACGCGAGGCGTTCTCTTCGCGCCGCCCAGACGTCGAGAAAAAAAAAGCTAGAGGGGCGTCTTCGGAACGGCCCCACCTACTCGCGTCATTATCCTCGTTTACGCGATTATTTCCTATATTTCGGCACGGAACAGATGATTTTTATGTCTTATGGCCGGCCGTGTGAACACTGTGAGCTCTCGTTTGACAGTGGCCCACTGGACGCAATCCCTGCGTATAAAATGCCGCCCCACGCGTCATCCCGACTATGGGAAACAATGTACCGTTGCTATTGGTTAAAGGGTTTTTTAAAATTGATATTTCACTGGTTTACAGTTATTGGATACTAATAGATGCTCTTTAAGCCAAATTAGTAACATAGGCTTAACTTGAAATACTATACAGATTTTAACATAATACATATTAAAAAACCTTTAAATAATCACATTATAATGCCGTTTTATTAATTTATTTTAGTCTTCATACCTACCTACTATTATGGTCTAGGTGCAGACGTCTTGTAGCATGGCACTGTATCATCACAATTTCTAAAATTCAGCCATTCATTAAAAGAATTTTAACTGCACATGGTCATTGGTAATCACCTACTTGCTTTAATTTTTATTTTAAAATGTCACAATTGATTCATCCAGGGATATTACTGTAATAACCACTATTTTAGTTCGAATAAAACATTAAACTTGTCTAAAACATGACATCATCTCAACGAGACCAACGTCCGAACTAGCATGAATGACAAATTGTTCAATAATCGAGGGGGTTGCGATAATCGTACGTCACAACAACCCTTCACTTGAGGGCGACGACAACCCCTTAGTTAGGGCGGTTTGTCGCGTGCGTAATAACAATCAATTACCAACAACCTTGTGTATATTTACACTCACTATAACCCTAAATTGAACCCCATAAAGATGAAAAACTAAAATCGGAAACGCACGAAAAAATTGTAACCGTTTGTTCAAACAACCACAGTGCAAAAAAATCACATACGACCTCGTTGTCGTACTGAAGTTTTTGAATGTGTTCTCTGTGGTCTATTTTTTTTTAGAATACAATGGTCTTGATGGCATTTAATAGACTTCTCTATGTCAATGGTGATCGAGGGTCATGTCAAGCCATTATTACTTTTTTTAGGGTATCATGAATACAAAATATTTGATGATAGTATTTGGCTTTATTGTTTAGTGGTACTAATTGTATGCAGTATATTTATATTTTGTTTTTTTTTTTTTGTGGGGTTGCATAATAAAAATATTGATTTAATTCAGCTGCATGTGTAACACTGAACCGTCTCTGAGGTCGCTGAATATTTAAAAAAATAGTTGTTAAAAAGATCATATTTTTGAGAAAAAAAAAAGCAATCTTCAATCAAATTGAAATAAGTTAGTAGAGTATTATTATTATTCAGAAGATACATTATACTACAGTGCTGCTTCTTTTTATGTGTTCCATATTTGAAGCTAAAGTCACCATCTCGTTTATTCAAAACAATTTTCAGAGACAATATATTAAATGTTTATCAACAGCGCCTCTTTACAATGTCATTCAAGTGCCAAAAGAACTACAGTATGACCACATTAAGTGTGCAGTTCAAGGTGATGATACTAGTCAAGAAAAATGCATCGACATGCCAAACTTTGTACATTTCTTTTCGTTATTTGTTTTTCCGCACAGATAGGTTGGCTGAAGTGTAGTAATACATTATATCTACCATTAACTAAAGCCAAACAGGTGGATCACTATATATAGCCATCTATTTAAAATACTTAAAAAAAAACTAAATATCGTCTAAAACCCTAATTCTTTACGTAACAAAAACATCTGCCGTCAGCTCAGCTATTTTCATCATACTTTATGCGAAGTCAGGGTATATGTTAATGCTAGCTTTGATCTCACGCCACGCGTCGCCACTTCTGCTGGGACTTGGCCCAAACATTTGTAGTATTGCCAGCTTCTTTTAGATCTGACGTGGTTATTATAAAAGTGTATATTGATGAGCTTAAAGTGTATGTTTGTATCACAGCTTTTGTGAAGTCTTTGTTGTTGTGTCTAGTTTTCTGTCTCTGGGTTTTGGGAAAAATTACGACATACTTTGACGGTCATTTACAAAAAAATAGTGTTAAGAATATAACTAAACGGATCTTGAAAGGAGTTTCTGGCAAGGCAAAAGCTTTACGACCTCTTAAAGAACTAGAAAGACTTAAATCCAAAAATACCGTACCTTTATCTGACCAAAATTGCTGCTTTTTTATTAAAAAGTCGAGTGTAGGGTGCAATGGGTAAGGCTGGTCAAAGCTGCTTAGCCCAATCTGACCAATGAGGTCAAACTATTTTGAAACATAAAATGACATTGACAGATTTTCAACCAATGAAGATGTTTGGTTCATGCGATGCTAGCGCCATTAGTTCCACCAGTTGCCCACCCCATTGAACATATCAAGATAAGCCCTTCTTTGTTTTGCTAGTAGGTATAATTTGTCATATAAATTAACAAGTCATTATTCTCCTGCCCTTTTCCCATTTTTATTTGTGGTTCAGCATGTCTACTTCCATACGTTTCTATTACTCGTCATCTCATCAGACACTTCCTTTCTTGCCATATCGTCTTTTACACAGTCCATCCATAATTTCTTTAGTCAAATATACAAATAATACATATTCGCAAGAGCCAGGAGCCCAAATTTTTTTTGGAGAACAAGCGAACTATTTAGAAGCATAGATATAGACAAACAGATACAATTTAAACGAGAGAAGCAGTACGAAACAATAGTATACACAGTTAGGTGTAATGTGTATACTATTGTTTCGTACTGCTTGATGACGTAAGTCTATAACAAGAGCATTTGTTAGTCTTAGTTCAATGGAGAATAACAATTTAGTCTAACAATTGCAAGCTGAAATAACTCAGGTTTAGTTATACACATTAACAGATCTACTGTCTGACTGTTATGCTCCGTTATTTATATTTATTCCATTCAGTTATAAACTGTGACTGATTGCAGTTTAATAAATTGTATTAAAGTTGGGAAACCAATGAAAACATTTGCTGTCGATCGATACAAAATGTTGAAATATTTTAACTTTAGAACGTTAAAACATTTTTGGCGAATGAGAAACTACTCCATCCTTCCTTTGAAGAATTCGATAAAAATATTGGGAATTTCCAGAAAAGTTAAGTCAGTTACTGCAAATAGACGGTATATAACTTATGCAGTAAATCAAAGTAAATCTCTACAAGGCACCGTTGCAAATTTATTTTAAACGTTGTACCTAAGGTAGTGTTTACACCTAGTACAGCACCTAATTTTAACATCAAACCGTCAAGCACATAACTAGCACGTTTACCCTACGCACTAGGAAACGACATGAGTAAGTATGGAACAGAGACCAAGCTTTGTACAATCGACGAGACTCTGCTACGCGCATTTAACAATTTATTTATTTAACAATTTATGTACACACTAAATATAAACAAAGTAGAAAGGAACAGAAAATAGTACAAAGGTGATGCTTATTTCTAAAGAAATCTCTTCCAGCATACCTGCGAAAGGAGAAACTAAAAAGAGATGTAGACAAAGTGTGTAAAAAAGAAAAAGAAAATGGAATACATAAAACCATAAAACAGATAACTATTTTAAATATAACATACAATACATACATACATACCTACTCATAAATACAAACAAAAACATATAACAATACTATAAATACAATACAATAACTACTAATATAATATACTTATGCAATTATGACGAAATGGAAAGGTAATGTTCTTTCACTCTTCTCTTGAAAACTGCAACAGTTTGGCAGTCCCTAATGTCAGGCGGAAGTGAATTCCACAAACGTACGGCGTGGACAGTGAAGGAGTAGGAGTAGAAGTCGGTAGAGTGGGGAGGGGATTTGAGGAGGTTCCTAAGATGCGTCCTGCAAGGTGCATCAGAGGGACGAGAGTAGGAAAACCTTTCTCGCAGATAGGATGGCGTTTTAGGGTTGTGAAGGATGTTAAATAGCTGACACAATATCCGAGAGTTCCTGCGAAGTCGGATTGGGAGCCACTTGAGCATTTTGCGAAAATTAGAAACATGATCATATTTTTTAAGATTAAAAACGAAACGAATACAGATGTTTTGCAAGCGCTCAAGTTTATTTAAAAGCTCCTCGGTGGCATCCAAATAACAGGCATCGGCGTAGTCTATAATGGGTTGTATGAGAGTTTGCGCGAGGGAGATTTTGGTGTTCAATGGCAAGAAGCTCTGGAGGCATTTCAATGAGTGGAACGTGTAGTGCACTTTGCGACTAACTTCAGCAACGTGAGCAGTCCAAGATAAATAGGAATCCATTGTCACCCCCAGGTTTTTAGCCTTAATTGCGTAATCAATCTGAACTCCGTTCAGCCTGAGCGGAGACAGCGACGCAACATCGAGCCTATTCCGCATATACCTGCCGCCAATGATCAAGGCCTGAGATTTCCTAGGATTGATCTGCAGTCCAAAGGACCGCGACCACTCACTAATCAAATCCAGATCCCTGTTCATGGCAGACACGGCGGCTTCTGCGTCTTCCCTTAAGAAATGATGGTAAAGCTGCAGGTCGTCTGCATAGAGATGGAAGAAGGAAGAAATGACTTTGGTGACAGAGTTAATGAAAATAGAGAAGAGAAGAGGAGAGAGAACGCCACCCTGCGGCACACCCACGCTAAGAGGGCACCAATCAGAGGAAGACTCATCAAGACGAACACACTGCGAGCGGCCTTTAAGATAGGAGTCAAACCAACCAATAGAGGAAGAGGAGAAATTGAGAGATTTAAGGATTAACGTTGATGAATGAGATTGACCACCTCTACGTATCAATGAGAAGCCACAAACACAACTTCACAAAGACTCTTTGATAATCTGCATGAGTTTTTTGATCAAAAATAATATTGGTTAGAACCTAATTTCTTAAAATACTATTGCATATCCGACTTGGGTAGACTGTTGAAACCATAAATGTAATGTTTATTAATAAGAACTTATGTACACAGTTACGCAATAAATATATCTTTATCTTTATCTCTGTCTAACTTATACCATCATCAGGCTACAGCAATCCATTGCATTGCTCAATTCTCATCGAGTCGCTTGCCAGCCTTCGAAGGTCGTCGCGAGACCCTCCTCTGTCCTACCTTACACCTGTTGATTTGCAGCCTCTACTCAAAGATACATCTACCTCAACGGTATTCGGTTCTATATCTAATAAGGATTGCCAACTTTAGCTTGCGAATTCTGTGACCTACCTTTGGCTCTCTGCCAGATCAAATATTTCATTAAACTTGCTCTTTTTTAAGAGCTTCCAATCAATAATAAAATAGTCCAATGGTAAAAAATAGGCACACTGTGCCAGAAAACCGCGAAGCAGCTGAAGTTATGCCTACATTCACAAGTTTTGTCTCTGTCAAATATTTACTCCATGTTTTACAAAGCTGTGATTTCCACATGCGTAGGTATCTAATAATGTATGAGGTGGCACGCCTCATCGTCGGCAATTGCAGGCTCTAGGCCGTCATTAGAACGTAAACACTCATATTTAAATAAATATCCCCAGACGATTATGTGGCGGGTAGGTTACCGCGGATATTGTGGGGTTGCCAGCATTGAAAATGTTACCGGAGAAATAACTTTTCTTTCTTATCTCAGTACTTGCAAAAACTGAATCCTATTAAAATATTGCTTAGAATTTGCATATCAAAATAATCTTTTAATTAGACTTACTTAACCGATTACGATATAAAAGCGATTTGTAGAAGTGATGTATTTGCCAGTAAATTCAAACTATGCCCCGATCGATTTTTTGACTAACGAAAATTAACTTTAAAATATTTCCATCCCTTTTTGAATCTAGCAACACAATTCAGCACTTACGAGCGATTAAGTGTTACATACAACACATCGCTTGCAGCTACTGTCATGCATCATTTTCTGTCATTATCAATTACCCCGCGAACGATCGCGTCACCGCAATATGGGCTGGGAAATGTTCGCGGCGTGTGGTGTTGCCAGACACGTTTTGTAATTACCCATTATGCCAGTAAAAATCTTTTATTATTTGCGGTTTTATGAGTGTATTGTTTTATGGGCTTTTAAGACAGATGGAGAAAAGAAAGCCTTTCTTTAAGAGTAATATTTTTGTGTTTAATTTTAACTTATTGTTTTTGTTTTCGGATTATTGTATTGTAGTAGAATATTTCTTTTGTACATCATGTAACTATAAACCTATGGAACCTATTCTTTCTGAACCCAACACACAAGAGTCATCATTTTATTACTACAGCATGTAATTTACTGAATTTCACGTCCTATTTGATTCGATGTTTTCATAAACATTACCTTTTCAATCAAAAGATTCTTCAGATAAATAACCCATACGCTTTCAACTTTTACGACAGGAAGACCAACTCCGCCTTCCATAGCTAAACCATAATAAAAAATAAACACTAATACTTTTAACTTGACACATGTTTTCATCAAAGAGTATTCTTATAAACTACGCTAATTTTATTTTTACTAAAGATTGTAGAGACGCTTTACAGACTCAATTAGATAACTTTAGGGGGCTATATAAAAGGGTTATAAATCAGCGAGGGTCGAACGCGATATTTTAGGCTCTTTGCATACGATAGGGCTGCTGCGACAGATGTTGCGACAAGAAAAACTCAATTTATTTTTAAGTGTTTTTTAAATGTTAAACGATGAATGTATTTGGATTACGGTTGGTCAATGGTCAATTAAGAAGTCAATTTAGAAAGCTAGTTTTATCAAAGAATTTGTGATAGGTATCTGAATATTGTAAGATCTTTTGAAGGCAACTGAACTGAGGTTCCTCATTTTTTTTTTAATTGGTGTATTCGACTTACATTCAAATTGTCAACTAAGTAGGTGTCTGTGGTGGTATTTCGTTGACGTCTCCGAGTGTGGTAGTTACTGCAGTTAGATTGGGTTTCAACCTGAAACAAAGTACGCATAGATCTTTTAAACTACGCAACGGATTTTAATGCAGTTTTCAGTAATAGATAGAGTGATACAAGAGGAAGGTTATATCTGTATTGCACACGTGCGAAGCCGGGGCGGGTCGCTAATTAGAAATAAATATACAAAAACCTGCGACTAATTAAACGCAAAACCACAGCCCGCCTATCTCTGATAGCAGCGACCGGACCGGCGCGCGGCGCGGCGGCGGCGGTGCGCGTCCGGCAAGCGCGCCGTGCGCACGGCTCGAGGCGGGATCTCGTTAGCATGCGTATGCGACATTTCACGTGAACTAATTGCGAGCATTTAGTCATCTTGATAAACCGCCCGGCTGCCCTACACGCATCGAGATGGTGTAGATTATACTGTTTGTAATTTGTGCAGACGCGTTCGGCTGCTTTAAGTTGAAAATAAGTAACTCGATTTTTGTTCATTTTGCTAGAGAGCGTATTGTATGGTTTTGAGAAAGTTTTAGAAGTGGCGTTGAACCTGGAAAGAATGGACAACACCACCAAGGACGAGACAGTCTAGGTTAGCTATAAAATAAATCATAAAATAAAGTTTCCTTTCCCATTTCAACAGGAGACCTGCGGCCTTGAATTCAGCTGAATTTCAACTGGCGAAAACAATTTCTTGAAATATATTCTCATGAATAACTCTGTAACTAAGTATACTTAAAACTTATTGATGATATTTTAGCGCAAATATTTGCGCTAAAATTTTAGATTTTTTTTTTTTTTTTTCTAAGATTTCGGTCTATATAGACCGAAATCTTCAAAAATTGAGTTGGGTGATTGCAATTTAGAGCAGACGCGTTGTTTGTGAGCAAAAATAATTACAAATAAGTGAGAAAGGTTAAAGGAGCAGGGGGAAATAATGTATCTTGATTGTAAGTGTATTAATTGCACGGAAGCTCGTGATTGAAATATTTTGATACGACTTTTAAAAGGTGATATAAGTCGCTCTGTAATGTTTTTAATTACCTACGATTCATTTATTCGCCGGGAAATTGTCACTTTATTCATCACTCATATACATATACAAATATTATATAGAGGTAAAACTTGTTTGTAAGTTTGTACGTAGGGGGTAATCTCCGGGACTAATGATCTAATTCTAAAAAATATTTTACTGGCAGAAAGATACATTATTCTCGCTCGGCTGATATGGCCAATAGCATCACAATTTTAACGGACGAAGTTGCGAGCGAAGTACTAGTTTTTAATAAAATAAAGACTGCTAGTAACGCTCAGTGAGCTTCCATTAAATTCATGACTAGTTTTAGCTCTCAACTTTGTCCGCGTTACGCATTACCAGTCCGAAATAGTCCTAGCTTTCCAACAGTAAGAGAATTTTGGAAATCGTGTGAGTTATTTTAAAGACTATCCTACATTCAAACTTCGTGAAACTTCGTAGTTCTCCCTCATTTTTTTTCATTATTTCAAAAATACTTATTTGCACCTACCATTTCTTTCAAACCCACAATCAATGTCTTGAAAGCACTTATCTCGGCAGGTTCATGCCTATCTCATGCTCTGTTCACACATAATCTCTGGCATAGTATCTCTCCCATCGATTTCCTTCCATTAGCATTCTAAACACTCTCCCTAGCCAACTTGAATGATAATTGAAACACGGCACTAAACATTCTCAAGCAATACCTGGAGTAGTATGTAAAATGGAGAATTAATAAAATGCGTTGGTTTTTGCGGCGTGCCATTTTAAAACTAATGGTGCTGGTGGTTTGTCAATCCCTCCAAGTAAAATACTGGTATTACAGCTCCAAAAAGGCAAGGCAGATGACGATGGTGGTGGTGTTTTGTACTTGTCGTTTTACCTATATTGTATATCAGACTGGCGTCGTGAAAATTTATCATTAAATCCAAGTAAAGTTATGTTTAAATATCCAATAAATACATTTTGCATGACTGAATAACGAGTTTACTCAGTGTGCACACTAGATATAATTTTGTGATTCGTAAAAGAACTGATTTGTTTTGCATAAAAATAACTTCAGCAGACTTTTGACAACTTTTACTATAATAAGTCTATATAATTACGAGAGTGTGCTATCATTCATTTCATTTTCCCATAGTGATTAGTCTGTCGCAAGACATCCTTGACTCTGGTTTGATTACAGACTTTTTTGATTCTACAAATTAAGCACTTCATTTGTTTTATACTCCGTGTTCGCAAGTATTAACCAAGTATACAAATATTTTTATTACTCTGTCTTCTTGCTGATTATACGTTAATTTATACACGTTTCAGAATTAATTAATGAACGCAAAATATCTTTAGTTTGAATTGTATTTGCATTCAAGTGATTATCTCAGTTAATTGTTGCGATTAACTTAGAGATGTTTGGTTTATTGAGTTATTGTTTATTTGTTAGAATAAAAACGTATTTAAATTTTAAATATATTTCAACAGAATAAGCCAATATGTTTTGTATAGAAACGATATGCAAGCAAAGAATATTTATATACTTATCTTACAACATTATACAGGGTGTAAACAACCTCATCACGAAGCCGTCAACCAAGCATTCAGTACATAAAACTAAGTAACTTTACGCAAAAATTATTGCTGGGAAATAACTTTTTTTTTGCTTGAAAAATCATGTTTTGTGGTAGAATTCAATGTAACGCACTCAAAACATTGTGCTGATGGATGGATTAAATAGTACGGTAGTCGTGGAGGTGTTAAAAGTAAAAATCTTACATTAAAAACTTGTATTTAAAAAAAAACTTGCCAAAAAAGTTGGAACTTTGACCCCCAATATCTCCGTAACTAGAAGGTTTCCAGGTATGGTGAGAACAAAAAAATTATCGCAACGACGGGGAGAACAAGTGCTTTTCGGCTTCGTTAAGAGGTTTTTTACACCCTTTATATTTCAACAGAATAAGCCAATATATAAACCATATATATTTTGTATAGAAACGATATGCAAGCAAAGAATATTTTCTTACAATGTGTGCCATAGAATATGCTTTTCCCTCGTGCAAAGTCGCGAGTAGAAAATATAATCCAGTAAAACAAAAACAAACGTTACCTTACCTTGTTAAGTCACATACAATGCACCTTCATGCGAGCCTCAGCAAATTCTTCTCCTTTATATGGCATTCTTAATTCCGTTCCCACAACTAGGGAGCAATTTTCCATTCATACACAGCACTTTAATTGTTGGTGACATTAAAAATGAGATTTATTTATAACAAGCTGTGCCCGAGGTTTTTCCGAAATAAAGTACCTATGTTTTTCTCAGAGGAAGGTGCATTCTGAAAGTTCGCAACATCGCACATAAACTTAACTGTCCAAGATGACTGAAGTGAATTCTTTAAATGTTACTGAATGACTACGGAATATGACTACAACATTGATTTATAAATTATAATTAATATATTAACACTGAATATTTAGTTTTAAGTGCACAAACACTTGGAAATCTCCTTAATGCTTTTTATGCCTAAAAATGTTACAACACCTAATCCAGTATTATTATTGCAATACAACGACAAATAAGTAGTGCATGATGTACTTAACTGTGGTTGGGTAGTATTGCCGTTATTATAAAACCCGCCAGCATAGCTATTCACAACGCTCCGATTCGATTTTCGATTCGGAAAGTCGTATGTCTATCTCGCTCGATTTCGTAATGTCAAAAAAAAGATAGACATACGACTTTCCGAATCGAAAATCGAATCGAACCGTTGTGAATAAGGGGCCAGATTTCATTTATATATATTTTTACATATTATTTATTAGTGTTATATGCAATCTGAAGTAGCAGGAAGTTCGTAAGTAGCACCCAGTCATTCATTTTTCATTATCTACGAGATTACCATTCTATGTCATTTCTTTTAAAGGAATGTCAGTGGCGGACCCTAAGGGTGGACCATTGGAAAGTCATAATGACGCCATCATATTAGTAGATTACCAAAGTTGTCAAAATCAACAAATAAGAAATCAATGATAGACCATTCTGACACTATTGTAATAGCAGACTTGAGGCCCTGGTGTGTACCTCTATTGGATGTTTCTCATATCTTTGAAGCAGTGTATTCAATTGTTGGTGAGCCAAATAAATAAAATGAAATAAAATACCAAGTCAATATTTAAGTGTAACACGGAGCGATATTTCATTCAGTAATTTTTAATAAACAATAAAAACACTTGCACTGCAAAAATACACACGAACATAGAACCCTGCTTTTAAGAAGTCGGTTAAAAATGTTTGACATGGTATTCGAAATTCGTTTAAATGACCAACACCCATTGGATTGTAACCACGGTTACTGAATTAAACAATATTCAATGAGATATCACAGTTTTAAAGTAAACATCGCAGCAAAATAATGTTCAAGTAGTTCATACCGCGTGCGCATTTTCGCTCTCTCTCTCTCTTATTGTGACGCAGACGAAGTTGCGCCCGCGGGAGACGCCCCGGGCGTCGGGGGCCACGTGGTGGCTTCCGGCCACCGTAGGCCCGGGCCTGTGGACGAGGAGCTATGGGCTAGCTCGCCGTCCGTCCGTCTCATGACGACAGGTCGTGTCGACGGCGCGTTCGTGTTCGTGCTCAAAGAGAGTCAGCAATAGGGAAAGGGTCCGCAAGGGCCGAAGCCTGCCGGGGCTGCGGGACTATTCGAAAGAGATACCGTGGCCCCGGAACACAAAGGGCGATGAAGGAACATGGATGGGTTTTAGTCAGTAAAAGTCTGACACTCCCTCCTGCTCCGCCCAGAGCGGGAGAAGTCATTTGATGATTTCCCATCCTAAAAAAAAAAAAAAAGACGAAGTTGCGGGTCAGTTAGTTAAACAATATATTTTACATCTAAGAAAGTGAGTGAAAACTCTTGAACACCATGATTCGTGTAAGGTAAGCAATTGTCCAAGTATATAGCAAAAGTAATATTTTCTTAATTATTGTTTTTCCTTACATTGTTTTTACGGTTTGACCAACTAACATCGGTAAGAATTACGAGTCATTATTGAAAATAGGAACCGGTCACTAACGAAGTAAAAAATAATCAAATGTACGGCCTTCTCGGAGTCAATTAGATAGTTATTCGTCAGTGCACGACGAATGCCAGCCTCTGATTCATTACCTCTGCTCACATAGCTAGCGTGCCGGCGTGATTATACGTGGGGATGTGTGTATTGGATGCTGTGCTATAAAACTGATCGTTTTGTTTACTGGTTAATGGGGATTTTTTAAGTTTTACTGGGGCTTGGGAAAATATTAATTCTACATGTGACCATTTTTCTCTCGTTTATTGAAAGTTTGAAGACTCTACAGTATGCAAACTCTGACACTTATAAATGTTGTAATCAACATTAACAACCACCAAGTTTATTAACTGACTTCCAAAAAGAGGAGGTTTTATTTTATTATAAGTTATTGGATTACAATTCAAATTGTAGTAAGCTTCATGTTTCCTTCATGATCATTGTTTAATGTCTATGTATGAATTTTAAACTAGCTGCGGACACCGACAGATACTTTTTTTTTTTTTCGGTTGGTAAATCATCAAATGACTCCTCCCGCTCTGGGCGGAGTAGGAGGGAGTGTCAGACTTTTACTGACTAAAACCCATCCATGTTCCTTCATCGCTCTTTGTGTTCTGGGGCCACGGTATCTCTTTCGAATTGTCCCGCAGCCTCGGCAGGCTTCGGCCCTTGCGGACCCCTCCTTATTGCTGACTCTGTTTGAGGCGCGCGTGGAACACGAACGCGCCGTCGACAAGGCCTGTCGTCATGAGACGGACGGACGGCGAGCTAGCCCTTGGCTCCCCGTCCACAGGCCCGACCGACAGATACTTCAGTAAGCATTTATATGGCGGTGTGTGTATGGTGGTGGTATATGGTGGTATGCTACAGATTGGCCGTACCGGTGACCTTAATGATGATTAAAATGGCCCGCCTGCCCAAAATTATTGAAGTTATAAGAAAAGCAGCTGGTTGGGTCACAAATTCCTCAACTTATGCTTATTTTTATTATGAGACCTTTAGTTAGTGATTCTAATGTTTTTGCACAAGCAGTGTGTTCTATAGTCAGAGTGTGTGTAGAGAACACCCTGCTTGTTATTGTTGGTTGATTCAATTTAATGTCAATGGTAACTGTCTGATTAAAGTATTTAAGCTCTAAAGAAGATTACTATGACACTGGTTGATACTAGAGTTAGAGAAGATTTATGTTATGTTACCTTTTATAAGTACATATAAATAAATGTGTTATTAGTACCTAAGACCATCATTGTTCAATGATTAAAAGATGTTGATTATATTACCAAACTAAAAACATTTATCAACAGCTATCAATATCATTCTTAATTAAAAAATAAGTTTTCCAATGAAACACTTACATCGGGGCTTCTCATCAACAAAAACAATACAACATCAAATTGACGAACTCAAATCAACATTCTATTAGAGACCAGGACACAGCGTAATTTGTCAGTCGCATATCGATTATATCGATTCTAGAATCGAGAGATTTATCATGTTAATCGATCTAATTTCATCAGTTCGCCCGGTGAGCGATGGCCTGCGCTGTGGGAACGCCTGCGCAGTGCCAGTCATGCCATAGAATAGTTGTCCTATCGATTTGTAGATGAGACAAATGAATACAGTGATTTATTGTAAGTAACAGGACAAATTGTTGATAGATGCGGAGTGATTTATTAATGACTATTGTATACGGTCAATTAATTCACTTGAGAAGAGTTAATTGGTACGATATTTACACCATGTCATATTAAGTAGATTTATTTATTTACCCTGTTATGTTTTCCTAGTCACGATTTGCACCAACCGATTATTTCTGACTCGTGTTTGTTAGTTTTTTAGGTGTAATATAATATGAAAAATATCTGAGTAGGTACTAATTCCTCTTGAGCAAAATATTCTGTAAAATAAGAAAAGGGCGCGTTGTCGCATTAAAATTATTTTGGTAAGAAGAATATCGAATCAAGCTTTGTTTCTCTTTCGTTTATTTTTTTTGAAAATAGAATCCCTCCGACCTTTAGGAAGCTCTGCTATCGTAGGCAAAAAAGGTTACCCAATTTTCAGTAACCATCTATGTTTAATATAACTATTGCGACCACCAGCGTTCAATCCGCGCAGACATGAGAATATTTGGACTATGGTTTAATTACCACCCATTGTGGTCAGGACCCAATTCATTGGCCCATTGTGTGTGCACCTATTGCAGTCCATTATTGTTTGATCAGAACCTACTAATGGATAGATCATTACTTTGGGTCAATGGACTTTGGTGTTGGATGGCCTTCGATTGAGGCGGATTTGCGAGCTACGAAGTGTAGCATGCGACAGCGTGGCGACTGGTCTTGTTTTGAGGTCGTAGGTTCGACTCCTAGTTCGGGCACAGTAATAGTATTGGATGTTTCCATCTGGGATTTCTCGGGAGTACCTACCCTACCTAACTACCCTTGGTGGCAAGTACTGTGGCAAGTATCTAGAGGCAGCCACCTACCCAACCTTTTGGGGATTATAGGAATTATGTTATGTAATGAAGCGTAGTAATCAAAAATGGTTTGGTGTTGATGGTTCAAATTCAATTGCGAATATGTGTGGTGTACGCTGTGGGAGTGCTCCGATTTCAATATGTGACTGTAGTCATCGTTAAATCAGTAAATGAATGATCAACGATCGGAATATTGTACGGGTGATGTTGCTTACTACTTCGATCTCATGAGCATGGACATTTGTTTCCGAGTCATGGATGTTATATATAATAAGTATGTATTTACAAACAAAAAGTATTTATGTAGTATATCAACTATCTGGTGTCCACGACACAAGCCTCGTTGCTTAGTGTGGCACTCGATGGCGCTGCGTGTAATGTCCAGCGATATTTATTTATTTTATTTATTTAAAGGTCTTGTCTGGTCAAAATTCAAGATTTTAATCGTTTCTATCCAGGTAAGTACTAATATAGTTTAATGACAACAGAAATTAAGTAGTAAGAGCAATATGGGGAACCCCCCAGGTCAGGTCAGGTATTCATACTAATCCGAACTTTATCTGTCCGATAGCTTTTCGGATTTTGATGAGGCACACGGGTAGCCCCGAACCTGATTTGTACCTAAGACTCGTTTAATCTCTGCAGTATGTGGGGGATACCGCAAGCAAAGCATATACTTAGTAATTAATAAAATATTGAGTAGGTACTCTTAGAATCTTTTGAATATTTTGTAGTCATGATTGAGTTTGCTCAACAGCTAAAAGATTTTAGTCTACATCCACAATTTCTCAGTAAACTCCTCAACGACCACAGTTCGATGCCTGAGCAGATAACGGGGAGTGAACATTGAAGAGCATTTCAATTGATCGGTACACAGACTTAATGGTTCAATGACTAATCAGTTTGTACGTAAATTGTGCAGTTCTTTGTACATTTAGGTACGCTCGGCGACTAATCACGCTATACAAAACAAGTTTATGCGGATCTCTCATTGTATTGGAAATTTATACAATAAAACGAGGCCATTTTATACTGGAAATGTATAGCTTTTAAGTGTTGCCGTGTGTATATATTTTCTGTGAATTTGATTAATTCTGTGAATTTCTGAAATGTTTGTAGAAAGTTCAAGTAGAATTGCTTTATTTTTCTTATATTGCTTTGGCTAGCTTTTGACCTCTTTGTCAACAGTTGTGTAAGTTTACTTTTGGGTGACTGATTAGATAAGTAATAACTTAACTGAGTTAGAAGAGCTCGTGGCTAAATAATAACAGCCGCTCGGGTTAAGCCGCACTTATCTAGGTTGGTCCGCGGATGGATGACCCATTACTTAAGTAGGTACGTAAAGAGGTTAGTCCCGGCTGTCATTTGTAGATCTTTGACAGTCGTTACAGTTAGTCAGTGGCCTGAAAGTCTGACAACTAGTCTTACCAAGGGGTATCGCATTACCCAGTACTAACTGGGTTGTGGAGGTCAGATATGCAGTCGCTCCATGTAAAATACTGGTATTCAGCTGCATCCGTTTAGATTGGAAGCCGACCCCAACATAGTTGGGAAAAGGCGAGGCAGATGATGAACTTGACTACATGACAACCTGAGTCTTGAAGTCTCATCATCATCATTCTCAATTTATTTTGGATCGGCGCAACATGTCTTTCTGTTCCATATACATATTTCGCCATTATTCGTCACATCTTGAGTCACCCCCTTTCTTACTATCTTATCTTTCACCCAGTCTTCACATAATACTTAATGAAACGAAAAGGCAAGGAGTTTCACTCCACATAGGTGGGAACCTCATTCCAATATTTAGCAAAAAACAAATGCACATCAAAATAAAGAACAGAAAAATTTAATTTAAAAAATAAAACGTTCTAAAAAAAACAACAAAGTCATCGAGTCGCATTGTTTCGTAGTCTGGTTCCGCTCGCGAATTGTTGAGCGGCGAGAAATTTCAAATTTCGAAACTATGGAATTTCAAATTGAAAAAGCTGGAAATGCGTGGGTGCGGGGTGAGGAGGGCGGTGGGCGTGGTCGAAGCGGGGCCGTCCCTAGTCGGCTGACGCATAGGTGCTATATTGCGACGTCGTTGATAATACCTACTTAGGCTACTTATCAGTTATTTTCAGGCATGCAGAATAAAATAAAATATCAAAGATTAGATGAGTGATAAACGTGATTTGTTCCAGTAGTCATCGAACAGTACCTACTGATTTAATACAGGACTACTAATTTTGTTTTACTGAAGATAAATTCAACCGGTGTCCGACCGAAACAGAATTTTCTGTCGAAACCGAAACCGAATCTTCGGCCCTAGTCCCAGTTTCAGCCGAAACCGAAACTGAAACTAACGCTTCAGTCCGAAACTAACCAATAGTTCAGCCATTCAGGTTTCTTAGAAATCAAAGTGGGAATGTCTTCCTGTTTTGTACACAGTAAATAGAGATAGTACCTATATAAATATTGAGTTACCATAATTGGTTACCACATAACGTAATAAATTCTTTCATAATAAAATTCAAGGCTATTACAGAACCAAATCGCTTCAAAATTACTCATCACATAATTATTATTGACGCATTACGTCAAAAATTAATCAACACATCAGACCCATTTAATTTTTTGTTACACAGAACCCTAAAATTGAAAATTATAGAGAATGATACGCAAATAATTACTTTACGATACGGCGCGTCAAAATCACTTTGTCTCATACGTCAAGCGCATGCGCAGACGACGGAGATATCTTATGGAGTGGTCTACTGATAACCATCTCTTAGCCAGAAAGCAAAGTTACCCTTGTTTACCACTTTGACCCTTACCCTTGTAGCTATAGAAGTGATTTTTACCCTTCGTAACTTTCTTCGTATATTTGTACTCGGTATATTAACGTGTCAATTGCTCCTCCTACCAAGTCGTTATTAATAATCATGTCAATCCGCTTGCCGTGAGAAATATTTTAAATCTAGATGCGTAACCAATAATTTTGACGATGAACATTACGATTATTGAGTAATATCGGTTTGTTGTATAATTAATTTCTTGTGTAATTTTTATATTATTGTGGGAGTTAGCTTAGTCATGCTTTTCTAATGGATTCTTGTTTTTGTTTTGATTTTGACGTTTGTCTGGCTCGTTGGTTTAGTGGTTGCAAGCGGGGCTGCTAAGCATGACGTCCCGGTTTCGATTCCCAGGTTGGGCAAAATGTTATTGCCCGACTGATTCATCATCATCATCATCATCATTTCAGCCGAAAGACGACCACTGCTGGATATAGGCCTCCCCCAAGTGTCGCCACATTGACTGGTCCCGTGCGAATCACATCCAGCGGATTCCCACAACCTTCACCAGGTCATCGGTTCACCTAGTCGGAGGCCTAGCAGGAGTCTAGCACTCAAATACAAGAAAAAAAATGATTTTTATTTAAAGCTGTTCCAGAGAAATAATAAAACATTTACGGGCATTTTTTTTAAACTGTATTTTGCCTTATCTAAACCATAATCACGCATCTAAACTGAGATTTTTGATGTGTGATTATGGTTTAGATATGGCCACGAAATTAAAAAAATATATACATATATGCCCGAGAAAGTTTGATTATTTCTAGGAGCGCATTAAATAAAAATCAATTTTTTTCTTATATTTGAGTGCTAGACTCTTAAAACACTCAAAAATTGTAATAGCCCTCTTAATTGATTAAATAATCACATTAGTAAAGTAGTATGATGAAGTAGAAGTAGGTAGTATGAAAGTAGCTACCACCAATATTAGGTACACCTCTGCTAAACCCTTCTGGGATTCAAGCCGTTATGTATGTTGTCCAGGGTGGAATTTTGTAATGCCACCTGGAGGGAAAGTACTCTTAATACTGCAGATAGAAAATTTTACTCAAAGGAAACATTCCTTTATTTTTAAATAGAAAGCAAAGTGCATTCAAAGATTTTCGAAAATTCTCTTCTCCCACACCCGGGAATCGAACCGGCTAAAATCTGAAAAAATTATACCCTGTACTTTTATTGCATCGATCGTTAGGGTCAATTATAAGGATGAAATCTCTTTAACAAACATGATAAATTAAATGAAAGGAAAACCAGGAAATCTTAAATTAATTTAATTATTTACAAAAAATGGTAAACTATCTAATTAGTTGCTCGAAATGGGCTCCATTCTCTTGGATACACAAATTTAATCTTTTAACGAATTGATTTCTAGTAACCTTTACTAAAGTGTTGTGATGAATATTATAAATCGTATTCTGAACTTCAACTCTCAACTCGTTGTCATTCGCATAAGATTTCATGTAAATTTGATTTTTTACATATCCCCACAAAAAAAATCTAATGGGGTGAGATCTGGCGATCTCGCAGGCCAACTGATTGTGCCGTTTGTACCAATCCAGGTATTAAAATGGTTATTAATGTAGGCAGTAGTGATTCTGCTGTTATGTGCTGGAGCACCATCTTGCTGTAGAATTATTTGGTTTCGCTCTTCCTCGGGGAAACCATTTAACTCGTTTCTTAAGAGATCCAGTATTTCAATATACTTGACAGTGTTTAAATGACCTTCGTACACGAGGACTAACACTACATTATTTCTCATAATTCCGCATCAAACGTTGAAAGAAAATCTTACTTGATTGTTAGTTCCATGAACACGAACAGGATTCACTCGAGACCAATAATGGTAATTGCGGCGATTGTACATACCATTATTGCTGAAGTTGGTTTCGTCAGACCATACAATGTTACTCAAAAAATTAGGGTTTCGGTCAATTTCTCCAAGCATGTTTTCACAAAATTTTAGTCGTCTCTCACGATACCCAATATGCAATTTTTGCACCAACCGACCTTCACGATAGCATTTATGCTTATACTTTTTCAGCACTTTAAGTACGCGAGTGTGGGTTGTTCCTAATTCATCGGCAGCATCTCTACTTGAAGCCTTCGGAAATGATTCAAAGTATGTTTAAACATCTAGTTCAAAATCGAAATAGTTTTGCTGAATAGTTTGCCGTCTCTTCTTGAAACCAACCGTATTCTTTAAAATTTCTACCATTCTTTTCAATACGAACCGAGTTGGTGCCTGTCGGCCTTGATATCTCTCTCCATACCACCGCAGAGCTAGATTCACGTTTTTGTTATTTAAAAAATAAGCTTCCATTAAATTTAATTAAAACTGTTCTTGAAAAGCCATTTTCACCGTGAGACAAAACGTGAAATGAGTTGTAAAAACAATCAAATGTGAATAACAACTATGACAATCTAATTTTCAAATTTTAATCTAACATTCCATATTTAAATTACCTCATACACGCAGCTACGAGTATGTCGCAAAGGAGTCTGCATTACAAAAGATGGATGTTAGTTAAAGAGCTTTAACTTGACTCATTGAATTTGTAACTTCAGATTTCCTGGTTTTCCTTTCATTTAATTTATCATGTTTGTTAGAAAGATTTCATCCTTATAATTAACTCTAACGATCGATGCAATAAAAGTACAGGGTATAATTTTTTCAGATTTTAGCCGGTTCGATTCCCGGGTGTGGGAGAAGAGAATTTTCGAAAATCTTTGAATGCAGTTTGCTTTCTATTCAAAAATAAAGGAATGTTTCCTTTGAGTAAAATTTTCTATCTGCAGTATTAAGAATACTTTCCCTCCAGGTGGCATTACAAAATTCCACCCTGTATATGGGTTTTAAAAATGAATAAATAAATAAAATTGCTGGACATTACACACAGCGCCATCTAGTGCCACACTAAGCAACGAGGTTTGTGTCGTGGACACCAGATAGTTGATATACTACATAGATAATTTTTTGATTGTAAATACGCACTTATTGTACATATAAACATCCATGACTCGGAAACAAATGTCCATGCTCATCACACAAACATTTGCCCCTACCGGAATTGGAACCCAGGACCCTAAGAACGTAAGGCAGCCTCACTACCGCTGCGCCATTCGGGTTGTCAAAAAAAAAGCCTTGCCCTTGTGTATTTGCAATGATTTTATTTACTATGTAGATAATATCAATTGTGTGTTAATTTGATGTGGTTCTTATACTTCAATTAAAGGTTCTTCGAAGTAACTGAATGAGTTATTTATGGTATGTTTCTATGTAACAAGTGGCTGCTGTATATTTTAGATGTAGGTAGTCACTTGGCCTTTTACTTAGTATTTTAACCGTTTGATTGCCAGTTCAGGAAAGGCTTTATAGGTACCTTCGTGGAAATACAGATCGAAGCTGCGTGCCGAATATATAGAAGATATAGAATGAAGTCGCATTTTCCAAGGTTTTATTTCATCATCATCATAATTCTGCCGAAAGACGTCCACTGATGGACATAGGCCTCCCCCAAGAGTCGCCACATTGACCGGTCCCGTTTATTTGTCTTAATATAAATACTAGCTGACCCCGCAAACATTGTTTTGCCATATAAAAAAATAGCCTACGACCTATTTTCCGAGCTTCCTAATATACACAACAAATTTCATAAAAATCGGTCAAGCCGTTTCGGAATAGCTCGATAACAAACACTGTGACACGAGATTTTTATATATTAGATGTATTTTTACTTAAGGTTCGCTTAAATCCAGAAATAAACCTTTATAATCTTAAGGTGAAAGCGTCAGGGTAGCTCGCGAAATTCAAATTTTCTTAAGTTTTTTGCAATTTGCAGGTGCAAGAATGACTTTATCGGTCAAAGTCATTCCTGCACCTTTATGCGCTTGGAGGGTTGTATTGATGATTTTGATGATTATAATTCTGTAACTACACTACATACGTCTTACAGTCGCGAGGAATATTTTAATCAACATACAACCTAGCACTGGCCTGCAATTTGTAAAAAACTTAAGAAAATTTGAATTTCGCGGGCTGGTTGGAGCATCCCCCTTAACCCAACACAAGTGTTACCAATTACTTACTGGGATGTCTCATTTATAATCTATACATTCCACACCTCATTTAGATGATCAGTCAAAGAAATCGATTGAGTGTGAGTAGCTGCTACTGTGAAATTCCTGATAGACAACCCAAAAAAAAATTGCCCGACCCGGGAATCGAACCCAGGTCCTCATGCTTAGCAGTCAAGCTTGCTACCACTCGACCAACGAGGCAGTCCATAAATGGTTGTATGAATTTAATTTAAATCATCGTACTGACTAATCGCTTACGCAGTCAGTAACCTTTAAGGTAAATGCTCTAGGGTAGCCCGCGAAATTCAAATTTTCTTACGTTTTTTGCAATTCGCAGGTCAGTGTCAGGTTGAAATATGATTCGCGGCTGTAACACGTATAGAATTATAATCATCAATACAACCCTCCAAGCTCTTATAGGTGCAGGAATTACTTTTTCAAAGTCAAAGTCATTCAGTCAGTCAGTCATCATGCCCGGAGCATCCACCTTAATATCACGGATAACGATGTTGAATAAGATTCGCTGAGAGCTACGATGACGTCGATGCTTTAAAATGACGCTTTTCATTTCTGATTGATTCTGAGTCATTGGTTTTACTAGTAATGATTCTGATTTTTGTTCTTGGTAAATACACTTACCTGAAGAAGCAGATGGAATAAACAGACAAGAACGGTAAATGCTTTTAAACTAAAATGATTCTGAGTCATCAATGGGATGAGTCTGAAAATATTTATGAATGTGTTTGTTGGGAAAGATATTATTTTTCATAAGGAACTTTCTTGAACTTTTCATGCAAGGTTCATTGGTTTAGTGTAGGGTTTTACGTGAAAGGCGAGCGAGTGATTCGAGAGTTAGATCCTTTTTTTCATAATTTTTCACTTTTTTTTTTTACAATTTTTTTTAAAATCGGTTCATAAACGACAAAGTTATCTGCGAACAGATAACTTTGTCGTTTATGAACCGATATTGATGATTCTTTTTTTATTTAAAGGAATATGCTCTTGAGGTGGTCCATTTAGGCATTTAAATTTGGTGAAGATCTGATGCTGATCTTCGGAGATAATCTAAATATATATATAAAAGAATAAACTGACTGACTGACTGACTCACCTATCAACGCACAGCCCAAACCGCTGGGTCTACAGATTCCAAATTTGGCAAGGAGGTTCCATATGTGCTCTAGGGGTGCACTAAGAAACGATTTTTCAAAATTCAACCCCTAAGGGGGTTAAACGGGGCTCCAAAGTTTGTATGGGGAAACAAGATTAGTTAGACTATTTTATTCGAAACTTTACAGGAGTGCTCCTATTGATAAATTAGAAAACATTTGTATTTCAGGTTTTTTCAGAATTCAACCCCTAATATGTAGAAATGGGGTGACAAAGTCTGAAAATCAACATGGGTATACCCGATACACTGTGTATCGGGTCGCGTGTATTACAAAAACAATGATTTTAAGATTTAATGTGGCGGACCTGAAATACCATCGTCCGCTGTTGGGGTGCGATGGGGTTGAAATGTCTAAAAATCAATATGGGTGTCGATACCGAGATTATCAGGGGTGCTGATAACGCATATGGCACTTATTTTGAGATCCAGAAGATGGTGATTGTGATGATGATGATTGTGTTTACGATAATAATGATTGTAATTACGATGATGGTGATTATGATGATAATGATAGGATTGATTGATTGATTGTGATAGTGATAGTGATTGTGATTGTGATAGTGATTGTGATAGTGATAGTGATTGTGATTGTGATTGTGATAGTGATTGTGATAGTGATAGTGATTGTGATAGTGATTGTGATAGTGATTGTGATAGTGATTGTGATAGTGATTGTGATAGTGATTGTGATAGTGATTGTGATAGTGATTGTGATAGTGATTGTGATAGTGATTGTGATAGTGATTGTGATAGTGATTGTGATAGTGATTGTGATAGTGATTGTGATAGTGATTGTGATAGTGATTGTGATAGTGATTGTGATAGTGATTGTGATAGTGATTGTGATAGTGATTGTGATAGTGATTGTGATAGTGATTGTGATAGTGATTGTGATAGTGATTGTGATAGTGATTGTGATAGTGATTGTGATAGTGATTGTGATAGTGATTGTGATAGTGATTGTGATAGTGATTGTGATAGTGATTGTGATAGTGATTGTGATAGTGATTGTGATAGTGATTGTGATAGTGATTGTGATAGTGATTGTGATAGTGATTGTGATAGTGATTGTGATAGTGATTGTGATAGTGATTGTGATAGTGATTGTGATAGTGATTGTGATAGTGATTGTGATAGTGATTGTGATAGTGATTGTGATAGTGATTGTGATAGTGATTGTGATAGTGATTGTGATAGTGATTGTGATAGTGATTGTGATAGTGATTGTGATAGTGATTGTGATAGTGATTGTGATAGTGATTGTGATAGTGATTGTGATAGTGATTGTGATAGTGATTGTGATAGTGATTGTGATAGTGATTGTGATAGTGATTGTGATAGTGATTGTGATAGTGATTGTGATAGTGATTGTGATAGTGATTGTGATAGTGATTGTGATAGTGATTGTGATAGTGATTGTGATAGTGATTGTGATAGTGATTGTGATAGTGATTGTGATAGTGATTGTGATAGTGATTGTGATAGTGATTGTGATAGTGATTGTGATAGTGATTGTGATAGTGATTGTGATAGTGATTGTGATAGTGATTGTGATAGTGATTGTGATAGTGATTGTGATAGTGATTGTGATAGTGATTGTGATAGTGATTGTGATAGTGATTGTGATAGTGATTGTGATAGTGATTGTGATAGTGATTGTGATAGTGATTGTGATAGTGATTGTGATAGTGATTGTGATAGTGATTGTGATAGTGATTGTGATAGTGATTGTGATAGTGATTGTGATAGTGATTGTGATAGTGATTGTGATAGTGATTGTGATAGTGATTGTGATAGTGATTGTGATAGTGATTGTGATAGTGATTGTGATAGTGATTGTGATAGTGATTGTGATAGTGATTGTGATAGTGATTGTGATAGTGATTGTGATAGTGATTGTGATAGTGATTGTGATAGTGATTGTGATAGTGATTGTGATAGTGATTGTGATAGTGATTGTGATAGTGATTGTGATAGTGATTGTGATAGTGATTGTGATAGTGATTGTGATAGTGATTGTGATAGTGATTGTGATAGTGATTGTGATAGTGATTGTGATAGTGATTGTGATAGTGATTGTGATAGTGATTGTGATAGTGATTGTGATAGTGATTGTGATAGTGATTGTGATAGTGATTGTGATAGTGATTGTGATAGTGATTGTGATAGTGATTGTGATAGTGATTGTGATAGTGATTGTGATAGTGATTGTGATAGTGATTGTGATAGTGATTGTGATAGTGATTGTGATAGTGATTGTGATAGTGATTGTGATAGTGATTGTGATAGTGATTGTGATAGTGATTGTGATAGTGATTGTGATAGTGATTGTGATAGTGATTGTGATAGTGATTGTGATAGTGATTGTGATAGTGATTGTGATAGTGATTGTGATAGTGATTGTGATAGTGATTGTGATAGTGATTGTGATAGTGATTGTGATAGTGATTGTGATAGTGATTGTGATAGTGATTGTGATAGTTTTTTGCTGAAAAGTTTTTTTTTAGAAGATTGATGCGCAAGGTCGAAGGTCGAAGGTCGTGCGAAAGAGCAGAAAACGACAGGTAATCTATGATATACTCAATGTACCCACATTACAGATAGGTTACCTTCAATTCTGAGCCAAGGATTATTATCTTAGGAGATTTTACTACCATCACCTATAACAAAGCATATTTAGCCTTAGACAAATCGTAAATGTAGAAGCCAGAATATATCCTTGATCTGGTAGTAAATGTGAACAAACTCAATTATTTCCATCAAAGTATGTTTACCTAATCATAACACATAATATAATATCACGCATGTATTCCTCGAAGGTTAGGCAGATGTTTACCTAAGAGTACGCCCATATTACGCCAGTTATGTTTAAGTCCCATGTAATAGGGGCGAGCCTATTGCCATCAACCGGGCACAAATCAAGACACAGAAACCATTGACAACATAACATATCATCACGCGTGTTATCTTCGAAGGGTTAGGCAGAGGTGTACCCATTAGAACACACAGATTTCGTCAGTTGTAATAAGCGGTGGCCCTATTACCATCAATCGGGCACAAATCTAGGCTCCGTGGCTGCTATTGAGGAATTTGTGATGGAAAAACCTAATAACATTTTGCCCGACCCGGGAATCGAACTCATCACCTTATGGTCAGTAGTCGCGCTTGCAACCACTAGACCAGAGGCATATTATGTTTACCTAACCATAACTTCATAACCATTGGAACCATTTACTTCACTCCCAAACTATTGATTCACCACCCGAAAAATATTTTAATCTTTGCAAAAAACACGGGGTTATTTTAGCTTTAAATAAGTATAGGTTTGCTAATATACCTCCATTAGGGTGGGAACTGTATCGAAGATGCTGCGATCACATTCCGATGAAATTGGTAATCAGATAAAGATCTCAGGGACCAACCTATACTTGTGGATGACAATGAGTCTTTGTTCTTTGGATGAGGCACTTGGGACTTAGAATGATGTGTGAAACTTGTTCTTGATGATGTTAAGATTTTGGTTATTAAATGGAGGTCGTCTTTTGTTAACTTTATTAAGGTTTGTTTTGATTGATCAATGGTTTTGTGGATGGATATTGCGTCAATAAAATGAAAGGTGCAATGATCCTTCTTCAAAAAAACGGTGTATAAAACCTCTTAACGAAGCCGATAGGCACTTGTTCTCCCCGTCATTGCGATATTTTTTTTGTTCAACACCATACCCGGGAACCATCTAGTTACGGAGGTATTGGGGGTCAAAGTTCCAACGTTTTGTCATTTTTTTTTAAATACTTACAAGTTTTTAATGAGAGATTTTTACACTTCCACGACCCCCGTACTATTCAATCCATCCACCAGCACAATAGTTTTAGTGCGTTACATTGAGTAACACCACAAAACATGATTTTTCACCCCAAGAAGTCGTTTCCCAGCAATAATTTTTGCGTAAAGTTACTTAGTTTGATGTACAGAATGCTTGGTAGACGGCTTCGTGATGAGGTTGTTTACATCTTGTATATTGATAAGCGCCTAAAAATTTTCTCACAATGAACTAAGTGTATCAAATTTTAATTGTAATTCTAAGATACGCTAACCAACGATTTTTTTCAATTTAAGTGTACTGATCTAAAAGTGTTATGTCTAACAAAACAGTAAAAACTAAAGCATATCCAATAATGTTTGTGTTAGAACAATTATGACACATTACCAGAACGTAGAAATCAATTGATCATCCATAGCTATATCTAAGAGTTGCTGGGGAGTTGGTTGCGTTACTCAATTCTTCTTTTATTTATTTAAACTTCATGTAAGTACAAGAGTGGTACATAGGCGGTCTTTTCAGCTAAAACCCTAGGAAAAATTGGTTCATCATTGGTGTCGATTCTGTTGTGCACAAACTAAACTTAATTTAGGCTATTGCTACCTCGTTCTCTCTAATAAAACGAGAAAGAGACGGACGTAATTTAGAGCTGTCAAATTTAATTGGAACTAATATTTCCATACAAATAAGGGTGCACGTAAAAACATGTCGACTAAAAACACGGTGAAGTGCAAGGCATAAACTAGTTTGACATCTTTAACTTACTTCATAGCTATAGCCGTCCTTTTCTCGCACTGACTTTTAGTAAAAGATAGCAATAGCCTAAATTAAATTTATTTTGTGCACAACAGAATCGACACCATTGATCATTTACCAAATGATGACAGAATGAACCAGCTTTCATTTTAATTCCATCAGACCCAAAGTAACTCATCCAAATCCCCGTAACTTCGAGTGCAAGCGCAGTCAGAAATGACGACGCCCGCTTGATTAAAGGCCACGCCGAGTAATTTGCACCCAAAATTAATTAATTTAACATCGTTCTATGTCGGGAGCATTTCGATGCGCTTGCGATGCTATGCTGCTCGCTCGCTGGGTAAGCGTGGAAGTTAACTAAGATTTTCACAAGAAATTAGGTCGTGAATTTGATCTAGTTTTCTCTCATTAATCTGCTAGATGGAACATAAATTGGCGCCTTAATTTCACGATAATTTTGTCTTAAAATTTCCCTCGATAGGAGCTATCAATAAACTATTAACCTGACACAAATCTACGGTTACTTCGTATTTCTAAAGGAACACCCCAAAGACTTTAAAATATTTCCGAACGATAGACGGGACAAGACAAAGAAAACCGTAATCCAATACTTGTTACTACTTAGTAACAAGTCGCTTTGCCTAGTGTCATAAGGGCGCTGCATTGGTGTGGCAAATAGAAAAATGTTCGGGACCAAAAATTTTGTAATGTCCGCTCTTATAAATCTTTGTAAAACCAAAAATAACTTTGCCCGGAGCTCGAATCAGGACGTCGGATCCTGTCCTGTCATAGAGCGTATACACGTAGAACGCTGGCTACCGGAGCCGTAAAACCTGGCTCCAGGTTCTTTTGTTTTTAAGCATCGCTATTTCGTGTTCCCCCATTAATAACGTGTCTAATTATACATATGTTACGGCTAATAGCCGAAGTAATAAGTAAATATAATCTAGTCAATCGGGAAACGCAAGATAAGAATCTCGAAACAAAACCAAAATGCTCAACTGAGCTGAAAACCTAGTTCTAGCCGATGATAAATAGGGTACACCTAAGTTTAACCACCGGTGTGCGGCTGCACCTAGTTCTAGCCGCTATGGAGAAGGCTTAACCTAGTTCTAATCGAAGATAAGAGGATAGGTAAGTACATCTAAGTTTAACCGCACGTGGCCGGCTGCACCTAGTTGTAGCTGGCTAAAAGTAGGTGTAGCCGCACTTCGGCTATTAATAATATCATCTGGGCTGGCAGTCTCGACAGAGTTAACGACATTATCGTTAACTTTCGATCGCTAAAATAACAATGAAAAAAACAGTTGCAATAACGATGCTCTGGAGTAACGCAAGTCTTTACATCCAAGATGCGTTTCTCGCAAGCATCATTAGTTCAACTGAATTTGTTCGTTAGTAATCGGCGATCGAAAGTTAGCGATAATGTCGTTAACTATGTCGAGACTGCAGGCCCTGGGAGTCTTATCGAACTAGGTTCAGTGTCGTGGGCACTCTAACTATAAGCGCCGACAATTTCTGACAGCCAGCTTTAGGGTAGTTCAAACTTCCTAGACTTTGATAAGTTAATAGGTTAGTTGCATGGGTATGTGACTGACATTACCAAGAAATAAGAAATGCCAAGAGAGGGCAGTAAACGATGGGTAAATACATTATTCTGAAGACTATATCATGATCAGGAAAATAACCACAACAAGCAGTAGTAATTCATTCAGCAGATACTTACTCATCAATTGAAATTACTATAGTAGAAGAAAGCCATCCAATAGAAGGTAGAGGAAAATTAACAGAATATTTCTATTGATTTTGAACACGTTTAAGTAGTTTCAGTCAATCAGATGGGCGAGATTTGTAATAAAATAGAAGAATTTAAATTTCAGGCAATACCAGTCACAATTCCTTCTCTTAGATGTAGAGGTTATTCATTTGAACATATTCATTAGGTACCATCGTAGTTCTCCGATAGAGTAATCAAGAAATAAAAATGAAAGTTTATTCGAAAACTTTAGACTAGTTTAACTCATTGAATTAGACATCAAAGTGCTTCAGAATCTTCAAACTGATCCGAAATCTGTGTGATGCTTCGTTGTATCACTGGAGAGCAATGTTATAATTCTACTGGCATGTTCTAGTAACGATGAAATCTAGCTCCATTTATTAATTTTATCACTTGACACCTCATTCACGTGCTACTTATCAGGCACTAAACCTACACGATTTACTTTCAAAATCACATAAATGTCAGCCGGAGTCGGGGTCTTCTGTTTCGTGTAAAGTGCATTGATAATAATCTGAGCCATTCTCAGGTGTTGAGGGGGATGGAGATAGGATTTTGTACGCGTGTGAATGAGACGCGTGGTCTTGAATAGAAACATCAAAATTTTACAGCGTTTTTATTGCGCTCGCGTTGATCCGAGTGTTTACATGTTAGCGTCCGGTTCGCTTTCGGCGTTGGCCAGAAGGTGGCATGCTCCGAATATTGAGGTAAAACCACTTTTTTCGAGTAATCTATGCATGTTTGGTATAATTAGATGATGAGATTAAAACATTAATTGTCGTGTCAAAATTAAATTAAAGTAAAGTAAAGCAATTACAAAGAAAACGATGATAGCTACAAAAGTTTATAACTGTGTCGCAGCTATCAACGCCCATTTATACAAAAAAACAATTGTCCCAGACTTAAACTATAAATACAATACAACCAACATTGGGGTAAACTTTCGTAAAGGGGGGGGGGGGGGTGGAAGTGTGTGTGTGTGATGTGTGTGTGTGTGATGTGTGTGTGTGTGATGTGTGTGTGTGCTTGTGTGGAGTGTGGGGTGTATGAGTGTTGTGAAATTTGAGCTAACATTTATGAATCATTTTTATTGAAAATTAAAATGTTTTGCAAACTTTCTTTTTTGTAGAGCTACACCCAGGGTGGCCCCAAAAACGTCAAACCGAGCCAAATTCATTAAAACGAACAACAAAAGGCAGATAAAAATTAAAATCCAAATAAAGTTATGAATTTATCACTAAGCTGTCCTTTAATCCCATAAAGTAAAGTTAGGGGGAAATAAATTAAATTGTTAATGCCTGTAAAATATTGAGCAAACACGGGCCAGTGTTAGGGCGTGACGAATTCGGCATGCAAGCGACGACAGTGTGAGAAAAGGTGGTACGAACCCAACTGTCATACTTTTTTTTTCTTCATCTTTGGGCATAAAGTTGTTACAATATACAGTCATCTGACTGTATATCTCATCTTAATTTTCATTTAATAAGCAATAATAATTGTAAAAATTTTAAAGGAAGGAATTAAAAAAAAGTTTGCGTCTAAAAACATATTCAGTAGAAAAGGCATGTTTTAATCACAAAGAAAAGTTTTTTTTTTAAATTAATGAAGCTACAGCAGGTGGCGTTCTGTAGTTTCTGCTTAACCCCATCGAAAAATGTGCGTTATGGTACACGTACTACATAAAGGATGCGCGCGCATACTTTTCCTTGCACTCGACTATTTCGCGCTCCAAGGTCGAGCACTGCTGGTGTAGTGGTATCATGCAAGATTCCCATTCTTGCGACCCGGGTTCGATTCCCGGGCAGTGCACGCAGCTTTTTGTAATTGATTTTACAGTTTTTTATTTTTCTGTAAAATTTTTTGGATTTTTTCTTTATTTTTTTTTTTTTAAATTATGTCCATCTTTAATCGGATACAATAAATTCATGTTATTGCCTATGCATTTGTACTATTGTTTTTCTTACGATTTGTGCACAAAAACTTCAAAACAAATTAATTACTCTTTTATAATATATCTCAAAACATCTCCAACTTTTAATTTATAAAAATAACCCTAAAATACCAAACATTCCTCACCACTCAGATGCGGTAGGTTGACATGGGAATCGCCTTCGTCTGAGCGCTAAAATTCTCATGCAAAAATATGCCTGTAAGCATTTCATGGGAATGAAGCAAATTAACTGTAGGTATTCCTCATGATATTTCGTCATGGTATTTCTGAGTCATCATGGTCTGGTCCATCCAGTCCATCCAGTATAATTGGATGCACCTGATTTCAAGTATGTTATATGGAGCAAGTGCCTATCTGAGCTCCAAAACTACTACTACTACTTACTGTTTATCAAGTTCCTAGCATTTTCCCAACTATATTGGGGTCGGCTTCTAGTATAGTATTTTAAACGGAGCGACAACCTATCTGACTTCCACAACCCAGTTACTGAGTATCACGATATCCCTTGGTAAGACTGGTCAGACTCGGGCTTCTGAATGCTCGCAACACCTGTCAAAGATCTACAAACGACAACCGGTAGCAACGGCTTAACGTGGTTTTCTGGAG
This sequence comes from Xestia rhomboidea, assembly GCA_963853795.1. Taxonomy (NCBI): domain Eukaryota; kingdom Metazoa; phylum Arthropoda; class Insecta; order Lepidoptera; family Noctuidae; genus Xestia; species Xestia rhomboidea. The sequence continues at coordinate 5,874,106 of OY970764.1, read as the reverse complement.
CACAGAGGGAATTCGCTGTGTAATGGATGGTCACCCATCTTCAGATCGACCACGGCAAGCGTTGCTTAACCTTGAAGATCGACTCAGGTGGCTGTATATCTTAGCCAAATCCCCTCTCACGGTATTTCTGAGTCATTAATCGAATCGCTAGACGGAAATGAGTCAAAATGATTGACAGTGTCTCGATTTGTGCTCCAATTTTAATTTCTTAGAATTTAATTTTTTGCTCGTCTCTGTAGGTGTGAACGTCTGTAACGTGTTCAGTATAATTTATGGTTTCTTGTAAAGGTTTTTTTTCTGTCATCATTTCATCATCAAATCATTTTGTTGAGTCTTGAACATGGTCATCGGTAATTCATAGAACGGACGGTCTTTCAATAGTGTAGTAAGAACCGCAAACGTTAGACACTATTCATTGTTTACCGCGAAAACCAAGATTACCTACAGTAGGATGCAATGGACATAGCAACCAGAAGTTAGGAAAAGGATACTATAAAAGTGCTTATCCTTCATCAAATATAAACGAAAAAAAATGTCTTGTGAAAATGAAAGCTCATTTTCACTAAGTGATAACTAATCGTGTGCCTAAATTTAAATATTATTACGGCGTTAGAATTTCAAACCTGGAGCATTAAGTTGCGTGTTGAATATTCAACAATGAGATTATAATTAGGCTTTCATTGACAGTAGGTACAAAATTTTCACGTTTTTTTAGGTGAACAAGCAATCATATCATTTTAATACAGCTTTGATGTAACTTCATCTGTTCCTACATTTCGTGGCAGATTCCTTATAAATTCCGCATTATTCACCACCAAAGTTAGTCACTTAATTAAGTACAAAATCATCGCCTCTGATTCACGCACTACTTAAGACCAGAACGAATGGTAATCACTTGGAAAATAACTAAACAGGTCCAAAAAATTCTTCATAATCTCAAAAGATCCGTGTTTCTTTGAATATACGTCATTTGCCCCTAATAAACTATTAGGGGAAGGAAATGATTCAGACAATAATTGAATGCTTATTATCGAAATGAATCATGAGTTCAGAGTAATGAATAGGCGATGAGGGAAAACCCAGGAGCAGGTAAACGGTTTGGTGTCTAAGGTCCAAGGATGAAAGTGCATTTTGCATCGGAAACTTTGGCATAAAGGAAGACTACACGATATAGTACCAACATATCTGAGGCTGGGCCTACCGCTAAGGCTGTCAAGTCAGCTTCAAAATTAAAAACACAAAATTGTCCCCGTTATCATAGAATTAAACAGCTAAACGCTTCATTCCTATCGTGTGAAAGTTTTGAAAGACGCGTCGAAATGAAAAGGCAATTCACAAAAAATTTTGAAAGTGATCAGCGTCAGGCAAGTTTATTGTATAAGATATTGTATCTAGGTTTTAATTGTCTTCTATATATATGAATGTATGGTAGGTACTTCGTTTGTAAAAGGTACCTATGTACCTGGCAGATAAGAAAAGGGTAGTAGGTGTTATAATCTTTTTGCAATTATACATAGATAGACGCTTATCTAAATTAGAAGTGGGCTGCCGCGTCTTCCGTATGTCCAATGAGCTGTGTGGAGCCCTGACACCATCGGAAGTCGTCGCGGCAGTCCTCGTAAAACGCTGTGGGACGAGTAGAAAAAATCGACGACTAGTACTCTTCATTGGCCCAGGATCGAAAGAACTCTTCCCATGGCTTCCAAGCCATGAGGAGATGCGTTTGTCCAGTAGTGGGATTACGCAGGCTAACTGCTCGTCAGTTTAATATAGGCAGCCCAAACTCCAACTCACTTTAACAGTATTCAAACACGCATACAGGCGGCAACGTATCAGCGCTATTGTTTAAATAAAAGCTTGTAAATACGACTAATTAACTAACTCATTACACCGAGAACTGGGGCTAATAAAATGTTATGTTATGTTATTAAGAAATTACTGTTAACGTTTGTTACTACACAATTAAATGTGTGTTGTGGATGTTGTTGGCTTTGTATGGATGTCCATACAAAGCCAACAAAATGCATACTTGTCAAACACGAATGCAGCCACATGGCTGCATGCGTGTTTGACAAGTATGCATTTGTACAGTCCTTCCATATTTTACCTTTGACAGCAGCAACCATATGTAAACGAGATTATATACATATTACTGTGATTTTTACAGACTTGTCAGTAACCCAAACAGGGTTTTTTTTATTTGGGATCGGTGCAGCATGTCTTCTGATTCCGAACTTCTCTATAACTTCTCGTCATCTCAGCAGTCTCCTTTATGGCTACATAATTCTTTACACGGTCCATTCATTGTTTCTTGGGTGTTCATTCTCTGCATAATTTCAAATACTTATTTACCTGTGTCCAGCAGTTTTCATAAGATGCGACAATTGGTGTTTTTTTATCATACACAGACTTAATCAAGATCATTCATTCGGCTACCAGCATCTTTCCTCAAAATATCATAATATGGAAGCATGTGGTCGACAAGATTCACATCCCTAAACATTTAAAAAAACTTTACGTTTTCTGCTCCACATATTTTATTTAAGCAGGTCACCAATATTCTTTCGCTCCATCAAAGAACAATAACTCGTAAATATTTATCACGCGTTGTAAATGAATATTTTTCAAGGGGCACTAATTATTTCCACAATCCGCCGGTAGAAACACAGCGAACAATTGATTTGCCTCAAGTTTTTCACTTTTAAACCTGAAGCATCGGACGTTAATGGTCATTAGGTTGAAAAATGCTACTTCTTATTTTATTATAAAAGGGGCCTTTTATGATTTTGTTCATATGCTTGTGGGTTGTGGGTAGTACCCTTTTTGTTATTGATGCTTTCACACGATTTTGACGAATGCCCTTTTAAGTTTATTGGCATGTTGTTAAAAATGTTCTGTTGAATCTTTGATGAGTTGTTTAAAAGACATGTCTTATTTTACGTTTTATTTAATACCCGGCCAAAGGTAGTTGATGAACATCGTGTAGTTTTAGTCAGTAAGAGTCTGGCAGACTGCTTTGTTTTGGTGGAGGACATCCATTAAGATTTAACCTCACTATTCCAGGTCCAGTTGAAAACTAGCATCGGGCATTTTGTTGAACTGGGCCTATTTGGCGCAGTGGTGAGGCACAGTGTTACATTTTTTGTTTAGATTTAAGTTTATTTTTGTTTTATACTGTGAGCACTTGTGGTATATGCCAAATAAATGTATTTTTCTTTCTATTTCCACACGTAAGAAAACAAGTCTCTGGAATTTCTGATCAAGATACAAAAGTCCTTTGTTGGCCAGCTTAGCTCCTTGAAAACAAACGATAAACCTTATTGCAAACGCTGTCTACTTTTGAGCTATTAAATGTAAAGAACCTATCAGAAACTCAGATATTATATATGTATTTACTTGTAGAAGCAGTAGCCATCTAGGCAAAACTGAACCTTTCGATCGAAATGTAACAAAACCTTCAACCAACTCTTGCACATATTTTCTAATAATAGTCACAAAGTCCACCAATCTTATCCACACTCCTTCGCTATCAACACAACATCCTTTCCATGCGTCATTATAAGTCACAATTCATTAAAATTATCGTCAAACTGACTTCAATAGGGATGTCGAGTGACTGCTATTGCAAGACATATCGACATTATAATCTCCGATCACTATCGACATTCCTGCACAGTCACTTGACTGGGGTGGCTCCGTCGCTTTGTGTTACTAGTACCATATTAAGCGTCTAATGTATGGAATTTAATTTCTAAAACTCATCCAATACTGTAAAGACAGTTTGTAGAATGTTCGTAATGGCGTTTAAGACGTTTCGTTTAGATCGTATCTTATGACATTGGTCGTAAGTTGAAAGCTAATCAAAATGTTTTAATCGATGACGCGATAACATTAGTGATGCGCTTGTCTTGTTTTTGTGATGGTTTTTGCTATCGATGATTTATTTAATTTTCTTTAGTGAATGATGTATTGGTTGTTAATATTTCATGAGGCACTTGAGATGTATTATTTAATGTTTGAACTTTAATCGTTTTTATTAATGGTTACGTTTGATTTTAGCGTTAGCTTCTTATGCTTAAAATGCTGTTTGTTTTATGATGAAAATATACATTCTTTGTAAATAAGTGATGATTCAAAGGGCAACAAAACTGCCTTATTTTTTTGAAGTGCAGTTAAAAATAAGTAAACAATCTGTAATGAAAATTCTATTACTTCTATTTAACTACTTCTTAACTTAATTCCATTATTGAACATAGACATACTATAATATTATTTGCAAAGTTGAAAATGTTCTCAGATCATTAAAACTTATCTACGCAAAAGACTCAATTTATCTTAATTTCCTTTAAAGTTGAAAGAAATAACTACTATTATGCGATGGTCAACCGACATCGATATCGATATTCCCCAAAATACTACCAACCCAACAACAACACTAAAGGTGAATGAATTCTTTGCATTACTTAATTGATTTGTTAGATATCTCTCGTTGAGTGAGCCGTATTTAATTGAGATTCTAAAACATTATATCGTTCTTTTGGCTGTGGCGAGACCACCTAAATTGATTTCAATTTGTTAAAAAAAACATGACCTGACCCGTCGGCCGAATTAATTCCGATTATTAATCGTCTGTGAAAATAAGTAGTTGAATAAAAACTTGTGCTATATCCGCCATTCTTTAACGTTGCAAAGGGTTAGTAATTTTGAAATAGGTCTACTTGTGAGGTTTAATAATTCCACCTCTTTTCCAGTTGGCGCAGTGGCTGAGCGATTGGCTACTGTGCTGCGTGTCGCGGGTTCGAATCCCGCACGGAACAAATATTTGTATGGCCTACACTTTACAGGTAGTTGTTCCGAGTCTGGATGTTTATGTATGTGAGTTTAATGGTTTGTAAACGCACTTACAATACAGGAGAAATTCCAAGTGTGGGGCAACGTTTTTTTTTTAAACAAAACAATAACCTCTCGTTACGTTTTAGTTAGCTAACTTCACACAAATTATACCGTATTTTTTTTATTTAACGCTCAACTGGGTTGCATGCGTTTATGGCCAGATATTTGGACGTAAAAGAGGCGATGGTAGGGAGACGGCCACAGTATGGTATCTCAGACCCAAGGAAACAACCCAGTTTGCAACCCAAGTGATAAAGTAAGAATTTGTCGCAAATTAGCTCAAGTGTCTCCAATGGGAGACACTTGAGCTAATTAAGGAACTCACTGAACTACCAATCAACCTGTAGGCCTGAATTCCTGCTACGCTGATGTCGGTCGCGTACATCAGCAAGAAAAACAGTAGCAACATACGCGCCGCTGACGTCCGCGTCGCAGTATGACGCTATAATAGAACACAATGTATAAACGTACGCGCGACCGACGTACGCGACCGACATCAGCCTAGCGAATTCAGGCCGTATAATCTTCTGTGTAATCTACAGTTATTTTTAGGGTTCCGTACCTCAAAATGTAAAAAAAGGAACCCTTATAAGGTCACTCTCTTGCCCGTCTGTCCGTCCGTCCGTCTGTCACCACCGATTTTCTCAGGAACGGGTGGACCGGGCCTAGTTTAGATTTTAATTCCAATACATTTTTGAATGTCTCATAGTAGTAGTAGTGGTTCCCGCTGTCGTTGGGAACATAGAGAAAGGGCAGAGCAAGTTTAGCAACATATTCAGAAGCCTTTTTCGAAATACCTACTCATATATATTTTGTCTCATCATTCTGAATTTTGCAATCTTATAAATCATGATTTTATAGTTTTTTCCAACATTTTATTACCTTTTACAACCTTTTTTTTTCAACATTTTTTTGATTTTAATAATTGATGGTAATTTATTTTTGTTTTTGTGATAATTTATTTTATTTTATTTTGTAATAGTAATTTTAATTTCACTGTATGGATCATGTTATCTGAAGTAAATTAATTTAATTTTATTTATTTATATTTATTTTTATTATACTTTTAAAACTGCATATAAAGTCGTAATTTGTATTAATTTTCACCGATCCACAAATAGATTTTTATAGATATTTACTAGTATTTTATTGAGTTGTCATGTCTATTAGTTCTTGAAGTAAGTTGGTAATAAAAGTTTGCAATTATGACTGCGTTTTGCGGTAACGGTATGCTATATTTTATTATTATGTATTTTTTGTCTAATAAAGTAAGAAGATCAAGTTTATTGGAGCCCACACAGCTGTGTGGGAAAAATATATGAGTCGTATAAAACCGATTTGTTAGGACCTGAGAATTGCATTAAAGAACGAAGGTGGAGTGCTCATAGATTCATGGTTGATAAGAATCTGTGAGAATTCCGCCAGCGTTCTTTGATTGGGGTTTTAATTATATTTATAATTTTTGATGATAAACCCCCTGACCCATAATCACGAATTTTCGCCATATTAAAATCATGTTGTAAATTTGTATCCATTGCACAAAATTCACCATTATCTGCCTAGCCTTATCCCAACTATGTTGGGGTCGGCTTCCAGTCTAAACGGATGCAGCTGAATACCAGTATTTTACAATTAGCGATACCCTATGTGACCTCCACCACCCAGTTAGTGCTGGGTAATACCATACCCCTCGGTAAGGCTGGTTGTCAGACTTTCGGGCCACTGACTACCTGTAACGACTGACAAAGATCTACAAATGGCAACCGGGACTAACGGCTTATCTTTTGCACAGAATTATAAACACCAAATATACCTATTATTTTTGTCATCTTAGGCCAAGTTTCAAAGACCTATAACCGCCGTGGGTGGGAGTACAATCAAACAATCCCTAAACCAAACATAAGGGCTTATTCTAACTCGAGGCAATTATACGTCTAGTTGGTCTACTGAAGACGGTACATCGGAATCGTTTTAAGCCGAGCACACACTTGAGATGTTTGTGTTTCGAGAGCGCTAGTCTATACCGTAACGAGTGGAGCTTGTTGTGTGAATACCGTAGCGATACTCTCGTGTGTTTGCAGCCTTAGGAACTATGGTGTGTGGTTGTTGGATGGAGTTAAGAAAATAGATAAGTATTTATATAGTAGCGTATAGTGTACACCCGGTTTTAGGTGGACTCCGTTTTAGTATGTTGTCGACTTTCGGGTGTTATTTTGTACTACCGATACAATAACATGACATAATGTCACGCCTGTAATCCCCGAAGGGATAGGCAGAGTTGTACAGTCGTGGTCTTTTCCGCCTGATCAGTTAATTTTTTTTTCGCTTAAATCATGCGGAGGCGTCAAACCCCTTAAAGTTTAGGAAAGCGTCAACTTTGGCGCGCAAAATAACAATATCTCTCGTTTTGGCGGGCGTCGTCAGTGCGCTCGGCCGATCGGTCTTTTCATTCATTATTTCTATACAAAGTCAACGGGGCGGGGCTAGAGAGCGTTTCTATGTTGTAAGTGCAAGCAAAAATTAGCTTACTTAAAATGTCACTAAGGTACGGGATATCTTTCGTGATTATTAATTGTTTTAAAAATTAGCTTATTTAATTGTTGCGGGTTAAACCCGCGATCATGGCGCTTGCAACAGCGTCGAAATATCGGGAGCTCAAAACAATTAATAATCACGGAAGATATCCCATAAGTGACATTTTAAGTATAGTTATGAACCGTGAAAGCTTAAAACAGTGTTTAAAATTAGCTTAGTGGTGATCAGGCGGGAGTGTCCTCGATAGTACCTAATAGTAGGTACACCCACATTTCGCCAGTTACGCTTAAGTCCCAAGTAATAGGTGGCGAGCTTATTGCCACCAACCTGGCACAAATCTTGACTCCGCGGCTGCTACTGAAAAAATCCTGATGGATAAACTCAACAACACTTTGCCTGATCTGAGAATCGAACATCTTGTACAGCAGTCGCGCTTCCGAACATAAAACCAACGAGGCAGTCACCGATACAACATCTAATACTACTAAATCATTTACTGATTTTCAGAATGTGTTTGTGTGCTTAGGAGGTAAGTTAAAAAATGAGATCATTATGGTCCTTGGAGGGCACAGCAAAAATAGTAGGAGAGGAAAGCGATCGTGATGGTTAGAATGAAAATAACCTATTTTAGACTTGATCGGTTTTTCAAAAAATAGGACCAAACATATCGAACATAAACAACGCCTGTAACCCCAAATGGTTCGTCAGAGTTGTACCTAATAGCAAATCCACATTTGGCTTTTATACAGGTCCAGCCTATTAATAATCAGTAAGTAACAAATAAATGTCACTAGTGTCTTGTCAATGTATAAAATTGTGTACTTTGCAGGCAATTGAAAAGTACAGCGGTAGTAGGCACATAAAATTGCTGCGTTTAGCAGCTAATTGTAGACCTAATTTTAGCCCCCGGTTTTTAGGGTTCCGTACAGGGACAAGGTTTTAATTTATTATAAGTACAGTAGAACATAGGCCACTCAGTTCCCCAGCCAATCGTGATATTCTAGTCCTTCATTTGGTAAATAAGTCCAATGTTTGGCTTACTTAAGTTACGCACAAAGTGTGTACTTTATTTGACATTTATTTGTAGTGGTCTATCCATCTTCCTGCCCTTGTCCCATGGTACGGTCGACCAAGCTATTTGGTTCACATTTTAATATGCAAATTACATTGTAAAATGTAAACCACATAGCTTGGTCGACCGTACCTACATGGGGTCGGCACAACACGTTTTTTTTTTCCATTCTCCTCTGTCAACCGTCAAACTCTCATTTACTCCTTTTTCTTTCATATCATTCCTCATACAATCCATCCTGCATCGTTTCCTTGGTCTTCCTCTGCCTCTCCATCCATCAAGATTTATATTGATTGTCCGTCCATACATATTGCACTATAACCTAATATATGTAGGTATTTTTCTTTTTGTTACCTATATTGATTCTAATCATTGCACTACAAATCTTTTTTCGAACTACATTGTAGTGCAATATTATTCTTTTTACAAAATACGGAACCCAAACGAAATTCAATCAAGTTTGTAAATATCAAAGTTTTTTGCTCCACAGCCGAGCTTGTTGCTGCTAAAATATTACGTGAATTAGCGAAACACATCTAACAACAGTAATTACTATGGCTATTAACGCGATACGACAGCGGTACTCAACATGTTAACAGGGAGAAACATGTTAAAAGAGAAAGTTTGAGAAAGGTCCGTTTATTTCCTCGACAGTGCAATGTATCACTTTAATGCACTGTAGAGCAATTCAGGGCTTGTGAAACTGCAATTTGGTTTATGGTTTACAACTGATAAAAGTAAGAGGTTTTAATTAAGAGAGTATATTGAATTGATTGGTCTACTTCGTGTAATAAAAACTGTGATAACCTATCATTAGGCCTTTTTTTTCGGATGGAAATCATCAAATGACTTCTCCGCTCTGGGCGGAGCAGGATAGAGTGCCAGACTTTTACTGACTAAAACCCATCCATGTTCCTTCATCGCCCTTTGTGTTTCGGGGCCACGGTGCTCTTTCGAACAGTCCCGCAGCCCTGGCAGGCATCGGCTCTTGCTTGCCTCTTCCTTTTTGCTGACACTCTTTGAGGCGCGCGTGGAACACGAACGTGCCGTCGTCATGAGACGGACGGACGGCGAGCTAGCCCATAGCTCACCGTCCCGCGCGCCTACGGTGGCCGGGGGCCAGACCCCGATGCCCGGGGCGTCTCCCGCGGCGGCCGGGACGTGGGGTTCTCTCTCTCTCACGTTCCGCCACCTCCTTCGCTAGCATGACTGCTTCGCAGAAGGAGGTGACGGCGTCCAATTCTGTCTCGCTCCGGACCATGTATTGAAGCAGGGCCGGACGCGAGAGCTCGCCGCCGCCGACCTATCAATAGGCCTGACAAGTTTGTTGTGTATGACGGTTTTCTTTTTACTTTTAGGTATAAGTATAGCCAGGGCACGCCACAATAGTGGCGGTAAGTCCCCTCTTTGAGGAGTGGCTGGAGAGACGCCACGGCGTCCTCACCTTCCGCCTGACGCAGGTTCTTACCGGACACGGTTGTTTCGGTAAGTTCCTGCACCGAATCGGGCAGATCGGGCACACTGTGGAGGTGTGCCCTGCTTGGGTGGAGCACCGCCGTGTCCTCGAGGTGGCGATCGGCGGCGGCGACCTCTCGCTTCCGGCCCTAGTTCGTGCCATGGTCCGGAGCGAGACGGAATGGGACGCCGTCACCTCCTTCTGCGAAGCAGTCATGCTAGCGAAGGAGGTGGCGGAACGTGGGCTAGCTCGCCGTCCGTACGTCTCATGACGACAGGCCGTGTCGACGGCGCGTTCGTGTTCCACGCGCGCCTCAAAGAGAGTCAGCAACTATGAAGGGGTCCGCAAAGGCCGAAGCCTGCCGGGGCTGCGGGACTATTCGAAAGAGATACCGTGGCCCCGGAGCACAAAGGGCGATGAAGGAACATGGATGGGTTTTAGTCAGTAAAAGTCTGACACTCCCTCCTGCTCCACCCAGAGCGGGAGGAGTCATTTGTTGATTTCCCATCCGAAAAAAAAAAAAGGTATAAGTATAGCCCTGTTATAGCTATTAAAGTAGTACTAATTAATCGTCTCTCTCATGGTGGGTTTATGAAAAGCTATCGCGATTGAATTGGTGTGAAAACTTTACTCCGCCTATTGCATTGTTGTTGGCTCCATAAAGCTCTTTAAATGTGTAGAAATAAACCCTTGACCATTCGCTACACTCTCAAGCGACCACGTCTTGGGCCTAAGGGTTAAGTCGACAAGAGAGGGACCTCGTCTGGACACTGACAATCGATGTCTACATCACCATCTGCCCAGCCCTTTCCCAACTATGTTGGGGTCGGCTTCCAGTCTAACCAGATGCAGCTGAATACCTCTATTTTTCATGGAGCGACTGCCTATCTGACTTCCAGAACCGCGTATAACGATACCCCTAGATAAGACTGGTTGTCAGGCTTTCGGGCCACTGACTACCTGTAACGACTGTCAAAGATGACAGCCGGTATGTAATGGGTGATCACCCATCCGCGGACCAACCTAAACAAGCGCGGCTTAACCTAAACATCGAACCGAGCGGCTTTTATTACTTAGCCACAAACTCTTCAACAATCTATGTCTACAGCAAATTAAATTTGAAAACTTAATCTGCAGTATTTTTGATGTAGTCTGTTCAAAGTCGTACACTATCTTTATTTGGGTAGCGTGGTTCAAAGTACAAACATTAAAAAAAATGTAAAACAGTTACAAGCCAAATAAAGCTAGTCTCACACGAATCCAAATAACGCTAATCAAACATACAATTTGACACCCAAACATCTTGATCACTTTGACCCAAGCCAGACATGGCAAATATGTATTTATAAAGCAAAAAAGGTGTGAAATGAAAAAAGTTTGAGATCCACATATAGGGGGCATACGCCTACCGGTGACCACAAGTATGGCCGTGATAATTGACCAGTATTTGCATAATTGGTGTATTCGTAGTAGTGGTCACAGTTATTAAGTTGCCAGACGAATATGACAGTTTGTGGTCTTGTAATATTTTAGTTATGTTGCTCTGAGGTAGCTGTGTAGTTGTGCTGTGGCCACCTAGTTTTGTCACGGAATTGATTTTATTTTTGAAGATTGTTTCGATAATGCCAACAAAATGTCAGGAGCTTTTTACTAAAGAGAGTCAGCAATAGGGAAGGGGTCCGCAAGGGCCGAAGCCTGCCGGGGCTGCGAGACTATTCGAAAGAGATACCGCGACCCCGGAACACAAAGGGCGATGAAGGAACATGGATGGGTTTTAGTCAATAAAGTCTGACACTCCCTCCTGCTCCGCCCAGAGCGGGAGGAGACATTTGATGATTTCCCATCCGAAAAAAAAACAGGAGCTTTTTACTGATGATGTTAGCCTACAATGTTGCCCCACTGCTGGGCAAAGTGGTGATTTTGTAAGCCTAACTACTCATTAAGACACTGAAGAAATCTCTTTGAAACCTTTTAATTCACAAAAGCCTTGATCATACTCACGACACATGATTTTCTTTCGAAATTCAAATTAATTCTCTACCAAAAACATTGGTTTGAATATCTAACGGATCATTGCCAGTTATTAGGAATTCGAAACAGAATATATCTCACTCTAGCATTTTCGAGTTTGTCCACAAGGTCTGGGACAAAGACGGTGTGAAATGCTTTTTTAAGGTCTAGAAAGACCGCTAAGCATATTTCCAGCATCAAGGTGTTCAGTTACCAGGGACTTACAACTTAGAGCTGAAACCGCATCTTCCGTAGATAATCCTTGCCTAGCAGTGGAACAAAAAAAACTTCCTCATCCAAATTTGGGCCCAATCCGAATACGCAACGTCTTCCACTTCGCGGTCACCACTCCAGAACTTATCGGCCCCATTGGCCATCTGTTCTGCGAGAACCGGAAGACGTTGCGTTGCGCGGGCTCTCCCCGTGACTTCCAGCCTTTTGATCCAGAACTGAAAGTTATTTATGACGGATGGTCAGGATTTATTTCGTTAGACTCGCACATCATGTGGGCCGAGATGGGTTTCGTGCAATGAAAACGCGCAGGGTATATAGTGCTTTTATTAAACTAACTTAAATTACAATTTAACACAGGGCACAATGAATGAGAGAGACACTACATGTCGCACTTGCTGGGGTGCGTAAAATTTGATATTATAACAAAAGTTCAAATGATCACAATCATGACTTAATTTCATTTGTTATACCTTTTTTTAGTAAAACGATGAAATTATATAATGATATAATTTCAGTTTACCTAATTTTATGGTAGAATTGACATTTTCTTTAATGCACATTTGACCTAGTTGGTGGAGTCAAAAATTTGATACAGCATACTTTTTTGGGGAAACAGCTATGAATATAATAGTAGAAGAGCTTTCGTACTACAAAAACGGGCAATTCGTACTATGGTCCGCATCTCACAAAGGGAAAGTTGCCGACAACATTTTATTAGTTTGGGCATACTTACAGTACCAAGTCTCTATGTATTGGTACTTTTAAGTAATATGGCCAAATACATACAAGACTATGAGACAGTTAAAGAACGGCAGATAAGGGAAGGCACCCGTAGACTGGACTTGAAGAATAAAAAAAAATATAATCATAACCTAAGAATTGTTAAACACAGTCCACGATACCAGTCCGTAAAATTATTCAACAGGTTGCCTTTAGACATAAAAAGTGCCGTCTATAGTAGCACCTTCAAAGTAAAACTAAAGGAATTCCTATTGAATAAGTGTCTATATGCGGTAGAAGAGCTGTGATTTTATTGAACTGTATTTTTTATTTTTAATGAGTTTTTATTTTAAGTAAGTTTTATATTTATTGTTAATTTATTGATTTTGTTTATTCTAATTTATTGATATTATTATTTTTTAATTAATTTTACCAATATATCAAATTTATCTTTTATAATTATTTTATTGTTATTATTTCTAAATTGTTGTTGTAAAATGTATTTTATATTGGTGTGTCTTCTGTAATTGTGTAATTTTTGTGTTTAAATTCAGATACAAGTTACTTGTTTGCGAATAAATGACTATGACTATGACTATGACTAATATTCAGTTAGTATAATATTTAGATAATATAATATTAAAAATCTATTCTAACGTTTAATATAATTTTGAAACGTCTACTTTGTTTTGTATATTTTTGCAAAAACTGATTGGATTATTTACGTCTGCCAATTTCGTGCTCCCCCCCCCCCCTCCGACCCCCCTTTTGTTGTTGAATCTTCTGGGTTAGGTTAGGTTAGAACAGTGACCATTGAATCATTTGGGTTAGATGAGGTTATAACAGTATGAAGTTTCCTGATGTTTACTTATTCATTACAGAATTTTGGCTAAAAATGAGTAAATATGAAAATTAGGTCAACTGAACGTTATATAAAACGAGCAATAGACAAATTGAAAATTATATGAAATGACGTTATACTAATTGTTATTACAGCAAAATAAGTTTATACGAAATTAGATCACATGAAATTAAGTTATTTGTTGCATACGAAAATTATATCATATGAACGTTATTTCAAGTGATAATATACTATCTGTTATTACGCCATAATCATATTATGCACCCCTCAGGCTGCGAGCTCAAAACATCACGACTCTGTAGAAGCTGTAGGTGTGGGTAGACTGGTAAGTAAGTCGCGATATCACATTTTTAACCGACTTCAAAAAAGGAGGAGGTTGTGTATTCAGCACGTAACTTTTGATAGGTTGCTTTTCCTTTTTCAGACTTTGACCATGCAATATCTCTCATTTGGAATTTTCTTTTGATAGATATTATGTAAAACATTTTTTTAAATACTCTCTAGAAATACCTTATGAATCGGTTATCCATCTTTTATACATGAACCAGCATAAGTAAAGCTAAGTTATTGGCAAGTTAACCTCTATTAAATCTATAAGAAAAAGGTACCTACATAAATGCCGAGACTGAATATCGTGGGATATTCTAACTGTATAGCAGATAATGTTCATAAACTTAAACTCCACGAAGATACTGGCAACAAAACTTCTATTTCGCAGGTACGTTTAATTTTACTGCCCTTTCAAATTTTCCTTCGTACAAGCTCATGGGGAACTATGAATATGATGCACGCGAGGTGCTATGAACTTTTCAGCCACTTGAGAAATTCTAAGTCCATTGATTCGTTCATAAAATTAAATGAATATGGATAATCAAAGTTAACACAATATTTGTTTACCTTGCGAGTTTGTGTTAAAATATTGGTAGTTTTTTTACCTCATTAGTTGTCTTGATAGTTTTTTTTTATAACGATCCTATTTTGGGTTAATTTCGTGGCGTAATTATATTTTTCTGTGTTAAATGAATTGAATTAAGAATCATATTAAAGAAATATCTTAGTATTCAATCAAATTATAATAATTGGGTCCCCCGTGGTGGAATGCAATCCGGGGGGATTGGAGGAGGAGTCACAGAGAGGAGGCCTGTGTCCCAGCATTGGGGTCATGAAAGGCTGATGATGCTATGCTTATGCTACCATAATTACCTATGCGTCTCAGCAGTAGTGTTTTCCTTCACAAACATTTCCCAAAAACTTGAGCAACGAGTTCTGACAATGTCGAAAAACGGAAGCGAATATTATAAGCAATTAGCTACCCAAACAAAGTCTATTAGAATACTGAAGTGTTTACTTTAAAACTACAGTTCAAAAGAATAATTCCACAAAACGTAGGTGTATCCAAACTTCAAAGTAAACCGAAGCATTGCATTTTTGTTTGACACCATTTTACTAAAGGATATTTTCGTGGATATTATTACGGTTTCTTCAACGGTCAGCACCTTTGATATTCACTTTGTTTAATTTTCTTTGTTGAAGATCTGCAACCGGTTCTGGGAAACTGATTAAGTTTATGATATTCTAGAGAAACGATATTTATATTATGTATAATAGAAATAGAAGATAGGCACCTAACGTTGTATGACTCAAAGTACCTATAGTCGCGAACAATGTGTAATTTTCTATTAAAGATTGCACACCTCTCGTTAAATAGTTGCTTGAGAGATAATAAATTTTATCATTAAAATATTTCAACACAAAAGGTGAGTTTACTTTATTGCTTATTAAAACGTCAATAATATAAAAAAAACTGTTTTTACAGCTTTTTAATAACACAATCTCGGTGAAAACACTTATAAAATCGTAAAGTCAATAAAACGCCAGCGAAATGTAAGTACCGTAATAAATACACAATTGTTTATAATTAGGTGCGCTTCTTACTTTAATGGTGTAATAAAAGCGCAAATTACGCGTCGATTGTTTTTCTAGGGTAAACTTTTCGATGATCTACTACAGCACTAATGACGTCATTCCTTGAGGAAACTTTAAAAGCTCTCGCCTGAATACAAACGTATGTTATTATCCACATAAGGACAACGTATCAAGTTAAATAAGGTGTTATTATATCGTCATAATACGCTTTATTACACCAGTTTACATTCTGTTTTCCGTGTCTTACAAAATGTATGCTACGTTGGTAAAATTAGTTACATTTTATTAATGTCATATCTAGAAGATACACAGAAACGCCAGGTGTAGGTACACGAGATTGTTTGTTTAACACAATTAGAGTTTCGCACGTGTATTCTAATTATAGAAGGTGTTCCGACGTTTCTCACTGTCCATCACTCGAAATCAGGCATGTCTGGTTCGTTTTAGTGCTGCCCTATGGAAAGTAAAACAGCTGTACGCCGCCGTGAAAAATATGCACTTCGTTCTTTTAATATATTTATTTGTCTATTAATGCAACTGTAAAATCTATTTATGAAGCCATTAAACCAACATCGACTGCATTAAAAGCTGCAAAACTGGATTATTAAGAGGTTCATAATTTAATTAATGCAGCAAAAGATATAATTTAGTGGTTCGCCCACACGCATCGTTAATATAACAAATTCATATCCCCACCTTCATATCTCTAATCACGCGAAGCCTAATCTGCTAAAATCTTAGCCAAAATAGCGCGAAAATCGTTTGGGTGTGCGCGTGCGCCGGGGTGGGCACAGGTGAGCGTCAGTCCGCGCCGCGATCTCCCACAGACAGGGATCCACGCACGACACGCCGCGAAATTTCGGAACTGTTTAGAAAAATCGAGCGCATTTCGTTCTCTACGTTCAAAATTGCATAAAAACAAATCGAGTCGTTTAGAGAATAGAAATGGGGCGAGTTTTGGGGTAAAAAGGGTTTTTTTTGGGTGTTTTTTCGGGTGAAGGGACATGGTTACTGCCGAGGTGTCGGGGCAGTGATGTCCGTCGAGCGATGCGGCCTGTTGTCATCGCCGCCTGTTTGCTGCTCCTTGCGCCCATCACCGATTCTTGGTGGTGAGTACCTGAAAAGCTCTATGAACGACCAATCAATACATGTAAAAATCATTCCTGTAGTGTAAACAGTCCCAAACTGACAGATCATCAAATTCTAATGAGAATCGTGAGCCTAAACAGCTGATTTGTGTTTATTATAAGTTTTTGTTGATTCTCGATTCTGTTGAACGGCTCCGTCGCTGTTTTTGTTAGAGGAAACTTTTGATTTTAGACTTGCTTTTTTGTGTTTAAATTTATTCTTATAAATAAATGGATTAATTTTGTTGATCTTCATTAAATCAGTGTTTTGTAGTTGCTTTTTGTTTAATTAGTGGTTTGTTTAACAAATAATTATTGCTCATTCTTTTTTGGTCCTACTAACTAAGAACAAATATATAGTTTATTAATTTGAAATGTAATTAGGCCACTAAGATTCTATAAAATAATTATAAGCCCTCAGATTTAATGATTGATTTAGTAGATATACCTACATTTTTTAAATAATTTTAAAAGCTCTATAGAAAGTGAAAACTGCCTTACACCTCTTTGATGAATTTCTTCCATAAATGCCTTTTAAACGTATCGGATGATGAAAGATTTTCATTAGTACATATTCATAGAAATAATATGCCTAGTAAATAACCTAACGATTACTTGTTAGTCCATTACATATCCTGTATACTAATGTGCATGTATGTACTGCAATGATGTGATACATTAATGTGTCTCCAACATTATTAAATGTTTTACATAATATGGTAATCATAATAGTTGTCAACTAATTAATTTTGTCGGTAAATGTACTGATGATGGTTTTACTATTTGTTAAATTGTCGGCACTTGTCTTGTACTGCAAGGAATTTTAACTGATTTTAGATTTACATTTTCTGTTTTTATAAACCCAACTACAGCATAACTAAAAGAAAGGGTTATTAATAAGTACCTTATGGATCTGTTTGTTAAAATGCATCTTGTTATGTTAGAAATATTTTGGTTAAGCAAGTTTTTAGACATCAGGCAGAAACTTGCTTTATTTTTGTCGTATTGGTCAAAAAGTTTTATCATACAACCGTTACTCTCTTAGTTTAGTGATAGACTACTGTAGAGATAACCTATGTGGTCATTGAGGACATAGCGACAGGCGTTATAAAGAAAAAGGAAATATACAATAAGGTTCAAATTAGAATTTACCAAAGGAAGAGACGGTTGAAGCGAGCGTCAGAAGCGTGACATGTAAAATATGATTTCAATAAAAAATTTAAGGGCCTTTTATTGAAAGTAGGGCAGCTTGTAAACACTCGTGTTGTATCTTAAAGTACCTACTTGCTTGATTTATACAAAAATGAAAGAAGCATTCAGAGAAGAATCAGCTTATCATACTCTTTTGGCTTTTGAAGTCACAAAACTCCATGTGAAATAGTTTTCCAGGGCAGTACTTCTACCATACATTAATCTCGATTTAAGTACCACTGTAATGTTCCTGCTTTAACGGTATACTGGCGGTAAAATCTCATGAACATGAAACCTCTCAATAATATAGTACAAAGGTTATAGGCACAATGATCATCACCTGCCTGGACTTTTCCCAACTATGTTGGGGTCGGCTTCCAGTCTAACTGAATGCAGCTGAATACCAGTATTTTACATGGAACGACTGCCTATCTGACCTCCACAACCCAGTTATTACATAGGTAGGCACAGTGATAACAAAGACGTATTAGGGAGGTTATGGTGCAGCTGCGTATACCGTTGATTATAATCATAATGAACACAACTTTATTTTTATTTTCTTTTGTAATATAAATCCCAAGTACGAGTAGGTTCTATATCAATCATCTGATAGATTTCCTTCAATTTCAAGACGAATAGTACTGTAGTACTATTCGCGTAGGGATGTATTTACAAGCAAAAAGTATCTATGTAGTACACCTATACCAACCTACCTATATCAACTATCTGGTGTCCACGACACAAGCCTCGATGCTTAATGTGGCACTAGATGGCGCTGTGTGTAATGTACAGCGATATTTATTCGTTTGTTTTTCTTGTTCACACTAAATAATGCTACTTTTCTGCTCAAATTTATAATAAGGGATATGGGAGCTTTTAGTATTTACTTTTATTTGTGTTTATTATCTAGTTGTCTAAATAAGTCGGAGTAGTTTGAGCTCTTCAGAATACAAATGATTTTATAAAAGGCCAGAATGTTGTTGGCAAAATTAAATACCCATACTCTCTCCAGATTGTATACTTTAAAGAATTTATGTTCAATAAGTTTTAGAAGATAAACGTCTATTGCTTATAGACAACTTTCTTGCCAGCGACGTTTGTCATAATAATAAATAATAACGACTTCTAACGGCTTCTAAGCTCACGTTTGAAGCATTACCTACTTATTGCACAAGATTGATAGCAAATGTACGTTGTTTACAGTTGAATAGATAAAACACCGTATTAGAGACACTAAGGACGCATATTTTTCTTGCTAAGTAATGTCGTGTTATAGATTTTTTGGGCATAAGCAATCAATAATGATCTTTATCACACAAGAAAGTGGATACAAAATTGTGTGAAGTTCTTGACTCTTGTGCTAGTTGATAGACGTGTTACAAGAGCTAGTGCCCTCTCATAGATGTAATACAGGGTGTAAACAGACTCATCACGAAGCCGGCAACCAAGCATTCTGTACATCAAACTAAGTAACTTTACGCAAAAATGCGCTGGGAAACGACTTTTTTTTTAAATCTTGTTTTGTGGTAGAACTTAATGTAACGCAATCAAAACATGTTGCTGATGGATGGATTAAATAGTACGGGGGTCGTGGAGGTGTATAAAGTAAAAATCTTACATTAAAAACTTAAATAAGAAAAAAACACTTGTCAAAAACTTGGAACTTGACCCCCAATATCTCCGAAACTAGAAGGTTCCCAGGTATGGTGGAGAACAAAAAAATGATCGCAATGACGGGGAGAACCAGTGCCTTTCGTCTTCGGTAAGAGGTTTTTTACACCCTTTATGTATCTACGCTTAGATGTTCTGGTCATATTGACAGGATGAGTGAAAGGCGGCTAAGAAAAGGTACCTATTTACTAGGCAGGTGGGAGAGCCTCAGAATCTAGAGCTCTAGAGCCCCAGAATCTAGAGCTCTAGAGCCCCAGAATGACATACTCTGACCTTATTAGTCAGATCTTCAGATATATCTGGTGCGTAGTATTCGCAACCGGCGTGTCTTTATGACCATATGAACGTTTACGAAGCAAACGGAGTATGTATGGATCATAGCAGGTGGCGTCCTGAAATTTCTGCCTACCCCAATGAAAAAAGAGCGTCAGCTTATGTAAGTACGTATGCTTTTTTGGGATCACGTGCCAATTTAGCCAAATCAATTGATTTAACCGTAACCACTATTAAATCATTCACAAAATTAAAAAGGCTGATGACGTGTTTTGACGTCAGTTCAAGCCTTGTCTAATAAAAATTATTCATTAAGATTCAACTTTTCATAGTCTTCGCAATGAGTGAGTAAAAAACATGGCTGCGAATGTAGTACGCATTTCTCGTAGCTGTGAATGAGTCAAACAAGTAGATTGTTTTCAAGTTTTCCATAGGACTTTTTCAGAACCCGGAACTTACTGATACGTTTAATGTTTTAAGAATTATTAATGGACCTAACCTTGGTCTTTGACTGAGGCTCAGAAGTCTAAACTTAAGGTTTGCCAACGGGCGATGTAACATTTTAAATATCAAAATCACCGATCGAAGGCGCAAAACCACAATACGCTCCAAGACATGCATTGCCGTTGTTGGCAGTAAGTCTGTGAGATTAAAATGGGACTGGGCGGGTCACATTTCCAGGATGGGTCAGGACAGATGGGCCATAATCGTCATACAGTGGATCCCTGAAGACGGTCGTCGTCACGGAGGCAGCCCCAGGAAACGCTGGCGTGACGATGTGGACTCGTTCCTGACTGATTGGCCAGAGTAGGCAAAACACCGAGAGGGTTGGAAAGGAATGGGGTAGACCTTTGCCCAGCAGTGGAACAGAATAGGATAAACAATTAAAAAAACTATAAACTACTTACTTACTATTCTTCAACGGAACCCGCTTATTGTGCCACTGCACTGCAGTGTTGACTGGTCGACGCAAAACTCAGTCTTTTGACCAAAGCTCTACAAGCTTATTCAGACAAACCATTTCAACTAATAATGGTGACAGACCTCGCCCTAATTCTTTTAGGTGTTCCTGGGTAGCAACTTGCCTAACGCTGGCAAGTTTAGGAGCAGTCTTGCTTTAGCCCAGAAAACTTATTTGCTACAATTCTTGTGGGTTTTCGCCTATCTTGCAGACCATTATGTGTCTGGTGTTTGTTTTACAATATTGATGATGATGAGGAGCTCATGGCTAAGTAATTACAGCCGCACGGATTGATCAGGTTAAGCTACGCTTGCCGGAGTTAGTCCGTGGATGGGGACCATCTCTACATACTGATTTTCCTTCGTGCCTCGGAAAGCACGTTAAGCCGTTGTTTTGACGTTCGTTACGGGTCGTCAGAAGCCCAATAGCCTGTCTCTTATCACGTCTTAACCAGTCTTAGCAAGGGGTATCGTATTATCCAGATACTGGGTTGTGGAGGTCAGATAGGCAGTCACTCCATGAAAAATATTGGTTTCTTCAGCTGGATCCGGTTAGACTGGAAGCCGAGCTAGGTGATGACCAGGTGTGTCCAATTCAGGTCATTATGACCAATTGCTTTTTTGTCAACGATGTTTAGTAATTATACTATCAGATTTATAACAAGGAAGCGCAATAAAGATGATTTTCAACGGTCTAATAGACGTCGAGAAACAGTGTCAAATAAATATTGTACGAAGTTAATATGACTTATTTTAATTTATGTCGTGATCGGTATATATTATTAATTATATTACCTTAGAGCTAGGCTAGAATAAATTCTACTTTAGTCCTAAAATGATAGAGTTTAGAATCGGTTTGTGGTCGAATGGTTGCCCAAAAAAATCGAAACTATGCTGTCGATTTATAAATGTTGAGATATATAAAGAAATAAAATGTAGCTGTCGTTTAGTTTCTATAAAGTTAAATATTAATCAAGTAATATTTTAAGATCGTCATTAATGTTTTTTTTTTGATAAATAGAGTCGACTAGATTTGTACCTACGAATTCGTTGATGAGATGACAAGAATAGCCATTTTTTTGCAAATCTGGTTTTATTTTGTATATTGTTTTAAAATTATCTACTTTTGCTTTCATGATGAAAACGCTCTGAGGAGGTAGTACAGCGGTTTCACTTTCACTTATTTGCGTAGTTCAGTTTTCACTTTTTAAAATACTATTATGTCCCGACGTGAACTACCTACCAACTCCAATATTATTGAAATACTTGGTGGTGTCAGACGGTTACTTGATCGTTGACACTGCCACCACTGGTGGAGGATTCCACTAATTTAAGTGTCATCTGTCACCAGTGGGTAGCAGCAGATGCGACTGGATCAGACGCCAGTGGGGCAGACCGGTGAGAGCAGATGGAAATAAACCTTCTAAAATATAATGATGCAAGAAATCAAGTTTCAAAAATCAAGCTTACCGAAGACAAACCTTTAAAACATCTAGGTCATCATAGATAAAATAAACGAATACTAAAAGCTTTCAAAATCCTTTTGAAATATCCTTTCACAAGTAGAAAGTAACCAATCGACAACCAATCATCGACCTGTAACTGAAAAACTTGTCCTATCAGAACTTCAGACCACACGGCGAAACAGTTACAACAATAACATTAAATATTAAACCTTATCGCTATAATAATAAATTAGTTATTGGCACATTAATCATTTGCCATGAAATTCAATAAAGTCATATTGGACAGGCACCACCGAGCTGGAACTTTAATTTGCAATTAATCAAACCGAGAACTTAAATTAGGAGTTTCGTGCACGATCAACAAAAATGTATGCGCATACGCAACGCTGCGTCCATAATGCGGGATGCATATTATTATTATTTGTTGGCATTATTCGGGTAATAAATGTTCGAATAATAATTTATTTATTGGATGTAATAATATGGTGGAAGACTAATAAAGTCATAGCTGGTGTGAAGATTATGATTTATGATTTGAATTCGTTTTTTGCTAGGTTATATTAGTTTTATGGACGTTAAAGTTATGTTACTGGTTGCTGTTAATCTTAGGGTCACTTCTGATACTGTCAATAACAAAGTCAGTAGTTACTCACATTCGATAATCTTATTTTAAAACAAAAAACATGGAACCAACTAAAAGTAAAGTTCGCGAAACAAATTGAATGCGACCAGGAGAACTAAACTTCGTTTAAGAGCACCCAATGTCATATCTAAACGGAGTTTAAGAGCTGTCCTCTTAAACTCCGTTTAGACTATGGTTTAGATGTACTGATAGCGTACAGTTACATCGGTGATATCTGCCTTTAACTCCTGTCTCAAATGCCAACTCCTGCGCACTCTACACGCATCTTTACCACACTTTATAGTGGGCAGTAAGTCAATGGGGTCTGATGGGACGACCAAACCCCGATGGTCACTGAACGCGGCATAATTGAGAGGAATGACTCAATTTTAGCAATTTGAAAGTCCCCCCGGCAGATTGATGGATTGATGTTAATGTTGCTACGGAGAAAATATTGACTTCGTAAATGATTTTTTGCTGCCACGAACATCGATTATTTTCAAATAAATTGGTAGGTAGCGTTAATTCAAGTTTCAAAGGTTATAAATGGATTTTGCACGGGATTAACTTAATTACCGTAATTGAGCGCGGTTGGAGTGTTTTACATAGTGGCCGGTTGCAGTTGAAACAAATTGAATTTGACGGACCTCTTCTATGGTTCATGAGGTTGTTTAGTCAGCGTGCTTTATTTGTAATGTTGGAGGTTGACATAATAGGAAAATAACATTATGCCACTGATATTTAGGTATATCTTCCAGAGCCATTCCACAAGCGGAATAGTGAATATCTCTTTTTACTTCTATCGAAGTAAGGCAACTTGAATTGGCTCGTCCTTCATTACATCGACTGCAATTGTAGCTTGTTTTGATGCAAAACTTCGTGTTGGCAATTAAATATGCCATTTTTGTTTTCACCTCTCATGTGCGCCGGGCCTTAGATAAACTTATCTATATCCTTAAGATATCCATCTATTTAACGCTTAATAAAGCTTGTTAGGTCGAGCAATTTATCTCTCTAATAACTTTAAAGTTAACATTACGGTTGCAAGTGTAACGTGTTTCTACTTACTGGCTATAAATCTGCGGGTAAGCCATGTCCGCAAACCGAAGATTGAATTAAATATAGATAAGTATATTTATTAGTGTTTCGTATATCAATTAGCTTGTACGTACCGAATTCCAATGAATCTTTTAAATTTTGTTGGCGCATGTCTCCCAAGAGAGCACTGGCACATCTCCGCCTAATACATCTACCATCATAACATTGTCTACGTTTCGAATACTTAGAGACCAGACAAGGAAATTGAACTTTTAATAAAATATAAATATTATAAAAAATGTGAATTAATAAAATATAATAATTAATACAAATTACCTAATAAAATAAAAAATATAATATAGAATATAAATTAATAGAAAATAATCGTTCATACAAATTAAAGAAATCATAATAACTGAAATAATTAATAAAATATAATAATTAATATAATAATTATGGCTTCCTGGCGAATTGGCGAGAAGAAGCACACCATCGCGAGAAGTGGAAGGAATGGGGAGAGGCCTTTGCTCAGGAGTGGGACATTACGGGCTAACTAAAAAATAAAATAAATAATAATTAATACACGTAAATAAAATCGTTGGAACTTACTTAATTATAATATGTAACAACTAATACAATAATACATAATGTACACATGAATGTAATAAAGAGTTTGAGTTTGAATGTAAAACTGTTGTTGACTATTTGTCGAAGAGAACGAGAGAATCTTGGTCAATGCCTCCTTCAGTGATATCCCTACTAAGGAGAAAATTGCGTTTTTTAAACCGAAAGAAAATAAGCGAGCACAAATAATGACGGGATTTCCAATTCGCTCCCCTTAGATTCATATGGTAGGGTCAGACTATGAACTATGATGAGGGTTTGGTATGTACAGCTTTGTGTTTGTTGAATATTTTTTAAAGATCCTGCCTCCTGATTCTGCTTCAGTGATGGGAATTTCATGTGAATCTAAATGCTTCAATGCTGTCAATGTGCGAAGTGCAGTTTTGGGATTTCAAAACTCTCTTTTTCGAATCGATGATTCAGATTTTGTTTGACCAGTACGTATCAAGCTGGACCGCTCTGTCGTTTGCCTCATTCAAGTCCTGGAGGGATCAATTAGTTCTGCAAGACGGACAGGAGAGAAGGTGTGCCATATATCCTGTATTGGGGTTACATACTCGTGTGCGAGGTGGCTCAATTATACCCCATCTAGCCAAATTGAATCGGATTATTTTGAATGACATGTACCAACAAAAAAAAAACCGGAAGCCAAGAAAACCCGTGGGCTAAACCTAGTTTCACAACCCGCTACAATTAACTTAATGATGCGTTAAATTAGATACACTACTTAACTATAAAAGTCGAAATCTATTAGTTTGGTACGTAGGTGTCCGGATTTCGCCCACGTTTCCATACTAAACGGGATGTTAGCGTTAATTGCATTTTTTGTTCGTGTTAATGTTGATCAATGTATTGGGAGATAAAAATAGGTGTTATTACATTCTACTAAGATCATGGTTAGTTTGTATAACGGGTCTTATCTATAGGTACGGCAAATTAGATGATAACAATATGCTCTACAGTACTTTCTCAAGTTATTAAGCCTTGTGATTGTGACTATAGCTTTGCTTTTTTTGTATTTTCGACATTCAAAAGTGCCGTAATGATCTAATTGAAATAAATGATTTGAGTTTGAGTTTCTCACTGCACTTCCTGATTGTTCTTTAACGGACCGTGTTATGCAGAAGGCAGCCATGTCGGGAAAAGTACAAACAGAGTTATAAGCATTTTTCTGTCGATGGTTGCACTTCGGTTGTATATTAAATTTCTGATTATTTTTATTTGAGACATATTGGTATAACTGTTGTTATTTATTGTATCCTATCCAGAATTTAGAATCGTGGCTATTAATATTAATAATTGCGATTTTAGACGGGGCTGTTTTAAACAAAATAGCATATTTTGTAGAAATCACAATAAAGCATGTCGAAATAAACGTATGAGAACTTTTTAATACTTTTGGTGTTACGACAAATCGGGGTCGAAAGAGGCGAGCCGAGGAGCTTGTAGATAAATTAAAACAGCCGCTTGGGTCAATTTTTAAGTTAAGCAGCTCTTGCCTGGGTTAGTCCTTGGGTGGTTGACTACCATAATACCGGGTTTCCTCCGTGCGGAAGTACTTTAAGCCGCTGGCCCCGGCTGTCGATTGTCTATCTTCGACCCGAATGGCGCAGCGGTAGTGTGGCTGCCTTACGTTCTTAGGGTCCCGGGTTTGAATCCCGGTAGGAGCAAATGTTTGTGTGATGAGCAAGGACATTTGTTTCCGAGTCATGGATGTTTATATGTATAATAAGTATGTATTTACAAACAAAAAGTAATTATGTAGTATATCAACTATCTGGTGTCCACGACACAAGCCTCGTTGCTTAGTGTGGCACTAGATGGCGCTGTGTGTAATGTCCAGCGGTATTTATTATTATTATTTCGTTTATTTATTTTTTTAATCATCATACAACCTAGCCCTGGCCTGCAAATTGCAAAAAACGTAAGAAAATTTGAATTTCGTGGGCTGGTTGAAGCATCCACCTTAAATCCAAGAGTTGTTTCTCCCCAAAACCAACATGTTCATACAAGTATAAATCCCAATTAGACATGTACAGACCGTTCATATCTTAACAGTGGGTTATCTATCAAGTTTTATTGTCGCTAGGTAACCGGTATCCGAATGTTTTGACCGCAGCGCGGTTACAAAAGCGGATATTACCGTGTTTGTTATATTACTTAAGGGTTAGTGTACCCGCTTTTATTTTGATTCGAATTTGTGACGAAGAGGAATTTGAAGAATATTTGTTGTAGAGTTTTTTTTTTTTTTTTTCTCATCTCAGTCGATACTTGAATGTAATGCCTTAATTCCTTTTCTTAGGTTAGTTCGTGAATATGTGACCACCCATTACATACTGAGTTTCGGAAAGCACAATAAGCCTTTGGTCCCGGCTGTCATGTGTAGATCTTTGAAAGTCGTTACAGGTAGTCAGTGGCCTGAAAGTCTGACAACCAGTCTTACCAAGGAGTATCGTATTACCCAGTACTAACTCGGTTGTGGAGGTCAGATAGACGGTCGTTGTATGTAAAATACTGGTATTTAGCTGCATCCGGTTAGACTGGAAGCCGACTCCAACATAGTTGGGAAAGGGTGAGGTGAATGGTGATGATGGAATGACTGGAAAAATCTGTTTAAGTAAGATAACTAAGACGTGAAGCTTTAATTTAACGTGCCATAACAATAGGGATGATGACTGACTAAAAAAAATATGATTCTGTTTAGTCCGTCTGTTAGAATAACGAAAAATATTGGATATTTGTGTTTTTTGTTTTATCAAATTAATAAAAAATTACGAAGATAAAACGTGTCAAAGATCATGAGTCTACGTGACGTCACGTTTGAGTAAAAAATGTACTCAAATGTGACGTCACACGTCTTCATTTTTTGTTTACGTGAAAAAAGAAAAACTAAGTGTCCAATATTTTTTTTAAATCTATCTGACGGACTAATTAGATTTTTTTTTGTCATCTACCCTATTCGCCTAAACACTGCACTGCGGATTATTGACAGACACTGTTTCCATCTATTCAATTGTCAATAGATTCTGATACACAATGAAAATGGGATAACATTAATGTTCATACAAATCCTACCAATTATTACCGGTTGTCGAAATTCAAGCAAATGTGAATAACGGAAACTTTTCATTGTCGTCACAAACAGCCCGTGTGTCAATCTATTCTGTACAAAAATTAAAACATTAGATGTACTGTACACAATCAGCCTCCAGGACTTGAATGACAAAACGATAGAGCTGTTCATGTCGCTACATATTGGTCAAACAAAAGTCTAACCCAGATAATTATCTATAATTTATAATTTAGATTTTTTTTTAAATTACTATTTTTATTCTGTGGTTTAGTAATTGCTTGTAGGTAGAACTGTCAACGTTGGAATTTTTTTGCGGTTCTTACTTCGTTTAAATTCTTTTCTTTTGCATAAAAATGTTTGCATTGGTAATTACTTAAACTCGACTATAGCAACAGGTGTGTAATTCATCGATTGGAGAAAGACAAGAAGTATGAGTGAGCGAGAAAATACTATTCAAATATCGAACAGTTACGTAATATTTTATTGACGTGGCGAGCGAATCTAATGATTTAAAACTTTGATTCTGTGGACACTTTGAATAAAGAACATTATGCCCCTTAATGATAGTAGCCAGTTTAATGCGAAGTAAATAAATTAATTACGTCATAAATCTAGCCAAGATGTCGGATAAAACCACCTGTCAGTTAACCGTTCCCTGTTACTATTATCATAACAAGACTGTATTAGTTTAATGTATTAATTCGATTTTATTGTTTATTAATGGCCATTACTGGCTTGTGGAGTAAACAGAGCACGATTAATGGATTTGATGTCAATGGTAAGGGGTGAAGAAAAAATTAAAGTATCGTGTAACTTTACTTTTTTTTTACTTTTTTCTTTCGTCTTTTTTTTTTGGTAACTCAGCTTCATTCATTAAATTTGGTAATATTCTTTCAATTTTCTTTCTTTGGGGTGGATGGTACATCGACGCACAAACACGAAGATACACGTCATGAAGATTATTTACCAGTCATCAACAACACAATATTTGTCTTGTAAATATTTAAATCGTGATCAACGTGGAAACAGAAATGAGATCCTTTTGCGACCCATATTTTGATGGAGAGTTTTCTCAATAACGTTTAGGTATTGAGAAATATTGCACGATTTACCTGTAATATTCTTTTATTGCCGTAAGTGAGAGTAAGAAAATAGTGATAAGTGGATTCCGTTTAGAGAAAGAGAAATTGCGCAATGCGTACACAGCGGGCCTTAAATGGCCGCTTTAGCAGAATCATATTATGAAACACGTAAAAATTTAAATTCTTAAAATCGACTTTATCTTCATAACCATAAGGCCCATTTTTAGAATTTTAAACTTTTTTTTAGCGGCCATTTTAGACCTCATCTGTGTTGATATTTTTCCCATTTACAGCGAATCGAAAGTCGAAAATTTAATCTTGGTAAAAAATACAATTTTCCCCGAAAAACTACACTGGCCTGCAAAACTAAGTATCACACTTTTAAAATGGCAATAACTTTTTAAGTACAAAAGATATACTTTCGAAACGAAAAGGACTCGAAAAATAGTTTAATTGTGTCTATAGTTTCAAAGAAAGCTGATAAAAATGGCTATAAAACGTTTTTTATTTTATTTTAAATCTCTAACTTCAGTTTAGAAAAAAATGAAATTTTAAAAGTGTAGTACTTATTTTTACAGGTCAGTGTATTAACTTTTGAATACATTCCCAATATCTATCCCTACTGTTCATCAGAATTCGACTGACGCAACTGCACAGCGAGTGGTGCGAACAATTTGTGATACAAAACAGATTTATTCATCATACACTGTAGTAGTTATAGCTGAAGTTAGTTTTAATTGGCGCTATGTTTATTATTTAGCTTTCAATCAAATATTGCGGGACTCGGTCTAAGGATAGAGGTTTGTCTGCATTATTTTAGGCCGAGACTTTTTTGTCTGGCTTTAATAACAATCTGTGAATGTTATTCATAATTCGTCTAGTGATTCCATGTCTGATTCTTTTGTTCTTGATATATCTGTTTTATATTCGATAGATTAGAAATATTCCTAAGTATATCATAACTTTTCTTTATGCCTTGCTCCAACTTTGCTCATGGTGCTACGCAACAACGCTGGCATCGAACATGAAAAAGTTTCAGTTCAGAAAAAACCTATTAAAAACGAAATAATCAGACTTCTTGTAACAACACAGATACCTACCAGAGTTCAATTTTGGATAGGACGGCCAGAACAGTTGCCAACAAGCTAGCATTACCCTTTATTTTATCACATCATTGGTTCAGACAGAGAGCCCTCCCAGCCAGGACGGAGTTCACGGTTAAATAATAGCAGTCGAATGGGTCGGTCTTCAAAATAAGGCTCGCCAAGGACTGTCAGTAGATGGGTGATCATCCATTACATAGCGAGACCCCCCGACCTCCGTGCCTCGAAAAGCACGTTTTAAGCCGTTGGTTTCAAGTTAAATATTTCTTAGATTTTTGACAGTCTTTTGAAGAAACCA
The DNA here is from genome assembly GCA_963853795.1 of Xestia rhomboidea. Lineage (NCBI taxonomy): Eukaryota > Metazoa > Arthropoda > Insecta > Lepidoptera > Noctuidae > Xestia > Xestia rhomboidea. The sequence goes on along the minus strand of OY970764.1, from coordinate 5,843,870 downwards.
GAAGCACCAAAGGGGTATCGTGTTATTTAGTTATTGCATTGCAGAGTTCAGACAGAAAACCTAGAAGCCTAGATCAAAAAAACCCAAAAAAAAAGACACGACACCCGATTCACCTGACAAAGCACCAATTTTACCTACACGATAAAAACCCGCAGCGGCATACCGGTGCGTATGGCGTATGAAACTAGTTCATTTAGCACTCGGTGCGATGCACTGTCGCACTGCCACCCGCACAAGTTTGTGGTCCGCTTAGCGGTGTAACGCTAACTATCTGTTGCTTGTAGCATAAGTAAGGACAGATGGGGTGGTAGGTAGAATTGTTGAGGTTTGATGAATAAGAAAAAAAGGTTTCAGTTTTAAAGACTAGCTATTGCCCTCGACCTTCGTTCGCGTGAAATTATTATGATCACGTTTACCTATTTAAATCGGGGTTTCAAGGATTTTAATTGTTTTGCACGAAACCCTCATTCTTTTTGTACAGATTCACATTCAGATAACTTTATTTGCTCAAACAGGAGTGTTCATACAATTATAAAGAAAAAATGCATGCAAGGTGTTATAAGTAGAGTTGTGCTAAATGTTTAGGTACCATATTGTGATGGTGTGCAAATATCAATACAAATAACAACATTAATTAACATTGACAATGTTGACATAAGTAATAAGTAAATAAAATATAATTTTCTAAAATTAAAAGTGGCCTACGTTATAACGTCAGCTATCTGCCAGTAAAAGTCCTGTCAAAATCGGTCCAGCCGTTTCGGAAATTAGCCGGAACAAACAGACAGGTACTTACCTACAGATTAAAAAAAAATGCTTTGTTATAAATACCGTATTATACTTTCATGTGCATTCAGAAAAACGCTGTTATTATTAAAAAACGGATACTTAAATTTATTTGTTTGTATAGATTGTTAATAGGGAATATGTTTTTCTAAAGCTTATGGCTCAATTATAAGCACTTCAATCGTTCGGCAACACTTTGGTTTATACTAGGTGATCCCAAGTTACGGTGTGCTTTGCAGTTTAATAGAACCCGAATAGGTAGAGTTGAGGCAATGCTGATCACCATAAACTGTTAATTGACCTTTACATTTACCATTAACATCATGTATTAAACATTCGAAGTGTTTAAAGTATGATCCTAATACGTAGTTGCAAGTTTTTGGATACCCAGCGTAGACGATGAACGCTTCATCTGAATCTGTACCAAATTAAAATGATAATGTTATTATCATAAAAGATTATTTGGCCCATTACAAATCTAATAACTATTAAATAGGCACAGACCTACTCTTCTCTATCTGCACACTAATCTTATTCAAAGTGCAAGTTATCACAAACCCACACTAAAGCCACATCTGCGCCAAATTCATAGTCTTTGCCTCTGAGCATTCAGAGGATGGGCGTGCGTCATTGTGCGTAGTATTTCACCAATTATCGCGTCCAGACCATTATGGATTGACACAAACTACTGTGGCGCTAAATCCACATGGATGACGAATTCGCTTCAATGCTCAGACATGAGGGGGGCGAAGAATGGAAGTACTTATATAACTGCGTAAAAGTTGACTGCATGAATTTTTCGAAAGGATTGAGGTGAATTACACCAAAGAAACTGATCGCGATCAGCACATTTTAACTGTGTTCAAGACCTGTCATAATCATCATTGCTACGGAAATATTGACACTAACAGCTATTGAAAACGATGAGATGAAAATGATTTGGTGTGCAGACCACGTTCAGTTGTATCGCTGAAATTCGACCTTAAGAATATAGAAAGAAGATGGAATATGGCTTCTTTTTTCTGCGTTCTGCAAGAACCCCAATATATTATATATGCGCTATAAATATCATATTTGCGCTATCAGTTCTGTTCAGATTCTGTTTTCATCGAAAAGTTATGATCAGTAAAAGTTTCCAGTTGATTTCTTATTTCACAAATTGATCTAAACTCTTCAATCAATTTCCAAGAAAATTATTACGAAAACTTCCGCCAAACCATAAATTAAAGAGTGAAACTCGAAAAAGTTCAAATGACAAAATATCGAAACCTAACGCGACTACACTTTCGAAAGCGTAAAACGACCCAACAATACTTAAGCTACGGTCTCAGACCCAATTTTAACGACATGTCAAACACGGCCATAGCCGCTACATGCCATGGCTGCCATAGCCGCCATGAGAGTTCATGATGCGACCGCTAAAACCTTCCGACAACATTGCTCATAGCCACATAAACTTTTAAAAGTGTTTACTTGCATACAGTGACAGAGCAATCTAGTATGACGATTGCGGATTGTTGACAGATGTCTCGGAGCTGTTCTAACCACCCTTATTTCTTACAACACAGAGTCTATTTTCTGTAAAGTTTTTCTAAAAATGTATTTGTGTATAGTAATGGTAATAATGTTTACAGTTAAGTCGCCATGCAGTCGCTAATCGCGCCGAAGTCGCGCGTTAGCGCCTCGCCCGGTGTCCGCAAACAATGTCATTCATTGTCACCCTAGTTGAATAGAGGCCTTTCCTGATGGATGGTTAAAAGGCTTTCAGTTTGTTATTAATGTTTTGAGTAACGATTTGTGGTGAAGGATGTAGTAATTTGTCAGTATCACGATGTTTCTAGCAGCTAATATGTCAACAAAAAAATATCACAGGGAAAACTTCCATACAAAATTTTCATTTTAAAAATGGAACGTCCAATTTTTGTTTACTTTGTGTTTATTGAACTCTATAAATGTTGCATTGCATCCTACCTCCTATCAAAAATCCAATCAAATGCAAACATAGATCAATTTCGCTTTCTAACACCGAGATATTTCAGCCAGTTAGCCAGTCTAGTAAACAATTACGTATAAATCTCGGGCCCGTTATCCACAAATATCTTTCGTCGCTCTAAACGACAGCACGGCGTGCCAACTCCATTGTTGTCATAGGTCAGGGTTAGACTGACGCTTCGTCAGTGCGTCATCTCCTGATTCTTGTGACAGCTGACGGATGGAGCGGCAACGTGTAAAGGGCCGTCTTTGTTTGTGTTAATCGTACCTAGCATAACCTGCCATTAATGTTCCCACTGCTGGGACACATGCCTTCTCTTTTTGAGAGAAAACGGGTTATAATCCATCACCAAGTGCAAATGGGTGGCTGACGCATGTCTTCGATTTTTTGATACTATAGATCATGCCGGTTTTATCACGTTATTGTCCACCGTTTTGAGAGCAGTGGTGATCTGATTGATTTCGCCCTACATATCGAAAACCGGGGCCAGTACCAATGTCCAATCGTAGCTATAGTACTTACTAATTCCATAGTCAGACACCAGTTCACAGTCGAGGCAGTCCATTGCGAGGAACATTCTTTCTATTTCACGACGAAAATTAAACTTATACTTATATATCAGTTACGCATTCCTCACAAAGTATAGCTACAGATGACACATGTTGGTACTGCTGGAGTGACGGTACAGGAAAAAGGCGGTTACTCTGTAGTGCATGATGCGGCTCTGTTGGCTGAAATGATGGCGTGCCCGGTACTCAGATTCATAATAAATGAACTAATGATAATTTTTGGGTCGAACGTGGGTCGAGCAACTAGACATTTTTTAGGTTAGCAAAAGCAAATGGTTGGACGTTATTTGGTGTTACTGTAAAAGAAGCGTAAAACATAAAATTTTCTTATTTTACGAGGGAAATTCTGGTGGAGCTGGTACTTAAATTGCAATTTCGACCAAACTCCACGCTTGACGTTAGTCACGTAATAAGTCATTAAACCTGAAAAGATTTATGATCTAGTCCAGTACAGTTAAAAAAAGAACTAGGTTTGTAGACTTTCAGTAGGTAACAACAGGTAAAACAAAAGAAATTGAGGTTATTCAGTTAGTAAGACCTAGTTTTCATTTGGTCACATAAAAGTCGAATCATGCAAAAGCTGTCGCAATGCCGCAAATACTAACTGAAGATAATATGATTTATAAAGTGAGTAGGTATTAATGCTAAGGATGAGGCCGACTTTCTCATAATTTAATCAAAACTCTGAACAAATCCTTTTTGAACCATCATACTATATTACACATTATTACATTTTAACTGACCACACAGTTGATTGTTTCATAATTTCTCAGCACACTTCATCTCGACAAGTACTTATAGTTAGTTAGTATTGGTGTCATTATATCTAACCACTTTCTCGCCTTCAAACCAGATGGGGCTTTGAAGAATAATTAATTGACATACAACTTATCACAGCTAATTTATTCGTCTGAGTGTACAGAGGTGTGTCGCCATTTTGGCAAAACTCCATTTTTCGTCAACACATTGGAAATTAAACTGTAATTTGATGTCGATAAAGTAGATTTTTAGTGTTTTGGCTTCTAGATTTGGATGAGAGAATCCTGGTGTTAGAAACACCTAAATTTTAGCCAAAATAAATTCGGAACTGTTCAGTGACGTAATCGTATCTGGACTCATTTGACGAATATAATATTGTATGGCAAATATTGAAGTAACTAAAATTGGATACGATAGTGTAACTGCGTGCTAAAAGGTATTCAATATTACATTACATTTCTCGTTGTATTAAGAACGCCTACAGTTTTTACTTTTAGCTACTCAGAGTTGGGTATAAACAAATAAAATTTTAGTGCATACCGGTTAGGTTCATATTCCTGAAGTTCTGCGGGCCTAAAATAGCCGCTTTAACAGAAACATAATATGAATCACGTAAAAAAAAAATCTTAAAATGGACTTTATGGTCAAGTCCATTTCAAGATTTTTTTTTTGACGTGATTCATGTTATGATTTTGTCCAGTTAAAGCGGCCATTTAAAAAAATAAAAATAAAATTCTTAAAATGGACCGAAAGGTTTTAACCATAAAGTCCATTTTAAGATTATTTTTTAACGTGATTCATATTATGATTCTGTTAAAGCGGCCATTTTAGACCCCCTGATCGGGGCTGGTAAAAAAAGGTTTGTCATAGGTAAAAAGGACAAAATAAGTATTTAAAGGAAAAACCAGTAAGACGTTCTGTTAACAATAGAGATCTGTGCAACAGCTTAACGTGCTTTTCGAGGCACAGAGGAAACTCGGTATGTAATGGGTGGTCATCCATCCACGGATCGACCCAGGCAAGCGTGGCTTAACCTTACGATCGACCCGAGTGACTGTTATTATTAAGCCCAAACTCCTCAAAGATCTAAGCTTGGGATTATCTACTCATAGAAAAATTTCGAAGTGCGAAATCAATTAACACCATATTAAAAGTCATAAGCAAATGATACTTTACCTTTTAAGTCAGCTAACAAATAAATATAACTATAATAAATTCAATATTGATTTCTAAACTTCGCATGGAACTGCTAATTTTATTAATTTTATGGAAGCTGTAAATCAATTTTGATATTTTATTGATATTCAAAATGACAGATTATTCTCCCACTGCTTTAGACTCGTGGGATCTAAAAGTGGATTAAGATAATTTGTTTTTGTGTCCATTGTTACCTAAATTAAATTAAGACGCTCATAATTTAGTGGATTTTGCTACCTTTGTTTTTTTTCTAAGTATTAAAGCTCTGCCGTTACAAAAAACAGGAAGTCTAGCTTCATCTCTTGCGTACATTGAAGCAAGATATTTTCCTCATATTTTTTCTTGTGTGTTACATGAAAATATCACCAGATAAGAGTTTCCATACATTTTGCTTTCAGCTCTTCCATTTCAACATTAAATCATCAGTACCACAAATTCTTTACATGCTCAAACTTGTCTTGGTTGAAACTCCAAATAAATCTAGACTTACTCAAATTATCACAGAAAAAAGTAATCATGCATTTTATAAAAGTAAACAATTCGAATACAAACATCATTTAAACTCCAAAACAATTTTACCAACATTCAGTAAATAATTTATTAGAACACAAGCTACCTTCCTTTTGTTTCGAACAAAACAGCTACACCTATCTTCACTGCCTGATTCTCTGCCCATCCCGTAGGACATAAAGCGCGTTTCCCCATTGGACATACATCGCCAACTGTCAGCGCATGCGCATTGAAACGCCACTCGTGCGCAGCGATTGATTCAGCTAATATAAGCGTTCGTAATGATGATTTTCTAACGTGAAATGCGATAAGTAGTTTAGAGATGAGAAATTGTTGGCTTTTCTTACTAGATGTTTTGATAGAGCCTAGACGAGTGACAATATTTGGCTCACAAGGCATGATTGCTGTTCTTCTTATAACTCTTACCAAAACGGAGGAAGAAAAGTAAACGGTGTAAAAAACCTCTTAACGAAGCACTTGTTCTCCCCGTCATTGCGATCATTTTTTTGTTTGCATCATTCCGGAGATATTGGGGGTCAAAGTTCCAACCTTTTGTCAAGTTTTTTTTAATACAAGTTTTTTAATGTAAGATTTTTACTTTTAACACCTCCACGACCCCCGTACTATTCAATCCATCCATCAGCACAATGTTTTGAGTGCGTTACATTGAGTTCTACCACAAAACATAATTTTTCACCCCAAAAAAAAGTCGTTTCCCAGCAATAATTTTTGCGTTAAGTTACTTAGTTTGATGTACAGAATGCTTGGTTGACGGCTTCGTGATGAGGTTGTTTACACCCTGTATAGTACCTAGTATATCAACTATCTGGTGTCCTCGATGCTTAGTGTGGCACTAGATGGTGCTGTGTGTAAAAAAGTTGGAACTTTGTTCCCCAATATCTCCGTAACTAGAAGGTTCCCAGGTAAGGCGTAGAACAAAAAAATGATCGCAATGACGGGGAGAACAAGTGCCTTTCGGCTTCGTTAAGAGGTTTTTTACACCCTTTATTTGTTGTTTTCCTCGGGATGAAAGGTACTCTATGTCCGTTTCTGTACACCTGACAACGTATATGCAAAATTTCAGGATGATTGGTTCAGTGGTTTATGCATGAAAAAGAAACAAACAAATAAAGACACTTACTCTCGCATTTATAATATTATTAGTAAGGATTATTTTTATAGAACGCTGCAATCTCGAATCCAAGATTAAATATGGTCTCCTAAAATAAAATATCCACTCTGTGAAGGTACTAATCGCATATAGTATAGACGATGCTGCCAACAGATGACCATCTCCAAGTCATGGCCTGCAACGAAATGGGTAAACAACAATGCTACCTTGGAAACATACAGCATTTTTTCATTACATCACCTGCCCTAATCCTCTTCAACCATCCTCAAACTACACTTGCGTGGGAAGATCTCAAGAAACAATTCAGTTAACGTAAGCATTGTTAATGATAATCAAACATGTGACGCAAATCAACATTTTAATAGGTTTATTTTTAACCATCTCTCAACGGGTTCCGTAGTAGTAGCTGACAAATCAACTTCCTATTAATGTGTGGAAAGATTTTCTATGTAGTCTGTCAAATTTACTCATTCCATTTTCAACTTAACCGTTAACATTTTATGGTTTAAAATCAATAGGAGAAATTTGGAACTTTGACAGTTTGTGACAGACTGTAAGTGCTATATGGACGAAAAAAATGTAATTAGATGAGGTCATTTACCTATTATTGTATTGTATAGCGGGCTGGTGTCCGCAAATCCACGTCAAAGCGCGTATTTTGCGTACGGCTGGGAAATTTATTTGATCCACCCTAAACATCGTTATTTACCTTTTTGGTAAGTCATTTGAAAATCCACAAATTCAAGTCGTAGGTACCAATGACGACGATGGTAAACACTGCTTTGAGCTTATGACCTATATCCATAGTTCGGAGTTTCAACAGAATGGAAGGTCACCTGTTTTCTCTAATACGAGATCAACTGAAAATAATTGATGCACTCCAAAATTAATCCCTAAAAAGCAAAAGCCACAATCCGGCTCGAAGAAAAACACAGAAACCCATATTCCGAATTCCACCGACAAATGAATCACCCGTTATGATATTTATTTATCAGTCACTGCCTTGTTCCTTAAAACAGCTACCTATTTTGTAACAGAACTTGAACACTTAGAAATAAGACATAGGTAGGAAAAGCACAGCACTCCAAAATTCTCCCAAATAATGCACCAGCCACAATCCGGCTCGAAGAAAAACACAGAAACCATATTCCGAATTCCACCGACATTACGTTAACCGCTATCATCGTTGTATGAAGTATTACGAAACACCGGTTCAACAGAATGTAAACAAAACTAATACAGCGGGGGTTAATAAAATCATTTTGTAAACGAACCTGTAATTCACAGATCTGTTGTGGTCGTAACTTACCGACTCTTTGACTTTTACTGTTGTACTTCGCGTTCATTTTTACTGTAGTTCTAACAAGGCCGTCTAGTATACCATGAAATCATGAATACAGAATTATTTCTGTTAATCTCGAATGTTCTGTAGAATAGAAGTTGGAATGGGTGTGCTTCCTGTTCTCCTAGTAGGAGTGATTTTATTTTTGTGAAAATGTTGAAGATGAACGATTGAAAACCACGTAGTTGTCGATGTAAATGTGATCATGTGATGTTATTGGATGATACTACTGCAAAATCTATACATAAAAAAACGTTTTTTTTTTACAGTAAATTATAGAAACATTTACGTTCTCGTGTAAACAAACGCACGTGCGGTGGTTAAAGACTATCACAACAATACTGAAAAAAGTTGATCGCTGTACCTACTAACTATAAAAGTTTCAACATGGAAACAGAAAAAATAGAACACTACAGAATTTACTGTATCACTTGATGTAAACTTCAGTGCAAATACAACACTTTTAATTATAGCTAAAACGAGAATCACGTGCCAAATATTTTCTTTACAAAAAAACATGAATGAAATTAAAAAATGGAGACGCTAAGAATTTGTATTAAGTACATTAAACTATTTAACGTAAAACATTCGAGGAAAATGTTTCCTACATTTGAAAAATGTGCAGCATAAACAATTCAAGTTTGAAATAATGAAGACCGATTGCTATCAAATCTCAGTTGATTGAACAGTGTCAGATAGACGAATGTAACAGTCTTCGACTTTCTTCCAGAATCGAGTCCGGGCTGCAGACGGGTCTAAATTTATTCGAGCTAGCTTCGCACTCGATGCTCTGACAATGAACTCTAATCGAGTAAACAAAGGATCTGTCGGCGCGACCTGGCGCTTGCCTGTCGACACTCGCGTGGCAGATCGTAAATCGATAACGAGTAGACCAACACTAGTTGTATTGAGTGAGTCGACTTTTATGAGTGATTCTGTGATTATGAAACTTTTTGACTATGGAGTTTGTTGATAGGAATATGGTATTTTTAAGTAGGTGAATCAATACCACATAATTTATGTGTTTAGCTTATTTAGTACTACTGGTAGTTACTGCCAGTGAGTATGAATATAGGATCGCCCTAATATAAATAGAGTAAGTCTGGTGTTTATGTAAATATTATAAATTGCTGTACAAAGTTTTTTTAGGCAAACTTGGGTAAATGCACAAGCTATAAGCTACAGTAATTTCTTTATACATAGATACAATAAAGTCACTTACTGGTAAAGAAAATTAATTTCAACCGAATGGATTGGTGGTCATCTGTTTTTTTTTAATCCATCCTATCCACCATTTCTTTTGAAGTCTCGGTTGACCTAGCGTAGTACGGAGTTTCAACAGCATAAGAGGCTAGCTTATACTGGTTTTGTTACCAGAGACGTGCCAGAACGTTGTCCTGTGAGCAATTTACTAAAATCCTCAATCTCTTGTTCCAGGGCGTCTGGCAGCGCAGTGATATTAGACCCTCGAATGATCTGCAAGAAGAACCGACGGACGCGAGGGAGACTGGCCCAGATCTGCAGGAACGAGACAGGTCTGCTGAAGGAGATCACCAGGGGAGTCACCCTGGGCGCCACGGAGTGCGCACACCAGTTCAGGAATAGAAGGTGGAATTGTACCACGCAGAGACGGAGTATGAGGAAGATACTCATGAGAGGTAAGAGATGTTTTAGTCAGCATCAGAATATAAACACTCGAGTCTCCCCCAAGGTCCGACGCGTTCACCGGTATTGTTCTTCTCGCATCCAGGGGATTTCTGTAACCTTCAGCGAGCGTTGGACAGCAAAACAAAATATCTCTTCAGGAGACGTCTCGGCCAGTGAACTTGGTTTTTTTTCTAGATTTTTGTCAAGACCAAGGAAGACACCCTGATAGAATATAGTGCATTTTTTGTTTTGACGGAACTGTAGAAGTTACTATTACAGTCATGTTTGATAACACTGACTGCTTCGTTGGCCTAGTGGTCGCAATCGCGTCTGCTGAGTATGAGTTCCTGGGTACGATTCCCAGGTCGGGAAAATGGTATTGAGTTTTTCAATCAGGATTTTTTCAGTAGCAGCCACGTAGTCTAGATTTCAACTCTCCCGGTTGATGGCAATAGGCTCGCCGCCTTTACATGGGACTTAAACATAACAGGCGTGATGTATTTGATAACATTAGTGTCGTCTTCAAGAAACCACCAGATTTTATTTGGAAGAACAAACAGCTTACTTCAAAGTTTAGAAAATAAATAGAATCTAATAAAATGCAGTTTAAAATCATTATTAATGTTAGATCGTGAATGTTAAACTTGTTGAATATTGTAATACCTAGTTACGAAAGGTATAAACATATACTTTCACTGCACAAAGGTTAAGGTTCATTGAGTATCTATGAAATGTCACACTGATCCTCACGTTTTGCTAATAAATATTCTTGTTATAAACTTACTGGTTGCACGAAAACATGTCTTGAAAAATTGAGAGCTTAATCTGCTAGTCATGGCTTGTATGTTTTGTCTTTAACATCGTCAAAATGGTGTAAGCGGAGACACGTAGCAACTCGATGGTTGTGAAAATATATGAGAAGACTTTTGAAATATCATAAAACATGACATAACATCACGTTTTTTTTTTAAGTCCCATGTAAGGGGGCGAGCCTATTGCCATCAACCAGACATAACTTCAGACTCCTTGGAAGCTATTGAGAAATTCCTGATGGAAAAAACCCAATAACACTTTTCCCGACCCGGGAATCGAAGAAACGATGGGCGAAAAGTGCGCAAGGTGATATAGCTAGCAAGGGACAATTGAGATTACGACAAAAAGAGAAGAACTGCAGTAGAAAACATGCTACGCCAACCATATATAAATTGGGATGACAATGATGACATAATACGCCATATCTTGTTCCTATAGCGTAGACGAAAGTCTATGACCAGTGTGTGTTGCCAGTGATCCCATGCAGAAGCGAAACGTGGTCGCTCACAATGGGCCTCGTCAGAAGGCTTAAAGTCACCCAAAGGGCAATGGAGAGGGCTATGCTCGGAGAATCTTTGCGTGTTCGAATCAGAAATGAAATCATCCGCAAGAGAACCAAGGTTACTGACGTAGCCAGAAGAATTGACAAGTTTAAATGGCAGTGGGCAGGGCACATTGTTCGCAGAACGGGGGCCGAAAAGTTCTAGAGTGGCGACCGCGAACCGGAAGACGTTGCGTTGGAAGGCCTCCCACTAGGTGGACCGATGACCTTGTGAAGGCTGCGGGAATCCGCTTGATGCAAGTCGCACAGGGAGGCCTATGTCCAGCAGTAGACGTCTATCGGCTGAAATAATGATGATGATGATATCGTAAAGATACCATCAATTCTGCAACCAAATGACTCCTAATTACAAACCGAAATTCATAAAACAATCCCAAACAAAACGTCTCGATACAAATCGATGAAAAAAACATCGTGAAATAGATATAATAAATTATCGATATCTCAGCGATGAGTTCACCAACATTTAAGATATTGTTGGATGAGGATTGCTACCTGCTACCTTTATTAGCCGATGGACAAAAGAATGCAAAACGTGTTAAATCGTACTGATGAATATCGGGGCCTAATTCGATTAGGCCAAAGGAGTTGATTTTTATGCGACCGGTCGTTTATCTATACGAATGGGTTAGGGATGTGTCTTATGTCGATGTGATGATGACTTTTTTTTTGATTTTGGAGATATCGATGTTTGTTTTTGCAGAGCCTTTTGTTGAAGCATAGATTTTGTAAAGGCTTTATACAGTCGCCAACGCATCAAGTTTCTCCAAACTGTCAAATTTTCTCATTCGATTTTAAACTTAACCTTCAACATTATGTGAAGGAAAAACATCGTGAGGAAACCAGCATGCCTGAGAGATATTTCTCGACGGCATGTTAAGCCAAGTCAGAGGCCCATGGGCGGCTTAAAAACTCTGACACCAGGTTAGGCACTAACCACACGATAAAGAAAGAATTATGTAGTTTAAAATCATTTGGAGGAATATGACAGTTTGGTAATTTGATGTGCTCGACTGTACATCCTAAGGCTAACTAAGAATATAAATTCTTAAAATTCTTAGTTAGAACTAAAAACAAAAAAAAAAGTGTTTTCAATGATTATAACGGTTTGTTTTTAAAATTATTTGACATTTTTATTTTACATAAGGCATTGAAAACCTTGATAATTTAATTTCGCCTTATCAAATTCTTAAAAGTTGTAAAATTGTATCGAACCGGCCTAATTTGTTTTAGTGTCACTCATAATTTAGTAACGAATTCCAGTTAACCGGCAATTATGTAGAAGACCAGCTCAAAAGGTTATCGGGAACATTAATTCCACACCTACACAATATCGATAGAGCGACAACACTACGGCCCGACGATTCGTCGTCAACATGCATTCATTTCGGATTCATTAACGTAAATTAAGTGGTATTTGTCAAAATTTTGGGCGCACACAAAATATTTATAAAATATACTACCCCTGAGGCTTATAAAACGTTCCACAATAACTTATCCGCGATTGTGCCCACACCTCCTTTGGTCAGATTAACCAAAAAAATGTATACTCCTAAATTGTTTATTGCTTATAGGTGCCTATAAAATATAAAATACGCGTGGATATTAAAAGTTAACGCTTGTTTTTACGACTTTGTTGGGTATCGACAGCCATTTTGCTAATGTAAAATACATTAATTAGATACTTTATTGCTGGGCATGATAGCTTAATTTGGTGCTTTTGTTTCTCATAAAAGTTCATCGTTTTTTTGGCGAAACGGGATCAACGTTATCTTATTAATTGAATCCTCGAGCTTCTAAATCCAGGATTAAAATCCATTTTGAAGAGATAAGCGGGAACGTCATCAATACTAAATTAATTATTAAAAAGTAAAACAAAGATGGGAGTCGCGTGGGCGGTGGGTCCGGGACGGGTGTCGAGGGGGGGGGGGGGGTGCGAGGCGGAGGGCGGGGGCGGGGAGGGGGTGTACGGTCAACAAATTAGGTTAAAAGCCTATAAATTGATGCGAACAGCGATGGGTGGCGCAGGCGCAGCGGCCCGGCCTACAGAGCTGAATTAGTCCCGGATTTTTTATCACTTGGTGACAAGAAAAAATAATGCGTACAGGTTGATGTGATCGGTGTAATTGCTGTGATTTGGGAAATTGGAACGAGTTGTTATTAGTTTAGAGTTATCATAATGCATTAGGAATGCAAACAGATGCTGTTGCTAGTTGGTAATTAACTAACTTTCATTGAACTTTTTAAATCTTAAACCATTTTCATTTAAGGTTTAGTAAGCGGGGACTTCTAGCAGTAGGTACTTACCTAACTGATATTTGTAAATTCTAAAATAATTATGTCCAAAAAAGTGATTTTAAATCTTCGATTGGAATGAACATGCAATGAACAACATCAGTTTATATCATTTAGAATGAAAACAGACAGTGTCCATGGAGTTTCTTGCCCATTCTTCTCCCCAGAAATCCCATTGGAATGCCAACTACAGTACTTTCACAAGTTAGTATGCCTTATGACTGGGACTGGAGCTTCATCCTTTTGTTTTTGACATTCAAATGTGCCTGTAAGGGTCTAATTGAAATAAATTCTTTGAGTTTGAGACTAATTGATTCATCATCATCATCATATTGCAAATACAAATACAAATTGATTGCAGTTATATAACTCTGTTTTTACGTATCTGAAACATCCTTCACAAGTGTCAAATCTGCATACTAATCCATCAACAGTTCCACTAAAAATAATTTGTGTTGTATAATACACTAAAATACTACTGACGAAAATCACGCTCTAATTAAAGTCGGGGTTTGCAAGGTAAAACCGACACCTCCTATTGTTGAAGTCGGTTAAAATGTAGTCTGTGTTACCCGGGCCATAATAACAAATCAATTGACACCAAAATCGGATGAATAGTTTTTTTTTTTAGTTTATATGTATAATTACTTCAATCAACTTTGGATCATAGGTACAAAATAAACTAAATAAAAAATAAACAATGAAAAAAAAAACAAAAAAATAAATAAAAATAAAACATATATATAAAATCAGCAACACAATTAAAATGAAAAGTTTAGGCACTACGGAAGAACATACGTAAATACAAACATACATACATTATAGACTGCTAAATCATAACCCAACCTTTTGCCTTCGCCGTAGTCGGGTAAAAATGATTCCCAAAACACCCTGTATAAAGAAGCAGTACTCATGAGAAAAAAATAATCATCGTTAATTGGTCCCTTTCATTAGTAAGTCCGAGGTCTCGGCATTCCAGCCACACGTCTTTTTTCTGTGTCAAATCTTTATCAATGAAAAAAGTATTTCATTCTTATTTAAATTTCTTTATCAGCTGCCTGATGAGCGCGGAACGTTTAAATAATGTTTCACTTACCCACTTATATATTGGTACCGTTAATTTATTATTAATTACTTTTTTTAATGTGTTGTATTGTAGAGGTTAATTTTCAAAGCAGTAATTAATATTAGTATGTAGTAGTGACTGCCTCGTGGTGGCGACTAATGCTTATTTAGGTCCTGGGTTCGATTCCCGGGTCGGGCAAAATGTTATTGCGTTTTTCCATAAGGAATTTCTTAGTAGCAGCTACGGAGTCTGGATTTACGCCCGGTTGATGGCAATAGGCTCGCCCCTATTACATGGGACTTAAACATGACTGGCAAATTTTTTGGAGCACTATTAGGTACACCTCTGCCTTACGCTTCAGGGGTTACAGGCGTGATGATATGTTATGTAAAAAATATATATTTCTGAGTTTAATTTATGAACCATCCTTCGTCAAGGCTTTCATAGCCTTCCACAATAAGTACAGTTAAAAAACAAACACCTACAATAGATTTTAAAAGCTCCTTCGACTCTTCGAGTAATCGTACAGGCACAGTATTTCAAGATAAGCAACTTTTATACTCAACAACAAGAAAGCCAATCAAAACAACGTACGCTATAAAACGGCAGCACGATATCAAATCGTAAATACCGCGACACTTTATCTCGCTAGAGCTGACGCCGAACTCAATGCCGATTCCCACTCAAACAAAATAGCCTAATTAAGTTATAAACAAACCCACAAACATGGACTCCGAATATACTCGACGAAGGGACCGTACGGACTAATCTCATGCGACCATTAACTGTCGACAGCTCCCAGCAAGGAGTCCCTAAGAAACTCGTAAAGATTACCACACGATAACCTGACTACTGAACCCTTAAGACCTCACACATACCCCGAGAACCCAACATAAATACTCAAGAATGACTTCATATCGACAAAAAAAGGCAGCGATAAATTTGGCGCCCTCTAACACGTAAATGTTCTTAATTATAGTGTAATATCCGGGCTGCACTTCGTATCTAATCTCAACTCTCATGCGCATACGGTCCGGGCGGCTGTCGTTAGTTTTATCGATATCGATTATTGGCTCAAGCGCAGCACTTACGCGATCATAAACCGTCTTATTTATAAGAATGTTTTGCCTTATTTTGTGTGAAAGCAGCAATTTATACAATCGTCTGTAATATTACTAATTACTGCTATTAAGGTCGGGTTTATAGAGAAAGAATCAAAACAGAAACCATAAGGTTATAAATGTAGAAAAGTCATCTTGAATAAGGCTACAAGAATTTTACTTTCAAAAGCTTATAAACTAAAACTCTCCATTTTATTAGAAGTCTAAACGTGTCTGACAAACGATAGCAGATCTCCAAATAAAGCTCGACTAAATATTTATAAGTGGTCGATACAGCGGATGTCAGCCTGTTGCCTCGTGGTGGAATAAACAATAGCCTCAGCGAGCTATTTGAAAGTCAAACATCGCTTCGCGACCAGTAATCGACGTCTCAAGCACGGAATTGTCGGTAGACTCAACCCCATCACTACTGACCAAGGAACTCACAGGAATCAAGCCTTTTGGCATTCTCACATCTCTTTCTGACTTCAGCCCACGCGAACATTGCTATCTCTCTCATAACTGAATGCTGAGCTGCACTTTATTTTTTCTCCACAACGTGGACCTGTCCATCAGACTGACAGGCCGCACTTGTCACCATCGCCCCTTGCCAAATTAAACGAAATACCCAACTACGATATAGGCGCTGGAAACCACGGCGATAACTTACTTTTTTCAAAAAGTTACCTTTAAGGAATTATAATACCGTTTCCGAGATAACTTTGTGTTAAAGTGTTCTTTCGCTCGATTTTAATGAGGGGAAAATGAGGGAAGTCGTTTGTTGCGGCGGTATTCAGGTTCGTCGATGTCCACCCGTCAACGTGAGAAATGCGTTTACGGCCCGCTATGACGCGTAACAAGTTGACTGATTGCGAAGTGTCGCCGCCTGCGCAGTGCGCTTGTTTATGATGGACCCGAGCACGCCCGAGCATATCACCAACAATAGTAACGCTCCTCCGATGTGACGCAACGCCGCCTAGAGGAACCTGCGTTAATTAAGCGTTAACTGGTAAAACAAAAGTTAAGAACACGAAGTACACACACGATCTAACAGAGATATTCCACCGGACCGACCGGCGCACGCATTAACAGAGCTAATTATTCCCATTAAACGGGCACAATCCATTCAAATTAGCCATCGGACGTCGTTGAATAAAGTATTCGCGTTTTGTGCGCGGCTGAATGACGCTCGGCCCCTTCCGGTGGGTGGTTGCTGTCACAACACGCAATGCGCGTCGCGGACGCACCGCACCGCATAATGAGACGCTTACTCGCATTAGCTAAAGAAATTGACAAGTGAACAATAGCGGGCCGAGGGAAAAAACGAACGCGAAAACTGCAGAAAGAGCCGGACAGTGTCGTATCGTATTACCCGACGTAAAATATCTGGGGGAAAGGAATGAGAAACGATCGTTCCATTTAAATACGGGGTACGAGACGGGTGAGTTCGCGTGCGTTCAGTAGCGTGAGAATGCGCTTTATTCGGCGGCGACAACGCGTCCCGGCCGGGCCAGCGCGGGACGTCGATAAATCAGGTGCGCGGCCGCTGCGGGCTCGCCACGCTCGTATATCGGCCACAGCGGCCACAATGGCCCGCCGGTGACACGCTGACACTGACGCAATTGCTCGCATGCGCCGTCCGCCGTCACGCCGACAGCCGCGCACGTCACCCGCAGCCCCGCCACCGCTCCCACCCTCGCCGCACCCCCGCCAACCCGTATTTATTGCGCTAAATATTTGAATTAATCAGATGAGATAAAATGGTCGCGTTCGTTTAAACATTCCGATGCGGTCGCGGTGACAACTCGATGTATTGTCTTCGCATTAAGCTGATCCGCGCTTAAACAAGCTATCGGGCTCTTTTTATGCAGACGATTTACTTTGTCCGCTCATGTCTCTGTGAATTTATAGAAAGTGAAATCACCGAGAATGTCGGCTAATCAATTTGCAGCATTAATCTGTGCTTTCCATCTTTGTAAGGTACTAAATGGTAATAAAGGTTGTTATGATTGTTTTACGAGCAGGCCGCGGTTGGCGCACGTAGGTAGTGAGAATGACATACATGTTTACGACACCAGGCTTTGCCCGAAACACGATACTTGACATCTCGGCAAGGAAACATCGCGTCGCGCGACGCATGTTTCACTCGAGCCTGTAAGAAATGGGGATGAAGATATTACGTGTAGGAATTTTGCAAGGAATGAACCTGCGATAAATCATAGTAAATTATTAAACACACCTAGTGAAGCGATTTTATCTGAAGTGTAAACCGATCAGCGGAGTCAACACGTTCTGTGATTGAGAGGCGTAAACGCAGACATAAGAGAATGCATATAATCAACAAACGAAAAGCAGTTGGAAAAGATGACATGGAAAACCATCAAACCTTAAAACCAGAATAAAAATGGGCGACGGAAAGATCGTCAATCAAAACGCTTAAGATGTAATTTGATAAGCAGATCATAACGACGCGATGATGGCAAATAAGGAAGATCTCCAATAAAGCTCTAACAGAAAGGTCCAAATGTACTATAATGTAAATAAGTAACCAGATGCAAAAGATGATAAAAATCAAGAAATCTTGTGGATAGCAAGCACTGCTGATGCCATTAAAATAAAGGTATGAGAAGAAACAACAATCAATGAAAAATTCTCTGATGACAACACAAACACTCAGAGACGAACGATGCCATCAACAATTTCTTGATGGCATGTAAAGCCAAGTCAGAGGCCCATGGACGGCATAAAAACTCTGACACCAGGTTAAGCACTAACCACACGATAAAGAAGAACACGCAACGCCCGCAAATCTATTTCACATAAAATAATCCTACACATACATAAAAAATAAACCACAAATAAATTATTCACATAGCGTCTGCCGTAATATAATCAGCTGTTTATTAACCCTCGGATGCGAGCAACAAGTGTCCTGATCTCCGCTTGCATCCATCTCAAATCTAAAATTCCTGAACGGGAGTGCGTGAACGGTTAATTTAAAGTGGCCTGTGAGCGAATGCGACTGCGATCTGTATCGGGGAGCGAGTTTCAGTTTATCAGTTTCTAGCGGGAACGTCCGGCCGATTTGTGCGACGGTGTCTGGCGCAGGCTGTAGCGGGTGAAGGGTTGAGGATTTCGAATGTATGGCGGCAAAGAAAAGAATGAAAGAGAATAAGAGAGAGAGAGAGAAAGAGAGAGATTAAGAAAGAGGGTAGAAAATAGAAAAATCAGAAGTCAAATTAAAAAAGAGGAAAAGAAAAGAATGAAAGAGAATAAGAGAGAGATTAAGAAGAAGAAGAGATATATGTCTGCTTCTAGCAATATTTACCATCCACCCGCATTCTCCAGTTAACCCGCGATCTTGGCGCTTGCAACTGCGTCAAAATATCGGGAGCTCAAAACAATGGATAATCACGGAAGATATCCCGTAAGTGACATTTTAAGTAAAGTCAAATTATGTTGAAAATCAGTATTTTTTATGACTACTTTCATAAGACATACATAACATCACGCCTGTAAGATTAGGCAGATCTCCGAAAGATTAGGCATAGGTGTATCTAATAGTACACCCACATTTCGCCAGTTATATTATCGTCCCATGTAATAGGGGAGAGCCTATTGTCATCAACCGGGCTCGGATTCGGACTCCGTGGCTGCTACTGAGAAATTCCTGATGGAAAAACCCAATAACACTTTGCCCGACCCGGGAATCGAACCCAGGACCTCTTGCTCAGAAGCCGCGCTTCCGACCACTAGACCTACGAGGCAGTCCATAAAACATGTCCCCCAAAAATGCCTAAAATGCTTTCTAGTGATTTAGTTGGGTGTTCCTAAAACACCCCACTCTTCACCAAACTTGAACAAAAATCGAGTACATGTCTATGCAGATCAACTAGATTTGATGCCTTTTTTTCTGATGGTAAATAATCAAATGACTTCTCCCGCTCTGGGTGGAGCGGGGGGAGTGTCAGACTTTTGCTGACTAAAACCTATCCATGTTCCTTCATCGCCCTTTGTGTTCCGGGTCCAAGGTATCTCTTTCGAACAGTTCCGCAGCCCCGGCAGGCATCGGCCCTCGCGGACCCCTTCCCGTAGATTTGATGTCTTGATACTTGTTAGCTAACAACTGACTAATTTGACCACCCAATTGCATCTGGGGTAGGATGCGTGCTTCTATCGTTGGCATGTTATCTATATGCATTTTCTGCCTCTATAATACCAGCCTATTACTGTCCCACTACTGGGCAAAGGCCTCTTCTCATACAGAGAAGGCACGAACATTGATCACCACGCTTGCTCAAGACGGGTTGGCGATTTCAGACTATATTGATTATATGTCCAGGTTTCCTCACGATGTTTTCCTTCACCGATGTCTGTGATTTCCAAGATAAACTTAGTAAAGTACTATATGAATTGAAAAAGTCACATTGGTACTTGCCCGGACTTCATACATGGGAGGCGAGGTCTTAACCTCTGGGCCATCACGACAGCCAGCAGATTTTCTGCCTCATTAGCAAAATATTATTGATTTTGAATGTTTCCTCAAACTGAATGCAGAGAAAATAGATCCATAATGGTAACACACCCAGTCTCACGTATTTCAGTACCAGCTCAACGCTATAATCTCACAACTTCCACACTCTCGTTATAAATAAAATTAAAATTGCAAAATTCTCAGCAATTTCACATATGGGCTGAGTCCGAGATCATCTCGAGACGTCTTTTCTCGCGTTATCTGCTCAATTTGACGTTACCCCAAGGCATTCAATGTTCTATATCAACATAATTTATGTTGTTATTACCAGTGATTAATGTTGTAATTTGCGATTTATTATATACAGAAGATTATATGTTAGGCTTGTAATTATCCGTTTAAACAAAACGTGGTAAAAAATGGTTTTTCTTAATATAATGGGCATCAAAATGTCGAAGTTCAAGTTTCTAAATGTTGGTGTATCTGATTACAGGTTGTATTCAAACAATGAAATGGTCAGTTTACATTTTTATTATTATTTAAATTTGTTGTTGCATCATATTCACTTTATTAATTCGTTGGGCAGTTTGAGCTTGAGTCTTGTGTTTCTTTTTTATCTGGATTTCCGCCACATTTACATTCAAATAATAAGTCTGAGAGGGATATATCACTCTGAAGATACAGTGTAACTACAACAATTGTAATTGTTGCATAATGCACCAATGCAGGTAGCATTACTATCTTATTAAATGCATTGCACTATGCAGTTAATGATTAATTCTAAATAATGTTATTGAAGTTGAGTTAGTGAAGATATCAAACGTCATATCACGTTGACAGCCCTGACAGCCATTAGTGATCTATGGTCAATTGGTCACTAACTAGCAAAAAGGTCTTACGTTGCTGCTAAAACAAGTTCCCAGCCATATTAATTACACATTTCCTACTCGAACAGGTTGTGCACTCGTATTTATGCAGACCTGTGCTCATATAAAGTTGGTTCCCAATTATCCAGGAGCAGAAACTCATTGCAGAATTATGATGAGCCACCAAGCACGCACGTGCAACTGATTGACTCGATGTGAATGGCGGAACGACTTCCAAGTATTTTGAAGTTGCAAAAACACTCGCGATATTGAAGCCATACAACCTTCAAGTGTGAATCAATTTGATTCCATCGGTTTTATTGATCGATCGACAATTTCACTGAATTATTCAATGGACACAAATACCGACATTCCGTGGCCGCTCGTGGCAGACCGGGCAAAAACGCATCCCGCGAGGCACCCGAATATAATCGGCGGCGGACGCCGTGGGAGTGGTTCGGCGTTGGACATATTTCGAAGCCGGAGATGCTTGAAAAAAGGCAGCGTTTGGTGATGAGAATGTCATGTCCCCCGTTCCCAACGACATATTTGCGAGTCGGGCCCGCGTTTTGTGATAATTACAGCGCATAACGCGGGCGGTGCGCGCGGAATGCGCGGCTCTGAGCTCACCGCCACGGATTTATAATGACGAGCGAGTGTCGCGACCACGCTGCCCTATCGACAGCGCAGCGCGCGGCAGAAAAACCGAGGCGTCTGCGGCATCCGCGCGGGGCGGAGCGGTTCCCATGCACCCCCCCGCACCCCGCGCACCAGGCCACCGCACCGCCAAGACGCACCTTTTTTACCCGCTGCTAAACGACTAGCAAAATATCTGGAAATTGACATTCCTCTCATAATTCGAGAGGACGCATCCTTGGTCCGTCGAAATTTAATCAAGAATGCCTATGAAAATCAAGCGTCGACAGGGAGTGACGGGGCGTAATTACGTTCGAATTCTGCATCGGATGGGTGTGCACTCTCGCTTTTTTGTCGCACGTCAATTATATAAATTGTTGGTGCAATAAATTTCGCTGTATCTCTGGGGACGGGTGGCGGGACGGGAATGCGGCGACGATACGGCTCGTCCCGTCGTCCTGCACTGGGCCCAATTAGCATGGGATCGATAGGCGCTGCTGATGCCGATCTGCTGTCAACTGCACCGCATTGCGCAAGCAGCGCGGTTATCTAATCTGAGCTTAATGAATGCCACAATACTATCGCCGAACTGAAGCTAGCGGTGAAATCAGGTGAGCGTGCGTATTCGCTTGCGTTTGTAAGGGACTGCCAGAATTAAGGGTGGGATAGAACGTACGTTTTAGCTCACATTTATGTTACTAATTTACAAGGGTGCATTGTGAACTTTAATAAGTGCAATAGACGTTTGCAATGAATGATATTCTTCATTAGTCTGCTACTGGTTCCATCTTATGTAACAAGCATACTCAGTTCCACAATCATCGCAGCATGACATGCACTCACTGACAACACTGCTGTCTTACACGGTTACGAATTCGAAAACTGACAAATGTTGATTACCTGATGCAGCAGTAAAGGAAAATACCATTTCTAAAATTTGATGAAAGCTATAACTGAACCGACATTCGGAAAAGTCAAACAAGAAATATTTTCCCGCTTTCTAAATAACATAATTATGAAGAATAACCTACAAAGTAAAACCTATTCCTAAAATAAATCTCCAATATTCACCCATAATTAAGTATTCAACTCGTACGAAATCATCTCATCAAACTGATTGCGAAATGACAATGCCGCTCAATATAATAGGCTATAGAAACTGACGCTTTGTCCGCTAATGGCTAATAGCCTTTAGCCGTTCTATAGCCATGCGGTTTGCAATAATCATGGCCTCCGTACCGTGAAGCGGCAACAATTGGAACTAGATTATTAACATGGAGTATGACTGATGCAATTATAACTTAGATAGAGTTTTGATTAGTCCAATAAATTTGTATTAGACTCGTATAGTGTAAAATGTATTTGAATTATGCGTTGAATGATAAAGGGAGAGTTGAGTGATGATGTTCCGTAAATTTTTGTAACACAACCACTGCTTATGTTTGAAGGAAACTTTTATCCTGCTGCGCCCAAATAAATTGAAATAAAGGCGATAGACAGTGATAACGACTGTAATTTTAGCGATGGATGAAAATGTCTTACGTGTCCTCAAGAATTTGAAACCGTTGACAAAACAACTCAAGCTGCATTTCATTATGTAGTCACCCCCAACATAGTTGGAAAAACATAGATAGAATGATGCTGGTGAACGTTAGCAGAAACACCAATAATAACTAATATGAAGAAAGTTCAATACTATAGGCTAAATTTTGCATTCAAGCGTTTCATCAATTAAGAAAGTTGCACTAAAACTACAGATACGACCATAACAAAATCTCCAATCAATAAACACAATGCTAAAACAGTAAACATAAATCTATATTCATTGAATCCCCTTGCGGCCTAGCACATCCTACAATGTATCTACATGTATTACAAAGTCTATCAAGAAGTATCCAATCTTACTGTAGCCTCAACACCTGAACAAAAACATTGGCATTCTGTTGATGTCCAGCGAATATTCAATGGATGTCAGCCGCAGTGAATTTCACATTATTCATGTCGACTGAATATTCATTCGACATAGGTTGACCTGGCCATTAATTGTTATAGCGAAGCCTGTTAGCGTGGGACACACTGGTGATGAAATTGACAAACTGGTGATATCTATGTGACGTGTAAAGTGGAACATCGCCTGTTTGTCTATCATTTTCTGAATCAGTATTTGAATCAGTGTTGTATTTTTTATCAAATTCTGCAGTATTGTGATACTGGATGACTCTAGTTTCATTTTTTTTATTGGGTTGTTTAAATTTGGCTAAGTTATGACAGTTTTTTAAATGTTATTATTATCAACAGCTCTTATGTTTTCAGTTTAATTTTCTTTTCAATAATTGTTTGTATCGATGGGCTGAATTATCTTGATGGATTTTGTTGTAGCTCGTAGATTCTACCACAATTTTTATATTCTAAATTATCCATAACCACCGAGCTAGACAGTTCAGAAATACACAAAACAATCTCTCATTGTATCCCACCCAAATGTTTTATGTATAGGACCTTCGATTTGTGAAGCTCATCGCCTTTTATTACATGACTCTTGTGAATATTGATTTTTGGGTCAACAGCTTCACTTTGTATTATTTCTTTGGGTTTATGTCGTTTAGCATTTTATTTCTATGCCCTACGATGACTAAGACTAATGTGTTCGGTGATAAAACGACCGGCAAATGCGAAAATGACTGGTATTGTTTCGCAATGTGTGTGTCTCATTAAATATGTATTGTTTATGTTGATAACGTTGGTTATTATAATAGACTGTTTGTTTTCATTATTGAGTATGCTTGTAGCTATCAGATGATGTGATCAATGTTCATTTACAATTTGCATGATGATGTTTGAGTTTATACTTATCAATCTGTTATGTCTATTGTATTATTGTGGAGAGAACTTTAGCTCGATGCCTAGTTAGCTTTCTGACCATTGTTGGTTTGTCTGATTTTACGACGGGAAAGTAATTGGGTTTTTCCGTTAGGTGTTTCTCAATAGCAGTGGATTGATGGCAATAGGCTCACCCCCTACCCACCCGGAACTTAAAACATAAATAATGAAATGTGTACTATAAGTGAATTTCTTCTTAGCTCTTTGAGGTTTACGGGAGAAAATATATTATAATACTTCTTACAGGAGTTTTGTTTATTTATGGATCTTTAAGACTTATTAATTGCTCTCCACGTTTTAACCAACTTAAACTGTTTTTGTGTATCTTCTAACACGACATATTTCTAATAGTGTATACCTTTGTCAACAGATACCAGGGAGACAGGGTTCGTGAACGCGATCACGGCGGCCGGCGTGACGTACTCCATCACCCGAGCATGCACCGCGGGATCCCTGCTCGAATGCTCTTGCGAAAAGGTTTGACATTTGTCTCTCTTTAGCTATGCGTCCCGTATAAGTCACCAAGTCATGCATTAAATTCAAATAACAGTTATTTTGCATATGATTTAGCGTCAGTGTCAAAATCACAGAGTAAGTTATTTTCGATGTAATAAGTTTACATGTTTAGGCTAGCTGCCACTGATTTGTCTATCAAAATCACAGGATCTTCAGGTCTATTCTGTAAACTATAAAGTTGCTACTTTTGCTCAAAATTGTTCAAGTTTGCATTATGTCTAATACTTCGGTAAGTCAGATTTTTAAATGAAACTGTGTACGTTTTCTTTAGGACTCTTTAGGGTACAACCGGATCGAGGTTGATTGAATGAATATATCTCTTTATATTTAATTATAATTACGCATATCCCAAATGTTTCATATTATGTCGTCAATAGCTCGCGGTCTGGTAAAATCTGATTTAGACATTGTTTTATAAAGCCCTTTTCTCCAGGGAGCTCCAAAACCGCGTCGTGGACGTGAATCCGTCACGATTCCCCCCTCCCAAGTGCCAACAGAGAGGTGGCAGTGGGGGGGATGCAGTGACAATGTGCGCTTCGGACTGAAGAAGTCTAGAGAATTCATGGACAGCCGCTACAGGAAACGAAGCGACATCAAAACCCTCATCAAACTGCATAACCATAATGCTGGGAGGTTGGTTAGTAAGAATTTTCTATTGGAAGTCAAGTTTTGAGCTCGTAAATTAACCTGTGACTGCCCACATACTGGCCAACCCTCGCGACCACGTATTAGTTAACCCGCATTGATTATGCGTGGTGGATTGTACCTGTATCCCAGTAGCAGAAACATGTAAGACCAGTTCTGGTATAAGTACTCAAAAAACCTCAGTTGTTGCTTTCTTAGATATTTTGGATCTTTATAAGAAACGGGATTAATTGCAACCAATTTTTTTTTTTTTTTTGCGAAAATGCTGATTTTCAGATTTTCTTGCCGCTTAGACGATGATTTCCACCAAACGGCTCGCATCGCATCGAATCGGAAAGGATAAGAACGGGTGCAACGACAGCCGATCGCGTCCGGCAGGATGTCAACGCATACGATCGGCCCCGTACCGTCGCTTGCGAACGTATGCATTTCTGCGCCTAGTCAAATAGTTTATTGCTACCGTGTTGATGTGTTCTAATTCCGATGGGATGCGATGACAAGCGGACGGAGCCGATCGCGCATCGCGGCATACTTTCGGCTACGATCGCGTGTCGTGGTAGACGCCCGCGGTCAGTACGCTGTGCGCGGCTTAGTAATATAGACTTTAAGTACTGTGTACAAGATTTAATATCGCTTAAAGGTTGTAAAATCCGTTCCGATCCGATGCGATGCGAGCCGTTTGGTGGAAATCATCCTTAAGACGGAACTCAAAATTTCCCTAATACTGTTTTCCTGTAGCTACAACGGTGAAGCTTTCTTTACAATATGTGTGATCTACAATATCAATATATCGACGACCCGAATGGCGCAGCGGTAGTGAGGCTGCCTTACGTTCTTTGGGTCCCGGGTTCGAATCCCGGTAGGAGCAAGTGATTGTGTGATGAGCATGGACATTTGTTTCCGAGTAATGGATATTTATATGTCAATTAAGTATGTATTTACAAACAAAAAAGTATCTTTGTAGTACATCAACTATCTGGTGTCCACGACACAAGTCTCGTTGCTTAGTGTGGCACTAGATGGTGCTGTGTGTAATGTCCAGTGATATTTATTTATTTAATATGTGGAAAAATACAGAACGAATGGTGTCAATTTTTTGGTGGCAATTAATCCTGTTTCTCATATGGATTAAAAATCTCTAACTGAGGTTTGAGTATTTATTCAGAAAGTCGAAAATCTAAAAAAAAAACCCATACACTTCGTAGGAAATGGGACTCGAACTAACTTTTTATTACGTATAGACTGATCTAAAATACCTGCCCTCACCGCCCCATCTCAAAATTTCATCCCTAATGGGATTCCTATTTAGGTCCTTGAATAATGTCCTCTATCTTCTAAGTTCTAATCTTAGAAGATAGAGGACATTATTCAAGGACTTTATTGAACAACTAGGCAAAAGAATAATTATAAAATCAACGCACTGGATGAATAATGAAACTTAATTACAAATATTTATATTTTTAACAGCATTTTCTACAATGGCCTTATAGAATTCCTTCTGTCGATAGGCAATCAAGAATAATATGAAGATGGAATGCAAGTGCCACGGGTTGTCGGGCTCATGCACGCTCAGGACTTGCTGGTGGAGGATGCCGACCTTCAGGGAGGTCGGTGATAGACTGCGAGACAGATTCGAAGGAGCTGCGAAGGTGAGTTGATAATCATAATCATCACTAAGCTAAACCTCGCCCACGCGCTAGACATAAGCCTTCATCAATTGGATTTCAGCGGTCTTCAATAAGTCATCGATTCACCTTGTCAATGTGATAGAACATTTTGAAGTCTTTCAGATTCTTTGAGATTTGAGAAAAAAACAGAATGGTCGATAAATGAAGAAGAACAAACGCATTTTGGCTTCGTTAACGACCGTTAACCGTAAAGAGACTTCTTTGCACTCATTATAAAGCTAGAAATATCTTCAATACATTTTAAAATTTTGTCGACAGGTAATCGCCAGCAATGACGGTGACAGTTTTATGCCAGAGAGTCCAAGTATCAAGAAACCTGGCAAGAAAGACATCATCTATTCTGAAGAGTCACCAGACTTCTGCTCAGCCAACATGAAGACTGGCTCCCTTGGTACCCTGGGCCGCCAATGCAACATCAGCTCAGCAGGAACCGATAGTTGTGATCAATTATGCTGCAGACGAGGTTACAAAGAAACCTCAGTTAAAGAAACTGAGAACTGCAACTGCCAATTTAAATGGTGCTGCGAAGTAATATGTGAAACGTGCTTCGTGAAACGAAATATACAAACATGCTTATAATGTGATAGACGATATAATAAATGTTTAATATTAAAATTTATTTATGCCTTTGTTTATTGCTTTGTTATCAGCCAATCATCATCTTCTAAATTTGTTGGGATCGACTACTTAAACTAGTCTCATCCGAAAAGGCTACGGAATTGATTATGTATTTACAGCCTTCAAAGTTGTATTTTTCCTTGAAGCCTTTCTTCTGCGGCCATCTGTTTGATAATCTGATAGATACAACAGTGGATCGACTTTATACGAATTATGTTTTAATTTCAACGGATGAGATTTTAGGCCTATTTTCCTGGTAGCTGTAGCATTTAACAGTTTATAATCGTCGTGGATTACTTTGCCAAAATCAAGTTCTGTTCCTGCGTTTTCTACCAACTGAAAATCCTGTTTGCTAATTTCCCCACCATCCGCCCCTTTATCATCCCCATTACCATCTCCATTATTCTGGTCATATGTAAAGCCCTTATCAAAGTTCAAATCTTCATTGGATTCATTGGTTTCCTCCGGTAGTCCAAGGTATTTATTTGGTTTCCTTCTAGGTTCAACAACCGGAACATGTAAGGGTCGTTCGTTCTGGAAATTATGCCCTTTTCTGAAAAGTTTATCACATTCTGGAACTTTATTCTCTTTTTTCTTTACAATGTAGTTGTAGAGCATTCTTAGTTTTACAATGTCGTCTCTAGAGAATCCGCGACTCTCGCCCATCATTTTAATTTTGAACAAAGTAGAAAAAAAACGAAAGAAAACAAAGTAGAAACAAATAGTTTTAAATTGCTATTTTTAATAGATGGGAATAGCTAATGCATAATATATTAAACTGATTAAAAATAAATTACCTGGGACTATTGCATATAATTATTTGATGGCTGTACCATCAAAAAATGTGAAAAAATGTGAATTTTGAAATGTTTTCACATTTCAAAATTCAAAACTGTGTTTCTTACTGTACTGATTATCTTTTTACGTTTTTACGAACATCCTATTATGGAACTATTAAGAAATAGGTTGGTCTTATTTCAAAGTGGAAACCATTATTTCACGAGAAAATCACTTTTGAATTTTGCTGAGTGTTTACATTTCATTGCTTGTAAGTGTACAACAATCAAAGAATAACATTCAAAAAACAAGAAGAAAGTGTATTTTTCTTAAAATTCGTTTTTTTTTTTTTTGTCAAGACACAATTCATTATTCTACTAATAACTAAAAACATTAAGAGACTGAAAATTATATCGCCTACATTATTATTATTATTATTATCATTTATTTCAGGCATTAACCCATGTAATTCAGTTTACATAATTATTACATAGATTGCACGCGACAATAACTGCAGTCAGTAATAATGTAGACCCTGCATTCAAATATCTTCTTATTACATTAAATCTGGAAGAGGTAGCTGATGAAATAAAACTAACCTTGAAATCAATGGTAGCCTGTCCGTTGACTGAATACTTGTGGGGGTGGTAATGGCCAGCACTGGTGATGTCGTAGTCCATGCCATGGAAGAGCCAGTCATTGTCATTCAACTTTCGGAAAAGGTATCTCTTCTCTAGAAAAAAAAAAATTGAGAAAATGCACAAACAGAGACTTTTCCCTACCTACGTAAAAAAGTTGGTAAAAAAATCTAAAATTGTTACGAAAATAGTTATTTGTGCAACAAGAGAGCAAAGTGGGTTTTTGCTGCGAGTGTTGATTTTGAATCCCGAGTAAGCGAAGGATTCTATAGTTGAATCACGAGCGTAGCGAGTGATTCTAGGTTAGAATCCTGAGCGTAGCGAGGGATTCAAAGACACGAGATGCAAATAACTTTGGTCTCGTGTAACACATACAACTTTTCACCTCAGCAGCGAGAACATATACCTAAAGGTAAAAAAAAACAACATGGTAAAAATTAAATCAGCACACCACATTAAGAGACTAGACACATGAGAGCAGCGGTGGCCCAGTAGTGGCGGCCCCGACGTACGAATAGTAAGTCGTAGGTTCGAACCTAGGTAGGCGCATGACTTTGTGTAATTTATTTCATCACCACTGCTCTCAAAACGGTAAAGGAAAACATTGTGAGGAAACCGGCATGTCCTAGAACCAAAAATTCGAAGACATGAGACATCTACCAATCCGCACTGGGCCTGCGTGGTGGATTATAGCCCATTCCCTCTCATTGAGAGGAGGCCGTGTCCCAGCAGTGGGAACGTTAATAGGCTGATGATGATGACCACATTTAAACAATATCAAAAAATCAAAAGTTAAAAGTAAAATGGTTGCAGTTTTGCAAATAAAAAGTAACACTGGAGACTTCCATTGCTTTAAAATATCATAAGTTTTTTAATATTTTTCGCGAGACTTTTCAGGCATGAAACTTAATTCTGCATTTTTTACATTATGCTTCAATTCTTCGGGAGATAAATAGCAGACTTCGTCACTGGACTCGCTCATATTTATTTATTATTATTAAGTACTTTATTATCCAAATTTTATTGTACTTTGTAGCTTGCGTACATTGACTTAATCATTGCTAGCGTAAAAACAATAAAAATTTAAACCCCGCTATTTTTTAAAATGCGTTCTGAAAGTACACTCACGGTATTCTGTCTCAATATTTAAAGATTGTTATAACTAAAAATAAATAAGTAGATACATGATAAACTTCGTATTTTTTTCTTCAACATCTTCATCATCTTGATATAAAAAATATAATTCGATTATTACATTTACACATTCTTCATTTACAACCTAAACACGCCATATTACGGTTATCGATTGACAATATCAGTATCCGAACGTTTTATTGTTTGTCTTTTTTGGGCCTATTATATAGGGAATTTGAAAATCGAATTTCGAATCGACTTGTTTCTATCTCTCGCTTTTTTCGTATCGAAATGAAAGTGACAGAACAAAGTGAAATTGAAATCTTTCGAATTTTGTGAGTAGACCTGCACAGTTCTCGGTATTTAAAAAAAATAATTAAAAAGTTACTTTGTCTCACGCTCGCAGCAAAATCGAATTTTGCTCACTGTCTGTAAACAGCAAAACCTGCTTGTTTGAGGTGCTGAGGTGAAAAATAAATTAACCGACGTTTTTATTTTTGTTCTTTAATTTTTGCGTTCTTTATTAGCATATTCGTCTATAAACAACAACACGCCTGTAATCCTCGAAGGATTCGGCACTGGTGTGCCTAATAGTACACCAACTTTTCGCCAGTTACGTTTACGTCACTGGTAATTGGGGGCGAGCCAATTGCCATCAACCAGGCACAAAGCCTGACTCCTTGGCTGGCTGCTGAGAAAGAAATTCTTGATGGGAAAACCCATTAACACTGTACCAGTTCAGGTAATCGATCCCAGGATCGCATGCTTAGCGGTAGCACTAGCACTAGAGACCGCTAGAACAACGAGTTACATTTTTTTCTGGTACAAAAAGAGGTGTAGTACATTACCAGGCATGATATTTTCCTCTACAATCGTGATTAATTCGTCGCGGTACGGTGCATTGTGCTGAGCTGGTACTCCAGCTATTGCCAGTACTGCTTCAGCCAATTCTGCACCCGTTGATAGGCAATCGTATCCCAGGTTTACATGCTAGCAATTAAGAAACAATACAATACATAATTTAAGGGGGATATCATTTGGAAGTCACTTAATGAAAAAATTGCATCTGGTTGGTGTTGAAGCCAGCTCCAATACAGCTGGGTAACTCTTGGAAAGAGCTAGAAAGTTACATTAAAATGATCAAGGTATGAAGTTGACTAAGAGCTAAACAAAGCTGTTCGATCTTACAATATCTACTCTGAGATGGTAGGCAGACAAAGATGTCAATCTATAAAATATAGGAAAAAAATTGAAACTAGAAAATTCATTACAAAAAAGACATATGTAGAAAAGGACGAATATCTGTTGCCAACGTCTTTTACGGTTATTGCACTATATCCAAGTGAAGACGGGAACTCCATGGAAAACACGTTTTTCTGGCCTATTCATGATTACCTAACAATAAAACCGGCCAAGTGCGTGTCGGGCGCAGTGTAGGGTTCCGTAGTAGCCGGTTATCACAATATAGAACGAATCTGCTGGTACAGCGCCATCTAGCGGCAGCTTTGTGAAACTTATGATAATTTATTAGGTTTTGTTATATTTTTTTTAAATTTTAGAATTTGTTTTTCAATGCAAGTCTTTACCCGTTATAAACAAGCATCTACTACATCTTGGTCACTTTGGATTTCTAAGGATTTTGTATTTGGTACAAAATTATCCAACACCCAAGTTCAACGACTATTACTGCTAAACTAATAAAGTTATCATAACCGCTAAAGTTTTCCTTTAAAGTTCATGAAATGCACTATCATCATGAATTTTTCCAGATTTTTCAAGATAGCAGTATAGCTTTTAGAGGGGGGGGGCGGGGCGCCCATAATGGAACAAAAATTTGCACTATCATTTTTTCGTTTTCCAAAATTTTATTTTACCACTTTCGGCGTTATTGATATACGCACCTCTGCAAATTTTCTGCAAATTACAGCTTTTTAGTACTAACGGTCTCTTAGCATAACCTCGGACAGACAGACGGACATGACGAAACTATAAGGGTTCCTTGTCAGGACTACGGAACCCTAAAAAAGATTACCAGCGAATAATCGAACAGCCCAAAAGAACTTTTGCATTTATATTTGAGTTCCTGAATAGGTCCACAATAAAATTCAGAAAATACATATATAATACATAAACTCACGCCTTTTTCCCGTGAGGGTAGGGAGACGCTAAGGAACAGCGCCTGCTACAATATTTACATACTCCTTTCGTCTCGGTAACGTTCATACATCTGGTCATATACGCATGGTTAGTGGCGAGTACCACAAACCTACCCTTTCTGAAGAATCAATAAGGTCAACACAAATATTCACCTGGACTCCTACATTGGTGAAATGTAGGATCGAATGATCAGCACAACCCAGTTGACCTCGGCGGTTGGCGAAGAACACCCATCGGGTATAATCATCCTTCGGTGGACTCGGCAACTCCAGGAAACTAAGCCTGGTGTGAACGTTGACTGAATTGAGGTACGATCGGATCCGGTCGCGGAGAACTTTGTCTAGATATACAAGGGAACAGGTTCACTTGAAAAAAACTTTAGAATCTGCTATTGAAATTCGTAATGAAAGATTTGGATGAGTAACACATGCATGAATCAGTTTTTTTTCTTCGTATTGTATCGATTTTATATGCTCTTTGGACCCATTAAGTAGCCACGTTTTGCGTTGTCAGATGCATTGTTGAGATCGTCAGAAAGGAACAGTGCATTGCCGTCTTCAGAAGCAAGAATTTTATAACGAGAAGTAGCTACAACCCTTTTTCCACGACCAATGTCTGTTTATGTGTTAGTATGCCAAATAAACGTCCTTCTTATTTTAAGATTTTGCATAGATATAGCACAAGCCTCCTCTCTATGAGAGGGAATGGGCTGTCATCCACCACACGGGCCCCGTGCGGGTTTCGCCGCCATGTTTTGTTTTGATCACATTAGCCCTGGATCGATAAAACTGGAAGTCATGGGCAGAGGCCTTTTTCCCAACAGTGGGATGACGCAGGCCAACAGTATCAGTATCAGTTTCTTTGACCGTTTTGGGTTCGAACCCGTGACCTAAAGCTCGTAAGTCGAAGCCGTTACTACTAGGTAACCAATACTCTGTTCTTCCCTAGATACTTACCATTAAAAGAAACGGCATCAATATAATAAGGTATAATTCCTTTAGGCCACAGTTTAAACTTTCTGATTTCATTATCAGTTAGATCAAAACCTGGTTCATCATCAACACCATCCCGAAAAATATCTCCATCATTAGAGAAGTTGCAACATTCAAATGGTTGGGTTCTTAAGCTAAGTTGAGCTTCATCGAAGTCATTTGATCTTCTGGCGTGGAAGTAATTTTGTTTGCCGATGGCCGTGAGACGGATTCCTATAAAGACAAGTATTGGTGACACAGTGATTATGGTTGTTAGGTTCTGTTCTAATGTTTATTGGCTCCTCATGGATGTCCTTCGCTCTGGGGCGAACGGAGGTGTCTGTCAGACTCTAACTGACTAAAAACCACACCGGTGTTCCCTTCCCACACTTGCATCGGGGATCATGGGAACTAGTGCGCCTTCCACGAACCCCGGCTAGTGCCGTCCACATCTGAACACTACGCACCACCGCCTCGTGAGGGGGATTCAAGCCTGTGCTAACTCACGACGTAGGATCTGTACGTGTTGGTAAACGTGAACAGGTGTGAAGCCAATTCTCATTTCTTACTGATCGTAAGACTGTAATCTTCAAAAGCTTAGGCAACGGAGTACTTAGAGTACGACCTAGTCACTAGACACACGACTAGTTCACAGCCAAGAGGAGTTCCCAGACGGACCATGTTCCCTGATGTCTATTACCAGGTTTTTCAGATCTCAATTTCTCGAGTAATTAGGCTACTCCTAGGGAATTGTCTATCGTCAATAACACCATTACTGATCAATAGTGCCGACTATTGATCAGTAATGATAGTGTCTTGTATGGAAAACCTTCTATATTTTCATGCCCAATGAACTGTGGGCCAAAATAACCACTTTCTTGAACCCTGACACAGCCAGGAGGCGTCGTGACAGACCTCGTAGAAGATGGTGGGACGGGCTGGAAACAACCAACGACCAGTGGCCAGCCCACGTTAGCCCTGGATCGAAACATCTGGAAGTCATGGGGAGAGGCCTTTGCCCAGCTGTGGGATGACGCAGGCTAACAGTATCAGTATTTTCTAGTATGTTTCTTCTTTATGACGAAAGAATTACTCACGTCTTGGGCACATAAGGAACACAATGAAAAATAAACTTGAACATTTCACCAAACCTCGCTGAAGCATACTTATGGAATAAATATTTACTACTATTGAATTTATTGTGTAAATTCAATACCTAAGGCATTTCGATAAGGGTTATTTCTTTTTTTATGATTTTATGAATAATCTAGCAATTTGTTTGTTTCCTCTATTTGTTTCAGCGGCTTACGTAATGCAATATTCGTGTCGGCCATTTCGCCTTCATTGAAGATATATAGGCATTGATGTAAATATCTTTGACAAATGAAATAAACAAACAAATGAAATGTGATGATAGTGCCGATCAGATAAGTTAGTTTTTGAAAATTAAGAAAGTGTCTGAACTAGCCCGCGAAATTCAAATTTTCTTACGTTTTTTGCAATTTGCAGGCCAGTGCTAGGTTGTATGTTGATTAAAATATTGGTCGCGACTGTAAGACGTATGTAGTTATAGAATATTTTAATCATCAAAATCATCAATACAACCGCATAAAGCCAAGCCAAGCGCATAAAGGTGCAGGAATGACTTTGACCTTGAAAAAGTAATTCCTGCACCTACATATATGAGCCTTTAGGGAAGTTAATCTCAAAATGCATTGCGCCTATTGCTATTTTTTCAGGGTTGACTTTTAGTAACGTTTAAAATACTCACAAAGCAAAAGAGTAACCTCGAGTAAATACGATTTTCAACTGAGAAACAACATTCACACGGCCAAATTCCGTTTGCATGAAAAATTATTCACGCTATTTCAGATTCAGCCGCGCCGTCCGTATCTCTTATGACAGATTTCTCTGCTCATAAACATAAATTTTCCAGCGGGGCCGATACTCGTGGGAACCCACCTCGGGGCGCACTCGACCACCAACACTCAACGACTTTTCACTTTCTTAACCCAAAACCAACCGAAATTAAACCCTAAAGAGCCTTTGGTAAAGTGCAATTTTGGCCCAGCAACAATGACTGCTAGAAAATAAAGCTGTTTCAGAAAATTGCACGCTATCAAAACTACAACGGTTGCGTTCGCAATAAAACAAAATGGCGAAGGCTTTGTAGGGTTGGCATTTATTTCAGTGGTATTGTCATTTGGTAGGAAGAGATTATGAAAAAGTTACTATGTACTACGTGTGTAGTACTTACTTATAATAAGAATGTAATTTCGCTTGGCTCAGCTATATCGCTTTAACATTAGGTACTGCAAATGCAGTTCAGTACTCCATCATGTGCACCTTTCAAATGCTAAGACCACGAGTTACTAACATACAACATGGTTTCTAAATAAATCAAATAGTCTGGCAAAGGAATTACTGATACAAATCCTCTCCATTAGTACCGTAGGAATGAGGAACATACACAGCCCTATGTGACAGTTGCATAAATAAATGCTCGCGCATAAATTTCAAAATAAGAACATCGTTTATCGAGGAGACATCTTTGGGGATGTATTATGCTATATTTCGAAATTAATGCTTTTAACATCGACTTACTTCATAATGTGTGGGAGGGAGACAGAAGAAAGATTGGAGCGAGAGCGTAGATAATAAAGGTCTAATGGAGATGTTCCTGTCCTGTACATTTTATAACTGTATTGCATAATACGGCTCGTATTGTGGACGGGTTGAGTAATATTTTAAGGAAAGTCATGAAGGAAGACGTCATTGTCCTATTATAAGTCTATACTTTATGATGCATAAATCAGAAAGTCAGAAACATAATTAACTATAAAATAAATAATTAATAATTATGAAATATATTTTCAAGTACTTACGTACTTTTTTTTCTATCGTGTAGGTATAGTATTTTATTATAATTATGTGTGTTTTGTGTGTGTGTGTGTGGTAAAATTCAACTGCAGATTTTCATTCAAAACAGTTTTTTTTTTATTTGACAGAAATAGGCATGTAATAATACGTTGAAGAACAAAAAGTTTCAGTAAAACAAGGTAGTTCAAGTTTTTTGATCAATTTAATATTTTTAGTAACAACTAATCAATATTTTAATTATAAATAGATACTGCTAATGTACAACCAATATTATAATAAATTGTGTCAACCCCCAAAAAGCGGTCACTGGACGAAATATATTTCAAAAAGGTACATTTATTTTACAAATAATAAGATTTGAGATTCAGATAAGTTCAGCTGATTTCAATTGTATTTTTACCTAATATTAACAATTTAAAATGCTAAATTCACATAAATAACTTAAAATAATCAATAAAGACAATATTTACATGCGTAAAAATGATTTCACAATGACAAATGGCCAATAATTCGATTAGGCAAAATAATAATTTTGATTAAAACCGGCAGAAGCTGTCAGGTGTAAAAGGCTAAAAAAAATGGCACGAATTCGATTTTCAAAAATTCATAGCGGTTTCGGTATTTAAATTACGTTAAAATACTTTTTTATCACAATAGCTATCATGCTAAAATTCAAAACAATGGCTTTAATAAATCCAGTCATGGATATTACAACTACGAAATTAAAAAAAAAAAACTTCAGTCTTTTAAATCCGATGCGGTATCAGTTCCTCAGACTCTGTCATTGAATTCCGAAACATTTTTAAAAGTTACCTATGTACAGAGATCCGATTTTTAAGCGTTTTTTTATAACAATACATTGATAAGTACTCGAATACCTGTTTTAAATAATACCGATTGTTTTAACATCGGATTTTTTACTAAAACTAACACGTTATTTTACTTTAATACCTGCTAATATTAAAGTAAAATAAAATAAATTAAAACAAGTTTTTAATAAATATTTTTTTTATAAAACATACTTGACGAGTTAGTATGCTCAGTGCATTTTAATATAC
This sequence comes from Xestia rhomboidea, assembly GCA_963853795.1. Taxonomy (NCBI): domain Eukaryota; kingdom Metazoa; phylum Arthropoda; class Insecta; order Lepidoptera; family Noctuidae; genus Xestia; species Xestia rhomboidea. The sequence continues at coordinate 5,806,161 of OY970764.1, read as the reverse complement.
CTACACAGTATAATTAAGCTCAGTAGGATTACGCTACCTATACAAACTTACTGGCTACACTATGTTTATATCACATATGCAATATCATTCAAGTTGATATAATTACTTTTATGATCAATAAAGCCACCACACACCACATATATACTGTGGCAAACTATTGAATTTGGAATGTCAAAATTTATTTGTCATTGAAATGTTTCAAAAAAAGAACAGAGATTTTGTCAGAAATTTGTCAATGTTAATTCAAAAAGTTAATCGAAGTTAATGAGCTATGTTAGTCCAAATAATGAAGGTTCGATTGTAAACTCGCCAAGTGAATATGTCTGTTTACAGAAACATAATGTGTAAAAGCGTTGATGTAGCACAACGATACTATTGTAGTAGTAACACATGCATATAAGTACAATAAGAACGGCTGACGGGACCAGCATATCTGCACCTGTATACAACGTGTAACGAGCGACGGCAACTCGGCAGAGCTCGCGTGCAACATTATCTTCGTGTATCGAACTCAACACGCATACAATATGATACGTATAATACTGATTATTTAATTCGTTTAATATTTAATTAAAATTCTTCAGAGCGTTTATCTCGTAATGTGGGACACTTTTACGATGACGCTACTTACTGACTGATAAGACCCCAACGCTACCTCCGCCGCTGAACACCCAAGAAGACACTTTATGCAAATGTCATTAAGCCACAAATTCCATTAGCCGGTTTAATTATAATATGAAATTATAATTACAAGATAATTTCGCTGTTGAATCTCAAAACAGTTATGCGAGCATGCACCCAACGCGGACGTCCATAAAATAGAAAGTATTTATAAAACTCAAATGATTATTGCCGCTGTTATAATAATTGCAAATAACTTCTTTGAAAAACCTGAGTATTAACTTTGGAATGATATTAAGAAATATCATTTAAAGTCTCGTACATTTCATTTTGCGTACGTGTCTCCATGGGCTGTTCAGTCGAGTATGTACGATGCCTACGAATAAATAAATTACACAGCTGACCGCGTAAGGAAACCAATAAGTCCAATTTAGAATAAATACAAAATGAGTTGATGATAGAAATAAATCGTCTATAAACTGGTCTCATTCATTTCCAAACGACAGTGTCCAAAAAAATAAAGTTACTAGATCACATGTTCGCACTTAATAGTCAAATAAATTAACCGAAAGAGTAGCTTACTTTAATTTTACGCCGGATCAATTATCATGTATAAAAGAAGAAATAAACAGTGATAGAGAAACTATTTACATAAGTCAACATGATATACGATTTCGACGACTTGGATAGATGAAAAAGTGAAGTGATTATATACAAGGTCCGTTATCTGCCTCCGAATAAGAAAACAGGTCCACTCTCGAGTCTGAGTCACTATCACATCTGTGCGACACTAAAGTTTCTCTCATTGATCACTTCGTCATCAGCGTCCGAGTCTATAAACACGTGTGCACCACTTTTTCCGTGCGACAAGTTTTGCACTTGACCTCGCAGCACCAGTGGAAGGTGCAGTTACACCGTTCCACCACGAACATGGTCTCCGTCCGGTACCCCCGGCCGCAGCACATGAGGTCGCAGCCGTCCACCCCGATGCTCGTGTCGTTGCAGGCGCGCCCGTGTGTGCCGGGGATGCCCAGTCTCGGGTTCTTTTCGCAGAAGCCCGGCGATGATTCTAAGTAGACCAAGTCTTTCGCCCCCGGCGATTTGTGGTCTGGATTGTGAGGCCGCAGTTGGAATCTATAGCGGTCTCTCCGCGGTACCCTGTGCGGCGCCGCGTCGTTCCGCTGCGCCGGCGGCTCCAGGTCTGTGTTAGGCATCATGACCCGCGACGCACCGTCGAAGCGGTCCTTCAGCGAGTCGCCCACAGAGCGGAAGCTGGGCAGCCTCATCCAGCAGGTCTTGACGGTGCACGAGCCCGACATGCCGTGACACTTGCACTCCTGCCGCATCTCCGTTTGCACATGCTGTGAACAAAACAACACAATCAACATCTCGTACTTTAATTTATTCTATCATGGGGAGGTCTATAATGATGTCCAAATATCTTTAAATTCCACCGATAAGCTTCGATACAGTGTGATCGATGATCTTTTAAGCGTGCTCCATCGATCGCATCTCACGATCGAGCAAATTGTTACAAATCGTGAAGAGGTGGGCCGGTCGTCACCGCGCGTGGACCGATCATAAATCATACTCTAGGGACATTCATCATTCTTAGAAGGTAGATAAATGACGCGAGGATGGGAGACAGTAAATATTTTCCTATCTCGGAGCGCAGGCGCTTCGTAGAACGTCGTCGACAGTATTTATTCATTGACATGTAGATAGCCGCGTATGTTATACAGTCTAGTGTCCAAATATGTGTTAAACAATCGATGGAATGCTGTGAATATTCATCAGGTGGACACCCAGTGCGTCTGTCGTGACAGGAATTAAGCGCTTCGGTTAATGACGCGTCTGGGTGGCTCGGGGCGCCCGACGTCCCTTTTTGATGAATTTTGGGAAGGAACGGACAGTGGATATGCAAATGTGGGTGTGCGGTGGGAGGGAGATGCGCGGGCGCGACGAATGAGTGCCTGTTGCGCAGTCGTCGCGCGCTGGGCCGCGCCGCGCGCCGCCCGACGCATAATTAATATTACACAACGCGACATGTCAAGTGGCGGACGATCGATCGTCATCCATAATGGTAATGTAAACACGCCGCGATGACAATGGCCGTCATTGGCGATAACTGATTGTTTTATGGATGTTTATAAGGTGCTACTGTCGAGTGGTGATTGGATAAGCGTATTGACAGGAGTGTTCGACACTTACCGCTCGACCAGCTTCGTTGTTGTGTAGGTTCATTTTTTCTCTGAGGGTTTTGCCTCTCTCGCCGGTGTCAACGAATTCTCTGCTGAATCGGAAGCCGAAACCGATGTTGTCGCTGCAGCCGCCCCACTTCCAGACGCGCACGTTGGCGGCGGCGGCGGCGCGGTTGCGGTGCGGCACGCGCTCGATGTGCGAATAGTCGCACGTGCACGATTCTATGGAGCCCTCCGCGCACGCGCGCGCCACGGCGTGCGTCACTCCCGCGCTGGTGATCGCGTAGATGAATGCCGTTTCGCGGCAACCTGGTGACAATAGAAATGTTGTTTCATTAATTTATGCTAATTTACGAAGAAAGAAAAAGTGATTCTACAGCCTACTTAAAATTATATTTAAGAGACTGGAATGCCTATAATAGATTTGGGACGTGAGAAATCAGGTGGCACAAAGACCATCTAGATAATCGTTTAGATTAAACCCGTTGATTACATACTTATATACCTACGTCATCAAGTTAGGCAGTTACACATATTTCACTCTGGCTGGCATGTTTGGTATTCGTATAATTAATTCATCCCAACTGCAGAGGGGTCCATATTTTAATCAAATTTTATTATTGCTCCGGGTATAGGGATAAAAAATCTCGACGTTTTAAAATATTTTAGGTATTATATTTTAAACACGCAAAACATTTAGGCTCATCAAGCAACTGCAATCCGAGGGATTGAATTGGCTTTGCTCTTTTTATTCGTATTATTTTATTGACATTTTTAATTTGTTGACAGTATAAAAATCCTTTTCGAGAGCAATGGGCACATTAGTTTTTTAATTTCATTCGTAAAATTCTATCTCAAGTTTCGACATGTCTGCCTCATTTTATTCTTGATATTTTAAGAGGCCTCGTGGCCCGTGGGTCGAAACTTTTTAATTCTCTATGAGACAATCCTAAACGGGGCGAGAGGTGTAATCAAAGTAAACTGAATATTCCGGATAATCACTGTGTTTGGAGTTATCTAGTAAGGTTATAATCGTTCAAAAGCAACAAGATCATTAAGTTTATATTCACACAATAAAGACTTGAGCAATGATTGCATCGCGTTCATTCATCCCGTTCGGACGAATACATAAATCGATGCTCGCATCCCGTATCGAATACTATAAATAATTAATGGCCCAGCATTAGAATCAAATACTCATAAAATACAATTAAAAGAGAGAGAGGGTATATCTCTGAGATTGAAAATAAAAGAACTGCCTCTTACCTACCCGAGAGATTATAAATTTGATCATTACAAGTGCTACGGCGCGCGCATCGAATTCTCTCTCTTAATATCGATTTAATAGCCCTTGTACTTTAACGATTAATACCATACCGAGGCTTTGTCTACGCCAGCTCGGCTCCACAATGAGACGATATTATTAACGAACGGGACCCGGTGACGTAATCCGTAACCCGTCATCTCACCGTACGACATCATTAAAATATTCGATTATAACTTTTAATGAATCATAACACGCTGAACATGATTTTGGAGGACGTTTGTGCCGCGGTGGTCCCGCCAAGACTTTATCTCGTAGACATTGTAATTTTACGGCATAATGCGGATTAATACGGCTATTGTCGAGGCCCTCATTAAACGCTCTCGCCCCGAAGCCCGAACGCCTCCAAGGTTATGATGGAATTCCTCAAAAGCTATTAAGGGCCGATCTCGATCGCTAAATACCTGAATGAAAATAAAACTGACAATTAACGCCGTTCTAACACAAGTGTAATCGCGTGTCACCTCGCCGGCTAATGCCATTCATTTAGTAATATAGTGAGGCTCGCGTGCTCCTTAGGTGGGCTTCCGGCCACCGACGCACCACTATAAAATCCCTTCGGAAAAAACTTACCGACCCCGTATGGATGTAAAAATAATAAGGAACGCGTATTTGTTGTTATTTATAATAATAATATGTGGAACGGGCCCGGAGCAGCCCGCGCCAGCTTTATTAAGGACTCAATAAGCAAATGAAATCATTTTTTTATTGAGTTGTCATCGTGCACCGATATAAATTACGGTGCGCACACACTGCCGCGGACCGCTCTCGGATTCGCTTTTTGTGCTTCCCTTTGGGATGTTATACAAAAGTATTTTATTCAGCAATTACTTGAGACGTTCGACCGGGAATTTTAATGTCAATTTCGCCATCATTCAATGCTCGGACGAAATTAATTCAAGGTAGAGGGATACACATACGAGCGGTCGTGGACTCGTGCATTTATCTTCTGTAATGACTTGGAAACGTTCGGTCGCATTAACTATAACGTATAGGTGAGGCCAATTAAATATGGCACACGTAAATAACGCTTGTGAAATTATAGCTTTCGGCTAATCGGGTTTAACATTGAGGTGTAATGTGTGATGGCCGATTAGGGGGAACAGTCGGGAAGGTTTCAGCTTCGCGAGGTAATGTTTGTGTTTTATCACCGGGTTATAAATCGGAGGCTTCACGGATATCGGTTTTAGTGCGGTCCGAGTGAGCGAGCCGGAGGTCGGCCGGCGGGGTGCCGGGCCGCACCGGCCGGCCAGGTGCTCGCACCACGTGCTGCGAACACGTCTTCATAACCCGTAGATAAATGTCGCCACATCTGGCCACCGCAGATGTGAATCACTGCCCGCTGTGATTTTAACATCGCTACTTTTACTTTATCTCAACAAGATCTAACGGTACGCGGCTACCCGACCAATTAGATACATAAACGACAACTGGAAATAATATTTAATTGGTCTGTGAGAATTTTAAGGCTCGTCTATCTATCGATGATTCACGGCCGTGCCACGACCCGTTTGACATCGTACGGTAGTGAATCTTTGTTCTGCATTAAACATAAGTACCTATATTAAAACTATAAACAAATTGTTTCAATATTTCATCGCGGTGGATGCGACGACCAACAAAGCCGATTGTCGCGTTTTGCGAATAAATCGCGACGTAGAAAAATTATGACAGATGTAAAGAGGCTCCGTCTCTTGGGCGCATTAGTCACGGCATTAAATATAATGTGAATTCCCGAGTCGAGCCTAATTAAACGGCCAAACAACGCTAATCCGACACCGGCGATGTATAAGTTCTAATACAAACAGCCATTCGTTACCTGCTCGTATAGGCCTACGCAATAAAATATTCATAATTAAGGTGCCCTATTATTTTATTGAGGCAATTTCGCCCCATCAAATCGCAGTCAAATAAGAACAAACATGAGTAATGTGGATCTATAAAAGTAAATTATTATTATAACTGATAATAAAGTGCTGTCCGTGGATTATCTGTGCAGATAATAAATGGTCCCGTGGTGGGTTTACAGCGCGAGCACCGAGCGATAATTCCGTCCCGACGGATTGGCAGTTAAGGCGAGGCGTTGAGAATTTACAAAAGTCGAAAACTCGTAAATCCGAGCGAGCGTCCGCCGCATTGCACTGTTAAAATAAAACTTAATCACTGTTGACATTTGACGAACACCTGGCCCCACGGCCTCAGCCATTAAATAATTCAAAATTAATGTACTAATTAAATATGTTCCTGTCCGCATTGAGTCATCACGCTGGGGTGTTTCCATAAGATTAATATGAACGATTGACTTATAGAGGTTTCGCGCGTCGCGCCTTCGTGCCTTATTTATGACGACTTGCATTATTCAAATTTGATGAGACGTAATTACTCAAAACATCCATAAATCACTCGGTTTATAATACGGTGTTTGGCCGGTTTAGAAATCGTTCCGGCTCAGTCCGCTTTATCGCACTATGATGAAGTCATTGACGTCGTGTTATTTGTATTTAAACATGTCTTTTACGAGTAATAATGACATTTTATCTACTGAAAGACGGATCGTAAGGATGATAAAAGACGGGATTCTTCCGTTAATGAAATAAGAAGGGAATTCGACGCATACAGGGAGAGAAATAGAACCAAAGAAGGCAATTTCGCCGTAAAGGCACTTGGAAGATGGGGCAATAAAAAGCAATAATTCATTTTCGTTATGCCATGTATGGGTGATAATTTCACATTGAGTCCGCGTCCCGAGGCTCCGGTGCGACAATTCAAAATTACGTCGGTCGTATATCACTCATTGTGAGTGGCACAAAGCGCTGCAACAACCACGAGCTACCAGTCAGCAGCCTGCAGCACCAAGACACCCATTCACACAATGGACAAAGACATTTGTTTTCAAACTCCAGAAAAAAACACCGAAAATAATTTGGTTTTAAGTGAGCTGTCCATAAACAATAAAAGGCCGATCGGAGCGTTGAGAACTGGGAAACCGTCGATAAATATGATCTCTGTCGCCCCCGGTCACCGTCGCCGCTCTTAATCGTCTCATTTCAGTTTCACAAAACGCGCGTTATCTCGAAAACAATTCAAACGCCACAAAACCTAAAACGCTTATCTAATTGAGCATTAAGTATTTCGTCGAGGGCATTTTATATCGGCTTTATATTCGGTGTCGATCGTTTTATACGTTTTATCCACCCACGACGTCGGCATCTCGGGTGCGCGTACGATACACACCAAAACAGGAAATATTTGAAAAAAGGTCGGGTTTTATTGGCCGAGTTACCTGCCATTAGGAGCTGCGTTAGGTGTAAACGTGGCTTCCGTGGGGCTTGTACGAGTGCAGTGGAATCGCTAAACTACACCACAGGGGGCTCGCCGCGGGAACTCGGACCATATATTTTCTATTCTCGGCTCGACAATGACGCGACGAATAAAACCCTTACTATTGTGTCGTTGTCATCATTTGTGTTAATACGATCCTTGAGGTTTACACCACAAAGAGATGAAGTTGTCGCGTCCGAGTGTCAATGGTGTGACAACGTGTAAATTAGTAATTATAGGTGTCGCGTCCGGGGGGCCTTTGTGAGCCAGCATGTGATTATGAGCGGCCTATACAGACTCCAGAGCTATCCGCTGGGATTGATGAGTTTCGGAGATCACATTTGCGAGTTAACGTTTTTTGTTTATTGAGTAGCGTTGTGACGGGCTCCTGCGGGGTCGAGACCGTTTTTATGTTTCTTAAATGAACGTAATTGCAATGTATTAAATTTTTTCATCGTGTGTATTTGCGGCCTGCAATACCGCCGTGTGGCTCGCCCGCCCTGCATGCCCCTTAATAAAGTAATATGCTCTAAATGCACACGCATATAACATAAATTTTGTAATCGACTTGCTCTTTTTATCATGTGAAATTATTACGATGGTGGTCCGCAGCCCGTGCTATATCTGGCTTTTAATTTAGAAAAATGGTACTTTGTTTTTATAGTTTGTATGCTCGCATACAATATCAATATTTATTTTTTTCTCTAGGCGTTTAGTTTTATGGTCTTCGATGGTAAATACTTTACTGTGTGCGTAAGAACTATATATCATTTGGATGTGAGCACTAGAATTAAATGATTTAATGTTTTAAATTAATATGACTGGCTTTGTGTCTGACTGAATTATTAACGGTTATTCATTGCGGTGTAAGCTGACTAGTAACTGATGCCTGGGCTTGAGTTTTATTAGAAGAACTCTCTTCAATGACTTTCTTGAGTGGGAGCGTTGACATTTAAATTCTTGAATCGGCAAAGAATCATGAATAACTTTAATTGGTTTTACAACATAAATAGTTTTACATATTTCTTCGTATATGTCGCTTAGTCCCGCATTTGTATACATCGCCTGAGGCTAAAAGCGACCCAACCTCACTTTTTTCTTTATAGCTAACATTAGTGTTGTGTAAACATATACCTAATTGCGATTTGTTACCAATTTTGTTCTTCATGAATATTTTATAAGCATAATGGTTTATGACATCTCGTTTTATAATGAGAAAACGCCATTTGAATCAACAATAGATTTGTTGTGTTAAGTTTTAATCGCTGTTGTACGTTAAATTTATTGACACACGTAAGAGATTATTAAAAGACATAATATTGCTCAACTTTTTATAAAACTCTTAATTGCATCAAAATTAGAGCATCTGTTTCGAAGCTACTATCACGCAGACATACAAACAAATTATAATTCAGGGACGTCAAGGTTCTAACGTTTGAATCATTAGCGTCATCAATGAATTGAATTAATTAACACGAAGGTTATTCAATTAATAAATTAAGCTATTTGTTATTTTGTATTAACCCTTGATTTGTCCACGAAGTAGATATACGTAGATAGTTAAACAATGTTGTCTCGAACAAATTGGTCATTTGACAGATCATGATTTAAGGGGACTACAGGAGCTTACCGCGAGTTTTATAATGCAAAAAAGCAAATGATTCACTGCATTGAACAAAACCAGAAACATATATGATATTCTTCAGATTATATGCTAGTATGATAGTGTTTTGGAAACATAATACAACTAATTTTACTCGATAAAAAAATCACGAACTTATCTCTAAAAAATTCTTTTAACGAGTAAAAACCATACTAAAATACATGCGATCATTCAGATTTTTATGGCAAATAATTCTACAAGCAACATATAATAAGCATGATAGTGTTTTATTTTTTTAGTCCAATCAATAGATTTTATGTAAATCGCAAAAAAACACTCATTTGGCACTATTCGGCCCGCTGTGACTGACGTAACAACCACTTAGTAGTGCAAGCTGATTAAAACTTTATTCTAACAGTATTTCAAACGAAGATTGAACCACCACAAATAGAGTTACTAATTTAGCTCCTGTAGTCGCCTTAAGTAAAACTATGTAAAATATTTTTCTAAACCAAAAAAGAGAGGAAAATTCAATACAATTTCTCTAAAGAAACCAACAAACTAGGAACCTATTCTCGACTTATAGAGACATTTACAGAATCAACTTGCACTATTAATTAACACATTTGAAGCCCGGGTCAATAACCGGAGCAGGCAAGACATACAGTCGATATATTGCGCCTGAGTCGATCCCAAATGAGATCGAATTAGCTCGAGATACGGCAGCAAAAGCTCTTAATTTTGATGATAACCCCCTAATGCTCAAGCTGAACTCTGATTCACCAAAAGCTTTTTCAAATAACTCATTTTATTGACAGAATTAATTTCGAAACTCTTTTTTTATTTATACTGCGTCTAAATTTGAACTTAAAAGTTATGTAGCAAAAACTTATTAGCAAAAGCAAAAAAAATATTGCAAACAACAGAATTGAATCACAAAACTGCCTTTTTTTTTGCTATTAAAGCGCATAATTCTTGTTTTTCCGAACAGATGTTCACAGGCTCATAATAAGGCGTATCGCGTACAAAGCATCGAAATCGGACACCGGAGATAGGGCAGCCCTGATCTGACAACAAAATAACCTCTTACCGTTTATAAACTTGATTGCCAAACAATTGTCAACCTTATTTACATTTAACTAAAGCTCCAGCAGCTTTTGAGACACAACACAAATAAACAAAGCAATGCGTTTTAAAACATTTTAATTTCGAAGTGTATACCTTGATAAATGTAGGTTATTATTTTAAATTGAAAACTAAGTCTTTATACTGTTAAATAAAATACTTAATGCGTTGAATAAAGTAAGTAAAGCTTCTAAAAGAGATTACTTCGAGTAATATCCCTAACCTATTGAATTCAGTTGTGTAACCAGTATTGTGAGTTTAATGGGTATCTCTTTGCTGATTTATATCTATTGATAATAATCTACATCCATTCAAATCAACTAAATGGATTCGACGCTCGCGCAATTGTAGACCGGTGTTTATGGGGTTTAAAAACATGTTTTTTTTTTCTCAATAGGTACACTATAGAAGAAACGATGCGGAATTAGAATCGGATTATGATCTCATTCATAAAAAAGTAAAATTATATTTCAATCTATCGTAAAATATTAAAAAACACGTTCACAAAACGGAATTCGAAAACGAGAATAAAAAAGAGTTATCGACAAACGGGAACTCCAACGTCATTCGACCTCGTGTAATTGATCCAGGATGCTTTATCTTGATGAGTCCTTTATATGTGCCCCTGGCTCGCTACCCTCCCGATGAATACAGATAAAATCTTTTAAAAGGGTTGCCAACTAAAGATATCACTTAATTTGTAGCCTCTCTTTGTAACAGGAATTGGGGATTTATACAAAACAGATCTTTTTGTCCACCATTGCTCTTTGCAGGGTTAAAAATGTAAAACTGTATACGATGCCAGATTTTCGATTGAGTTTTTTAAAGATTAGCCTTTTATACGTCTCAATACTGTGTTATCTGTATCCTTAGTATTTTAGAAGGGTATTTAGAGCTTATCTTCTTAAAGTTCTTTTTAATGTTTTGTTCGTTTTGTTTCGCGATATCAAAATTGAGACAAATGAATGACGCGTGTACCCAAAAACGTTTTTGCGCTTATTGTTCAGTTTTTGTTCGTGAAGGCGACAATAAATTCGTGATCTCAGTATTAACTCGTCAACCTTTGTCAGTTGTTTGGATTTAATTAATCTAATCACAGCTTACCTCTGTCCACAATTTTGCCAAACAAGTTTTTCCCTCTGAGGAAGTTTCTTGTTGAGCAGTTCCATCTTCTGTATTTGAACTGGTGTTGGCATTCCGCGACAGCCATGCTGGCGCCTTTGGCAACTGCTGATAAGACTCCAGGGTTCTCTCTGGCTAGTCTTCTCTGTTTCCGCCTGAGGGTGGAGTGAATTGCTGGGTCCATGATCAGAACCCCTGGTGACATCGGCGATAGATTATTTGGCTCCCCAGCTTTGGCTATTCCCCTATAACAAAATAGGATTTGTTACAAAGACATCCTCAAGAATTGCTAATGAAGAGCTCACAAAAAACAAATCTCATTGTCCAAAAGCGATAAGATTGACTTTTGTCACTGTAAAAGACAATGCCTGGCGTTCGAAAAACTTAATAAAGAAAAAAAAAGAAAAATAAACAGAACCCGAACGCCACTTAAGGCAATGGGTGCAACTCGAAATGAAATGCTCATTTGAAAAGGTAAAGACAACAAACAATTGACGACCGAACTGTCAATCTGCAGACGTTTAGATAAATATTTGCGTCGCGCATTAATCCTTGAGGGCCGAGCGGGTAAACACGGCCTGAGAGCGATCGAGATCACGGCCTGTTGACTCGGCCTCGCTTCACCAACATATTCGGCCTACAGTAAAAAAAGGCCTCGGTGCACTCTCGCGCGGTGCCTCGCGTTTGGACCGCTGGAAATCGTATTACTTTTCTATTTGCTTTTCTTTGTAGTCGAGTGTTACGTAAATATGAACGTGTTCGTCGGAAATTCTCGTTTCCTTCGAGAATTCATGGAGACGATGTGATGGTTTTAAAATTTTTGTTCTACTTTTAAAAATAATAGACAAAGAGATGAAACGGATATAGGAATGATAGTTTACGCCGCGGCCGTCGGTGCGTAGCTATGGTGACGTGTTGATTTTCACGTATGCGTGGGAGACTCTTTGCTTATAGATTTCTTGACTTTAGTAAATTATATAAACACATTAGCACTTCGGTGTCCATATTCAGCAAAAGATTAAGCATCACTACGTCATATTATTACACTTCTTATTAGAGAGCTAATTTAATTTGATTATATGAGGGCCGTCGGTCAAGTTTTATTACCGTTAATCCTTTTTTTTTTCATATTTATTGAAATAGTAAATGGATATTGACGGAACTATTAACAGCCAATAAAACTTAAAGAGATAAACTACTTCATTTACACATTTGTCAAAGCGACACTTAATATTTTTTAATAGTATAAACTGAGTAATTTGGTCTGAGTTTTTGGCGAAAAAAACTTAATGGAGTCAGTTTTTGAAGCGAACATTTATTGGAGGATAAAGTTGAAAAACAGTCAGACAAGTGAATTGAATTTAGATTATTCAGGACATAAATCAATCTAATTTAAATGCGTATGCACTAGCAATCACTTGAAAAACATAAATCGTACGTACGTGCAATAAATTGGGACGCAGTTCAGTTATGTTGACACCCACAAGCGCTTAAAAACAAAAACGAGGGATAACTATATTTGCCCGTCCATAACATAAGGTCCTTTGCACTTGTCACGTTGGTAGGAAACCAAATAGTGGCACAACACAAAGTCCTCGGAGAAAAAATTCTGAATGGCTTTCACGGACAAACGTAATGTGTGCACAACGATAATGCCTGTGTGAATGTGTCAAAATATTGTCTTTTGGAGGCTTGTGTCTCCTTGTTTGAGTAATCAAGAGTGTTCCTGTGCCGTTTTGGACTACTCTGAAGATGGAAATGTTTTTAACCCCGTTTTGGGAAGTGTTTTAGACAGAAAATGCTTTGAAGTTGACTAGGTTTATATTGAGGCTTTAATTGGAGCAGGATTATTTGTCTCTGGATGTGTGTGTAACTAAGAACTTCTTTGCATTAAACATGAACTCCTACTTATCTCTTGAACGCTTTTGTCACATATACCTGACAAGTAACCGCGTTTTCTGTACGCTATTAACGACACAAATTTGTGACATAAAATGCGGTTTACTATAACACGAGATAATCAATATTAAATAGTTTTGTAATTCCTATTCTTTTTGTAAGTATTTGCGGTGAAATTGTGGCTTGGCGTGGAGGGTTACGCGCGTGCGTTTATGCTTTGGCGTTCAAGACTAACTAGCATTATAGCTATAACAATCGTTACTACACTTGTACCATGAAATGATAAGTATTCAGAAACAAAACAAGATCAATGCTAGCAACATTTCCTTGATACTGAACTTCCTCGCAATTCGGATTTAGCAACACATGTCTTTAAAATGGAAGACTTCATTCGCAGCACGCCGCCTGCATACCAATAAGCCTTTATTATTTAATTTGTTGGCAACTTGCGAGGCGTCAAAATATCAAAGTTTATATACCAATTTCACAAAAGCCCTGCAGGGTTAAGTTTGGTAGGTGGAGCATATGTCTTGGTATACTGGCCTCTGTTATCAGAGGGGTATCGTAACGCCGGCACGCGATTTCGAGCAGAGGTAATGTAATATGGACTACGACTGATGAATACGAATGAGCTAAGGTGTGCCGATTTCTTTTTTGCTCGCGGCAGTGTATGAGGATTTTATGTGCTCCAGTTGAACATTAGCGCCCCGGGGTTCAATCCATCGAACCACTGGGCAGTTTTAAAAGGCCTAGCAATTAAAACTAAGAGAGGGAATCAATTATATCGACCATTTTCTCCTATATACCGTTGTTTATTTAATTACCTTTTTCTGATTTATTTTGTGTTCTAAATTGAAAAATGAAAGCCATTTTTCATGTTGTCGTTTTTATTTTTAAATAAATAATGATTCAATTCGTTCTCATTTACGTTGAAATTAAAATAAACAACCGCTTAATTAAACGTTTAAACAAAGTAGTGCAACACTGGTTCCGCTGTCATTTTAATAAAATGACATTTATCTCATTTTTGCCTGTCTCAAGTAGTCTGCAAGTTTATTTTTAAATCTGTCCACGTTATTAGTGTGGGCTTGAGAGGAATGGTACCGATATACTATCTTCCGGCAGCTGGCTTTAGAACTAAGTGCCCCGTATTATACTTCATATTGCCTCGATACGATTTATAGTTGAACTTGCTCACTTTAACTCGTTGTTTAAATTATATATAAAGAAAAAAAATACAGTATGTTAATTGTGGTCCCTATTAACGTTCTCGAGTGTCATTATGGTATCTGTTTTCGATGATTAATGTCCAAAACAGCAAAAATAAGGAGACGTACTCTTTTGTTCGGTTACCGAATTTATAATAAGAGTTATTAGTTTATATTAATCTTTATAAAGCTATTATGTTTGACGTTATATTGATTAATAATAAACCTGATGAATGAGATGAAAATGAGTTAAAGATGGGGCTATAATTTATTTTTATTAAAGTTTCATCATTGATTGTTTACAATGAGTTGTTAAAAGGCGAAAAAAAATGTGTTTTTCGTCAATAAATCATGATGATGGATTAAAAAAATGTTTTATTTTTACTTTAAATAAGTACTACTATTAACACAGTTCACGTAACATTACGACAGTTGTATAGAAAGTGGGTAAAAATTCCGTTGAAAGAATTCACGGCTCCGTCGGGTGTCGAGACCGATTGTATCGCTCGCTGTTGATCGCTTTTATACGTGTTTATATGTTAAAATATAAAGTGCTTTTGTCTTAAAAAATTATATTACAGTGTTTTATATACATTTATTCAAAAAAATAAGATGTTGTCAGTACATTTTGAAGAGATTCTTTAACGTTAATTGAGATTCGTAAAGATCATCTCTGAAAATTAAAATATTTTAAAAGATAAGTAGATTTTATAATTTAAATTCTTCTTCTTAATTATGGTTGTCAATAAAGCATGTCGTTACCTATATTTGAGAGCTAAATTATATTTACTAAAGGATTTAATTACAATTCATCGGTAACGAAAAATAAAATCACCGCGGTCGTAAGGCATCGTGCATACGTGCATCTTTGCCGTCGGCGGACTAAAATCTGTGTTTACGTTTATAAATTTATTTTTAGTAAAAACGGTTTTAAAATAATTCATAGTAGATATTACCTAATTTAGGTTAATTAGAATCAACTACTTACTTCAGGTAATTCTTTCACTGTATTATTATTCTTTTTTTTTGCAAGATTTCTCATTACTTACACACACTGTCTTGCAATAAAAGCAACGGGACGTCTAGCACAAATATTTTATTATCTTAAATTGATTAATTATTCAAACATAAAGTGTATTTGTACATTGCAATAGCACGCGCCACTGTGTGTTGACTTAGTTAATAACTAGATAAAGTAAATGTACGGCTTATAAATTGTATAGAGCTGGTCTTTCATCTTACTACTATTATAAAATACGAAAGTTTGTGAGGATGGATGTTTGTTCCTATTTCACGCAAAAATTATTGTACGGATTTGGGTATTATTTAGCACACAAATACTTTATAACCTGGATTAAAATATAGGATAGTTTTATCCCTGTAGTAAAATCCGGATTGGGGTAATTACCGGACCTGCAGGCATAAACTAGTAGAATTAAAATTTAACAATTCTTCATCTGCGTTCCGATGGCATCTATTTTAAATGGAGCCGATCGACCGCCAGATCAAGCGTCGCAAGTGGAGATGGATTGGCCACACGCTCCGAAGGGACCCCGACCACATACCCAAACAAGCTTTGGACTGGAATCCCCAAGGAAAAAGAAAGCGTGGCCGTCTAAGTCAAACCTGGCGTCGCACCGTGTTGGCAGAAGCGACGAGCATCGGAATGACGTGGAGCGAGGTGAAGCGTGAAGCTCAAGACCGATCGCGATGGAGGACATCTGTGGACGCCCTCTGCCCCATCTAGGGTTCATAGGACATTAAGTCAAGTCAATACCCGGCAAAACTAACACCATTCGCTGATGTAAAAATTACATGTCTCACGTTTACAATTACAAATTGATCAATTACAAGTGATCAATTTGTAATTATAAACGCATTTTCTTTTTTTTTATTTATGTGTAGTGTAACCGTTGTAAAATGTTGTTATTTATTTATTTTAACCTGTTAAAATAGTTTTTTTAATAATGCAATGAACTACATTTTGTTTGTTTGTTTTGTACTTGGCGTTTAACCCATCATCATCAGCCTATAATGTTCCCACTGCTGGGACACAGGCCTCCTCTCTATGAAAGGGAATGGGCTATAATCCACCACGCGGGCCCAATGCGGGTTGGTAGATGTCACATGTCTTCGAATTTTTGTTTCTAGGACATGCCGGTTTCCTCACGATGTTTTCCATCACAGTTTTGAGAGCAGTGGTGATGAAATAAATTACACAAAGTAATGCGCCTGTCTGGATTCGAACCCACGACTTACTGTTCGTAAGTCGGGGCCACCACCACTGGGCCGCCGCTACTCTCTACGGCGCTTAACCCTAAATTAATATTTATAAAATTAATTGATGCATACAATTTAATGTAACGCAACGTTAAAATTGTAACTTACAAGTTTACAAAATACCTAGTTACGTGACAGGATCTGTTACTAAGTATTGAATATTTCGTAGTTCAATTAAAATAACTCCCTTCAATATCTATGATAGACTAAACTAAGCTGTCTTTAGACAAGTCTTAAATAAACATAAAGATGGACAAGTTGTTGAGTAGTTGTCTGCATAAATTAGGGGAAAGCCCTATTTACAGTGTAGTTAGTTTTAAACTGCAGTAACTTGAGTTTATGTAATGCTTCCTGCTTGTTTTAAAGTCAGCATAAAGTTTAAAAATAATGCATTAATTAATAGACCCCAATGCAGAAGTTTCATTTCGGGTTTGAGATGTTTTTAATTCCCATAAGAAGATTTGTTAATTAAATGTAAGTACTAATATTATAAAAAGTTAAAGTTTAGTTAGTTTGGTTGTAGGAGGTAATTTATCTGAGCAGTTTCAGATCTGATTTTGATCGTATTTCTAAAGTCTGCCATTGTAAAACCATCCTATGTATTATGGAGTGCCATAAGATATTGGTGCAGCGGTGGCACAGTGGTGGCGGCCCCGACTTACGAACAGTAAGTCGTGGGTTCGAACCCAGGCAGGCGCATTCCTTTGTGTAATTAATTTCATCACCACTGCTCTCAAAACTGTGAAGGAAAACATCGTGAGGAAACCTGTATGTCCTAGAACCAAAAATTATTAATACCAACCCGCACTGGGCCCGCGTGGTGGATCGTAGCCAATGGGCTATGATTCACCACGCGGGCCCGTGCGGGTAGAGGGAATGCACTCTCATAGAGAGGAGGCCTGTGTCCCAGCAGTGGGAACATTAATAGGCTGATGATGATAAGATATTAAGTTTCTTCTTCAACGCGGACGAAGTCGGGGCAGACCTATTAATTAAAATCTCAAAAACTAATGACCTTTAAAATAGACAGTTTTAAAACATCACCAATATATTTTCAAAATCACTGAAATGTACAAAATGGTTAAACATCGAACAAGTTTATTAGTATCGTAAATAAACGTTTACGTTCCGGTCGGCGGATGCGTATGCGCATTTTCAATATCAACATAATTAATGCTGCGCTTGATACATTGCTAATTGGCGCAGTATTTATGTGATGTCACCTTTATAATGTTTACACTAAATTAATGAGTTGCAACGCCATTTTATATAATTTGGGAAAATTATTGCGTTTTAATGTACTAAATTTTATGTGTTTATTTTATTTTCATTCTTCATTTTACTGTCTTTTTAGTAGTTTAGTAGTTTTTTAGATTTAAATGACTAGTTTTTTGGTTGTGTAAGCGATAATATAACTGTTCGTACTTAATTTATTCGATATTAAGTATTTACAGTCATAAACTTAGATGAATGACTTAAGAAGTAGGTGTAAAATAATTCGACCTTTGAGCCCAAGTTGTTAGATTGACAAATTAAATATAAATATGAAGAAAAATAATGTCGTCGCCATTTAAACCATAATATATTAGAAACTTGACTAATATCCATTAATTTATTCATTTTTATAAAGATATTGACGCGAATTTATATTTCAATCATCATTATCATAATTTTTATCACATTTTTTTGCAGTTTACGTCATCATTTGAATTGTGACTGTCAATGTTTGGATATTTTCGGCAATGATTGCGACACTTCTTTATTAATTTATTTGAATTAAGTATTTTTAATAGTTTTAATTTGATAGTTTAAATCAATCATTGTCTCTTTTCATTTGTAACTAAAAACTTTTCATTTAAAATGACCTTTCGGTTTTATTTTTAGAGAAAGACAAACCAAATGTTAATTCTAATAGATTTCAAAGTCTACGGCGGAGGATTAGGTGGGTCGCATACCAGAAGCTGTATGATAGTGGATGCAAATAACACTTGATGCCCCTGTCAGTCACTGACAACACAACGGGAGGTGACAAGAGACACATTTTGTCACCACGATAAAAACCAGCTGCTTTTATGCCAAAAAAAACTGGTGAAACTTAAGATATTTGCTTTACCGTACATTTATTGTGTCATGAACTCATGACCATATATTCAAGGTATATGAGTAGGCTGCAGTACGTGTCTTGGATGTCAATGAGGTTGTTAAGTAGGAAACATTAGTCACTAGATATTAAATACAGATACGTTTGTACGTGAAATGTCATATTTAATCTTGCGTCAACTTAATATTATTTAGCATCATTCTATTCATCACATCTATGCAGATTTTATTATTTATTTATTTATTTATTTATTTATTTATTTATTTATTTATGTACACACAAAATATTTTACAGGACAATATATTAGCATAGAAGAGCACAAAGGTACTGCTTATTTCTTAAGAAATTTCTTCCAGCAGACCTGCGAGAGGAAAGTTGGATAAGAAATGTAGACACAGTGTGTATAAACGTCAAACAAGAAAATTTTAATTTAAACTTATTTATTTATTACTTAACTTTTATTTTTACGTATTTTTATCCCAAGTATTTTCCAAGTTAAAGTTTATTTTAGGTCTGTCAGAAATCTATTAAATTGATTCCGTTTTATGATCAACCCGTTACAAGCAGAACAACCAATTGGTTACTTGACGTACTACAGTATTAAATTTTAGTATGCTATTATCGATTTCACACTAGTACGCAAGTTTTATGCCTCGTTTAATACTCCGCTAATTATTTTGAGCCCAATTTGTTTTGAACATCTGGTATCAACAATGTTGTGAGGTGTGGAACAGTGTTATGCGGAAGGTGTACGACGACAACAGTAAATTGCTCGCACTGTCGTATAGTTTACGACAGCGAGAGTAATTATCAAATAGTGAGAGATTTTACTTATGTTTTATGTTTGTTAAGTTTTCGTGTTGGTGTACAAATTGGCTTTGAAGTCTTTGAGTTTTAACATAGATTATTTAGAGATGAGACATGAGATTGATATGGGAGCAGTTTGGGACATATTTACGTGGATCTAACTACAATATAGTACTTCATTTAAGACAGTAACTAGGCCAAATCTATACGACAATCTCTCCACAACTTTGACATAACAAACGTCAACAACACAACCTACAAACTCAAACCAAAACATCAAAGATCATAAAAAAAACAAAACAGACACGCCACTCACCACCACATGCTGCCTCGTCCTCTCCGAGGCTTGTTGGCGGCGTCGCACGTAAAACACAGAATGATCACAAATAACCACAGGCACTTCATTGCGATGGGCGGACCCCGCGAACATGAGCGCGTCGTTTCGAGTCACGGTTACGTCTGGCCGGACCGGCACGCTGTACCCACGGCCATCGAGGCGGGGTCGCACTAAGAATTGGTGGGAGGCCTCTACCTGTCACACCGCCCGATTGGTCTCACACTTCTGTTATTTTTTTTCATTGTTACGAGTAATCTTTGTCGTGTTTAGGTCATTAGGTTATGTGAGATAATTTTTGGTAATTGGTTTGTGGTAGGCTTAACTATTGGGGCTGTGGCGGTTAGGACAATTCATTGAGATTTTTTAAAGAAAAACCGTATTTTTGGCTAATACTTTTGAAAGTTACTTTCTTTTAGTAATTTATGCCACAAATGAACATTTCAATTAATTTTTAAATGTCTGAATTTGGAAACGTTTTCATTGACAGATAACTGATTTTCTAATCAATTAATTTATTAGAAAATTGGCATTTTCATATCTAAGCTAGAAAGTTCATATTTATAACCTGAAAGTTAACCATAAACACGCGATAATTACCCTTTTTGATTTACCATATACAGCATAAAATAAATAATAAGTTCTTGTGTAAGTACTATGACAAGCGCATATGAACTTCTTAGAAGCATTGATTGAATTGCAACTTTGTTAAAGTAAATCTTGCGCATATTTCTATGAACCTATTAGTACCTAGGAGATAAATATTAAATAAACTAAGTAAGACCTCTGACAGTGGTGATAAACATGGCATATGTTGCTTATTAAACTTTAGTTTTACAGTTTTAAGATTGAGGAAAATTCAAAATAAAGTTTAATTGCACTAAAATAGATTTGTTTTGGAATCAATATTTCTTCCCAAATATTTATCAAATAACATAATTTATTGTCATAGTATTCAAGAATAAGTACTAAACAATATAAAAACAAATAGTATTTGAAGTGAAAGCAAAAAATGGATCATTTACTATCAGAAATAATATTTATTTATTTACTGCAACTGTAATAAAAAAAATACCACCAACCAATTACATCATCATACAGAAAAATGAATAAAAACCTCATTTCTCCTCACACTTGCCTGCGCGTGAGTCAGCGTTTCGCGCGCCGCGGTGGGAGGGGCGGCGGCGAGGCGGCGACCAATGGGAGCGCAGCAGCGCCGGCGCAGCGCGCGAGTATACAGACCGCGACCACGTGCGGCTCAGGCCGTGCGTGCGCTCACGCCACACCGATGCTCTGCCCGGCTTTTGGAAGATGGATTTTCAGAGAATATTTGAACGTAGATTTTAATAAATAAAGAAAAAAATCACGTATTTTCGACTTCAAAAAAGGGAATGACACTAGTAACAAGTAACTGTAAACTAAGCATCTATTCAAATGGTCATTGCTTTCAAAGCCTTTCGTACCTACTTCTGCAAGGACTTCAAAAAGAACGACAAGCTTTTGGAAGCTATTGTCGATTCAATTCTATCATTTTCGACTCTTCAGATAAAATTATCACTGATTAAATAACATTTTGTCTTGCCCTCGTTATGTTTTCCAATGCATCTTGCAAGTAGGTACTCGCTTAAAAGTTGTAAGGTTCCCTAATAATAATTATAACAGTGTAACAATAGGAGTGTAAACTGTTACAGAGAGAACAAAATAAAATTTGTCGTAAGTAAAGTAATACCAATAATGTAATGTCAATGTAAGTAGTACTTACTACATTTTATTGCATATGAAAATTGACAAATGAAGAGCTAAAAGTAAATAGAAACTAAAGCAGAAGCGCATCAATAAATACTTTTATTTCAGTTAAACGTATGCAAATCACTGAAATTAAATTTATATTTCTTTATTTCGTTGCACCCTTTATGTTTACGATAACCAAAACTACATATTCTTCATAAATGGCTATTGCGTAATTATTGCACTTAATTTTTTTACCCAAAACACTTCATCTAGGATTCCTTCCTTAATGTTCTATTAAAGAAATTATATGAAAATGAAAAGCCTTCAATTTACTCTCGCTTGCTACGGATCTACGCATCAAGCGCTCCTTATAAAGACATCAACGCGGGCGGGCTACAGAATGTAAACAATTTGCACCCGTATTTATAGTCCGATATTAAATTCTTTATGTTAAATGTATTTTATTTTTTGTTTTGAATTGAAATATCGTTTTGTTTTTATAATTATTAGGAGATGACGATGATAATGAGTGTATAAACATTGATTGAGCTCCACATAATGTATTTTAATTTATGTATTGCAAAGAATAAAAAAGATGGGAATAAATAATAATTGGGTAAAAACTATGTAGTATGATTTTTAAATAGACTCCTGATCAAATTAAAATATCAATTTAGCTGTATTCTGCAAGCTGCATGGCGCTAACCCATTACCCTGAAAAAAAAAATCTCAAAACTCTAATTTCAAAAGGAAGTTCCCATACGCCACTTAAACGAAAATAAAACACATTTTTTGCTCATAAAATAATATATCAACTGTTACTCAAGTGTTTCTGAAATCCACAAAAACTCGGCACGTGTCTTGAGTCGTAACTTATATGACATGTGTCGTCAAGATACTGAGGGTTAAGTGAATATCTGTGTAGGGTTCAAAAGGTTGAAATGTTTCATTTGAGGGTTGAAGCCCAGATGTTGAAGGTCACCCCTAATTGGTTTTGGGTGTTCCGTTTTTGTGAAGAGTTTCATAAATATTTTGTGGTTTTTTCTAGATAGGTTTAATGTATGGAAAGTTTGAGGATAACTTATTTGAAGTATTGCTATTTCTTCTAAATTACTTACTTTTGTGCTTAGAGAACATAAAGGGCAGCTCAGATTAAAATATGGGTCCACAATTTATTTTTCTTTTTTTTCCCCACTTGTTCAAATTACCAATGTTATATCGTAACTTTTTACATGTTTGAATACTTCTGTTAAAATATCTGTTCAATGCATAAAACAAACAGGAAATCTCAAGTGTAAAGTAATTAACAATACAATTGTTTATAAAATCAGCATGAAAGCTGCCACTCCTGTATTATTGTCGAAAGATAATAAGCCTATAGATACGGTGGCACCTAATATTAACGGTACCTCGAACTAATAATTAAAACATACAAAATTAAATGTACACATTGTTATAACTCAATGGAATTCCTTTACGCTGACAAAATCACGCCATAATTTTTGGTAGTCACGGTAAATTCTGTTAATTTGCCAATTTAATTACACAGACACCTTATGAGGGAGACATAAGGTTGAAAATCGCTTGTGTTTGTTGTTGACGAAGCGTTGAAAACTTCATTCAGTGAAACAGAAGTATGTGGGACAATGGTTACCATGAAATTAAGACTAGTGGAAATGAATAAACGCTCATTACGAACTGTTGAGCATTGTTAAGTAATTTTGCTCAAAATTTTTAACCATTCAATTTTACACCTAAAACTCCTCGCACTAAGATTGAAAATACCTCGTCAAAAAGACGTGGTAGCACTTCACGGGTGACCGAATCTTGTAAATAATTAACAATGGGGGTGTCGAACATAAATTCAGTGTATTTTTTCTACATGGCGTTGTTCGTGTGTTTTATGGTGCACATTGTGATAAGTGAACTGAATTGATTAGTTCTGTTGGAGGTCGTGAATGAATGAGTGAATGGTTCGAAGATATGTGGAGCATCTGCTGCTACACGCGTCATTGCCTGTCAGCTGTTTGCTGAAAATGTTAGAAATGGTTGCATTGAAGCAGTGACAGGGTAACTGAAGTTCTGAAGGGAATAAAAAAATACTCATACTATTCAAATTGGCATGCTTCATGTTTACAGTTATGTGCACCAGAGCTAACTAGTATTTGTCAAGCAGATTTAGTAAGCCTTCTAAAAAACGGAATGGAAGTACGAAACTTAATATAACTAAGCACACCATCGAAACTCGTTTGGATAGAGAATCGAATCGTTTATTTTCTTAGGTTAAATTATATGCAATTCGTTGGAATTGTATTCCAACGCAAATTGCATATTTAACCTAAGATAAATCCTAGACCCTATTAAATATTTAATACAGAAATTATCTGAGCAGTTATAATAACATCCAAAATATTACTTAGGTACTCAATAACCGGAAAATCTCTTAAAAGCAAAGAAGTTATTAACAAAACACCGAGACACGAACAAATAAAATAATGCACACCTAATATTTTTCACAAACATTTTTTCGAACATAGCAAACTTTGTTTAAATACATTTCAAACAACCAACAGCTTACTGCCAAAAATAAACACGAAATAAAAAAACAATCTTGTCTATGATTCACAGCGCGGCGCTTTCCCATCCCTCGCTTATCTCTGACGAAACACAAATATCATCGCTTTAAGACAATGCGTATACGCAACTTTACAAATAAGTTCTATAAACCGACAATGAGCTACACCTTAAATACGAAAACAACCCATTCAAAAACCGACTTTAACGTTGCACAATTTAGAGTTCAGATCAGTTCACATCTTTTCCGGAAAAGCGGTCAGATAACATTTTTACTGGGTACTAGCTCATTGTATCTTTATTGCTTAGAGTGAACGTAAATAAGGTTTTATTGTATTTACGGATAGTCGGTCCATTGAAGCGAGTCAGTGTGGTCGCCTCCCGGAGTGTGATAGAAAAAAAACCCATCGACCATCAGAACTTCACAATAGTTTTATGGCGATGACAACTGTATTAAGTAGCCGCCCATTTCCATCTTCGGAATTGTTAAGGCACCGCCAAATTTAACACCAGAGTTAAAGTAGCTGATGACTTATGTATGACTGAGCGTATTCTTTGGGACCAAACCTCCGAAACTATTAAAATTTCGGTGGCTGTTATGAAAATGTACAATGTCATCGTTTTAATCCCTTCGTTATTTCATGGTTCAGAGTGCGGTCTGACGCTTAATTTGGACATCTCTATTTGGGCTTGTTTGTGTCCATTTTGATGGTGCTGGGAAAAATTATGGCTTGAGAAATTCTTTGGTTCATTAATAAAAATAAGATATTGAAATTGTATTCAGGCTCAGCAATTATTAGGATTTATTAATTTCTTGGTCTCTATGAGAACTGGAAAAGGACCACCGTTTTTTTAAAGAAACAAACAAACAGACCAAAAAAACTATACCTTATTAGAAAAACATTTAAGACTAATCATTGTATCTAATCTGAATTTTAAACCCAATTCCACAATCAGAATCACCACAAAAACGCGGCAAAATAAATCCAATCAAAGTCCATAAAGAAAAACAAAGTATACGAAAACCTACCACAGACAAACCACGGAGGTCTAATTCGGGCAAGCAGCATAAACAATCAAATAAAGAAACAAACTCATTTGGCATTAACACCACATCTTTACTAATGGCACAAGAGAACATAGTTTCGCAAAAACGTAGAAAAAAATTTAAGACTTAAATTCTTGGGCGCATTTAGTCCACGATAATATGGCCGCCCCCAAATGATATATTGAGCGCTCATATAGACTAATAGCATTTTAATATCACGGCTTAGTCATTGAGAAGTCGGTTCACAAAAAAAGGTGTGAGTCTCTGAGTGATCCTCTATAAAAGATGCCGGAATTATGTTCAATGAAATTCCTGTTGTTATAAAAAGTGTGGTTTTTGTGTGAAAATATTTAATTATAGGTTTCGTTTTAATTGTTATAGATCTTGAGGTAATTAGACTTATTAGTATCTTCTTCTTAAGAGGGGCGCCAAAGTAGCCCGCTGATTTCAAATTTTCTTATTTTTTTTGCATTTGCAGGTCCGCGTCAGACTTTATGTTAAACAAAATATGATTCGCGATCGTAACACGTATGTATTTATAGAATTATAATCATTAAAGTCATCAATACTACCTTCTAAGTTCATTGAATCCCGTTGAATGACTAGCTATTTCATGAAAAAGCTACGATCTGAAAATTGTAAGAAAACTTGAATTTCGCGAGCTACCTTACCGTATCCGCCTTAAGAAGACACACAAGGGCCGTTTTTCCATACAAACATAGTCCCCTGTTTCCTCCCTGGATAATGCCAGTAGAGCAAAATTTTCTTTTCCAAAAAATCTATGACCACTATTGGCTTGTCCCAATGTTTTCTTTTTTTTTCATATACTATTTATTAAAAAAGATAAGAACCTTCACAAACTTAAAAAAGTGGCCAGATTTGCCGCTGTGTTCAAACATCCAGAAAATACATTTGACTAGATTACATATAAAAAAAGAAAACATAGGAACACGGTCAAAACCAGCTTTCTTTAATTTTTAATGAAAAAAGTAGTTAAATCGTTCAAGTTTTCGGAAACGTTGTTTTTATGTACTTTTAATTGGTATTTTCTGATGTTGTGTCTTTCGCGCCATGCGCGGGGTCGTTTGGGCACTGCGCAACAGCAATCCATTTTACAAATACCTATTTTTAAATTTTCTCGCCCTCAGTGTTTGGCAAAAAGTTCAAATATATTTAGCCTATAATTCAGCTTCGCGAACTCCGTTGGTTCCTGGTCCGGCATTGCAGACGGAGAATGAAGGAGTCTAAATAGTCAGCATAAATTTTTCTTCCTGAAGCACTTGTATGTAACCTGATTATTTATTTATTCAGAATACATTTTAAGCTAACAGTTTTATACCAAAACGCTTAAAAGCTAACAATAATCATATTACAGTGTCAAATAGCATTTAAAATTACAATAATTCAAAAATAAAAAAATGATGTCAAGTGGTGTTATACATTTCACAAATCACAAATAAAATAATTTATAGAAGTCCTAATATGTCTAAAAAAAATTAACATGTAATATTATGTGGTTAGAATGGAAGCCTACCGAAAAGGTTGGGCTGATGATGCTGAAGTGGAAATTAATACACTAGTGTTACATAAACATGTCAGTGGAATAAAAATAAATAAAATAAAAATAAATATCGCTGGACATTAACACACAGCGCCATCTAGTGCCACACTAAGCAACGAGGCTTGTGTCGTGGACACCAGATAGTTGATATACTACATAGATACTTTTTGTTCAAATCATGTGTATGTGTGTGTGTACTTTTTGTTCATGTGTGTGTGTGTTTTGTGTTTTTTGTTGTAATTCAATAATATTACAGTCTTTATTAAAATAAAATAAGAGAAAATCGCAAATCAATTATTTAAAAATGTCGTCCAAGCAAGATCCAACGTGTAGCAACTTGACCATAACTTAAATGGCAATTCTAATGTAAATTATGTATATTTTCCTAACAAATCGAGACTATCGATATAATCATAAAGGACAACAAAAAAAATGTATGATGTGTTAAATAACATAAAATTATTTATACGCTATTGCTAACCGATATCCTAATAATTAAGGTATCAATGAAAACAAGTTTGACCAATCATCTATTAAATATAACATAACCGCTATTTTAGTATCTATAGAATATGTTAATCGCTATTTTAGTCTTTATACTAATCGATACAATTTCCGAAACAAGCCAAAAGAACACCTGGCAGACTTTTTCTTTAATAAACAATCATCATTAGTAACTTAATCTGTCTCTAAATGAATCAGACACTATAAATATGACACTAATATTTGGTCGCTTAAACATAAAATCACGCCTGGAATCCCCGAAGGGCTAGGTAAAGGTGTATCTATAGCACACCCACATTTCACCAGAGATATTTCAGTCCCATTTAAAAGGGCGAGCCTATTGTCATCAGCTGGGCACAAATCCAGACTCCGCTGCTATTAAGATATGTTTACCAGAAAAACCCAATAAATCACTTAGCCTGGGAAACAAACCCAGGACTTCATGCTCACCAGTAGCGCTTATAACTACTAGACTGACGGGGCAACCGCTAAATTATGAATAAATACCGCAATATGATTCACAACACACGCGCTGGCAACGCATGCAAATTAATATAACAACGAAACGGGATAAAAAAGCAAAAATGGAGGTGTCAGTAATTTCGTTGGGAGCGGGGCGAGCTCTTTATTTTGAATTTCGAACTGTCTAAATTATGACATATGCATGCGTGCGAGTGCGGCTCCTTTGGCGCAGCTTCCTTGCCACACGCAGTTTTCGGGATTTTGAGGCAAATTAAAATGTTCTTACTAATGTAGGGAAGTGCGTTTTTTTTTCTCCTTTATGTTGTATTATGGTAGTTTGGAGTGTCTTTGTAAACTGTCAGAAAAACTGATTTGAGTTATGAATAGCAGTTTGATTTTTGCAGGCATCTCAATATATATTTTTCAAATTTAAAATTAGCTTAGCTAAACAACAGAAATTATTAAAGTTCTATAACGGATATAACGAGGCTAAACCAAAATGCATGTATTTCCAGCTCCATACTTTTGAAGTCATGAAGAACAAATAACCATTTTTGACAAATTGCTTCTCTTTAATCAAATTCGTCTTTGACGACTAGTGAAAGACGAGGTTAAATGTCAGACTAATAATAAGCCACAAACCAAACACTATTTAAAAATAAACCGTCAGACTCTGTAACACCAAAAATATTCCGTTTGACATTAAAAGTGTTATTACACAGCGCCCGAAGGCATCAAAATGAGTTTCCCTTTCGTTCGTTCATCACGCGATGCAAAAACTAAACGAACTAGTTTTAGTATAATTGCCCTGGCATCATCTAGCAATTGTCAAGGTCGTGACCTTGAACAAGTTCATACAAGACGAGACAGCAGCGCTAAAATAGCGCTGAGTGACGATTTTGAAAGTAACCTTTATGTGATAATTTTATGACGCACTAGGTACAATTTCAATAAAAATGCTCAGAATGTGAATAAATAATTGAGTCAATTCCTAGTTCTATTCTATTCCGAATATGGTATCTGATAGATCTGAAAGTTGAAAAGTTCATTAATTTTATAATCTTGCAATTGTGCAGGTACCGTAAGGAGATATTGCAATTCCAATACAGTTTTATTATCCTAAAAGACCAGTTTTCTTGCTCTCAATCCTGATTTACCAGCATTTCAGCAGCATTTTAGCCCCTTCGCTGTGTCCGTAAAAGATTTTGTATCCCTCGGGCGAAACCAGGTCGAGGACTATTAAATACATTTTTTGAATATTTCAACAGCTAGGTAGTATTGAATTATGAATTAGGTTTGTTTAATGATCGCCCAACGTCTAATTTATCATAATATATTCTCTCATAACATTAGGGTTTATTTCCACTGCCATTTTATTTGATACTAGCGGACGTCACGCGGTTTCACCCGCGTAGTTTTCGTTCCCCTAGGAGTACGGGGATAAAATATAGCCTATGTTACCCGTTGATAATGTAGCTATCCATTGCTGAAAGAATTTTTCAGGAGCGTATTGTGGTGTTGCGTATTCGATCGGTGACTTTGGTGTTTATAAACTACTTTGAAAGACAAAAGTTTTAAAGTTTAAAATACGAGTATACTCGTATATACTTTCAAAAGTTTTGCCTTTAAAAATGGAGTCTTATGACGGGGTCTTAAGATCTCACTCAATAAATCCAAAATATTATCAACTATCATTTTCACCCTGACAATTTCAAGTAAAATAAAATAATTTTCCAACAAAACGAAAGCAACAAATATTCCTCTCAACAGAGATTCTTCTAGACAATTCCATAGGCTAACAATAAGTCATAACACCTATTTCATACACGCATCGTGTAAAAATTTCCGCGCCTCACCGCAACGCCACCGGAGGCGATCTACGGAATCTCCCAGCGTCACGGGAGGGCACGCCGAGGTCTCCGCTAGTGATGTGCGCGGTGTTCCCGGGACTTAAAAAGCATGACGGAAGGTAGTACGGGGGATTTTTTTTCATACAGCAATTTAAAACTTTTTTCATCCCCCCATCTCGGAAAGAGTATTTTTGCTCTTCGATATCTGAGTGCAAAAGTCGTTTTTATCCTCTAGAGGATAAAGTAAATTGAATTTAGAACATCGTGTGCACTAAGTTTGTGAATTCAAAACATCATTAAACCTATTTACTTCTACCTCCATGGTGCCGAATTTATCATAGGTACAACCTTTTTTAATTTGTTAAAAACTCAGACTCGGAACCTTCTTGGTGTACTTTTATAATTTGCTTTGCGCGCGCCATTTTCTTGTCAGGTCAATTGTTAAAAAGCCTTAAGCCTTTTATAATACGAGATTAATATAATAATTAATATAATAATTTAATATAACGAGACTAACAGGAAGAAAATACGTAACACTAGCTACACATTAGATACAGCATGTGGTCCTAAAAGCTCTGATCAAGAAGTAGCTCAAGAATTTGTAAATTTCTTTACCGATGTAACATTAAAAACTACAGAGGCTCTTATTGCCTCACCTGAACTCTCAATTGGTTTATTAAAGGCGAATGTGTCTGGCTGCCTGGCTGAATTTAAATTTAAACACATTAACCCTATGATAGTTATTAAAGCTTTCCGGCAAATAAAAATCAAACTGACCGAAGATCTATGGGGAATGTCTATCAAAGTTTGTATATCCATACTTGAGACTATAGCCCCTTATCTAGCTTTAATTTTTAATTTATGTGTAGACCAAAGAGTTTTCCCTGATTTAATGAAATACAGTAAAGTCATACCTCTTTTCAAATCCGGGGACAGTAAAGACACTAAAAATTATAGACCTGTATCAGTTTTACCAGCATTTAGCAAGGTTTTTGAAAAGGTAATGCTTAATCAAATGCTCCATCATTTTAACACCAACAGAATCTTACATGATCAACAGTATGGTTTCACCAAGGGACGTTGTACAACTGACGCCGGTGTAACCTTATTAAAGCACATATTTACTGCGTGGGAAGAGTCTCAAGACGCCATAGGGATTTTTTGTGACCTCTCCAAAGCGTTTGATTGTGTAAATCACGACACATTACTTTTGAAACTTGAGCATTACGGACTGGGTAAACTTGCACTTAGTTTGGTAAAATCTTATTTGAATGATAGACAACAACATGTTCAAATAAATGGTGTTAATTCACATGGTTTAAAAGTAAAAATGGGGGTTCCACAAGGCTCAATATTGGGTCCTTTCCTTTTTCTAGTATATATAAATGATCTACCCCATTTATTGAAACACCAACCTCAAAATATGGTGTTATTTGCTGATGACACTTCCTTAATTTTAAATTTAAGATAAATAGGCGGGCCCAAAATCTAGATGACGTAAATAATGCCCTACTTCAGGTCCAAAATTGGTTCACAGCAAACAATTTGGTATTAAATAAAAAAAAAAACCAAATGCATAAGATTTGCTTTACCGAATGTTAAAAGTAGTGATTGTGATATAGTACTGAATAAAGAGAAACTTGAATTCGTAGATAAAACTGTTTTCCTGGGGATTACGCTTGATTCAAGGCTACAATGGGGTTCTCATTTAACATCTCTTGCGGGGCGGCTAAGTTCAGCAGCATATGCCATTAGAAAAATCCGTCAATATACTGATGTAGATACCGCTAGACTGGTTTATTTTAGTTACTTTCATAGTATAATGTCTTATGGCATTTTGCTATGGGGACGGGCTGCAGATATTGAGTCTATATTTATTCTGCAGAAAAGAGCCATCAGAGCCATATATAATCTTCGTAGGCGCGATTCTCTAAGGGAACTGTTTAAGGATATTGGCATCATGACAGTACATTGTCAATACATCTACGAAAACATAATGTACGTCAGAAAAAATCTGCACCTTTTTGGTAAAAGGGGTGACAGACATAATTACAGTACTAGAAATAGAGACCAACTAGTTCAGCCAGGCTTCAGACTCGCTAAAGTAGACTCATCTTTCATGGGGTACTGTTTGAGATGCTATAATAAAATTCCACAAAGTATTCTTAAACTGAATGAGACGAAATTTAAAACATGCATTAAACGCACACTAAGTAAGCAAGCATATTACAAGTTGAGCGATTATATCGCTGATAAAAATGCTTGGCTCAATGCTGGTCCTGCTCCACAAGGACAGGGGCGCTTAAATTGATAGCATTAAATGGTATTGTTGGAGCTGCTGAAGATTGTACAACTATCTTTGCATTGTATAGATTCAATCTCTTCAGTATTATATAATCTCATAGCCCATATTGTGTGAGTACTATGTACTAGAAAGCTATCATTCACTGGAAACCTACGTCTTTTCTTGACTTGAATGTGCCCTGGCGGTTGAGAATATGTCATGCTCACTCAAAAGTCTCGCTGATGGTGGCGCATGTGTCGGATCATTTAGTTCCCTTCAAAATGGTTGAGTTGAATGGTGCTGATCTATGCGTCATGTCCGTGAACGGACGCTGTCAGTTGTGACTGGTCATCTCTCAGTTGCCATGGCTTATTTTAATGAATTATTTTAGTTTTTGAATTGTTTTTTTTTGTTTTGTTTTACTGTGGACACTTTTAACGTGCACATCTTGCTACACTGTTCTCACATAATATACCATCTCAACATAAATGATGTAACCAAGATTTTGTAACAATATTCTGATTTAAAAGAGTGTCCATGGAGTTTCTTGCCCGTTCTTCTCCATAGAGATCTACGCTAGGGAATGGGCAACTACAGTACTTTCACAGTTTTTATGTCTTGTGACTGGGACTGTAGCTACATTTAATTTTCATCTTTGTTTCGACAATTCAAAAGTGCCTGTAACTGGCTTACTTGAAATAAATGCTTTGATTTTGATTTTGATGATTTTGATTTTGAAAACCTTAGGTTAAAAACAAGTGAAAAACGTAAAATAAGTGGTTTTGGCGACCAAGAAGTTTATTTGACGCTAACAGAATTGACTGAAACTGTTAATAATGCGCAAATGAGCTTTCTCCCTCAACAATCACGCGAGAAGGATTTGAAACAGTACGATATTAAAAAAATTGAAAAAAAATAGGTAGAAAATGCCCAAAGGCTACTTGTGCATAAAGTTTTAATAAATAAATAAATAAATATTACACTCAACTTAACTAACTGTAGCAACGTTACTTTAAATTTTTCTTAATTGTACCTAAGTATTATTTGTTATAATTTAAAGATTATTCTGTAATACTTACCTACCATAATGTAGTAGTTAACACCTAAACTGTAATAAAAGTAAAAGTATCTTGTGATTGTAAATGTTTTTTTTTTGCATTAATTAGTCATTTCCTCGCTGAGGTGGGATGAAAAGTTACGTGTTGCACTCGAGTGCAAAGATTTTTCACCTCGTGCTCTTTTGATTCCCTCGCTAACGCTCAGGATTCTAATTTTTGAATCACTCGCTGCGCTCGTGACTCAATTTTAGAATCGTTCGCTTGCTCGGTTATCAAAATTGAGCACGCGGTTAAAAAGCAACTTTGCACTCTTGTATAACAAATAACTATTAGTTTTTATTTTTATATTTTTTTTGCCGCTAATCATGTACAGACGGCTAGACACGGAGATGGCTGATGGAGCAAGGCTTTGACCGAGTGGTGGCCAAAGTTTGGCCAAAGAAACCAGGGCCGTCCTAAATCTCGTTGGGTCGACGACATCGTCAAAGTCGCGGGAAACACCTGGACAAGTGACGCACAGAACCGGGAAGCGTGGCAGAAAAAAGGGAGGCTTATACCTAGCAGTAGATGATTCCGGGCTGATATGATGATGATGAATCATGTACAGCAAGAAATAAGCGCGGAGTACAAAAGAAAACTCTTGAAAACCCCAAAAATCTGAAAGACCGATAATTTAATCAAGGTAATTAATTAAACTATGAGATTTCCTTGGAAACTTCTTGAAAATCGACCAGAGCTTTGTTTGTTTATTTCACAACGTGAAGTTTAGCGAACTGTCCAGTCGTTGTACAAAATAATTACTAGATTTATCAAGATAAGTTGAAAGTTTAAATTATCAGATCGTCACAAATCACTATACAAAACATTAGGTTCTATGACAATTTGAAGATGTTACAATCTATAATACACTTCATGAAGAGATCCTTTAGCTCGTCCAGAACTAATCAAAATGTTCAAGACTTTCAGAAAGTCCGGGAGTGGGCATCACTATCCTCGGTGCAGAGGGCCACGGGGTGGCAACAATAAAGCAATTGATCCGTCAAGCACTGAGCCCGAGGCCAGACCACACAGCTCCGCGCCACAACGCGATGTTTTGCGGACGCGTGCAGCTGTGCGAATCGATAGATGTTTCTGAGGTGTTAAATTGTATATTCTGTCGTACTGATATGGGGCTCCATTCTGATGTTGTTTTGGATGTTGATTAAATTATAATCAAAATATCAAATTATAATCATAATTGAATTAAGACTTCAGTGCCTCTATTGGACTACTATAAGGAATAGCCATAAGGCAAGACATCATCAGCCACAGTCCGATTTCACCCACTGCTGGATATGGGCTTCTGTAACAATCTCCACGCTCCTGTGCCGGCCTCATCCGGGTTCAAGCCATGATGTCAATAATGTCGTCTGCTCATCTCGCAGCTGGAAGAGTATAACACTTGATCAGCTTTAAAATGCGACAAAAATATTTAGAAATCTTGGTTCAAACAAAGAACTTTCCCAATGATTTTCAACTTTTTTAAAATATGAGATCATACTCAGACAATACCCCATTTTTTTTTAAATCTTTCTACCATCTTCACACTTCTACAAAATGCTCAGGTCCAACACTGTGTCTAATTAAGATGCGTCGCAGCCATCTAAATTATATCTACACCGACTTTTATGTACCTTTGAAAGAGTTAAAATGTTGCTAGATTAGTTCCGTATCAACATATTAGCAAAAAATATAGAAAATTTTGTAAAGTAGCTATTATTTATCGGAGTCATTTGAATCAGAGTGGCTTGTTTGGATAATTTTAGCAGAGACAGTTTGTATGGGACATTAATTAGGGTTTGGGTGGCATAAAATATTTTTACAATGTATTTTTTTTTATAAAAATTAATGGATAATAATAATGTAATGTAATGTAATTTTACTTCTTTATATTTAATATGTTTTTCTGGAACGTTTTTCAAAAGTACAATTTGAATTTTTTTTAATTTATCTTCCGTATGGGCGCGTCTTGCCTGAAATAAATGTTTTTTTTAAATATTTTTTTATATGAGTCATTGTAAAGAAAATGAAACGTTAAGAAGGAATGTGAGCACTTTGAGTGGTTGCAGTTTAGTTTAGTACAAGACTTACTTCATCATCATCATCATCATTTCAGCCGAAAGACGTCCCCTGTTGGACATAGGCCTCCCCCAAGTGTCGGTACATTGACTGGTCCCGTGCGACTCGCATACAGCGGATTTCCGCAACATTCAGCAGGTCATCGGTCCACCTAATGGGAGGCCTTCCAACACAACGTCTTCTTACTTAGACAACATATTTTTTAATTTTTTTTCTGGGGTGTAATTATTCAAGTTCTCGACTGAAAACCCCATTTCGTGTTATAAATACTTGACAAACTTCTCTACAGTGTGTGACTTTTTCGAATCACAGACGAACTCAAACAAAAAATACAACAAAATCGGCGTCAAAAACATAAATATTCATAGCAAAAAGGGAAATCAGAGCTACTCGTTAAATTATTATGCGCATAAATATTTAAACAAGGACATAAACAGTCCTAATAGTCTTCAAAAGTGACAACACTCTATTAGTTTACATTTTAATTTTGCCACCCAAAAGCAAAAACCGTCATTTGCGGTATTTCCGATTACCGAAATTCATTAAACATGCGACCGTAAACTTCAATTCAGATATTTGCATAAATTACGGTTTTATCGGCAACCGAAACCGAAATTAGGTAGGCATTAATTGTGCGTGTGGTCACAAAGTCACAGCTCAGATTAAAAAGAAAGAAACTATTTGATCAAGACCTTCGATTGGGAATAATGTGAGGATTTTCGAATTTAGAAGACAGGCGCATTCGTTTCAGTTTGATTACAAGACTTATGTATGTTTCTTAAGAGGTTTGAATGCCTAATGGCTAATATCTTCACATGGCGTCATCATAAATTGTGAGTCCAACATTCATCAGGCATCTCCAACGTTGGTCCCTTAAAACTTTAAAGCATTTCAAACTAAGCTAAGTTTCTTTGAGCTTAGTGAAACTTTCAGACGATTTTCCATGATTATCAGCCACTAGCTTATGCCAGCGGCTTCGCCCGCGTGGAGTTAGTAATTCGTAGGTACCAGGATAACAAGTAATAAGTATATTTGTTAATCCAGGTTATAAATATCTGTGTGCCAAAATCTGTTGAGTAGTTTTCGCGTGAAAGAGTAACAAACATAATTATGGATGTTTTGTTCCATTCATCCATCCTCACAAACTTTCGCATTTTGAATATGTATTAGTATGATAAGACTTATTTATTTCTGAGTATATGGTACATTAAGATCTTAATATTTGACAGTTTCACATAAGATTAGCTGTAATCAACGGAACTAGATATAGCGTGCCTGGAAATCGGAAAATTTAAACATCTACTTATTTTTCCCCTTAAAATATTTTTTATTTTCAACTATGAGCTTACTTAACATACCCACTTATGGCCAAAGTCCGACATTTCGGCATCACCTCGCAAACGTGCTATCCACCTATTTGGCGCCACAAAAAAGGGTCCCTAACACGGAGATCACTCATCAATCGAGCCGCCAATATGAGCTAATAGCCTGATTACATGTTTAACTAACGCCGACGACAACGTCTCACTTTCGAGCGTGTGAAACGCACCTTAGATGTAAAAAAAGGACAGTGCCCAACTGCCCATTGAAGAAATGTATCCGAAATGTTTGGTAGTGTGGGAGCGAGGAATAATAAGAGGTTCGTGTAATGGTAACGTTGGCAGCTCAAGTTTTGGGTGCAAGTTGTCAGAAGATTGAGGGTGTCTGTGAATGGTACTTTGGCATAGAATATACAGATTCTCATTGAACAAGCTGGCGAATCTCCGCGGTTCTGATGGTTTTCAGTAAAACAGAATAATATGCTCCTTTTCTTAGGTTTATTTGACTGTGGAGTATTGTAGTCACTTGAAATTGCGTAGGTCTGTCAGTGTGCATTTGATAGGCTGACTATGCATGTGTTTTCTAATAAGGCTAGGTACTTCGGTTTATAGGGCCTGCAGCTGATTCTGATAGCTCCTTCTAGTTTGTTTTGTTTGTACTCTTTTATCACACCAAAACCTATATCATCTACCCTACTATATCATATACTGCCATTTCGAAGAGACTTAAGATGTTAGTACAATGCAAAAACAAGAATAGTCTTTGGTCAGTGATTTTGTTACTAACTGTACCAAATTGAGTACCTATATAGTTTTTCACTGTAATTATTTCACAACTGGACCTGTCCAAACATTCTCGTCCAAGTGTAATACTGCTACCAAAACCCTTAAAACCGCCAGTATCAGAGGAAACAAGCTATAAAAGTAGTTGTAGGCCCGACAAAGGTATCTGGAAGCAACCCGTCTCTCAGCTTTCAATTTAATTTTATTACACGAACTACCTACCGAAGGCGTGACGGTATCTCATCGTAAACGTATACCAACCAAAATATTTTGTAGATATTCTTCAAGTTATAAACGGGTCCCCCGTTTTTATTGATGTCCAAACTTATTTGTAAATGTTTTCAACCAATAAATAGTTCTAGAATACAACACTTTTACGATCCTAAAGATTATGTGAAATATGTTTTTAATGGAACCAAATGACGATTTAATCTTTTATTAGGATACCGTTAGGTGTATTAAGTTATAGTTTGGGGACGTATGGCGCTTGAAATGGCTTTATCATTGGTGATATGTGGCTTTTATGGCTCCTTAAATATGAAAAATAAATTGTATTTGGGTGTTTTGGTGTAGCTGTGTTTATGGTAGTTTTATGATGGGTCAGTAAATGTGGAGGCGTCCTAAAGGACACCTACGTATTACCAGAAACTGGCAAGTGCATGACAACAAGCATAAAAAATGTTAAATTCACGGACTGACAAACATAGCACGGTCTAAGCCGCTGGGACTCGAAGGAGGAGATTTTGCAAACGAGTATCTTATACAACGCAAGTCAGCACTATTCCTTAATAGATTTTTTAAATGCATCTCTTAGACGGGTTTAAAACGGTTGAAATTTTTTGTTCTGATGAGAAATCAAATCGTAACTTAAGTACCTACTAAGGTAAGTGACTTTCTCCAAATTTTTCAGTAGAAGTTCTTGAAAATAAACAATAGGTGTTTCTGTTGGTATTCGTCGGTATCACAATTCGGAAAACCAACTCTATGTCCCTAACTACTAGAAATATACTTCAATGGGTTTTCTCCAAAACAAATAGATACCAAAAATTCCCACAACATCGTGTAAAGGAGACTACCCAAGTACTCATGCTCCCAATTGTTACAAATGATACAAAAATTAAAACTTCCTAGGAAAGTGTAGCGAAACAAACCTTATCAGATAAGGATCGATTGTTCTCTAACATCGGTACCTTTGTTCTGCAATTTGAACAATGAGACATTAAGCTAATCCTTTTTAAATGATCTGAAGGCACCGCCACACTTCTATTTTGAAGACTATACCGACGGTCATTGAGACAAAGAGGTAGGATTCATTTAGACAATAAAGGACTGGTCATGTAGACTTTTTGGCAGTATATGGCCCGAAATATGTGTCAATTCTGAGAAAATGTAGTAATGATTTAGTGGGAAGTATTGTGAAATATCCCATGTGTCTTTTAAAATAATTTGTAAGTATACGCTCACGTAACCCATTCTTGGTATCTTGAAAATCGGTTCCTAGTACCTAGTTGTAGAGATATTTGTGAAGTAGCTCGTACAGGGAAGTCAACTATTGCCATTTGTGCTACCAAGCAATGATGTTTTGTTCTTAGTTGAAGAGTATGAGTCGATGTGATTGCAAGCGAGATTTCGATTTTTTTTTTTGACTCTTCGGAAGACGATGCCCGTACGATACCCTTGGTTATTGTACATATTCTTGGGCAGCGGTGAACACTTACCATCAGGTGGGTCAATTGCTTGTGTGCCTTTGAACATCACGCCTGTAATTCCCGAAGGATTAAGCAGAGGGAGGTCTACCTATTATATTTGGTGCCAGTTAAGATTGCAATAGCGGTCATTGCCCTTTCCCTAATATCTCTTCCTACGAAACAAAACAAATGAATCATGTATAGTCTTTTGTTAGAAAAAAATTTGAAGATCACGTTAGATGCCGATTCAAGACTTGAACAGGCTTATTTTTGGATTTCAAAGTTATGAACTTTAATGAATGTAGGTGGGTCAATGACCGCATTTGCGATCTTAACTGGCACCAACTATAGTATACCTACATACCCCCTCATTTCGCCTGTTATGTTTAAGTCCCATGTAATAGGGGGCGAGACTATTGCCATCAACCGGCCGCAAATCCAGACTCCGTGGCTGCTACTGAGAAATTTCAGATGGAAAAACCCAATTAGCTTTTCCTGCCCCGGGAATCGAACCCAGGACCTCATGCTAAGTAGTCGCCCTTGCGACCAATCGTCCAACGAGGCAGTGATCATCTGGCTAGCCTTTTCCCAACTATGTTGGGGTCGGCTTCTAGTCTAACCGAATGCAGCTGAAGACCAGTATTTTACATGAAGCGACTGCCTATCTGACCTCCACAACCCAGTTAGTACTGGGTAATACGATACCCCTTGCAGTGCTCTTAAATAACTTACAAAAATGTGAACCATGCTTGTTACTCGTGCTAAAAACTTTAACTATACAAGGAAAATTTTACCCAAAAAGCATTAAAATAGTTCTTCAAAAACAACTTTCTTTTGAGTTATCTCGACTACACAAGATAAGGAAGATGCAAATTGTAGTTACACCTGTACAGTTAGTTTTTACGGCCTCAACTGTCTAATAAAGACCATAAAGTTTTATATCCCGGGTTCCAGGTTCCATTTTGTCCTGGTTAAGGTCTGTAGTGATCCA
Source organism: Xestia rhomboidea (assembly GCA_963853795.1). Classification (NCBI taxonomy): domain Eukaryota; kingdom Metazoa; phylum Arthropoda; class Insecta; order Lepidoptera; family Noctuidae; genus Xestia; species Xestia rhomboidea. The sequence goes on along the minus strand of OY970764.1, from coordinate 5,766,244 downwards.
ATTGTTACCCCTGTGCAGGTTTGCACTGGTTCGGTTAAGTACAAAAGAGGTAATAAAGAATATTACCTACCTAATTACCTAACCCATGTGGTAAGGTAAGCAAGAAAGATTACCCATTGTTATCATAAGAAATATCCCATGTTTTAGTATTATTGAATGTTGTAAACAAACGATTATCTTCTTTTGTTTGACCGCCTTCGCGAATTTTTCCTTTCTTTGGAGATTATTTACGAATTGCAATTTGTGTTCCTTTTTGTGGAGCAAAAGGGTTTTCATAGAAATATGCCTATACCTACACAAGAGTTAGTAGACATGGCTTTTACTTGAAAAATATGTTATGTAGGTAGGTATGTACTGTATTGTATGCTATTGTTTTTACATACAATACTTACAAGGAACATTATTCTATTGTGTATTGATTATAGAGAAATTTTAGAATAAGAGGAATAGGTAGCTTCTCTTATTGTTTAAATACTTTACCAATAATAAGAAATATTGCTTATGGTATTCCTTTAGAACAACCTCAGGTTATCTGTACTTAATGGTGTTTTTGTAGTCAAAAATCTTGGAGTTAAAACAGTAACACCACGAAGCACTGTTCCGCGAGTATAATACAATCAAAACATTATTCTGTATATCAACAGTCTAAATCTATCTACTACTGTTTTATATGTTAAAGTTTGTGAGAATGTCTGGATGTTTGTTCCTCTTTCACGCAAAAACGGTTGAACGGATTTGGGTGAAATTTAGCACACAGATACTTTATAACCTGGATATACATTTCATATCATACATTTTATCCCGGTAGTACGATTTCGACCGATTTTTACCGAACTCGGCGCGGGCGAAGCCCCGGGCATAAGCTACTAGCCATTATAATACAAATAAATCTTTAACCCACAAAAAACTAGTTCAATCTACAATAAATTCAATTCCCAGCGAACAAATTCAAAAGTAATTAATCCAACAATACGTCATCATGCCTCAAACCGAATTATAAATAAGAAAAATTAGTTAACAGCACACACAAGAATCATTGCGCCTGCGCATCCCGCCCACCAGGTAGGCAGGAATACCAATATTAATAGAGACGTCCCGTCGACAGAAAAATGCCTTTATAATAATCATGCTAACAATTAATCTTAGGACACACACAAAGAAAAATATAATCGCTTACTCATTTTGCTAAAAATGGTAAGAGACAAAAAATGGGCGATGGAACAATTTTAACAAATTAGGCGACAAACTCCTCACTTTTTGAAAGTAAATTATTGTATTTTAGATTGTTTGGTGGGACGAGATTATTGATGCCTTGTGGGCGTGGCAAAGTGATGGGATGGCGTGTCTGTCGATAGTTTATGTTCTTTGTTATCTAGAGTTTGTATGGTTTTGTGACAGCTTACTGAATGTCCATAGAACCGCTGTGTATGAGCCTCCCACGTAGAAGGGAAGGACAATTTTGAGGGATGTTTTTCATTATTATCACGCTCTGAAGATTCAAGTTTGTCGAGTGTTCGTAAAGAATGATAAAAATGATACATAGCATTTCATACTCTCTGTGTAGGTACAATTTGCCTACGAAATTATTAATTAAATTAAAGCAGGGACCGAAAAGTTGACCCGTAGGTATCGTGGTTTTAATTGGGTTAGGTGAAATACCGTTAAGTAAAAGTTAACCCGTAATATAGGGTTAATCAGCCTATAACAACCGGTTTACGCACAGAGTTCATTTGAGTACATTAAAATTATTTAAGAAAGTGACGCAGTTATTCCGCGCATGGTGTTTTGTCTGTTTCATTCTGGTTTATCAGCAAATGGTTAACCCACATAAATTATAAAGAAAAACCCCTCTATTAGTTAAACGTCCGTCAAATATATGGGTTATAGATGGGATAATAATAATCTCCTTGGTATAACGACCTCCTTGGATTAAACTAATCCAATAAGTACCAAAAAAATAATATGAGAAAACCTAATCGACATCGGCATTTCATAAAATTCTTTTCTCAGCCCTACCACCCAACAATTTCTAAGATGAATTTCAGACGACCGTCACGAATGGACCAACGCAGGGTGTGAGAGCACCGGGAACCTATTCTCAAGGAACCTATCTTTTACTCGCTCACTCTTTGGAAGTAAGACAGAGAGGTCCGATGGGAAATAAATTTATTAAAACATCAGTGTTCGGAGTGGTTATCAACGTGTGGGTTCGGGATGCATTCACGCCAAGAGTGAATGGACAATTAAACTGAATTATACAATATAAACATGGGTTTATTGTTTGAAAGTTATGATGATTCTAAATTAGGTTTCTGTACGAATAGGCTTTGGGTTAGGAATGTGAATTATCATGTAGCAAAAAAAAAATGTGGAAATTCGTTAGCAGTTGCATTGAACTTGCACTCTTGCAATTTTATTTCTAACTTCATTATTTATGCTATGCAGATAACTTTTTTTTTTAAACTAGGCAGAGGTAGATACTGTAAGTAGGTAATATATACTTAAATAAAAATATTTTTAAGTGGTTTTAAAAGTCTCTTTCATAATTAAAATTAGGTGTACCTATCAAACCTAAAACTTTATGGTTTTATCGCCAATTAAGGAAAGAAGAGTCCATCGTAGAAATACTATTTCTTTCATCCATGTAAATGGCTTAACATAACAATTTTTATCAACCATCCATTGATTGAGCCCACACAATTTCAGCAATAAAATACTCGTAAAAATATTCAAAAAATATAATATTATCGATGAACCCGTAATCAAATCAAAAACATGGACATTATCCCGAAACATATTTCATAAACATCACCAAAAGAAAGATGGCGGCCGTTTCGGTACATCATAATAGCAATATCCTGTCCATTGATTGTCAAAAATTAGGAATTTCGGCAATTACGTCTCACCTCCCACGTGATTTTGGGAAAAAAAACATCGCACCCGGCGCATCCAAATTTTCTTAAAAGATCCGACATCTTCTCTTCGTAGGGGTCTAGTGATGAGCATTGGCGATTCCGCATGAGCGGAGCGACAAAGTGTGCGTTGACATAGCAAGAAAATTAAAGTTAAAAGATGCTTTTCCATTATTATGGGAATAGACTGTGATTTTTCTCCGAACTTGTTATGTTTAATTAACTTGCTTTTTTAAACTGCCAGGATAAAAGAACTTTAATAACCTAGACAGCTCTACAGTAAAAATAAAAGGTCTAGCTGTCTTTGTTGAACTTTAAAAGATTTTTCTTCTCTCGTGTTATGAAAATATTTGTAGCCAACAGTTTCAGCAGAATTGCCAAACTTAAGTGGCAGTGGGCAGGGCATATTGCGCGCAGAACGGATGGCCGATGGGGCTGAAAAGTTCTGGAGTGGCGACCGCGAACCGGAAGACGTTGCGTTAGAAGGCCTCCCACTAGGAGGACTGACGACCTGGTGTAGGTTGCGGGAATCCGCTGGATGCGAGTCGCACGGAACCGGTCAACGTGGCGACACTTGGGGGAGGCCTATGTCCAGCAGTGGACGTCTTTCGCCTGAAATGATAAAGTTTCAGCAGCAAACTCGCAAACAAAATTCAAAGGACTACAAAATGTACAACCGATGCCCTAAGTAATAAGGTTGAAAAGTGTTCACCAGTAGGTAAACGCCGTAGTACATTGGCATTGTAAGGATAATGCCATGGTACCAACTATCGCTAGCCTCTTCAAACTTGACCCACACAAGTTTCGACAATTTTTTTCTCTTTTTTTCCCTTTTGTTACCTTTGTGCGAGCTAGCGCCGGCACGAAAGTATCCTATAAAGTGTTCTAAGGCGTATCCAGCATACGCCGACCGTTACATATTTATTTTTGTGTTGTGCATTCTTGTGCTGACATGTAAATAAATGATAGATTTTTTTACAAAAACAGTTGTTTAGCGATTTCGCGCTTTCACGGTGGCTTGATAGAAATCGTGGCGGTCTAGTATCTATTATGTGTTCTATGTTTCACGCGGTTGATGTGCTGATTTTTTGTGTTATATGTTTAGAAACGAGGGTTAGTCTGAAAAAAAAAATGTTGTTTTTTTGGTTTGATTTTTGTTTTGTTTTATATTTTTTTAAAAATTCTGACTGGACCGCCAGACGGTCACATTTTTAACGATTAGGTTATTCGACATAATCTCAGGGTAGGAAAATAAATAAATATCGCTGGACATTAACACACAGCGCCATCTAGTGCCACACTAAGCAACGAGGCTTGTGTACTTATTGTTTGTAAATACATACTTATTATACATATAAACATCCATGACTCGGAAACAAATGTCCGTGCTCATCACACAAACATTTGATCCTACCGGGATTCAAACCCGGGACCCTAAGAACGTAAGGCAGCCTCACTACCGCTGCGCCATTCGGGTCGTCTATCGTATATAAAAACTTTTATTAAACACTGCCTGACTGCCTCGTGCGACGGCTGAGCATGTGTTCCTGGTTATTTGGTTTTTCCATTAGGAATATCTCTGTAGCAGGCATGGAAATTGGCAATAGGCTCGCCCTCAATTACATGGGAAATGAAAACTTAACTAGTGAAATGTAGGTGAACTATTAGGTAAGTATATACACCTCTACTTAAACCTTCGGGGATAATTAGCGTGATAATGTTATGTTTAATGAAACAAAACCTTCAAGCATTGCTTGCAATAGGCATGACGACAGTATCAAAAAATTGCAAATCTATTTAGTCCGTCAGTTAGAGTATTGGAAATTAATGGACACGTATTTTTTGTTTTTGTAAATCAATGAATATTGACAAGAGATAAAACGCATCAAAACTAAGGAGTTGGGGCTCGTGACGTCAGAACCAGTTAAAAATGATACCTAGGCGTGACGTATTGAGAATTTGAAAAGCGTCATAACTTCGTCAATTTTGGTTTACGTTACAAAAGAAAACACACGGATCAAATATTTTTTTATAATCTAACTGACGGACTAATTAGTTTTTTTTTGTCGTCTCGCCTATAACCGTCCTTAACTTGACGCAACAAACAGCATTTTTTGAGAAACTCTCATTTCTTGCCACCCAGAACTAAAGCCACTCAAGGCCACTCCTCCAATGAATGAAACAATTTACTGCTACTAATTCACATAATGGTGCACTAGTCAATGAAAATACCAAGAACAATACGATTTTATGCTTCCCTAGTACCGTAGACTCAGGCGCCAATGAATTACGTAATTTTAAAAAGAATGGAGAGATTATAAAGCTGAGGTTTTCGGCTATTTACCGTAGTGTTTCCTTAATTATTTAATTAGTCGGGTTTTAGTGTTGTATTTCTGGATTGTTCCAGGGGAATTTTGAGGGATTTTAGCAGACAAAGGCGCAATGGGGAATGGGGAAAGTGAAATTGTTTATCTGGAATGATAGAGAACCGGTAAGTCTTGATTTTTCTGGTTATTTCTGTATGAAAATTCATTCAATCCCCAGAAGCTCAAGGTAATATAGAAGGGAATATTATATACATCAAGGTGTAGACAAACCCTTCACGTAGCTATCAACCAAGCATTCTGTACATCAAACTAAAAACTCTACGAAAAAAATATTGCTGGAAATCGACTTTTATTTGGGGTGAAAAATCACGGTTTACGATAGGACTATGACTATGTAACGCACTCAAAACATTGTTCTGATGTATGCATGCAGGAAATGGGGTTGAGCAAGACACCTAGCAAGGCGCGGTGATAGCAGGTGGCGTAAAGCTGCGACTGAGTGGCGTCCAAGGAATGGAAAGAGAAGTGTTGGTCGTCCGGCGGCGAGATGGTCAGACGATATTGTTGCCATTGCGGGAATATCCTGGATGAGGTTGGCACAGGAGCGTGGAGCTTGGCACAAACAAAGAGAGGCTTATACTCAGCAGTGGGTGAAGTCGGGCTGTGGATGATGATGATGCATGCAGGTATTTAAATTAAAGTATACTTGTATATCCAAAAAAAACTTGTGACAAAGTTGTAACTTGGACCTCCAATGTCTCCGTAACTATAAAATTCCAAGGTTCCTATACGCCCAGAACAAGAAAAAAAATGCAATAACGGAGAGTACAGTGCCTTTCAGCTTCGTGAAAGGCCGTGGCAGTAATAGACGTATAGTAACAGACGTGCAAATAATAAATGATAATGAGTGTAGTAATACACTCATTATCATTTATTATTTGCACGTCTATGACGCAGATAAATCAAGCTGACGCGAGCGAAACCCCAAAAGTAACTAATACAATTAATTAATTAGCAATCTTTAAATAGATTAAACCAGTTACGAAAGCCCTTCAATTATACAACAAAAACCGTTTTATCAAGTAATCCCCAAATTAAATCTTAAAATATCTGTTAACGAAATCAGTTTAAGTTTTTATATCTTGCCAACTTTATCATCTTAATCGGCCATGTCAGAAATAAGGCTGCAAGGTACGGAACGGGACGTTCAAGTGGAACGATGAAAAATTCTGTACACACACAGATCATCTCATGATAACTTTAGTGATTGAGAAGTGAAATTACGAGATATGCGAGCTAAATATTTCTGTTTCGAAATGTCAGTGAGTGTAGTGTTGGGGTGAATGGAGATAATTTTGGGACTACAAAAGTAAAGTTTTATTTTATTTTATTTTATTTATTCGGGTCATAAAACAGTTACATGCTAAAGAAAATACAAAAAAAAAACCTCATAAACTATAGATCACAAACATGTAACCCACACCAATATCCACGTCTTAACAAAAGAATAACAGACTGTGGTAGATTTTACAGAAAAAAGAACCTTCTGTGACGGCAGTATTGAATGTATTACAAATTAATGTAATTCATTTATTCCCACTTAATTCAGTTAAACTGATCTTAATTTAATTTTATTACATACAAATTATTTTAATTCCATTAAATATTTTATTCCATTTAATTTAATTTTGTTCCATTAGATTGAGTTCAATATATTTCAAATACAAATAATTTAATTCGGTTCAATATAATTCAATTCAGTTCTGTCAATCATTCAAAATAAAATACAAAATAATTCAATTCAATAAAATTATAAAATTATCACCTTCTTTTCACTGCTTTTTTGATAAAATATCTGTCAGTTTTGCAAAGAACGAAACACAATCGTATATTAATACACTAACCTGCAAAAATAAGTACTACACTTTTAAAATTTCAATTTTTCCTAAACTGTAGAAGTTAGAGATTTAAAATAAGAAAACGTTATAAAGCAATTTTTATCAGCTTTCTTTGAAACTATAGACAAAATTAAACTATTTTTCGAGTCCTTTTTGTTTTGAAAGTATAACTTGTGTACTTAAAAAGTTATTGCAATTTTAAAAGTGTGATACTTATTTTTGCAGGCCAGTGTAGATGCTGGATAAGACATAACATCACGCCGGTAATACCCGAAGGGTGGAACACAGATGTACCTAATGGTACAGCCACATGTCGCCAGTTATGTTTAAGTCCCATGTAATGACGACTGCTGTACTTGAGGTCCTAGGTTCCATTCCCGGGTCGGGCAAATTGTTATTGGGTTTTCCCATCAGGAATTTCTCAGTAGCAGCCATGGATGATGGCAATAGGCTTGCCCCTTATTACATGGGACTTAAACATGACTGGCGGAATGTGGGTGTACTAATAGGTACAATCTCTATCTAACACTTCGAGGATTGTAGGCGTGTATATACAAGCCTATAATTAAGAGCGCTACGATATAAGATAACATACAACAACATAACATACATAACATAACAACATAGCATAAATAAAAAAAATAAACAAAAAAAAAAATAGCCTTTATTCTACCACAATTTAACAATTTCATATTTGAACGTAGCTTTCAAAATAATCGCAATTTATTTAATTATTATATAGAGTACAATTGCATTTAAGTTTATAAAAATATAAATTATCATTTTCATACAACATAGCATAACATAACAATATTGTTGACGACCCGAATGGTGCAGCGGTAGTGAGGCTGCCTTACGTTCTTAGGGTCCCGGGTTCGAATCCCGGTAGGACCAAATGTTTGTGTGATGAGCATGGACATTTGTTTCCGAGTCATGGATGTTATATGTATAATAAGTATGTATTTACAAACAAAAAGTATCTATGTAGTATATCAACTATCTGGTGTTTACGACAAAAGCCTCGTTGCTTAGTGTGGCACTAGATGGCGCTGTGTGTAATGTCCAGCGATATTTATTATTATTTTGTTTATTTATTTAAACTTCATATACATGAAGTTTAGTACAAGAGTGGTACATAGGCGGACTTAATACCACAAGGCATTCTCTAATTGTTATGTTAGGTTTTTGCATAACATTAAATTTTTCAATATTTTTCAAGGCGATCGCATACTCTCTCCATCACTACCCTGATGTATATCTTGAACTGTCATCGGATCAAGTTATGTGTAACGCTATATTTTAATTCGGCAAAGGCACAGCAAGCATTCTGCCACCGGAACCAACGACATGGATTAATGATATGATTTTAATTGACTTTCGTGCGAATGTCGACCCCAATGGCTGTTTTGTAAAAAAGAAATATTTGTTTGATATTTTGCTGGTGAAACTAGGACCTTATTTAATACAATAAATTTTGCAGACGTTGAAAAACAACACAATAAAAAACTTTTTTGCTAAAAAGTTTTTTATTTTTCCATTTTTAGTTGTGAAAAAAATACAGTCGAATTATTAACCTCCTCATTTTGGAAGTCGGTTAAAAATATTAGATAAACAAATAATTAATAAATATCGCTGGACATTACACACAGCGCCATCTATGTGCCACACTAAGCAACGAGGCTTGTGTCGTGGACATCAGATAGTTGATATAGGTACTACATAGATGTTTTTTGTTTGTAAATACATACTTATTATACATATAAACATCCATGACTCGGAAACAAATGTCCATGCTCATCACACAAACATTTGCTTCTACCGGGATTTGAACCCGGGACCCTTTAAGAACGTAAGGCAGCCTCACTACCGCTGCGCCATTCGGGTCGTCGAAATCGCCTATTACCATAAACCACGAGGCACAAATCTAGACACCGTGGCTGCTACTGAGAAACTCCCGATGGAAAAACCCAATATAACACTTTGCCCAACCCGGGAATCGAAGCCAGGACCTCATGCTCAGCGGTCGCGCTTGCGAACACTAGACCAACGAGGCAGTAACAAAAGAAGAATGAAGTTTTTTAAAAAAATAAGTACAACAAAATAAATTCAAAACTATCGCCCCTTTTTGAACAAAAAAAAAACGCACAACATCAGATTAAAATCATTGCTAAAAAAACGCACAAATGATACGTGCTATAACTTGGTTAATTGAAAAGATGTATCATGTATGGGAGAAGACTTCATTAACGCTTTAAATAGAGCCTTCAATTATAATGTATGGCTTTTACACTTCGCAGTGCGAAGTACCTCATTACTTAAAGGATGTAACTATACGGTTAATAACTCCTAAGAAATGCCGTATCTTGAATACTGATTAAGAGTAAATGGTCAGTAAATATGTGCTCTTTTTAGATACTAGTCCTGAGCTGGATGTAACATGAGATGTTTTGATACTAATTAATTAGGTGTGGGGTGGTGCGGTAGTGTGTTTCTGTTTGCTACAAGATAAAGTTAAACTGTAAAAATGGTTAAGTAGATAGTTTCTATAAACCTAATTTTGACTACTGTAGTACAGCTGTTGTGCTGAATATACAGGGTGATTGTTGTGTCGAATATTAGGTTTGCTCAAAATAAAAAAATCCTTGGCACCATTAATGAGTTATTGGGGCTGAAGGGACAACAGACGACCTCTCCTTTCAGCCCATTCAATTAAAAAAAAAATGTACCAAATACCCTGTGTATCTTCAAGATGAATTTAGTACCTTTTTTTCGATTTCCTCACCTTATTTATTCGAATAAATATGGTCATCAAAAATCATTAAGAGAATTTCACCAATGACACTGAACTCAATCGCCATGAACACCAAAAACCAAATGCGTACCAAACTGCGCTCAAGAGCTATCAGTGTCAATATTCTATTAGTCACTCACAGCTCTTGAACGCAGTTTAATGTGCTCGTTCAGTTGCATTGGTGAAATTAGCTCTAAATCCATGATTTTTCGCTTCGTTCTCTTTACAACGGTATAGCCAAACAAAAGTTTAAACACCACAATACCGTTACAAAATAACTAATAACACCCAAAATAGGCAACAACTAGCTGAGCAGTCGTAATTTCTTAACTAAGCGTCACAAGAACCCGTATGTTAACCCTTTCCATTTGATTGACAAACACTGTTGCAGTATCAGTGTTCTCAACCCGTCGCTGCTGTCAATCCGATCTCGTTGTCACTGTGAAAAAATAACCAACACCACGGGGTTTGTGGTGCAAGATGAAAGCGTAGAGCGGTTTTATGAAGATGGGTACTTAATAGCTCGGTTAAAATGCGTTGGGAAGAAAAAATTGCCGTCGCAGCGAAAACAGTTTTTCCTCTTCAAAGGACAGAGGTTGTGGTTTGTATCGACGACCTTTAAAAGATTAGATGCAGAAGGTGGAGGATAGGGTATTGACTGCTACAGGCTGAGTTATTTGATTAGAATACCTCATTTCAGGCAACGGTATCAGAAGGATTTAATGTGTAGACTGCCAGATTGGTGATGGCAGCAAACTATTATCGGAGTGTCTGGAAGGTTACAGTGTTTCATCGACAAACTTAAAAAACATTTATGAATTGCAAATGATGAATGTATTTAATAAGCTTTTGTAAGAAGAATGTGAGGTTTTTAAGATATTGATTTAAGAGCTTGGACAAACCATGGATCTACAACAATATGAATGCATCAAAATACAGTATTTAATGATACCATGTTTCCCACCACAATCGTCCTTCTTTTATAACTTGAGCCACAACCCAAAATGTAGTCACTCTACGGGGAGCCAACAAGAAATATGTCGAAACTCGACTAAGTGTTAAATAATACATTAACGTGGTGATACATAATTGAAAAGTTGCCACCATAACGTAGAACGAATTTAACCGACTGCACTGATATGGTATGCGTTTTTACTATCTAAGGTAAGTTCTTATATTTGTGAGTCAAGTAACTTTGGTTAAGTAGCGGGTGTTTACTTGGCCACATTGAGGCGTTTTCGTTTAGAACATGAATGAAGAACTAAGACTATTGATAAGATCCCAGGGCCGCCAGACATTTTGTTAAATGTGACGTGTGTGTGTTTGTCAAATGTCCACGTGGCATCAAGTAGTCTTAGTATATATGTATGAATACATACTATGAACGTATGCATACCCGCTAACTTGTGCTAACGGCCAATTTTTAGTTATTAGGTGCTAAAGTTCCGGGGCTGCGGGACTGTCCCGGGGCTGCGGGACTATTCGAAAGAGATACCGTGGCCCCGGAACCCAAAGGGCGATGAAGGAACATGGATGGGTTTTAGTCAGTAAAAGTCTGACACTCCCTCCTGCTCCGCCCAGAGCGGGAGGAGTCATTTGATGATTTCCCATCCGAAAAAAAAAAAAAAAAGGTGCTACAGTTGCGTAAAAATAATACTATCTTTTCTTATAGCCTGAGCGGTGATTTTTATATGTGTCATATTTAAAATCTGGAAAAAGTGAGTTTTTAAAGCACAATAAAAATTTTAAGTTAGATTTTTGTTATGTTTGGGGTGACCACGATCAATGATCATTCTCTAACCCGTATCCCAATTTGTTTGGGGTCGCTCAATGTGTCTAAAGTAGGCTAAAAACATAATCTAGATGATAAAAAACTTTTTTGCAAAAAATAAAACCGACTTCAAAAATACAATAAAAGTGAAAAATTACTTTAGCTTCAGAAGTCGGTGACTTTTGTTTTATTCAGTTTTCTGAAGCTAAGCTAAGCTCCTCATCTTGGAAATCGGTTAAAAAGAAGGCATTACAGCCCGACAAAACAGTTTAGATGGTGGCGAAACGCTGAACTACATATTATTTCCTACCTGGCGATGCCACGGTTTCTGTCAAACTCGGCTATGTCATTGGTTTTGTCACTGCTCAGGGTTGCCAGAAAGTCGCTGAAAACGCCCTCAATTTTTCCATACTTTATTTTGCCAAACTGTATCTCAGTTAGTAATTATTTTAATTCCACGCAAAAATCGTAAATTAGTTCTCAACCATGATTCACAAAAGATACTGATAAATTATTTTAAGATTTCTCGTCCAATAATTTCTTAATACAGTAAGGAATTTTATAATTACTAGCGATCTCAGGCCTGGCTTGTTAAGATCTTACTTTACCAATATCATTTTAATCATTGAAACTGGTAAATTGATATTTACGACCAGTCAGACTTATTTTTGTATTAAATGCATACTCTATTATTTATTGATTGTATCACTAAAGTTCTCAGATATTTAAAATATGGATGTTAATTGATTATTTAACTTTAAATACTTTGATTTGTCTGTATCGAAATAGATTTGTTAATGGGAAAGGCAGAAAAGACTTCATATTCTGCGTTCAATATTACACGACACGGACACGGTTTATACGATTTTAGTGATTGGAATTGCGATTGGTTTCCTACCACAGCAAAAACCACGTATTAACTGAACAGAGGTACCTAAGTTACAACAAGTCCTGAGCACTGAAAGTCATTAAATGAAGGCACAGACATCAGAATGCAAAAACTAACATTTTGTGAGGTAGCTGGTAAGCCTAGGTAGACATAGATGCACCTCCTCTTGACGTGGCGTGCAGATCATTTAATCTAGACACCCAACCTCCCGATTTTTGAACAAAGATAAGCATAAGCAGAGGGCCCTGTTTCAATGTAAGTGGGTGTCAATTCAATTCAATCATTTATTGCATCAAATATGGTAGGTACATGAAGTTCTTATTTAAAATATTTAGTAACACACATTTGGCCAATATATAGCATGCAATAGTACAGGGTTTTACAGTTGAGATATTTATTATTATGTAACTACATTTTTCAGTTTATGTCTACTTTACAGTTAAATATGTCTGTGCTTAATAGTATAAAATTTACAGGGACACTTGAAAGAACTCATCTATCGAATAAAAACACTCTTCCAACAACCACGTCCGCAACGCAACACAAAACTTATTGAAGGGTAATTGGATAATTGACCCAGGTAATGCATTATAAATTAGGGGAGCCATATAAACGCAGCTCCGCCGAAAAAGTTCTAGCTTTGGAACTGGCATTTCAAAATCTAAATGTGTAGGTTTCCTTTTATTTGTGTTATCTTTCCGTTCAAATAGTTCAAGATTGGACCTCACAAACCCTGCAACTTCGTAAATATAAATGCATGGGACCGTCAGTAGATTGTGCGACTTGAACATAGGCTTACATGAGTCAGACCACTGCATTTTGAATATTGCACGAATACACGTCTTTTGGGCGATGAAGATCTTCGCTATTTCGGAAGAGTTTCCCCACACAACTATACCGTATCGTATTACTGAGCAGACGTACGCGTGATACACCATTATGGCGGTACGCAAAGATGACTCTTAAACTCGACTCGATGAAACTTTAATTCTTTTCAAAGCAAATACGAATTGATTGATTTTTTTTTGAAATTATTTCGATGTGATTCTTCCAAGTGAAATGCTCATCAAGTGTTACACCAAGGAACTTTGCATTACGTACCTGTTCTATATTATTATTGTTAAGTGCAACATTAAGGCGTACAGGCTTACTTTTAAATGTTTCGCAATGAAGCAGATTAGTTTTGGAAATATTTATTTTTAATTTATTAACATCTAACCATTATATAACATTCTTTAATGTTTGTTTAATTTTTAATTTCAAAATTTTGTGAATTTTTACATTTAATAATAAACTGTCTTAAACTCCCACGATTTTGCATAAGATGTTTTCTAGTCTTACATTAATACTTACGTGTGTAGTATTTGTGTTGCCATCTCAAACTCCAAATTAAACTTCCCAATATTTCTATAAAAATATTTCTCAACCACTAAAATCTCGTCCAAAATCTATCCAGCAAATAAATAACAACAATTATGCTCCCTACCAACCGAACAGCACGTCAGAATGAAGAGATTAAAAATTATTAACAAAACGGCTCGGGACCAGTCGAACGCCATTCCTGATTATCAACGGACATCAGCCGATGTGGCTCTTAATTAAATAATCAGAAATGTGTGCCCTTAATACTGGAGTCTTTAGATGAAATGCTAATGAGTTTATGTTTATGTGTTAGGCAGTCTTAGGGATATATGTCATTGTTTGATTGATGACTTACCTAAGCTCTGGAGGTATGATATTTGCCAAAAAAATCGTAGCTGTTTAATATAAGGTGTAACTTAAAAAAAAAACCTTTTTTGCAAAAAATAAAACCGACTTCAAAAAACACAAAAAAGTGAAAAATAACTTTAGTTTCAGAAGTCGGTGACAAAAAACTAAATCAATCAAACAAAGGTTTGACTTCTGAAGCTAAAGTTATTTTTCACTTTTTTGTGTTTTTTGAAGTCGGTTTTATTTTTTGCAAAAATGTTTTTATTTTTTACTTTTTAGTGGTTCACAGTACTTACCCCGTCACAGCGTACCGGCGTGACGTTATGTTATGAACTGGTGTAAACAATAGACAGACATAAGGTTTCAGCAATCACAGTCCATTTGCTATCATTTACTGAGGAGTTCCGTTGCCTATCTCCGAAGTTCTTCATCAGATCTTCACCAAATTGAAATGGGACCACTACTCTTCCAAAGGGAAGGGGGGAAAGTACTCTTCCAAAAACTACCCAAATCGTTTCAAGTGTGCCTATAAAATTTTAAGAGTTTTCTCTATTTATCCAGGATCCCATCATCAGAACCTGAATTGATGATCATGGGACTACCTGGAAAGTATATCCTTTCAAACAAAAAAAAAATCCAAATCGTTCCAGCCATCTTCGAGTAATCGGGGAACATACATAAAAAAAAAGGTTTTGACGAATTGAGAACCTCCTCCTTTTTGAAGTCGGTTAATTACAGAATATCTGGAAAGGGGTACCTACTATATAATAAGGGGATTGTACTCATCATTATGAAAAACTTTTGAACTTGGGGAGCTCGTGGCTAAATAATAACAGCCGTTCAGGTCAATATTTACGTTAAGCCGTGCTTGCCTAGGTTGGTCTATGGATGGGTGACCATCCATTACATACCGAGGTTCCTCCGTGCCTCGAAAAGCACGTTAAGCAGTTGGTCCAGGCTGTCATTTATAGATCTTTGTCAGCCGTTACAGGTAGTCAGTGGCCCAAAAAGTCTGACAACCAGTCTCACCAAGGGACATCGTGTTACCCAGTACTAACTGGGTTGTAAAGGTCAGATAAGCAGTCGCTCCATGTAAAATGCTGGTATACAGCTACATCCGGTTAGACCGGAAGCCGACCCCAATATAGTTGGGATAAAGGTTAGGCAGATAATTATTATGAAAAACTTTTAATATTACATTTTTGACAGAATGCAGGGAACAGCTGATTTATTTACGCGATGGTAGATGCTGTTCAAAATTTTATGTTATAACAACTTTCAACTAAAAACTTGAAACAAGTACACCTACACCTTGTATAGATTCACTTGGAAATCGTGAATAATGTCACCACAATGATAATGATTTTGTATCTCCATTTCTCAAAGATAGATTGATTTGAGCTCAGATTTCAGATAATAACAGACCCATTTTTTTTTTCGGATGGGAAATCATCAAATGACTCCTCCCGCTCCGGGCGGAGCAGGAGGGAGTGTCAGACTTTTACTGACTAAAACCCATCCATGGTCCTTCATCGCCCTTTGTGTTCCGGGGCCACGGTATCTCTTTCGAATAGTCCCGCAGCCCCGGCAGGCTTCGGCCCCCTTCACTGTTGCTGACTCTCTTTGAGGCGCGCGTGGAACACGAACGCGCCGTCAACACGGCCTGTCGTCATGAGATGGACGGACGAAGAGCTAGCCCATAGCTTGTGCTCATAATCATTATTGTCATGCTTTTATTTATGTTGGTCCCACTAGATCTTCGTTGTTGTACCATAGTAGAACGAGTGGGAACAAAAATTCCCATTAGTTCTACCGTAAATTGCAGTACCTAGAACTAATTTTTGTCCCCAGTCCTACGCTTCAGACTGGTACAAAATCGTAGAACTAGTGCGAAATAAAATCCCACTAGTTCTACCGTACAACTGTGTAGTAGAATTAGTGGGAATGACCCATTTATTCGGGGTGCCGCATGCCTGTCTTCTTTCATACTTCTCTAAGGGTACCCGTGGTCCCGGTGGGTCGACCCATTACCGGGTCCATAGGTAATTTTAATTACCCGTGGTTCCATGGCATTAAGGATTGTTTCCTGGACTTCTGAATATCTGGATAGAAAATACAAATCCATAATAACAGCATATCATATCCCACCGGGACCACGGGTAACGACCCCTCTCTATTACTTGTCATCTCAGCAGTCACCTCCATTCTAGTCATATCATCCTCAACATAGGCAGCTGCAATGTTTGTATTTATTTGGACATCCTCATCGAAAGAGGAACACCCAAAGCTACACACAATGCTGACTCCCCAATACTCTAAAACTTCATTCTTGCAAGCCTTTGCAATAATAACTGACATAAAAACTGGAAACATATCTATTAGTCCTTCACAATATACATTAGGACGCAATCCCCTTTGTCCGTCAAGGATAGCACGCGCGACTGATCACGAATGACGGCGTAACTGTAAATTTTGTCGCAAACAAAATACTTCACATTTATTGATCCTAATACCATTGTACAGGGATTTAAATCTATCCATTCAAAAAGCAGGTAAACGATACTTGAGGTATGTAAGTATAGATTTTTTAGTTAAGCCCTTATACGTATAATTGGTAGCATTCGTTTTGGTGAAGAATGAAGATAATCTTTTGTGATCTTTGCACATAGTCAAGAGATTCTTGACTGTTTGTTGATGTTTTTTGAAAAATAAACGACGGTTAGACTGAATTTTGTAGATAAATGAAGCGTGGGAGAACCCTATACACATTTATGGACAATATGAACCATTGGATGACCCTGATCAGAGTGATATTGAAGTATATGGAAAAACAGCACACGACTGGGAGACGGCGATGCAATTTTACGTTTGACCTTCAAAAAGTGCCAAATTTCAGCGTAATTTCAATAAAATGATTTTATGACAAACGTTGAAATTAATCACTTTGGAATTTTTATCTCTAGCACTTTGGTGACTGCTGGTTTAACTAAATCCTACTTCGTAATATTATTATCAATGCGAAAGATTGTGAGGATGTATGAATGTCTGGATGTTTGTCAGTTTTTTTACGCAAAAACTATACCTACCGGATTTGGATGAAATTTGGCACACAGATAGTTTATAACCTGGATTAACACATAGGATACTTTTTATTCCGGTAGTACGATCCTGTGAGATAATTATCAAACTGCATGCTGGCGAAGCGTAGGCTTATGCTAGCATCTAAATATAATGAAGAGTACGAAGTGTTTGAATTACCTACCGTATTCTATAAAAGACATAATATGATTTCAGAAGAGTTAGTAGTTTTGAAAGGACTTTAAGGACAGGACAGGACATGTGTAAAAAATTGTCGTTACATTATTGCTATGCACAATAATTTCCAAAATCACCCTTTCACACAAAAACTCAAACGACCATCGATTTTCCGATCCACTGCCTTCCTTTATGCTGGCAAAAGGAACTCCAGGAGCCTGTGTGAGGCAACAGCCTCCTAATTACGTATACCTTGCGTGGTTATTGTCATATTTTAGCTAAATACCCGTCAAATAATAGCTTCTATTTCTAATCCTTCAAAAGGTTCCTAAGTAGTTAGTTTTTTTTCTTTGAAGTGATCTTAGTGAAATGTGCTCAATTATGCGTATATTATTTGCAATCATTAAGCTTTTAAAGTATTGTTGATTTTTGCCAGTGGGTGGTTAAGCGGATGAGGGTTTGAAGAGGTTCGTGTGGTCTTTATCGGTATGCTAATTACGCTAAAGTGCCTTAATGCTCGCCCCCTTTTGATTTCATTGACAGCGCCACCGGTAAATATAGTCGGTTTGGGTTCAACGAATTTATTGAGATCAATCAAAGAGATTCAAAAGACATATAGAGCGGACATTGGGAATCATTGGGATTGTCTCATTCTATTTGGGGTCGGCGCAACACGTTTTCTTCTTCCATTCTCCCCCCTGTCAGACGTCACGGCATCATTTACTCCTTTCTCTTTCATATCATTCCTCACACAATCCATCCATCTTGTCTTTGCCCTTCTTGTTTCTCTTCATCCATCATCATCATCATCATCGTCATCAGCCTATTAATGTTCCAACTGCTGGGACACAGGCCTCCTCTCTATGAGAGGGAATGGGCTATAATCCACCACGCGGGCCCAGTGCGGATTGGTAGATGTCACATGTCTTCGAATTTTTTGGTTCCAGGACATGCCGGTTTCCTCACGATGTTTTCCTTCACCGTTTTGAGATCAGTGGTGATGAAATAAATTACACAAAGTAATGCGCCTGTCTGGGTTCGAAGCCATTCGTACTTTTCGTAAGTCGGGGCCGCCACCACTGGGCCACCGCTGCTCTCCATCAACATTGGGAATATTGTCATACAAAAATTTTGATTCCAAACATTTTCGATTTTGTCACACGAATGCTAGCTGACAAGCGGGCGTATGACACTATACAGAACGATTTGTTACTAAGTTAGTAACAAGTATTGGATTACGATTTTCTTCGTCTTGTCCCGTCTATTGCTCGTTAATATCTGAACGTCTTTGTGATCAATATACCTTATGTTTCATTAATATATTGAGGTGATGCGGATGCACAAAATCTAGGTTTCAGATGAATGATAAAATCTGCTAGAGACTTAATCAACACTTATTAAAAAATGGTGAACAGGCTATGAGCTATTCAAAACCAAGGTTTTTTTTACAGCTGCATTTTTTTTCTGCAAATAACGTTCCATAAAAGCTTTGACTTAGCTATATTATATGTGCCCAGAATATCACCAGAAAACCTGCTAATTATTGGATATATAAATCAACATTTAGCTGGTGTATTTCTTCCTTTTCTAAGCCAGTTCCGTCATAGCCATTACTTATCTGTGCCATTTAATACTATTTATTTATACCAAGATTTCCATCGCTCGCAGAGATCTCAATCGCGATAGGATAATATTTAGTTTCGTTACTTTGTAGTTGACTATATTTTATAAGCTTAGCTCTGGTAAGAACTTCTGTCATTTAATGTATGTATGTGATCATAGCTACTTTGTAGGACCTAGTTCAATATATTTGTTGAGGTAAATATGGCAGAATGACGTAAAAGAATTTTATTGCACTTTACTTACTCACTTTTATATGAACCTCTAACGAAAAATTATCATGCGCTCTCTCTCTATTTCGTAATTGGGTGGCTATCATGGTGAGTAACTGGGATGTGCAATACGCTGGGATGTGCAATACGCTGGGATGTGCAATACGCTGGGATGTGCAATACACTGGGATGTGCAATACGCTGGGATGTGCAATAAGCGACTTTAACCGACTTGCACATCATATGTAAAATTCCAATATTAAGCTGCATCTGGCTAGACTGGATGCCCCAACACAGTTGTGAAAAGGCTAGGCCGTTGATAATGACGATGAAGACAGAGTAAAGAATTATAATAAGAACATTATGCTTACTCTGATTTTTTTATGAAAACAAAAATCCTCCAACAACAAAAATCCTCTGAATCTTAATACCAAACTCGATTAATTGGTATAAATATTTAGAGGACGATGAGGTGTCACCCTAATTCCTTTAAAGTTCCTGCAAACTAAATTCCTCTACAATAGTATATAATATGCAATGGCTCCAAAACTTTTAACAAATTATCTGATCAAATTGTATCGAGCAACACCATGAAGGTGTTTTAACGTAGGCTTTTTAAATTATTGAGTGACAGGGCGTATTATTCTGTTAGTGAATATCTTAATGACAAACTAAAACAATATTATAAATTTAAATCTACCTGTAAAATGTTGTTCCCTTATGATATTGATAGTTTTAATTGACATATTGTATTGTATCTTGCATCTATTATTATGCTTGATTGATTGTGACTAAATAATGAATACTTATGTTTTACGTGCAGTCTTAATTTATTGACAATAAAATTCTTATAAGCGTTTAGTGTTTGGCATGAAATTTTGACATCTACAACTTGTTTTTTAACTTTTTTTTTATTTATTTTTTTGATAAATTAACATTTGATTAACTGCACTATTTTGTATGCCTTCTGGCGGGACATAGTATGGACCGACATTTATTTATATAACATCTTTTTTTTACCCTATACAAAATGAATAAATGAATTTGCAAACAATACTTCTAAAATAATCTAAACAAAAACCCACCTCCAATATGAACCGAGGCGTTAAACACGCTAAGCATAATATAGCATTATTTAACATAATTAATTAACAACGTCCTCATAACAGACAGATAGACAAAACAACAAGTAGAGTATTTTACGTCTTCATATGATATCGACAGCTTCATCTGTTTAAGCAAACATTAATAATTCGACTTGACGTTTGATTTCCCTTCAGGTTTTAGATAGAGGGTGTTTGTTTTTGGTAAACTAACTTATGGGGACTACAGAGAGGAGCAACGTTGGTGGATTATGTGTACCTAAATGCTTCCATAAAATTAATTTAAAAAATATATATATATATATTTTTTTAATTGTTTCCTTCTTGAAAGGGCATGCAGATTAATGAATAGGACTGTACCGAATGTTATCCCATAAAATCATAATCAGTTTATTAATTTTCACACTGCTGGGGTAGGGGGAGGGCCATAATTCAAATAACAAAGTAAAGAGTATGCCTGGGCTTAAACCAGAAGACAGAGCACACGTAGATATACTGCAAGTATAACCTCACGTTAATCCACGGTTTCACTAGCACTTCACGAACTCATATCTCCCAACAGAAAAAAACAGGCAAAAAGATCGATCACCGCTTCATCATTTAGAGAACTCATTTGCTCAGTAAATTAGTTTAAAGTTTCCATCTATCAACATTTACTAATGGCATACAGATTTTCTGCAAAAAAACCTCGCAAGATTCCCAACCAATAAACTCTGTATCATATTATAATCATCATCAAAATGCATAACACAATCAATTAAATTCCCATAATAATTTCTAAAAAATACGACAACGTTTCCATATTCAATAATAAACTTTTAATAGTAACAATAATAATTCATTCAGTTAATAATAAATAAAAACGGGGCGCATATTAAAACGTCGGCCGAGAAGTACATTAAGCTGTAAAGAGTTTGGTTTAATGGTCAGTAATTGGTCAGAATAACATAATTTTTATTGGTATTGTCTCGGCTAGGTAACGATCTCTCTTACTAATGGAACTCGATTGAACTTGCTTCAAATTAATTGTATTTATGAAATAATTTATTGTGATCTGTGCTTTGTCTTCAAAAAGCCCATCATCTGCCTAGCCTCTTTTCCACTAGGTTGGGGTCGGTTTTAAGTCTAACGGGATGCAGCTGAATACCAGTATTTTATATGGAGCGACTGCTGATCTGACCTCCACAACCTAACATCAATTTACAACCAAACAAGTTAGTACTGGATTATACGATACATACCCTTTGGTACTAGTTGACAGACTTTTGGGCCACTGACTACCTGTAACGACTGTCAAACATCAGTTGAACCAACTGTCATTGATCAGGTATGGATCAACTGTCAAAGATCAGGAGGAGCGACTGTCTAAATACCTCCACAACCCAGTTTCTGGGTAATGCGATACTTTAGCGTCAGACTCCTAAAAAAAGCTCAAACGACACACAAAACAATACTGGGGGAAGGAACAGCGTTAGGCATTTAGTAGCGAAAGTTTCCAAAATGTCTTGCTCCGTAAGCCAGAGGGCCTCCTCCAAGAAACCGCCAGAAACGAACTGTCTTGCGCTGCCGCAGTCAGTAAATCATCGCAACATCAAAGACCGATTTTGAACCTCTACAAGTAATATCAGAGAGTTAGGTCAATTTCTATGGTATACTCTATAAAATATAAGATGTTGTCTTTGAAGACAAATGATCTCAAGATTTGACCTTCAACTCGTTACCTCGATGTAGATCGGAGACACTATAGATATTCAATTTCCTATCACTACGTTAGATGCACATATAATTATGATATTTTTTATTCTTCAACCTGTATTTATTACACATTAAATATTTATATTTGTTTATTAGTATTATTTTGTCTTATAAATTTTATATTCGTATAACTGACCGTGGCATTACTTTGGGCCCTATCAGAATACCTATATACTTTTCTTTTAAATGTCACAGTACCTTGAGATAGGAGCCTTTTGACCTTGCACTGTACCAATTTGATTATTTTTCTCATGTTAACTTTTTTATATAATTTTGTAATAATTTCTATTCTATCTCTTTGTTTCTATTATGTCCCGTGTGAGCTTAATAAATACTTTTTCTTTATTTCTTTATATAATGTTGGAGATCCAAATAAATAAATATATCTGAATATCACGCTTCTAAACTCTGAAGGGTAAATCAGAGCTTAGATCACTTTGACCTGCGCACTTTTTCATATCAGCCCGGAATCACCCATTGCCGGCCATAGGCTTCCACTTTTTCGTTCATCGACCAAAGCTGGGTGACTCACGTGCGAGTTCCACCAATAGTAAGGGCGAACCTCGCTCCGGGTCAATAAATAAATAAATCTCAACGCTGCCGTTTTTTAGCTTATTTTTCATTTATATCGTAATTATGTGAGTTGGCATCGAAAACCAACCGCAATCTTGTGGCCTGACTTAATGGTTAAGGGGTCAATTATTATAGGCGTTATAATCACAATGTTGTGTGCGATCTTTGACTTAATACGTATCCGTGTTAGTCATTCATTTGATTGTAGATGATTTTATTTAAATTCTGTCTTCATTTTTGAGGTGTTCGCCGCGCATTCTTTGTGGTGTAAGAGAGTGATGACGTCACGGGATTGCTGATTGAATATTATTAAGATCTGGTGTAATCATGCGAAATTGGCATAATAAGATTGAGGTCCTGGGTTCGATTCCCGGGCCGGGCCTTGTTATTGGGCTTTTCCGTCAGGAATTTCTCAGTAGCAGCCACGGAGTCTAGATTTGTGCCCGGTTGATGACAATAGGCTCGCCCCCATGGGATTTAGAACATAACGGGCGTGATGTTATGTGATTTTACGTTATAAATAATAATAATTTCATTTACATAATAATATTTCAATTATTATTACCATGAGCGGTAATAATTATTGATGCAATGTCTGCATTTTGTTAATTGCCTTTATATCACTCTCTCAACATCTTAGCATACCTAACCCTTTAATTTTCTCCACTACATTTCTTTTAAACTGCAACGTGGTCTTATCAAATCATTCCTCAATCTATCAAGTTACACCACACATCATCATTTCAGCCGAAAGACGTCCTACGGGGGAGGTCTATGTCCAGCAGTGTCCACAGCTAAGCACAGCCAAAGTGTCTCCACATTGACCGGTTCCGTTCGTCTCGCATCCAGTGGATCCCCGCAACCTTCACCAGGTCATCGATCCACTTAGTGGGAAGCCTTCCAACGCAACGTCTTCCGAATTGCGCCGGTTGTCACCCCAGAACTTTTCGGCCCCATCGGCCATCCGTTCTACGAGCAATGTGCCCTGCCCATTACTTCACAATTTATTGTTCAAACAAAAAACTGCACCCTGTATCCACATAAAGACGTGACATTTCAAATATTGTGTCGTAGTCGATATAGAGGTAAAATTTATTTTGTTCGCGCTCCCTCAGTTGCGAGCCGAATATGTCTTGTAACATCATTCACGTCCCAGTGGTTCGATAGTGAGTGCCTTCGATATCGATAATTATTTATTATATTGGTTATACACATCACTAATGTGGTGGGTTTGTGTGAGTTCGATTTTTAAAAGGTTGAGCTTTATTTCGGTGTTTTGGTTTCAAGAAGTAGTCTTCAAAATCACGTACGATAATCATTATTTTATTGGTTGATAATCTAGGGCTTAGACCAATTAACAAAGTCGAAAAAGTATGAACTTATTTAACGTATAAACTCAATAGCTTACCCATAACGGTAGACAGACTTATACTATGTAAGTACAGTCTGAAAAATACGCTCCATGTATCACTTGACTTGTTGAAACAAGTCAAGTGATACATGGAGCGTATTTTGCAGACTTTCAGGGTTTCGACGTACAAACGACCATTTACTTATTTGTGTCATCAATCTCAAGAAATATTTACCTATTTTAAAAATTCATATTAGGAATAATTATAAATACAAGCTAACCAGCCTGTATTCATAATTATTCCAAATAGGATATTTTCGAAGGTTTAAAAAAAAAGCCAACTGTGTCCTACAAATGTGGATTACCTACACGGTCAAAATGTATGGAAAAGCGGTTATTTTTTAATTGGGGGCGGTCGGAATGATCTACTGAACACGTGGCAACAGTTTGTGCGTCGATGACTTCCACCCTGTATTGAGACAAATCGAGAGTCCTGACTGTCATTAAACAAGGTTTCAATTAAAAACCCGATAACACCATATCTACTCAGCGACCACATATCGTCAGACCTTTTTTTTTTTTTTTTAGGTGGGAAATCATCAAATGACTTCTCCCGCTCTGGGCTGAGCAGGAGGGAGTGTCAGACTTTTACTGACTAAAACCCATCCATGTTCCTTCATCGCCCTTTGTGTTCCGGGGCCACGGTATCTCTTTCGAATAGTCCCGCAGCCCCGGAATAGTCCCGCAGTCCCGGAATAGTCCCGCAGCCCCGGACATATCGTCAGCCTTACTTACTATTTTTTAGTTAGACCCATTTTACTCATTGCAATCCTTTTATTTCACAAATAGATTCATCCTGCTGACCGTACGAAGATTTCCACGCATATAATATTTCGCGATCGACATGCATTAAACTGATGTTATCGATGCATCTGGATTCCATCGCGGTGAAATTATGAATAACGCATCAACTCAAACATGTTTGAATCAAAGGAATTTTAAAATAAAACCTTTTTGTTTTTGCTGGCTGTATTTATGTGTCAGATAATTGAGTTTTAATTAAGTCATTCATTCATTTTCTTAGATGAATGTAATACGGCAGTATAAACTAAGTCTATGGTAATTATAATGTAGTGTAAAATACCTAAGTATTTATTTTGAAGACAAAGATATACATACCCAGTATCTGACTATGTAAAGGAAATTAATACCGACAAGGTTTCCGCTGACGCCATCTATACAATTAACTAAACACTATTTGGAACAGCGCCACCTTACGGGTATTGTATAAACTATCGTGTAAAAAGAACTTTGAGCTTTTATTGTGGTTCAATGACTGTCGAACAGATGGCAGTGTAGTTGTTAGAGTTAGTACACTTTATCATGGTCAGAGGGCGGAAGAGTGAAAAATAGTGAGTAAACAGACCTGTAAATCTACAATAATTATGTACCGACTATACCTTTGTCTTTCCCATCCGCTCTCTGGGTGGTACCTATGAGAAATATAGGTTACAGGAAAGGAAAGTTTTTGCCCTAACAGTAGGATGAGTTGCTTTGCTTTACCTGACTCATGAAATGGTCTTCACTTACAGCACGCATTTTATTCATTGGTTTGGCGCATTTCTGGTGGTCACCACTGTTGATTCTGAGCTTTTAATAATTGGAGCGTTTGGAAATGAATAAATAAATATCGCTGGACATTACACACAGCGCCATCTAGTGCCACACGAAGCAACGAGGCTTGTATCGTGGACACCAGATAGTTGATAAACTACATAGATACTTTTTGTTTGTAAATACATACTTATTATACATATAAACATCTCTCGGATTCGGAAACAAGTGTCCATGCTCATCACACAAACATTTAATCCTAAGAACGTAAGGCAGCCTCACTACTGCTGCGCCATTCGGGTCGTCTAAAAGGAAGTCTACTGTTTGTTCGGCACGATGTCAAAAATGAAGAGAATAAATGTCACCCGTGACAATCGGTTTCCAAGCGAGGTGGCGCTGCTTGTCAAGAAAAAATGCATCGATACATAAATGACAAACTTAGTACATTTATTTTAGTTCTGTGTTTTCCTGCTTGCATAGATAGTGGTCATACTATAAAATATAAGAAGTGGGAAGGGAACAATAGGCAATTCAGTCATAATGCCAGTATAACTCATTAAATATCTAAAATAAAACCACAGCTAGTCACTATTAATATAATCATTCCATAAAAACCTGCATTTTCATCACTACCTAACTTAAAGCACGCGGCTTATATCACAGCTTTATCGGCCATATCTCTAGACGGAGACACTCCTACATCGTACTCCTAGGCCGCGTATCACATTCAATCTTATCGTAAAAACAAATACATGAGCAATTACATATTTAAATAAGTAGATTTCGTTTAAAATTTCATTAGTTAGTCATATTTCGCGGTTTTAATTTAAGAAAAGCGTAGGAATACATATCATTTGAGTGCTATCGTGTTATATTATTGATAGTTCGAAATAATTCAAAGCAAAACCCCAATATTTTAGTCCCCAACACGTTAGACACACGAGTCGTAAGTTTCAACATTCAACAAGTCAATATTAGTTTAATGTACCACATTGAGATATGGCACTAACAGTCACTTACAAGTAAACTGATCGACCTCTTCAACACAAGTATCACACTGCACAAAACAGCAGTTAACCATTTTACATCTGCACCTAGAACTCACCGTCTTTTTGCTAGTTGTAAAGCCCCTTCCACAACACAGGGTCGCACAGTTATGTCTGTCTTTACACACTCTTCCCTTCGTACTAACACATAAATTCGGAGTCCTCTGCAAGTACACCAAATTCTTTCTTTCAATCTTCATTTTATTCCTTATTTTTGGTGAAATCGCCCTTTTCGTTGTGTAGTTCATAAGTTTCTTTTTCGTTGCGTGGTGGTAATGTTTCTTCAGTAAACCCATAGCAGAGTTAAAAGGACCTAATCGTTTCCAACAAGTCTTTGTCGTACAAGACCCTGAGAATCCATGGCATTTGCAAACTTCTTTCAGCTGTTCTCCTATAGAATCCACTCCAACTATGATATCTTGTTTTAGTATTTCAGCAATTTGGTCGTTTCCAGCGTGTTTGAAGTCCAAGAAGTTCTTAGTCAATCTCTTTCCATGTCTGAAGTCATCGCCACATCCTGCCATTTTCCAAGTGTTGTTTTTGCCAAAATTTCCGGGACACGAACAGGAAGATAGGTCTCCGGAGGCACATGCTTTTGCTACTGAATGTGTAATAGAAGCTGCCATCAACGCGTGGACGAAAGCAGTCTCTCTGAATAGTTTATTGAATATGCTTCTTTTAGGTTTTTTGTTGAACACGAGGGAGCAGTTCCACCTGTCGTAATGGAAGGTTTCCTCACAAGCGGATATCGCTTGATCCTTTGCGATGTTTAGGACGTTCGATAGGCCAGTGTCTCGGTCGCACATTTTTGTTTGCCGCTTTGACGCTCTGATCAATTTGCAGGCTCCAGGGTACATTTCGTGAGTTCGGTCGCTGAATAGAGCTTCAATTGTTTTCTGTAAGATAGGTTGAGATCTGTGAACAATATTGTTTGGATAAACTTAACTGTTACTAAGTTTATGTTGAAATAATAGGTAATTAATTCTAATTGGATTCAGGGATCTTTGAGGAAGTTGAATTTAGTCTTAATTTCTGGTTTGAAACACGTGTAGCATTATAACTTATTCATAATACGTAGAACATCTTATATGTACTTAATGAAAATGAATTTCGTTGAATTTGAAACAGTCTCGTTAGTCCTCAGTAAAGCCTTTGAAAGTAGAGCAACGAGTGCCTACAAGCTTCAAAGTTACTTCACAAGAATTCATTAACATCGTGTTATATCAAATCGTCTAAGTTTCTCGCAATTACTTATTAGATTACCATTAAGAAAATATTCTCTGAAAACATTGAACCATGAAAATAAATTATTACACTAGGATTACTACACTCAACATCCGCAGCTAATTGATTTTTTTCTTCTTCATTCAATTCCGATTCACTCATAATATATCTTATCACTCATTATTTGCCATCATTAATCTTCATAAAACCTAAACCATAAAATGATGTAACCAAGGTTTTGTAAAAATATTCTGATTTAAAAGAGTGTCCATGGAGTTTCTTGCCCGTTCTTCTCCATAGAGATCTACGCTAGGGAATGGGCAACTACAGTACTTTCACAGTTTTTATGCCTTGTGACTGGGACTGTAGCTACATTTAATTTTCATCTTTGTTTCGACAATTCAAAAGTGCCTGTAACTGGCCTACTTGAAAATAAATAAATGCTTTGACCTGCTGCAGAAATCTCAGATATTTCATAACTCAAAGAAAAACTCAGTCAGCTTTGATTTTTATTATTATAAAATTAAAACACCAGGAAAACTTACCCTTCAACAATCTTAGTAGCAAAAATAGAAACGACACAAAACAATAAAACATTAAAAACACAATAACTAAACATGTTTAAGATCTTCACAGTCACATGATCACCGCCTTTTGCTATCCACAACAAAATGATGGAAATAATGACTCGGCACACAAAGCAAGTCGCGATAAACTATCGGTACAGGGTGGGTCTTCCAAAAATGGTAATGACAAACGTCTGTGTTTGCTGGTTGTACAAATATTGGACCGAGTCATACCTTGAGTTGAACTTGTCTAAATAGATGGCATAGGTAACCTATTTAGAGTCTGTTATGGTTTATTGGTACGATGATAAAGGATTATTACCTGTCTGTTCTTGGGAGACACTTGTGGGTCAATATACCCGTAGATTTGGACTCGTAGTTACTTCGTCAGTAGTTACGTTGGTGTTGTCCGTATTGTATCCGATAATTTCCTGGAAGACATCATCATTCTCCTGCCCTTATCCCAATTTATTTGAGGTCAGCGCAGCATGTCTTCTTCTTCCATACCCACCCATTGTTGTAACAAATTTCTTGAATAAAACATTTTGTATTTTTTCTCTATTTTTCGTCATCTCAGCAGTCACCTCCTGGAGTCGGCCATATTGTATCCGATAATTTCCTGGCAGGAATCTACACATCGCTACTATTTTATTTGACATGTAATTTTCTGAAACTGTAGTTCTATTAGTTTCAAGCAGAGGTGAATTTCCTTTTACTCGAATTAGAACTACATAACCTAATATCACGCCTTGTATCCCGAAAGGTAAGGTAGAGGTGTATCTAGCAAGTACACCGCGAGCCTATTGCTAACAATCGAGCTCTAACCCAGAGTCTCTGACTCCGTGGCTGCTACTGAGAAATTCATGACAGAAAAACCCAATAACAGTTTGCACGACCCGGGAATGGAAACCAAGACCTCAGGCTCAACAGACGCGCTTGCGACCACTCGACCTGTTGGTTCATAAAGTAGTCACTTAATAAGAACTACTTAAAGAAAATATGAAACTATACTAACACAGTCGACTAGGTACACTCACGAAGTAAACTAGACATCTATCTAAAAACAAGCATTGACAAGAATCATATCACGAAAAAACTGAATCTACTTTACTAGGTTACAAAAGAAACAAAAATTGAGCATGTGTTCGAATAATCATGTTGGTCATTGAAAAAATCATTAAGTATTGCTCGTAAATTCCGTTTTCTCCGCACTGTGAGTTCTCATTAATAATTCAATGCAAATGAAAACACTAGACTGCGTTTCCAGCGGAGATGGACTAAGCTGTGTAGCAATGGATCTATATTATACTAACTAAAGGGACTGTTGGATTTTCATATTGTAGTTTGGTTTAGCTTTGGTGGAAAAATGTACCTACAGCGAAGTTTTTTGCACATTTCATAACATATTTTACTCACTTCGTTTAGTTACAGTTTAGCACAAATTTTCATAGCCCAGCTTTACCGCTTAGGTACCTCTTACATCTCTGGTAGGAAGGTGGAAATGATATGATAACCTAGTCCCAAGTTAGCACTGACAGACATCGTGCTTAGCGCCTAGAGCATAGCGAGTAACGAACTTAAACGAACTTCCTAGAATTTTCGTATTCAGCCGCGCGGCGCGCCCGCGCCTTCTCTAGTAACCAGATGTTAAGTCACTAGGCACTAAGCAAGGCACCTGACAGTATGAACGTAGCCTAAGGGCTCGGCTTGGGAAATTCACTGTATAGTTTTCAAAGTTATAAATAATGTGAAAATAACTCTGTCTGGCTGCCTTACTTTTTCTTTTAGGAATATAATGGTTTCCATGGTAACACACTTACAATAGCAGCCCCTTTCATTTTCAGTTCAACGACACTTATTTCGTTATTTATGTTGCTCAGTAAACCAATTTTTCAAACATAATGTTTCGATTTACGGCCATTCTCAATAACTTACTGTTCGGTTTCGGTAGGTTGCTCTGTCTGTTTGACATTTTTCTTACAGACGGTTAGAAACAAAACGTCACAGAAAATCTCTCTTTGATTTTTCTATGAATCAAGTGATAGGTAGGTGATGCGGATAGGATATTTCCGTGGCCGATCCATAGTCACACCAAATTGCCACAGCAGTGTGATTTTGGGTAATTTTATTTATCCGTAGTCACACTGGTGTGACTACGGACAATTTAACCTGATAAACAACCCAAATAAAGACACAATTTGGGTTAATGGTGTGATGGTGTGACTACGGATCAGGTTAAATTGTCCGTAGTCACACCAGTGTGGCTACGGATCAGGTTAAATTACCCATAGTCACACTGGTGTGGCAATTTGGTGTGACTATGGATCGGTCACGGATATCAAGCTAACTTTGTTTAGAGAAACTGATAGCTGCGATACGAATTGTCAGAGGAAAATTTTCAAGGTGATATTTTTTTTCTTATCCTTATATAATTTATTTACCTTTTAATTTAAAAGTAATGGTAATTTATGTAAGACTCATTGGGGGGTTTATAGGTTATTTAATAAGAAATATAAATATTTATTCTATAAACAAATTTATTATAACTTATAATTTAAGGTTTTTTTTTAGAATAATATGATTTATGCCCAATTTATGGGGTCTACCTTTTATAGCAGAACTTTTTATGTCATAATATTATTTTGCACACCAGCGGATAGCATAAACTTCATTTCGCAGAAAATCGTTTGGCAGACACTCATTTATACTACGTTCCAAACTCATATTTTTGTAAGTCAGAATCATCTTTAGGCATAAATTTCATATGCATAAGAATTAAAAGTAGAACCATCTTATCGCAGAAAGTTCACAATTAGAATCATCTTCTGGCATAAATTTTATATCGATAGTCATTTAAAGGCAGAACTATCATATCTCAGAAAGTTTACAGTTAAAAACAAAAGCCAGAGAACAAAAATCAAAGAAAGCGGGTAGACAGATTTGTCTGCTCCTAACAATTTTTTCCATCCACCCGCATTCTCCAGTTAACCCGCGATCATGGCGCTTGCAACAGCGTCGAAATATCGGGAGCTCAAAAACAATGAATAATCACGGATTTTAAGTATACTTTACAGTTAGAATCATCTTTTGGCATACATTTCATATGCATAATGATGGAAAGACTCATCTATCACATCACAGAAAATTCATTAAAACAGTTGAATGTGAACACGTGGTTGTCATTTCCCTGTAAGAAGCAGGCAAACATGCAAACAAGCATACATCGTGGATGCAGCAAGCATGCAGTATGCAAACTAGCATACACCATGCATGCAGCAAGCATATAGGATGCAGTTGCACAGTGATCACTCCATAACATCGATTGTCGAAAGCTATTCGTTCTATTTTCAGCTAGCGTATGCAGAATCTGGCATAATAGACTTATCACGTGCTTTGTTGTTAGAAATTGGGTCATTTGCTGCTGCTGCTGTATACCTAACTAAAATTCTGTATAGTTAGTCTAGTTTGATTTACGAGTGATCGATTTCAAGCTATGGCTTCAAATTCATAAGTTTTTTGTCAATCATAACGCAGATGCGCATGTGGATTATTTTTACTCAACAATGCGTAAAAGGTGCGCTTCCCTGGTGCGCAGGGTGTGGGGCATAGTATCCTAAGCATGATTGCCAGTCGCCTGGACTGTGTTTATGTGGGTCGCTACTGTGCATTAACTCATGGGTTGTCGCAGCAGTGATCCACCATTATTTGTTGTGTTGTTTGTTTTATCAGTGCTTACTAACATAGTCGTAAGTTTTACAAACAGCTTTTGAGTCTAGTGATACTCGAAAAAAGAGACATTCTATTCTGTTCTATAACGTAGGAGATATTATGGTCCACAGATGTAGACATAGGTGCTTTTTTTCTACTAGGCCGATGGGAAGACAAACCGACACAACCGGAGAGAGAACAGGCACAGGAACACGCTTTACCTATTTTCCGAGGAACAAGGATGTCAATTCACCAACTCGTATTACTCCGGGTTGCTACTGAAAAACAGGACAGTTTAGTACATTGTGTATTAAGGGCGGTAAGTTAGGAATTACGATCGAGGCTCTAGTAGAAGCCCGAAGTCGAAGACCGAGCGCTTTTTGAGTCGAGGTTCGTAATTCCCGTACCGCCCGTGATACATACAATGTTTTTCATCAC
This sequence comes from Xestia rhomboidea, assembly GCA_963853795.1. Classification (NCBI taxonomy): domain Eukaryota; kingdom Metazoa; phylum Arthropoda; class Insecta; order Lepidoptera; family Noctuidae; genus Xestia; species Xestia rhomboidea. The sequence goes on along the minus strand of OY970764.1, from coordinate 5,733,481 downwards.
ACTTGCAAGTAAACAAATAAAATTATAGGGCAGAAAAGTAATATGTAGCGAGATTGAAATAAAATCCCTGTTTAGATAACATTTTAAGACATTTTTTTAAATTTCGATCTGATGTAAACTTCTTGCTTGAACTTGAACCTGCATGACCTGTGTGCAGTGATACAAATTAAAAAAAAAATACTTACCGACCTTGGGCTTCATGGGAAGAAAAAGGGTCAGGGGTTTTATACGGGGCATTGCGGCCAAGTTAACCTGCATGTTATGATATTGTTTAACGTGTAGGTAAGTGTGATGAAAAAATTGTTTCTCTGGGGTTTCGTCGAGCTTCATTGTCTCGGCGCATTTTTGTGGTCGCCATCGCCTCAGTTACTTCTGGCTCTCAGGGGTTCCAGGGTTTTCTTCTGCGAAGCAGTCATGCTGGCGAAGGATCAACTGGGACTAAGAAACAAGTGCGAATAATGCACATCAACGTGCAAGGCCTCCGTGGCAAATTCATCGAAGTCAAGCATACCTTGAACAAGTACAACGTTGACATTCTGATACTCAACGAGATAAAAATTAACCTGGACAAACAAGGTACATACAACATACCCGGCTATGACAAAATTTACGAAAGAAAAGAGCAACATCTAGGCACCGTAATGTACATCAAACGAGGCCTAAGATGGGCTCAAACCCGTCTAATAGACAGTATTGAGGACGCAGACAGACGCATCGAGGGATGCAGTATCAATCTTTACACCAAACATATAAACAATGACAAGATCACAATCAAGGGCATCTACATACCGATACCGAGACAGGGAGACCTCGTCGATGAGTTCGAGACGCTGTTACTGGGTGAAAGCGCCATCATCATAGGTGACTCGAATCTACGCACGAGACAACTAAATCACACCAGAGACGTGGGCCTAGGAATCGTACTTCGCGATGCAATTCAACGCGGCTCCGTCAGACTCGTTAACACAGGTCAACCATCTCGGCCTACGAGCCCAGGAAACAGTATACTCGACACAGCAATCGTGAACCACGATCACTCACTATTGGAATTTAAGTACCAGCAGAGGGAGTGTATTTCCTCAGACCACCTCCCGTGGACATTGGATGTAATAATCGATAGCGATTACGAACAACAGATGAGTCGCGATCTCATGCAGATAAAAGGTACCCGAGAAGGCAGACAAGCTTTTGAGGCGCTGCTTGCTAACAACATGGATTCGGAACTACAGATCGCCTCAAACGACGACTGTGAAATTTATATCGCGGAAATAGAAAAGGCCGTCGTCAAAACACTCGACGAGTTGGCCCCGCTGAGAATCGTTGACTCCAAAGAGAGACTTCCAACACACATAAGAGATAGAATAGCCGAGCGTAACGCCAAGAAGCAGCGTGCCTGGCGACTAAGATACACTGATATCAGGACAGTGGCAAGAAGGCAATACAATACCTGTAAGCATCAATTGTCTAAAGAAATTATCCAACATAAAGAAGCCGAGTGGACCAAGCTACTCGAAAACACTAAAGATAATAGGAAGCGCATGTTGGCCGTGCAAAGAGCAATGAAAAAGCCCCTCATGAAACTGCCTCACTTCAGCGATTGCACCAATGAATTAGAAATCATCGATAGAATGGTCGATACAGCCATAGTCAAGGAAGCTACTATCGATGCAAGTGACGAATGTACAGAAATTTCTACACCATTCGCACCACTCGATCGAACTTCAAAACACGAGCTCAAATTAGCTCTTAGACGCTTCAAGAACAACAAAGCCCCCGGACCTGACGGCATCAAAGCCGACATACTCAAACTAGGTGGCGACACCATGATTGCAATATTCAAACGCGTTATGGACTATGTAATCGAAACGGGTTACTTCCCTAAACGATGGAAAACCAGTACCTGTATTTTTCTGCATAAGGCGGGTAAGGATCACAGTGATCCCAAATCGTATAGACTCATTAGCCTACTCAACATCATAGGCAAATGGGCCGAGAGAATAATACTCAACCGCATCGAGACAGAGTTAAGCGAAATAATACCCAGCCACCAGCATGGGTTCACGAGAAATAGAGGCACCGCCACCCAAACCCTTCGTACAGGCAAATACATCGCCGACGCGCTGGATAAGGGCCATAGCGTCGCAATGATATCGACTGACCTCAGCAAAGCCTTCGATTCAATCAACCATAAAGGGCTCTGTCGAAAACTGATCGACGCTGGAGCACGCAACAACATCGTAAAGATGGTCGAGAACTATCTGAGCAACAGGACAACAAGAGGAAGCTTCAGAACTACTTTGGGAAAGGAACAGCGTGTGCCACACGGAGTGCCCCAGGGATCGATACTCGGTCCGGCGATCTTCAACCTCTATGTTGCTGACCTACCAAACGAAAGAATAGCAGGCCAGATGCTGTCACAGTACGCCGACGATCTATGTATACTCAACGCAGCTGAAAGACCGGACCATGCTACGCGCCGAGCTGAGTGGGCTGCCATCGACATAATTGACTATTACAAAAAATGGGGCCTCAAATGCAATGTCGATAAGACAGAATGCATAATGTTCTCGAACAAGAGACCAAGACTCAACAATTTGAACACAGGGTATCGCAATTATGTTCAAATACGTGGTGAACGCATCGCATTCAAAACTGAAATAAAATACCTCGGAGTCTGGCTGGACAAAAGGCTTTCGATGAATAAGCATGCCAAGGAAAATATTGAAAAGGCCAAGAGAGTCAGAGGAGCGCTATATCCAATCATCGGCTACCGCTCCAAGCTAAGCGTCGACATCAAGCTACTTGTCATTCAAGCATGCTTACTGCCAGTGATAGACTTCGGAGTAATACAACTGCTACCGAGGTACAGTAAAACAAACCTGCTCAAGCTTGAGAGGCAGTATAAAATGGCATTGAAAAGTGCCGCACATTTACCCAGACGCACTGACCCGTGGCACATTCGTGCGCATGACCTCCACGGCGACATGATAGAACGGCTCAAATCTCTGTCGATCGAGGGGCTACAAGAACAAGGCCCAGCGTACACGCGCTATGGACAACACAATCCCTTTCTTTTCGCAACTAGAGTAGGTGAAATTGAATACATTAATAAAAAAGATAGGGACAAGCCGTTCTTCAAACGACTGGCCCCCTTCCGACAGCGTAGGCTCTGACTGTAGAGTTACTCAATAAAGTAATAAGCGGTTCGCCGCTGGGGCTAATCCCCACTGCTTTATCGTTATCCTCACGTGAAATTATATAAGCACTAGTAATAGAGGAAACGACCAGGATAGGTTTCAAAAGCTCCTACTCTACGGACAAAATGAAACACGCAATTGTAAAATGAGATTTTTAAGTGATATGTTATGTTAAAACTAGAGAAATTAATAAATTCTGATTCTGTTTCTGATTCTGATTCTGGCGAAGGAGGTGGCGGAACGTGAGAGGGAGAGAACCTCACGTCCCAACCGCCGCGGGAGACGCACCGGGCGTCCTACGGCGCGGGCCTGTTGACGGTGAGCTATGGGCTAGCTCGCTGTCCGTCCGTCTTATGACGACAGGCCGTTTCGACGGCGCGTTCGTGTACCACGCGCGCCTTAAAGAGAGTCAGCAAAAGGAAGGGGTCTGCAAGGGCCGATGTCTGCCGGGGCTGCGGGACTGTTCGAAAGAGATACCGTGGCCCCGGAACACAAAGGGTGATGAAGGAACATGGATGGGTTTTAGTCAGTAAATCTGAAACTCCCTCCATTTGTCATTTTTTTTTTTGATATAGTGTGGTGGGCTTGCTACTGAGAAATTGATAATGGAGAAACCAAATAGCTCGTTACCCGTTATGGGAATCGAGCTCAGGGCCCTACGCTTAGCAGTCGCGCTTGCAACGACGAAACCAACGGTTCATCACGTCAAAAATGTTTTGCTTCGTCACTTGAAGACATAGCACAGAATATATCCTGAAGAACAACTTTATTTTATTTTGTAACCCAACTGTAACGATTTTGAAGTGAATCGAAAGGTAAACCGCATTTATGCTACCTACCTAGCGCCTCAAGCATTGCTAGTGTTATTATGTTAATCATACCGTCTGGCGAAATCACGAAGTAAATAATTATGTAGTTGTATATACTGCATTTTACGCCGAAAGTTAACATTTACACAATGTCTGGCGTTCCTCTGCTGTCTGAGTGCAAACGAGCACTGATCTTACGGAGATTCTGTTTCGATTGGATGCGGCAAAAGGAGAAAAAGTTTTTATTTGAATAAATAGTTGAAAGGTATTTTTTAATATAGCACGAACTTCTGACCTATTTGCATTAGAGTAGCTGTTATTGGGATTTTAACAAGATACCTGTTACTTTACTGAAAATGAAAAGCAGTCGTTTTGTTGGTTTGTTCTTGATAAAAACCGAAAAAAACCGCACCGCTGCCCGTAAGTTACTTTAATATGTATCCGGCTCGAAGGACCAAAATTCCTTGCAGTCGGTTCAAACATTAAACTGATAATTTTGTAAATATACTCACTTCCACGGCAATCATCATCATTCATAATTTCAGCCGAAAGCCGTCCACTGCTGGCCCCCAAGTGTCGCCACATTGACTTGCATCCAACGGATTCCCGCAATCTTCACCAGGCCATCGGTCCACCTAGTGGGAGGTCTTCTAACGCATCGTCTTCCGGTTCGCGGTCGCCACTCCAAAACTTTTCGGCCCCATCGGCCATCCGTTCTTCGGGCTACGTCGGTGACCTTGATTCTCTTATTCTAAAACTCTGAGCATAGCCCTCTCCATTGCCCTTTGGATGAATTTAAGCCTTCTGATAAGGCCCATTGTGAGCGACCACGTTTCGGTCCCGTATGTAATCACTGGCAACACACACTGCGGCAATATTTTCTCTAAAATTAGTTTAATTACTTTGCCTATTGATATAATTATTATTAACGAAGAACGCAACGAAGTGGTTGTAGTCAGCACCACATCGATGTGGACATCGACGTGGTCGTTCGGTCGCTATCGATAACAGCCAGTACGAGGATAACATTCTCGATCGTCTACCCACCGCTTTATACTCCAGCTTTTGTTTACAACTTGTTATACAGTGTTTCATTACCGCATATTACATGTTACGGTTTAATAAAAACAAAGTGGGGTTATTGTGGCTGCCTGGCATCTTGTGTGGGTATCATATTATTATATGTAGATATTTTCGACCGCGGCTTTACCCGCGTGGGAGTTGGAAATTATCACATGGGATCTAAACATCTGGATAAAAAGCATTACATGTTAGAATCCAGGCCTTGTATGTCTTGTGTGCCAAATTCAGTTAGTGGCAGTACTTTCATACAAACCTGTTTCCGTGCCTCGGAAAGCACGCAAAGCCGTTGGTCCCGGCTGTCATTTGTAGATCTTTGACAGTCGTGACAGCAGGGCTATTACGTATCTTTCTGATATCCAGTGATTATCAAGCTTTGGTTGTACATCGAACTTTGATAACAACCGTGAATGTCATAATATTGGTATTACGTATCACACTGAGTGGATTGATATCCACTCAGTGTCACAGTGTGGTTGTTGTCACCGTAATGTGATCTTTACGGTGACTAACAGGGTCATACATAATACGAAACTAACCTTTTGACCGTTGATTGATGGACACTGAGCCCAGTTACTATCATTTCGAGCTGTCAACAGAGATACGTAATTACCCTGCTGGTAGTCAGTGGCCTAAAAAGTCTGACAACCAGTCTTATCAAGAGGTGTCGTTTTACCTAGTACTAACTGGGTTGTGGAGGTCAGAGAGGCAGTCGCTCCATGAAAACTACTGGTATTCAGCTGCATCCGGTTAAACTGGAAGCTGACCCCAACATAGTTGAGAAAAGGCTACACAGATGATGACTTTCATACAAGCCTGTCTTGACCTTATACTCGTAAGCTACTACTATTCATAATGTGGCGTTTCTGAAGATTCTGCTTGCCGTATTGTTGGCCCCAAGGCACGCTACTTTACCAGACAGATAGACAGACCGACTGACAGACAGAGTTTGTATCTCAGTTATAATAATTTGAGAAGCTATGGATTGTGATACTGCTATCCCTTTCTCTCTGTTTCTGTTATATTGGCGTGTTCATGAAGTAAATCATAACATTACTTACAATTTTTCTGTTGTTAACAGTTTCACGCGATTATGAAATTAAGTCTCTATAAATCATGATCTGTCAAATGACCAATTTGGTCGAGATGCCATTGTTTAACTATTGTGTCTACTTCGTGGACAGATCATGGGATAAAGTTTAATTTAAAAATCCTTCTGCAAATCTAAAGAGATACCACACGATCTAATCTCATCATGAAAACGCAGCAACTGTTCACACATTTTCATACTATCTCAGGTCCTGATGAAACCTAGCTGCTCGGCAGTTTGTTGAAATGGGCCTATTTGGCGCAGCCGTGAGACACACAATATTATTATTTTTAGGGCTCCGTACCTCAAAAGGAAAAAACGGAACCCTTATAAGATCACTTTCTTGTCCGTCTGTCTGTCCTTCTGGCACCACCAATTGTCTCAGGAACCGGTGACCTAGCAAGTTGAAATTTATACCATAAACTGAAGTTTATAGTCCCTATTAGGTGTATAAAAATCAAGGCTCTGAATCAACACGATGAAGAGATATGGGCAAATTTATATTTTCGCGAAAACTTGTGAGTACCAAAATTTACCTTAATTTTCAACTTTTATTTATTTTTCGGACTTTTCCCTTTACTTGTGCTGTAAGACCTTGCCTTTAACCAAAATTGACAATTCTAAGTCAACCGGAAGTACCCTATAGGTTTTGGGTTGAAAACCTATATGGTTCCCGTTGACCTAGAATCACGAAATTTGGCAAAAAGCAAGGTCTTACAGCACATGTAAAGGAAAAAGTCTGAAAACCGTAAATATGTAGTTTAATAACAAAAAAAAGCGATTTTATTATTACAAACTTATTATTTGCGGTTGAACCAATAGCCGTTTCTAGGGACCGCACAGCAAGGTTAAGTTTGTCCTTTAAAAAGTTTGTACGGAACCCTCGATGCGCGAGTCCGACTCGCTCTTGGCCGGTTTTTTTTGTTTAGACTTAAGTTTATTGTAGTGCCTCGTTGGTCTAGTGTTGCCAAGCGCGACTGCTAAGCATGAGATCCTGGGTTCGAATCCCGGGTCGGGAAAAGTGTTATTAGGTTTTTCCATCAGGAATTTCTCAATAACAGCCTCGGAGTCTGGATTCGTGCCCGGTTGATGGCAATAGGTTCAC